>CATORF010000448.1:625200-3025200 GCA_951804975.1 Anthophora plumipes
TTATCTCCGGTTGTGCATATCCAACGCACTGTGGAGTGGTGAAAACACCAGATAACGTGTTTCTCGCATTGAATAGCTCGAAACGAGCGATCTCAATGATTCTGCATACTTCGGACAGAAGTATCAACAAGATTATCGCAGAAAATGCATATCTCAGCTTGAAACCCCACGAAAACCAAGATATCTACTGTTCTGCATATCAAATGCACTGTGGAGTGGTGAAAACACCAGAAAACGTGTTTCTCGCACTAAATAGCTCGAAAAGAGCGCTCTCGACGTTTCTGCATACTTCGGACAGAAGTCTCAACAAGATTATAGCAGAAAATGCATATCTCAGCTTGAAACCCCACGAAAACCAAGATATCTACTGTTCTGCATATCAAACCAACTGTGGAGTGGTGAAAACACCAGATAACGTGTTTCTCGCATTAAATAGCTCGAAAAGCACGATCTCGATGATTCTGCATACTTCTAACAGAAGTCTCACCAGGATTATCGTAGAAAATGCATGTCTCAGCTTGAAACCCGACCGAAACCATGATATCTCTGGTTCTGCATGTCAAACGTACTGTGGAGTGGTGAAAACCCTAGAAAACGAGTTTCTCGCATTAAATATCTCGAATAGAGCGATCTCGATGATTCTGCATACTTCGGACGGAAGTCTCACCAAAATTATCGTAAAAAATGCATATCTCAGCTTGAAACCCCGCGAAAACCAAGATATCGCTGTGTTCAGCATATCAAACGCACTGTGGAGTGGTGAAAACCCCAGAAAACGTGTTTCTCGCATTAAATAGCTCCAAAAGAGCGATCTCGATGATACAGCATACTTCGGACAGAAGTCTCACCAAGATTATCGCAGAAAATGCATATCTCAGCTTGAAACCCCACGAAAACCAAGATATCTACTGTTCTGCATATCAAACGCACTGTGGAGTGGTGAAAACCCCAGAAAACGAGTTTCTCGCATTAAATAGCTCGAAAAGAGCGCTCTCGATGTTTCTGCATACTTCGGACAGATGTTTCACCAAGATTATCGTAGAAAATGCATATCTCAGCTTGAAACCCGACGAAAACCAAAATATCGCCGGTTCTGCATATCAAACCAACTGTGGAGTGGTGAAAACACCAGATAACGTGTTTCTCGCACTAAATAGCTCGAAAAGAGCGCTCTCGACGTTTCTGCATACTTCGGACAGAAGTCTCACCAAGATTATCGCAGAAAATGCATATCTCAGCTTGAAACCCCACGAAAACCAAGATATCTACTGTTCTGCATATCAAACGCACTGTGGAGTGGTGAAAACCCCAGAAAACGAGTTTCTCGCATTAAATAGCTCGAAAAGAGCGCTCTCGATGTTTCTGCATACTTCGGACAGATGTTTCACCAAGATTATTGTAGAAAATGCATATCTCAGCTTGAAACCCGACGAAAACCAAAATATCGCCGGTTCTGCATATCAAACCAACTGTGGAGTGGTGAAAACACCAGATAACGTGTTTCTCGCATTATATAGCTCGAAAAGCACGATCTCGATGATTCTGCATACTTCTAACAGAAGTCTCACCAGGATTATCGTAGAAAATGCATGTCTCAGCTTGAAACCCCACGAAAACCAAGATATCGCTGGTTCTGCATGTCAAACGCACTGTGGAGTGGTGAAAGCACCAGAAAACGTGTTTCGTGCATTAAGTAGCTCGAAAAGAGCGATCTAGATGATTCTGCATACTTCTGACTGAAGTCTCACCAATATAATCGCAGAAAATGCATATCTCATCTTGAAACCCCACGAAAACCAAGATATCGCTGGTTCTGCATGTCAAACGCACTGTGGAGTGGTGAAAACACCAGAAAACGTGTTACTCGCATTAAGTAGCTCGAAAAGAGCGTTCTCGAAGATCCTGCATACTTCTGACAGAAGTCTCACCAAGATTATCGTAGAAAATGCATATCTCAGCTTGAAACCCCACGAAAACCAAGATATCGCCGGTTTTGCATATCAAACGCACTGTGGAGTAGTGAAAACACCGGATAAGGTTTTTCTCGCATTAACTAGCTCGAAAAGAGCGTTCTCGAAGATCCTGCATACTTCTGACAGAAGTCTCACCAAGGTTATCGAAGAAAATGCATATCTCAGCTTGAAACCCGGCGAAAACCGAGTTATCTCCGGTTCTGCACATCAAACGTACCGTGGAGTGGTGAAAACACCAGAAAACGTGTTTCGCGCATTAAGTAGCTCGAAAAGAGCGTTCTCGAAGATTCTGCATACTTCTGACAGAAGTCTCACCAGGATTATCGTAGAAAATGCATATCTCAGCTTGAAACCCCACGAAAACCAAGATATCGCCTGTTCTGCATATCAAACCAACTGTGGAGTGGTGAAAACACCAGATAACGTGTTTCTCGCATTAAATAGCTCGAAACGAGCGATCTCGATGATTCTTCATACTTCGGACAGAAGTCTCACCAGGATTATCGTAGAAAATGCATATCTCAGCTTGAAACCCGAGGAAAACCGAGTTATCTCCGGTTCTGCATATCCAACGCACTGTGGAGTGGTGAAAACACCAGATAACGTGTTTCTCGCATTGAATAGCTCGAAACGAGCGATCTCAATGATTCTGCATACTTCGGACAGAAGTATCAACAAGATTATCGCAGAAAATGCATATCTCAGCTTGAAACCCCACGAAAACCATGATATCTACTGTTCTGCATATCAAATGCACTGTGGAGTGGTGAAAACACCAGAAAACGTGTTTCTCGCACTAAATAGCTCGAAAAGAGCGCTCTCGACGTTTCTGCATACTTCGGACAGAAGTCTCAACAAGATTATCGCAGAAAATGCATATCTCAGCTTGAAACCCCACGAAAACCAAGATATCTACTGTTCTGCATATCAAACCAACTGTGGAGTGGTGAAAACACCAGATAACGTGTTTCTCGCATTAAATGGCTCGAAAAGCACGATCTCGATGATTCTGCATACTTCTAACAGAAGTCTCACCAGGATTATCGTAGAAAATGCATGTCTCAGCTTGAAACCCGACCGAAACCATGATATCTCTGGTTCTGCATGTCAAACGTACTGTGGAGTGGTGAAAACCCTAGAAAACGAGTTTCTCGCATTAAATATCTCGAATAGAGCGATCTCGATGATTCTGCATACTTCGGACGGAAGTCCCACCAAAATTATCGTAAAAAATGCATATCTCAGCTTGAAACCCCGCGAAAACCAAGATATCGCTGTGTTCAGCATATCAAACGCACTGTGGAGTGGTGAAAACCCCAGAAAACGTGTTTCTCGCATTAAATAGCTCCAAAAGAGCGATCTCGATGATACAGCATACTTCGGACAGAAGTCTCACCAAGATTATCGCAGAAAATGCATATCTCAGCTTGAAAACCCACGAAAACCAAGATATCTACTGTTCTGCATATCAAACGCACTGTGGAGTGGTGAAAACCCCAGAAAACGAGTTTCTCGCATTAAATAGCTCGAAAAGAGCGCTCTCGATGTTTCTGCATACTTCGGACAGATGTTTCACCAAGATTATCGTAGAAAATGCATATCTCAGCTTGAAACCCGACGAAAACCAAAATATCGCCGGTTCTGCATATCAAACCAACTGTGGAGTGGTGAAAACACCAGATAACGTGTTTCTCGCACTAAATAGCTCGAAAAGAGCGCTCTCGACGTTTCTGCATACTTCGGACAGAAGTCTCAACAAGATTATCGCAGAAAATGCATATCTCAGCTTGAAACCCTACGAAAACCAAGATATCTACTGTTCTGCATATCAAACCAACTGTGGAGTGGTGAAAACACCAGATAACGTGTTTCTCGCATTAAATAGCTCGAAAAGCACGATCTCGATGATTCTGCATACTTCTAACAGAAGTCTCACCAGGATTATCGTAGAAAATGCATGTCTCAGCTTGAAACCCGACCGAAACCATGATATCTCTGGTTCTGCATGTCAAACGTACTGTGGAGTGGTGAAAACCCTAGAAAACGAGTTTCTCGCATTAAATATCTCGAATAGAGCGATCTCGATGATTCTGCATACTTCGGACGGAAGTCTCACCAAAATTATCGTAAAAAATGCATATCTCAGCTTGAAACCCCGCGAAAACCAAGATATCGCTGTGTTCAGCATATCAAACGCACTGTGGAGTGGTGAAAACCCCAGAAAACGTGTTTCTCGCATTAAATAGCTCCAAAAGAGCGATCTCGATGATACAGCATACTTCGGACAGAAGTCTCACCAAGATTATCGCAGAAAATGCATATCTCAGCTTGAAACCCCACGAAAACCAAGATATCTACTGTTCTGCATATCAAACGCACTGTGGAGTGGTGAAAACCCCAGAAAACGAGTTTCTCGCAGTAAATAGCTCGAAAAGAGCGCTCTCGATGTTTCTGCATACTTTGGACAGATGTTTCACCAAGATTATCGTAGAAAATGCATATCTCAGCTTGAAACCCGACGAAAACCAAAATATCGCCGGTTCTGCATATCAAACCAACTGTGAAGTGGTGAAAACACCAGATAACGTGTTTCTCGCATTATATAGCTCGAAAAGCACGATCTCGATGATTCTGCATACTTCTAACAGAAGTCTCACCAGGATTATCGTAGAAAATGCATGTCTCAGCTTGAAACCCGACCGAAACCATGATATCTCCGGTTCTGCATGTCAAACGTACTGTGGAGTGGTGAAAGCACCAGAAAACGTGTTTCGTGCATTAAGTAGCTCGAAAAGAGCGATCTAGATGATTCTGCATACTTCTGACTGAAGTCTCACCAATATAATCGCAGAAAATGCATATCTCATCTTGAAACCCCACGAAAACCAAGATATCGCTGGTTCTGCATGTCAAACGCACTGTGGAGTGGTGAAAACACCAGAAAACGTGTTACTCGCATTAAGTAGCTCGAAAAGAGCGTTCTCGAAGATCCTGCATACTTCTGACAGAAGTCTCACCAAGATTATCGTAGAAAATGCATATCTCAGCTTGAAACCCCACGAAAACCAAGATATCGCCGGTTTTGCATATCAAACGCACTGTGGAGTAGTGAAAACACCGGATAAGGTTTTTCTCGCATTAACTAGCTCGAAAAGAGCGTTCTCGAAGATCCTGCATACTTCTGACAGAAGTCTCACCAAGGTTATCGAAGAAAATGCATATCTCAGCTTGAAACCCGGCGAAAACCGAGTTATCTCCGGTTCTGCACATCAAACGTACCGTGGAGTGGTGAAAACACCAGAAAACGTGTTTCGCGCATTAAGTAGCTCGAAAAGAGCGTTCTCGAAGATTCTGCATACTTCTGACAGAAGTCTCACCAGGATTATCGTAGAAAATGCATATCTCAGCTTGAAACCCCACGAAAACCAAGATATCGCCTGTTCTGCATATCAAACCAACTGTGGAGTGGTGAAAACACCAGATAACGTGTTTCTCGCATTAAATAGCTCGAAACGAGCGATCTCGATGATTCTTCATACTTCGGACAGAAGTCTCACCAGGATTATCGTAGAAAATGCATATCTCAGCTTGAAACCCGACGAAAACCGAGTTATCTCCGGTTCTGCATATCCAACGCACTGTGGAGTGGTGAAAACACCAGATAACGTGTTTCTCGCATTGAATAGCTCGAAACGTGCGATCTCAATGATTCTGCATACTTCGGACAGAAGTATCAACAAGATTATCGCAGAAAATGCATATCTCAGCTTGAAACCCCACGAAAACCAAGATATCTACTGTTCTGCATATCAAATGCACTGTGGAGTGGTGAAAACACCAGAAAACGTGTTTCTCGCACTAAATAGCTCGAAAAGAGCGCTCTCGACGTTTCTGCATACTTCGGACAGAAGTCTCAACAAGATTATCGCAGAAAATGCATATCTCAGCTTGAAACCCCAAGAAAACCAAGATATCTACTGTTCTGCATATCAAACCAACTGTGGAGTGGTGAAAACACCAGATAACGTGTTTCTCGCATTAAATAGCTCGAAAAGCACGATCTCGATGATTCTGCATACTTCTAACAGAAGTCTCACCAGGATTATCGTAGAAAATGCATGTCTCAGCTTGAAACCCGACCGAAACCATGATATCTCTGGTTCTGCATGTCAAACGTACTGTGGAGTGGTGAAAACCCTAGAAAACGAGTTTCTCGCATTAAATATCTCGAATAGAGCGATCTCGATGATTCTGCATACTTCGGACGGAAGTCTCACCAAAATTATCGTAAAAAATGCATATCTCAGCTTGAAACCCCGCGAAAACCAAGATATCGCTGTGTTCAGCATATCAAACGCACTGTGGAGTGGTGAAAACCCCAGAAAACGTGTTTCTCGCATTAAATAGCTCCAAAAGAGCGATCTCGATGATACAGCATACTTCGGACAGAAGTCTCACCAAGATTATCGCAGAAAATGCATATCACAGCTTGAAACCCCACGAAAACCAAGATATCTACTGTTCTGCATATCAAACGCACTGTGGAGTGGTGAAAACCCCAGAAAACGAGTTTCTCGCATTAAATAGCTCGAAAAGAGCGCTCTCGATGTTTCTGCATACTTCGGACAGATGTTTCACCAAGATTATCGTAGAAAATGCATATCTCAGCTTGAAACCCGACGAAAACCAAAATATCGCCGGTTCTGCATATCAAACCAACTGTGGAGTGGTGAAAACACCAGATAACGTGTTTCTCGCATTATATAGCTCGAAAAGCACGATCTCGATGATTCTGCATACTTCTAACAGAAGTCTCACCAGGATTATCGTAGAAAATGCATGTCTCAGCTTGAAACCCGACCGAAACCATGATATCTCCGGTTCTGCATGTCAAACGTACTGTGGAGTGGTGAAAGCACCAGAAAACGTGTTTCGTGCATTAAGTAGCTCGAAAAGAGCGATCTAGATGATTCTGCATACTTCTGACTGAAGTCTCACCAATATAATCGCAGAAAATGCATATCTCATCTTGAAACCCCACGAAAACCAAGATATCGCTGGTTCTGCATGTCAAACGCACTGTGGAGTGGTGAAAACACCAGAAAACGTGTTACTCGCATTAAGTAGCTCGAAAAGAGCGTTCTCGAAGATCCTGCATACTTCTGACAGAAGTCTCACCAAGATTATCGTAGAAAATGCATATCTCAGCTTGAAACCCGACGAAAACCGATATATCTCCGGTTCGGCACATCAAACGTACCGTGGAGTGGTGAAAACACCAGAAAACGTGTTTCGCGCATTAAGTAGCTCGAAGAGAGCGTTCTCGAAGATTCTGCATAATTCTGACAGAAGTCTCACCAGGATTATCGTAGAAAATGCATATCTCAGCTTGAAACCCGACCGAAACCAAGATATCTCCGGTTCTGCATGTCAAACGTACTGTAGAGTGGTGAAAACACCAGAAAACGTGTTTCGTGCATTAAGTAGCTCGAAAAGAGCGATCTAGATGATTCTGCATACTTCTGTTTGAAGTCTCACCAAGATAATCGCAGGAAATGCATATCCCAGCTTGAATCCCCACGAAAACCAAGATATCTCCGGCTCTGCATATCCAACGATCTGTGGAGTGGTGAAAACCCCAGAAAACGAGTTTCTCGCATTAAATAGCTCGAAAAGAGCGCTTTCGATGTTTCTGCATACTTCGGACAGATGTTTCACCAAGATTATCGTAGAAAATGCATATCTCAGCTTGAAACCCCACGAAAACCAAGATATCTACTGTTCTGCATATCAAACGCACTGTGGAGTGGTGAAAACACCAGATAACGCGTTTCTCGCACTAACTAGCTAGAAAAGAGCGATCTCGATGATTCAGCATACTTCGGACAGATGTTTTACCAAGCTTATCGTAGAAAATGCATATCTCAGCTTGAAACCCGACGAAAACCGAAATATCTCCGGTTCTGCATATCCAACGCACTGAGGAGTGGTGAAAACACCAGATAACGTGTTTCTCGCATTAAGTAGCTCGAAAAGAGCGATCTAGATGATTCTGCATACTTCTGACTGAAGTCTCACCAATATTATCGCAGAAAATGCATATCTCAGCTGGAAACACCACGAAAATCAAGATATCGCCGGTTCTGCATATCAAACGCACTGTGGAGTGGTGAAAACAACCAGAGAACGTGTTTCTCGTATTAAATAGCTCGAAAAGTGCGATCTCGATGATTCTGCATACTTCGGACAGAAGTCTCAACAAGATTATCGCAGAAAATGCATATCTCAGCTTGAAACCCCACGAAAACCAAGATATCTACTGTTCTGCATATCAAACGCACTGTGGAGTGGTGAAAACACCAGATAACGCGTTTCTCGCACTAACTAGCTAGAAAAGAGCGATCTCGATGATTCAGCATACTTCGGACAGAAGTCTCACCAAGATTATCGTAGAAAATGCATATCTCAGCTTGAAACCCCACGAACACCAAGATATCGCTGGTACTGCATATCAAACGCACTGTGGAGTGGTGAAAACACCAGAAAACGTGTTTCGCGCATTAAGTAGCTCGAAATGAGCGTTCTCGAAGATTCTGCATAATTCTGACACAAGTCTCACCAGGATTATCGTAGAAAATGCATATCGCAGCTTGAAACCCGACCGAAACCAAGATATCTCCGGTTCTGCATGTCAAACGTACTGTGGAGTGGTGAAAACACCAGAAAACGAGTTTCGTGCATTAAGTAGCTCGAAAAGAGCGATCTAGATGATTCTGCATACTTCTGACTGAAGTCTCACCAATATTATCGCAGAAAATGCATATCCCAGCTGGAAACACCACGAAAATCATTATATCGCAGGTTCTGCATATCAAACGCACTATGGAGTGGTGAAAACACCAGATAACGTGTTTCTCGCATTAAATTGCTCGAAACGAGCGATCTCGATGATTCTGCATATTTCTGACAGAAGTATCTCCAAGATTATCGCAGAAAATGCATATCTCAGCTTGAAACCCGACGAAAACCGAGTTATCTCCGTTTCTGCACATCAAACGTACCGTGGAGTGGTGAAAACACCAGAAAACGTGTTTCGCGCATTAAGTAGCTCGAAAAGAGCGTTCTCGAAGATTCGGCATACTTCTGACAGAAGTCTCACCAGGATTATCGTAGAAAATGCATATCTCAGCTGGAAACACCACGAAAATCAAGATATCGCCTGTTCTGCATATCAAACGCACTGTGGAGTGGTGAAAACAACCAGAAAACGTGTTTCTCGCATTAAATAGCTCGAAAAGAGCGATCTCGATGATTCAGCATACTTCGGACAGAAGTCTCACCAAGAATATCGCAGGAAATGCATATCTCAGCTTGAAACCCCACGAAAACCAATATATCTCCGGTTCTGCATATCCAACGAACTGTGGAGTGGTGAAAACCCCAGAAAACGAGTTTCTCGCATTAAATAGCTCGAAAAGAGCGCTCTCGACGTTTCTGCATACTTCGGACAGATGTTTCACTAAGCTTATCGTAGAAAATGCATATCTCAGCTTGCAACCCGACGAAAACCAAAATATCTCCGGTGCTGCATATCCAACGGACTGTGGAGTGGTGAAAACCCCAGAAAACGAGTTTCTCAGATTAAATAGCTCGAAAAGAGCGTTCTCGATGTTTCTGCATACTTCTGACAAAAGACCCACCAAGATTATCGCAGAAAATGCATATCTCAGCTGGAAACACCACGAAAATCAAGATATCGCCAGTTCTGCACATCAAACGCACTGTGGAGTGGTGAAAACACCAGATAACGTGTTTCTCGCATTAAATAGCTCGAAACGAGCGATCTCGATGATTCTGCATACTTCGGACAGAAGTCTCACCAAAATTATCGTAAAAAATGCATATCTCAGCTTGAAACCCCACGAAAGCCAAGATATCGCTGGTTCTGCATATCAAACGCACAGTGGAGTGGTGAAAACACCGGATAAGGTTTTTCTCGCATTAACTAGCTCGAAATGAGCGATCTCGATGTTTCAGCATACTTCGGACAGAAGTCTCAACAAGATTATCGCAGAAAATGCATATCTCAGCTTGAAACCCCACGAAAACCAAGATATGTACTGTTCTGCATATCAAACGCACTGTGGAGTGGTGAAAACACCAGATAACGTGTTTCTCGCACTACCTAGCTCGAAAAGAGCGATCTCGATGATTCAGCATACTTCGGACAGAAGTCTCACCAAGATTATCGCAGAAAATGCATATCTCAGCTTGAAACCCCACGAAAACCAAGATATCGCCGGTTCTGCATATCAAACGCACTGTGGAGTGGTGAAAACACCAGATAACGTGTTTCTCGCATTAAATAGCTCGAAACGAGCGATCTCGATGATTCAGCATACTTCGGACAGAAGTCTCACCAAGATTATCGCAGAAAATGCATATCTCTGCTTGAAACCCCACGAAAACCAAGATATCTACTGTTCTGCATATCCAACGAACTGTGGAGTGGTGAGAACCCCAGAAAACGTGTTTCTCGCATTAAATAGCTCGAAAAGAGCGCTCTCGACGTTTCTGCATACTTCGGACAGATGTTTCACCAAGCTTATCGTAGAAAATGCATATCTCAGCATGAAACCCGACGAAAACCAAAATATCTCCGGTTCTGCATATCCAACGCACTGTGGAGTGGTGAAAACACCAGATAACGTGTTTCTGGCATTAAATAGCTCGAAACGAGCGATCTCGATGATTCTGCATACTTCGGACAGAAGTCTCAACAAGATTATCGCAGAAACTGCATATCTCAGCTTGAAACCCCACGAAAACGAAGATATCTACTGTTCTGCATATCAAACGCACTGTGGAGTGGTGAAAACACCAGATAACGTGTTTCTCGCATTAAATAGCTCGAAAAGAGCGATCTCGATGATTCAGCATACTTCGGACAGAAGTCTCACCAAGATTATCGCAGAAAATGCATATCTCTGCTTGAAATCCCACGAAAACCAAGATATCTACTGTTCTGCATATCGAACGCACTGTGGAGTGGAGAAAACACCAGATAACGTGTTTCTCGCACTAACTTGCTCGAAAAGAGCGATCTCGATGATACAGCATACTTCGGACAGAAGTCTCACCAAGATTATCGCAGAAAATGCATATCTCTACTTGAAACCGCACGAAAACCAAGATATCGCCGGTTCTGCATATCAAACGCACAGTGGAGTGTTGAAAACACCAGATAACGTGTTTCTCGCATTAAATAGCTCGAAACGAGCGATCTCGATGATTCTGCATACTTCGGACAGAAGTCTCACCAAGATTATCGTAGAAAATGCATATCTCAGCTTGAAACCCCACGAACACCAAGATATCGCTGGTACTGCATATCAAACGCACTGTGGAGTGGTGAAAACACCAGAAAACGTGTTTCGCGCATTAAGTAGCTCGAAATGAGCGTTCTCGAAGATTCTGCATAATTCTGACACAAGTCTCACCAGGATTATCGTAGAAAATGCATATCGCAGCTTGAAACCCGACCGAAACCAAGATATCTCCGGTTCTGCATATCAAACGCACTGTGGAGTGGTGAAAACACCAGAAAACGAGTTTCGTGCATTAAGTAGCTCGAAAAGAGCGATCTAGATGATTCTGCATACTTCTGACTGAAGTCTCACCAATATTATCGCAGAAAATGCATATCCCAGCTGGAAACACCACGAAAATCATTATATCGCAGGTTCTGCATATCAATCGCACTATGGAGTGGTGAAAACACCAGATAACGTGTTTCTCGCATTAAATTGCTCGAAACGAGCGATCTCGATGATTCTGCATATTTCTGACAGAAGTATCTCCAAGATTATCGCAGAAAATGCATATCTCAGCTTGAAACCCGACGAAAACCGAGTTATCTCCGTTTCTGCACATCAAACGTACCGTGGAGTGGTGAAAACACCAGAAAACGTGTTTCGCGCATTAAGTAGCTCGAAAAGAGCGTTCTCGAAGATTCGGCATACTTCTGACAGAAGTCTCACCAGGATTATCGTAGAAAATGCATATCTCAGCTGGAAACACCACGAAAATCAAGATATCGCCTGTTCTGCATATCAAACGCACTGTGGAGTGGTGAAAACAACCAGAAAACGTGTTTCTCGCATTAAATAGCTCGAAAAGAGCGATCTCGATGATTCAGCATACTTCGGACAGAAGTCTCACCAAGAATATCGCAGGAAATGCATATCTCAGCTTGAAACCCCACGAAAACCAATATATCTCCGGTTCTGCATATCCAACGAACTGTGGAGTGGTGAAAACCCCAGAAAACGAGTTTCTCGCATTAAATAGCTCGAAAAGAGCGCTCTCGACGTTTCTGCATACTTCGGACAGATGTTTCACTAAGCTTATCGTAGAAAATGCATATCTCAGCTTGCAACCCGACGAAAACCAAAATATCTCCGGTGCTGCATATCCAACGGACTGTGGAGTGGTGAAAACCCCAGAAAACGAGTTTCTCAGATTAAATAGCTCGAAAAGAGCGTTCTCGATGTTTCTGCATACTTCTGACAAAAGACCCACCAAGATTATCGCAGAAAATGCATATCTCAGCTGGAAACACCACGAAAATCAAGATATCGCCAGTTCTGCACATCAAACGCACTGTGGAGAGGTGAAAACAACCAGAGAACGTGTTTCTCGCATCAAATAGCTCGAAAAGAGCGATCCCGATGATTCAGCATACTTCGGACAGAAGTCTCACCAAGATTATCGCAGGAAATGTATATCTCAGCTTGAAACCCCACGAAAACCAAGATATGTACTGTTCTGCATATCAAACGCACTGTGGAGTGGTGAAAACACCAGATAACGTGTTTCTCGCACTACCTAGCTCGAAAAGAGCGATCTCGATGATTCAGCATACTTCGGACAGAAGTCTCACCAAGATTATCGCAGAAAATGCATATCTCAGCTTGAAACCCCACGAAAACCAAGATATCGCGGGTTCTGCATATCAAACGCACTGTGGAGTGGTGAAAACACCAGATAACGTGTTTCTCGCATTAAATAGCTCGAAACGAGCGATCTCGATGATTCAGCATACTTCGGACAGAAGTCTCACCAAGATTATCGCAGAAAATGCATATCTTAGCTTGAAACCCGACGAAAACCAAGATATCTACTGTTCTGCATATCCAACGAACTGTGGAGTGGTGAAAACCCCAGAAAACGAGTTTCTCGCATTAAATAGCTCGAAAAGAGCGCTCTCGACGTTTCTGCATACTTCGGACAGATGTTTCACTAAGCTTATCGTAGAAAATGCATATCTCAGCTTGCAACCCGACGAAAACCAAAATATCTCCGGTGCTGCATATCCAACGCACTGTGGAGTGGTGAAAACACCAGATAACGTGTTTCTCGCATTAAATAGCTCGAAACGAGCGATCTCGATGATTCTGCATACTTCGGACAGAAGTCTCACCAAAATTATCGTAAAAAATGCATATCTCAGCTTGAAACCCCACGAAAGCCAAGATATCGCTGGTTCTGCATATCAAACGCACAGTGGAGTGGTGAAAACACCGGATAAGGTTTTTCTCGCATTAACTAGCTCGAAATGAGCGATCTCGATGTTTCAGCATACTTCGGACAGAAGTCTCAACAAGATTATCGCAGAAAATGCATATCTCAGCTTGAAACCCCACGAAAACCAAGATATGTACTGTTCTGCATATCAAACGCACTGTGGAGTGGTGAAAACACCAGATAACGTGTTTCTCGCACTACCTAGCTCGAAAAGAGCGATCTCGATGATTCAGCATACTTCGGACAGAAGTCTCACCAAGATTATCGCAGAAAATGCATATCTCAGCTTGAAACCCCACGAAAACCAAGATATCGCGGGTTCTGCATATCAAACGCACTGTGGAGTGGTGAAAACACCAGATAACGTGTTTCTCGCATTAAATAGCTCGAAACGAGCGATCTCGATGATTCAGCATACTTCGGACAGAAGTCTCACCAAGATTATCGCAGAAAATGCATATCTCAGCTTGAAACCCGACGAAAACCAAGATATCTACTGTTCTGCATATCCAACGAACTGTGGAGTGGTGAAAACCCCAGAAAACGTGTTTCTCGCATTAAATAGCTCGAAACGAGCGATCTCGATGATACTGCATACTTCGGACAGAAGTCTCAACAAGATTATCGCAGAAAATGCATATCTCAGCTTGAAACCCCACGAAAACCAATATATGTACTGTTCTGCATATCAAACGCACTGTGGAGTGGTGAAAACACCAGATAACGTGTTTCTCGCACTACCTAGCTCGAAAAGAGCGATCTCGATGATTCAGCATACTTCGGACAGAAGTCTCACCAAGATTATCGCAGAAAATGCATATCTCAGCTTGAAAACCCACGAAAACCAAGATATCGCCGGTTCTGCATATCAAACGCACTGTGGAGTGGTGAAAACACCAGATAACGTGTTTCTCGCATTAAATAGCTCGAAAAGAGCGCTCTCGATGTTTCTGCATACTTCGGACAGATGTTTCACCAAGCTTTTCGTAGAAAACGCATATCTCAGCTTGAAACCCGACGAAAACCAAGATATCTACTGTTCTGCATATCCAACGAACTGTGGAGTGGTGAAAACCCCAGAAAACGTGTTTCTCGCATTAAATAGCTCGAAACGAGCGATCTCGATGATTCTGCATACTTCGGACAGAAGTCTCAACAAGATTATCGCAGAAAATGCATATCTCAGCTTGAAACCCCACGAAAACCAAGATATGTACTGTTCTGCATATCAAACGCACTGTGGAGTGGTGAAAACACCAGATAACGTGTTTCTCGCACTACCTAGCTCGAAAAGAGCGATCTCGATGATTCAGCATACTTCGGACAGAAGTCTCACCAAGATTATCGCAGAAAATGCATATCTCAGCTTGAAACCCCACGAAAACCAAGATATCGCCGGTTCTGCATATCAAACGCACTGTGGAGTGGTGAAAACACCAGATAACGTGTTTCTCGCATTAAATAGCTCGAAACGAGCGATCTCGATGATTCTGCATACTTCGGACAGAAGTCTCACCAAAATTATCGTAAAAAATGCATATCTCAGCTTGAAACCCCACGAAAGCCAAGATATCGCTGGTTCTGCATATCAAACGCACAGTGGAGTGGTGAAAATACCGGATAAGGTTTTTCTCGCATTAACTAGCTCGAAATGAGCGATCTCGATGTTTCAGCATACTTCGGACAGAAGTCTCAGCAAGATTATCGCAGAAAATGCATATCTCAGCTTGAAACCCCACGAAAACCAAGATATCGCCGGTTCTGCATATCATACGCACTGTGGAGTGGTGAAAACACCAGATAACGTGTTTCTCGCATTAAATAGCTCGAAACAAGCGATCTCGATGATTAAGCATACTTCGGACAGAAGTCTCATCAAGATTATCGCAGAAAATGCATATCTCTGCTTGAAACCCCACGAAAACCAAGATATCTACTGTTCTGCATATCCAACGAACTGTGGAGTGGCGAAAACCCAAGAAAACGTGTTTCTCGCATTAAATAGCTCGAAAAGAGCGCTCTCGACGTTTCTGCATACTTCGGACAGATGTTTCACCAAGCTTATCGTTGAAAATGGATATCTCAGCTTGAAACCCGACGAAAACCAAAATATCGCCGGTTCTGCATATCAAACCAACTGTGGAGTGGCGAAAACACCAGATAACGTGTTTCTCGCTTTAAATAGCTCGAAAAGTGCGATCTCGATGATTCTGCATACTTCTAACAGAAGTCTCACCAAGATTATCGCAGAAAATGCATATCTCTGCTTGAAACCCCACGAAATCCAAGATATCTACTGTTCTGCATATCCAACGAACTGTGGAGTGGTGAAAACCCCAGAAAACGTGTTTCTAGCATTAAATAGCTCGAAAAGAGCGCTCTCGATGTCTCTGCATACTTCGGACAGATGTTTCACCAAGCTTATCGTAGAAAATGCATATCTCAGCTTGAAACCCGACGAAAACCAAAATATCTCCGGTTCAGCATATCAAACGCACTGTGGAGTGGTGAAAACACCAGATAACGTGTTTCTCGCATTATATAGCTCGAAACGAGCGATCTCGATGATTCTGCATACTTCGGACAGAAGTCTCAACAAGATTGTCGCAGAAAATGCATATCTCAGCTTGAAACCCCACGAAAACCAAGATATGTACTGTTCTGCATATCAAACGCACTGTGGAGTGGTGAAAACACCAGATAACGTGTTTCTCGCACTACCTAGCTCGAGAAGAGCGATCTCGATGATTCAGCATACTTCGGACAGAAGTCTCACCAAGATTATCGCAGAAAATGCATATCTCTGCTTGAAACCCCACGAAAACCAAGATATCTACTGTTCTGCATATCCAACGAACTGTGGAGTGGTGAAAACCCCAGAAAACGTGTTTCTAGCATTAAATAGCTCGAAAAGAGCGCTCTCGATGTCTCTGCATACTTCGGACAGATGTTTCACCAAGCTTATCGTAGAAAATGCATATCTCAGCTTGAAACCCGACGAAAACCAAAATATCTCCGGTTCAGCATATCCAACGCACTGTGGAGTGGTGAAAACACCAGATAACGTGTTTCTCGCATTATATAGCTCGAAACGAGCGATCTCGATGATTCTGCATACTTCGGACAGAAGTCTCAACAAGATTGTCGCAGAA
Source organism: Anthophora plumipes (assembly GCA_951804975.1). Lineage (NCBI taxonomy): Eukaryota > Metazoa > Arthropoda > Insecta > Hymenoptera > Apidae > Anthophora > Anthophora plumipes. Next base: position 641,912 of record CATORF010000448.1, read on the forward strand.
AATGCATATCTCAGCTTGAAACCCCACGAAAACCAAGATATGTACTGTTCTGCATATCAAACGCACTGTGGAGTGGTGAAAACACCAGATAACGTGTTTCTCGCACTACCTAGCTCGAGAAGAGCGATCTCGATGATTCAGCATACTTCGGACAGAAGTCTCACCATGATTATCGCAGAAAATGCATATCTCAGCTTGAAACCCCACGAAAACCAAGATATGTACTGTTCTGCATATCAAACGCACTGTGGAGTGGTGAAAACACCAGATAACGTGTTTCTCGCACTACCTAGCTCGAAAAGAGCGATCTCGATGATTCAGCATACTTCGGACAGAAGTCTCACCAAGATTATCGCAGAAAATGCATATCTCAGCTTGAAACCCCACGAAAACCAAGATATCGCCGGTTCTGCATATCAAACGCACTGTGGAGTGGTGAAAACACCAGATAACGTGTTTCTCGCATTAAATAGCTCGAAACGAGCGATCTCGATGATTCAGCATACTTCGGACAGAAGTCTCACCAAGATTATCGCAGAAAATGCATATCTCAGCTTGAAACCCGACGAAAACCAAGATATCTACTGTTCTGCATATCCAACGAACTGTGGAGTGGTGAAAACCCCAGAAAACGTGTTTCTCGCATTAAATAGCTCGAAACGAGCGATCTCGATGATTCTGCATACTTCGGACAGAAGTCTCAACAAGATTATCGCAGAAAATGCATATCTCAGCTTGAAACCCGACGAAAACCAAGATATCTACTGTTCTGCATATCCAACGAACTGTGGAGTGGTGAAAACCCCAGAAAACGTGTTTCTCGCATTAAATAGCTCGAAACGAGCGATCTCGATGATTCTGCATACTTCGGACAGAAGTCTCAACAAGATTATCGCAGAAAATGCATATCTCAGCTTGAAACCCCACGAAAACCAAGATATGTACTGTTCTGCATATCAAACGCACTGTGGAGTGGTGAAAACACCAGATAACGTGTTTCTCGCACTACCTAGCTCGAAAAGAGCGATCTCGATGATTCAGCATACTTCGGACAGAAGTCTCACCAAGATTATCGCAGAAAATGCATATCTCAGCTTGAAACCCCACGAAAACCAAGATATCGCCGGTTCTGCATATCAAACGCACTGTGGAGTGGTGAAAACACCAGATAACGTGTTTCTCGCATTAAATAGCTCGAAACGAGCGATCTCGATGATTCTGCATACTTCGGACAGAAGTCTCACCAAAATTATCGTAAAAAATGCATATCTCAGCTTGAAACCCCACGAAAGCCAAGATATCGCTGGTTCTGCATATCATACGCACAGTGGAGTGGTGAAAACACCGGATAAGGTTTTTCTCGCATTAACTAGCTCGAAATGAGCGATCTCGATGTTTCAGCATACTTCGGACAGAAGTCTCAGCAAGATTATCGCAGAAAATGCATATCTCAGCTTGAAACCCCACGAAAACCAAGATATCGCCGGTTCTGCATATCATACGCACTGTGGAGTGGTGAAAACACCAGATAACGTGTTTCTCGCATTAAATAGCTCGAAACAAGCGATCTCGATGATTAAGCATACTTCGGACAGAAGTCTCATCAAGATTATCGCAGAAAATGCATATCTCTGCTTGAAACCCCACGAAAACCAAGATATCTACTGTTCTGCATATCCAACGAACTGTGGAGTGGCGAAAACCCCAGAAAACGTGTTTCTCGCATTAAATAGCTCGAAAAGAGCGCTCTCGACGTTTCTGCATACTTCGGACAGATGTTTCACCAAGCTTATCGTTGAAAATGCATATCTCAGCTTGAAACCCGACGAAAACCAAAATATCGCCGGTTCTGCATATCAAACCAACTGTGGAGTGGCGAAAACACCAGATAACGTGTTTCTCGCTTTAAATAGCTCGAAAAGTGCGATCTCGATGATTCTGCATACTTCTAACAGAATTCTCACCAAGATTATCGCAGAAAATGCATATCTCTGCTTGAAACCCCACGAAAACCAAGATATCTACTGTTCTGCATATCCAACGAACTGTGGAGTGGTGAAAACCCCAGAAAACGTGTTTCTAGCATTAAATAGCTCGAAAAGAGCGCTCTCGATGTCTCTGCATACTTCGGACAGATGTTTCACCAAGCTTATCGTAGAAAATGCATATCTCAGCTTGAAACCCGACGAAAACCAAAATATCTCCGGTTCAGCATATCCAACGCACTGTGGAGTGGTGAAAACACCAGATAACGTGTTTCTCGCATTATATAGCTCGAAACGAGCGATCTCGATGATTCTGCATACTTCGGACAGAAGTCTCAACAAGATTGTCGCAGCAAATGCATATCTCAGCTTGAAACCCCACGAAAACCAAGATATGTACTGTTCTGCATATCAAACGCACTGTGGAGTGGTGAAAACACCAGATAACGTGTTTCTCGCACTACCTAGCTCGAGAAGAGCGATCTCGATGATTCAGCATACTTCGGACAGAAGTCTCACCATGATTATCGCAGAAAATGCATATCTCAGCTTGAAACCCCACGAAAACCAAGATATCGCCGGTTCTGCATATCAAACGCACTGTGGAGTGGTGAAAACACCAGATAACGTGTTTCTCGCATTAAATAGCTCGAAACGAGCGATCTCGATGATTCTGCATACTTCGGACAGAAGTCTCACCAAAATTATCGTAAAAAATGCATATCTCAGCTTGAAACCCCACGAAAACCAAGATAACGCTGTGTTCAGCATATCCAACGAACTGTGGAGCGGTGGAAACCCCAGAAAACGTGTTTCTCGCATTAAATAGCTCGAATAGAGCGATCTCGATGATCCTTCATACTTCGGACAGAAGTCTCAACAAGATTATCGTAAAAAATGCATATCTCAACTTGATACCCCACGAAAGCCAAGATATCGCTGGTTCTGCATATCAAACGCACTGTCGAGTGGTGAAAACACCAGATAAGGTTTTTCTCGCATTAACTAGCTCGAAAAGAGCGATCTCGATGTTTCAGCATACTTCGGACAGAAGTCCCTCCAAGATTATCGCAGAAAATGCATATCTCTGCTTGATACCCCACGAAAACCAAGATATCTACTGTTCTGCATATCCAACGAACTGTGGAGGGGTGAAAACCCCAGAAAACGTGTTTCACGCATTCAATAGCTCGAAAAGAGCGCTCTCGACGTTTCTGCATACTTCGGACAGATGTTTCACCAAGCTTATCGTAGAAAATGCATATCTCAGCTTGAAACCCGACCGAATCCAAGATATATCCGGTTCTGCATGTCAAACGTACTGTGGAGTGGTGAAAACACCAGAAAACGTGTTTCGTGCATTAAGTAGCTCGAAAATAGCGATCTAGATGATTCTGCATACTTCTGACAAAGACCCACCAAGATTATCGCAGAAAATGCATATCTCAGCTGGAAACACCACGAAAATCAAGATATCGCCTGTTCTGCACATCAAACGCACTGTGGAGTGGTGAAAACACCAGATAACGTGTTTCTCGCATTAAATAGCTCGAAACGAGCGATCTCGATGATTAAGCATACTTCGGACAGAAGTCTCACCAAGATTATCGTAAAAAATGCATATCTCAGCTTGAAACCCCACGAAAACCAAGATATCGCTGGTTCTGCATATCAAACGCACTGTGGAGTGCTGAAAACACCAGATAACGTGTTTGTCGCATTAAACAGCTCGAATAGAGCGATCTCGATGATTCTGCATACTTCGGACAGAAGTCTCACCAAGATTATCGTAAAAAATGCATATCTCAGCTTGAAACCCCACAGAAAACCAAGATATGTACTGTTCTGCATATCAAACGCACTGTGGAGTGGTGAAAACACCAGATAACGTGTTTCTCGCACTACCTAGCTCGAAAAGAGCGATCTCGATGATTCTTCATACTTCGGACCGAAGTCTCAACAAGATTATCGTAAAAAATGCATATCTCAGCTTGATACCCCACGAAAGCCAAGATATCGCTGGTGCTGCATATCAAACGCACTGTCGAGTGGTGAAAACACCGGATAAGGTTTTTCTCGCATTAACTAGCTCGAAAAGAACGATCTCGATGTTTCAGCATACTTCGGACAGAAGTCTCTCCAAGATTATCGCAGAAAATGCATATCTCAGCTTGAAACCCCACGAAAACCAAGATATGTACTGTTCTGCATATCAAACGCACTGTGGAGTGGTGAAAACACCAGATAACGTGTTTCTCGCACTACCTAGCTCGAAAAGAGCGATCTCGATGATTCAGCATACTTCGGACAGAAGTCTCACCAAGATTATCGCAGAAAATGCATATCTCAGCTTGAAACCCCACGAAAACCAAGATATCGCCGGTTCTGCATATCAAACGCACTGTGGAGTGGTGAAAACACCAGATAACGTGTTTCTCGCATTAAATAGCTCGAAACGAGCGATCTCGATGATTCTGCATACTTCGGACAGAAGTCTCACCAAAATTATCGTAAAAAATGCATATCTCAGCTTGAAACCCCACGAAAGCCAAGATATCGCTGGTTCTGCATATCAAACGCACAGTGGAGTGGTGAAAACACCGGATAAGGTTTTTCTCACATTAACTAGCTCGAAATGAGCGATCTCGATGTTTCAGCATACTTCGGACAGAAGTCTCAGCAAGATTATCGCAGAAAATGCATATCTCTGCTTGAAACCCCACGAAAACCAAGATATCTACTGTTCTGCATATCCAACGAACTGTGGAGTGGTGAAAACCCCAGAAAACGTGTTTCTCGCATTAAATAGCTCGAAAAGAGCGCTCTCGACGTTTCTGCATACTTCGGACAGATGTTTCACCAAGCTTATCGTAGAAAATGCATATCTCAGCTTGAAACCCGACGAAAACCAAAATATCTCCGGTTCTGCATATCCAACGAACTGTGGAGTGGTGAAAACCCCAGAAAACGAGTTTCTCGTATTAAATAGCTCGCAAAGAGCGCTCTCGATGTTTCTGCATACTTCGGACAGATGTTTCACCAAGATTATCGTAGAAAATGCATATCTCAGCTTGAAACCCGACCGAATCCAAGATATATCCGGTTCTGCATGTCAAACGTACTGTGGAGTGGTGAAAACACCAGAAAACGTGTTTCGTGCATTAAGTAGCTCGAAAATAGCGATCTAGATGATTCTGCATACTTCTGACAAAGACCCACCAAGATTATCGCAGAAAATGCATATCTCAGCTGGAAACACCACGAAAATCAAGATATCGCCTGTTCTGCACATCAAACGCACTGTGGAGTGGTGAAAACACCAGATAACGTGTTTCTCGCATTAAATAGCTCGAAACGAGCGATCTCGATGATTAAGCATACTTCGGACAGAAGTCTCACCAAGATTATCGTAAAAAATGCATATCTCAGCTTGAAACCCCACGAAAACCAAGATATCGCTGGTTCTGCATATCAAACGCACTGTGGAGTGCTGAAAACACCAGATAACGTGTTTGTCGCATTAAACAGCTCGAATAGAGCGATCTCGATGATTCTGCATACTTCGGACAGAAGTCTCACCAAGATTATCGTAAAAAATGCATATCTCAGCTTGAAACCCCACAGAAAACGAAGATATGTACTGTTCTGCATATCAAACGCACTGTGGAGTGGTGAAAACACCAGATAACGTGTTTCTCGCACTACCTAGCTCGAAAAGAGCGATCTCGATGATTCTTCATACTTCGGACCGAAGTCTCAACAAGATTATCGTAAAAAATGCATATCTCAGCTTGATACCCCACGAAAGCCAAGATATCGCTGGTTCTGCATATCAAACGCACTGTCGAGTGGTGAAAACACCGGATAAGGATTTTCTCGCATTAACTAGCTCGAAAAGAGCGATCTCGATGTTTCAGCATACTTCGGACAGAAGTCTCTCCAAGATTATCGCAGAAAATGCATATCTCTGCTTGAAACCCCACGAAAACCAAGATATCTACTGTTCTGCATATCCAACGAACTGTGGAGTGGTGAAAACCCCAGAAAACGTGTTTCTCGCATTAAATAGCTCGAATAGAGCGATCTCGACGTTTCTGCATACTTGGGACAGATGTTTCACCAAGCTTATCGCAGAAAATGCATATCTCAGCAGGAAACACCACGAAAATCAAGATATCGCCTGTTCTGCATATCAAACGCACTGTGGAGTGGTGAAAACAACCAGAGAACGTGTTTCTCGCATTAAATAGCTCGGAAAGAGCGTTCTCGAAGATCCTGCATACTTCTGACAGAAGTCTCTCCAAGATTATCGTAGAAAATGCATATCTCAGCTTGAAACCCGACGAAAACCGAGTTATCTCCGGTTCTGCACATCAAACGTACCGTGGAGTGGTGAAAACACCAGAAAACGTGTTTCGAGCATTAGGTAGCTCGAAAAGAGCGATCTCGAAGATTCGGCATACTTCTGACAGAAGTCTCAGCAGGATTATCGTAGAAAATGCATATCTCAGCTGGAATCACCACGAAAATCAAGATATCGCCTGTTCTGCATATCAAACAACTGTGGAGTGGTGAAAACAACCAGAAAACGAGTTTCTCGCATTAAATAGCTCGAAAAGAGCGATCTCGATGATTCTGCATACTTCTAACAGAAGTCTCACCAAGATTATCGCAGAAAATGCATATCTCTGCTTGAAACCCTACGAAAACCAAGATATCTACTGTTCTGCATATCCAACGAACTGTGGAGTGGTGAAAACCCCAGAAAACGTGTTTCTCGCGTTAAATAGCTCGAAAAGTGCGATCTCGACGTTTCTGCATACTTGGGACAGATGTTTCACCAAGCTTATCGCAGAAAATGCATATCTCAGCTGGAAACACCACGAAAATCAAGATATCGCCTGTTCTGCATATCAAACGCACTGTGGAGTGGTGAAAACACCAGGTATCGTGTTTCTCGCCTTTAAATAGCTCGAAAAGAGCGATCCCGATGATTCAGCATACTTCGGACAGAAGTCTCACCAATATTATCGCAGGAAATGCATATCGCATCTTGAAACCCCACGAAAACCAAGATATCTCCGGATCTGCATATCCATCGAACTGTGGAGTGGTGAAAACCCCAGAAAACGAGTTTCTCGCATTAGATAGCTCGAAAAGCGCGCTCTCGATGTTTCTGCATACTTCGGACAGATGTTTCACCAAGATTATCGTAGAAAATGCATATCTCAGCTTGAAACACGACGAAAACCAAAATATCGCCGGTTCTGCATATCAAACCAACTGTGGAGTGGTGAAAACACCAGATAACGTGTTTCTCGCTTTAAATAGCTCGAAAAGTGCGATCTCGATGATTCTGCATACTTCTAACAGAAGTCTCACCAAGATTATCGCAGAAAATGCACATCTCTGCTTGAAACCCCACGAAAAACAAGATATCTACTGTTCTGCATATCAAACGCACTACGGAGCGGTGAAAACAACCAGATAACGTGTTACTCGCATTAACTAGCTCGAAAAGAGCGTTCTGGATGATTCTGCGTACTTCTCATAGATGAAACACCAAGATTATCGCAGAAAATGCGTATTTCAGCTGAAAACCCCACGAAAACCATGTTATCGGCGGCTCTACATATCAAAAGCACTGTGGAGTGCTGAAAACACCAGAAAACGTGTTTTTCGCATTCAATAGCACGAAAACAGCGATTTCGGTGATTCTGCACACTTGTAACAGCAGAATCATGAAGATTATCACTGCAAATGCATATCTCAGCTGGAAACAACAACGATAACGAAGATGTCGCAGTTTCCGCATGTCAAACGCACTGTGGAGTGCTGAAAACACCTGAAAACGTGTTTTTCGCGTTCAATAGCACGAAAACAGCGATTTCGGTGATTCTGCACACTTGTAACAGCAGCATCATGAAGATTATCACTGAAAATGCATATCTCAGCTGGAAACCCAAGGATACCGAAGATATCGCAGTTTCCGCATGTCAAACGCACTGTGGCGTGCTGAAAACACCAGAAAACGTGTTTCTCGCATTCAATAGCACGAAAACAGCGAATTCGGTGATTCTGCACACATGTAACAGCAGAATGATGAAGATAATCACTGAAAATGCATATCTCAGCTGGAAACAACAACGATACCGAAGATATGGCAGTTTCCGCACATCAAACGCACTGTGGAGTGCTGAAAACACCAGAAAACGTGTTTTTCGCATTCAATAGCACGAAAACAGCGATTTCGGTGATTCTGTACACTTGTAACAGTAGAATCATGAAGATTATCACTGAAAATGCATATCTCAGCTGGAAACAACAACGATACCGAAGATATGGCAGTTTCCGCATATCAAACGCACTGTGGAGAGCTGAAAACACCAGAAAACGTGTTTTTCGCATTCAGTAGCACGAAAACAGCGATTTCGGTGATTCTGCACACTTGTAACAGCAGAATCATGAAGATTATCACTGAAAATGCATATCTCAGCTGGAAACAACAACGATACCGAAGATATCGCAGTTTCCGCATGTCAAACTTTCTGTGGCGTGCTGAAATCACCAGAAAAGGTGTTTTTCGCATTCAAAACCACGAAAACAGCGATTTCGGTGATTGTGCACATTTGTAACAGCAGCATCATGAAGATTATCACTGAAAATGCATATCTCAGCTGGAAGCAACAACGATACCGAAGATATCGCAGCTTCCGCATATCAAACGCACTGTGGAGTGCTGAAAACACCAGAAAACGTGTTTTTCGCATTCAATAGCACGAAAACCGCGATTTCGGTGATTCTGCACACTTGTAACAGCAGAATCATGAAGATTATCACTGAAAATGCATATCTCAGCTGGCAACAACAACGATACCGAAGATATGGCAGTTTCCGCATATCAAACGCACTGTGGAGTGGTGAAAACACCAGATAACGTGTTTCTCGCACTACCTAGCTCGAAAAGAGCGATCTCGATGATTCTTCATACTTCGGACCGAAGTCTCAACAAGATTATCGTAAAAAATGCATATCTCAGCTTGATACCCCACGAAAGCCAAGATATCGCTGGTTCTGCATATCAAACGCACTGTCGAGTGGTGAAAACACCGGATAAGGTTTTTCTCGCATTAACTAGCTCGAAAAGAGCGATCTCGATGTTTCAGCATACTTCGGACAGAAGTCTCTCCAAGATTATCGCAGAAAATGCATATCTCTGCTTGAAACCCCACGAAAACCAAGATATTTACTGTTCTGCATATCCAACGAACTGTGGAGTGGTGAAAACCCCAGAAAACGTGTTTCTCGCATTAAATAGCTCGAAAAGAGCGCTCTCGACGTTTCTGCATACTTCGGACAGATGTTTCACCAAGCTTATCGTAGAAAATGCATATCTCAGCTTGAAACCCGACGAAAACCAAAATATCTCCGGTGCTGCATATCCAACGGACTGTGGAGTGGTGAAAACCCTAGAAAACGAGATTCTCGCATTAGATAGCTCGAAAAGAGCGCTCTCGATGTTTCTGCATACTTCGGACAGATGTTTCACCAAGATTATCGTATAAAATGCATATCTCAGCTTGAAACCCGACCGAAACCAAGATATCGCCTGTTCTGCACATCAAACGCACTGTGGAGTGGTGAAAACAACCAGAGAACGTGTTTCTCGCCTTAAATAGCTCGAAAAGAGCGATCCCGATGATTCAGCATACTTCGGGCAGAAGTCTCACCAAGATTATCGCAGGAAATGCATATCGCAGCTTGAAACACCACGAAAATCAAGATATCGCCTGTTCTGCACATCAAACGCACTGTGGAGTGGTGAAAACACCAGATAACGTGTTTCTCGCATTAAATAGCTCGAAACGAGCGATCTCGATGATTAAGCATACTTCGGACAGATGTCTCACCAAGATTATCGTAAAAAATGCATATTTCAGCTGGAAACCCCACGAAAACAAAGATATCGCCGGTTCTGCATATCAGACGCCCTGTGGAGTGGTCAAAACACCAGATAACGTGTTTCTCGCATTAAATAGCTCGAACGGAGCGATCTAGATGATTCTGCATACTTCTGATTGAAGTCTCACCAATATTATCGCAGAAAATGCATATCTCAGCTTGAAACCTCACGAAAATCAAGATGTCGCCGGTTCTGCATATCAAACGCACTACGGAGCGGTGAAAACAACCAGATAACGTGTTACTCGCATTAACTAGCTCGAAAAGAGCGTTCTGGATGATTCTGCGTACTTCTCATAGATGAAACACCAAGATTATCGCAGAAAATGCGTATTTCAGCTGAAAACCCCACGAAAACCATGTTATCGGCGGCTCTACATATCAAAAGCACTGTGGAGTGCTGAAAACACCAGAAAACGTGTTTTTCGCATTCAATAGCACGAAAACAGCGATTTCGGTGATTCTGCACACTTGTAACAGCAGAATCATGAAGATTATCACTGCAAATGCATATCTCAGCTGGAAACAACAACGATAACGAAGATGTCGCAGTTTCCGCATGTCAAACGCACTGTGGAGTGCTGAAAACACCTGAAAACGTGTTTTTCGCGTTCAATAGCACGAAAACAGCGATTTCGGTGATTCTGCACACTTGTAACAGCAGCATCATGAAGATTATCACTGAAAATGCATATCTCAGCTGGAAACCCAACGATACCGAAGATATCGCAGTTTCCGCATGTCAAACGCACTGTGGCGTGCTGAAAACACCAGAAAACGTGTTTTTCGCATTCAATAGCACGAAAACAGCGATTTTGGTGATTCTGCACACATGTAACAGCAGAATGATGAAGATAATCACTGAAAATGCATATCTCAGCTGGAAACAACAACGATACCGAAGATATGGCAGTTTCCGCACATCAAACGCACTGTGGAGTGCTGAAAACACCAGAAAACGTGTTTTTCGTATTCAATAGCACGAAAACAGCGATTTCGGTGATTCTGTACACTTGTAACAGCAGAATCATGAAGATTATCACTGAAAATGCATATCTCAGCTGGAAACAACAACCATACCGAAGATATGGCAGTTTCCGCATATCAAACGCACTGTGGAGAGCTGAAAACACCAGAAAACGTGTTTTTCGCATTCAATAGCACGAAAACAGCGATTTCGGTGATTCTGCACACTTGTAACAGCAGAATCATGAAGATTATCACTGAAAATGCATATCTCAGCTGGAAACAACAACGATACCGAAGATATCGCAGTTTCCGCATGTCAAACTTTCTGTGGCGTGCTGAAATCACCAGAAAACGTGTTTTTCGCATTCAAAACCACGAAAACAGCGATTTCGGTGATTGTGCACATTTGTAACAGCAGCATCATGAAGATTATCACTGAAAATGCATATCTCAGCTGGAAGCAACAACGATACCGAAGATATCGCAGCTTCCGCATATCAAACGCACTGTGGAGTGCTGAAAACACCAGAAAACGTGTTTTTCGCATTCAATAGCACGAAAACAGCGATTTCGGTGATTCTGCACACTTGTAACAGCAGAATCATGAAGATTATCACTGCAAATGCATATCTCAGCTGGAAACAACAACGATAACGAAGATGTCGCAGTTTCCGCATGTCAAACGCACTGTGGAGTGCTGAAAACACCTGAAAACGTGTTTTTCGCGTTCAATAGCACGAAAACAGCGATTTCGGTGATTCTGCACACTTGTAACAGCAGCATCATGAAGATTATCACTGAAAATGCATATCTCAGCTGGAAACCCAAGGATACCGAAGATATCGCAGTTTCCGCATGTCAAACGCACTGTGGCGTGCTGAAAACACCAGAAAACGTGTTTCTCGCATTCAATAGCACGAAAACAGCGATTTCGGTGATTCTGCACACATGTAACAGCAGAATGATGAAGATAATCACTGAAAATGCATATCTCAGCTGGAAACAACAACGATACCGAAGATATGGCAGTTTCCGCACATCAAACGCACTGTGGAGTGCTGAAAACACCAGAAAACGTGTTTTTCGCATTCAATAGCACGAAAACAGCGATTTCGGTGATTCTGTACACTTGTAACAGCAGAATCATGAAGATTATCACTGAAAATGCATATCTCAGCTGGAAACAACAACGATACCGAAGATATGGCAGTTTTCGCATATCAAACGCACTGTGGAGAGCTGAAAACACCAGAAAACGTGTTTTTCGCATTCAGTAGCACGAAAACAGCGATTTCGGTGATTCTGCACACTTGTAACAGCAGAATCATGAAGATTATCACTGAAAATGCATATCTCAGCTGGAAACAACAACGATACCGAAGATATCGCAGTTTCCGCATGTCAAACTTTCTGTGGCGTGCTGAAATCACCAGAAAACGTGTTTTTCGCATTCAAAACCACGAAAACAGCGATTTCGGTGATTGTGCACATTTGTAACAGCAGCATCATGAAGATTATCACTGAAAATGCATATCTCAGCTGGAAGCAACAACGATACCGAAGATATCGCAGCTTCCGCATATCAAACGCACTGTGGAGTGCTGAAAACACCAGAAAACGTGTTTTTCGCATTCAATAGCACGAAAACCGCGATTTCGGTGATTCTGCACACTTGTAACAGCAGAATCATGAAGATTATCACTGAAAATGCATATCTCAGCTGGCAACAACAACGATACCGAAGATATGGCAGTTTCCGCATATCAAACGCACTGTGGAGTGGTGAAAACACCAGATAACGTGTTTCTCGCACTACCTAGCTCGAAAAGAGCGATCTCGATGATTCTTCATACTTCGGACCGAAGTCTCAACAAGATTATCGTAAAAAATGCATATCTCAGCTTGATACCCCACGAAAGCCAAGATATCGCTGGTTCTGCATATCAAACGCACTGTCGAGTGGTGAAAACACCGGATAAGGTTTTTCTCGCATTAACTAGCTCGAAAAGAGCGATCTCGATGTTTCAGCATACTTCGGACAGAAGTCTCTCCAAGATTATCGCAGAAAATGCATATCTCTGCTTGAAACCCCACGAAAACCAAGATATCTACTGTTCTGCATATCCACCGAACTGTGGAGTGGTGAAAACCCCAGAAAACGTGTTTCTCGCATTAAATAGCTCGAATAGAGCGCTCTCGACGTTTCTGCATACATGGGACAGATGTTTCACCAAGCTTATCGCAGAAAATGCATATCTCAGCAGGAAACACCACGAAAATCAAGATATCGCCTGTTCTGCATATCAAACGCACTGTGGAGTGGTGAAAACAACCAGAGAACGTGTTTCTCGCATTAAATAGCTCGGAAAGAGCGTTCTCGAAGATCCTGCATACTTCTGACAGAAGTCTCTCCAAGATTATCGTAGAAAATGCTTATCTCAGCTTGAAACCCGACGAAAACCGAGTTATCTCCGGTTCTGCACATCAAACGTACCGTGGAGTGGTGAAAACACCAGAAAACGTGTTTCGAGCATTAGGTAGCTCGAAAAGAGCGATCTCGAAGATTCGGCATACTTCTGACAGAAGTCTCAGCAGGATTATCGTAGAAAATGCATATCTCAGCTGGAATCACCACGAAAATCAAGATATCGCCTGTTCTGCATATCAAACAACTGTGGAGTGGTGAAAACAACCAGAAAACGTGTTTCTCGCATTAAATAGCTCGAAAAGAGCGATCTCGATGATTCAGCATACTTCGGACAGATGTCTCACAAAGAATATCGCAGGAAATGCATATCTCAGCTTGAAACCCCACGAAAACCAAGATATCTCCGGTTCTGCATATCCAACGATCAGTGGAGTGGTGAAAACCCCAGAAAACGAGTTTCTCGCATTAAATAGCTCGAAAAGAGCGATCTCGATGATTCTGCATACTTCTAACAGAAGTCTCACCAAGATTATCGCAGAAAATGCATATCTCTGCTTGAAACCCCACGAAAACCAAGATATCTACTGTTCTGCATATCCAACGAACTGTGGAGTGGTGAAAACCCCAGAAAACGTGTTTCTCGCGTTAAATAGCTCGAAAAGTGCGATCTCGACGTTTCTGCATACTTGGGACAGATGTTTCACCAAGCTTATCGCAGAAAATGCATATCTCAGCTGGAAACACCACGAAAATCAAGATATCGCCTGTTCTGCATATCAAACGCACTGTGGAGTGGTGAAAACACCAGATATCGCTTTTCTCGCCTTTAAATAGCTCGAAAAGAGTGATCCCGATGATTCAGCATACTTCGGACAGAAGTCTCACCAATATTATCGCAGGAAATGCATATCGCAGCTTGAAACCCCACGAAAACCAAGATATCTCCGGATCTGCATATCCATCGAACTGTGGAGTGGTGAAAACCCCAGAAAACGAGTTTCTCGCATTAGATAGCTCGAGAAGCGCGCTCTCGATGTTTCTGCATACTTCGGACAGATGTTTCACCAAGATTATCGTAGAAAATGCATATCTCAGCTTGAAACCCGACGAAAACCAAAATATCGCCGGTTCTGCATATCAAACCAACTGTGGAGTGGTGAAAACACCAGATAACGTGTTTCTCGCTTTAAATAGCTCGAAAAGTGCGATCTCGATGATTCTGCATACTTCTAACAGAAGTCTCACCAAGATTATCGCAGAAAATGCATATCGCATCGTGAAACACCACGAAAATCAAGATATCGCCTGTTCTGCACATCAAACGCACTGTGGAGTGGTGAAAACACCGGATAAGGTTTTTCTCGCATTAACTAGCTCGAAAAGAGCGATCTCGATGTTTCAGCATACTTCGGACAGAAGTCTCTCCAAGATTATCGCAGAAAATGCATATCTCTGCTTGAAACCCCACGAAAACCAAGATATTTACTGTTCTGCATATCCAACGAACTGTGGAGTGGTGAAAACCCCAGAAAACGTGTTTCTCGCATTAAATAGCTCGAAAAGAGCGCTCTCGACGTTTCTGCAAACTTCGGACAGATGTTTCACCAAGCTTATCGTAGAAAATGCATATCTCAGCTTGAAACCCGACGAAAACCAAAATATCTCCGGTGCTGCATATCCAACGGACTGTGGAGTGGTGAAAACCCTAGAAAACGAGATTCTCGCATTAAATAGCTCGAAAAGAGCGATCTCGATGATTCAGCATACTTCGGACAGAAGTCTCACCAAGAATATCGCAGGAAATGCATATCTCAGCTTGAAACCCCACGAAAACCAAGATATCTCCGGTTCTGCATATCCAACGATCAGTGGAGTGGTGAAAACCCCAGAAAACGAGTTTCTCGCATTAAATAGCTCGAAAAGAGCGATCTCGATGATTCGGCATACTTCTAACAGAAGTCTCACCAAGATTATCGCAGAAAATGCATATCTCTGCTTGAAACCCCACGAAAACCAAGATATCTACTGTTCTGCATATCCAACGAACTGTGGAGTGGTGAAAACCCCAGAAAACGTGTTTCTCGCGTTAAATAGCTCGAAAAGTGCGATCTCGACGTTTCTGCATACTTGGGACAGATGTTTCACCAAGCTTATCGCAGAAAATGCATATCTCAGCTGGAAACACCACGAAAATCAAGATATCGCCTGTTCTGCATATCAAACGCACTGTGGAGTGGTGAAAACACCAGATATCGTGTTTCTCGCCTTTAAATAGCTCGAAAAGAGCGATCCCGATGATTCAGCATACTTCGGACAGAAGTCTCACCAATATTATCGCAGGAAATGCATATCGCAGCTTGAAACCCCACGAAAACCAAGATATCTCCGGATCTGCATATCCATCGAACTGTGGAGTGGTGAAAACCCCAGAAAACGAGTTTCTCGCATTAGATAGCTCGAAAAGCGCGCTCTCGATGTTTCTGCATACTTCGGACAGATGTTTCACCAAGATTATCGTAGAAAATGCATATCTCAGCTTGAAACCCGACGAAAACCAAAATATCGCCGGTTCTGCATATCAAACCAACTGTGGAGTGGTGAAAACACCAGATAACGTGTTTCTCGCTTTAAATAGCTCGAAAAGAGCGCTCTCGATGTTTCTGCATACTTCGGACAGATGTTTCACCAAGATTATCGTAGAAAATGCATATCTCAGCTTGAAACCCGACCGAAACCAAGATATCGCCTGTTCTGCACATCAAACGCACTGTGGAGTGGTGAAAACAACCAGAGAACGTGTTTCTCGCCTTAAATAGCTCGAAAAGAGCGATCCCGATGATTCAGCATACTTCGGGCAGAAGTCTCACCAAGATTATCGCAGGAAATGCATATCGCAGCTTGAAACACCACGAAAATCAAGATATCGCCTGTTCTGCACATCAAACGCACTGTGGAGTGGTGAAAACACCAGATAACGTGTTTCTCGCATTAAATAGCTCGAAACGAGCGATCTCGATGATTAAGCATACTTCGGACAGAAGTCTCACCAAGATTATCGTAAAAAATGCATATTTCAGCTGGAAACCCCACGAAAACAAAGATATCGCCGGTTCTGCATATCAGACGCCCTGTGGAGTGCTCAAAACACCAGATAACGTGTTTCTCGCATTAAATAGCTCGAACGGAGCGATCTAGATGATTCTGCATACTTCTGATTGAAGTCTCACCAATATTATCGCAGAAAATGCATATCTCAGCTTGAAACCTCACGAAAATCAAGATGTCGCCGGTTCTGCATATCAAACGCACTACGGAGCGGTGAAAACAACCAGATAACGTGTTACTCGCATTAACTAGCTCGAAAAGAGCGTTCTGGATGATTCTGCGTACTTCTCATAGATGAAACACCAAGATTATCGCAGAAAATGCGTATTTCAGCTGAAAACCCCACGAAAACCATGTTATCGGCGGCTCTACATATCAAAAGCACTGTGGAGTGCTGAAAACACCAGAAAACGTGTTTTTCGCATTCAATAGCACGAAAACAGCGATTTCGGTGATTCTGCACACTTGTAACAGCAGAATCATGAAGATTATCACTGATAATGCATATCTCAGCTGGAAACAACAACGATACCGAAGATATCGCAGTTTCCGCATGTCAAACTTTCTGTGGCGTGCTGAAATCACCAGAAAACGTGTTTTTCGCATTCAAAACCACGAAAACAGCGATTTCGGTGATTGTGCACATTTGTAACAGTAGCATCATGAAGATTATCACTGAAAATGCATATCTCAGCTGGAAGCAACAACGATACCGAAGATATCGCAGCTTCCGCATATCAAACGCACTGTGGAGTGCTGAAAACACCAGAAAACGTGTTTTTCGCGTTCAATAGCACGAAAACCGCGATTTCGGTGATTCTGCACACTTGTAACAGCAGAATCATGAAGATTATCACTGAAAATGCATATCTCAGCTGGCAACAACAACGATACCGAAGATATGGCAGTTTCCGCATATCAAACGCACTGTGGAGTGCTGAATACACCAGAAAACGTGTTTTTCGCATTCAATAGCACGAAAACAGCGATTTCGGTGATTCCGCACACTCGTAACAGCAGAATGATGAAGATAATCACTGAAAATGCATATCTCAGCTGGAAACAACAACGATACCGATGATATGGCAGTTTCCGCATATCAAACGCACTGTGGAGTGCTGAAAACACCAGAAAACGTGTTTTTCGCGTTCAATAGCACGAAAACAGCGATTTCGGTGATTCTGCACACTTGTAACAGCAGAATCATGAAGATTATCACTGCAAATGCATATCTCAGCTGGAAACAACAACGATAACGAAGATGTCGCAGTTTCCGCATGTCAAACGTTCTGTGGCGTGCTGAAAACACCAGAAAACGTGTTTTTCACATTCAAAAGCACGAAAACAGCGATTTCGGTGATTCTGCACATTTGTAACAGCAGAATCATGAAGATTATCACTGAAAATGCATATCTCAGCTGGAAACCCAACGATACCGAAGATATCGCAGTTTCCGCATGTCAAACGCTCTGTGGCGTGCTGAAAACACCAGAAAACGTGTTTTTCGCATTCAATAGCACGAAAACAGCGATTTCGGTGATTCTGCACACTTGTAACAGCAGAATCATGAAGATTATCACTGAAAATGCATATCTCAGCTGGAAACAACAACGATACCGAAGATATCGCAGCTTCCGCATATCAAAAGCACTGTGGAGTGCTGAAAACACCAGAAAACGTGTTTTTCGCATTCAATAGCACGAAAACAGCGATTTCGGTGATTCCGCACACTTGTAACAGCAGAATCATGAAGATTATCACTGAAAATGCATATCTCAGCTGGAAACAACAACGAAAACGAAGATGTCTTGTTTCTGCATGTCAAACGTTCTGTGGCGTGCTGAAAACACCTGAAAACGTGTTTTCGCATTCAAAAGCACGAAAACAGCGATTTCGATGATTTTGCACACTTGTAACAGCAGCATCATGAAGATTATCACTGAAAATGCATATCTCAGCTGGAAACCCAACGATACCGAAGATATCGCAGTTTCCGCATGTCAAACTTTCTGTGGCGTGCTGAAATCACCAGAAAACGTGTTTTTCGCATTCAAAACCACGAAAACAGCGATTTCGGTGATTGTGCACATTTGTAACAGCAGCATCATGAAGATTATCACTGAAAATGCATATCTCAGCTGGAAGCAACAACGATACCGAAGATATCGCAGCTTCTGCATATCAAACGCACTGTGGAGTGCTGAAAACACCAGAAAACGTGTTTTTCGCATTCAATAGCACGAAAACAGCGATTTCGGTGATTCTGCACACTTGTAACAGCAGAATCATGAAGATTATCACTGCAAATGCATATCTCAGCTGGAAACAACAACGATAACGAAGATGTCGCAGTTTCCGCATGTCAAACGCACTGTGGAGTGCTGAAAACACCTGAAAACGTGTTTTTCGCGTTCAATAGCACGAAAACAGCGATTTCGGTGATTGTGCACACTTGTAACAGCAGCATCATGGAGATTATCACTGAAAATGCATATCTCAGCTGGAAACCCAACGATACCGAAGATATCGCAGTTTCCGCATGTCAAACGCACTGTGGCGTGCTGAAAACACCAGAAAACGTGTTTTTCGCATTCAATAGCACGAAAACAGCGATTTCGGTGATTCTGCACACATGTAACAGCAGAATGATGAAGATAATCACTGAAAATGCATATCTCAGCTGGAAACAACAACGATACCGAAGATATGGCAGTTTCCGCATATCAAACGCACTGTGGAGAGCTGAAAACACCAGAAAACGTGTTTTTCGCATTCAGTAGCACGAAAACAGCGATTTCGGTGATTCTGCACACTTGTAACAGCAGAATCATGAAGATTATCACTGAAAATGCATATCTCAGCTGGAAACAACAACGATACCGAAGATATCGCAGTTTCCGCATGTCAAACTTTCTGTGGCGTGCTGAAATCACCAGAAAACGTGTTTTTCGCATTCAAAACCACGAAAACAGCGATTTCGGTGATTGTGCACATTTGTAACAGCAGCATCATGAAGATTATCACTGAAAATGCATATCTCAGCTGGAAGCAACAACGATACCGAAGATATCGCAGCTTCCGCATATCAAACGCACTGTGGAGTGCTGAAAACACCAGAAAACGTGTTTTTCGCATTCAATAGCACGAAAACCGCGATTTCGGTGATTCTGCACACTTGTAACAGCAGAATCATGAAGATTATCACTGAAAATGCATATCTCAGCTGGCAACAACAACGATACCGAAGATATGGCAGTTTCCGCATATCAAACGCACTGTGGAGTGCTGAATACACCAGAAAACGTGTTTTTCGCATTCAATAGCACGAAAACAGCGATTTCGGTGATTCCGCACACTCGTAACAGCAGAATGATGAAGATAATCACTGAAAATGCATATCTCAGCTGGAAACAACAACGATACCGATGATATGGCAGTTTCCGCATATCAAACGCACTGTGGAGTGCTGAAAACACCAGAAAACGTGTTTTTCGCGTTCAATAGCACGAAAACAGCGATTTCGGTGATTCTGCACACTTGTAACAGCAGAATCATGAAGATTATCACTGCAAATGCATATCTCAGCTGGAAACAACAACGATAACGAAGATGTCGCAGTTTCCGCATGTCAAACGCACTGTGGAGTGCTGAAAACACCTGAAAACGTGTTTTTCGCGTTCAATAGCACGAAAACAGCGATTTCGGTGATTGTGCACACTTGTAACAGCAGCATCATGGAGATTATCACTGAAAATGCATATCTCAGCTGGAAACCCAACGATACCGAAGATATCGCAGTTTCCGCATGTCAAACGCACTGTGGCGTGCTGAAAACACCAGAAAACGTGTTTTTCGCATTCAATAGCACGAAAACAGCGATTTCGGTGATTCTGCACACATGTAACAGCAGAATGATGAAGATAATCACTGAAAATGCATATCTCAGCTGGAAACAACAACGATACCGAAGATATGGCAGTTTCCGCATATCAAACGCACTGTGGAGAGCTGAAAACACCAGAAAACGTGTTTTTCGCATTCAGTAGCACGAAAACAGCGATTTCGGTGATTCTGCACACTTGTAACAGCAGAATCATGAAGATTATCACTGAAAATGCATATCTCAGCTGGAAACAACAACGATACCGAAGATATCGCAGTTTCCGCATGTCAAACTTTCTGTGGCGTGCTGAAATCACCAGAAAACGTGTTTTTCGCATTCAAAACCACGAAAACAGCGATTTCGGTGATTGTGCACATTTGTAACAGCAGCATCATGAAGATTATCACTGAAAATGCATATCTCAGCTGGAAGCAACAACGATACCGAAGATATCGCAGCTTCCGCATATCAAACGCACTGTGGAGTGCTGAAAACACCAGAAAACGTGTTTTTCGCATTCAATAGCACGAAAACCGCGATTTCGGTGATTCTGCACACTTGTAACAGCAGAATCATGAAGATTATCACTGAAAATGCATATCTCAGCTGGCAACAACAACGATACCGAAGATATGGCAGTTTCCGCATATCAAACGCACTGTGGAGTGCTGAATACACCAGAAAACGTGTTTTTCGCATTCAATAGCACGAAAACAGCGATTTCGGTGATTCCGCACACTCGTAACAGCAGAATGATGAAGATAATCACTGAAAATGCATATCTCAGCTGGAAACAACAACGATACCGATGATATGGCAGTTTCCGCATATCAAACGCACTGTGGAGTGCTGAAAACACCAGAAAACGTGTTTTTCGCGTTCAATAGCACGAAAACAGCGATTTCGGTGATTCTGCACACTTGTAACAGCAGAATCATGAAGATTATCACTGCAAATGCATATCTCAGCTGGAAACAACAACGATAACGAAGATGTCGCAGTTTCCGCATGTCAAACGTTCTGTGGCGTGCTGAAAACACCAGAAAACGTGTTTTTCGCATTCAAAAGCACGAAAACAGCGATTTCGGTGATTCTGCACATTTGTAACAGCAGAATCATGAAGATTATCACTGAAAATGCATATCTCAGCTGGAAACCCAACGATACCGAAGATATCGCAGTTTCAGCATGTCAAACGCTCTGTGGCGTGCTGAAAACACCAGAAAACGTGTTTTTCGCATTCAATAGCACGAAAACAGCGATTTCGGTGATTCTGCACACTTGTAACAGCAGAATCATGAAGATTATCACTGAAAATGCATATCTCAGCTGGAAACAACAACGATACCGAAGATATCGCAGCTTCCGCATATCAAAAGCACTGTGGAGTGCTGAAAACACCAGAAAACGTGTTTTTCGCATTCAATAGCACGAAAACAGCGATTTCGGTGATTCTGCACACTTGTAACAGCAGAATCATGAAGATTATCACTGCAAATGCATATCTCAGCTGGAAACAACAACGATAACGAAGATGTCGCAGTTTCCGCATGTCAAACGTTCTGTGGCGTGCTGAAAACACCAGAAAACGTGTTTTTCGCATTCAAAAGCACGAAAACAGCGATTTCGGTAATTCTGCACATTTGTAACAGCAGAATCATGAAGATTATCACTGAAAATGCATATCTCAGCTGGAAACCCAACGATACCGAAGATATCGCAGTTTCCGCATGTCAAACGCTCTGTGGCGTGCTGAAAACACCAGAAAACGTGTTTTTCGCATTCAATAGCACGAAAACAGCGATTTCGGTGATTCTGCACACTTGTAACAGCAGAATCATGAAGATTATCACTGAAAATGCATATCTCAGCTGGAAACAACAACGATACCGAAGATATCGCAGCTTCCGCATATCAAAAGCACTGTGGAGTGCTGAAAACCCCAGAAAACGTGTTTTTCGCATTCAATAGCACGAAAACAGCGATTTCGGTGATTCCGCACACTTGTAACAGCAGAATCATGAAGATTATCACTGAAAATGCATATCTCAGCTGGAAACAACAACGATACCGTTGATATGGCAGTTTCCGCATATCAAACGCACTGTGGAGTGCTGAAAACACCAGAAAACGTGTTTTTCGCGTTCAATAGCACGAAAACAGCGATTTCGGTGATTCTGCACACTTGTAACAGCAGAATCATGAAGATTATCACTGAAAATGCATATCTCAGCTGGAAACAACAACGAAAACGAAGATGTCTTGTTTCTACATGTCAAACGTTCTGTGGCGTGCTGAAAACACCTGAAAACGTGTTTTTCGCATTCAAAAGCACGAAAACAGCGATTTCGATGATTTTGCACATTTGTAACAGCAGAATCATGAAGATTATCACTGAAAATGCATATCTCAACTGGAAACAACAACGATACCGAAGATATGGCAGTTTCCGCATATAAAACGCACTGTGGAGTGCTGAAAACACCAGAAAACGTGTTTTTCGCATTCAATAGCACGAAAACAGCGATTTCGGTGATTCTGCACACTTGTAACAGCAGAATCATGAAGATTATCACTGAAAATGCATATCTCAGCTGGAAACGACAACGATACCGATGATATGGCAGTTTCCGCATATCAAACGCACTGTGGAGTGCTGAAAACACCAGAAAACGTGTTTTTCGCAGTCAATAGCACGAAAACAGCGATTTCGGTGATTCTGCACACTTGTAACAGCAGAATCATGAAGATTATCACTGAAAATGCATATCTCAGCTGGAAACTACAACGATACCGAAGATATCGCAGTTTCCGCATGTCAAACGTTATGTGGCGTGCTGAAAACACCAGAAAACGTGTTTTTCACATTCAATAGCACGAAAACAGCGATTTCGCTGATTCTGCACACTTATAACAGCAGAATCATGAAGATTATCACTGAAAATGCATATCTCAGCTGGAAACAACAACGATACCGAAGATATCGCAGTTTCCGCATGTCAAACGTTCTGTGGCGTGCTGAAAACACCAGAAAACGTGTTTTTCGCATTCAAAAGTACGAAAACAGCGATTTCGGTGATTCTGCACATTTGTAACAGCAGAATCATGAAGATTATCAATGAAAATGCATATCTCAGCTGGAAACAACAACGATACCGAATATATCGCAGCTTCCGCATATCAAACGCACTGTGGAGTGCTGAAAACACCAGAAAACGTGTTTTTCGCATTCAATAGCACGAAAACAGCGATTTCGGTGATTCTGCACACTTGTAACAGCAGAATCATGAAGATTATCACTGAAAATGCATATCTCAGCTGGAAACAACAACGATACCGAAGATATCGCAGCTTCCGCATATCAAAAGCACTGTGGAGTGCTGAAAACCCCAGAAAACGTGTTTTTCGCATTCAATAGCACGAAAACAGCGATTTCGGTGATTCCGCACACTTGTAACAGCAGAATCATGAAGATTATCACTGAAAATGCATATCTCAGCTGGAAACAACAACGATACCGTTGATATGGCAGTTTCCGCATATCAAACGCACTGTGGAGTGCTGAAAACACCAGAAAACGTGTTTTTCGCGTTCAATAGCACGAAAACAGCGATTTCGGTGATTCTGCACACTTGTAACAGCAGAATCATGAAGATTATCACTGAAAATGCATATCTCAGCTGGAAACAACAACGAAAACGAAGATGTCTTGTTTCTACATGTCAAACGTTCTGTGGCGTGCTGAAAACACCTGAAAACGTGTTTTTCGCATTCAAAAGCACGAAAACAGCGATTTCGATGATTTTGCACATTTGTAACAGCAGAATCATGAAGATTATCACTGAAAATGCATATCTCAACTGGAAACAACAACGATACCGAAGATATGGCAGTTTCCGCATATAAAACGCACTGTGGAGTGCTGAAAACACCAGAAAACGTGTTTTTCGCATTCAATAGCACGAAAACAGCGATTTCGGTGATTCTGCACACTTGTAACAGCAGAATCATGAAGATTATCACTGAAAATGCATATCTCAGCTGGAAACGACAACGATACCGATGATATGGCAGTTTCCGCATATCAAACGCACTGTGGAGTGCTGAAAACACCAGAAAACGTGTTTTTCGCAGTCAATAGCACGAAAACAGCGATTTCGGTGATTCTGCACACTTGTAACAGCAGAATCATGAAGATTATCACTGAAAATGCATATCTCAGCTGGAAACTACAACGATACCGAAGATATCGCAGTTTCCGCATGTCAAACGTTATGTGGCGTGCTGAAAACACCAGAAAACGTGTTTTTCACATTCAATAGCACGAAAACAGCGATTTCGCTGATTCTGCACACTTATAACAGCAGAATCATGAAGATTATCACTGAAAATGCATATCTCAGCTGGAAACAACAACGATACCGAAGATATCGCAGTTTCCGCATGTCAAACGTTCTGTGGCGTGCTGAAAACACCAGAAAACGTGTTTTTCGCATTCAAAAGTACGAAAACAGCGATTTCGGTGATTCTGCACATTTGTAACAGCAGAATCATGAAGATTATCAATGAAAATGCATATCTCAGCTGGAAACAACAACGATACCGAATATATCGCAGCTTCCGCATATCAAACGCACTGTGGAGTGCTGAAAACACCAGAAAACGTGTTTTTCGCATTCAATAGCACGAAAACAGCGATTTCGGTGATTCTGCACACTTGTAACAGCAGAATCATGAAGATTATCACTGAAAATGCATATCTCAGCTGGAAACAACAACGATACCGAAGATATCGCAGTTTCCGCATATCAAAAGCACTGTGGAGTGCTGAAAACACCAGAAAACGTGTTTTTCGCATTCAATAGCACGAAAACAGCGATTTCGGTGATTCTGCACACTTGTAACAGCAGAATCATGATGATTATCACTGCAAATGCATATCTCAGCTGGAAACAACAACGATAACGAAGATGTCGCAGTTTCCGCATGTCAAACGTTCTGTGGCGTGCTGAAAACACCAGAAAACGTGTTTTTCGCATTCAAAAGCACGAAAACAGCGATTTCGGTAATTCTGCACATTTGTAACAGCAGAATCATGAAGATTATCACTGAAAATGCATATCTCAGCTGGAAACCCAACGATACCGAAGATATCGCAGTTTCCGCATGTCAAACGCTCTGTGGCGTGCTGAAAACACCAGAAAACGTGTTTTTCGCATTCAATAGCACGAAAACAGCGATTTCGGTGATTCTGCACACTTGTAACAGCAGAATCATGAAGATTATCACTGAAAATGCATATCTCAGCTGGAAACAACAACGATACCGAAGATATCGCAGCTTCCGCATATCAAAAGCACTGTGGAGTGCTGAAAACCCCAGAAAACGTGTTTTTCGCATTCAATAGCACGAAAACAGCGATTTCGGTGATTCCGCACACTTGTAACAGCAGAATCATGAAGATTATCACTGAAAATGCATATCTCAGCTGGAAACAACAACGATACCGTTGATATGGCAGTTTCCGCATATCAAACGCACTGTGGAGTGCTGAAAACACCAGAAAACGTGTTTTTCGCGTTCAATAGCACGAAAACAGCGATTTCGGTGATTCTGCACACTTGTAACAGCAGAATCATGAAGATTATCACTGAAAATGCATATCTCAGCTGGAAACAACAAAGAAAACGAAGATGTCTTGTTTCTACATGTCAAACGTTCTGTGGCGTGCTGAAAACACCTGAAAACGTGTTTTTCGCATTCAAAAGCACGAAAACAGCGATTTCGATGATTTTGCACATTTGTAACAGCAGAATCATGAAGATTATCACTGAAAATGCATATCTCAACTGGAAACAACAACGATACCGAAGATATGGCAGTTTCCGCATATAAAACGCACTGTGGAGTGCTGAAAACACCAGAAAACGTGTTTTTCGCATTCAATAGCACGAAAACAGCGATTTCGGTGATTCTGCACACTTGTAACAGCAGAATCATGAAGATTATCACTGAAAATGCATATCTCAGCTGGAAACGACAACGATACCGATGATATGGCAGTTTCCGCATATCAAACGCACTGTGGAGTGCTGAAAACACCAGAAAACGTGTTTTTCGCAGTCAATAGCACGAAAACAGCGATTTCGGTGATTCTGCACACTTGTAACAGCAGAATCATGAAGATTATCACTGAAAATGCATATCTCAGCTGGAAACTACAACGATACCGAAGATATCGCAGTTTCCGCATGTCAAACGTTACGTGGCGTGCTGAAAACACCAGAAAACGTGTTTTTCACATTCAATAGCACGAAAACAGCGATTTCGCTGATTCTGCACACTTATAACAGCAGAATCATGAAGATTATCACTGAAAATGCATATCTCAGCTGGAAACAACAACGATACCGAAGATATCGCAGTTTCCGCATGTCAAACGTTCTGTGGCGTGCTGAAAACACCAGAAAACGTGTTTTTCGCATTCAAAAGTACGAAAACAGCGATTTCGGTGATTCTGCACATTTGTAACAGCAGAATCATGAAGATTATCAATGAAAATGCATATCTCAGCTGGAAACAACAACGATACCGAATATATCGCAGCTTCCGCATATCAAACGCACTGTGGAGTGCTGAAAACACCAGATAACGTGTTTTTCGCATTCAATAGCACGAAAACAGCGATTTCGGTGATTCTGCACACTTGTAACAGCAGAATCATGAAGATTATCACTGAAAATGCATATCTCAGCTGGAAACAACAACGATACCGAAGATATCGCAGTTTCCGCATGTCAAACGCACTGTGGCGTGCTGAAAACACCAGAAAACGTGTTTTTCGCATTCAATAGCACGAAAACAGCGAGTTCGGTGATTCTGCACACATGTAACAGCAGAATGATGAAGATAATCACTGAAAATGCATATCTCAGCTGGAAACAACAACGATACCGAAGATATGGCAGTTTC
Organism: Anthophora plumipes; assembly: GCA_951804975.1. Classification (NCBI taxonomy): domain Eukaryota; kingdom Metazoa; phylum Arthropoda; class Insecta; order Hymenoptera; family Apidae; genus Anthophora; species Anthophora plumipes. The sequence goes on from CATORF010000448.1 coordinate 669,216, forward strand.
CGCATATCAAACGCACTGTGGAGAGCTGAAAACACCAGAAAACGTGTTTTTCGCATTCAGTAGCACGAAAACAGCGATTTCGGTGATTCTGCACACTTGTAACAGCAGAATCATGAAGATTATCACTGAAAATGCATATCTCAGCTGGAAACAACAACGATACCGAAGATATCGCAGTTTCCGCATGTCAAACTTTCTGTGGCGTGCTGAAATCACCAGAAAACGTGTTTTTCGCATTCAAAACCACGAAAACAGCGATTTCGGTGATTGTGCACATTTGTAACAGCAGCATCATGAAGATTATCACTGAAAATGCATATCTCAGCTGGAAGCAACAACGATACCGAAGATATCGCAGCTTCCGCATATCAAACGCACTGTGGAGTGCTGAAAACACCAGAAAACGTGTTTTTCGCATTCAATAGCACGAAAACCGCGATTTCGGTGATTCTGCACACTTGTAACAGCAGAATCATGAAGATTATCACTGAAAATGCATATCTCAGCTGGCAACAACAACGATACCGAAGATATGGCAGTTTCCGCATATCAAACGCACTGTGGAGTGCTGAATACACCAGAAAACGTGTTTTTCGCATTCAATAGCACGAAAACAGCGATTTCGGTGATTCCGCACACTCGTAACAGCAGAATGATGAAGATAATCACTGAAAATGCATATCTCAGCTGGAAACAACAACGATACCGATGATATGGCAGTTTCCGCATATCAAACGCACTGTGGAGTGCTGAAAACACCAGAAAACGTGTTTTTCGCGTTCAATAGCACGAAAACAGCGATTTCGGTGATTCTGCACACTTGTAACAGCAGAATCATGAAGATTATCACTGCAAATGCATATCTCAGCTGGAAACAACAACGATAACGAAGATGTCGCAGTTTCCGCATGTCAAACGTTCTGTGGCGTGCTGAAAACACCAGAAAACGCGTTTTTCGCATTCAAAAGCACGAAAACAGCGATTTCGGTGATTCTGCACATTTGTAACAGCAGAATCATGAAGATTATCACTGAAAATGCATATCTCAGCTGGAAACCCAACGATACCGAAGATATCGCAGTTTCAGCATGTCAAACGCTCTGTGGCGTGCTGAAAACACCAGAAAACGTGTTTTTCGCATTCAATAGCACGAAAACAGCGATTTCGGTGATTCTGCACACTTGTAACAGCAGAATCATGAAGATTATCACTGAAAATGCATATCTCAGCTGGAAACAACAACGATACCGAAGATATCGCAGCTTCCGCATATCAAAAGCACTGTGGAGTGCTGAAAACACCAGAAAACGTGTTTTTCGCATTCAATAGCACGAAAACAGCGATTTCGGTGATTCTGCACACTTGTAACAGCAGAATCATGAAGATTATCACTGCAAATGCATATCTCAGCTGGAAACAACAACGATAACGAAGATGTCGCAGTTTCCGCATGTCAAACGTTCTGTGGCGTGCTGAAAACACCAGAAAACGTGTTTTTCGCATTCAAAAGCACGAAAACAGCGATTTCGGTAATTCTGCACATTTGTAACAGCAGAATCATGAAGATTATCACTGAAAATGCATATCTCAGCTGGAAACCCAACGATACCGAAGATATCGCAGTTTCCGCATGTCAAACGCTCTGTGGCGTGCTGAAAACACCAGAAAACGTGTTTTTCGCATTCAATAGCACGAAAACAGCGATTTCGGTGATTCTGCACACTTGTAACAGCAGAATCATGAAGATTATCACTGAAAATGCATATCTCAGCTGGAAACAACAACGATACCGAAGATATCGCAGCTTCCGCATATCAAAAGCACTGTGGAGTGCTGAAAACACCAGAAAACGTGTTTTTCGCATTCAATAGCACGAAAACAGCGATTTCGGTGATTCCGCACACTTGTAACAGCAGAATCATGAAGATTATCACTGAAAATGCATATCTCAGCTGGAAACAACAACGATACCGTTGATATGGCAGTTTCCGCATATCAAACGCACTGTGGAGTGCTGAAAACACCAGAAAACGTGTTTTTCGCGTTCAATAGCACGAAAACAGCGATTTCGGTGATTCTGCACACTTGTAACAGCAGAATCATGAAGATTATCACTGAAAATGCATATCTCAGCTGGAAACAACAACGAAAACGAAGATGTCTTGTTTCTACATGTCAAGCGTTCTGTGGCGTGCTGAAAACACCTGAAAACGTGTTTTTCGCATTCAAAAGCACGAAAACAGCGATTTCGATGATTTTGCACATTTGTAACAGCAGAATCATGAAGATTATCACTGAAAATGCATATCTCAACTGGAAACAACAACGATACCGAAGATATGGCAGTTTCCGCATATAAAACGCACTGTGGAGTGCTGAAAACACCAGAAAACGTGTTTTTCGCATTCAATAGCACGAAAACAGCGATTTCGGTGATTCTGCACACTTGTAACAGCAGAATCATGAAGATTATCACTGAAAATGCATATCTCAGCTGGAAACAACAACGATACCGAAGATATCGCAGCTTCCGCATATCAAAAGCACTGTGGAGTGCTGAAAACACCAGAAAACGTGTTTTTCGCATTCAATAGCACGAAAACAGCGATTTCGGTGATTCTGCACACTTGTAACAGCAGAATCATGAAGATTATCACTGAAAATGCATATCTCAGCTGGAAACTACAACGATACCGAAGATATCGCAGTTTCCGCATGTCAAACGTTATGTGGCGTGCTGATAACACCAGAAAACGTGTTTTTCACATTCAATAGCACGAAAACAGCGATTTCGCTGATTCTGCACACTTATAACAGCAGAATCATGAAGATTATCACTGAAAATGCATATCTCAGCTGGAAACAACAACGATACCGAAGATATCGCAGTTTCCGCATGTCAAACGTTCTGTGGCGTGCTGAAAACACCAGAAAACGTGTTTTTCGCATTCAAAAGTACGAAAACAGCGATTTCGGTGATTCTGCACATTTGTAACAGCAGAATCATGAAGATTATCAATGAAAATGCATATCTCAGCTGGAAACAACAACGATACCGAATATATCGCAGCTTCCGCATATCAAACGCACTGTGGAGTGCTGAAAACACCAGAAAACGTGTTTTTCGCATTCAATAGCACGAAAACAGCGATTTCGGTGATTCTGCACACTTGTAACAGCAGAATCATGAAGATTATCACTGAAAATGCATATCTCAGCTGGAAACAACAACGATACCGAAGATATCGCAGTTTCCGCATGTCAAACGTTCTGTGGCGTGCTGAAAACACCAGAAAACGTGTTTTTCACATTCAATAGCACGAAAACAGCGATTTCGGTGATTCTGCACACTTGTAACAGCAGAATCATGAAGATTATCACCTTAAAATGCACATCTCAGCTGGAATCAACAACGATACCGAAGATATCGCAGTTTCCGCATGTCAAACGTTCTGTGGCGTGCTGAAATCACCAGAAAACGTGTTTTTCGCATTCAAAACCACGAAAACAGCGATTTCGGTGATTGTGCACATTTGTAACAGCAGCATCATGAAGATTATCACTGAAAATGCATATCTCAGCTGGAAGCAACAACGATACCGAAGATATCGCAGCTTCCGCATATCAAACGCACTGTGGAGTGCTGAAAACACCAGAAAACGTGTTTTTCGCACTCAATAGCACGAAAACCGCGATTTCGGTGATTCTGCACACTTATAACAGCTGAATCATGAAGATTATCACTGAAAATGCATATCTCAGCTGGCAACAACAACGATACCGAAGATATGGCAGTTTCCGCATATCAAACGCACTGTGGAGTGCTGAATACACCAGAAAACGTGTTTTTCGCATTCAATAGCACGAAAACAGCGATTTCGGTGATTCCGCACACTTGTAACAGCAGAATCATGAAGATTATCACTGAAAATGCATATCTCAGCTGGAAACAACAACGATACCGTTGATATGGCAGTTTCCGCATATCAAACGCACTGTGGAGTGCTGAAAACACCAGAATACGTGTTTTTCGCGTTCAATAGCACGAAAACAGCGATTTCGGTGATTCTGCACACTTGTAACAGCAGAATCATGAAGATTATCACTGAAAATGCACATCTCAGCTGGAAACAACAACGAAAACGAAGATGTCTTGTTTCTGCATGTCAAACGTTCTGTGGCGTGCTGAAAACACCTGAAAACGTGTTTTTCGCATTCAATAGCACGAAAACAGCGATTTCGGTGATTCTGCACACTTGTAACAGCAGAATCATGAAGATTATCACTGAAAATGCATATCTCAGCTGGAAACAACAACGATACCGATGATATGGCAGTTTCCGCATATCAAACGCACTGTGGAGTGCTGAAAACACCAGAAAACGTGTTTTTCGCATTCAATAGCACGAAAACAGCGATTTCGGTGATTCTGCACACTTGTAACAGCAGAATCATGAAGATTATCACTGAAAATGCATATCTCAGCTGGAAACAACAACGATACTGAAGATATCGCAGTTTCCGTATGTCAAACGTTCTGTGGCGTGCTGAAAACACCAGAAAACGTGTTTTTCGCATTCAAAAGCACGAAAACAGCGATTTCGGTGATTCTGCACATTTGTAACAGCAGAATCATGAAGATTATCAATGAAAATGCATATCTCAGCTGGAAACAACAACGAGACCGAATATATCGCAGCTTCCGCATATCAAACGCACTGTGGAGTGCTGAAAACACCAGAAAACGTGTTATTCGAATTCAATAGCACGAAAACAGCGATTTCGGTGATTCTGCACACTTGTAACAGCAGAATCATGAAGATTATCACTGAAAATGCATATCTCAGCTGGAAACAACAACGATACCGAAGATATCGCAGTTTCCGCATGTCAAACGTTCTGTGGCGTGCTGAAAACACCAGAAAACGTGTTTTTCACATTCAATAGCACGAAAACAGCGATTTCGGTGATTCTGCACACTTGTAACAGCAGAATCATGAAGATTATCACTGAAAATGCACATCTCAGCTGGAATCAACAACGATACCGAAGATATCGCAGTTTCCGCATGTCAAACGTTCTGTGGCGTGCTGAAATCACCAGAAAACGTGTTTTTCGCATTCAAAACCACGAAAACAGCGATTTCGGTGATTGTGCACATTTGTAACAGCAGCATCATGAAGATTATCACTGAAAATGCACATCTCAGCTGGAATCAACAACGATACCGAAGATATCGCAGTTTCCGCATGTCAAACGTTCTGTGGCGTGCTGAAATCACCAGAAAACGTGTTTTTCGCATTCAAAACCACGAAAACAGCGATTTCGGTGATTGTGCACATTTGTAACAGCAGCATCATGAAGATTATCACTGAAAATGCATATCTCAGCTGGCAACAACAACGATACCGAAGATATGGCAGTTTCCGCATGTCAAACGCACTGTGGAGTGCTGAAAACACCAGAAAACGTGTTTTTCGCATTCAAAACCACGAAAACAGCGATTTCGGTGATTGTGCACATTTGTAACAGCAGCATCATGAAGATTATCACTGAAAATGCATATCTCAGCTGGAAACAACAACGAAAACGAAGATGTCTTGTTTCTGCATGTCAAACGTTCTGTGGCGTGCTGAAAACACCTGAAAACGTGTTTTTCGCATTCAAAAGCACGAAAACAGCGATTTCGATGATTTTGCACATTTGTAACAGCAGAATCATGAAGATTTTCACTGAAAATGCATATCTCAACTGGAAACAACAACGATACCGAAGATATCGCAGTTTCCGCATGTCAAACTTTCTGTGGCGTGCTGAAATCACCAGAAAACGTGTTTTTCGCATTCAAAACCACGAAAACAGCGATTTCGGTGATTGTGCACATTTGTAACAGCAGCATCATGAAGATTATCACTGAAAATGCATATCTCAGCTGGAAGCAACAACGATACCGAAGATATCGCAGCTTCCGCATATCAAACGCACTGTGGTGTGCTGAAAACACCAGAAAACGTGTTTTTCGCATTCAATAGCACGAAAACCGCGATTTCGGTGATTCTGCACACTTGTAACAGCAGAATCATGAAGATTATCACTGAAAATGCATATCTCAGCTGGCAACAACAACGATACCGAAGATATGGCAGTTTCCGCATGTCAAACGCACTGTGGAGTGCTGAATACACCAGAAAACGCGTTTTTCGCATTCAATAGCACGAAAACAGCGATTTCGGTGATTCCGCACACTTGTAACAGCAGAATGATGAAGATAATCACTGAAAATGCATATCTCAGCTGGAAACAACAACGATACCGAAGATATCGCAGTTTCCGCATGTCAAACGCTCTGTGGCGTGCTGAAAACACCAGAAAACGTGTTTTTCGCATTCAATAGCACGAAAACAGCGATTTCGGTGATTCTGCACACTTGTAACAGCAGAATCATGAAGATTATCACTGAAAATGCATATCTCAGCTGGAAACAACAACGATACCGACGATATCGCAGTTTCCGCATGTCAAACGTTCTGTGGCGTGCTGAAAACACCAGAAAACGTGTTTTTCGCATTCAAAAGCACGAAAACAGCGATTTCGGTGATTTTGCACATTTGTAACAGCAGAAACATGAAGATTATCACTGAAAATGCATATCTCAGCTGGAAACAACAACGATACCGAAGATATCGCAGTTTCCGCATGTCATACGTTCTGTGGAGTGCTGAAAACACCAGAAAACGTGTTTTTCGAATTCAAAAGCACGAAAACAGCGATTTCGGTGATTCAGCACATTTGTAACAGCAGAATCATGAAGATTTTCACTCAAAAAGCATATCTCAGCTGGAAACAACAACGATACCGAAGATATGGCAGTTTCCGCATATCAAACGCACTGTGGAGTGCTGAAAACACCAGAAAACGTGTTTTTCGCGTTCAATAGCACGAAAACAGCGATTTCGGTGATTCTGCACACTTGTAACAGCAGAATCATGAAGATTATCACTGAAAATGCATATCTCAGCTGGAAACAACAACGATACCGAAGATATCGCAGTTTCCGCATGTCAAACGTTCTGTGGCGTGCTGAAAACACCAGAAAACGTGTTTTTCATATTCAAGAGAACGAAAACAGCGATTTCGGTGATTCTGCACATTTGTAACAGCAGAATCATGAAGATTATCACTGAAAATGCATATCTCAGCTGGAAACCCAACGATACCGAAGATATCGCAGTTTCCGCATGTCAAACGCACTGTGGCGTGCTGAAAACACCAGACAACGTGTTTTTCGCATTCAATAGCACGAAAACAGCGATTTCGGGGATTCTGCACACATGTAACAGCAGAATGATGAAGATAATCACTGAAAATGCATATCTCAGCTGGAAACAACAACGATACCGAAGATATGGCAGTTTCCGCACATCAAACGCACTGTGGAGTGCTGAAAACACCAGAAAACGTGTTTTTCGCATTCAATAGCACGAAAACAGCGATTTCGGTGATTCTGTACACTTGTAACAGCAGAATCATGAAGATTATCACTGAAAATGCATATCTCAGCTGGAAACAACAACGATACCGAAGATATGGCAGTTTCCGCATATCAAACGCACTGTGGAGAGCTGAAAACACCAGAAAACGTGTTTTTCGCATTCAATAGCACGAAAACAGCGATTTCGGTGATTCTGCACACTTGTAACAGCAGAATCATGAAGATTATCACTGAAAATGCATATCTCAGCTGGAAACAACAACGATACCGAAGATATCGCAGTTTCCGCATGTCAAACTTTCTGTGGCGTGCTGAAATCACCAGAAAACGTGTTTTTCGCATTCAAAACCATGAAAACAGCGATTTCGGTGATTGTGCACATTTGTAACAGCAGCATCATGAAGATTATCACTGAAAATGCATATCTCAGCTGGAAGCAACAACGATACCGAAGATATCGCAGCTTCCGCATATCAAACGCACTGTGGAGTGCTGAAAACACCATAAAACGTGTTTTTCGAATTCAAAAGCACGAAAACAGCGATTTCGGTGATTCTGCACACTTGTAACAGCAGAATCATGAAGATTATCACTGAAAATGCATATCTCAGCTGGAAACAACAACGATACCGATGATATGGCAGTTTCCGCATATCAAACGCACTGTGGAGTGCTGAAAACACCAGAAAACGTGTTTTTCGCATTCAATAGCACGAAAACAGCGATTTCGGTGATTCTGCACACTTGTAACAGCAGAATCATGAAGATTATCACTGAAAATGCATATCTCAGCTGGAAACAACAACGATACTGAAGATATCGCAGTTTCCGTATGTCAAACGTTCTGTGGCGTGCTGAAAACACCAGAAAACGTGTTTTTCGCATTCAAAAGCACGAAAACAGCGATTTCGGTGATTCTGCACATTTGTAACAGCAGAATCATGAAGATTATCAATGAAAATGCATATCTCAGCTGGAAACAACAAGGAGACCGAATATATCGCAGCTTCCGCATATCAAACGCACTGTGGAGTGCTGAAAACACCAGAAAACGTGTTATTCGAATTCAATAGCACGAAAACAGCGATTTCGGTGATTCTGCACACTTGTAACAGCAGAATCATGAAGATTATCACTGAAAATGCATATCTCAGCTGGAAACAACAACGATACCGAAGATATCGCAGTTTCCGCATGTCAAACGTTCTGTGGCGTGCTGAAAACACCAGAAAACGTGTTTTTCACATTCAATAGCACGAAAACAGCGATTTCGGTGATTCTGCACACTTGTAACAGCAGAATCATGAAGATTATCACTGAAAATGCACATCTCAGCTGGAATCAACAACGATACCGAAGATATCGCAGTTTCCGCATGTCAAACGTTCTGTGGCGTGCTGAAATCACCAGAAAACGTGTTTTTCGCATTCAAAACCACGAAAACAGCGATTTCGGTGATTGTGCACATTTGTAACAGCAGCATCATGAAGATTATCACTGAAAATGCACATCTCAGCTGGAATCAACAACGATACCGAAGATATCGCAGTTTCCGCATGTCAAACGTTCTGTGGCGTGCTGAAATCACCAGAAAACGTGTTTTTCGCATTCAAAACCACGAAAACAGCGATTTCGGTGATTGTGCACATTTGTAACAGCAGCATCATGAAGATTATCACTGAAAATGCATATCTCAGCTGGCAACAACAACGATACCGAAGATATGGCAGTTTCCGCATGTCAAACGCACTGTGGAGTGCTGAAAACACCAGAAAACGTGTTTTTCGCATTCAAAACCACGAAAACAGCGATTTCGGTGATTGTGCACATTTGTAACAGCAGCATCATGAAGATTATCACTGAAAATGCATATCTCAGCTGGAAACAACAACGAAAACGAAGATGTCTTGTTTCTGCATGTCAAACGTTCTGTGGCGTGCTGAAAACACCTGAAAACGTGTTTTTCGCATTCAAAAGCACGAAAACAGCGATTTCGATGATTTTGCACATTTGTAACAGCAGAATCATGAAGATTATCACTGAAAATGCATATCTCAACTGGAAACAACAACGATACCGAAGATATCGCAGTTTCCGCATGTCAAACTTTCTGTGGCGTGCTGAAATCACCAGAAAACGTGTTTTTCGCATTCAATAGCACGAAAACAGCGATTTCGGTGATTCTGCACACTTGTAACAGCAGCATCATGAAGATTATCACTGAAAATGCATATCTCAGCTGGAAGCAACAACGATACCGAAGATATCGCAGCTTCCGCATATCAAACGCACTGTGGTGTGCTGAAAACACCAGAAAACGTGTTTTTCGCATTCAATAGCACGAAAACCGCGATTTCGGTGATTCTGCACACTTGTAACAGCAGAATCATGAAGATTATCACTGAAAATGCATATCTCAGCTGGCAACAACAACGATACCGAAGATATGGCAGTTTCCGCATGTCAAACGCACTGTGGAGTGCTGAATACACCAGAAAACGTGTTTTTCGCATTCAATAGCACGAAAACAGCGATTTCGGTGATTCCGCACACTTGTAACAGCAGAATGATGAAGATAATCACTGAAAATGCATATCTCAGCTGGAAACAACAACGATACCGAAGATATCGCAGTTTCCGCATGTCAAACGCTCTGTGGCGTGCTGAAAACACCAGAAAACGTGTTTTTCGCATTCAATAGCACGAAAACAGCGATTTCGGTGATTCTGCACACTTGTAACAGCAGAATCATGAAGATTATCACTGAAAATGCATATCTCAGCTGGAAACAACAACGATACCGACGATATCGCAGTTTCCGCATGTCAAACGTTCTGTGGCGTGCTGAAAACACCAGAAAACGTGTTTTTCGCATTCAAAAGCACGAAAACAGCGATTTCGGTGATTTTGCACATTTGTAACAGCAGAAACATGAAGATTATCACTGAAAATGCATATCTCAGCTGGAAACAACAACGATACCGAAGATATCGCAGTTTCCGCATGTCATACGTTCTGTGGAGTGCTGAAAACACCAGAAAACGTGTTTTTCGAATTCAAAAGCACGAAAACAGCGATTTCGGTGATTCAGCACATTTGTAACAGCAGAATCATGAAGATTATCACTCAAAAAGCATATCTCAGCTGGAAACAACAACGATACCGAAGATATGGCAGTTTCCGCATATCAAACGCACTGTGGAGTGCTGAAAACACCAGAAAACGTGTTTTTCGCGTTCAATAGCACGAAAACAGCGATTTCGGTGATTCTGCACACTTGTAACAGCAGAATCATGAAGATTATCACTGAAAATGCATATCTCAGCTGGAAACAACAACGATACCGAAGATATCGCAGTTTCCGCATGTCAAACGTTCTGTGGCGTGCTGAAAACACCAGAAAACGTGTTTTTCATATTCAAGAGAACGAAAACAGCGATTTCGGTGATTCTGCACATTTGTAACAGCAGAATCATGAAGATTATCACTGAAAATGCATATCTCAGCTGGAAACCCAACGATACCGAAGATATCGCAGTTTCCGCATGTCAAACTTTCTGTGGCGTGCTGAAATCACCAGAAAACGTGTTTTTCGCATTCAAAACCACGAAAACAGCGATTTCGGTGATTGTGCACATTTGTAACAGCAGCATCATGAAGATTATCACTGAAAATGCATATCTCAGCTGGAAGCAACAACGATACCGAAGATATCGCAGCTTCCGCATATCAAACGCACTGTGGAGTGCTGAAAACACCAGAAAACGTGTTTTTCGCACTCAATAGCACGAAAACCGCGATTTCGGTGATTCTGCACACTTGTTACAGCTGAATCATGAAGATTATCACTGAAAATGCATATCTCAGCTGGCAACAACAACGATACCGAAGATATGGCAGTTTCTGCATATCAAACGCACTGTGGAGTGCTGAATACACCAGAAAACGTGTTTTTCGCATTCAATAGCACGAAAACAGCGATTTCGGTGATTCCGCACACTTGTAACAGCAGAATCATGAAGATTATCACTGAAAATGCATATCTCAGCTGGAAACAACAACGATACCGTTGATATGGCAGTTTCCGCATATCAAACGCACTGTGGAGTGCTGAAAACACCAGAATACGTGTTTTTCGCGTTCAATAGCACGAAAACAGCGATTTCGGTGATTCTGCACACTTGTAACAGCAGAATCATGAAGATTATCACTGAAAATGCATATCTCAGCTGGAAACAACAACGAAAACGAAGATGTCTTGTTTCTGCATGTCAAACGTTCTGTGGCGTGCAGAAAACACCTGAAAACGTGTTTTTCGCATTCAAAAGCACGAAAACAGCGATTTCGATGATTTTGCACATTTGTAACAGCAGAATCATGAAGATTATCACTGAAAATGCATATCTCAGCTGGAAACAACAACGAAAACGAAGATGTCTTGTTTCTGCATGTCAAACGTTCTGTGGCGTGCTGAAAACACCTGAAAACGTGTTTTTCGCATTCAATAGCACGAAAACAGCGATTTCGGTTATTCTGCACACTTGTAACAGCAGAATCATGAAGATTATCACTGAAAATGCATATCTCAGCTGGAAACAACAACGATACCGATGATATGGCAGTTTCCGCATATCAAACGCACTGTGGAGTGCTGAAAACACCAGAAAACGTGTTTTTCGCATTCAATAGCACGAAAACAGCGATTTCGGTGATTCTGCACACTTGTAACAGCAGAATCATGAAGATTATCACTGAAAATGCATATCTCAGCTGGAAACAACAACGATACTGAAGATATCGCAGTTTCCGTATGTCAAACGTTCTGTGGCGTGCTGAAAACACCAGAAAACGTGTTTTTCGCATTCAAAAGCACGAAAACAGCGATTTCGGTGATTCTGCACATTTGTAACAGCAGAATCATGAAGATTATCAATGAAAATGCATATCTCAGCTGGAAACAACAACGAGACCGAATATATCGCAGCTTCCGCATATCAAACGCACTGTGGAGTGCTGAAAACACCAGAAAACGTGTTATTCGAATTCAATAGCACGAAAACAGCGATTTCGGTGATTCTGCACACTTGTAACAGCAGAATCATGAAGATTATCACTGAAAATGCATATCTCAGCTGGAAACAACAACGATACCGAAGATATCGCAGTTTCCGCATGTCAAACGTTCTGTGGCGTGCTGAAAACACCAGAAAACGTGTTTTTCACATTCAATAGCACGAAAACAGCGATTTCGGTGATTCTGCACACTTGTAACAGCAGAATCATGAAGATTATCACTGAAAATGCACATCTCAGCTGGAATCAACAACGATACCGAAGATATCGCAGTTTCCGCATGTCAAACGTTCTGTGGCGTGCTGAAATCACCAGAAAACGTGTTTTTCGCATTCAAAACCACGAAAACAGCGATTTCGGTGATTGTGCACATTTGTAACAGCAGCATCATGAAGATTATCACTGAAAATGCACATCTCAGCTGGAATCAACAACGATACCGAAGATATCGCAGTTTCCGCATGTCAAACGTTCTGTGGCGTGCTGAAATCACCAGAAAACGTGTTTTTCGCATTCAAAACCACGAAAACAGCGATTTCGGTGATTGTGCACATTTGTAACAGCAGCATCATGAAGATTATCACTGAAAATGCATATCTCAGCTGGCAACAACAACGATACCGAAGATATGGCAGTTTCCGCATGTCAAACGCACTGTGGAGTGCTGAAAACACCAGAAAACGTGTTTTTCGCATTCAAAACCACGAAAACAGCGATTTCGGTGATTGTGCACATTTGTAACAGCAGCATCATGAAGATTATCACTGAAAATGCATATCTCAGCTGGAAACAACAACGAAAACGAAGATGTCTTGTTTCTGCATGTCAAACGTTCTGTGGCGTGCTGAAAACACCTGAAAACGTGTTTTTCGCATTCAAAAGCACGAAAACAGCGATTTCGATGATTTTGCACATTTGTAACAGCAGAATCATGAAGATTATCACTGAAAATGCATATCTCAACTGGAAACAACAACGATACCGAAGATATCGCAGTTTCCGCATGTCAAACTTTCTGTGGCGTGCTGAAATCACCAGAAAACGTGTTTTTCGCATTCAAAACCACGAAAACAGCGATTTCGGTGATTGTGCACATTTGTAACAGCAGCATCATGAAGATTATCACTGAAAATGCATATCTCAGCTGGAAGCAACAACGATACCGAAGATATCGCAGCTTCCGCATATCAAACGCACTGTGGTGTGCTGAAAACACCAGAAAACGTGTTTTTCGCATTCAATAGCACGAAAACCGCGATTTCGGTGATTCTGCACACTTGTAACAGCAGAATCATGAAGATTATCACTGAAAATGCATATCTCAGCTGGCAACAACAACGATACCGAAGATATGGCAGTTTCCGCATGTCAAACGCACTGTGGAGTGCTGAATACACCAGAAAACGTGTTTTTCGCATTCAATAGCACGAAAACAGCGATTTCGGTGATTCCGCACACTTGTAACAGCAGAATGATGAAGATAATCACTGAAAATGCATATCTCAGCTGGAAACAACAACGATACCGAAGATATCGCAGTTTCCGCATGTCAAACGCTCTGTGGCGTGCTGAAAACACCAGAAAACGTGTTTTTCGCATTCAATAGCACGAAAACAGCGATTTCGGTGATTCTGCACACTTGTAACAGCAGAATCATGAAGATTATCACTGAAAATGCATATCTCAGCTGGAAACAACAACGATACCGACGATATCGCAGTTTCCGCATGTCAAACGTTCTGTGGCGTGCTGAAAACACCAGAAAACGTGTTTTTCGCATTCAAAAGCACGAAAACAGCGATTTCGGTGATTTTGCACATTTGTAACAGCAGAAACATGAAGATTATCACTGAAAATGCATATCTCAGCTGGAAACAACAACGATACCGAAGATATCGCAGTTTCCGCATGTCATACCTTCTGTGGAGTGCTGAAAACACCAGAAAACGTGTTTTTCGAATTCAAAAGCACGAAAACAGCGATTTCGGTGATTCAGCACATTTGTAACAGCAGAATCATGAAGATTATCACCCAAAAAGCATATCTCAGCTGGAAACAACAACGATACCGAAGATATGGCAGTTTCCGCATATCAAACGCACTGTGGAGTGCTGAAAACACCAGAAAACGTGTTTTTCGCGTTCAATAGCACGAAAACAGCGATTTCGGTGATTCTGCACACTTGTAACAGCAGAATCATGAAGATTATCACTGAAAATGCATATCTCAGCTGGAAACAACAACGATACCGAAGATATCGCAGTTTCCGCATGTCAAACGTTCTGTGGCGTGCTGAAAACACCAGAAAACGTGTTTTTCATATTCAAGAGAACGAAAACAGCGATTTCGGTGATTCTGCACATTTGTAACAGCAGAATCATGAAGATTATCACTGAAAATGCATATCTCAGCTGGAAACCCAACGATACCGAAGATATCGCAGTTTCCGCATGTCAAACGCACTGTGGCGTGCTGAAAACACCAGACAACGTGTTTTTCTCATTCAATAGCACGAAAACAGCGATTTCGGGGATTCTGCACACATGTAACAGCAGAATGATGAAGATAATCACTGAAAATGCATATCTCAGCTGGAAACAACAACGATACCGAAGATATGGCAGTTTCCGCACATCAAACGCACTGTGGAGTGCTGAAAACACCAGAAAACGTGTTTTTCGCATTCAATAGCACGAAAACAGCGATTTCGGTGATTCTGTACACTTGTAACAGCAGAATCATGAAGATTATCACTGAAAATGCATATCTCAGCTGGAAACAACAACGATACCGAAGATATGGCAGTTTCCGCATATCAAACGCACTGTGGAGAGCTGAAAACACCAGAAAACGTGTTTTTCGCATTCAATAGCACGAAAACAGCGATTTCGGTGATTCTGCACACTTGTAACAGCAGAATCATGAAGATTATCACTGAAAATGCATATCTCAGCTGGAAACAACAACGATACCGAAGATATCGCAGTTTCCGCATGTCAAACTTTCTGTGGCGTGCTGAAATCACCAGAAAACGTGTTTTTCGCATTCAAAACCACGAAAACAGCGATTTCGGTGATTGTGCACATTTGTAACAGCAGCATCATGAAGATTATCACTGAAAATGCATATCTCAGCTGGAAACAACAACGATACCGAAGATATGGCAGTTTCCGCATATCAAACGCACTGTGGAGAGCTGAAAACACCAGAAAACGTGTTTTTCGCATTCAATAGCACGAAAACAGCGATTTCGGTGATTCTGCACACTTGTAACAGCAGAATCATGAAGATTATCACTGAAAATGCATATCTCAGCTGGAAACAACAACGATACCGAAGATATGGCAGTTTCCGCACATCAAACGCACTGTGGAGTGCTGAAAACACCAGAGAACGTGTTTTTCGCGTTCAATAGCACGAAAACAGCGATTTCGGGGACTCTGCACACTTGTAACAGCAGAATCATGAAGATTATCAATGAAAATGCATATCTCAGCTGGAAACAACAACGATACCGAATATATCGCAGCTTCCGCATATCAAACGCACTGTGGAGTGCTGAAAACACCAGAAAACGTGTTTTTCGCATTCAATAGCACGAAAACAGCGATTTCGGTGATTCTGCACACTTGTAACAGCAGAATCATGAAGATTATCACTGAAAATGCATATCTCAGCTGGAAACAACAACGATACCGAAGATATCGCAGTTTCCGCATGTCAAACGTTCTGTGGCGTGCTGAAAACACCAGAAAACGTGTTTTTCACATTCAATAGCACGAAAACAGCGATTTCGGTGATTCTGCACACTTGTAACAGCAGAATCATGAAGATTATCACTGAAAATGCACATCTCCGCTGGAATCAACAACGATACCGAAGATATCGCAGTTTCCGCATGTCAAACGTTCTGTGGCGTGTTGAAATCACCAGAAAACGTGTTTTTCGCATTCAAAACCACGAAAACAGCGATTTCGGTGATTGTGCACATTTGTAACAGCAGCATCATGAAGATTATCACTGAAAATGCATATCTCAGCTGGAAGCAACAACGATACCGAAGATATCGCAGCTTCCGCATATCAAACGCACTGTGGAGTGCTGAAAACACCAGAAAACGTGTTTTTCGCACTCAATAGCACGAAAACCGCGATTTCGGTGATTCTGCACACTTGTTACAGCTGAATCATGAAGATTATCACTGAAAATGCATATCTCAGCTGGCAACAACAACGATACCGAAGATATGGCAGTTTCTGCATATCAAACGCACTGTGGAGTGCTGAATACACCAGAAAACGTGTTTTTCGCATTCAATAGCACGAAAACAGCGATTTCGGTGATTCCGCACACTTGTAACAGCAGAATCATGAAGATTATCAATGAAAATGCATATCTCAGCTGGAAACAACAACGATACCGTTGATATGGCAGTTTCCGCATATCAAACGCACTGTGGAGTGCTGAAAACACCAGAATACGTGTTTTTCGGGTTCAATAGCACGAAAACAGCGATTTCGGTGATTCTGCACACTTGTAACAGCAGAATCATGAAGATTATCACTGAAAATGCATATCTCAGCTGGAAACAACAACGAAAACGAAGATGTCTTGTTTCTGCATGTCAAACGTTCTGTGGCGTGCTGAAAACACCTGAAAACGTGTTTTTCGCATTCAAAAGCACGAAAACAGCGATTTCGATGATTTTGCACATTTGTAACAGCAGAATCATGAAGATTATCACTGAAAATGCATATCTCAACTGGAAACAACAACGATACCGAAGATATGGCAGTTTCCGCATATAAAACGCACTGTGGAGTGCTGAAAACACCAGAAAACGTGTTTTTCGCATTCAATAGCACGAAAACAGCGATTTCGGTGATTCTGCACACTTGTAACAGCAGAATCATGAAGATTATCACTGAAAATTAATATCTCAGCTGGAAACAACAACGATACCGATGATATGGCAGTTTCCGCATATCAAACGCACTGTGGAGTGCTGAAAACACCAGAAAACGTGTTTTTCGCATTCAAGAGCACGAAAACAGCGATTTCGGTGATTCTGCACACTTGTAACAGCAGAATCATGAAGATTATCACTGAAAATGCATATCTCAGCTGGAAACAACAACGATACCGAAGATATCGTAGTTTCCGCATATCAAACGCACTGTGGAGTGCTGAAAACACCAGAAAACGTGTTTTTCGCATTGAATAGCGCGAAAATAGCGATTTCGGTGATTCTGCACACTTGTAACAGCAGAATCGTGAAGATTATCACTGAAAATGCATATCTCAGCTGGAAACAACAACGATACCGAAGATATCGTAGTTTCCGCATATCAAACGCACTGTGGAGTGCTGAAAACACCAGAAAACGTGTTTTTCGCATTGAATAGCGCGAAAACAGCGATTTCGGTGATTCTGCACACTTGTAACAGCAGAATCATGAAGATTATCACTGAAAATGCATGTCTCAGCTGGAAACAACAACGATACCGAAGATATCGTAGTTTGCGCATATCAAACGCACTGTGGAGTGCTGAAAACACCAGAAAACGTGTTTTTCGCATTCAAAAGCACGAAAACAGCGATTTCGGTGATTCTGCACACTAGTAACAGCAGAATCATGAAGATTATCACTGAAAATGCATGTCTCTGCTTGAAACAACAACGATACCGAAGATATCGTAGTTTGCGCATACCAAACGCACTGTGGAGTGCTGAAAACACCAGAAAACGTGTTTTTCGCATTCAAAAGCACGAAAACAGCGATTTCGGTGATTCTGCACACTTGTAACAGCAGAATCGTGAAGATTATCACTGAAAGTGCATATCTCAGCTGGAAACAACAACGATACCGAAGATATCGTAGTTTCCGCATATCAAACGCACTGTGGAGTGCTGAAAACACCAGAAAACGTGTTTTTCGCATTCAATAGAACGAAAACAGCGATTTCGGTGATTCTGCACACTTGTAACAGCAGAATCGTGAAGATTATCACTGAAAGTGCATATCTCAGCTGGAAACAACAACGATACCGAAGATATCGTAGTTTCCGCATGTCAAACGCTCTGTGGCGTGCTGAAAACACCAGAAAACGTGTTTTTCGCATTCAAAAGCACAAAACGGCGATTTCGGTGATTCTGCACACTTGTAACAGCAGAATCATGAAGATTATCACTGAAAATGCATATCTCAGGTGGAAACAACAACGATACCGAAGATATCGTAGTTTCCGCATGTCAAACGCTCTGTGGCGTGCTGAAAACACCAGAAAACGTGTTTTTCTCATTCAAAAGCACAAAACAGCGATTTCGGTGATTCTGCACACTTGTAACAGCAGAATCGTGAAGATTATCACTGAAAATGCATATCTCAGCTGGAAACAACAACGATACCGAAGATATGGCAGTTTCCGCATATCAAACGGACTGTGGAGTGCTGAAAACACCAGAAAACGTGTTTTTCGCATTGAATAGCCCGAGAACAGCGATTTCGGTGATTCTGCACACTTGTAACAGCAGAATCATGAAGATTATCACTGATAATGCATATCTCAGGTGGAAACAACAACGATACCGAAGATATCGTAGTTTCCGCATGTCAAACGCTCTGTGGAGTGCTGAAAACACCAGAAAACGTGTTCTTCGCATTCAACAGCACGAAAACAGCGATTTCGGTGATTCTGCACACTTGTAACAGCAGAATCATGAAGATTATCACTGAAAGTGCATATCTCAGCTGGAAACAACAACGATACCGAAGGTATCGCAGTTTCCGCATATCAAACGCACTGTGGAGTGCTGAAAACACCAGAAAACGTGTTTTTCGCATTCAAAAGCACGAAAACAGCGATTTCGGTGATTCTGCACACTTGTAACAGCAGAATCATGAAGAATATCACTGAAAATGCATATCTCAGCTGGAAAAAACAACGATACCGAAGATAAGGCAGTTTCCGCATATCAAACGCACTGTGGAGTGCTGAAAACACCAGAAAACGTGTTTTTCGCATTCAAAAGCACGAAAACAGCGATTTCGGTGATTCTGCACACTTGTAACAGCAGAATCGTGAAGATTATCACTGAAAGTGCATATCTCAGCTGGAAACAACAACGATACCGAAGATATCGCAGTTTCCGCATATCAAACGCACTGTGGAGTGCTGAAAACACCAGAAAACGTGTTTTTCGCATTCAATAGCACGAAAACAGCGATTTCGGTGATTCTGCACACTTGTAACAGCAGAATCATGAAGATTATCACTGAAAATGCATGTCTCAGCTGGAAACAACAACGATACCGAAGATATCGTAGTTTGCGCATATCAAACGCACTGTGGAGTGCTGAAAACACCAGAAAACGTGTTTTTCGCATTCAAAAGCACGAAAACAGCGATTTCGGTGATTCTGCACACTAGTAACAGCAGAATCATGAAGATTATCACTGAAAATGCATGTCTCTGCTTGAAACAACAACGATACCGAAGATATCGTAGTTTGCGCATACCAAACGCACTGTGGAGTGCTGAAAACACCAGAAAACGTGTTTTTCGCATTCAATAGCACGAAAACAGCGGTTTCGGTGATTCTGCACACTTGTAACAGCAGAATCATGAAGATTATCACTGAAAATGCATATCTCAGGTGGAAACAACAACGATACCGAAGATATCGTAGTTTCCGCATGTCAAACGCTCTGTGGCGTGCTGAAAACACCAGAAAACGTGTTTTTCGCATTCAAAAGCACAAAACAGCGATTTCGGTGATTCTGCACACTTGTAACAGCAGAATCCTGAAGATTATCACTGAAAGTGCATATCTCAGCTGGAAACAACAACGATACCGAAGATATCGTAGTTTCCGCATGTCAAACGCTCTGTGGCGTGCTGAAAACACCAGAAAACGTGTTTTTCGCATTCAAAAGCACAAAACGGCGATTTCGGTGATTCTGCACACTTGTAACAGCAGAATCGTGAAGATTATCACTGAAAATGCATGTCTCAGCTGGAAACAACAACGATACCGAAGATATCGTAGTTTGCGCATATCAAACGCACTGTGGAGTGCTGAAAACACCAGAATACGTGTTTTTCGCATTCAATAGCACGAAAACAGCGATTTCGGTTATTCTGCACACTTGTAACAGCAGAATCATGAAGATTATCACCGAAAATGCATATCTCAGCTGGAAACAACAACGATACCGAAGATATCGTAGTTTCAGCATATCAAAAGCACTGTGGAGTGCTGAAAACACCAGAAAACGTGTCTTTCGCATTCAAAAGCACGAAAACAGCGATTTCGGTGACTCTGCACACTTGTAACAGCGGAATCATGAAGATTATCACTGAAAATGCATATCTCAGTTGGAAACAACAACGATACCGAAGATATCGTAGTTTCCGCATGTCAAACGCTCTGTGGCGCGCTGAAAACACCAGAAAACGTGTTTTTCGCATTCAAAAGCACGAAAACAGCGATTTCGGTGATTCTGCACACTTGTAACAGCAGAATCATGAAGATTATCACTGAAAATGCATATCTCAGTTGGAAACAACAACGATACCGAAGATATGGCAGTTTCCGCATATCAAACGCACTGTTGAGTGCTGAAAACACCAGAAAACGTGTTTTTCGCATTCACTAGCACGAAAACAGCGATTTCGGTGATTCTGCACACTTGTAACAGCAGAATCGTGAAGATTATCACTGAAAGTGCATATCTCAGCTGGAAACAACAACGATACCGATGATATCGCAGTTTCCGCATATCAAACGCACTGTGGAGTGCTGAAAACACCAGAAAACGTGTCTTTCGCATTCAAAAGCACGAAAACAGCGATTTCTGTGATTCTGCACATTTGTAACAGTAGAATCATGAAGATTATCACTGAAAATGCATATCTCAGCTGGAAACAACAACGGTACCGAAGATATGGCAGTTTCCGCATATCAAACGCACTGCGGAGTGCTGAAAACACCAGAAAACGTGTCTCTCGCATTCAAAAGCACGAAAACAGCGATTTCTGTGATTCTGCACATATGTAACAGTAGAATCATGAAGATTATCACTGAAAATGCATATCTCAGCTGGAAGCAACAACGATACCGAAGATATGGCAGTTTCCGCATATCAAACGCACTGTGGAGTGCTGAAAACACCAGAAAACGTGTTTTTCGCATTCAATAGCACGAAAACAGCGATTTCGGTGATTCTGCACACTTGTAACAGCAGAATCGTGAAGATTATCACTGAAAGTGCATATCTCAGCTGGCAACAACAACGATACCGATGATATCGCAGTTTCCGCATATCAAACGCACTGTGGAGTGCTGAAAACACCAGAAAACGTGTTTTTCGCATTCAAAAGAACGAAAACAGCGATTTCGGTGATTCTGCACACTTGTAACAGCAGAATCGTGAAGATTATCAGTGAAAACGCATATCTCAGCTGGAAAGCCAACGATACCGAAGATATCGCAGTTTCCGCATATCAAACGCACTGTGGAGTGCTGAAAACACCAGAAAACGTCTTTTTCGCATTCAATAGCACGAAAACAGCGATTTCGGTGATTCTGCACACTTGTAACAGCAGAATCATGAAGATTATCACTGAAAATGCATATCTCTACTAGAAACAACAACGATACCGAAGATATCGCAGTTTCCGCCTGTCAAACGCTCTGTGGCGTGCTGAAAACACCAGAAAACGTGTCTTTCGCATTCAAAAGCACGAAAACAGCGATTTCGGTGACTCTGCACACTTGTAACAGCAGAATCATGAAGATTATCACTGAAAATGCATATCTCAGGTGGAAACAACAACGATACCGAAGATATCGTAGTTTCCGCATGTCAAACGCTCTGTGGCGCGCTGAAAACACCAAAAAACGTGTTTTTCGCATTCAAAAGCACGAAAACAGCGATTTCGGTGACTCTGCACACTTGTAACAGCAGAATCATGAAGATTATCACTGAAAATGCATATCTCAGTTGGAAACAACAACGATACCGAAGATATCGTAGTTTCCGCATGTCAAACGCTCTGTGGCGCGCTGAAAACACCAGAAAACGTGTTTTTCGCATTCAAAAGCACGAAAACAGCGATTTCGGTGATTCTGCACACTTGTAACAGCAGAATCATGAAGATTATCACTGAAAATGCATATCTCAGTTGGAAACAACAACGATACCGAAGATACCGTAGTTTCCGCATGTCAAACGCTCTGTGGCGTGCTGAAAACACCAGAAAACGTGTTTTTCGCATTCAAAAGCACGAAAACAGCGACTTCTGTGATTCTGCACACTTGTAACAGCAGAATCATGAAGATTATCACTGAAAATGCATATCTCTGCTAGAAACAACAACGATACCGAAGATATCGCAGTTTCCGCATGTCAAACGCTCTGTGGCGTGCTGAAAACACCAGAAAACGTGTCTTTCGCATTCAAAAGCACGAAAACAGCGATTTCTGTGATTCTGCACATTTGTAACAGTAGAATCATGAAGATTATCACTGAAAATGCATATCTCAGCTGGGAACAACAACGATACCGAAGATATGGCAGTTTCCGCATATCAAACGCACTGTGGAGTGCTGAAAACACCAGAATACGTGTTTTTCGCATTCAATAGCACGAAAACAGCGATTTCGGTGATTCTGCACACTTGTAACAGCAGAATCGTGAAGATTATCATTGAAAGTGCATATCTCAGCTGGAAACAACAACGATACCGATGATATCGCAGTTTCCGCATATCAAACGCACTGTGGAGTACTGAAAACACCAGAAAACGTGTTTTTCGCATTCAGAAGCACGAAAACAGCGATTTCGGTGATTCTGCACACTTGTAACAGCAGAATCGTGAAGATTATCAGTGAAAACGCATATCTCAGCTGGAAACCCAACGATACCGAAGATATCGCAGTTTCCGCACATCAAACGCACTGTGGAGTGCTGAAAACACCAGAAAACGTCTTTTTCGCATTCAATGGCACGAAAACAGCGATTTCGGTGATTCTGCACACATGTAACAGCAGAATCATGAAGATTATCACCGAAAATGCATATCTCAGCTGGAAACAACAACGATACCGAAGATATCGTAGTTTCAGCATATCAAAAGCACTGTGGACTGCTGAAAACCCCAGAAAACGTGTTTTTCGCATTCAAAAGCACGAAAACAGCGATTTCGGTGACTCTGCACACTTGTAACAGCAGAATCATGAAGATTATCACTGAAAATGCATATCTCAGTTGGAAACAACAACGATACCGAAGATATCGTAGTTTCCGCATGTCAAACGCTCTGTGGCGCGCTGAAAACACCAGAAAACGTGTTTTTCGCATTCAAAAGCACGAAAACAGCGATTTCGGTGATTCTGCACACTTGTAACAGCAGAATCATGAAGATTATCACTGAAAATGCATATCTCAGTTGGAAACAACAACGATACCGAAGATACCGTAGTTTCCGCATGTCAAACGCTCTGTGGCGTGCTGAAAACACCAGAAAACGTGTTATTCGCATTCAAAAGCACGAAAACAGCGACTTCTGTGATTCTGCACACTTCTAACAGCAGAATGATGAAGATTATCACTCAAAATGCATATCTGAGCTGGAAACACCAACGATACCGAAGATATGGCAGTTTCCGCATATCAAACGCACTGTTGAGTGCTGAAAACACCAGAAAACGTGTTTTTCGCATTCACTAGCACGAAAACAGCGATTTCGGTGATTCTGCACACTTGTAACAGCAGAATCGTGAAGATTATCACTGAAAATGCATATCTCTGCTAGAAACAACAACGATACCGAAGATATCGCAGTTTCCGCATGTTAAACGCTCTGTGGCGTGCTGAAAACACCAGAAAACGTGTCTTTCGCATTCAAAAGCACGAAAACAGCGATTTCTGTGATTCTGCACATTTGTAACAGTAGAATCATGAAGATTATCACTGAAAATGCATATCTCAGCTGGGAACAACAACGATACCGAAGATATGGCAGTTTCCGCATATCAAACGCACTGTGGAGTGCTGAAAACACCAGAACACGTGTTTTTCGCATTCAATAGCACGAAAACAGCGATTTCGGTGATTCTGCACACTTGTAACAGCAGAATCGTGAAGATTATCATTGAAAGTGCATATCTCAGCTGGAAACAACAACGATACCGATGATATCGCAGTTTCCGCATATCAAACGCACTGTGGAGTGCTGAAAACACCAGAAAACGTGTTTTTCGCATTCAAAAGCACGAAAACAGCGATTTCGGTGATTCTGCACACTTGTAACAGCAGAATCGTGAAGATTATCAGTGAAAACGCATATCTCAGCTGGAAACCCAACGATACCGAAGATATCGCAGTTTCCGCATATCAAACGCACTGTGGAGTGCTGAATACACCAGAAAACGTCTTTTTCGCATTCAATAGCACGAAAACAGCGATTTCGGTGATTCTGCACACTTGTAACAGCAGAATCATGAAGATTATCACCGAAAATGCATATCTCAGCTGGAAACAACAACGATACCGAAGATATCGTACTTTCAGCATATCAAACGCACTGTGGAGTGCTGAAAACACCAGAAAACGTGTTTTTCGCATTCAAAAGCACGAAAACAGCGATTTCGGTGACTCTGCACACTTGTAACAGCAGAATCATGAAGATTATCACTGAAAATGCATATCTCAGTTGGAAACAACAACGATACCGAAGATACCGTAGTTTCTGCATGTCAAACGCTCTGTGGCGTGCTGAAAACACCAGAAAACGTGTTTTTCGCATTCAAAAGCACGAAAACAGCGATTTCTGTGACTCTGCACTCTTCTAACAGCAGAATGATGAAGATTATCACTCAAAATGCATATCTGAGCTGGAAACACCAACGATACCGAAGATATGGCAGTTTCCGCATATCAAACGCACTGTTGAGTGCTGAAAACACCAGAAAACGTGTTTTTCGCATTCACTAGCACGAAAACAGCGATTTCGGTGATTCTGCACACTTGTAACAGCAGTATCGTGAAGATTATCACTGAAAGTGCATATCTCAGCTGGAAACAACAACGATACCGATGATATCGCAGTTTCCGCATATCAAACGCACTGTGGAGTGCTGAAAACACCAGAAAACGTGTCTTTCGCATTCAAAAGCACGAAAACAGCGATTTCTGTGATTCTGCACATTTGTAACAGTAGAATCATGAAGATTATCACTGAAAATGCATATCTCAGCTGGAAACAACAACGATACCGAAGATATGGCAGTTTCCGCATATCAAACGCACTGTGGAGTGCTGAAAACACCAGAAAACGTGTTTTTCGCATTCAAAAGCACGAAAACAGCGATTTCGGTGATTCTGCACACTTGTAACAGCAGAATCGTGAAGATTATCAGTGAAAACGCATATCTCAGCTGGAAACCCAACGATACCGAAGATATCGCAGTTTCCGCATATCAAACGCACTGTGGAGTGCTGAAAACACCAGAAAACGCCTTTTTCGCATTCAATAGCACGACAACAGCGATTTCGGTGATTCTGCACACTTGTAACAGCAGAATCATGAAGATTATCACCGAAAATGCATATCTCAGCTGGAAACAACAACGATACCGAAGATATCGTAGTTTCAGCATATCAAAAGCACTGTGGAGTGCTGAAAACACCAGAAAACGTGTTTTTCGCATTCAAAAGCACGAAAACAGCGATTTCGGTGACTCTGCACACTTGTAACAGCAGAATCATGAAGATTATCACTGAAAATGCATATCTCAGTTGGAAACAACAACGATACCGAAGATATCGTAGTTTCCGCATGTCAAACGCTCTGTGGCGCGCTGAAAACACCAGAAAACGTGTTTTTCGCATTCAAAAGCACGAAAACAGCGATTTCGGTGATTCTGCACACTTGTAACAGCAGAATCATGAAGATTATCACTGAAAATGCATATCTCAGTTGGAAACAACAACGATACCGAAGATACCGTAGTTTCCGCATGTCAAACGCTCTGTGGCGTGCTGAAAACACCAGAAAACGTGTTTTTCGCATTCAAAAGCACGAAAACAGCGACTTCTGTGATTCTGCACACTTCTAACAGCAGAATGATGAAGATTATCACTCAAAATGCATATCTGAGCTGGAAACACCAACGATACCGAAGATATGGCAGTTTCCGCATATCAAACGCACTGTTGAGTGCTGAAAACACCAGAAAACGTGTTTTTCGCATTCACTAGCACGAAAACAGCGATTTCGGTGATTCTGCACACTTGTAACAGCAGAATCGTGAAGATTATCACTGAAAGTGCATATCTCAGCTGGAAACAACAACGATACCGATGATATCGCAGTTTCCGCATATCAAACGCACTGTGGAGTGCTGAAAACACCAGAAAACGTGTCTTTCGCATTCAAAAGCACGAAAACAGCGATTTCTGTGATACTGCACATTTGTAACAGTAGAATCATGAAGATTATCACTGAAAATGCATATCTCAGCTGGAAACAACAACGATACCGAAGATATGGCAGTTTCCGCATATCAAACGCACTGTGGAGTGCTGAAGACACCAGAAAACGTGTTTTTCGCATTCAATAGCACGAAAACAGCGATTTCGGTGATTCTGCACACTTGTAACAGCAGAATCGTGAAGATTATCACTGAAAGTGCATATCTCAGCTGGCAACAACCACGATACCGATGATATCGCAGTTTCCGCATATCAAACGCACTGTGGGGTGCTGAAAACACCAGAAAACGTGTTTTTCGCATTCAAAAGCACGAAAACAGCGATTTCGGTGATTCTGCACACTTGTAACAGCAGAATCGTGAAGATTATCAGTGAAAACGCATATCTCAGCTGGAAAGCCAACGATACCGAAGATATCGCAGTTTCCGCATATCAAACGCACTGTGGAGTGCTGAAAACACCAGAAAACGTCTTTTTCGCATTCAATAGCACGAAAACAGCGATTTCGGTGATTCTGCACACTTGTAACAGCAGAATCGTGAAGATTATCATTGAAAGTGCATATCTCAGCTGGAAACAACAACGATACCGATGATATCGCAGTTTCCGCATATCAAACGCACTGTGGAGTGCTGAAATCACCAGAAAACGTGTTTTTCGCATTCAGAAGCACGAAAACAGCGATTTCGGTGATTCTGCACACTTGTAACAGCAGAATCGTGAAGATTATCAGTGAAAACGCATATCTCAGCTGGAAACCCAACGATACCGAAGATATCGCAGTTTCCGCACATCAAACGCACTGTGGAGTGCTGAAAACACCAGAAAACGTCTTTTTCGCATTCAATAGCACGAAAACAGCGATTTCGGTGATTCTGCACACTTGTAACAGCAGAATCATGAAGATTATCACCGAAAATGCATATCTCAGCTGGAAACAACAACGATACCGAAGATATCGTAGTTTCAGCATATCAAAAGCACTGTGGAGTGCTGAAAACCCCAGAAAACGTGTTTTTCGCATTCAAAAGCACGAAAACAGCGATTTCGGTGACTCTGCACACTTGTAACAGCAGAATCATGAAGATTATCACTGAAAATGCATATCTCAGTTGGAAACAACAACGATACCGAAGATACCGTAGTTTCCGCATGTCAAACGCTCTGTGGCGTGCTGAAAACACCAGAAAACGTGTTTTTCGCATTCAAAAGCACGAAAACAGCGACTTCTGTGATTCTGCACACTTCTAACAGCAGAATGATGAAGATTATCACTCAAAATGCATATCTGAGCTGGAAACACCAACGATACCGAAGATATGGCAGTTTCCGCATATCAAACGCACTGTTGAGTGCTGAAAACACCAGAAAACGTGTTTTTCGCATTCACTAGCACGAAAACAGCGATTTCGGTGATTCTGCACACTTGTAACAGCAGAATCGTGAAGATTATCACTGAAAGTGCATATCTCAGCTGGAAACAACAACGATACCGATGATATCGCAGTTTCCGCATATCAAACGCACTGTGGAGTGCTGAAAACACCAGAAAACGTGTCTTTCGCATTCAAAAGCACGAAAACAGCGATTTCTGTGATTCTGCACATTTGTAACAGTAGAATCATGAAGATTATCACTGAAAATGCATATCTCAGCTGGAAACAACAACGATACCGAAGATATGGCAGTTTCCGCATATCAAACGCACTGTGGAGTGCTGAAAACACCAGAAAACGTGTTTTTCGCATTGAATAGCACGAAAACAGCGATTTCGGTGATTCTGCACACTTGTAACAGCAGAATCGTGAAGATTATCACTGAAAATGCATATCTCTGCTAGAAACAACAACGATACCGAAGATATCGCAGTTTCCGCATGTCAAACGCTCTGTGGCGTGCTGAAAACACCAGAAAACGTGTCTTTCGCATTCAAAAGCACGAAAACAGCGATTTCTGTGATTCTGCACATTTGTAACAGTAGAATCATGAAGATTATCACTGAAAATGCATATCTCAGCTGGGAACAACAACGATACCGAAGATATGGCAGTTTCCGCATATCAAACGCACTGTGGAGTGCTGAAAACACCAGAATACGTGTTTTTCGCATTCAATAGCACGAAAACAGCGATTTCGGTGATTCTGCACACTTGTAACAGCAGAATCGTGAAGATTATCATTGAAAGTGCATATCTCAGCTGGAAACAACAACGATACCGATGATATCGCAGTTTCCGCATATCAAACGCACTGTGGAGTGCTGAAAACACCAGAAAACGTGTTTTTCGCATTCAGAAGCACGAAAACAGCGATTTCGGTGATTCTACACACTTGTAACAGCAGAATCGTGAAGATTATCAGTGAAAACGCATATCTCAGCTGGAAACCCAACGATACCGAAGATATCGCAGTTTGCGCATATCAAACGCACTGTGGAGTGTTGAAAACACCAGAAAACGTCTTTTTCGCATTCAATAGCACGAAAACAGCGATTTCGGTGATTCTGCACACTTGTAACAGCAGAATCATGAAGATTATCACCGAAAATGCATATCTCAGCTGGAAACAACAACGATACCGAAGATATCGTAGTTTCAGCATATCAAAAGCACTGTGGACTGCTGAAAACACCAGAAAACGTGTTTTTCGCATTCAAAAGCACGAAAACAGCGATTTCGGTGACTCTGCACACTTGTAACAGCAGAATCATGAAGATTATCACTGAAAATGCATATCTCAGGTGGAAACAACAACGATACCGAAGATATCGTAGTTTCCGCATGTCAAACGCTCTGTGGCGCGCTGAAAACACCAGAAAACGTGTTTTTCGCATTCAAAAGCACGAAAACAGCGATTTCGGTGACTCTGCACACTTGTAACAGCAGAATCATGAAGATTATCACTGAAAATGCATATCTCAGTTGGAAACAACAACGATACCGAAGATATCGTAGTTTCCGCATGTCAAACGCTCTGTGGCGCGCTGAAAACACCAGAAAACGTGTTTTTCGCATTCAAAAGCACGAAAACAGCGATTTCGGTGATTCTGCACACTTGTAACAGCAGAATCATGAAGATTATCACTGAAAATGCATATCTCAGTTGGAAACAACAACGATACCGAAGATACCGTAGTTTCCGCATGTCAAACGCTCTGTGGCGTGCTGAAAACACCAGAAAACGTGTTTTTCGCATTCAAAAGCACGAAAACAGCGACTTCTGTGATTCTGCACACTTCTAACAGCAGAATGATGAAGATTATCACTCAGAATGCATATCTGAGCTGGAAACACCAACGATACCGAAGATATGGCAGTTTCCGCATATCAAACGCACTGTTGAGTGCTGAAAACACCAGAAAACGTGTTTTTCGCATTCACTAGCACGAAAACAGCGATTTCGGTGATTCTGCACACTTGTAACAGCAGAATCGTGAAGATTATCACTGAAAGTGCATATCTCAGCTGGAAACAACAACGATACCGATGATATCGCAGTTTCCGCATATCAAACGCACTGTGGAGTGCTGAAAACACCAGAAAACGTGTCTTTCGCATTCAAAAGCACGAAAACAGCGATTTCTGTGATTCTGCACATTTGTAACAGTAGAATCATGAAGATTATCACTGAAAATGCATATCTCAGCTGGAAACAACAACGATACCGAAGATATGGCAGTTTCCGCATATCAAACGCACTGTGGAGTGCTGAAAACACCAGAAAACGTGTTTTTCGCATTCAATAGCACGAAAACAGCGATTTCGGTGATTCTGCACACTTGTAACAGCAGAATCGTGAAGATTATCACTGAAAGTGCATATCTCAGCTGGCAACAACCACGATACCGATGATATCGCAGTTTCCGCATATCAAACGCACTGTGGAGTGCTGAAAACACCAGAAAACGTGTTTTTCGCATTCAAAAGCACGAAAACAGCGATTTCGGTGATTCTGCACACTTGTAACAGCAGAATCGTGAAGATTATCAGTGAAAACGCATATCTCAGCTGGAAAGCCAACGATACCGAAGATATCGCAGTTTCCGCATATCAAACGCACTGTGGAGTGCTGAAAACACCAGAAAACGTCTTTTTCGCATTCAATAGCTCGAAAACAGCGATTTCGGTGATTCTGCAAACTTGTAACAGCAGAATCATGAAGATTATCACTGAAAATGCATATCTCTGCTAGAAACAACAACGATACCGAAGATATCGCAGTTTCCGCATGTCAAACGCTCTGTGGCGTGCTGAAAACACCAGAAAACGTGTTTATCGCATTCAAAAGCACGAAAACAGCGATTTCTGTGATTCTGCACATTTGTAACAGTAGAATCATGAAGATTATCACTGAAAATGCATATCTCAGCTGGGAACAACAACGATACCGAAGATATGGCAGTTTCCGCATATCAAACGCACTGTGGAGTGCTGAAAACACCAGAATACGTGTTTTTCGCATTCAATAGCACGAAAACAGCGATTTCGGTTATTCTGCACACTTGTAACAGCAGAATCGTGAAGATTATCATTGAAAGTGCATATCTCAGCTGGAAACAACAACGATACCGAAGATATGGCAGTTTCCGCATATCAAACGCACTGTGGAGTGCTGAAAACACCAGAAAACGTGTTTTTCGCATTCAATAGCACGAAAACAGCGATTTCGGTGATTCTGCACACTTGTAACAGCAGAATCGTGAAGATTATCAGTGAAAACGCATATCTCAGCTGGAAAGCCAACGATACCGAAGATATCGCAGTTTCCGCATATCAAACGCACTGTGGAGTGGCGAAAACACCAGTTATCGTGTTTCTCGCATTAAATAGCTCGAAAAGAGGGATCTCGATGATTCGGCATACTTCTGTCTGAAGTCTCACCAATATTATCGCAGAAAATGCATATCTGAGCTAGAAACCCCACGAAAACCAGGATATCGCTGGTTCTGCATCTCACACGCACTGTGGAATGTTGAAAACACCAGAAAACTTGTTTTTTCGCATTAAATAGCTCGAAAAGAGAGATCTAGATGATTCTGCATACTTCTGTCTGAAGTCTCACCAATATTATAGCAGAAAATGCATATCTGAGCTTGAAACCCCACGAAAACCAGGATATCGTCGGTTCTGCACATCATACGCACTGTGGAGTGGAGAAAAAACCAGATAACGTGTTTCTCGCATTAAATAGCTCGAAAAGAGCGATCTAGATGATTCTGCATACTTCTGACAGAAGACTCACCAAGATTATCGCAGAAAATGCATATCTCAGCTTGAAACCGCTCGAAAATCAAGATGTCGCCGGTTCTGCATATCAAACGCACTGTGGAGTGGTGAAAACAACCAGATAACGTGTTTCTCGCTTTAAATAGCTCGAAACGAGCGATCGAGATGATTCTGCATACTTCTGACTGAAGTCTCACCAATATTATCGCAGAAAAAGCATATCTCAGCTTGAAACCCGACCGAAACCAAGATATCTCCGTTTCTGCATATCAAACGCACTGTGGAGTGGTGAAGACAACCAGATAACGTGTTTCTCGCACTAAATAGCTCGAAACGAGCGATCTAGATGATTCTGCATACTTCTGACTGAAGTCTCACAAAGATTATCGCAGAAAATGCATATCTCAGATTGAAACCCCACGAAAACCAAGATATCTCCGGTTCTGCATATCCAACGAACTGTGGAGTGGTGAAAACCCCAGAAAACGAGTTTCTTGCATTAAATAGCTCGAAAAGAGCGCTCTCGATGTTTCTGCATACTTCTGACAGAAGTCTCACCAAGATTATCGCAGGAAATGCATATCTGAGCTTGAAACCCCACGAAAACCAGGATATCGTCGGTTCTGCACATCATACGCACTGTGGAGTGGGGAAAACACCAGATAACGTGTTTCTCGCATTAAATAGCTCGAAACGAGCGATCTCGATGATTAAGCATACTTCGGACAGAAGTCTCACCAAGATTATCGCAGGAATTGCATATCTCAGCTTGAAACCCCACGAAAACCAAGATATCTCTGGTTCTGCATATCAAACGCACTGTGGAGTGCTGAAAACACCAGATAACGTGTTTCTCGCATTAAATAGCTCGAAAAGAGCGATCTCGATGATTCTGCATACTTCGGACAGAAGTCTCACCAAGATTATCGTAGAAAATGCATATCTCAGCTTGAACCCCGACGAAATCCAAGATGTCGCCGGTTCTGCATATCAAACGCACTGTGGAGTGGTGAAAGCACCAGTTATCGTGTTTCTCGCATTAAATAGCTCGAAAAGAGGGATCTCGATGATTCGGCATACTTCTGTCTGATGTCTCACCAATATTATCGCAGAAAATGCATATCTGAGCTAGAAACCCCACGAAAACCAGGATATCGTCGGTTCTGCACATCATACGCACTGTGGAGTGGAGAAAAAACCAGATAACGTGTTTCTCGCATTAAATAGCTCGAAAAGAGCGTTCTCGAAGATTCTGCATACTTCTGACAGAAGTCTCACCAAGATTATCGCAGGAAATGCATATCTGAGCTTGAAACCCCACGAAAACCAGGATATCGTCGGTTCTGCACATCATACGCACTGTGGAGTGGGGAAAACACCAGATAACGTGTTTCTCGCATTAAATAGCTCGAAACGAGCGATCTCGATGATTAAGCATACTTCGGACAGAAGTCTCACCAAGATTATCGTAGAAAATGCATATCTCAGCTTGAACCCCGACGAAATCCAAGATGTCGCCGGTTCTGCATATCAAACGCACTGTGGAGTGGTGAAAACACCAGTTATCGTGTTTCTCGCATTAAATAGCTCGAAAAGAGGGATCTCGATGATTCGGCATACTTCTGTCTGAAGTCTCACCAATATTATCGCAGAAAATGCATATCTGAGCTAGAAACCCCACGAAAACCAGGATATCGCTGGTTCTGCATCTCAAACGCACTGTGGAATGTTGAAAACACCAGAAAACTTGTTTTTTCTCATTAAATAGCTCGAAAAGAGCGATCTAGATGATTCTCCATACTTCAGTCTGAAGTCTCAGCAATATTATCGCAGAAAATGCATATCTGAGCTTGAAACCCCACGAAAACCAGGATATCGTCGGTTCTGCACATCATACGCACTGTGGAGTGGAGAAAAAACCAGATAACGTGTTTCTCGCATTAAATAGCTCGAAAAGAGCGATCTAGATGATTCTGCATACTTCTGACAGAAGACTCACCAAGATTATCGCCGAAAATGCATATCTCAGCTTGAAACCGCTCGAAAATCAAGATGTCGCCGGTTCTGCATATCAAACGCACTGTGGAGTGGTGAAAACAACCAGATAACGTGTTTCTCGCTTTAAATAGCTCGAAACGAGCGATCGAGATGATTCTGCATACTTCTGACTGAAGTCTCACCAATATTATCGCAGAAAAAGCATATCTCAGCTAGAAACCCGACCGAAACCAAGATATCTCCGTTTCTGCATATCAAACGCACTGTGGAGTGGTGAAGACAACCAGATAACGTGTTTCTCGCACTAAATAGCTCGAAACGAGCGATCTAGATGATTCTGCATACTTCTGACTGAAGTCTCACAAAGATTATCGCAGAATATGCATATCTCAGCTGGAAACACCACGAAAATCAAGATATCGCCGGTTATGCATATCAGACGCACTGTGGAGTGGAGAAAACACCAGAAAACGTTTTTCTCGCATTAACTAGCTCGAAAAGAGCGTTCTCGATGATTCTGCATACTTCTCATAGATGAAACACCAAGATTATCGCAGAAAATGCATATTTCAGCTGGAAACCCCACGAAAACCAAGTTATCGGGGGCTCTACATATCAAACGCACTGTGGAGTGGTGAAAACAATCAGATAACGTGTTTCACGCTTTAAATAGCTCGAAACGAGCGATCTAGATGATTCTGCATACTTCTGACTGAAGTCTCACCAATATTATCGCAGAAAATGCATGTCTCAGCTTGAAACCTCACGAAAATCAAGATGTCGCCGGTTCTGCATATCAAACGCACTGTGGGGTGGTGAAAACACCAGAAAACGTGTTTCTCGCATTAAATCGCTCGAAAAGAGCGATCTAGATGATTCTGCAAACTTCTGGTAGAAGTCTCACCAAGATTATCGTAGAAAATGCATATCTCAGCTTGAAACCCGACGAAATCCAAGATGTCGCCGGTTCTGCATATCAAACGCACTGTGGAGTGGTGAAAACACCAGATAACGTGTTTCTCGCATTAAATAGCTCGTATAGAGCGATCTCGATGATTCTGCATGCTTCTGACAGAATACTCAACAATATTATCACAGAAAATGCATATCTCAGCTGGAAACACCACGAAAATCAAGATATCGCCGGTTCTGCATATCAAACGCACTGTGGAGTGTTCAATACACCAGATAACGTGTTTCTCGCATTAAATAGCTCGAAAAGAGCGATATCGATGATTCTGCATACTTCTGACAGAAGACTCACCAAGCTTATCGCTGAAAATGCATATCTCAGCTGGAAACATCACGAAAATCAAGATATCGGCGGTTCTGCATATCAAACGCACTGTGAAATGTTGAAAACACCAGAAAACCTGTTTTTTCGCATTAAATAGCTCGAAACGAGCGATCTAGATGATTCTCCATCCTTCTGACAGAAGTCTCACCAATATTATCGCAGAAAATGCATATCTCAGCTAGAAACCTCACGAAAATCAAGATGTCGCCGGTTCTGCATATCAAACGCACTATGGAGTGGTGAAAACAACCAGATAACGTGTTTCCCGCATTAAATAGCTCGAATCGAGCGATCTAGTTGATTCTGCATACTTCTGACTGAAGTCTCACCAAGATTATCGCAGAAAATGCATATATCTGCTTGAAACCCCACGACAACAAAGATACCGCCTGTTCTGCATATCAAACGCACTGTGGAGTGGTGAAAACCCCAGAAAACGAGTTTCTCGCATTAAATAGCTCGAAAAGAGCGCTCGCGATGTTTCTGCATACCTCGGACAGATGTTTCACCAAGATTATAGTAGAAAATGCATATCTCAGCTTGAAACCCGACCGAAACCAAGATATCTCCGGTTCTGCATGTCAAACGTACTGTGGAGTGGTGAAAACACCAGAAAACGTGTTTCGTGCATTAAGTAGCTCGAAAAGAACGATCTAGATGATTCTGCATACTTCTGACAGAAGTCTCACCAAGATTATCGTAGAAAATGCATATCTCAGCTTGAAACCCGACGAAAACCGAGTTATCTCCGGTTCTGCACATCAAACGTACCGTGGAGTGGTGAAAACACCAGAAAACGTGTTTCGCGCATTAAGTAGCTCGAAAAGAGCGTTCTCGAAGATTCTGCATAATTCTGACAGAAGTCTCACCAAGATTATCGCAGGAAATGCATATCTCAACTTGAAACCCGACCGAAACCAAGATATCTCCGGTTCTGCATGTCAAACGTACTGTGGAGTGGTGAAAACACCAGAAAACGTGTTTCGTGGTTTAAATAGCTCGAATAGAGCGTTCTCGATGATCCTGCATACTTCTGACAGATGTCTCACCAATATTATCGCAGAAAATGCATATCTCTGCTTGAAACCCCACGACAACCAAGATATCGCCTGTTCTGCATATCAAACGCACTGTGGAGTAGTGAAAACCCCAGAAAACGAGTTTCTCGCATTAAATAGCTCGAAAAGAGCGCTCTCGATGTTTCTGCATACTTCGGACAGATGGTTCACCAAGATTATCGTAGAAAATGCATATCTCAGCTTGAAACCCGACCGAAACCAAGATATCACCGGTTCTGCATGTCAAACGTACTGTGGAGTGGTGAAAACACCAGAAAACGTGTTTCGTGGTTTAAATAGCTCGAATAGAGCGTTCTCGATGATCCTGCATACTTCTGACACAAGTCTCACCAAGATTATCGTAGAAAATGCATATCTTAGCTTGAAACCCGACGAAAACCGAGTTATCTCCGGTTCTGCACATCAAACGTACCGTGGAGTGGTGAAAACACCAGAAAACGTGTTTTGCACATTAAGAAGCTCGAAAAGAGCGTTCTCGAAGATTCTGCATACTTCTGACAAAAGACCCACCAAGATTATCGCAGAAAATGCATATCTCAGCTGGAAACACCATGTAAATCAAGATATCGCCTGTTCTGCATATCAAACGCACTGTGGAATGGTGAAAACAACCAGAGAACGTGTTTCTCGGATTAAGTAGCTCGAAAAGAGCGTTCTCGAAGATCCTGCATACTTCTGACAGAAGTCTCACCAAGATTATCGTAGAAAATGCATATCTCAGCTTGAAACCCGACGAAAACCGAGTTATCTCCGGTTCTGCACATCAAACGTACCGTGGAGTGGTGAAAACACCAGAAAACTTGTTTCGCGCATTAAGTAGCTCGAAAAGAGCGTTCTCGAAGATTCTGCATAATTCTGACAGAAGTCTCACCAACATTATCGTAGAAAATGCATATCTCAGCTGGAAATACCACGAAAACAAGATATCGCCGGTTCTGCATATCAAACGCACTGTGGAATGTTGAAAACACCAGAAAACTTGTTTTTCGCATTAAGTTGCTCGAAAAGAGCGATCTAGATGATTCACAAATACTTCTGTCTGAAGTCTCACCAATATTATCGCAGAAAATGCATATCTGAGCTTGAAACCCCACGAAAACCAGGATATCGTCGGTTCTGCACATCATACGCACTGTGGAGTGGAGAAAAAACCAGATAACGTGTTTCTCGCATTAAATTGCTCGAAAAGAGCGTTCTCGAAGATTCTGCATACTTCTGACAGAAGTCTCACCAAGATTATCGCAGGAAATGCATATCTGAGCTTGAAACCCCACGAAAACCAGGATATCGCTGGTTCTGCATCTCAAACGCACTGTGGAATGTTGAAAACACCAGAAAACTTGTTTTTTCGCATTAAATAGCTCGAAAAGAACGATCTAGATGATTCTCCATACTTCTGTCTGAAGTCTCACCAATATTATCGCAGAAAATGCATATCTGAGCTTGAAACCCCACGAAAACCAGGATATCGTCGGTTCTGCACATCATACGCACTGTGGAGTGGAGAAAAAACCAGATAACGTGTTTCTCGCATTAAATAGCTCGAAAAGAGCGATCTAGATGATTCTGCATACTTCTGACAGAAGCCTCACCAAGATTATCGCAGAAAATGCATATCTCAGCTTGAAACCGCTCGAAAATCAAGATGTCGCCGGTTCTGCATATCAAACGCACTGTGGAGTGGTGAAAACAACCAGATAACGTGTTTCTCGCTTTAAATAGCTCGAAACGAGCGATCGAGATGATTCTGCATACTTCTGACTGAAGTCTCACCAATATTATCGCAGAAAAAGCATATCTCAGCTTGAAACACGACCGAAACCAAGATATCTCCGTTTCTGCATATCAAACGCACTGTGGAGTGGTGAAGACAACCAGATAACGTGTTTCTCGCACTAAATAGCTCGAAACGAGCGATCTAGATGATTCTGCATACTTCTGACTGAAGTCTCACAAAGATTATCGCAGAATATGCATATCTCAGCTGGAAACACCACGAAAATCAAGATATCGCCGGTTCTGCATATCAGACGCACTGTGGAGTGGAGAAAACACCAGAAAACGTTTTTCTCGCATTAACTAGCTCGAAAAGAGCGTTCTCGATGATTCTGCATACTTCTCATAGATGAAACACCAAGATTATCGCAGAAAATGCATATTTCAGCTGGAAACCCCACGAAAACCAAGTCATCGGCGGCTCTACATATCAAACGCACTGTGGAGTGGTGAAAACAATCAGATAACGTGTTTCACGCTTTAAATAGCTCGAAACGAGCGATCTAGATGATTCTGCATACTTCTGACTGAAGTCTCACCAATATTATCGCAGAAAATGCATGTCTCAGCTTGAAACCTCACGAAAATCAAGATGTCGCCGGTTCTGCATATCAAACGCACTGTGGGGTGGTGAAAACACCAGAAAACGTGTTTCTCGCATTAAATCGCTCGAAAAGAGCGATCTAGATGATTCTGCAAACTTCAGGTAGAAGTCTCACCAAGATTATCGTAGAAAATGCATATCTCAGCTTGAAACCCGACGAAATCCAAGATGTCGCCGGTTCTGCATATCAAACGCACTGTGGAGTGGTGAAAACACCAGATAACCTGTTTCTCGCATTAAATAGCTCGTATAGAGCGATCTCGATGATTCTGCATGCTTCTGATAGAATACTCACCAATATTATCGCAGAAAATGCATATCTCAGCTGGAAACACCACGAAAATCAAGATATCGCCGGTTCTGCATATCAAACGCACTGTGGAGTGGTCAATACACCAGATAACGTGTTTCTCGCATTAAATAGCTCGAAAAGAGCGATATCGATGATTCTGCATACTTCTGACAGAAGACTCACCAAGCTTATCGCTGAAAATGCATATCTCAGCTGGAAACATCACGAAAATCAAGATATCGGCGGATCTGCATATCAAACGCACTGTGAAATGTTGAAAACACCAGAAAACCTGTTTTTTCGCATTAAATAGCTCGAAACGAGCGATCTAGATGATTCTGCATCCTTCTGACTGAAGTCTCACCAATATTATCGCGGAAAATGCATATCTCAGCTAGAAACCTCACGAAAATCAAGATGTCGCCGGTTCTGCATATCAAACGCACTATGGAGTGGTGAAAACAACCAGATAACGTGTTTCCCGCATTAAATAGCTCGAATCGAGCGATCTAGTTGATTCTGCATACTTCTGACTGAAGTCTCACCAAGATTATCGCAGAAAAAGCATATATCTGCTTGAAACCCCACGACAACAAAGATATCGCCTGTTCTGCATATCAAACGCACTGTGGAGTGGTGAAAACCCCAGAAAACGAGTTTCTCGCATTAAATAGCTCGAAAAGAGCGCTCTCGATGTTTCTGCATACTTCGGACAGAAGTCTCTCCAAGATTATCGTAGAAAATGCATATCTCAGCTTGAAACCCGACGAAAACCGAGTTATCTCCGGTTCTGCACATCAAACGTACAGTGGAGTGGTGAAAACCCCAGAAAACGTGTTTCTCGCATTAAATAGCGCGTAAAGAGCGATCCCGAAGATTCTGCATACTTCTCATAGATGAAACACCAAGATTATCGCAGAAAATGCATATTTCAGCTGGAAACCCCACGAAAACCAAGATATCTCCGGTTCTGCATATCCAACGAACTGTGGAGTGGTGAAAACAACCAGATAACGTGTTTCTCGCTTTAAATAGCTCGCAACGAGCGATCGAGATGATTCTGCATACTTCTGACTGAAGTCTCACCAATATTATCGCAGAAAAAGCATATCTCAGCTTGAAACACGACCGAAACCAAGATATCTCCGTTTCTGCATATCAAACGCACTGTGGAGTGGTGAAGACAACCAGATAACGTGTTTCTCGCACTAAATAGCTCGAAACGAGCGATCTAGATGATTCTGCATACTTCTGACTGAAGTCTCACAAAGATTATCGCAGAATATGCATATCTCAGCTGGAAACACCACGAAAATCAAGATATCTCCGGTTCTGCACATCAAACGTACAGTGGAGTGGTGAAAACCCCAGAAAACGTGTTTCTCGCATTAAATAGCTCGAAAAGAGCGATCTAGATGATTCTGCATACTTCTGACAGAAGCCTCACCAAGATTATCGCAGAAAATGCATATCTCAGCTTGAAACCGCTCGAAAATCAAGATGTCGCCGGTTCTGCATATCAAACGCACTGTGGAGTGGTGAAAACAACCAGATAACGTGTTTCTCGCTTTAAATAGCTCGAAACGAGCAATCTAGATGATTCTGCATACTTCTGACTGAAGTCTCACCAATATTATCGCAGAAAAAGCATATCTCAGCTTGAAACACGACCGAAACCAAGATATCTCCGTTTCTGCATATCAAACGCACTGTGGACTGGTGAAGACAACCAGATAACGTGTTTCTCGCACTAAATAGCTCGAAACGAGCGATCTAGATGATTCTGCATACTTCTGACTGAAGTCTCACAAAGATTATCGCAGAATATGCATATCTCAGCTGGAAACACCACGAAAATCAAGATATCGCCGGTTCTGCATATCAGACGCACTGTGGAGTGGAGAAAACACCAGAAAACGTTTTTCTCGCATTAACTAGCTCGAAAAGAGCGTTCTCGATGATTCTGCATACTTCTCATAGATGAAACACCAAGATTATCGCAGAAAATGCATATTTCAGCTGGAAACCCCACGAAAACCAAGTCATCGGCGGCTCTACATATCAAACGCACTGTGGAGTTGTGAAAACAATCAGATAACGTGTTTCACGCTTTAAATAGCTCGAAACGAGCGATCTAGATGATTCTGCATACTTCTGACTGAAGTCTCACCAATATTATCGCAGAAAATGCATGTCTCAGCTTGAAACCTCACGAAAATCAAGATGTCGCCGGTTCTGCATATCAAACGCACTGTGGGGTGGTGAAAACACCAGAAAACGTGTTTCTCGCATTAAATCGCTCGAAAAGAG
Organism: Anthophora plumipes; assembly: GCA_951804975.1. Classification (NCBI taxonomy): domain Eukaryota; kingdom Metazoa; phylum Arthropoda; class Insecta; order Hymenoptera; family Apidae; genus Anthophora; species Anthophora plumipes. The sequence continues at coordinate 710,862 of CATORF010000448.1, forward strand.
CGATCTAGATGATTCTGCAAACTTCAGGTAGAAGTCTCACCAAGATTATCGTAGAAAATGCATATCTCAGCTTGAAACCCGACGAAATCCAAGATGTCGCCGGTTCTGCATATCAAACGCACTGTGGAGTGGTGAAAACACCAGATAACGTGTTTCTCGCATTAAATAGCTCGTATAGAGCGATCTCGATGATTCTGCATGCTTCTGATAGAATACTCACCAATATTATCGCAGAAAATGCATATCTCAGCTGGAAACACCACGAAAATCAAGATATCGCCGGTTCTGCATATCAAACGCACTGTGGAGTGGTCAATACACCAGATAACGTGTTTCTCGCATTAAATAGCTCGAAAAGAGCGATATCGATGAATCTGCATACTTCTGACAGAAGACTCACCAAGCTTATCGCTGAAAATGCATATCTCAGCTGGAAACATCACGAAAATCAAGATATCGGCGGTTCTGCATATCAAACGCACTGTGAAATGTTGAAAACACCAGAAAACCTGTTTTTTCGCATTAAATAGCTCGAAACGAGCGATCTAGATGATTCTGCATCCTTCTGACTGAAGTCTCACCAATATTATCGCGGAAAATGCATATCTCAGCTAGAAACCTCACGAAAATCAAGATGTCGCCGGTTCTGCATATCAAACGCACTAAGGAGTGGTGAAAACAACCAGATAACGTGTTTCCCGCATTAAATAGCTCGAATCGAGCGATCTAGTTGATTCTGCATACTTCTGACTGAAGTCTCACCAAGATTATCGCAGAAAATGCATATATCTGCTTGAAACCCCACGACAACAAAGATATCGCCTGTTCTGCATATCAAACGCACTGTGGAGTGGTGAAAACCCCAGAAAACGAGTTTCTCGCATTAAATAGCTCGAAAAGAGCGCTCTCGATGTTTCTGCATACTTCGGACAGAAGTCTCTCCAAGATTATCGTAGAAAATGCATATCTCAGCTTGAAACCCGACGAAAACCGAGTTATCTCCGGTTCTGCATGTCAAACGTACAGTGGAGTGGTGAAAACCCCAGAAAACGTGTTTCTCGCATTAAATAGCTCGAAAAGAGCGATCTAGATGATTCTGCATACTTCTGACAGAAGCCTCACCAAGATTATCGCAGAAAATGCATATCTCAGCTTGAAACCGCTCGAAAATCAAGATGTCGCCGGTTCTGCATATCAAACGCACTGTGGAGTGGTGAAAACAACCAGATAACGTGTTTCTCGCTTTAAATAGCTCGAAACGAGCGATCTAGATGATTCTGCATACTTCTGACTGAAGTCTCACCAATATTATCGCAGAAAAAGCATATCTCAGCTTGAAACACGACCGAAACCAAGATATCTCCGTTTCTGCATATCAAACGCACTGTGGAGTGGTGAAGACAACCAGATAACGTGTTTCTCGCACTAAATAGCTCGAAACGAGCGATCTAGATGATTCTGCATACTTCTGACTGAAGTCTCACAAAGATTATCGCAGAATATGCATATCTCAGCTGGAAACACCACGAAAATCAAGATATCGCCGGTTCTGCATATCAGACGCACTGTGGAGTGGAGAAAACACCAGAAAACGTTTTTCTCGCATTAACTAGCTCGAAAAGAGCGTTCTCGATGATTCTGCATACTTCTCATAGATGAAACACCAAGATTATCGCAGAAAATGCATATTTCAGCTGGAAACCCCACGAAAACCAAGTCATCGGCGGCTCTACATATCAAACGCACTGTGGAGTTGTGAAAACAATCAGATAACGTGTTTCACGCTTTAAATAGCTCGAAACGAGCGATCTAGATGATTCTGCATACTTCTGACTGAAGTCTCACCAATATTATCGCAGAAAATGCATGTCTCAGCTTGAAACCTCACGAAAATCAAGATGTCGCCGGTTCTGCATATCAAACGCACTGTGGGGTGGTGAAAACACCAGAAAACGTGTTTCTCGCATTAAATCGCTCGAAAAGAGCGATCTAGATGATTCTGCAAACTTCAGGTAGAAGTCTCACCAAGATTATCGTAGAAAATGCATATCTCAGCTTGAAACCCGACGAAATCCAAGATGTCGCCGGTTCTGCATATCAAACGCACTGTGGAGTGGTGAAAACACCAGATAACGTGTTTCTCGCATTAAATAGCTCGTATAGAGCGATCTCGATGATTCTGCATGCTTCTGATAGAATACTCACCAATATTATCGCAGAAAATGCATATCTCAGCTGGAAACACCACGAAAATCAAGATATCGCCGGTTCTGCATATCAAACGCACTGTGGAGTGGTCAATACACCAGATAACGTGTTTCTCGCATTAAATAGCTCGAAAAGAGCGATATCGATGAATCTGCATACTTCTGACAGAAGACTCACCAAGCTTATCGCTGAAAATGCATATCTCAGCTGGAAACATCACGAAAATCAAGATATCGGCGGTTCTGCATATCAAACGCACTGTGAAATGTTGAAAACACCAGAAAACCTGTTTTTTCGCATTAAATAGCTCGAAACGAGCGATCTAGATGATTCTGCATCCTTCTGACTGAAGTCTCACCAATATTATCGCGGAAAATGCATATCTCAGCTAGAAACCTCACGAAAATCAAGATGTCGCCGGTTCTGCATATCAAACGCACTATGGAGTGGTGAAAACAACCAGATAACGTGTTTCCCGCATTAAATAGCTCGAATCGAGCGATCTAGTTGATTCTGCATACTTCTGACTGAAGTCTCACCAAGATTATCGCAGAAAATGCATATATCTGCTTGAAACCCCACGACAACAAAGATATCGCCTGTTCTGCATATCAAACGCACTGTGGAGTGGTGAAAACCCCAGAAAACGAGTTTCTCGCATTAAATAGCTCGAAAAGAGCGCTCTCGATGTTTCTGCATACTTCGGACAGAAGTCTCTCCAAGATTATCGTAGAAAATGCATATCTCAGCTTGAAACCCGACGAAAACCGAGTTATCTCCGGTTCTGCATGTCAAACGTACTGTGGAGTGGTGAAAACACCAGAAAACGTGTTTCGTGCATTAAGTAGCTCGAAAAGAGCGATCTAGATGATTCTGCATACTTCTGACAGAAGTCTCACCAAGATTATCGTAGAAAATGCATATCTCAGTTTGAAACCCGACGAAAACCGAGTTATCTCCGGTTCTGCACATCAAACGTACCGTGGAGTGGTGAAAACACCAGAAAACGTGTTTCGCGCATTAAGTAGCTCGAAAAGAGCGTTCTCGAAGATTCTGCATACTTCTGACAGAAGTCTCACCAAGATTATCGCAGGAAATGCATATCTCAACTTGAAACCCCACGAAAACCAAGATATCTCCGGTTCTGCATATCCAACGAACTGTGGAGTGGTGAAAACCTCAGAAAACGAGTTTCTCGCATTAAATAGCTCGAAAAGAGCGCTCTCGATGTTTCTGCATACCTCGGACGGATGTTTCACCAAGATTATAGTAGAAAATGCATATCTCAGCTTGAAACCCGACCGAAACCAAGATATCTCCGGTTCTGCATGTCAAACGTACTGTGGAGTGGTGAAAACACCAGAAAACGTGTTTCGTGCATTAAGTAGCTCGAAAAGAGCGATCTAGATGATTCTGCATACTTCTGACAAAAGACCCACCAAGATTATCGCAGAAAATGCATATCTCATCTGGAAACACCATGAAAATCAAGATATCGCCTGTTCTGCATATCAAACGCACTGTGGAATGGTGAAAACAACCAGAGAACGTGTTTCTCGCATTAAATAGCTCGAAAAGATCGCTCTCGATGTTTCTGCATACTTCGGACAGATGGTTCACCAAGATTATCGTAGAAAATGCATATCTCAGCTTGAAACCCGACCGAAACAAAGATATCTCCGGTTCTGCATGTCAAACGTACTGTGGAGTGGTGAAAACACCAGAAAACGTGTTTCGTGCATTAAATAGCTCGAAAAGTGCGATCTCGATGATTTTGCATACTTCTAACAGATGTCTCACCAAGATTATCGCAGAAAATGCATATCTCTGCTTGAAACCCCACGACAACCAAGATATCGCCTGTTCTGCATATCAATCGCACTGTGGAGTAGTGAAAACCCCAGAAAACGAGTTTCTCGCATTAAATAGCTCGAAAAGAGCGCTCTCGATGTTTCTGCATACTTCGGACAGATGGTTCACCAAGATTATCGTAGAAAATGCATATCTCAGCTTGAAACCCGACCGAAACCAAGATATCTCCGGTTCTGCATGTCAAACGTACTGTGGAGTGGTGAAAACACCATAAAACGTGTTTCGTGGTTTAAATAGCTCGAATAGAGCGTTCTCGATGATCCTGCATACTTCTGACAGAAGTCTCACCAAGATTATCGTAGAAAATGCATATCTTAGCTTGAAACCCGACGAAAACCGAGTTATCTCCGGTTCTGCACATCAAACGTACCGTGGAGTGGTGAAAACACCAGAAAACGTGTTTCGCACATTAAGAAGCTCGAAAAGAGCGTTCTCGAAGATTCTGCGTACATCTGGCAGAAGTCTCACCAGGATTATCGTAGAAAATGCATATCTTAGCTTGAAACCCCACGAAAACCAAGATATCTACTGTTCTACATATCCAACGAACTGTGGAGTGGTGAAAACCCCAGAAAACGTGTTTCTCGCATTAAATAGCTCGAAAAGAGCGCTCTCGATGTTTCTGCATACTTGGGACAGATGTTTCTCCAAGATTATCGTAGAAAATGCATATCTCAGCTTGAAACCCGACCGAAACCAAGATATCTCCGGTTCTGCATGTCAAACGTACTGTGGAGTGGTGAAAACACCAGAAAACGTGTTTCGTGCATTAAGTAGCTCGAAAAGAGCGTTCTCGATGATTGAGCATACTTCGGACAGAAGTCTCACCAAGATTATCGCAGGAATTGCATATCTCAGCTTGAAACCCCACGAAAACCAAGATATCTCTGGTTCTGCATATCAAACGCACTGTGGAGTGCTGAAAACACCAGATAACGTGTTTCTCGCATCAAATAGCTCGAAAAGAGCGATCTAGATGATTCTGCGTACATCTGGCAGAAGTCTCACCAGGATTATCGTAGAAAATGCATATCTTAGCTTGAAACCCCACGAAAACCAAGATATCTACTGTTCTACATATCCAACGAACTGTGGAGTGGTGAAAACCCCAGAAAACGTGTTTCTCGCATTAAATAGCTCGAAAAGAGCGCTCTCGATGTTTCTGCATACTTGGGACAGATGTTTCTCCAAGATTATCGCAGAAAATGCATATCTTAGCTTGAAACCCGACGAAAACCGAGGTATCTCCGGTTCTGCACATCAAACGTACCGTGGAGTGGTGAAAACACCAGAAAACGTGTTTCGCACATTAAGTAGCTCGAAAAGAGCGTTCTCGATGATTAAGCATACTTCGGACAGAAGTCTCACCAAGATTATCGCAGGAATTGCATATCTCAGCTTGAAACCCCACGAAAACCAAGATATCTCTGGTTCTGCATATCAAACGCACTGTGGAGTGCTGAAAACACCAGATAACGTGTTTCTCGCATCAAATAGCTCGAAAAGAGCGATCTAGATGATTCACAAATACTTCTGTCTGAAGTCTCACCAATATTATCGCAGAAAATGCATATCTGAGCTTGAAACCCCACGAAAACCAGGATATCGTCGGTTCTGCACATCATACGCACTGTGGAGTGGGGAAAACACCAGATAACGTGTTTCTCGCATTAAATAGCTCGAAACGAGCGATCTCGATGATTCGGCATACTTCTGTCTGAAGTCTCACCAATATTATCGCAGAAAATGCATATCTGAGCTTGAAACCCCACGAAAACCAGGATATCGCTGGTTCTGCATATCAAGCGCACTGTGGAATGTTGAAAACACCAGAAAACTTGTTTTTTCGCATTAAGTAGCTCGAAAAGAGCGTTCTCGAAGATCCTGCATACTTCGGACAGAAGTCTCACCAAGATTATCGCAGGAATTGCATATCTCTGCTTGAACCCCGACGAAATCCAAGATGTCGCCGGTTCTGCATATCAAACGCACTGTGGAGTGGTGAAAACACCAGTTATCGTGTTTCTCGCATTAAATAGCTCGAAAAGAGGGATCTCGATGATTCGGCATACTTCTGTCTGAAGTCTCACCAATATTATCGCAGAAAATGCATATCTGAGCTTAAAACCCCACGAAAACCAGGATATCGCTGGTTCTGCATATCAAGCGCACTGTGGAATGTTGAAAACACCAGAAAACTTGTTTTTTCGCATTAAGTAGCTCGAAAAGAGCGATCTAGATGATTCTGCATACTTCTGTCTGAAGTCTCACCAATATTATCGTAGAAAATGCATATCTGAGCTTGAAACCCCACGAAAACCAGGATATCGTCGGTTCTGCACATCATACGCACTGTGGAGTGGAGAAAACACCAGATAACGTGTTTCTCGCATTAAACAGCTCGAAACGAGCGATCTCGATGGTTAAGCATACTTCGGACAGAAGTCTCACCAAGATTATCGCAGGAATTGCATATCTCAGCTTGAACCCCGACGAAATCCAAGATGTCGCCGGTTCTGCATATCAAACGCACTGTGGAGTGGTGAAAACACCAGTTATCGTGTTTCTCGCATTAAATAGCTCGAAAAGAGGGATCTCGATGATTCGGCATACTTCTGTCTGAAGTCTCACCAATATTATCGCAGAAAATGCATATCTGAGCTTGAAACCCCACGAAAACCAGGATATCGTCGGTTCTGCACATCATACGCACTGTGGAGTGGAGAAAACACCAGATAACGTGTTTCTCGCATTAAATAGCTCGAAACGAGCGATCTCGATGGTTAAGCATACTTCGGACAGAAGTCTCACCAAGATTATCGCAGGAATTGCATATCTCAGCTTGAAACCCAACGAAAACCAAGATATCTCCTGTTCTGCATATCCAACGAACTGTGGATTGGTGAAAACCCCAGAAAACGTGTTTCTCGCATTAAATAGCTCGTAAAGAGCGATCCCGAGGATTCTGCATACTTCTCATAGATGAAACACCAAGATTATCGCAGAAAATGCATATTTCAGCTGGAAACCCCACGAAAACCAAGATATCTCCTGTTCTGCATATCCAACGAACTGTGGAGTGGTGAAAACCCCAGAAAACGTGTTTCTCGCATTAAATAGCTCGAAAAGAGCGATCCCGATGATTCTGCATACTTCTGACAGAAGTCTCACCAAGATTATCGTAGAAAATGCATATCTCAGCTTGAAACCCGTCCGAAACCAAGATGTCTCCTGTTCTGCATATCAAACGCACTGTGGAGTGGTGAAAACACCAGATAACGTGTTTCGCGCATTAAGTAGCTCGAAAAGAGCGTTCTCGAAGATCCTGCATACTTCTGACAGAAGTCTCACCAAGATTATCGTAGAAAATGCATATCTCAGCTTGAAACCCGACGAAAACCGAGTTATCTCCGGTTCTGCACATCAAACGTACCGTGGAGTGGTGAAAACACCAGAAAACGTGTTTCGCGCATTAAGTAGCTCGAAAAGAGCGTTCTCGAAGATTCTGCATACTTCTGACTGAAGTCTCACCAAGATTATCGCAGAAAATGCATATATCTGCTTGAAACCCCACGACAACAAAGATATCGCCTGTTCTGCATATCAAACGCACTGTGGAGTGGTGAAAACCCCAGAAAACGAGTTTCTCGCATTAAATAGCTCGAAAAGAGCGCTCTCGATGTTTCTGCATACTTCGGACAGAAGTCTCTCCAAGATTATCGTAGAAAATGCATATCTCAGCTTGAAACCCGACGAAAACCGAGTTATCTCCGGTTCTGCATGTCAAACGTACTGTGGAGTGGTGAAAACACCAGAAAACGTGTTTCGTGCATTAAGTAGCTCGAAAAGAGCGATCTAGATGATTCTGCATACTTCTGACAGAAGTCTCACCAAGATTATCGTAGAAAATGCATATCTCAGTTTGAAACCCGACGAAAACCGAGTTATCTCCGGTTCTGCACATCAAACGTACCGTGGAGTGGTGAAAACACCAGAAAACGTGTTTCGCGCATTAAGTAGCTCGAAAAGAGCGTTCTCGAAGATTCTGCATACTTCTGACAGAAGTCTCACCAAGATTATCGCAGGAAATGCATATCTCAACTTGAAACCCCACGAAAACCAAGATATCTCCGGTTCTGCATATCCAACGAACTGTGGAGTGGTGAAAACCTCAGAAAACGAGTTTCTCGCATTAAATAGCTCGAAAAGAGCGCTCTCGATGTTTCTGCATACCTCGGACGGATGTTTCACCAAGATTATAGTAGAAAATGCATATCTCAGCTTGAAACCCGACCGAAACCAAGATATCTCCGGTTCTGCATGTCAAACGTACTGTGGAGTGGTGAAAACACCAGAAAACGTGTTTCGTGCATTAAGTAGCTCGAAAAGAGCGATCTAGATGATTCTGCATACTTCTGACAAAAGACCCACCAAGATTATCGCAGAAAATGCATATCTCAGCTGGAAACACCATGAAAATCAAGATATCGCCTGTTCTGCATATCAAACGCACTGTGGAATGGTGAAAACAACCAGAGAACGTGTTTCTCGCATTAAATAGCTCGAAAAGATCGCTCTCGATGTTTCTGCATACTTCGGACAGATGGTTCACCAAGATTATCGTAGAAAATGCATATCTCAGCTTGAAACCCGACCGAAACAAAGATATCTCCGGTTCTGCATGTCAAACGTACTGTGGAGTGGTGAAAACACCAGAAAACGTGTTTCGTGCATTAAATAGCTCGAAAAGTGCGATCTCGATGATTTTGCATACTTCTAACAGATGTCTCACCAAGATTATCGCAGAAAATGCATATCTCTGCTTGAAACCCCACGACAACCAAGATATCGCCTGTTCTGCATATCAATCGCACTGTGGAGTAGTGAAAACCCCAGAAAACGAGTTTCTCGCATTAAATAGCTCGAAAAGAGCGCTCTCGATGTTTCTGCATACTTCGGACAGATGGTTCACCAAGATTATCGTAGAAAATGCATATCTCAGCTTGAAACCCGACCGAAACCAAGATATCTCCGGTTCTGCATGTCAAACGTACTGTGGAGTGGTGAAAACACCATAAAACGTGTTTCGTGGTTTAAATAGCTCGAATAGAGCGTTCTCGATGATCCTGCATACTTCTGACAGAAGTCTCACCAAGATTATCGTAGAAAATGCATATCTTAGCTTGAAACCCGACGAAAACCGAGTTATCTCCGGTTCTGCACATCAAACGTACCGTGGAGTGGTGAAAACACCAGAAAACGTGTTTCGCACATTAAGAAGCTCGAAAAGAGCGTTCTCGAAGATTCTGCGTACATCTGGCAGAAGTCTCACCAGGATTATCGTAGAAAATGCATATCTTATCTTGAAACCCCACGAAAACCAAGATATCTACTGTTCTACATATCCAACGAACTGTGGAGTGGTGAAAACCCCAGAAAACGTGTTTCTCGCATTAAATAGCTCGAAAAGAGCGCTCTCGATGTTTCTGCATACTTGGGACAGATGTTTCTCCAAGATTATCGTAGAAAATGCATATCTCAGCTTGAAACCCGACCGAAACCAAGATATCTCCGGTTCTGCATGTCAAACGTACTGTGGAGTGGTGAAAACACCAGAAAACGTGTTTCGTGCATTAAGTAGCTCGAAAAGAGCGTTCTCGATGATTAAGCATACTTCGGACAGAAGTCTCACCAAGATTATCGCAGGAATTGCATATCTCAGCTTGAAACCCCACGAAAACCAAGATATCTCTGGTTCTGCATATCAAACGCACTGTGGAGTGCTGAAAACACCAGATAACGTGTTTCTCGCATCAAATAGCTCGAAAAGAGCGATCTAGATGATTCTGCGTACATCTGGCAGAAGTCTCACCAGGATTATCGTAGAAAATGCATATCTTAGCTTGAAACCCCACGAAAACCAAGATATCTACTGTTCTACATATCCAACGAACTGTGGAGTGGTGAAAACCCCAGAAAACGTGTTTCTCGCATTAAATAGCTCGAAAAGAGCGCTCTCGATGTTTCTGCATACTTGGGACAGATGTTTCTCCAAGATTATCGCAGAAAATGCATATCTTAGCTTGAAACCCGACGAAAACCGAGGTATCTCCGGTTCTGCACATCAAACGTACCGTGGAGTGGTGAAAACACCAGAAAACGTGTTTCGCACATTAAGTAGCTCGAAAAGAGCGTTCTCGATGATTAAGCATACTTCGGACAGAAGTCTCACCAAGATTATCGCAGGAATTGCATATCTCAGCTTGAAACCCCACGAAAACCAAGATATCTCTGGTTCTGCATATCAAACGCACTGTGGAGTGCTGAAAACACCAGATAACGTGTTTCTCGCATCAAATAGCTCGAAAAGAGCGATCTAGATGATTCACAAATACTTCTGTCTGAAGTCTCACCAATATTATCGCAGAAAATGCATATCTGAGCTTGAAACCCCACGAAAACCAGGATATCGTCGGTTCTGCACATCATACGCACTGTGGAGTGGGGAAAACACCAGATAACGTGTTTCTCGCATTAAATAGCTCGAAACGAGCGATCTCGATGATTCGGCATACTTCTGTCTGAAGTCTCACCAATATTATCGCAGAAAATGCATATCTGAGCTTGAAACCCCACGAAAACCAGGATATCGCTGGTTCTGCATATCAAGCGCACTGTGGAATGTTGAAAACACCAGAAAACTTGTTTTTTCGCATTAAGTAGCTCGAAAAGAGCGTTCTCGAAGATCCTGCATACTTCGGACAGAAGTCTCACCAAGATTATCGCAGGAATTGCATATCTCTGCTTGAACCCCGACGAAATCCAAGATGTCGCCGGTTCTGCATATCAAACGCACTGTGGAGTGGTGAAAACACCAGTTATCGTGTTTCTCGCATTAAATAGCTCGAAAAGAGGGATCTCGATGATTCGGCATACTTCTGTCTGAAGTCTCACCAATATTATCGCAGAAAATGCATATCTGAGCTTAAAACCCCACGAAAACCAGGATATCGCTGGTTCTGCATATCAAGCGCACTGTGGAATGTTGAAAACACCAGAAAACTTGTTTTTTCGCATTAAGTAGCTCGAAAAGAGCGATCTAGATGATTCTGCATACTTCTGTCTGAAGTCTCACCAATATTATCGTAGAAAATGCATATCTGAGCTTGAAACCCCACGAAAACCAGGATATCGTCGGTTCTGCACATCATACGCACTGTGGAGTGGAGAAAACACCAGATAACGTGTTTCTCGCATTAAACAGCTCGAAACGAGCGATCTCGATGGTTAAGCATACTTCGGACAGAAGTCTCACCAAGATTATCGCAGGAATTGCATATCTCAGCTTGAACCCCGACGAAATCCAAGATGTCGCCGGTTCTGCATATCAAACGCACTGTGGAGTGGTGAAAACACCAGTTATCGTGTTTCTCGCATTAAATAGCTCGAAAAGAGGGATCTCGATGATTCGGCATACTTCTGTCTGAAGTCTCACCAATATTATCGCAGAAAATGCATATCTGAGCTTGAAACCCCACGAAAACCAGGATATCGTCGGTTCTGCACATCATACGCACTGTGGAGTGGAGAAAACACCAGATAACGTGTTTCTCGCATTAAATAGCTCGAAACGAGCGATCTCGATGGTTAAGCATACTTCGGACAGAAGTCTCACCAAGATTATCGCAGGAATTGCATATCTCAGCTTGAAACCCAACGAAAACCAAGATATCTCCTGTTCTGCATATCCAACGAACTGTGGATTGGTGAAAACCCCAGAAAACGTGTTTCTCGCATTAAATAGCTCGTAAAGAGCGATCCCGAGGATTCTGCATACTTCTCATAGATGAAACACCAAGATTATCGCAGAAAATGCATATTTCAGCTGGAAACCCCACGAAAACCAAGATATCTCCTGTTCTGCATATCCAACGAACTGTGGAGTGGTGAAAACCCCAGAAAACGTGTTTCTCGCATTAAATAGCTCGAAAAGAGCGATCCCGATGATTCTGCATACTTCTGACAGAAGTCTCACCAAGATTATCGTAGAAAATGCATATCTCAGCTTGAAACCCGTCCGAAACCAAGATATCTCCTGTTCTGCATATCAAACGCACTGTGGAGTGGTGAAAACACCAGATAACGTGTTTCGCGCATTAAGTAGCTCGAAAAGAGCGTTCTCGAAGATCCTGCATACTTCTGACAGAAGTCTCACCAAGATTATCGTAGAAAATGCATATCTCAGCTTGAAACCCGACGAAAACCGAGTTATCTCCGGTTCTGCACATCAAACGTACCGTGGAGTGGTGAAAACACCAGAAAACGTGTTTCGCGCATTAAGTAGCTCGAAAAGAGCGTTCTCGAAGATTCTGCATACTTCTGACAGAAGTCTCACCAAGATTATCGCAGGAAATGCATATCTCAGCTTGAAACCCCACGAAACCCAAGATATCTCCGGTTCTGCATATCCAACGAACTGTGGAGTGTTGAAAACCTCAGAAAACGAGTTTCTCGCATTAAATAACTCGAAAAGAGCGCTCTCGATGTTTCTGCATACTTCGGACAGATGTTTCACCAAGATTATAGTAGAAAATGCATATCTCAGCTTGAAACCCGACCGAAACCAAGATATCTCCGGTTCTGCATGTCAAACGTACTGTGGAGTGGTGAAAACACCAGAAAACGTGTTTCGTGGTTTAAATAGCTCGAAAAGAGCGTTCTCGAAGATCCTGCATACTTCTGACAGAAGTCTCACCAAGATTATCGTAGAAAATGCATATCTTAGCTTGAAACCCGACGAAAACCGAGGTATCTCCGGTTCTGCACATCAAACGTACCGTGGAGTGGTGAAAACACCAGAAAACGTGTTTCGCACATTAAGTAGCTCGAAAAGAGCGTTCTCGATGATTAAGCATACTTCGGACAGAAGTCTCACCAAGATTATCGCAGGAATTGCATATCTCAGCTTGAAACCCCACGAAAACCAAGATATCTCTGGTTCTGCATATCAAACGCACTGTGGAGTGCTGAAAACACCAGATAACGTGTTTCTCGCATTAAATAGCTCGAAACGAGCGATCTCGATGATTACGCATACTTCGGACAGAAGTCTCACCAAGATTATCGCAGGAATTGCATATCTCATCTTGAAACCCCACGAAAACCAAGACATCTCTGGTTCTGCATATCAAACGCACTGTGGAGTGCTGAAAACACCAGATAACGTGTTTCTCGCATTAAATAGCTCGAAAAGAGCGATCTAGATGATTCTGCATACTTCTGACAGAAGACTCACCAAGATTATCGCAGAAAATGCATATCTCAGCTTGAAACCGCTCGAAAATCAAGATGTCGCCGGTTCTGCATATCAAACGCACTGTGGAGTGGTGAAAACAACCAGATAACGTGTTTCTCGCTTTAAATAGCTCGAAACGAGCGATCAAGATGATTCTGCATACTTCTGACTGAAGTCTCACCAATATTATCGCAGAAAAAGCATATCTCAGCTTGAAACCCGACCGAAACCAAGATATCTCCGTTTCTGCATATCAAACGCACTGTGGAGTGGTGAAGACAACCAGATAACGTGTTTCTCGCACTAAATAGCTCGAAACGAGCGATCTAGATGATTCTGCATACTTCTGACTGAAGTCTCAGAAAGATTATCGCAGAATATGCATATCTCAGCTGGAAACACCACGAAAATCAAGATATCGCCGGTTCTGCATATCAGACGAACTGTGGAGTGGAGAAAACACCAGAAAACGTTTTTCTCGCATTAACTAGCTCGAAAAGAGCGTTCTCGATGATTCTGCATACTTCTCATAGATGAAACACCAAGATTATCGCAGAAAATGCATATTTCAGCTGGATACCCCACGAAAACCAAGTTATCGGCGGCTCTACATATCAAACGCACTGTGGAGTGGTGAAAACAATCAGATAACGTGTTTCTCGCTTTAAATAGCTCGAAACGAGCGATCTAGATGATTCTGCATACTTCTGACTGAAGTCTCACCAATATTATCGCAGTAAATGCATATCTCAGCTGGAAACACCACGAAAATCAAGATATCGCCGGTTCTGCATATCAGACGCATTGTGGAGTGGTGAAAACACCAGAAAACGTGTTTCTCGCATTAACTAGCTCGTAAAGAGCGAAACCGATGATTCTGCATACTTCGGACAGAAGTCTCACCGATATTATCGCAGAAAATGCATGTCTCAGCTTGAAACCTCACGAAAATCAAGATGTCGCCGGTTCTGCATATCAAACGCACTGTGGGGTGGTGAAAACACCAGAAAACGTGTTTCGTGCATTAAGTAGCTCGAAAAGAGCGATCTAGATGATTCTGCATACTTCTGACAGAAGTCTCACCAAGATTATCGTAGCAAATGCATATCTCAGCTTGAAACCCGACGAAAACCGAGTTATCTCCGGTTCTGCACATCAAACGTACCGAGGAGTGGTGAAAACACCAGAAAACGTGTTTCGCGCATTAAGTAGCTCGAAAGGAGCGTTCTCGAAAATTCTGCATACTTCTGACAGAAGTCTCACCAAGATTATCGCAGGAAATGCATATCTCAGCTTGAAACCCCACGAAAACCAAGATATCTCCGGTTCTGCATATCCAACGAACTGTGGAGTGGTGAAAACCTCAGAAATCGAGTTTCTCGCATTTAATAGCTCGAAAAGAGCGCTCTCGATGTTTCTGCATACTTCTGACAAAAGACCCACCAAGATTATCGCAGAAAATGCATATCTCAGCTGGAAACACCATGAAAATCAAGATATCGCCTGTTCTGCATATCAAACGCACTGTGGAATGGTGAAAACAACCAGAGAACGTGTTTCGTGCATTAAGTAGCTCGAAAAGAGCGTTCTCGAAGATCCTGCATACTTCTGACAGAAGTCTCACCAAGATTATCGTAGAAAATGCATATCTCAGCTTGAAACCCGACGAAAACCGAGTTATCTCCGGTTCTGCACGTCAAACGTACCGTGGAGTGGTGAAAACACCAGAAAACGTGTTTCGCGCATTAAGCAGCTCGAAAAGAGCGTTCTCGAAGATTCTGCATCCTTCTGACAGAAGTCTCACCAAGATTATCGCAGGAAATGCATATCTCAGCTTGAAACCCCACGAAACCCAAGATATCTCCGGTTCTGCATATCCAACGAACTGTGGAGTGGTGAAAACCTCAGAAAACGAGTTTCTCGCATTAAACAGCTCGAAAAGAGCGCTCTCGATGTTTCTGCATACTTCGGACAGATGTTTCACCAAGATTATAGTAGAAAATGCATATCTCAGCTTGAAACCCGACCGAAACCAAGATATCTCCAGTTCTGCATGTCAAACGTACTGTGGAGTGGTGAAAACACCAGAAAACGTGTTTCGTGCATTAAGTAGCTCGAAAAGAGCGATCTAGATGATTCTGCATACTTCTGACAAAAGACCCACCAAGATTATCGCAGAAAATGCATATCTCAGCTGGAAACACCATGAAAATCAAGATATCGCCTGTTCTGCATATCAAACGCACTGTGGAATGGTGAAAACAACCAGAGAACGTGTTTCTCGCATTAAATAGCTCGAAAAGAGCGCTCTCGATGTTTCTGCATACTTCGGACAGATGGTTCACCAAGATTATCGTAGAAAATGCATATCTCAGCTTGAAACACGACCGAAACCAAGATATCTCCGGTTCTGCATGTCAAACGTACTGTGGAGTGGTGAAAACACCAGAAAACGTGTTTCGTGGTTTAAATAGCTCGAAAAGAGCGTTCTCGAAGATCCTGCATACTACTGACAGAAGTCTCACCAAGATTATCGTAGAAAATGCATATCTTAGCTTGAAACCCGACGAAAACCGAGTTATCTCCGGTTCTGCACATCAAACGTACCGTGGAGAGGTGAAAACACCAGAAAACGTGTTTCGCACATTAAGTAACTCGAAAAGAGCGTTCTCGAAGATTCTGCGTACATCTGGCAGAAGTCTCACCAGGATTATAGTAGAAAATGCATATCTCAGCTTGAAACCCCACGAAAACCAAGATATCTACTGTACTGCATATCCAACGAACTGTGGAGTGGTGAAAACCCCAGAAAACGTGTTTCTCGCATTAAATAGCTCGAAAAGAGCGCTCTCGATGTTTCTGCATACTTCGGACAGATGTTTCACCAAGCTTATCGTAGAAAATGCATATCTCAGCTTGATACCCGACCGAAACCAAGATATCTCCGGTTCTGCATGTCAAACGTACTGTGGAGTGGTGAAAACACCAGAAAACGTGTTTCGTGCATTAAGTAGCTCGAAAAGAGCGTTCTCGAAGATCCTGCATACTTCTGACAGAAGTCTCACCAAGATTATCGTAGAAAATGCATATCTCAGCTTGAAACCCGACCGAAACCAAGATATCTCCGGTTCTGCATGTCAAACGTACTGTGGAGTGGTGAAAACACCAGAAAACGTGTTTCGTGCATTAAGTAGCTCGAAAAGAGCGATCTAGATGATTCTGCATACTTCTGACAAAAGACCCACCAAGATTATCGCAGAAAATGCATATCTCAGCTGGAAACACCATGAAAATCAATACATCGCCTGTTCTGCATATCAAACGCACCGTGGAGTGGTGAAAACACCAGATAACGTGTTTCTCGCATTAAATAGCTCGAAAAGAGCGATCTAGATGATTCTGCATACTTCTGACAGAAGACTCACCAAGATTATCGCAGAAAATGCATATCTCAGCTTGAAACCGCTCGAAAATCAAGATGTCGCCGGTTCTGCATATCAAACGCACTGTGGAGTGGTGAAAACAACCAGATAACGTGTTTCTCGCTTTAAATAGCTCGAAACGAGCGATCAAGATGATTCTGCATACTTCTGACTGAAGTCTCACCAATATTATCGCAGAAAAAGCATATCTCAGCTTGAAACCCGACCGAAACCAAGATATCTCCGTTTCTGCATATCAAACGCACTGTGGAGTGGTGAAGACAACCAGATAACGTGTCTCTCGCACTAAATAGCTCGAAACGAGCGATCTAGATGATTCTGCATACTTCTGACTGAAGTCTCAGAAAGATTATCGCAGAATATGCATATCTCAGCTGGAAACACCACGAAAATCAAGATATCGCCGGTTCTGCATATCAGACGAACTGTGGAGTGGAGAAAACACCAGAAAACGTTTTTCTCGCATTAACTAGCTCGAAAAGAGCGTTCTCGATGATTCTGCATACTTCTCATAGATGAAACACCAAGATTATCGCAGAAAATGCATATTTCAGCTGGATACCCCACGAAAACCAAGTTATCGGCGGCTCTACATATCAAACGCACTGTGGAGTGGTGAAAACAATCAGATAACGTGTTTCTCGCTTTAAATAGCTCGAAACGAGCGATCTAGATGATTCTGCATACTTCTGACTGAAGTCTCACCAATATTATCGCAGTAAATGCATATCTCAGCTGGAAACACCACGAAAATCAAGATATCGCCGGTTCTGCATATCAGACGCATTGTGGAGTGGTGAAAACACCAGAAAACGTGTTTCTCGCATTAACTAGCTCGTAAAGAGCGAAACCGATGATTCTGCATACTTCGGACAGAAGTCTCACCGATATTATCGCAGAAAATGCATGTCTCAGCTTGAAACCTCACGAAAATCAAGATGTCATCGGTTCTGCATATCAAACGCACTGTGGGGTGGTGAAAACACCAGAAAACGTGTTTCGTGCATTAAGTAGCTCGAAAAGAGCGATCTAGATGATTCTGCATACTTCTGACAGAAGTCTCACCAAGATTATCGTAGCAAATGCATATCTCAGCTTGAAACCCGACGAAAACCGAGTTATCTCCGGTTCTGCACATCAAACGTACCGAGGAGTGGTGAAAACACCAGAAAACGTGTTTCGCGCATTAAGTAGCTCGAAAAGAGCGTTCTCGAAGATTCTGCATACTTCTGACAGAAGTCTCACCAAGATTATCGCAGGAAATGCATATCTCAGCTTGAAACCCCACGAAAACCAAGATATCTCCGGTTCTGCATATCCAACGAACTGTGGAGTGGTGAAAACCTCAGAAATCGAGTTTCTCGCATTTAATAGCTCGAAAAGAGCGCTCTCGATGTTTCTGCATACTTCTGACAAAAGACCCACCAAGATTATCGCAGAAAATGCATATCTCA
Source organism: Anthophora plumipes (assembly GCA_951804975.1). Lineage (NCBI taxonomy): Eukaryota > Metazoa > Arthropoda > Insecta > Hymenoptera > Apidae > Anthophora > Anthophora plumipes. Next base: position 729,134 of record CATORF010000448.1, read on the forward strand.
GCTGGAAACACCATGAAAATCAAGATATCGCCTGTTCTGCATATCAAACGCACTGTGGAATGGTGAAAACAACCAGAGAACGTGTTTCTCGCATTAAATAGCTCGAAAAGAGCGCTCTCGATGTTTCTGCATACTTCGGACAGATGGTTCACCAAGATTATCGTAGAAAATGCATATCTCAGCTTGAAACCCGACCGAAACAAAGATATCTCCGGTTCTGCATGTCAAACGTACTGTGGAGTGGTGAAAACACCAGAATACGTGTTTCGTGCATTAAATAGCTCGAAAAGTGCGATCTCGATGATTTTGCATACTTCTAACAGATGTCTCACCAAGATTATCGCAGAAAATGCATATCTCTGCTTGAAACCCCACGACAACCAAGATATCGCCTGTTCTGCATATCAAACGCACTGTGGAGTAGTGAAAACCCCAGAAAACGAGTTTCTCGCATTAAATAGCTCGAAAAGAGCGCTCTCGATGTTTCTGCATACTTCGGACAGATGGTTCACCAAGATTATCGTAGAAAATGCATATCTCAGCTTGAAACCCGACCGAAACCAAGATATCTCCGGTTCTGCATGTCAAACGTACAGTGGAGTGGTGAAAACACCAGAAAACGTGTTTCGTGGTTTAAATAGCTCGAAAAGAGCGTTCTCGAAGATCATGCATACTTCTGACAGAAGTCTCACCAAGATTATCGTAGAAAATGCATATCTTAGCTTGAAACCCGACGAAAACCGAGTTATCTCCGGTTCTGCACATCAAACGTACCGTGGAGTGGTGAAAACACCAGAAAACGTGTTTCTCGCATTAAATAGCTCGAAAAGAGCGCTCTCGATGTTTCTGCATACTTCGGACAGATGTTTCTCCAAGATTATCGTAGAAAATGCATATCTCAGCTTGAAACCCGACCGAAACCAAGATATCTCCGGTTCTGCATGTCAAACGTACTGTGGAGTGGTGAAAACACCAGAAAACGTGTTTCGTGCATTAAGTAGCTCGAAAAGAGCGATCTAGATGATTCTGCATACTTCTGACAAAAGACCCACCAAGATTATCGCAGAAAATGCATATCTCAGCTGGAAACACCATGAAAATCAAGATATCGCCTGTTCTGCATATCAAACGCACTGTGGAATGGTGAAAGCAACCAGAGAACGTGTTTCTCGGATTAAGTAGCTCGAAAAGAGCGTTCTCGAAGATCCTGCATACTTCTGACAGAAGTCTCACCAAGATTATCGTAGAAAATGCATATCTCAGGTTGAAACCCGACGAAAACCGAGTTATCTCCGGTTCTGCACATCAAACGTACCGTGGAGTGGTGAAAACACCAGAAAACTTGTTTCGCGCATTAAGTAGCTCGAAAAGAGCGTTCTCGAAGATTCTGCATAATTCTGACAGAAGTCTCACCAACATTATCGTAGAAAATGCATATCTCAGCTGGAAATACCACGAAAACAAGATATCGCCGGTTCTGCATATCAAACGCACTGTGGAATGTTGAAAACACCAGAAAACTTGTTTTCGCATTAAGTAGCTCGAAAAGAGCGATCTAGATGATTCACAAATACTTCTGTCTGAAGTCTCACCAATATTATCGCAGAAAATGCATATCTGAGCTTGAAACCCCACGAAAACCAGGATATCGTCGGTTCTGCACATCATACGCACTGTGGAGTGGGGAAAACACCAGATAACGTGTTTCTCGCATTAAATAGCTCGAAACGAGCGATCTCGATGATTAAGCATACTTCGGACAGAAGTCTCACCAAGATTATCGCAGGAATTGCATATCTCAGCTTGAACCCCGACGAAATCCAAGATGTCGCCGGTTCTGCATATCAAACGCACTGTGGAGTGGTGAAAACACCAGTTATCGTGTTTCTCGCATTAAATAGCTCGAAAAGAGCGATCTAGATGATTCTGCATGCTTCTAACAGAAGTCTCACCATGATTATCGCAGAAAATGCATATCTCTGCTAGAAACCCCACGAAAACCAAGATATCTCCTGTTCTGCATATCCAACGAACTGTGGATTGGTGAAAACCCCAGAAAACGTGTTTCTCGCATTAAATAGCTCGTAAAGAGCGATCCTGATGATTCTGCATACTTCTCATAGATGAAACACCAAGATTATCGCAGAAAATGCATATTTCAGCTGGAAACCCCACGAAAACCAAGATATCTCCTGTTCTGCATATCCAACGAACTGTGGAGTGGTGAAAACCCCAGAAAACGTGTTTCTCGCATTAAATAGCTCGAAAAGAGCGATCCCGATGATTCTGCATACTTCTGACAGAAGTCTCACCAAGATTATCGTAGAAAATGCATATCTCAGCTTGAAACCCGTCCGAAACCAAGATATCTCCTGTTCTGCATATCAAACGCACTGTGGAGTGGTGAAAACACCAGATAACGTGTTTCGTGCATTAAGTAGCTCGAAAAGAGCGTTCTCGAAGATCCTGCATACTTCTGACAGAAGTCTCACCAAGATTATCGTAGAAAATGCATATCTCAGCTTGAAACCCGACGAAAACCGAGTTATCTCCTGTTCTGCACGTCAAACGTACCGTGGAGTGGTGAAAACACCAGAAAACGTGTTTCGCGCATTAAGCAGCTCGAAAAGAGCGTTCTCGAAGATTCTGCATACTTCTGACAGAAGTCTCACCAAGATTATCGCAGGAAATGCATATCTCAGCTTGAAACCCCACGAAACCCAAGATATCTCCGGTTCTGCATATCCAACGAACTGTGGAGTGGTGAAAACCTCAGAAAACGAGTTTCTCGCATTAAACAGCTCGAAAAGAGCGCTCTCGATGTTTCTGCATACTTCGGACAGATGTTTCACCAAGATTATAGTAGAAAATGCATATCTCAGCTTGAAACCCGACCGAAACCAAGATATTTCCAGTTCTGCATGTCAAACGTACTGTGGAGTGGTGAAAACACCAGAAAACGTGTTTCGTGCATTAAGTAGCTCGAAAAGAGCGATCTAGATGATTCTGCATACTTCTGACAAAAGACCCACCAAGATTATCGCAGAAAATGCATATCTCAGCTGGAAACACCATGAAAATCAAGATATCGCCTGTTCTGCATATCAAACGCACTGTGGAATGGTGAAAACAACCAGAGAACGTGTTTCTCGCATTAAATAGCTCGAAAAGAGCGCTCTCGATGTTTCTGCATACTTCGGACAGATGGTTCACCAAGATTATCGTAGAAAATGCATATCTCAGCTTGAAACCCGAAGAAATCCAAGATCTCGCCGGTTCTGCACATAAAACGTTCTGTGGAGTGGTGCAAACACCAGAAAACGAGTTTCTCGCATTAAGTAGCTCGAAACGAGCGATCTAGATGACACTGCATACTTCTGACTGAAGTCTCACCAAGATTATCGCAGAAAATGCATATCTCAGCTGGAAACTCCACGAATATCAAGATATCGCCGGTTCTGCATATCAAACGCTCTGTGGAGTGGTGAGTACACCAGAAAACGTGTTTCGCGCATTAAATAGCTCGAAAAGTGCAATCTAGATGATTCTGCATACTTCTGACAGAAGACTCACCCAGATTATCGCAGAAAATGCATATCTCAGCTTGAGCCCCGACGAAATCCAAGATGTCGCCGGTTCTGCATATCAAACGCACTGTGGAGTGGTGAAAACACCAGATAACGTGTTTCTTGCATTAAATAGCTCGAAAAGAGGGATCTCGATGATTCTGCATACTTCTGACAGAAGACTCACCAAGATAATCGCAGAAAATGCATATCTCAGCTTGAAACCCGACGAAATCCAAGATCTCGCCGGTTCTGCACATAAAACGTTCTGTGGAGTGGTGCAAACACCAGAAAACGAGTTTCTCGCATTAAGTAGCTCGAAACGAGCGATCTAGATGACACTGCATACTTCTGACTGAAGTCTCACCAAGATTATCGCAGAAAATGCATATCTCAGCTGGAAACTCCACGAATATCAAGATATCGCCGGTTCTGCATATCAAACGCTCTGTGGAGTGGTGAGTACACCAGAAAACGTGTTTCGCGCATTAAATAGCTCGAAAAGAGCGATCTAGATGATTCTGCATACTTCTGACAGAAGTCTCACCAAGATTATCGTAGAAAATGCATATCTCAGCTTGAACCCCGACGAAATCCAAGATGTCTCCGGTTCTGCATGTCAAACGCACTGTGGAGTGGTGAATACACCAGACAACGTGTTTCTCGTATTAAATAGCTCGAAAAGAGCGATCTACATGATTCTGCATACTTCTGCCAGAAGTCTCACCAAGATTATGGTAGAAAATGCATATCTCAGCTTGAAACCTCACTAATATCAAGATGTCGCCGGTTCTGCATATCAAACGCACTGTGGAGTGGTGAAAACACCAGATAACGTGTTTCTCGCATTAAATAGCTCGAAAATAGCGATCCCGATGATTCTGCATACTTCTGCCAGAAGTCTCACCAAGATTATGGTAGAAAATGCATATCTCAGCTTGAAACCTCACTAATATCAAGATGTCGCCGGTTCTGCATATCAAACGCACTGTGGAGTGGTGAAAACACCAGATAACGTGTTTCTCGCATTAAATAGCTCGAAAAGAGCGATCCCGATGATTCTGCATACTTCTGACAGAAGTCTCACCAAGATTATCGTTGAAAATGCATATCTCAGCTTGATACCCGACGAAAGGCCAAGATGTCGCCGGTTCTGCATATCAAACGCACTGTGGAGTTGTGAAAACACCAGATAACGTGTTTCTCGCATTATGTAGCTCGAAAAGAGCGTTCTCGAAGATTCTGCATACTTCTGACAGACGTCTCACCAAGATTATCGTAGAAAATGCATATCTCAGCTTGGAACCCGACCGAAACAAAGATATCTCCGGTTCTGCATGTCAAACGTACTGTGGAGTGGTGAATACCCCAGAAAACGTGTTTCTCGCATTAAATAGCTCGAAAAGAGCGATCTAGATGGTTCTACATACTTCTGACAGAAGACTCACCAAGATTATCGCAGAAAATGCATATCTCAGCTGGAAACAATACGAAAATCAAGATATCGCCGGTTCTGCATATCAAACGCACTGTGGAATGTTGAAAACACCAGAAAACTTGTTTTTTCGCATTAAATAGCTCGACACGAGCGATCTAGATGATTCTGCATACTTCTGACTGAAGTCTTACCAATATTATCGCAGAAAATGCATATCTCAGCTTGAATCCTCACGAAAACCAAGTTATCTCCGGTTCTGCACATCAAACGTACTGTGGAGTGGTGAATACACCAGAAAACGTGTTTCTCGCATTAAATAGCTCGAAAAGAGCGATCTAGATGGTTCTACATACTTCTGACAGAAGACTCACCAAGATTATCGCAGAAAATGCATATCTCAGCTGGAAACAATACGAAAATCAAGATATCGCCGGTTCTGCATATCAAACGCACTGTGGAATGTTGAAAACACCAGAAAAATTGTTTTTTCGCATTAAATAGCTTGAAAAGAGCGATCTAGACGATTCTGCATACTTCTGACTGAAGTCTGACCAAGATTATCATAGAAAATCCATATCTCAGCTTGAAACCTCGCGAAAATCAAGATGTCGCCGGTTCTGCATATCAAACGCACTGTGGAGTGGTGAAAACAACCAGATAACGTGTTTCTCGAATTAAGCAGCTCGAAAAGAGCGATCTAGATGATTCTGCATACTTCTGACAGAAGTCTCACCAAGATTATCGTTGAAAATGCATATCTCAGCTTGATACCCGACGAAAGCCAAGATGTCGCCGGTTCTGCATATCAAACGCACTGTGGAGTTGTGAAAACACCAGATAACGTGTTTCTCGCATTATGTAGCTCGAAAAGAGCGTTCTCGAAGATTCTGCATACTTCTGACAGACGTCTCACCAAGATTATCGTAGAAAATGCATATCTCAGCTTGAAACCCGACCGAAACAAAGATATCTCCGGTTCTGCATGTCAAACGTACTGTTGGGGTGGTGATAACACCAGAAAACTTGTTTTTCACATTAAATAGCTCGAAAAGAGCGATCTCGAAGATTCTGCATACTTCTGACAGAAGTCTCACAAAGATTAACGTAGAAAATGCATATCTCCGCTTGAAACCCGACGAAATCCAAGATGTCGCCGGTTCTGCATATCAAACGCACTGTGGAGTGGTGAAAACACCAGATAACGTGTTTCTCGCATTAAATAGCTCGAAAAAAGGGATCTAGATGATTCTGCATACTTCTGACTGAAGTCTCACCAAGATTATCGTAAAAAATCCATATCTCAGCTTGAAACCTCACGAAAATCAAGATGTCGCCGGTTCTGCATGTCAAACGTACTGTGGAGTGGTGAATACACCAGAAAACGTGTTTCTCGCATTAAATAGCTCGAAAAGAGCGATCTAGATCGTTCTACATACTTCTGACAGAAGACTCACCAAGATTATCGCAGAAAATGCATATCTCAGCTGGAAACAATACGAAAATCAAGATATCGCCGGTTCTGCATATCAAACGCACTGTGGAATGTTGAAAACACCAGAAAACTTGTTTTTTCGCATTAAATAGCTCGAAACGAGCGATCTAGATGATTCTGCATACTTCTGACTGAAGTCTCACCAATATTATCGCAGAAAATGCATATCTCAGCTTGAAACCTCACGAAAACCAAGTTATCTCCGGTTCTGCACATCAAACGTACTGTGGAATGTTGAAAACACCAGAAAAATTGTTTTTTTCGCATTAAATAGCTTGAAAAGAGCGATCTAGACGATTCTGCATACTTCTGACTGAAGTCTCACCAAGATTATCATAGAAAATCCATATCTCAGCTTGAAACCCGACGAAATCCAAGATGTCACCGGTTCTGCATATCAAACGCACTGTGGAGTGGTGAAAACACCAGATAACGTGTTTCTCGCATTAAATAGCTCGAAAAAAGGGATCTCGGTGATTCTGCATACTTCTGACAGAAGACTCACCAAGATTATCGCAGAAAATGCATATCTCAGCTGGAAACACAACGAAAATCAGGATATCGCCGGTTCTGCATATAAAACGCACTGTGGAATGTTGAAAACACCAGAAAACTTGTTTTTTAGCATTAAATAGCTCCAAAAGAGCAATCTAGATGATTCTGCATACTTCTGACTGAAGTCTCACCAAGATTATCGTAAAAAATCCATATCTCAGCTTGAAACCTCACGAAAATCAAGATGTCGCCGGTTCTGCATGTCAAACGTACTGTGGAGTGGTGAATACACCAGAAAACGTGTTTCTCGCATTAAATAGCTCGAAAAGAGCGATCTAGATCGTTCTACATACTTCTGACAGAAGACTCACCAAGATTATCGTAGAAAATGCATATCTCAGCTTGAACCCCGACGAAATCCAAGATGTCTCCGGTTCTGCATGTCAAACGCACTGTGGAGTGGTGAAAACACCAGATAACGTGTTTCTCGTATTAAGTAGCTCGAAAAGAGCGTTCTCGAAGATTCTGCATACTTCTGACAGACGTCTCACCAAGATTTTCGCAGAAAATGCATATCTCAGCTTGAAACCCGACCGAAACCAAGATATCTCCGGTTCTGCATATCAAACGCACTGTGGGGTGGCGAAAACAACCAGATAACGTGTTTCTCGAATTAAGCAGCTCGAAAAGAGCGATCTAGATGATTCTGCATACTTCTGACAGAAGTCTCACCAAGATTATCGTAGAAAATGCATATCTCAGCTTGAACCCCGACGAAATCCAAGATGTCTCCGGTTCTGCATGTCAAACGCACTGTGGAGTGGTGAAAACACCAGATAACGTGTTTCTCGCATTAAGTAGCTCGAAAAGAGCGATCTCGAAGATTCTGCATACTTCTGAAAGAAGTCTCACCAAGATTATCGTAGAAAATGCATATCTCAGCTTGAAATCTCACGAAAATCAAGATGTCGCCGGTTCTGCATATCAAACGCACTGTGGAGCGGTGAAAACACCAGATAACGTGTTTCTCGCATTAAGTAGCTCGAAAAGAGCGATCTAGATGGTTCTGCATACATCTGACAGAAGACTCAGCAAGAGTATCGCAGAAAATGCATACCTCAGCTTGAAACACCACGAAAATCAAGATATCGCCGGTTCTGCATATCAAACGCACTGTGGAATGTTGAATGCACCAGAAAACTTGTTTTTTCGCATTAGATAGCTCGAAACGGGCGATCTAGATGGTTCTGCATACTTCTGACAGAAGTCTCACCAAGATTATCGCAGAAAATGCATACCTCAGCTTGAAATCTCACGAAAATCAAGATGTCGCCGCTTCTGCATATCAAACGCACTGTGGAGTGGTGAAAACAACCAGATAACGTGTTTCTCGAATTAAGCAGCTCGAAAAGAGCGATCTAGATGATTCTGCATTCTTCTGACTGAAGTCTCACCAAGGTTATCGTAGAAAATGCATATCTCAGCTTGAACCCCGACGAAATCCAAGATGTCTCCGGTTCTGCATGTCAAACGCACTGTGGAGTGGTGAAAACACCAGATAACGTGTTTCTCGCATTAAGTAGCTCGAAAAGAGCGATCTTGAAGATTCTGCATACTTCTGAAAGAAGTCTCACCAAGATTATCGTAGAAAATGCATATCTCAGCTTGAAATCTCACGAAAATCAAGATGTCGCCGGTTCTGCATATCAAACGCTCTGTGGAGTGGTGAAAACACCAGATAACGTGTTTCTCGCATTAAGTAGCTCGAAAAGAGCGATCTCGAAGATTCTGCATACTTCTGAAAGAAGTCTCACCAAGATTATCGTAGAAAATGCATATCTCAGCTTGAAATCTCACGAAAATCAAGATGTCGCCGCTTCTGCACATCAAACGCACTGTGGAGTGGTGAATACACCAGACAACGTGTTTCTCGTATTAAATAGCTCGAAAAGAGCGATCTACATGATTCTGCATACTTCTGCCAGAAGTCTCACCAAGATTATGGTAGAAAATGCATATCTCAGCTTGATACCCGAAGAAAGCCAAGATGTCGCCGGTTCTGCATATCAAACGCACTGTGGAGTGGTGAAAACACCAGATAACGTGTTTCTCGCATTAAATAGCTTGAAAAGGGCGATCCCGATGATTCTGCATACTTCTGACAGACGTCTCACCAAGATTATCGTAGAAAATGCATATCTCAGCTTGAAACCCGACCGAAACGAAGATATCTCCGGTTCTGCATGTCAAACGTACTGTGGAGTGGTGAATACACCAGACAACGTGTTTCTCGCACTAAATAGCTCGAAAAGAGCCATCTAGAAGATTCTGCATACTTCTGCCAGAAGTCTCACCAAGATTATCGTAGAAAGTGCATATCTCAGCTTGAACCCCGCCGAAATTCAAGATGTCGCCGGTTCTACATATCAAACGCACTGCGGAGTGGTGAAAAACCAGAAAACTTGTTTCTTCGCATTAAATAGCTCGAAACGAGCGATCCCGATGATTCTGCATACTTCTGACTGAAGTCTCACCAAGATTATCGTAGAAAATGCATATCTGAGCTTGAAACCGACGAAATCCAAGATGTCTCCGGTTCTGCATGTCAAACGCACTGTGGAGTGGTGAAAACACCAGATAACGTGTTTCTCGCATTAAGTAGCTCGAAAAGAGCGATCTCGAAGATTCTGCATACTTCTGACAGAGGTCTCACCAAGATTATCGTAGAAAATGCATATCACAGCTTGAAATCTCACGAAACTCAAGATGTCGCCGGTTCTGCATGTCAAACGCACTGTGGAGTGGTGATAACACCAGATAACGTGTTTCTTGCATTAAATAGCTCGAAAAGAGCGATCCCGATGATTCTGCATACTTCTGACAGACGTTTCACCAAGATTATCGTAGAAAATGCATATCTCAGCTTGATTCCCGAAGAAAGCCAAGATGTCGCCGGTTCTACATATCAAACGCACTGTGGAGTGGTGAAAACAACCAGATAACGTGTTTCTCGCATTAAATAGCTCGAACAGAACGATCCCGATGATTCTGCATACTTCTGACTGAAGTCTCACCATGATTAGCGTAGAAAATGCATATCTGAGCTTGAAACCCGACGAAATCCAAGATGTCGCCGGTTCTGCATATCAAACGCACTGTGGAGTGGTGAAAACACCAGATAACGTGTTTCTCGCATTAAATAGCTCGAAAAGAGCGATCCCGATGATTCTGCATACTTCTGACAGACGTCTCAACACGATTATCGTAGGAAATGCATATCTCAGCTTGAAACCCGACCGAAACGAAGATATCTCCGGTTCTGCATGTCAAACGTACTGTGGAGTGGTGACTACACCAGAAAACGTGTTTCTCGAATTAAATAGCTCGAAAAGAGCGATCTAGATGATTCTGCATACTTCTGACAGAAGTCTCACCAAGATTATCGCAGAAAATGCATATTTGAGCTGGAAACCCCACGAAAACCCAGATATCGCCGGTTCTGCATATCATACGCACTGTGGAGTGGTGAAAACACCAGATAACGTGTTACTAGCATTAAATAGCTCGAAAAGAGCGATCTCGATGATTAAGCATACTTCGGACAGAAGTCTCACCAAGATTATCGTAAAAAATGCATATCTCAGCTTGAAACCCCACAAAAACCAAGATATCGCCGGTTCTGCATATCAGACGCACTGTGGAGTGGTGAAAACACCAGATAACGTGTTTCTTGCATTAAATAGATCGAAAAGAGCGATCTCGATGATTCTGCACACTTCGGACAGAAGTCTCACCAAGATTATCGCAGATAATGCATATCTCAGCTTGAAACCCCACGAAAACCAAGATATCGCCGGTTCTGCATATCATACGCACTGTGGAGTGGTGAAAGCACCAGATAACGTGTTTCTCGCATTAAATAGCTCGAAAAGAGCGATCTCGAAGATTCTGCATACTTCTGACAGAAGTCTCACAAAGATTAACGTAGAAAATGCATATCTCCGCTTGAAACCCGACGAAATCCAAGATGTCGCCGGTTCTGCATATCAAACGCACTGTGGAGTGGTGAAAACACCAGATAACGTGTTTCTCGCATTAAATAGCTCGAAAAAAGGGATCTAGATGATTCTGCATACTTCTGACTGAAGTCTCACCAAGATTATCGTAAAAAATCCATATCTCAGCTTGAAACCTCACGAAAATCAAGATGTCGCCGGTTCTGCATGTCAAACGTACTGTGGATTGGTGAATACACCAGAAAACGTGTTTCTCGCATTAAATAGCTCGAAAAGAGCGATCTAGATCGTTCTACATACTTCTGACAGAAGACTCACCAAGATTATCGCAGAAAATGCATATCTCAGCTGGAAACAATACGAAAATCAAGATATCGCCGGTTCTGCATATCAAACGCACTGTGGAATGTTGAAAACACCAGAAAACTTGTTTTTTCGCATTAAATAGCTCGAAACGAGCGATCTAGATGATTCTGCATACTTCTGACTGAAGTCTCACCAATATTATCGCAGAAAATGCATATCTCAGCTTGAAACCTCACGAAAACCAAGTTATCTCCGGTTCTGCACATCAAACGTACTGTGGAATGTTGAAAACACCAGAAAAATTGTTTTTTTTCGCATTAAATAGCTTGAAAAGAGCGATCTAGACGATTCTGCATACTTCTGACTGAAGTCTCACCAAGATTATCATAGAAAATCCATATCTCAGCTTGAAACCCGACGAAATCCAAGATGTCACCGGTTCTGCATATCAAACGCACTGTGGAGTGGTGAAAACACCAGATAACGTGTTTCTCGCATTAAATAGCTCGAAAAAAGGGATCTCGGTGATTCTGCATACTTCTGACAGAAGACTCACCAAGATTATCGCAGAAAATGCATATCTCAGCTGGAAACACAACGAAAATCAGGATATCGCCGGTTCTGCATATAAAACGCACTGTGGAATGTTGAAAACACCAGAAAACTTGTTTTTTAGCATTAAATAGCTCGAAAAGAGCAATCTAGATGATTCTGCATACTTCTGACTGAAGTCTCACCAAGATTATCGTAAAAAATCCATATCTCAGCTTGAAACCTCACGAAAATCAAGATGTCGCCGGTTCTGCATGTCAAACGTACTGTGGAGTGGTGAATACACCAGAAAACGTGTTTCTCGCATTAAATAGCTCGAAAAGAGCGATCTAGATCGTTCTACATACTTCTGACAGAAGACTCACCAAGATTATCGTAGAAAATGCATATCTCAGCTTGAACCCCGACGAAATCCAAGATGTCTCCGGTTCTGCATGTCAAACGCACTGTGGAGTGGTGAAAACACCAGATAACGTGTTTCTCGTATTAAGTAGCTCGAAAAGTGCGTTCTCGAAGATTCTGCATACTTCTGACAGACGTCTCACCAAGATTTTCGCAGAAAATGCATATCTCAGCTTGAAACCCGACCGAAACCAAGATATCTCCGGTTCTGCATATCAAACGCGCTGTGGGGTGGCGAAAACAACCAGATAACGTGTTTCTCGAATTAAGCAGCTCGAAAAGAGCGATCTAGATGATTCTGCATACTTCTGACAGAAGTCTCACCAAGATTATCGTAGAAAATGCATATCTCAGCTTGAAATCTCACGAAAATCAAGATGTCGTCGGTTCTGCATATCAAACGCACTGTGGAGCGGTGAAAACACCAGATAACGTGTTTCTCGCATTAAGTAGCTCGAAAAGAGCGATCTAGATGGTTCTGCATACATCTGACAGAAGACTCAGCAAGAGTATCGCAGAAAATGCATACCTCAGCTTGAAACACCACGAAAATCAAGATATCGCCGGTTCTGCATATCAAACGCACTGTGGAATGTTGAATGCACCAGAAAACTTGTTTTTTCGCATTAGATAGCTCGAAACGGGCGATCTAGATGGTTCTGCATACTTCTGACAGAAGTCTCACCAAGATTATCGCAGAAAATGCATACCTCAGCTTGAAATCTCACGAAAATCAAGATGTCGCCGCTTCTGCATATCAAACGCACTGTGGAGTGGTGAAAACAACCAGATAACGTGTTTCTCGAATTAAGCAGCTCGAAAAGAGCGATCTAGATGATTCTGCATTCTTCTGACTGAAGTCTCACCAAGGTTATCGTAGAAAATGCATATCTCAGCTTGAACCCCGACGAAATCCAAGATGTCTCCGGTTCTGCATGTCAAACGCACTGTGGAGTGGTGAAAACACCAGATAACGTGTTTCTCGCATTAAGTAGCTCGAAAAGAGCGATCTTGAAGATTCTGCATACTTCTGAAAGAAGTCTCACCAAGATTATCGTAGAAAATGCATATCTCAGCTTGAAATCTCACGAAAATCAAGATGTCGCCGGTTCTGCATATCAAACGCTCTGTGGAGTGGTGAAAACACCAGATAACGTGTTTCTCGCATTAAGTAGCTCGAAAAGAGCGATCTCGAAGATTCTGCATACTTCTGAAAGAAGTCTCACCAAGATTATCGTAGAAAATGCATATCTCAGCTTGAAATCTCACGAAAATCAAGATGTCGCCGCTTCTGCACATCAAACGCACTGTGGAGTGGTGAATACACCAGACAACGTGTTTCTCGTATTAAATAGCTCGAAAAGAGCGATCTACATGATTCTGCATACTTCTGCCAGAAGTCTCACCAAGATTATGGTAGAAAATGCATATCTCAGCTTGATACCCGAAGAAAGCCAAGATGTCGCCGGTTCTGCATATCAAACGCACTGTGGAGTGGTGAAAACACCAGATAACGTGTTTCTCGCATTAAATAGCTTGAAAAGGGCGATCCCGATGATTCTGCATACTTCTGACAGACGTCTCACCAAGATTATCGTAGAAAATGCATATCTCAGCTTGAAACCCGACCGAAACGAAGATATCTCCGGTTCTGCATGTCAAACGTACTGTGGAGTGGTGAATACACCAGACAACGTGTTTCTCGCACTAAATAGCTCGAAAAGAGCCATCTAGAAGATTCTGCATACTTCTGCCAGAAGTCTCACCAAGATTATCGTAGAAAGTGCATATCTCAGCTTGAACCCCGCCGAAATTCAAGATGTCGCCGGTTCTACATATCAAACGCACTGCGGAGTGGTGAAAAACCAGAAAACTTGTTTCTTCGCATTAAATAGCTCGAAACGAGCGATCCCGATGATTCTGCATACTTCTGACTGAAGTCTCACCAAGATTATCGTAGAAAATGCATATCTGAGCTTGAAACCGACGAAATCCAAGATGTCTCCGGTTCTGCATGTCAAACGCACTGTGGAGTGGTGAAAACACCAGATAACGTGTTTCTCGCATTAAGTAGCTCGAAAAGAGCGATCTCGAAGATTCTGCATACTTCTGACAGAGGTCTCACCAAGATTATCGTAGAAAATGCATATCTCAGCTTGAAATCTCACGAAACTCAAGATGTCGCCGGTTCTGCATGTCAAACGCACTGTGGAGTGGTGATAACACCAGATAACGTGTTTCTTGCATTAAATAGCTCGAAAAGAGCGATCCCGATGATTCTGCATACTTCTGACAGACGTTTCACCAAGATTATCGTAGAAAATGCATATCTGAGCTTGAAACCCGACGAAATCCAAGATGTCGCCGGTTCTGCATATCAAACGCACTGTGGAGTGGTGAAAACACCAGATAACGTGTTTCTCGCATTAAATAGCTCGAAAAGAGCGATCCCGATGATTCCGCATACTTCTGACAGACGTCTCAACACGATTATCGTAGGAAATGCATATCTCAGCTTGAAACCCGACCGAAACGAAGATATCTCCGGTTCTGCATGTCAAACGTACTGTGGAGTGGTGACTACACCAGAAAACGTGTTTCTCGAATTAAATAGCTCGAAAAGAGCGATCTAGATGATTCTGCATACTTCTGACAGAAGTCTCACCAAGATTATCGCAGAAAATGCATATTTGAGCTGGAAACCCCACGAAAACCCAGATATCGCCGGTTCTGCATATCATACGCACTGTGGAGTGGTGAAAACACCAGATAACGTGTTACTAGCATTAAATAGCTCGAAAAGAGCGATCTCGATGATTAAGCATACTTCGGACAGAAGTCTCACCAAGATTATCGTAAAAAATGCATATCTCAGCTTGAAACCCCACAAAAACCAAGATATCGCCGGTTCTGCATATCAGACGCACTGTGGAGTGGTGAAAACACCAGATAACGTGTTTCTTGCATTAAATAGATCGAAAAGAGCGATCTCGATGATTCTGCACACTTCGGACAGAAGTCTCACCAAGATTATCGCAGATAATGCATATCTCAGCTTGAAACCCCACGAAAACCAAGATATCGCCGGTTCTGCATATCATACGCACTGTGGAGTGGTGAAAGCACCAGATAACGTGTTTCTCGCATTAAATAGCTCGAATAGAGCGATCTCGATGATTCTGCATACTTCTAACAGAAGTCTCACCAAGGGTATCGCAGAAAATGCATATCTCTGCTTGAAACCCCACGCAAACCAAGATATCTCCTGTTCTGCATATCCAAAGAACTGTGGAGTGGTGAAAACCCCAGAAAACGTGTTTCTAGCATTAAATACCTCGAAAAGAGCGCTCCCGATGTTGCTGCATACTTCGGACAAATGTCTCAACAAACTTGTCGTAGAAAATGCATATCTCAGCCTGAAACCCGACCGAAACCAAGATATCTCCGTTTCTGATTGTCTAACGTACTGTGGAGTGGTGAATACACCAGAAAACGTGTTTCTCGCATTAAATAGCACGAAACGAGCGATCTCGATGATTAAGCATACTTCGGACAGAAGTCTCACCAAGATTATTGCAGAAATTGCATATCTCAGCTTGAATCCCCACGAAAACCAGGATATCGCTGGTTCTGCATATCAATCGCACTGTGGAGTGCTGAAAACACCAGATAACGTGTTTCTCGCATTAAAAAGCTCGAATAGAGCGATCTCGATGATTAAGCATACTTCGGACAGAAGTCTCACCAAGATTATCGTAAAAAACGCATATCTCAGCTTGAAACCCCACAAAAACCAAGATATCGCCGGTTCTGCATATCATACGCACTGTGGAGTGGTGAAAACACCAGATAACGTGTTTCTAGCATTAAATAGCTCGAAAAGAGCGATCTCGATGATTAAGCATACTTCGGACAGAAGTCTCACCAAGATTATCGTAAAAAATGCATATCTCAGCTTGAAACCCCACAAAAACCAAGATATCGCCGGTTCTGCATATCAGACGCACTGTGGAGTGGTGAAAACACCAGATAACGTGTTTCTTGCATTAAATAGATCGAAAAGAGCGATCTCGATGATTCTGCACACTTCGGACAGAAGTCTCACCAAGATTATCGCAGATAATGCATATCTCAGCTTGAAACCCCACGAAAACCAAGATATCGCCGGTTCTGCATATCATACGCACTGTGGAGTGGTGAAAGCACCAGATAACGTGTTTCTCGCATTAAATAGCTCGAATAGAGCGATCTCGATGATTCTGCATACTTCTAACAGAAGTCTCACCAAGGGTATCGCAGAAAATGCATATCTCTGCTTGAAACCCCACGCAAACCAAGATATCTCCTGTTCTGCATATCCAAAGAACTGTGGAGTGGTGAAAACCCCAGAAAACGTGTTTCTAGCATTAAATACCTCGAAAAGAGCGCTCCCGATGTTGCTGCATACTTCGGACAAATGTCTCAACAAACTTGTCGTAGAAAATGCATATCTCAGCCTGAAACCCGACCGAAACCAAGATATCTCCGTTTCTGATTGTCAAACGTACTGTGGAGTGGTGAATACACCAGAAAACGTGTTTCTCGCATTAAATAGCACGAAACGAGCGATCTCGATGATTAAGCATACTTCGGACAGAAGTCTCACCAAGATTATTGCAGAAATTGCATATCTCAGCTTGAATCCCCACGAAAACCAGGATATCGCTGGTTCTGCATATCAATCGCACTGTGGAGTGCTGAAAACACCAGATAACGTGTTTCTCGCATTAAAAAGCTCGAATAGAGCGATCTCGATGATTAAGCATACTTCGGACAGAAGTCTCACCAAGATTATCGTAAAAAACGCATATCTCAGCTTGAAACCCCACAAAAACCAAGATATCGCCGGTTCTGCATATCAGACGCACTGTGGAGTGGTGAAAACACCAGATAACGTGTTTCTCGCATTAAATAGCTCGAAAAGAGCGATCTCGATGATTCTGCACACTTCGGACAGAAGTCTCACCAAGATTATCGCAGATAATGCATATCTCAGCTTGAAACCCCACGAAAACCAAGATATCTCCGGTTCTGCATATCCAACGAACTGTGGAGTGGTGAATACACCAGAAAACGTGTTTCTCGCATTAAATAGCACGAAACGAGCGATCTCGATGATTAAGCATACTTCGGACAGAAGTCTCACCAAGATTATTGCAGAAATTGCATATCTCAGCTTGAATCCCCACGAAAACCAGGATATCGCTGGTTCTGCATATCAATCGCACTGTGGAGTGCTGAAAACACCAGATATGGTTTTTCTCGCATTAACCAGCTCGAAAAGAGCGATCTAGATGAATCAGCATACTTCGGACAGATGTCTCTCCAAGTTTATCGCAGAAAATGCATATCTCAGCTTGAAACCCCACGAATACCAAGATATCACCTGTTCTGCATATCGAACGAACTGTGGTGTGGTGAAAACAACCAGATAACGTGTATCTCGCATTAAATAGCTCGAATAGAGCGATCTCGATGATTCTGCATACTTCGGACAGAAGTCTCACCAAGATTATCGTAAAAAATGAATATCTCAGCGTGAAACCCCACGAAAACAAAGATATCGCTGGTTCTGCATATCAATCGCACTGTGGAGTGCTGAAAAACCAGATAACGTGTTTCTCGCATTAAAAAGCTCGAATAGAGCGATCTCGATGTTTCTGCAAACTTCGGGCAGATGTCTCACCAAGCTTATCGTAGAAAATGCATATCTCAGCTTGAAACACGACGAAAACCAAAATATCTCCGGTTCTGCATATCAAACGCTCTGTGGAGTGGTGAAAACACCAGATAACGTGTTTCTCGCATTAAATAGCTCGAATAGAGCGATCTCGATGATTCTGCATACTTCTAACAGAAGTCTCACCAAGGGTATCGCAGAAAATGCATATCTCTGCTTGAAACCCCACGCAAACCAAGATATCTCCTGTTCTGCATATCCAAAGAACTGTGGAGTGGTGAAAACCCCAGAAAACGTGTTTCTAGCATTAAATACCTCGAAAAGAGCGCTCCCGATGTTGCTGCATACTTCGGACAAATGTCTCAACAAACTTGTCGTAGAAAATGCATATCTCAGCCTGAAACCCGACCGAAACCAAGATATCTCCGTTTCTGATTGTCAAACGTACTGTGGAGTGGTGAATACACCAGAAAACGTGTTTCTCGCATTAAATAGCACGAAACGAGCGATCTCGATGATTAAGCATACTTCGGACAGAAGTCTCACCAAGATTATTGCAGAAATTGCATATCTCAGCTTGAATCCCCACGAAAACCAGGATATCGCTGGTTCTGCATATCAATCGCACTGTGGAGTGCTGAAAACACCA
Organism: Anthophora plumipes; assembly: GCA_951804975.1. Lineage (NCBI taxonomy): Eukaryota > Metazoa > Arthropoda > Insecta > Hymenoptera > Apidae > Anthophora > Anthophora plumipes. The sequence goes on from CATORF010000448.1 coordinate 747,769, forward strand.
GATAACGTGTTTCTCGCATTAAAAAGCTCGAATAGAGCGATCTCGATGATTAAGCATACTTCGGACAGAAGTCTCACCAAGATTATCGTAAAAAACGCATATCTCAGCTTGAAACCCCACAAAAACCAAGATATCGCCGGTTCTGCATATCAGACGCACTGTGGAGTGGTGAAAACACCAGATAACGTGTTTCTCGCATTAAATAGCTCGAAAAGAGCGATCTCGATGATTCTGCACACTTCGGACAGAAGTCTCACCAAGATTATCGCAGATAATGCATATCTCAGCTTGAAACCCCACGAAAACCAAGATATCTCCGGTTCTGCATATCCAACGAACTGTGGAGTGGTGAATACACCAGAAAACGTGTTTCTCGCATTAAATAGCACGAAACGAGCGATCTCGATGATTAAGCATACTTCGGACAGAAGTCTCACCAAGATTATTGCAGAAATTGCATATCTCAGCTTGAATCCCCACGAAAACCAGGATATCGCTGGTTCTGCATATCAATCGCACTGTGGAGTGCTGAAAACACCAGATATGGTTTTTCTCGCATTAACCAGCTCGAAAAGAGCGATCTAGATGAATCAGCATACTTCGGACAGATGTCTCTCCAAGTTTATCGCAGAAAATGCATATCTCAGCTTGAAACCCCACGAATACCAAGATATCACCTGTTCTGCATATCGAACGAACTGTGGTGTGGTGAAAACAACCAGATAACGTGTATCTCGCATTAAATAGCTCGAATAGAGCGATCTCGATGATTCTGCATACTTCGGACAGAAGTCTCACCAAGATTATCGTAAAAAATGAATATCTCAGCGTGAAACCCCACGAAAACAAAGATATCGCTGGTTCTGCATATCAATCGCACTGTGGAGTGCTGAAAACACCAGATAACGTGTTTCTCGCATTAAAAAGCTCGAATAGAGCGATCTCGATGTTTCTGCAAACTTCGGGCAGATGTCTCACCAAGCTTATCGTAGAAAATGCATATCTCAGCTTGAAACACGACGAAAACCAAAATATCTCCGGTTCTGCATATCAAACGCTCTGTGGAGTGGTGAAAACACCAGATAACGTGTTTCTCGCATTAAATAGCTCGAATAGAGCGATCTCGATGATTCTGCATACTTCTAACAGAAGTCTCACCAAGGGTATCGCAGAAAATGCATATCTCTGCTTGAAACCCCACGCAAACCAAGATATCTCCTGTTCTGCATATCCAAAGAACTGTGGAGTGGTGAAAACCCCAGAAAACGTGTTTCTAGCATTAAATACCTCGAAAAGAGCGCTCCCGATGTTGCTGCATACTTCGGACAAATGTCTCAACAAACTTGTCGTAGAAAATGCATATCTCAGCCTGAAACCCGACCGAAACCAAGATATCTCCGTTTCTGATTGTCAAACGTACTGTGGAGTGGTGAATACACCAGAAAACGTGTTTCTCGCATTAAATAGCACGAAACGAGCGATCTCGATGATTAAGCATACTTCGGACAGAAGTCTCACCAAGATTATTGCAGAAATTGCATATCTCAGCTTGAATCCCCACGAAAACCAGGATATCGCTGGTTCTGCATATCAATCGCACTGTGGAGTGCTGAAAACACCAGATAACGTGTTTCTCGCATTAAAAAGCTCGAATAGAGCGATCTCGATGATTAAGCATACTTCGGACAGAAGTCTCACCAAGATTATCGTAAAAAACGCATATCTCAGCTTGAAACCCCACAAAAACCAAGATATCGCCGGTTCTGCATATCAGACGCACTGTGGAGTGGTGAAAACACCAGATAACGTGTTTCTCGCATTAAATAGCTCGAAAAGAGCGATCTCGATGATTCTGCACACTTCGGACAGAAGTCTCACCAAGATTATCGCAGATAATGCATATCTCAGCTTGAAACCCCACGAAAACCAAGATATCTCCGGTTCTGCATATCCAACGAACTGTGGAGTGGTGAATACACCAGAAAACGTGTTTCTCGCATTAAATAGCACGAAACGAGCGATCTCGATGATTAAGCATACTTCGGACAGAAGTCTCACCAAGATTATTGCAGAAATTGCATATCTCAGCTTGAATCCCCACGAAAACCAGGATATCGCTGTTTCTGCATATCAATCGCACTGTGGAGTGCTGAAAACACCAGATATGGTTTTTCTCGCATTAACCAGCTCGAAAAGAGCGATCTAGATGAATCAGCATACTTCGGACAGATGTCTCTCCAAGTTTATCGCAGAAAATGCATATCTCAGCTTGAAACCCCACGAATACCAAGATATCACCTGTTCTGCATATCGAACGAACTGTGGTGTGGTGAAAACAACCAGATAACGTGTATCTCGCATTAAATAGCTCGAATAGAGCGATCTCGATGATTCTGCATACTTCGGACAGAAGTCTCACCAAGATTATCGTAAAAAATGAATATCTCAGCGTGAAACCCCACGAAAACAAAGATATCGCTGGTTCTGCATATCAATCGCACTGTGGAGTGCTGAAAACACCAGATAACTTGTTTCTCGCATTAAAAAGCTCGAATAGAGCGATCTCGATGTTTCTGCAAACTTCGGGCAGATGTCTCACCAAGCTTATCGTTGAAAATGCATATCTCAGCTTGAAACCCGACGAAAACCAAAATATCTCCGGTTCTGCATATCAAACGCTCTGTGGAGTGGTGAAAACACCAGATAACGTGTTTCTCGCATTAAATAGCTCGAAAAGAGCGATCTCGATGATTCTGCATACTTCGGACAGAAGTCTCACCAAGATTATCGTAAAAAATGCATATCTCAGCTTGAAACCCCACGAAAGCCAAGATATCGCTGGTTCTGCATATCAAACGCACTGTGGAGTGGTGAAAACACCAGATAACGTGTTTCTCGCATTAAATAGCTCGAAAAGAGCGATCTAGATGATTCAGCATACTTCGGACAGAAGTCTCACCAAGATTATCGTAAAAAATGCATATCTCAGCTTGAAACCCCACGAAAGCCAAGATATCGCTGGTTCTGCATATCAAACGCACTGTGGAGTGGTGAAAACACCAGATAACGTGTTTCTCGCATTAAATAGCTCGAAAAGAGCGATCTAGATGATTCAGCATACTTCGGACAGAAGTCTCACCAAGATTATCGCAGAAAATGCATATCTTAGCTTGAAACCCCACGAAAACCAAGATATCGCTGGTACTGCATATCAAACGCTCTGTGGAGTGGTGAAAACACCAGATAACGTGTTTCTCGCATTAAATAGCTCGAAAAGAGCGATCTCGATGATTCTGCATACTTCGGACAGAAGTCTCACCACGATTATCGTAAAAAATGCATATCTCAGCTTGAAACCCCACGAAAGCCAAGATATCGCTGGTTCTGCATATCAAACGCACTGTGGGGTGGTGAAAACAACCAGATAACGTGTTTCGCGCATTAAATAGCTCGAAAAGTGCGATCTCGATGATTCTGCATACTTCGGACAGAAGTCTCACCAAGATTATCGCAGAAAATGCATATCTCAGCTTGAAACCCCTCGAAAACCAAGATATCACCTGTTCTGCATATCCAACGAACTGTGGGGTGGTGAAAACAACCAGATAACGTGTTTCTCGCATGAAATAGCTCGAATAGAGCGATCTCGATGATTCTGCATACTTCGGACAGAAGTCTCACCAAGATTATCGTAAAAAATGCATATCTCAGCTTGAAACCCCACGAAAACCAAGATATCGCTGGTTCTGCATATCAAACGCACTGTGGAGTGGTGAAAACACCAGATAACGTGTTTCTCGCATTAAATAGCTCGAAAAGAGCGATCTAGATGATTCAGCGTGCTTCGGACAGAAGTCTCACCAAGATTATCGTAAAAAATGCATATCTCAGCTTGAAACCCCACGAAAACCAAGATATCGCTGGTTCTGCATATCAAACGCACTGTGGAGTGGTGAAAACACCAGATAACGTGTTTCTCGCATTAAATAGCTCGAAAAGAGCGATCTAGATGATTCAGCGTACTTTGGAGAGAAGTCTCACCAAGATTATCGCACAAAATGCATATCTCAGCTTGAAACCCCACGAAAGCCAAGATATCGCTGGTTCTGCATATCAAACGCACTGTGGGGTGGTGAAAACAACCAGATAACGTGTTTCTCGCATTAAATAGCTCGAAAAGAGCGATCTAGATGATTCAGCGTACTTTGGAGAGAAGTCTCACCAAGATTATAGCACAAAATGCATATCTCAGCTTGAAACCCCACGAAAACCAAGATATCGCTGGTTCTGCATATCAAACGCACTGTGGAGTGGTGAAAACACCAGATAACGTGTTTCTCACATTAAATAGCTCGAAAAGAGCGATCTAGATGATTCAGCGTACTTCGGACAGAAGTCTCACCAAGATTATCGTAAAAAATGCATATCTCAGCTTGAAACCCCACGAAAACCAAGATATCGCTGGTGCTGCATATCAAACGCACTGTGGAGTGGTGAAAACACCAGATAACGTGTTTCTCGCATTAAATAGCTCGAAAAGAGCGATCTAGATGATTCAGCGTACTTTGGAGAGAAGTCTCACCAAGATTATCGCACAAAATGCATATCTCAGCTTGAAACCCCACGAAAGCCAAGATATCGCTGGTTCTGCATATCAAACGCTCTGTGGAGTGGTGAAAACACCAGATAACGTGTTTCTCGGATTAAATAGCTCGAAAGGAGCGATCTAGATGATTCAGCATACTTCGGACAGAAGTCTCACCAAGATTATCGCAGAAAATGCATATCTTAGCTTGAAACCCCTCGAAAACCAAGAAATCACCTGTTCTGCATATCCAACGAACTGTGGGGTGGTGAAAACAACGAGATAACGTGTTTCTCGCATTAAATAGCTCGAAAAGAGCGATCTAGATGATTCAGCGTACTTCGGACAGAAGTCTCACCAAGATTATCGTAAAAAATGCATATCTCAGCTTGAAACCCCACGAAAACCAAGATATCGCTGGTTCTGCATATCAAACGCACTGTGGAGTGGTGAAAACACCAGATAACGTGTTTCTCGCATTAAATAGCTCGAAAAGAGCGATCTAGATGATTCAGCGTACTTTGGAGAGAAGTCTCACCAAGATTATCGCACAAAATGCATATCTCAGCTTGAAACCCCACGAAAGCCAAGATATCGCTGTTTCTGCATATCAAACGCTCTGTGGAGTGGTGAAAACACCAGATAACGTGTTTCTCGCATTAAATAGCTCGAAAGGAGCGATCTAGATGATTCAGCATACTTCGGACAGAAGTCTCACCAAGATTATCGCAGAAAATGCATATCTTAGCTTGAAACCCCACGAAAATCAAGATATCGCTGGTACTGCATATCACACGCTCTGTGGAGTGGTGAAAACACCAGATAACGTGTTTCTCGCATTAAATAGCTCGAAAAAAGCGATCTCGATGATTCTGCATACTTCGGACAGAAGTCTCACCAAGATTATCGTAAAAAATGCATATCTCAGCTTGAAACCCCACGAAAGCCAAGATATCTCCGGTTCTGCATGTCAAACGTACTGTGGAGTGGTGAATACACCAGAAAACGTGTTTCTCGCATTAAATAGCTCGAAATGAGCGATCTCGATTATTCATCATACTTCTGCCTGAAGTCTCACCAAGATTATCGCAGAAAATGCATATCTCAGTTTGAAACCCGACCGAAACCAAGATATCTCCGGTTCTGCATATCAAACGCACTGTGGAGTGGCCAAAATACCAGATAACGTGCTGCTCGCATTAAATAGCTCGAAAAGAGCGATATCGATGATTCTGCATACTTCGGACAGAAGTCTCTCCAAGTTTATCGCAGAAAATGCATATCTCAGCTTGAAACACGACGAAATCCAAGATGTCGCCGGTTCTGCATATCAAACGCACTGTGGAGTGGGGAAAACACCAGATAACGTGTTTCTCGCATTAAACAGCTCGAAACGAGCGATCTCGATGATTAAGCATACTTCGGACAGAAGTCTCACCAAGATTATCGCAGGAATTGCATATCTCAGCTTGAAACCCCACGATAACCAAGATATCTCTGGTTCTGCATATCAAACGCACTGTGGAGTGCTGAAAACACCAGATAACGTGTTTCTCGCATTAAATAGCTCGAAAAGAGCGATCTCGATGATTCTGCATACTTCGGACAGAAGTCTCACCAAGATTATCGCAGGAATTGCATATCTGAGCTAGAAACCCCACGAAAACCGAGTTATCTCCGGTTCTGCACATCAAACGTACAGTGGAGTGGTGAAAACACCAGAAAACGTGTTTCGCGCATTAAGTAGCTCGAAAAGAGCGTTCTCGAAGATTCTGCATACTTCTGACAGAAGTCTCACCAAGATTATCGCAGGAAATGCATATCTGAGCTTGAAACCCCACGAAAACCAGGATATCGTCGGGTCTGCACATCATACGCACTGTGGAGTGGGGAAAACACCAGATAACGTGTTTCTCGCATTAAATAGCTCGAAACGAGCGATCTCGATGATTAAGCATACTTCGGACAGAAGTCTCACCAAGATTATCGCAGGAATTGCATATCTCAGCTTGAAACCCCACGAAAACCAAGATATCTCTGGTTCTGCATATCAAACGCACTGTGGAGTGCTGAAAACACCAGATAACGTGTTTCTCGCATTAAATAGCTCGAAAAGAGCGATCTCGATGATTCTGCATACTTCGGACAGAAGTCTCACCAAGATTATCGTAGAAAATGCATATCTCAGCTTGAACCCCGACGAAATCCAAGATGTCGCCGGTTCTGCATATCAAACGCACTGTGGAGTGGTGAAAACACCAGTTATCGTGTTTCTCGCATTAAATAGCTCGAAAAGAGGGATCTCGATGATTCGGCATACTTCTGTCTGAAGTCTCACCAATATTATCGCAGAAAATGCATATCTGAGTTAGACACCCCACGAAAACCAGGATATCGCTGGTTCTGCATCTCAAACGCACTGTGGAATGTTGAAAACACCAGAAAACGTGTTTCTCGCATTAAATAGCTCGAAACGAGCGATCTCGACGGTTAAGCATACTTCGGACAGAAGTCTCACCAAGATTATCGCAGGAATTGCATATCTCAGCTTGAAACCCCACGAAAACCCAGATAACGCTGGTTCTGCATATCAAACGCACTGTGGAATTTTGAAAACACCAGAAAACTTGTTTTTTCGCATTAAATAGCTCGAAAAGAGCGATCTAGATGATTCTGCATACTTCTAACAGAAGTCTCACCATGATTATAGCAGCAAATGCATATCTGTGCTAGAAACCCCACGAAAACCAAGATATCTCCTGTTCTGCATATCCAACGAACTGTGGAGTGGTGAAAACCCCAGAAAACGTGTTTCTCGCATTAAATAGCTCGTAAAGAGCGATCCCGAAGATTCTGCATACTTCTCATAGATGAAACACCAAGATATTCGCAGAAAATGCAGAATTTCAGCTGGAAACCCCACGAAAACCAAGATATCTCCTGTTCTGCATATCCAACGAACTGTGGAGTGGTGAAAACCCCAGCAAACGTGTTTATCGCATTAAATAGCTCGAAAAGTGCGATCTCGATGTTTTGCATACTTCTAACAGATGTCTCACCAAGATTATCGTAGAAAATGCATATCTCAGCTTGAAACCCGACGAAAACCGAGTTATCTCCGGCTCTGCACATCAAACGTGCCGTGGAGTGGTGAAAACACCAGAAAACGTGTTTCGCGCATTAAGTAGCTCGAAAAGAGCGTTCTCGAAGATCCTGCATACTTCTGACAGAAGTCTCACCAAGATTATCGTAGAAAATGCATATCTCAGCTTGAAACCCGACGAAAACCGAGTTATCTCCGGCTCTGCACATCAAACGTGCCGTGGAGTGGTGAAAACACCAGAAAACTTGTTTCGCGCATTAAGTAGCTCGAAAAGAGCGTTCTCGAAGATTCTGCATAATTCTGACAGAAGTCTCACCAACATTATCGTAGAAAATGCATATCTCAGCTTGAACCCCGACGAAATCCAAGATGTCGCCGGTTCTGCATATCAAACGCACTGTGGAGTGGTGAAAACACCAGTTATCGTGTTTCTCGCATTAAATAGCTCGAAAAGAGGGATCTCGATGATTCGGCATACTTCTGTCTGAAGTCTCACCAATATTATCGCAGAAAATGCATATCTGAGCTTGAAACCCCACGAAAACCGAGTTATCTCCGGTTCTGCACATCAAACGTACCGTGGAGTGGTGAAAACACCAGAAAACGTGTTTCGCGCATTAAGTAGCTCGAAAAGAGCGTTCTCGAAGATTCTGCATACTTCTGACAGAAGTCTCACCAGGATTATCGTAGAAAATGCATATCTCAGCTTGAAACCCGACGAAAACCGAGTTATCTCCGGTTCTGCACATCAAACGTACCGTGGAGTGGTGAAAACACCAGAAAACGTGTTTCGCACATTAAGTAGCTCGAAAAGAGCGTTCTCGAAGATTCTGCATACATCTGGCAGAAGTCTCACCAGGATTATCGTAGAAAATGCATATCTCAGCTTGAAACCCCACAAAAACCAAGATATCTACTGTTCTGCATATCCAACGAACTGTGGAGTGGTGAAAACCCCAGAAAACGTGTTTCTCGCATTAAATAGCTCGAAAAGAGCGCTCTCGATGTTTCTGCATACTTCGGACAGATGTTTCACCAAGATTATCGTAGAAAATGCATATCTCAGCTTGAAACCCGACCGAAACCAAGATATCTCCGGTTCTGCATGTCAAACGTACTGTGGAGTGGTGAAAACACCAGAAAACGTGTTTCGTGCATTAAATAGCTCGAAAAGTGCGATCTCGATGATTCTGCATACTTCTCATAGATGAAACACCAAGATTATCGCAGAAAATGCATATTTCAGCTGGAAACCCCACGAAAACCAAGATATCTCCTGTTCTGCAAATCCAGCGAACTGTGGAGTGGTGAAAACCCCAGAAAACGTGTTTCTCGCATTAAATAGCTCGAAAAGAGCGATCCCGATGATTCTGCATACTTCTGACAGAAGTCTCACCAAGATTATCGTAGAAAATGCATATCTCAGCTTGAAACCCGCCCGAAACCAAGATATCTCCGGTTCTGCATGTCAAACGTACTGTGGAGTGGTGAATACACCCGCAAACGTGTTACTCGCATTAAATAGCTCGAAAAGTGCAATCTAGATGATTCTGCATACCTCTGACAGAAGAATCACCAAGATTATCGCAGAAAATGCATGTCTCAGCTTGATACCCGTCGAAACCCAAGATATCGCCGGTTCCCTATTTCAGACGCACTGTGGAGTGGTGAAAAAACCAGAAAACGTGTTTCTCGCATTAAGGAGCTCGAAAAGAGCGTTCTCGATGATTCTGCATACTTCTGACTGAAGTCTCACCAAGATTATCGCAGAAAATGCATATCTCAGCTTGATACCCGACAAAAGCCAAGATGTCGCCGGTTTTGCATATCAAACGCACTGTGGAGTGGTGAAAACACCAGATAACGTGTTTCTCGCATTAAATAGCTCGAAAAGCGGGATCACGATGATTCTGCATACTTCTGACTGAAGTCTCACCAAGATTATCGTAGAAAATGCATATCTCAGCTTGATACCCGACAAAAGCCAAGATGTCGCCGGTTCTGCATATCAAACGCACTGTGGAGTGGTGAAAACACCAGATAACGTGTTTCTCGCATTAAAGAGCTCGAAAAGAGGGATCTCGATGATTCTGCTTTGTTCTGATAGAAGTCTCACCAAGATTATCGTAGAAAATGCATATCTCATCTTGATACCCGACGAAAGCCAAGATGTCGCCGGTTCTGCATATCAAACGCACTGTGGAGTGGTGAAAACAGCACATAACGTGTTACTCGCATTAAATAGCCCGAAAAGATAGATCTCGATGATTCTGCATACTTCTGACAGAAGACTCACCAAGATTATCGCAGAAAATGCATATCTCAGCTGGAAACACCACGAAAATCAAGATATCGCTGGTTCTGCATATCAAACGCACTGTGGAATGTTGAAAACACCAGGAAACTTGTTTTTTTGCATTAAATAGCTCGAAAAGAGCGATCCCGATGATTCTGCATACTTCTGACAGAAGTCTCACCAAGATTATCGTAGAAAATGCATATCTCAGCTTGATACCCGACAAAAGCCAAGATGTCGCCGGTTCTGCATATCAAACGCACTGTGGAGTGGTGAAAACACCAGATAACGTGTTTCTCGCATTAAATAGCTCGAAAAGAGGAATCTCGATGATTCTGCATACTTCTGACAGAAGACTCACCAAGATTATCGCAGAAAATGCATATCTCAGCTTGAAACCTCACGAAAACCAAGTGATCTCCGGTTCGGCACATTAAACGTACTGTGGAGTGGTGAACACACCAGAAAACGTGTTTCTCGCATTAAGTAGCTCGAAAAGAGCGATCCCGATGATTCTTCATTCTTCTGACAGAAGTCTCACCAAGATTATCGTAGAAAATGCATATCTCAGCTTGATACCCGACGAAACCCAAGATGTCGCCGCTTTTGCATATCAAACGCACTGTGGAGTGGTGAAAACACCAGATATCGTGTTTCTCGCATTAAATAGCTCGAAAAGAGGGATCTCGATGATTCTGCATACTTCTGACTGAAGTCACACCAAGATTATCGCAGAAAATGCATATCCCAGCTTGATACCCGACGAAAGCCAAGATGTCGCCGGTTCTGCATATCAAACGTACTGTGGAGTGGTGAAAACACCAGAAAACGTGTTTCTCGCATTAAATAGTTCGAAAAGAGCGTTCCCGATGATTCTGCATACTTCTGACTGAAGTCTCACCAAGATTATCGCAGAATAAGCATATCTCAGCTTGAAACCCGACCGAAACCAAGATATTTCCGGTTCTGCATGTCAAACGTACTGTGGAGTGGTGAATACACCAGAAAACGTGTTTCTCGCATTAAAAAGCTCGAAAAGAGCGATCTAGATGATTCTGCATACTTCTGAGAGAAGACTCACCAAGATTATCGCAGAAAATGCATATCTCAGCTTGAAACCTCACGATAACCAAGTTATCTCCGGTTCGGCACATCAAACGTACTGTGGAGCGGTGAATACACCAGAAAACGTGTTTCTCGCATTAAATAGCTCGAAAAGAGGGATCTCGATGATTCTGCATACTTCTGACTGAAGTCACACCAAGATTATCGCAGAAAATGCATATCCCAGCTCGATACCCGACGAAAGCCAAGATGTCGCCGGTTCTGCATATCAAACGCACTGTGGAGTGGTGAAAACACCAGATAACGTGTTTCTCGCATTAAACAGATCGAAAAGAGGGATCTCGATGATTCTGCTTACTTCTGATAGAAGTCTCACCAAGATTATCGCAGAAAATGCATATCTCAGCTTGAAACCTCACGAAAACCAAGTTATCTCCGGTTCGGCACATCAAACGTACTGTGGAGTGGTGAAAACACCAGAAAACGTGTTTCTCGCATTAAATAGTTCGAAAAGAGCGTTCCCGATGATTCTGCATACTTCTGACTGAAGTCTCACCAAGATTATCGCAGAATAAGCATATCTCAGCTTGAAACCCGACCGAAACCAAGATATTTCCGGTTCTGCATGTCAAACGTACTGTGGAGTGGTGAATACACCAGAAAACGTGTTTCTCGCATTAAAAAGCTCGAAAAGAGCGATCTAGATGATTCTGCATACTTCTGAGAGAAGACTCACCAAGATTATCGCAGAAAATTCATATCTCAGCTTGAAACCTCACGAAAACCAAGTTATCTCCGGTTCGGCACATCAAACGTACTGTGGAGCGGTGAATACACCAGAAAACGTGTTTCTCGCATTAAATAGCTCGAAAAGAGGGATCTCGATGATTCTGCATACTTCTGACTGAAGTCACACCAAGATTATCGCAGAAAATGCATATCCCAGCTTGATACCCGACGAAAGCAAAGATGTCGCCGGTTCTGCATATCAAACGCACTGTGGAGTGGTGAAAACACCAGATAACGTGTTTCTCGCATTAAACAGATCGAAAAGAGGGACCTCGATGATTCTGCTTACTTCTGATAGAAGTCTCACCAAGATTATCGTAGAAAATGCATATCTCAGCTTGATACCCGACGAAAGCCAAGATGTCGCCGGTTCTGCATATCAAACGCACTGTGGAGTGGTGAAAACACCAGATAACGTGTTACTCGCATTAAATAGCTCGACAAGAGCGATCTAGATGATTCTGCATACTTCTGACCGAAGTCTCACCAAGATTATCGCAGAAAATGCATATCTCAGCTTGAAACCTCACGAAAACCGAGTTATCTCCGGTTCGGCACATCAAACGTACTGTGGAGTGGTGAAAACACCAGAAAACGTGTTTCTCGCATTAAATAATTCGAAAAGAGCGTTCCCGATGATTCTGCATACTTCTGACTGAAGTCTCACCAAGATTATCGCAGAATAAGCATATCTCAGCTGGAAACCCGACCGAAACCAAGATATTTCCGGTTCTGCATGTCAAACGTACTGTGCAGTGGTGAATACACCAGAAAACGTGTTTCTCGCATTAAAAAGCTCGAAAAGAGTGATCTAGATGATTCTGCATACTTCTGAGAGAAGACTCACCAAGATTATCGCAGAAAATGCATATCTCAGCTGGAAACCTCACGAAAATCAAGATGTCGCCGGTTCTGCATATCAAACGCACTGTGGAGTGGTGAAAACACCAGATAACGTGTTTCTCGCATTAAAGATCTCGAAAAGAGGGATCTCGATGATTCTGCTTACTTCTGATAGAAGTCTCACCAAGATTATCGTAGAAAATGCAAATATCAGCTTGATACCCGTCGAAAGCCAAGATATCGCCGGTTCCGCATTTCAGACGCACTGTGGAGTGGTGAAAACACCAGAAAACGTGTTTCTCGCATTAAATAATTCGAAAAGAGCGTTCCCGATGATTCTGCATACTTCTGACTGAAGTCTCACCAAGATTATCGCAGAATAAGCATATCTCAGCTGGAAACCCGACCGAAACCAAGATATTTCCGGTTCTGCATGTCAAACGTACTGTGCAGTGGTGAATACACCAGAAAACGTGTTTCTCGCATTAAAAAGCTCGAAAAGAGTGATCTAGATGATTCTGCATACTTCTGAGAGAAGACTCACCAAGATTATCGCAGAAAATGCATATCTCAGCTGGAAACCTCACGAAAATCAAGATGTCGCCGGTTCTGCATATCAAACGCACTGTGGAGTGGTGAAAACACCAGATAACGTGTTTCTCGCATTAAAGATCTCGAAAAGAGGGATCTCGATGATTCTGCTTACTTCTGATAGAAGTCTCACCAAGATTATCGTAGAAAATGCAAATATCAGCTTGATACCCGTCGAAAGCCAAGATATCGCCGGTTCCGCATTTCAGACGCACTGTGGAGTGGTGAAAAAACCAGAAAACGTGTTTCTCGCATTAAGGAGCTCGAAAAGAGCGTTCTCGATGATTCTGCATACTTCTGACTGAAGTCTCACCAAGATTATCGCAGAAAATGCATATCTCAGCTTGAAACCTCACGAAAATCAAGATGTCGCCGGTTCTGCATATCAAATGCACTGTGGAGTGGTGAAAACACCAGATAACGTGTTACTTACAATAAATAGCTCGAAAAGAGCGATCTAGATGATTCTGCATACTTCTGACAGAAGACTCACCAAGATTATCGCAGAAAATGCATATCTCAGCTGGAAACCTCACGAAAATCAAGATGTCGCCGGTTCTGCATATCAAACGCACTGTGGAGTGGTAAAAACACCAGGAAACTTGTTATTTTGCATTAAATCGCTCGACAAGAGCGATCTAGATGATACTGCATACTTCTGACTGAAGTCTCACCAAGATTATCGCAGAAAATGCATATCTCAGCTTGAAACCCGACCGAAACCAAGATATCTCCGGTTCTGCATGTCAAACGTACTGTGGAGTGGTGAATACACCCGAAAACGTGTTACTCGCATTAAATAGCTCGAAAAGTGCAATCTAGATGATTCTGCATACCTCTGACAGAAGAATCACCAAGATTATCGCAGAAAATGCATGTCTCAGGTTGATACCCGTCGAAAGCCAAGATATCGCCGGTTCCCTATTTCAGACGCACTGTGGAGTGGTGAAAAAACCAGAAAACGTGTTTCTCGCATTAAGGAGCTCGAAAAGACCGTTCTCGATGATTCTGCATACTTCTGACTGAAGTCTCACCAAGATTATCGCAGAAAATGCATATCTCAGCTTGATACCCGACGAAAGCCAAGATGTCGCCGATTTTGCATATCAAACGCACTGTGGAGTGGTGAAAACACCAGATAACGTGTTTCTCGCATTAAATAGCTCGAAAAGAGGGATCTCGATGATTCTGCATACTTCTGACTGAAGTCTCACCAAGATTATCGCAGAAAATGCATATCTCAGCTTGATACCCCACGAAAGCAAAGATGTCGCCGGTTCTGCATATCAAACGTACTGTGGAGTGGTGAAAACACCAGATAACGTGTTTCTCGCATTAAAGAGCTCGAAAAGAGGGATCTCGATGATTCTGCTTACTTGTGATAGAAGTCTCACCAAGATTATCGTAGAAAATGCATATCTCAGCTTGATACCCGACGAAAGCCAAGATGTCGCCGGTTCTGCATATCAAAGGCACTGTGGAGTGGTGAAAACACCAGATAACGTGTTACTCGCATTTAATAGCCCGAAAAGATGGATCTCGATGATTCTGCATACTTCTGACAGAAGACTCACCAAGATTATCGCAGAAAATGCATATCTCAGCTGGAAACCTCACGAAAATCAAGATGTAGCCGGATCTGCATATCAAACGCACTGTGGAGTGGTGAAAAAACCAGAAAACGTGTTTCTCGCATTAAGGAGCTCGAAAAGAGCGTTCTCGATGATCCTGCATACTTCTGACTGAAGTCTCACCAAGATTATCGCAGAAAATGCATATCTCAGCTTGATACCCGACAAAAGCAAAGATGTCGCCGGTTCTGCATATCAAACGCACTGTGGAGTGGTGAAAACACCAGAAAACGTGTTTCTCGCATTAAATAGCTCGAAAAGAGCGATCTAGATGATTCTGCATACTTCTGACAGCAGACTCACCAAGATTATCGCAGAAAATGCATATCTCAGCTGGAAACCTCACGAAAATCAAGATGTCGCCGGATCTGCATATCAAACGCACTGTGGAGTGGTGAAAACAACCAGGTAACGTGTTTCTCGCATTAAATAGCACGAAAAGAGCGATCCCGATGAATCTGCATACTTCTGACAGAAGTCTCACCAAGATTATCGTAGAAAATGCATATCTCAGCTTGAAACCCGTCCGAAACCAAGATATCTCTGGTTCTGCATGTCAAACGTACTGTGGAGTGGTGAAAAAACCAGAAAACGTGTTTCTCGCATTAAGGAGCTCGAAAAGAGCGTTCTCGATGATTCTGCATACTTCTGACAGCAGACACACCAAGATTATCGCAGAAAATGCATATCTCAGCTGGAAACCTCACGAAAATCAAGATGCCGCCGGATCTGCATATCAAACGCACTGTGGAGTGGTGAAAAAACCAGAAAACGTGTTTCTCGCATTAAGGAGCTCGAAAAGAGCGTTCTCGATGATCCTGCATACTTCTGACTGAAGTCTCACCAAGATTATCGCAGAAAATGCATATCTCAGCTTGATACCCGACAAAAGCCAAGATGTCGCCGGTTCTGCATATCAAACGCACTGTGGAGTGGTGAAAACACCAGATAACGTGTTTCTCGAATTAAAGAGCTCGAAAAGAGGGATCACGGTGATTCTGCTTACTTCTGATAGAAGTCTCACCAAGATTATCGTAGAAAATGCATATCTCAGCTTGATACCCGACGAAAGCCAAGATGTCGCCGGTTCTGCATATCAAAGGCACTGTGGAGTGGTGAAAACACCAGATAACGTGTTACTCGCATTAAATAGCCCGAAAAGATGGATCTCGATGATTCTGCATACTTCTGACAGAAGACTCACCAAGATTATCGCAGAAAATGCATATCTCAGCTGGAAACACCACGAAAATCAAGATATCGCCGGTTCTGCATATCAACCGCACTGTGGAATGTTGAAAACACCAGGAAACTTGTTTTTTTGCATTAAATAGCTCGAAAAGTGCGATCCCGATGATTCTGCATACTTCTGACAGAAGTCTCACCAAGATTATCGTAGAAAATGCATATCTCAGCTGGATACCCGACGAAAGCCAAGATGTCGCCGGTTCTGCATATCAAACGCACTGTGGAGTGGTGAAAACACCAGATAACGTGTTACTCGCATTAAATAGCTCGAAAAGAGCGATCCCGATGATTCTGCATACTTCTGACTGAAGTCTCACCAAGATTATCGCAGAAAAAGCATATCTCAGCTTGAAACCCGACCGAAACCAAGATATTTCCGGTTCTGCATGTCAAACGTACTGTGGAGTGGTGAATACACCAGATAACGTGTTTCTCGCATTAAATAGCTCGAAAAGAGGGATCTAAATGATTCTGCATACTTCGGACTGAAGTCTCACCAAGATAATCGCAGAAAATGCATATCTCAGCTTGAAACCCGACGAAATCCAAGATGTCGCCGGTTTTGCATATCAAACGCACTGTGGAGTGGTGAAAACACCAGATAACGTGTTTCTCGCATGAAATAGCTCGAAAAGAGGAATCTCGATGATTCTGCATACTTCTCACAGAAGACTCACCAAGATTATCGCAGAAAATGCATATCTCAGCTTGAAACCCGACGAAATCCAAGATGTCGCCGGTTTTGCATATCAAACGCACTGTGGAGTGGTGAAAACACCAGATAACGTGTTTCTCGCATGAAATAGCTCGAAAAGAGGAATCTCGATGATTCTGCATACTTCTCACAGAAGACTCACCAAGATTATCGCAGAAAATGCATATCTCAGCTTGAAACCCGACGAAATCCAAGATGTCGCCGGTTTTGCATATCAAACGCACTGTGGAGTGGTGAAAACACCAGATAACGTGTTTCTCGCATGAAGTAGCTCGAAAAGAGGAATCTCGATGATTCTGCATACTTCTCACAGAAGACTCACCAAGATTATCGCAGAAAATGCATATCTCAGCTTGAAACCTCACGAAAACCAAGTGATCTCCGGTTCGGCACATTAAACGTACTGTGGAGTGGTGAAAACACCAGAAAACGTGTTTCTCGCATTAAGTAGCTCCAAAAGAGCGATCCCGATGATTCTGCATACTTCTGACAGAAGTCTCACCAAGATTATCGTAGAAAATGCATATCTCAGCTTGATACCCGACGAAACCCAAGATGTCGCCGGTTTTGCATATCAAACGCACTGTGGAGTGGTGAAAACACCAGAAAACGTGTTTCTCGCATTAAATAGCTCGAAAAGAGGGATCTCGATGATTCTGCATACTTCTGACTGAAGTCTCACCAAGATTATCGCAGAAAATGCATATCCCAGCTTGATACCCGACGAAAGCGAAGATGTCGCCGGTTCTGCATTACAAACGTACTGTGGAGTGGTGAAAACACCAGATAACGTGTTTCTCGCATTAAACAGATCGAAAAGAGGGATCTCGATGATTCTGCTTACTTCTGATAGAAGTCTCACCCAGATTATCGTAGAAAATGCATATCTCAGCTTGATACCCGACGAAAGCCAAGATGTCGCCGGTTCTGCATATCAAACGCACTGTGGAGTGGTGAAAACACCAGATAACGTGTTACTCGCATTAAATAGCTCGAAAAGAGCGATCCCGATGATTCTGCATACTTCTGACAGAAGAGTCACCAAGATTATCGCAGAAAATGCATATCTCAGCTGGAAACACCACGAAAATCAAGATATCGCCGGTTCTGCATATCAAACGCACTGCGGAATTTTGAAAACTCCAGGAAACTTGTTTTTTTGCATTAAATAGCTCGACAAGAGCGATCTAGATGATTCTGCATACTTCTGACTGAAGTCTCACCAAGATTATCGCAGAAAATGCATATCTCAGCTTGAAACCTCACGAAAACCAAGTTATCTCCGGTTCGGCACATCAAACGTACTGTGGAGTGGTGAAAACACCAGAAAACGTGTTTCTCGCATTAAATAGTTCGAAAAGTGCGTTCCCGATGATTCTGCATACTTCTGAGAGAAGACTCACCAAGATTATCGCAGAAAAAGCATATCTCAGCTTGAAACCCGACCGAAACCAAGATATTTCCGGTTCTGCATGTCAAACGTACTGTGGAGTTGTGAATACACCAGAAAACGTGTTTCTCGCATTAAAAAGCTCGAAGCGAGCGATCTGGATGTTTCTGCATACTTCTGACTGAAGTCTCACCAATATTATCGCAGAAAATGCATATCTCAGCTTGAAACCTCACGAAAATCAAGATGTCGCTGGTTCTGCTTATCAAACGCACTGTGGAGTGGTGAAAACAACTAGATAACATGTTTCTCGCATTAAAGAGCTCGAAAAGAGGGATCTCGATGATTCTGCATACTTCTGATAGAAGTCTCAACACGATTATCGTAGAAAATGCATATCTCAGCTTGAATCCCGGCGTAACCAAGATATCTCCGGTTCTGCATGTCAACCGCACTGTGGAGTGGCGAAAACACCAGATAACGTGTTTCTCGCATTAAGTAGCTCGAAAAGAGCGATCTCGATGATTCTGCATACTTCTGACAGAAGTCTCACCAAGATTATCGTAGAAAAGGCATATCTCAGCTTGAAATCCGTCCGAAACCAATATATCTCCGGTTCTGCATGTCAAACGTACTGTGGAGTGGTGAATACACCAGAAAACGTGTTTCTCGCATTAAGCATTTCGAAACGAGCGGTCTAAATGATTCTGCCTACTTCTGACTGAAGTCTCACCAAGATTATCGCAGAAAATGCATATCTCAGCTTGATACCCGACGAAAGCCAAGATGTCGCCGGTTCTGCATATCAAACGCACTGTGGAGTGGTGAAAACACCAGATAACGTGTTTCTCGCGTTAAATAGCTCGAAACGAGCGATCTAGATGATTCTGCATACTTCTGACTGAAGTCTCACCAATATTATCGCAGAAAATGCATGTCTCAGCTTGAAACCTCACGAAAATCAAGATGTCGCCGGTTCTGCATGTCAAACGTACTGTGGAGTGGTGAATACACCAGAAAACGTGTTTCTCGCATTAAGTAGCTCGAAAAGAGCGATCTAGATGTTTCTGCATACTTCTGCCAGAAGTCTCACCAAGATTATGGTAGAAAATGCATATCTCAGCTTGATACCCGACGACAGCCAATGTGTCGCCAGTTCTGCATATCAAACGCACTGTGGAGTGGTGAAAACAACAGATAACGTGTTTCTCGCGTTAAATAGCTCGAAACGAGCGATCTAGATGTTTCTGCATACTTCTGATTGAAGTCTCACCAATATTATCGCAGAAAATGCATATCTCAGCTTGAAACCTCACGAAAATCAAGATGTCGCCGGTTCTGCATATCAAACGCTCTGTGGAGTGGTGAATACACCAGAAAACGTGTTTCTCGCATTAAATAGCTCGAATAGTGCAATCTAGATGATTCTGCATACTTCTGAAAGAAGACTCACCAAGATTATCGCAGAAAATGCATATCTCAGCTTGAAACCTCACGAAAATCAAGATGTCGCTGGTTCTGCTTATCAAACGCACTGTGGAGTGGTGAAAACAACTAGATAACATGTTTCTCGCATTAAAGAGCTCGAAAAGAGGGATCTCGATGATTCTGCATACTTCTGATAGAAGTCTCAACACGATTATCGTAGAAAATGCATATCTCAGCTTGAAACCCGTCCGAAACCAAGATATCTCCGGTTCTGCATGTCAAACGTACTGTGGAGTGGTGAATACACCAGAAAACGTGTTTCTCGCGTTAAATAGCTCGAAACGAGCGATCTAGATGATTCTGCATACTTCTGACTGAAGTCTCACCAATATTATCGCAGAAAATGCATATCTCAGCTTGAAACCTCACGAAAATCAAGATGTAGCCGGTTCTGCATATCAAACGCACTGTGGAGTGGTGAAAACAACTAGATAACGTGTTTCTCGCATTAAAGAGCCCGAAAAGAGGGGTCTCGATGATTCTGCATACTTCTGATAGAAGTCTCAACACGATTATCGTAGAAAATGCATATCTCAGCTTGAAACCCGTCCGAAACCAAGATATCTCCGGTTCTGCATATCAAACGCTCTGTGGAGTGGTGAATACACCAGAAAACGTGTTTCTCGCATTAAATATCTCGAAAAGAGCGATCTAGATGATTCTGCATACTTCTGACAGAAGACTCACCAAGATTATCGCAGAAAATGCATATCTCAGCTGGAAACCTCACGAAAATCAAGATGTCGCCGGTTCTGCATATCCAACGCACTGTGGTGTGGTGAAAACACCAGATAACGTGTTTCTTGCATTAAATAGCTCGAAAAGAGGGATCTCGATGATTCTGCATACTTCTGACAGAAGACTCACCACGATTATCGCAGAAAATGCATATCTCAGCTTGATACCCGACGACAGCCAAGATATCTTCGGTTCTGCATATCAAACGCACTGTGGAGTGGTGAAAACACCAGATAACGTGTTTCTCGCATTAAATAGCTCGAAAAGAGGGATCTCGATGATTCTGCATACTTCTGACGGAAGACTCACCAAGATTATCGCAGAAAATGCATATCTCAGCTAGAAACACCACGAATATCAAGATATCGCCGGTTCTGCATATCAAACGCTCTGTGGAGTGGTGAATACACCAGAAAACGTGTTTCTCGCATTAAATAGCTCGAATAGTGCAATCTAGATGATTCTGCATACTTCTGAAAGAAGACTCACCAAGATTATCGCAGAAAATGCATGTCTCAGCTAGAAACACCACGAATATCAACATATCGCCGGTTCTGCATATCAAACGCTCTGTGGAGTGGTGAATACACCAGAAAACGTGTTTCTCGCATTATATAGCTCGAAACGAGCGGTCTAAATGATTCTGCCTACTTCTGACTGAAGTCTCACAAAGATTATCGCAGAAAATGCATATCTCAGCTGGAAACCTCACGAAAATCAAGATGTCGCCGGTTCTGCATATCAAACGCACTGTGGAGTGGTGAAAACAACCAGATAACGTGTTTCTCGCATTAAATAGCTCGAAAAGTGCAATCTAGATGCTTCTGCATACTTCTGCCAGCAGTCTCACCAAGATTATGGTAGAAAATGCATATCTCAGCTTGATACCTGACAACAGTCAAGATGTCGCCGGTTCTGCATGTCAAACTACTGTGGAGTGGTGAAAACACCAGATAACGTGTTTCTCGCATTAAATAGCTCGAAACGAGCGATCTAGATGAGTCTGCATACTTCTGACAGAAGTCTCACCAAGATTATCGTAGAAAATGCATATCTCAGCTTGAAACCCGTCCGAAACCAAGATATCTCCGGTTCTGCATGTCAAACGTACTGTGGAGTGGTGAATACACCAGAAAACGTGTTTCTCGCATTAAATAGCTCGAAAAGAGCGATCTAGATGATTCTGCATACTTCTGACTGAAGTCTCACCAAGATTATCGCAGAAAATGCATATCTCAGCTTGAACCCCGACGAAGGCCAAGATGTCGCCGGTTCTACATATCAAACGCACTGTGGAGTGGTGAAGACACCAGGTAACGTATTTCTCGCATTAAATAGCTCGAAAACAGCGTTCTCGAAGATGCTGCATGCTTCTGACAGACGACTCACCACGATTATCGCAGAAAATGCATATCTCAGCTTGATACCCGACGACAGCCAAGATGTCGCCGGTTCTGCATATCAAACGCACTGTGGAGTGGTGAAAACACCAGATAACGTGTTTCTCGCATTAAATAGCTCGAAACGAGCGATCTAGATGATTCTGCATACTTCTGACTGAAGTCTCACCAATATTATCGCAGAAAATGCATAGCTCAGCTTGAACCCCGACGAAATCCAAGATGTCGCCGGTTCTGCATATCAAACGCACTGTGGAGTGGTGAAAACACCAGAAAACGTGTCTCTCGCATTAAGCATCACGAAACGAGCGATCTAGATGGTTCTGCATACTTCTGACTGATGTCTCACCAAGATTATCGCAGAAAATGCATATCTCAGCTTGAACCCCGACGAAAGCCAAGATGCCGCCGGTTCTGCATATCAAACGCACTGTGGAGTGGTGAAAACACCAGATAACGTGTTTCTCGCGTTAAATAGCTCGAAACGAGCGATCTAGATGATTCTGCATACTTCTGACTGAAGTCTCACCAATATTATCGCAGAAAATGCATGTCTCAGCTTGTAACCTCACGAAAATCAACATGTCGCCGGTTCTGCATGTCAAACGTACTGTGGAGTGGTGAATACACCAGAAAACGTGTTTCTCGCATTAAGTAGCTCGAAAAGAGCGATCTAGATGTTTGTGCATACTTCTGCCAGAAGTCTCACCAAGATTATGGTAGAAAATGCATATCTCAGCTTGATACCCGACGACAGCCAATGTGTCGCCGGTTCTGCATATCAAACGCACTGTGCAGTGGCGAAAACACCAGATAACGTGTTTCTCGCATTAAGTAGCTCGAAAAGAGCGATCTCGATGATTCTGCATACTTCTGACAGAAGTCGCACCAAGATTATCGTAGAAAAGGCATATCTCAGCTTGAAATCCGTCCGAAACCAATATATCTCCGGTTCTGCATGTCAAACGTACTGTGGAGTGGTGAATACACCAGAAAACGCGTTTCTCGCATTAAGCATTTCGAAACGAGCGGTCTAAATGATTCTGCCTACTTCTGACTGAAGTCTCACCAAGATTATCGCAGAAAATGCATATCTCAGCTTGATACCCGACGAAAGCCAAGATGTCGCCGGTTCTGCATATCAAACGCACTGTGGAGTGGTGAAAACACCAGATAACGTGTTTCTCGCGTTAAATAGCTCGAAACGAGCGATCTAGATGATTCTGCATACTTCTGACTGAAGTCTCACCAATATTATCGCAGAAAATGCATGTCTCAGCTTGAAACCTCACGAAAATCAAGATGTCGCCGGTTCTGCATATCCAACGCACTGTGGTGTGGTGAAAACACCAGATAACGTGTTTCTCGCATTAAATAGCTAGAAAAGAGGGATCTCGATGATTCTGCATACTTCTGACAGAAGACTCACCACGATTATCGCAGAAAATGCATATCTCAGCTTGATACCCGACGACAGCCAAGATATCTTCGGTTCTGCATATCAAACGCACTGTGGAGTGGTGAAAACACCAGATAACGTGTTTCTCGCATTAAATAGCTCGAAAAGAGGGATCTCGATGATTCTGCATACTTCTGACGGAAGACTCACCAAGATTATCGCAGAAAATGCATATCTCAGCTTGATACCCGACGAAAGCCAAGATGTCGCCGGTTCTGCATATCAAACGCACTGTGGAGTGGTGAAAACACCAGATAACGTGTTTCTCGCGTTAAATAGCTCGAAACGAGCGATCTAGATGATTCTGCATACTTCTGACTGAAGTCTCACCAATATTATCGCAGAAAATGCATGTCTCAGCTTGAAACCTCACGAAAATCAAGATGTCGCCGGTTCTGCATATCCAACGCACTGTGGTGTGGTGAAAACACCAGATAACGTGTTTCTCGCATTAAATAGCTAGAAAAGAGGGATCTCGATGATTCTGCATACTTCTGACAGAAGACTCACCACGATTATCGCAGAAAATGCATATCTCAGCTTGATACCCGACGACAGCCAAGATATCTTCGGTTCTGCATATCAAACGCACTGTGGAGTGGTGAAAACACCAGATAACGTGTTTCTCGCATTAAATAGCTCGAAAAGAGGGATCTCGATGATTCTGCATAATTCTGACGGAAGACTCACCAAGATTATCGCAGAAAATGCATATCTCAGCTAGAAACACCACGAATATCAAGATATCGCCGGTTCTGCATATCAAACGCTCTGTGGAGTGGTGAATACACCAGAAAACGTGTTTCTCGCGTTAAATAGCTCGAAACGAGCGATCGGGATGTTTCTGCATACTTCTGACTGAAGTCTCACCAATATTATCGCAGAAAATGCATATCTCAGCTTGAAACCTCACGAAAATCAAGATGTCGCTGGTTCTGCTTATCAAACGCACTGTGGAGTGGTGAAAACAACTAGATAACATGTTTCTCGCATTAAAGAGCTCGAAAAGAGGGATCTCGATGATTCTGCATACTTCTGATAGAAGTCTCAACACGATTATCGTAGAAAATGCATATCTCAGCTTGAATCCCGGCGTAACCAAGATGTCGCCGGTTCTGCATATCCAACGCACTGTGGAGTGGTGAAAACAACTAGATAACGTGTTTCTCGCATCAAAGAGCTCAAAAAGAGGGATCTCGATGATTCTGCATACTTCTGATAGAAGTCTCAACACGATTATCGTAGAAAATGCATATCTCAGCTTGAATCCCGACCGTAACCAAGATATCTCCGGTTCTGCATGTCAAACGCACTGTGGAGTGGCGAAAACACCAGATAACGTGTTTCTCGCATGAAGTAGCAAGAAAAGAGCGATCTCGATGATTCTGCATACTTCTGACAGAAGTCTCACCAAGATTATCGTAGAAAATGCATATCTCATCTTGAAACCCGTCCGAAACCAAGATATCTCCGGTTCTGCATGTCAAACGTACTGTGGAGTGGTGAATACACCAGAAAACGTGTTTCTCGCATTAAATATCTCGAAAAGAGCGATCTAGATGATTCTGCATACTTCTGACAGAAGACTCACCAAGATTATCGCAGAAAATGCATATCTCAGCTGGAAACCTCACGAAAATCAAGATGTCGCCGGTTCTGCATATCCAACGCACTGTGGTGTGGTGAAAACACCAGATAACGTGTTTCTCGCATTAAATAGCTAGAAAAGAGGGATCTCGATGATTCTGCATACTTCTGACAGAAGACTCACCACGATTATCGCAGAAAATGCATATCTCAGCTTGATACCCGACGACAGCCAAGATATCTTCGGTTCTGCATATCAAACGCACTGTGGAGTGGTGAAAACACCAGATAACGTGTTTCTCGCATTAAATAGCTCGAAAAGAGGGATCTCGATGATTCTGCATACTTCTGACGGAAGACTCACCAAGATTATCGCAGAAAATGCATATCTCAGCTAGAAACACCACGAATATCAAGATATCGCCGGTTCTGCATATCAAACGCTCTGTGGAGTGGTGAATACACCAGAAAACGTGTTTCTCGCATTAAATAGCTCGAATAGTGCAATCTAGATGATTCTGCATACTTCTGAAAGAAGACTCACCAAGATTATCGCAGAAAATGCATGTCTCAGCTAGAAACACCACGAATATCAACATATCGCCGGTTCTGCATATCAAACGCACTGTGGAGTGGTGAAAACACCAGATAACGTGTTTCTCGCATTAAATAGCTCGAAGCGAGCGATCTAGATGATTGTGCATACTTTTGACAGAAGTCTCACCAAGATTATCGTAGAAAATGCATATCCCAGCTTGATACCCGACGAAAATCAAGATGTCGCCGGTTCTGCATATCAAACGCACTGTGGAGTGGTGAAAATACCAGATAACGTGTTTCTCGTATTAAATAGCTCGAAAACAGCGATCCCGATGATTCTGCATACTTCTGACTGATGTCTCACCAAGATTATCGTAGAAAATGCATATCTCAGCTTGAAACCCGACGAATTCCAAGATTTCGCCGGTTCTGCATGTCAAACTCACTGTGGAGTGGTGAAAACACCAGATAACGTGTTTCCCGCATTAAATAGCTCGAAAAGAGGGATCTCGATGATTCTGCATACTTCTGACAGAAGACTCACAATGATTATCGCAGAAAATGCATATCTCAGCTTGAACCCCGACGAAACCCAAGATGTCGCCGGTTCTGCATATCAAACGCACTGTGGGGTGGTGAAAACACGAGATAACGTGTTTCTCGCATTAAATAGCTCGAAAAGAGGGATCTCGATGATTCTGCATACTTCTGACAGAAGACTCACCAATATTATCGCAGAAAACGCATATCTCAGCTAGAAACCTCACGAAAACCAAGATATCGCCGGTTCTGCATATCAAACGCCCTGTGGAGTGATGAAAACACCAGATAACGTGTTTCCCGCATTAAATAGCTCGAAAAGAGGGATCTCGATGATTCTGCATACTTCTGACAGAAGACTCACAATGATTATCGCAGAAAATGCATATCTCAGCTTGAACCCCGACGAAACCCAAGATGTCGCCGGTTCTGCATATCAAACGCACTGTGGGGTGGTGAAAACACGAGATAACGTGTTTCTCGCATTAAATAGCTCGAAAAGAGGGATCTCGATGATTCTGCATACTTCTGACAGAAGACTCGTCAAGATTATCGCAGAAAATGCATATCCCAGCTTGATACCCGACGAAAATCAAGATGTCGCCGGTTCTGCATATCAAACGCACTGTGGAGTGGTGAAAATACCAGATAACGTGTTTCTCGTATTAAATAGCTCGAAAACAGCGATCCCGATGATTCTGCATACTTCTGACTGATGTCTCACCAAGATTATCGTAGAAAATGCATATCTCAGCTTGAAACCCGACGAAATCCAAGATTTCGCCGGTTCTGCATGTCAAACTCACTGTGGAGTGGTGAAAACACCAGATAACGTGTTTCCCGCATTAAATAGCTCGAAAAGAGGGATCTCGATGATTCTGCATACTTCTGACAGAAGACTCACAATGATTATCGCAGAAAATGCATATCTCAGCTTGAACCCCGACGAAACCCAAGATGTCGCCGGTTCTGCATATCAAACGCACTGTGGGGTGGTGAAAACACGAGATAACGTGTTTCTCGCATTAAATAGCTCGAAAAGAGGGATCTCGATGATTCTGCATACTTCTGACAGAAGACTCGTCAAGATTATCGCAGAAAATGCATATCTCAGCTAGAAACACCACGAATATCAAGATATCGCCGGTTCTGCATATCAAACGCACTGTGGTGTGGTGAATACACCAGAAAACGTGTTTCTCACATTAAATAGCTCGAAAAGTGCAATCTGGATGATTCTGCATACTTCTGACAGAAGACTCACAAAGATTATCGCAGAAACTGCATATCTCAGCTTGATACCCGACGACAGCCAAGATGTCGCCAGTTCTGCATATCAAACGCAATGTGGAGTGGTGAAAACACCAAATAAGGTGTTTCTCGCATTAAATAGCTCGAAAAGAGCGATCTAGATGATTCTGCATACTTCTGACAGAAGAATCACCAAGATTATCGCAGAAAATGCATGTCTCAGCTAGAAACACCACGAATATCAAGATATCGCCGGTTCTGCATATCAAACGCACTGTGGAGTGGTGAATACACCAGAAAACGTGTTTCTCGCATTAAATAGCTCGAAAAGTGCAATCTAGATGATTCTGCATACTTCTGACAGAAGACTCACAAAGATTATCGCAGAAACTGCATATCTCAGCTTGATACCCGACGACAGCCAAGATGTAGCCGGTTCTGCATTTCAAACGCACTGTGGAGTGGTGAAAACACCAGATAACGTGTTTCTCGTATTCAATAGCTCGAAAACAGCGATCCCGATGATTCTACATACTTCTGACTGATGTCTCACCAAGATTATCGTAGAAAATGCATATCTCAGCTTGAAACCCGACGAAATCCAAGATTTCGCCGGTTCTGCATGTCAAACGCACTGTGGAGTGGTGAAAACACCAGATAACGTGTTTCCCGCATTAAATAGCTCGAAAAGAGCGATCTAGATGATTCTGCATACTTCTGACTGAAGTCTCAAAATGATTATCGCAGAAAATGCATATCTCAGCTTGATACCCGACGACAGCCAAGATGTCGCCGGTTCTGCATATCAAACGTACTGTGGAGTGGTGAAAACACCAGATAACGTGTTTCTCGCATTAAATAGCTCGAAACGAGCGATCTAGATGATTCTGCATACTTCTGACTGAAGTCTCACCAATATTATCGCAGAAAATGCATATCTCAGCTTGAACCCCGACGAAATCCAAGATGTCGCCGGTTCTGCATATCAAACGCACTGCGGAGTGGTGAAAACACCAGAAAACGTGTTTCTCGCATTAAGCATCTCGAAACGAGCGATGTAGATGATTCTGCATCCTTCTGACTGATGTCTCACCAAGATTATCGCAGAAAATGCATATCTCAGCTTGAACCCCGACGAAATCCAAGATGTCGACGGTTCTGCATATCAAACGCACTGTGGAGTGGTGAAAACACCAGATAACGTGTTTGTCGCATTAAATAGCTCGAAAAGAGCGATCCCGATGATTCTGCATACTTCTGACTGATGTCTCACCAAGATTATCGTAGAAAATGCATATCTCAGCTTGAACCCCGACGAAACCCAAGATGTCGCCGGTTCTGCACATCAAACGCACTGTGGAGTGGTGAAAACAACCAGATAACGTGTTTCTCGCATTAAATAGCTCGAAAAGTGCAATCCAGATGATTCTGCATACTTCTGCCAGAAGTCTCACCAAGATTATGGTAGAAAATGCATATCTCAGCTTGATACCCGACGACAGCAAAGATGTCGCCGGTTCTGCATGTCAAACTACTGTGGAGTGGTGAAAACACCAGATAACGTGTTTCTCGCATTAAATAGCTCGAAACGAGCGATCTAGATGATTCTGCATACTTCTGACAGAAGACTCACCAAGATTATCGCAGAAAATGCATATCTCAGCTTGATACCCGACGGCAGCCAAGATGTCGCCAGTTCTGCATATCAAACGCACTGTGGAGTGGTGAAAACACCAGATAACGTGTTTCCCGCATTAAATAGCTCGAAAAGAGTGATCTCGATGATTCTGCATACTTCTGACAGAAGACTCACAATGATTATCGCAGAAAATGCATATCTCAGCTTGAACCCCGACGAAACCCAAGATGTCGCCGGTTCTGCATATCAAACGCACTGTGGAGTGGAGAAAACACCAGAAAACGTGTTTCTCGCATTAAGCAGCTCGAAACGAGCGATCTAGATGGTTCTGCATACTTCTGACTGATGTCTCACCAAGATTATCGTAGAAAATGCATATCTCAGCTTGAAACCCGACGAAATCCAAGATTTCGCCGGTTCTGCATATCAAACGCACTGTGGAGTGGTGAAAACACCAGACAACGTGTTTGCCGCATTAAATAGCTCGAAAAGAGGGATCTCGATGATTCTGCATACTTCTGACAGAAGACTCACCAAGATTATCGCAGAAAATGCATATCTCAGCTGGAAACCTCACGAAAATCAAGATGTCGCCGGTTCTGCGTATCAAACGCACTGTGCAGTGGTGAATACACCAGAAAACGTGTTTCTCGCATTAAATAGCTCGAAAAGAGCGATCTAGATGATTCTGCATACTTCTGACAGAAGACTCACCAAGATTATCGCAGAAAATGCATATCTCAGCTGGAAACCTCTCGAAAATCAAGATGTCGCCGGTTCTGCATATCAAACGCACTGTGGAGTGGTGAAAACAACCAGATAACGTGTTTCTCGCATTAAATAGCTCGAAAAGTGCAATCTAGATGATTCTGCATACTTCTGCCAGAAGTCTCACCAAGATTATGGTAGAAAATGCATATCTCAGCTTGATACCCGACGACAGCCAAGATGTCGCCGGTTCTGCATGTCAAACGTACTGTGGAGTGGTGAAAACACCAGATAACGTGTTTCTCGCATTAAATAGCTCGAAACGAGCGATCTAGATGATTCTGCATACTTCTGACAGAAGTCTCACCAAGATTATGGTAGAAAATGCATATCTCAGCTTGATACCTGACGAAAATCAAGATGTCGCCGGTTCTGCATATCAAACGCACTGTGGAGTGGTGAAAACAACTAGATAACGTGTTTCTCGCATTAAAGAGCTCGAAAAGAGGGATCTCGATGATTCTGCATACTTCTGATAGAAGTCTCAACACGATCATCGTAGAAAATGCATATCTCAGCTTGAAACCCGTCCGAAACCAAGATATCTCCGGTTCTGCATGTCAAACGTACTGTGGAGTGGTGAATACACCAGAAAACGTGTTTCGCGCATTAAATAGCTCGAAAAGAGCGATCTAGATGATTCTGCATACTTCTGACAGAAGACTCACCAAGATAATCGCAGAAAATGCATATCTCAGCTTGAACCCCGGTGAAACCCAAGATGTCGCCGGTTCTGCATATCAAACGCACTGTGGAGTGGTGAAAACACCAGAAAACGTGTTTCTCGCATTAAATAGCTCGAAAAGAGCGATCTAGATGATTCTGCATACTTCTGACAGAAGACTCACCAAGATTATCGCAGAAAATGCATATCTCAGCTGGAAACCTCACGAAAATCAAGATGTCGCCGGTTCTGCATATCAAACGCACTGTGGAGTGGTGAATACACCAGAAAACGTGTTTCTCGCATTAAATAGCTCGAAAAGAGCGATCTAGATGATTCTGCATACTTCTGACAGAAGACTCACCAAGATTATCGCAGAAAATGCATATCTCAGCTGGAAACCTCACGGAAATCAAGATGTCGCCGGTTCTGCATATCAAACGCACTGTGGAGTGGTGAAAACAACCAGATAACGTGTTTCTCGCATTAAATAGCTCGAAAAGTGCAATCTAGATGATTCTGCATACTTCTGCCAGAAGTCTCACCAAGATTATGGTAGAAAATGCATAT
The DNA here is from genome assembly GCA_951804975.1 of Anthophora plumipes. Lineage (NCBI taxonomy): Eukaryota > Metazoa > Arthropoda > Insecta > Hymenoptera > Apidae > Anthophora > Anthophora plumipes. The sequence continues at coordinate 778,669 of CATORF010000448.1, forward strand.
CTCAGCTTGATACCCGACGACAGCCAAGATGTCGCCGGTTCTGCATGTCAAACGTACTGTGGAGTGGTGAAAACACCAGATAACGTGTTTCTCGCATTAAATAGCTCCAAACGAGCGATCTAGATGATTCTGCATACTTCTGACAGAAGTCTCACCAAGATTATGGTAGAAAATGCATATCTCAGCTTGATACCTGACGAAAATCAAGATGTCGCCGGTTCTGCATATCAAACGCACTGTGGAGTGGTGAAAACAACTAGATAACGTGTTTCTCGCATTAAAGAGCTCGAAAAGAGGGATCTCGATGATTCTGCATACTTCTGATAGAAGTCTCAACACGATCATCGTAGAAAATGCATATCTCAGCTTGAAACCCGTCCGAAACCAAGATATCTCCGGTTCTGCATGTCAAACGTACTGTGGAGTGGTGAATACACCAGAAAACGTGTTTCTCGCATTAAATAGCTCGAAAAGAGCGATCTAGATGATTCTGCATACTTCTGACAGAAGACTCACCAAGATTATCGCAGAAAATGCATATCTCAGCTGGAAACCTCACGAAAATCAAGATGTCGCCGGTTCTGCATATCAAACGCACTGTGGAGTGGCGAAAACACCAGATAACGTGTTTCTCGCATTAAATAGCTCGAAAAGAGCGATCTAGATGATTCTGCATACTTCTGACAGAAGACTCACCAAGATTATCGCAGAAAATGCATATCTCAGCTAGAAACACCACGAATATCAAGATATCGCCGGTTCTGCATATCAAACGGTCTGTGGAGTGGTGAATACACCAGAAAACGTGTTTCTAGCATTAAATAGCTCGAAAAGTGCAATCTAGATGATTCTGCATACTTCTGACAGAAGACTCACCTAGATTATCGCAGAAAATGCATATCTCAGCTTGATACCCGACGGCAGCCAAGATGTCGCCGGTTCTGCATATCAAACGCACTGTGGAGTGGTGAAAACACCAGATAACGTGTTTCTCGCATTAAATAGCTCGAAAAGAGCGATCTAGATGATTCTGCATACTTCTGACAGAAGACTCACCAAGATTATCGCAGAAAATGCATATCTCAGCTAGAAACACCACGAATATCAAGATATCGCCGGTTCTGCATATCAAACGGTCTGTGGAGTGGTGAATACATCAGAAAACGTGTTTCTAGCATTAAATAGCTCGAAAAGAGGGATCTCGATGATTCTGCATACTTCTGACAGAAGACTCAAAATGATTATCGCAGAAAATGCATATCTCAGCTTGATACCCGACGACAGCCAAGATGTAGCCGGTTCTGCATTTCAAACGCACTGTGGAGTGGTGAAAACACCAGATAACGTGTTTCTCGTATTCAATAGCTCGAAAACAGCGATCCCGATGATTCTACATACTTCTGACTGATGTCTCACCAAGATTATCGTAGAAAATGCATATCTCAGCTTGAAACCCGACGAAATCCAAGATTTCGCCGGTTCTGCATGTCAAACGCACTGTGGAGTGGTGAAAACACCAGATAACGTGTTTCCCGCATTAAATAGCTCGAAAAGAGGGATCTCGATGATTCTGCATACTTCTGACAGAAGACTCAAAATGATTATCGCAGAAAATGCATATCTCAGCTTGATACCCGACGACAGCCAAGATGTAGCCGGTTCTGCATTTCAAACGCACTGTGGAGTGGTGAAAACACCAGATAACGTGTTTCTCGTATTCAATAGCTCGAAAAGAGCGATCTAGATGATTCTGCATACTTCTGACAGAAGAATCACCAAGATTATCGCAGAAAATGCATGTCTCAGCTAGAAACACCACGAATATCAAGATATCGCCGGTTCTGCATATCAAACGCACTGTGGAGTGGTGAATACACCAGAAAACGTGTTTCTCGCATTAAATAGCTCGAAAAGAGGGATCTCGATGATTCTGCATACTTCTGACAGAAGACTCAAAATGATTATCGCAGAAAATGCATATCTCAGCTTGATACCCGACGACAGCCAAGATGTAGCCGGTTCTGCATTTCAAACGCACTGTGGAGTGGTGAAAACACCAGATAACGTGTTTCTCGTATTCAATAGCTCGAAAACAGCGATCCCGATGATTCTACATACTTCTGACTGATGTCTCACCAAGATTATCGTAGAAAATGCATATCTCAGCTTGAAACCCGACGAAATCCAAAATTTCGCCGGTTCTGCATGTCAAACGCACTGTGGAGTGGTGAAAACACCAGATAACGTGTTTCCCGCATTAAATAGCTCGAAAAGAGGGATCTCGATGATTCTGCATACTTCTGACAGAAGACTCAAAATGATTATCGCAGAAAATGCATATCTCAGCTTGATACCCGACGACAGCCAAGATGTCGCCGGTTCTGCATATCAAACGTACTGTGGAGTGGTGAAAACACCAGATAACGTGTTTCTCGCATTAAATAGCTCGAAACGAGCGATCTAGATGATTCTGCATACTTCTGACTGAAGTCTCACCAATATTATCGCAGAAAATGCATATCTCAGCTTGAACCCCGACGAAATCCAAGATGTCGCCGGTTCTGCATATCAAACGCACTGCGGAGTGGTGAAAACACCAGAAAACGTGTTTCTCGCATTAAGCATCTCGAAACGAGCGATCTAGATGATTCTGCATCCTTCTGACTGATGTCTCACCAAGATTATCGCAGAAAATGCATATCTCAGCTTGAACCCCGACGAAATCCAAGATGTCGACGGTTCTGCATATCAAACGCACTGTGGAGTGGTGAAAACACCAGATAACGTGTTTCTCGCATTAAATAGCTCGAAAAGAGCGATCTCGATGATTCTGCATACTTCTGACTGATGTCTCACCAAGATTATCGTAGAAAATGCATATCTCAGCTTGAACCCCGACGAAACCCAAGATGTCGCCGGTTCTGCACATCAAACGCACTGTGGAGTGGTGAAAACAACCAGATAACGTGTTTCTCGCATTAAATAGCTCGAAAAGTGCAATCTATATGATTCTGCATACTTCTGCCAGAAGTCTCACCAAGATTATGGTAGAAAATGCATATCTCAGCTTGATACCCGACGACAGCAAAGATGTCGCCGGTTCTGCATGTCAAACTACTGTGGAGTGGTGAAAACACGCGATAACGTGTTTCTCGCATTAAATAGCTCGAAACGAGCGATCTAGATGATTCTGCATACTTCTGACAGAAGACTCACCAAGATTATCGCAGAAAATGCATATCTCAGCTTGATACCCGACGGCAGCCAAGATGTCGCCAGTTCTGCATATCAAACGCACTGTGGAGTGGTGAAAACACCAGATAACGTGTTTCTCGCATTAAATAGCTCGAAACGAGCGATCTAGATGATTCTGCATATTTCTGACAGAAGTCTCACCAAGATTATCGTAGAAAATGCATATCTCAGCTTGAAACCCGACGAAATCCAAGATTTCGCCGGTTCTGCATGTCAAACGCACTGTGGAGTGGTGAAAACACCAGATAACGTGTTTCCCGCATTAAATAGCTCGAAAAGAGGGATCTCGATGATTCTGCATACTTCTGACAGAAGACTCACAATGATTATCGCAGAAAATGCATATCTCAGCTTGAACCCCGACGAAACCCAAGATGTCGCCGGTTCTGCATATCAAACGCACTGTGGAGTGGAGAAAACACCAGAAAACGTGTTTCTCGCATTAAGCAGCTCGAAACGAGCGATCTAGATGGTTCTGCATACTTCTGACTGATGTCTCACCAAGATTATCGTAGAAAATGCATATCTCAGCTTGAAACCCGACGAAATCCAAGATTTCGCCGGTTCTGCATATCAAACGCACTGTGGAGTGGTGAAAACACCAGACAACGTGTTTCCCGCATTAAATAGCTCGAAAAGAGGGATCTCGATGATTCTGCATACTTCTGACAGAAGAATCACCAAGATTATCGCAGAAAATGCATATCTCAGCTTGAACCCCGGCGAAACCCAAGATGTCGCCGGTTCTGCATATCAAACGCACTGTGGAGTGGTGAAAACACCAGAAAACGTGTTTCTCGCATTAAATAGCTCGAAAAGAGCGATCTAGATGATTCTGCATACTTCTGACAGAAGACTCACCAAGATTATCGCAGAAAATGCATATCTCAGCTGGAAACCTCACGAAAATCAAGATGTCGCCGGTTCTGCGTATCAAACGCACTGTGCAGTGGTGAATACACCAGAAAACGTGTTTCTCGCATTAAATAGCTCGAAAAGAGCGATCTAGATGATTCTGCATACTTCTGACAGAAGACTCACCAAGATTATCGCAGAAAATGCATATCTCAGCTGGAAACCTCACGAAAATCAAGATGTCGCCGGTTCTGCATATCAAACGCACTGTGGAGTGGTGAAAACAACCAGATAACGTGTTTCTCGCATTAAATAGCTCGAAAAGTGCAATCTAGATGATTCTGCATACTTCTGCCAGAAGTCTCACCAAGATTATGGTAGAAAATGCATATCTCAGCTTGATACCCGACGACAGCCAAGATGTCGCCGGTTCTGCATGTCAAACGTACTGTGGAGTGGTGAAAACACCAGATAACGTGTTTCTCGCATTAAATAGCTCGAAACGAGCGATCTAGATGATTCTGCATACTTCTGACAGAAGTCTCACCAAGATTATGGTAGAAAATGCATATCTCAGCTTGATACCTGACGAAAATCAAGATGTCGCCGGTTCTGCATATCAAACGCACTGTGGAGTGGTGAAAACAACTAGATAACGTGTTTCTCGCATTAAAGAGCTCGAAAAGAGGGATCTCGATGATTCTGCATACTTCTGATAGAAGTCTCAACACGATCATCGTAGAAAATGCATATCTCAGCTTGAAACCCGTCCGAAACCAAGATATCTCCGGTTCTGCATGTCAAACGTACTGTGGAGTGGTGAATACACCAGAAAACGTGTTTCTCGCATTAAATAGCTCGAAAAGAGCGATCTAGATGATTCTGCATACTTCTGACAGAAGACTCACCAAGATTATCGCAGAAAATGCATATCTCAGCTGGAAACCTCACGAAAATCAAGATGTCGCCGGTTCTGCATATCAAACGCACTGTGGAGTGGCGAAAACACCAGATAACGTGTTTCTCGCATTAAATAGCTCGAAAAGAGCGATCTAGATGATTCTGCATACTTCTGACAGAAGACTCACCAAGATTATCGCAGAAAATGCATATCTCAGATAGAAACACCACGAATATCAAGATATCGCCGGTTCTGCATATCAAACGGTCTGTGGAGTGGTGAATACACCAGAAAACGTGTTTCTAGCATTAAATAGCTCGAAAAGTGCAATCTAGATGATTCTGCATACTTCTGACAGAAGACTCACCTAGATTATCGCAGAAAATGCATATCTCAGCTTGATACCCGACGGCAGCCAAGATGTCGCCGGTTCTGCATATCAAACGCACTGTGGAGTGGTGAAAACACCAGATAACGTGTTTCTCGCATTAAATAGCTCGAAAAGAGCGATCTAGATGATTCTGCATACTTCTGACAGAAGACTCACCAAGATTATCGCAGAAAATGCATATCTCAGCTAGAAACACCACGAATATCAAGATATCGCCGGTTCTGCATATCAAACGGTCTGTGGAGTGGTGAATACACCAGAAAACGTGTTTCTAGCATTAAATAGCTCGAAAAGAGGGATCTCGATGATTCTGCATACTTCTGACAGAAGACTCAAAATGATTATCGCAGAAAATGCATATCTCAGCTTGATACCCGACGACAGCCAAGATGTAGCCGGTTCTGCATTTCAAACGCACTGTGGAGTGGTGAAAACACCAGATAACGTGTTTCTCGTATTCAATAGCTCGAAAACAGCGATCCCGATGATTCTACATACTTCTGACTGATGTCTCACCAAGATTATCGTAGAAAATGCATATCTCAGCTTGAAACCCGACGAAATCCAAGATTTCGCCGGTTCTGCATGTCAAACGCACTGTGGAGTGGTGAAAACACCAGATAACGTGTTTCCCGCATTAAATAGCTCGAAAAGAGGGATCTCGATGATTCTGCATACTTCTGACAGAAGACTCAAAATGATTATCGCAGAAAATGCATATCTCAGCTTGATACCCGACGACAGCCAAGATGTCGCCGGTTCTGCATATCAAACGTACTGTGGAGTGGTGAAAACACCAGATAACGTGTTTCTCGCATTAAATAGCTCGAAACGAGCGATCTAGATGATTCTGCATACTTCTGACTGAAGTCTCACCAATATTATCGCAGAAAATGCATATCTCAGCTTGAACCCCGACGAAATCCAAGATGTCGCCGGTTCTGCATATCAAACGCACTGCGGAGTGGTGAAAACACCAGAAAACGTGTTTCTCGCATTAAGCATCTCGAAACGAGCGATCTAGATGATTCTGCATCCTTCTGACTGATGTCTCACCAAGATTATCGCAGAAAATGCATATCTCAGCTTGAACCCCGACGAAATCCAAGATGTCGACGGTTCTGCATATCAAACGCACTGTGGAGTGGTGAAAACACCAGATAACGTGTTTCTCGCATTAAATAGCTCGAAAAGAGGGATCTCGATGATTCTGCATACTTCTGACAGAAGACTCACCACGATTATCGCAGAAAATGCATATCTCAGCTTGATACCCGACGACAGCCAAGATGTAGCCGGTTCTGCATTTCAAACGCACTGTGGAGTGGTGAAAACACCAGATAACGTGTTTCTCGTATTCAATAGCTCGAAAACAGCGATCCCGATGATTCTACATACTTCTGACTGATGTCTCACCAAGATTATCGTAGAAAATGCATATCTCAGCTTGAAACCCGACGAAATCCAAGATTTCGCCGGTTCTGCATGTCAAACGCACTGTGGAGTGGTGAAAACACCAGATAACGTGTTTCTCGCATTAAATAGCTAGAAAAGAGGGATCTCGATGATTCTGCATACTTCTGACAGAAGACTCACCACGATTATCGCAGAAAATGCATATCTCAGCTTGATACCCGACGACAGCCAAGATATCTTCGGTTCTGCATATCAAACGCACTGTGGAGTGGTGAAAACACCAGATAACGTGTTTCTCGCATTAAATAGCTCGAAAAGAGGGATCTCGATGATTCTGCATACTTCTGACGGAAGACTCACCAAGATGATCGCAGAAAATGCATATCTCAGCTTGATACCCGACGAAAGCCAAGATGTCGCCGGTTCTGCATATCAAACGCACTGTGGAGTGGTGAAAACACCAGATAACGTGTTTCTCGCGTTAAATAGCTCGAAACGAGCGATCTAGATGATTCTGCATACTTCTGACTGAAGTCTCACCAATATTATCGCAGAAAATGCATGTCTCAGCTTGAAACCTCACGAAAATCAAGATGTCGCCGGTTCTGCATATCCAACGCACTGTGGTGTGGTGAAAACACCAGATAACGTGTTTCTCGCATTAAATAGCTAGAAAAGAGGGATCTCGATGATTCTGCATACTTCTGACAGAAGACTCACCACGATTATCGCAGAAAATGCATATCTCAGCTTGATACCCGACGACAGCCAAGATATCTTCGGTTCTGCATATCAAACGCACTGTGGAGTGGTGAAAACACCAGATAACGTGTTTCTCGCATTAAATAGCTCGAAAAGAGGGATCTCGATGATTCTGCATACTTCTGACGGAAGACTCACCAAGATTATCGCAGAAAATGCATATCTCAGCTAGAAACACCACGAATATCAAGATATCGCCGGTTCTGCATATCAAACGCTCTGTGGAGTGGTGAATACACCAGAAAACGTGTTTCTCGCGTTAAATAGCTCGAAACGAGCGATCGGGATGTTTCTGCATACTTCTGACTGAAGTCTCACCAATATTATCGCAGAAAATGCATATCTCAGCTTGAAACCTCACGAAAATCAAGATGTCGCTGGTTCTGCTTATCAAACGCACTGTGGAGTGGTGAAAACAACTAGATAACATGTTTCTCGCATTAAAGAGCTCGAAAAGAGGGATCTCGATGATTCTGCATACTTCTGATAGAAGTCTCAACACGATTATCGTAGAAAATGCATATCTCAGCTTGAATCCCGGCGTAACCAAGATGTCGCCGGTTCTGCATATCCAACGCACTGTGGAGTGGTGAAAACAACTAGATAACGTGTTTCTCGCATCAAAGAGCTCAAAAAGAGGGATCTCGATGATTCTGCATACTTCTGATAGAAGTCTCAACACGATTATCGTAGAAAATGCATATCTCAGCTTGAATCCCGACCGTAACCAAGATATCTCCGGTTCTGCATGTCAAACGCACTGTGGAGTGGCGAAAACACCAGATAACGTGTTTCTCGCATGAAGTAGCAAGAAAAGAGCGATCTCGATGATTCTGCATACTTCTGACAGAAGTCTCACCAAGATTATCGTAGAAAATGCATATCTCATCTTGAAACCCGTCCGAAACCAAGATATCTCCGGTTCTGCATGTCAAACGTACTGTGGAGTGGTGAATACACCAGAAAACGTGTTTCTCGCATTAAATATCTCGAAAAGAGCGATCTAGATGATTCTGCATACTTCTGACAGAAGACTCACCAAGATTATCGCAGAAAATGCATATCTCAGCTGGAAACCTCACGAAAATCAAGATGTCGCCGGTTCTGCATATCCAACGCACTGTGGTGTGGTGAAAACACCAGATAACGTGTTTCTCGCATTAAATAGCTAGAAAAGAGGGATCTCGATGATTCTGCATACTTCTGACAGAAGACTCACCACGATTATCGCAGAAAATGCATATCTCAGCTTGATACCCGACGACAGCCAAGATATCTTCGGTTCTGCATATCAAACGCACTGTGGAGTGGTGAAAACACCAGATAACGTGTTTCTCGCATTAAATAGCTCGAAAAGAGGGATCTCGATGATTCTGCATACTTCTGACGGAAGACTCACCAAGATTATCGCAGAAAATGCATATCTCAGCTAGAAACACCACGAATATCAAGATATCGCCGGTTCTGCATATCAAACGCTCTGTGGAGTGGTGAATACACCAGAAAACGTGTTTCTCGCATTAAATAGCTCGAATAGTGCAATCTAGATGATTCTGCATACTTCTGAAAGAAGACTCACCAAGATTATCGCAGAAAATGCATGTCTCAGCTAGAAACACCACGAATATCAACATATCGCCGGTTCTGCATATCAAACGCACTGTGGAGTGGTGAAAACACCAGATAACGTGTTTCTCGCATTAAATAGCTCGAAGCGAGCGATCTAGATGATTGTGCATACTTTTGACAGAAGTCTCACCAAGATTATCGTAGAAAATGCATATCCCAGCTTGATACCCGACGAAAATCAAGATGTCGCCGGTTCTGCATATCAAACGCACTGTGGAGTGGTGAAAATACCAGATAACGTGTTTCTCGTATTAAATAGCTCGAAAACAGCGATCCCGATGATTCTGCATACTTCTGACTGATGTCTCACCAAGATTATCGTAGAAAATGCATATCTCAGCTTGAAACCCGACGAATTCCAAGATTTCGCCGGTTCTGCATGTCAAACTCACTGTGGAGTGGTGAAAACACCAGATAACGTGTTTCCCGCATTAAATAGCTCGAAAAGAGGGATCTCGATGATTCTGCATACTTCTGACAGAAGACTCACAATGATTATCGCAGAAAATGCATATCTCAGCTTGAACCCCGACGAAACCCAAGATGTCGCCGGTTCTGCATATCAAACGCACTGTGGGGTGGTGAAAACACGAGATAACGTGTTTCTCGCATTAAATAGCTCGAAAAGAGGGATCTCGATGATTCTGCATACTTCTGACAGAAGACTCACCAATATTATCGCAGAAAACGCATATCTCAGCTAGAAACCTCACGAAAACCAAGATATCGCCGGTTCTGCATATCAAACGCCCTGTGGAGTGATGAAAACACCAGATAACGTGTTTCCCGCATTAAATAGCTCGAAAAGAGGGATCTCGATGATTCTGCATACTTCTGACAGAAGACTCACAATGATTATCGCAGAAAATGCATATCTCAGCTTGAACCCCGACGAAACCCAAGATGTCGCCGGTTCTGCATATCAAACGCACTGTGGGGTGGTGAAAACACGAGATAACGTGTTTCTCGCATTAAATAGCTCGAAAAGAGGGATCTCGATGATTCTGCATACTTCTGACAGAAGACTCGTCAAGATTATCGCAGAAAATGCATATCCCAGCTTGATACCCGACGAAAATCAAGATGTCGCCGGTTCTGCATATCAAACGCACTGTGGAGTGGTGAAAATACCAGATAACGTGTTTCTCGTATTAAATAGCTCGAAAACAGCGATCCCGATGATTCTGCATACTTCTGACTGATGTCTCACCAAGATTATCGTAGAAAATGCATATCTCAGCTTGAAACCCGACGAAATCCAAGATTTCGCCGGTTCTGCATGTCAAACTCACTGTGGAGTGGTGAAAACACCAGATAACGTGTTTCCCGCATTAAATAGCTCGAAAAGAGGGATCTCGATGATTCTGCATACTTCTGACAGAAGACTCACAATGATTATCGCAGAAAATGCATATCTCAGCTTGAACCCCGACGAAACCCAAGATGTCGCCGGTTCTGCATATCAAACGCACTGTGGGGTGGTGAAAACACGAGATAACGTGTTTCTCGCATTAAATAGCTCGAAAAGAGGGATCTCGATGATTCTGCATACTTCTGACAGAAGACTCGTCAAGATTATCGCAGAAAATGCATATCTCAGCTAGAAACACCACGAATATCAAGATATCGCCGGTTCTGCATATCAAACGCACTGTGGTGTGGTGAATACACCAGAAAACGTGTTTCTCACATTAAATAGCTCGAAAAGTGCAATCTGGATGATTCTGCATACTTCTGACAGAAGACTCACAAAGATTATCGCAGAAACTGCATATCTCAGCTTGATACCCGACGACAGCCAAGATGTCGCCAGTTCTGCATATCAAACGCAATGTGGAGTGGTGAAAACACCAAATAAGGTGTTTCTCGCATTAAATAGCTCGAAAAGAGCGATCTAGATGATTCTGCATACTTCTGACAGAAGAATCACCAAGATTATCGCAGAAAATGCATGTCTCAGCTAGAAACACCACGAATATCAAGATATCGCCGGTTCTGCATATCAAACGCACTGTGGAGTGGTGAATACACCAGAAAACGTGTTTCTCGCATTAAATAGCTCGAAAAGTGCAATCTAGATGATTCTGCATACTTCTGACAGAAGACTCACAAAGATTATCGCAGAAACTGCATATCTCAGCTTGATACCCGACGACAGCCAAGATGTAGCCGGTTCTGCATTTCAAACGCACTGTGGAGTGGTGAAAACACCAGATAACGTGTTTCTTGTATTCAATAGCTCGAAAACAGCGATCCCGATGATTCTACATACTTCTGACTGATGTCTCACCAAGATTATCGTAGAAAATGCATATCTCAGCTTGAAACCCGACGAAATCCAAGATTTCGCCGGTTCTGCATGTCAAACGCACTGTGGAGTGGTGAAAACACCAGATAACGTGTTTCCCGCATTAAATAGCTCGAAAAGAGCGATCTAGATGATTCTGCATACTTCTGACTGAAGTCTCAAAATGATTATCGCAGAAAATGCATATCTCAGCTTGATACCCGACGACAGCCAAGATGTCGCCGGTTCTGCATATCAAACGTACTGTGGAGTGGTGAAAACACCAGATAACGTGTTTCTCGCATTAAATAGCTCGAAACGAGCGATCTAGATGATTCTGCATACTTCTGACTGAAGTCTCACCAATATTATCGCAGAAAATGCATATCTCAGCTTGAACCCCGACGAAATCCAAGATGTCGCCGGTTCTGCATATCAAACGCACTGCGGAGTGGTGAAAACACCAGAAAACGTGTTTCTCGCATTAAGCATCTCGAAACGAGCGATGTAGATGATTCTGCATCCTTCTGACTGATGTCTCACCAAGATTATCGCAGAAAATGCATATCTCAGCTTGAACCCCGACGAAATCCAAGATGTCGACGGTTCTGCATATCAAACGCACTGTGGAGTGGTGAAAACACCAGATAACGTGTTTGTCGCATTAAATAGCTCGAAAAGAGCGATCCCGATGATTCTGCATACTTCTGACTGATGTCTCACCAAGATTATCGTAGAAAATGCATATCTCAGCTTGAACCCCGACGAAACCCAAGATGTCGCCGGTTCTGCACATCAAACGCACTGTGGAGTGGTGAAAACAACCAGATAACGTGTTTCTCGCATTAAATAGCTCGAAAAGTGCAATCCAGATGATTCTGCATACTTCTGCCAGAAGTCTCACCAAGATTATGGTAGAAAATGCATATCTCAGCTTGATACCCGACGACAGCCAAGATGTCGCCGGTTCTGCATATCAAACGTACTGTGGAGTGGTGAAAACACCAGATAACGTGTTTCTCGCATTAAATAGCTCGAAACGAGCGATCTAGATGATTCTGCATACTTCTGACTGAAGTCTCACCAATATTATCGCAGAAAATGCATATCTCAGCTTGAACCCCGACGAAATCCAAGATGTCGCCGGTTCTGCATATCAAACGCACTGCGGAGTGGTGAAAACACCAGAAAACGTGTTTCTCGCATTAAGCATCTCGAAACGAGCGATGTAGATGATTCTGCATCCTTCTGACTGATGTCTCACCAAGATTATCGCAGAAAATGCATATCTCAGCTTGAACCCCGACGAAATCCAAGATGTCGACGGTTCTGCATATCAAACGCACTGTGGAGTGGTGAAAACACCAGATAACGTGTTTGTCGCATTAAATAGCTCGAAAAGAGCGATCCCGATGATTCTGCATACTTCTGACTGATGTCTCACCAAGATTATCGTAGAAAATGCATATCTCAGCTTGAACCCCGACGAAACCCAAGATGTCGCCGGTTCTGCACATCAAACGCACTGTGGAGTGGTGAAAACAACCAGATAACGTGTTTCTCGCATTAAATAGCTCGAAAAGTGCAATCCAGATGATTCTGCATACTTCTGCCAGAAGTCTCACCAAGATTATGGTAGAAAATGCATATCTCAGCTTGATACCCGACGACAGCAAAGATGTCGCCGGTTCTGCATGTCAAACTACTGTGGAGTGGTGAAAACACCAGATAACGTGTTTCTCGCATTAAATAGCTCGAAACGAGCGATCTAGATGATTCTGCATACTTCTGACAGAAGACTCACCAAGATTATCGCAGAAAATGCATATCTCAGCTTGATACCCGACGGCAGCCAAGATGTCGCCAGTTCTGCATATCAAACGCACTGTGGAGTGGTGAAAACACCAGATAACGTGTTTCCCGCATTAAATAGCTCGAAAAGAGTGATCTCGATGATTCTGCATACTTCTGACAGAAGACTCACAATGATTATCGCAGAAAATGCATATCTCAGCTTGAACCCCGACGAAACCCAAGATGTCGCCGGTTCTGCATATCAAACGCACTGTGGAGTGGAGAAAACACCAGAAAACGTGTTTCTCGCATTAAGCAGCTCGAAACGAGCGATCTAGATGGTTCTGCATACTTCTGACTGATGTCTCACCAAGATTATCGTAGAAAATGCATATCTCAGCTTGAAACCCGACGAAATCCAAGATTTCGCCGGTTCTGCATATCAAACGCACTGTGGAGTGGTGAAAACACCAGACAACGTGTTTCCCGCATTAAATAGCTCGAAAAGAGGGATCTCGATGATTCTGCATACTTCTGACAGAAGACTCACCAAGATTATCGCAGAAAATGCATATCTCAGCTGGAAACCTCACGAAAATCAAGATGTCGCCGGTTCTGCGTATCAAACGCACTGTGCAGTGGTGAATACACCAGAAAACGTGTTTCTCGCATTAAATAGCTCGAAAAGAGCGATCTAGATGATTCTGCATACTTCTGACAGAAGACTCACCAAGATTATCGCAGAAAATGCATATCTCAGCTGGAAACCTCTCGAAAATCAAGATGTCGCCGGTTCTGCATATCAAACGCACTGTGGAGTGGTGAAAACAACCAGATAACGTGTTTCTCGCATTAAATAGCTCGAAAAGTGCAATCTAGATGATTCTGCATACTTCTGCCAGAAGTCTCACCAAGATTATGGTAGAAAATGCATATCTCAGCTTGATACCCGACGACAGCCAAGATGTCGCCGGTTCTGCATGTCAAACGTACTGTGGAGTGGTGAAAACACCAGATAACGTGTTTCTCGCATTAAATAGCTCGAAACGAGCGATCTAGATGATTCTGCATACTTCTGACAGAAGTCTCACCAAGATTATGGTAGAAAATGCATATCTCAGCTTGATACCTGACGAAAATCAAGATGTCGCCGGTTCTGCATATCAAACGCACTGTGGAGTGGTGAAAACAACTAGATAACGTGTTTCTCGCATTAAAGAGCTCGAAAAGAGGGATCTCGATGATTCTGCATACTTCTGATAGAAGTCTCAACACGATCATCGTAGAAAATGCATATCTCAGCTTGAAACCCGTCCGAAACCAAGATATCTCCGGTTCTGCATGTCAAACGTACTGTGGAGTGGTGAATACACCAGAAAACGTGTTTCGCGCATTAAATAGCTCGAAAAGAGCGATCTAGATGATTCTGCATACTTCTGACAGAAGACTCACCAAGATAATCGCAGAAAATGCATATCTCAGCTTGAACCCCGGTGAAACCCAAGATGTCGCCGGTTCTGCATATCAAACGCACTGTGGAGTGGTGAAAACACCAGAAAACGTGTTTCTCGCATTAAATAGCTCGAAAAGAGCGATCTAGATGATTCTGCATACTTCTGACAGAAGACTCACCAAGATTATCGCAGAAAATGCATATCTCAGCTGGAAACCTCACGAAAATCAAGATGTCGCCGGTTCTGCATATCAAACGCACTGTGGAGTGGTGAATACACCAGAAAACGTGTTTCTCGCATTAAATAGCTCGAAAAGAGCGATCTAGATGATTCTGCATACTTCTGACAGAAGACTCACCAAGATTATCGCAGAAAATGCATATCTCAGCTGGAAACCTCACGGAAATCAAGATGTCGCCGGTTCTGCATATCAAACGCACTGTGGAGTGGTGAAAACAACCAGATAACGTGTTTCTCGCATTAAATAGCTCGAAAAGTGCAATCTAGATGATTCTGCATACTTCTGCCAGAAGTCTCACCAAGATTATGGTAGAAAATGCATATCTCAGCTTGATACCCGACGACAGCCAAGATGTCGCCGGTTCTGCATGTCAAACGTACTGTGGAGTGGTGAAAACACCAGATAACGTGTTTCTCGCATTAAATAGCTCCAAACGAGCGATCTAGATGATTCTGCATACTTCTGACAGAAGTCTCACCAAGATTATGGTAGAAAATGCATATCTCAGCTTGATACCTGACGAAAATCAAGATGTCGCCGGTTCTGCATATCAAACGCACTGTGGAGTGGTGAAAACAACTAGATAACGTGTTTCTCGCATTAAAGAGCTCGAAAAGAGGGATCTCGATGATTCTGCATACTTCTGATAGAAGTCTCAACACGATCATCGTAGAAAATGCATATCTCAGCTTGAAACCCGTCCGAAACCAAGATATCTCCGGTTCTGCATGTCAAACGTACTGTGGAGTGGTGAATACACCAGAAAACGTGTTTCTCGCATTAAATAGCTCGAAAAGAGCGATCTAGATGATTCTGCATACTTCTGACAGAAGACTCACCAAGATTATCGCAGAAAATGCATATCTCAGCTGGAAACCTCACGAAAATCAAGATGTCGCCGGTTCTGCATATCAAACGCACTGTGGAGTGGCGAAAACACCAGATAACGTGTTTCTCGCATTAAATAGCTCGAAAAGAGCGATCTAGATGATTCTGCATACTTCTGACAGAAGACTCACCAAGATTATCGCAGAAAATGCATATCTCAGCTAGAAACACCACGAATATCAAGATATCGCCGGTTCTGCATATCAAACGGTCTGTGGAGTGGTGAATACACCAGAAAACGTGTTTCTAGCATTAAATAGCTCGAAAAGTGCAATCTAGATGATTCTGCATACTTCTGACAGAAGACTCACCTAGATTATCGCAGAAAATGCATATCTCAGCTTGATACCCGACGGCAGCCAAGATGTCGCCGGTTCTGCATATCAAACGCACTGTGGAGTGGTGAAAACACCAGATAACGTGTTTCTCGCATTAAATAGCTCGAAAAGAGCGATCTAGATGATTCTGCATACTTCTGACAGAAGACTCACCAAGATTATCGCAGAAAATGCATATCTCAGCTAGAAACACCACGAATATCAAGATATCGCCGGTTCTGCATATCAAACGGTCTGTGGAGTGGTGAATACATCAGAAAACGTGTTTCTAGCATTAAATAGCTCGAAAAGAGGGATCTCGATGATTCTGCATACTTCTGACAGAAGACTCAAAATGATTATCGCAGAAAATGCATATCTCAGCTTGATACCCGACGACAGCCAAGATGTAGCCGGTTCTGCATTTCAAACGCACTGTGGAGTGGTGAAAACACCAGATAACGTGTTTCTCGTATTCAATAGCTCGAAAACAGCGATCCCGATGATTCTACATACTTCTGACTGATGTCTCACCAAGATTATCGTAGAAAATGCATATCTCAGCTTGAAACCCGACGAAATCCAAGATTTCGCCGGTTCTGCATGTCAAACGCACTGTGGAGTGGTGAAAACACCAGATAACGTGTTTCCCGCATTAAATAGCTCGAAAAGAGGGATCTCGATGATTCTGCATACTTCTGACAGAAGACTCAAAATGATTATCGCAGAAAATGCATATCTCAGCTTGATACCCGACGACAGCCAAGATGTAGCCGGTTCTGCATTTCAAACGCACTGTGGAGTGGTGAAAACACCAGATAACGTGTTTCTCGTATTCAATAGCTCGAAAAGAGCGATCTAGATGATTCTGCATACTTCTGACAGAAGAATCACCAAGATTATCGCAGAAAATGCATGTCTCAGCTAGAAACACCACGAATATCAAGATATCGCCGGTTCTGCATATCAAACGCACTGTGGAGTGGTGAATACACCAGAAAACGTGTTTCTCGCATTAAATAGCTCGAAAAGAGGGATCTCGATGATTCTGCATACTTCTGACAGAAGACTCAAAATGATTATCGCAGAAAATGCATATCTCAGCTTGATACCCGACGACAGCCAAGATGTAGCCGGTTCTGCATTTCAAACGCACTGTGGAGTGGTGAAAACACCAGATAACGTGTTTCTCGTATTCAATAGCTCGAAAACAGCGATCCCGATGATTCTACATACTTCTGACTGATGTCTCACCAAGATTATCGTAGAAAATGCATATCTCAGCTTGAAACCCGACGAAATCCAAAATTTCGCCGGTTCTGCATGTCAAACGCACTGTGGAGTGGTGAAAACACCAGATAACGTGTTTCCCGCATTAAATAGCTCGAAAAGAGGGATCTCGATGATTCTGCATACTTCTGACAGAAGACTCAAAATGATTATCGCAGAAAATGCATATCTCAGCTTGATACCCGACGACAGCCAAGATGTCGCCGGTTCTGCATATCAAACGTACTGTGGAGTGGTGAAAACACCAGATAACGTGTTTCTCGCATTAAATAGCTCGAAACGAACGATCTAGATGATTCTGCATACTTCTGACTGAAGTCTCACCAATATTATCGCAGAAAATGCATATCTCAGCTTGAACCCCGACGAAATCCAAGATGTCGCCGGTTCTGCATATCAAACGCACTGCGGAGTGGTGAAAACACCAGAAAACGTGTTTCTCGCATTAAGCATCTCGAAACGAGCGATCTAGATGATTCTGCATCCTTCTGACTGATGTCTCACCAAGATTATCGCAGAAAATGCATATCTCAGCTTGAACCCCGACGAAATCCAAGATGTCGACGGTTCTGCATATCAAACGCACTGTGGAGTGGTGAAAACACCAGATAACGTGTTTCTCGCATTAAATAGCTCGAAAAGAGCGATCTCGATGATTCTGCATACTTCTGACTGATGTCTCACCAAGATTATCGTAGAAAATGCATATCTCAGCTTGAACCCCGACGAAACCCAAGATGTCGCCGGTTCTGCACATCAAACGCACTGTGGAGTGGTGAAAACAACCAGATAACGTGTTTCTCGCATTAAATAGCTCGAAAAGTGCAATCTATATGATTCTGCATACTTCTGCCAGAAGTCTCACCAAGATTATGGTAGAAAATGCATATCTCAGCTTGATACCCGACGACAGCAAAGATGTCGCCGGTTCTGCATGTCAAACTACTGTGGAGTGGTGAAAACACCAGATAACGTGTTTCTCGCATTAAATAGCTCGAAACGAGCGATCTAGATGATTCTGCATACTTCTGACAGAAGACTCACCAAGATTATCGCAGAAAATGCATATCTCAGCTTGATACCCGACGGCAGCCAAGATGTCGCCAGTTCTGCATATCAAACGCACTGTGGAGTGGTGAAAACACCAGATAACGTGTTTCTCGCATTAAATAGCTCGAAACGAGCGATCTAGATGATTCTGCATATTTCTGACAGAAGTCTCACCAAGATTATCGTAGAAAATGCATATCTCAGCTTGAAACCCGACGAAATCCAAGATTTCGCCGGTTCTGCATGTCAAACGCACTGTGGAGTGGTGAAAACACCAGATAACGTGTTTCCCGCATTAAATAGCTCGAAAAGAGGGATCTCGATGATTCTGCATACTTCTGACAGAAGACTCACAATGATTATCGCAGAAAATGCATATCTCAGCTTGAACCCCGACGAAACCCAAGATGTCGCCGGTTCTGCATATCAAACGCACTGTGGAGTGGAGAAAACACCAGAAAACGTGTTTCTCGCATTAAGCAGCTCGAAACGAGCGATCTAGATGGTTCTGCATACTTCTGACTGATGTCTCACCAAGATTATCGTAGAAAATGCATATCTCAGCTTGAAACCCGACGAAATCCAAGATTTCGCCGGTTCTGCATATCAAACGCACTGTGGAGTGGTGAAAACACCAGACAACGTGTTTCCCGCATTAAATAGCTCGAAAAGAGGGATCTCGATGATTCTGCATACTTCTGACAGAAGAATCACCAAGATTATCGCAGAAAATGCATATCTCAGCTTGAACCCCGGCGAAACCCAAGATGTCGCCGGTTCTGCATATCAAACGCACTGTGGAGTGGTGAAAACACCAGAAAACGTGTTTCTCGCATTAAATAGCTCGAAAAGAGCGATCTAGATGATTCTGCATACTTCTGACAGAAGACTCACCAAGATTATCGCAGAAAATGCATATCTCAGCTGGAAACCTCACGAAAATCAAGATGTCGCCGGTTCTGCGTATCAAACGCACTGTGCAGTGGTGAATACACCAGAAAACGTGTTTCTCGCATTAAATAGCTCGAAAAGAGCGATCTAGATGATTCTGCATACTTCTGACAGAAGACTCACCAAGATTATCGCAGAAAATGCATATCTCAGCTGGAAACCTCACGAAAATCAAGATGTCGCCGGTTCTGCATATCAAACGCACTGTGGAGTGGTGAAAACAACCAGATAACGTGTTTCTCGCATTAAATAGCTCGAAAAGTGCAATCTAGATGATTCTGCATACTTCTGCCAGAAGTCTCACCAAGATTATGGTAGAAAATGCATATCTCAGCTTGATACCCGACGACAGCCAAGATGTCGCCGGTTCTGCATGTCAAACGTACTGTGGAGTGGTGAAAACACCAGATAACGTGTTTCTCGCATTAAATAGCTCGAAACGAGCGATCTAGATGATTCTGCATCCTTCTGACAGAAGTCTCACCAAGATTATGGTAGAAAATGCATATCTCAGCTTGATACCTGACGAAAATCAAGATGTCGCCGGTTCTGCATATCAAACGCACTGTGGAGTGGTGAAAACAACTAGATAACGTGTTTCTCGCATTAAAGAGCTCGAAAAGAGGGATCTCGATGATTCTGCATACTTCTGATAGAAGTCTCAACACGATCATCGTAGAAAATGCATATCTCAGCTTGAAACCCGTCCGAAACCAAGATATCTCCGGTTCTGCATGTCAAACGTACTGTGGAGTGGTGAATACACCAGAAAACGTGTTTCTCGCATTAAATAGCTCGAAAAGAGCGATCTAGATGATTCTGCATACTTCTGACAGAAGACTCACCAAGATTATCGCAGAAAATGCATATCTCAGCTGGAAACCTCACGAAAATCAAGATGTCGCCGGTTCTGCATATCAAACGCACTGTGGAGTGGCGAAAACACCAGATAACGTGTTTCTCGCATTAAATAGCTCGAAAAGAGCGATCTAGATGATTCTGCATACTTCTGACAGAAGACTCACCAAGATTATCGCAGAAAATGCATATCTCAGATAGAAACACCACGAATATCAAGATATCGCCGGTTCTGCATATCAAACGGTCTGTGGAGTGGTGAATACACCAGAAAACGTGTTTCTAGCATTAAATAGCTCGAAAAGTGCAATCTAGATGATTCTGCATACTTCTGACAGAAGACTCACCTAGATTATCGCAGAAAATGCATATCTCAGCTTGATACCCGACGGCAGCCAAGATGTCGCCGGTTCTGCATATCAAACGCACTGTGGAGTGGTGAAAACACCAGATAACGTGTTTCTCGCATTAAATAGCTCGAAAAGAGCGATCTAGATGATTCTGCATACTTCTGACAGAAGACTCACCAAGATTATCGCAGAAAATGCATATCTCAGCTAGAAACACCACGAATATCAAGATATCGCCGGTTCTGCATATCAAACGGTCTGTGGAGTGGTGAATACACCAGAAAACGTGTTTCTAGCATTAAATAGCTCGAAAAGAGGGATCTCGATGATTCTGCATACTTCTGACAGAAGACTCAAAATGATTATCGCAGAAAATGCATATCTCAGCTTGATACCCGACGACAGCCAAGATGTAGCCGGTTCTGCATTTCAAACGCACTGTGGAGTGGTGAAAACACCAGATAACGTGTTTCTCGTATTCAATAGCTCGAAAACAGCGATCCCGATGATTCTACATACTTCTGACTGATGTCTCACCAAGATTATCGTAGAAAATGCATATCTCAGCTTGAAACCCGACGAAATCCAAGATTTCGCCGGTTCTGCATGTCAAACGCACTGTGGAGTGGTGAAAACACCAGATAACGTGTTTCCCGCATTAAATAGCTCGAAAAGAGGGATCTCGATGATTCTGCATACTTCTGACAGAAGACTCAAAATGATTATCGCAGAAAATGCATATCTCAGCTTGATACCCGACGACAGCCAAGATGTCGCCGGTTCTGCATATCAAACGTACTGTGGAGTGGTGAAAACACCAGATAACGTGTTTCTCGCATTAAATAGCTCGAAACGAGCGATCTAGATGATTCTGCATACTTCTGACTGAAGTCTCACCAATATTATCGCAGAAAATGCATATCTCAGCTTGAACCCCGACGAAATCCAAGATGTCGCCGGTTCTGCATATCAAACGCACTGCGGAGTGGTGAAAACACCAGAAAACGTGTTTCTCGCATTAAGCATCTCGAAACGAGCGATCTAGATGATTCTGCATCCTTCTGACTGATGTCTCACCAAGATTATCGCAGAAAATGCATATCTCAGCTTGAACCCCGACGAAATCCAAGATGTCGACGGTTCTGCATATCAAACGCACTGTGGAGTGGTGAAAACACCAGATAACGTGTTTCTCGCATTAAATAGCTCGAAAAGAGCGATCCCGATGATTCTGCATACTTCTGACTGATGTCTCACCAAGATTATCGTAGAAAATGCATATCTCAGCTTGAACCCCGACGAAACCCAAGATGTCGCCGGTTCTGCACATCAAACGCACTGTGGAGTGGTGAAAACAACCAGATAACGTGTTTCTCGCATTAAATAGCTCGAAAAGTGCAATCTATATGATTCTGCATACTTCTGCCAGAAGTCTCACCAAGATTATGGTAGAAAATGCATATCTCAGCTTGATACCTGACGAAAATCAAGATGTCGCCGGTTCTGCATATCAAACGCACTGTGGAGTGGTGAAAACAACTAGATAACGTGTTTCTCGCATTAAAGAGCTCGAAAAGAGGGATCTCGATGATTCTGCTTACTTCTGATAGAAGTCTCAACACGATCATCGTAGAAAATGCATATCTCAGCTTGAAACCCGACGAAATCCAAGATTTCGCCGGTTCTGCATATCAAACGCACTGTGGAGTGGTGAAAACACCAGACAACGTGTTTCCCGCATTAAATAGCTCGAAAAGAGGGATCTCGATGATTCTGCATACTTCTGACAGAAGAATCACCAAGATTATCGCAGAAAATGCATATCTCAGCTTGAACCCCGGCGAAACCCAAGATGTCGCCGGTTCTGCATATCAAACGCACTGTGGAGTGGTGAAAACACCAGAAAACGTGTTTCTCGCATTAAATATCTCGAAAAGAGCGATCTAGATGATTCTGCATACTTCTGACAGAAGACTCACCAAGATTATCGCAGAAAATGCATATCTCAGCTGGAAACCTCACGAAAATCAAGATGTCGCCGGTTCTGCGTATCAAACGCACTGTGCAGTGGTGAATACACCAGAAAACGTGTTTCTCGCATTAAATAGCTCGAAAAGAGCGATCTAGATGATTCTGCATACTTCTGACAGAAGACTCACCAAGATTATCGCAGAAAATGCATATCTCAGCTGGAAACCTCACGAAAATCAAGATGTCGCCGGTTCTGCATATCAAACGCACTGTGGAGTGGTGAAAACAACCAGATAACGTGTTTCTCGCATTAAATAGCTCGAAAAGTGCAATCTAGATGATTCTGCATACTTCTGCCAGAAGTCTCACCAAGATTATGGTAGAAAATGCATATCTCAGCTTGATACCCGACGACAGCCAAGATGTCGCCGGTTCTGCATGTCAAACGTACTGTGGAGTGGTGAAAACACCAGATAACGTGTTTCTCGCATTAAATAGCTCGAAACGAGCGATCTAGATGATTCTGCATACTTCTGACAGAAGTCTCACCAAGATTATGGTAGAAAATGCATATCTCAGCTTGATACCTGACGAAAATCAAGATGTCGCCGGTTCTGCATATCAAACGCACTGTGGAGTGGTGAAAACAACTAGATAACGTGTTTCTCGCATTAAATAGCTCGAAAAGAGGGATCTCGATGATTCTGCTTACTTCTGATAGAAGTCTCAACACGATCATCGTAGAAAATGCATATCTCAGCTTGAAACCCGTCCGAAACCAAGATATCTCCGGTTCTGCATGTCAAACGTACTGTGGAGTGGTGAATACACCAGAAAACGTGTTTCGCGCATTAAATAGCTCGAAAAGAGCGATCTAGATGATTCTGCATACTTCTGACATAGAAACTCACCAAGATTATCGCAGAAAATGCATATCTCAGCTTGAACCCCGGTGAAACCCAAGATGTCGCCGGTTCTGCATATCAAACGCACTGTGGAGTGGTGAAAACACCAGAAAACGTGTTTCTCGCATTAAATAGCTCGAAAAGAGCGATCTAGATGATTCTGCATACTTCTGACAGAAGACTCACCAAGATTATCGCAGAAAATGCATATCTCAGCTGGAAACCTCACGAAAATCAAGATGTCTCCGGTTCTGCATATCAAACGCACTGTGGAGTGGTGAATACACCAGAAAACGTGTTTCTCGCATTAAATAGCTCGAAAAGAGCGATCTAGATGATTCTGCATACTTCTGACAGAAGACTCACCAAGATTATCGCAGAAAATGCATATCTCAGCTGGAAACCTCACGAAAATCAAGATGTCGCCGGTTCTGCATATCAAACGCACTGTGGAGTGGTGAAAACAACCAGATAACGTGTTTCTCGCATTAAATAGCTCGAAAAGTGCAATCTAGATGATTCTGCATACTTCTGCCAGAAGTCTCACCAAGATTATGGTAGAAAATGCATATCTCAGCTTGATACCCGACGACAGCCAAGATGTCGCCGGTTCTGCATGTCAAACGTACTGTGGAGTGGTGAAAACACCAGATAACGTGTTTCTCGCATTAAATAGCTCCAAACGAGCGATCTAGATGATTCTGGATACTTCTGACAGAAGTCTCACCAAGATTATGGTAGAAAATGCATATCTCAGCTTGATACCTGACGAAAATCAAGATGTCGCCGGTTCTGCATATCAAACGCACCGTGGAGTGGTGAAAACAACTAGATAACGTGTTTCTCGCTTTAAAGAGCTCGAAAAGAGGGATCTCGAAGATTCTGCATACTTCTGATAGAAGTCTCAACACGATCATCGTAGAAAATGCATATCTCAGCTTGAAACCCGTCCGAAACCAAGATATCTCCGGTTCTGCATGTCAAACGTACTGTGGAGTGGTGAATACACCAGAAAACGTGTTTCTCGCATTAAATAGCTCGAAAAGAGCGATCTAGATGATTCTGCATACTTCTGACAGAAGACTCACCAAGATTATCGCAGAAAATGCATATCTCAGCTGGAAACCTCACGAAAATCAAGATGTCTCCGGTTCTGCATATCAAACGCACTGTGGAGTGGTGAATACACCAGAAAACGTGTTTCTCGCATTAAATAGCTCGAAAAGAGCGATCTAGATGATTCTGCATACTTCTGACAGAAGACTCACCAAGATTATCGCAGAAAATGCATATCTCAGCTGGAAACCTCACGAAAATCAAGATGTCGCCGGTTCTGCATATCAAACGCACTGTGGAGTGGTGAAAACAACCAGATAACGTGTTTCTCGCATTAAATAGCTCGCAAAGTGCAATCTAGATGATTCTGCATACTTCTGCCAGAAGTCTCACCAAGATTATGGTAGAAAATGCATATCTCAGCTTGATACCCGACGACAGCCAAGATGTCGCCGGTTCTGCATGTCAAACGTACTGTGGAGTGGTGAAAACACCAGATAACGTGTTTCTCGCATTAAATAGCTCCAAACGAGCGATCTAGATGATTCTGCATACTTCTGACAGAAGTCTCACCAAGATTATGGTAGAAAATGCATATCTCAGCTTGATACCTGACGAAAATCAAGATGTCGCCGGTTCTGCATATCAAACGCACTGTGGAGTGGTGAAAACAACTAGATAACGTGTTTCTCGCATTAAAGAGCTCGAAAAGAGGGATCTCGATGATTCTGCATACTTCTGATAGAAGTCTCAACACGATCATCGTAGAAAATGCATATCTGAGCTTGAAACCCGTCCGAAACCAAGATATCTCCGGTTCTGCATGTCAAACGTACTGTGGAGTGGTGAATACACCAGAAAACGTGTTTCTCGCATTAAATAGCTCGAAAAGAGCGATCTAGATGATTCTGCATACTTCTGACAGAAGACTCACCAAGATTATCGCAGAAAATGCATATCTCAGCTGGAAACCTCACGAAAATCAAGATGTCGCCGGTTCTGCATATCAAACGCACTGTGGAGTGGTGAAAACACCAGATAACGTGTTTCTCGCATTAAATAGCTCGAAACGAGCGATCTAGATGATTCTGCATATTTCTGACAGAAGTCTCACCAAGATTATCGTAGAAAATGCATATCTCAGCTTGAAACCCGGCGAAATCCAAGATTTCGCCGGTTCTGCATGTCAAACGCACTGTGGAGTGGTGAAAACACCAGATAACGTGTTTCCCGCATTAAATAGCTCGAAAAGAGGGATCTCGATGATTCTGCATACTTCTGACAGAAGACTCACAATGATTATCGCAGAAAATGCATATCTCAGCTTGAACCCCGACGAAACCCAAGATGTCGCCGGTTCTGCATATCAAACGCACTGTGGAGTGGAGAAAACACCAGAAAACGTGTTTCTCGCATTAAGCAGCTCGAAAAGAGCGATCCCGATGATTCTGCATACTTCTGGCAGAATTCTCACCAAGATTGACGTAGAAAATGCATATCTCAGCCTGAAACCCGACGAAATCCAAGATGTCGCCGGTTCTGCATATCAAACGCACTGTGGAATGTTGAAAATACCAGAAAACCTGTTTTTTCGCATTAAATAGCTCGAAAAGAGCGATCTAGATGATTCTGCATACTTCTGACTGAAGTCTCACCAATCGTATCGCAGAAAATGCATATCTCAGCTTGAAACCTCACGAAAATCGAGATGTCGCCGGTTCTGCATATCAAACGCCCCGTGGAGTGGTGAAAACAACCAGATAACGTGTTTCTCGCATTAAATAGCTCGAAAAGAGGGATCTCGATGATTCTGCATTCTTCTGTGAGAAGTCTCACCAAGATTATCGTAGAAAATGCATATCTCAGATTGAAACCTCACGAAAACCAAGTTACCTTCGGTTCGGCACATCAAACGTACTGTGGAGTGGTGGAAGCACCAGAAAACGTGTTTCTCGCATTAAGAAGCTCGAAAAGAGCGATCCCGATGATTCTGCATACTTCTGGCAGAATTCTCACCACGATTATCGTAGAAAAGCATATCTCAGCTTGAAACCCGACCGAAACCAAGATATCTCCGGTTCTGCATGTCAAACACACTGTGGAGTGGTGAAAACACCAGAAAACGTGTTTCGCGCATTAAATAGCTCGAAACGAGCGTTCTCGAAGATTCTGCATACTTCTGACAGAAGTCTCACCACGATTATCGTAGAAAAGCATATCTCAGCTTGAAACCCGACCGAAACCAAGATATCTCCGGTTCTGCATGTCAAACGCACTGTGGAGTGGTGAAAACACCAGAAAACGTGTTTCTCGCATTAAGCAGCTCGAAAAGAGGGATCTCGATGATTCTGCATACTTCTGACAGAAGACTCACGAAGATTATCGCAGAAAATGCATATCACAGCTAGAAACACCACGAATATCAAGATATCGCCGGTTCTGCATATCAAACGTTCTGCAGAGTGGTGAATACACCAGAAAACGTGTTTCTCGCATTAAATAGCTCGAAAAATGCAATCTAGATGATTCTGCATACTTCTGACAGAAGACTCACCAAGATTATCGTAGAAAATGCATATCTCAGCTTGATACCCGACGACAGCCAAGATGTCGCCAGTTCTGCATATCAAACGCACTGTGGAGTGGTGAAAACACCAGATAAGGTGTTTCTCGCATTAAATATCTCGAAACGAGAGATCTAGATGATTCTGCATACATCTGACAGATGAATCACCAAGATTATCGCAGAAAATGCATGTCTCAGCTAGAAACCTCACGAAAATCAAGATGTCGCCGGTTCTGCATATCAAACGAACTGTGGTGTGGCGAAAACCCCAGGAAACGTGTTTCTCGCATTAAATAGCTCGAAAAGAGCGATCCCGATGATTCTGCATACTTCTGACTGATGTCTCACCATGATTATCGTAGAAAATGCATATCTCAGCTTGAACCCCGACTAAACCCAAGATGTCGCCGGTTCTGCATATCAAACGCACTGTGGAGTGGTGAAAACACCAGATAACGTGTTTCTCGCATTAAATAGCTCGAAAAGAGCGATCCCGATGATTCTGCATACTTCTGACTGATGTCTCACCATGATTATCGTAGAAAATGCATATCTCAGCTTGAACCCCGACTAAACCCAAGATGTCGCCGGTTCTGCATATCAAACGCACTGTGGAGTGGTGAAAACACCAGATAACGTGTTTTTCTCGTTAAATAGCTCGAAAAGATGGATCTCGATGATTCTGCATACTTCTGACAGAAGACTCACAAAGATTATCGCAGAAAATGCATATCTCAGCTTGAACCCCGACGAAACCCAAGATGTCGCCGGTTCTGCATATCAAACGCACTGTGGAGTAGTGAAAACACCAGAAAACGTGTTTCTCTCATTAAGCAGCTCGAAAAGAGCGTTCTCGAAGATTCTGCATACTTCTGGCAGAAGTCTCACCAAGATTATCGTAGAAAAGCATATCTCAGCTTGAAACCCGACCGAAACCAAGATATCTCCGGTTCTGCATGTCAAACGTACTGTGGAGTGGTGAATACACCAGAAAACGTGTTTCTCGCATTAAGTAGCTCGAAAAGAGCGTTCTCGAAGATTCTGCATGCTTCTGACAGAAGACTCACCAAGATTATGGCAGAAAATGCATATCTCAACTTGATACCCGACGACAGCCAAGATGTCGCCGGTTCTGCATATCAAACGCACTGTGGAGTGGTGAAAACACCAGATAAGGTGTTTCTCGCATTAAATAGCTCGAAACGAGCGATCTCGATGATTAAGCATACTTCGGACAGAAGTCTCACCAAGATTATCGCAGAAAATGCATATCTGAGCTTGAAACCCCACGAAAACCAAGATATCGTCGGTTCTGCATATCATACGCACTGTGGAGTTGTGAAAACACCAGATAACGTGTTTCTCGCATTAAATAGCTCGAAACGAGCGATCTCGATGATTAAGCATACTTCGGACAGAAGTCTCACCAAGTTTATCGCAGAAAATGCATATCTCAGCTTGAAACACCACGAAAACCAAGATATCGCCGGTTATGCATATCATACGCACTGTGGAGTGGTGATAACACCAGATAACGTGTTTCTCGCGTTAAATAGCTCGAAACGAGCGATGTCGATGATTCTGCATACTTCTGACAGAAGACTCACCAAGATTATCGCAGAAAATGCATATCTCAGTTGGAAACACCACGAATATCAAGATATCGCCGGTTCTGCATATCAAACGCTCTGCGGAGTGGTGAATACACCAGAAAACGTGTTTGGCGCATTAAATAGCACGAAAAGTGCAATCTAGATGATTCTACATACTTCTGACAGAAGACTCACCAAGTTCATAGCAGAAAATGCATATCTCAGCTTGATACCCGACGAGAGCCAAGATATCGCCGGTTCTGCATATCAAACGCACTGTGGAGTGGTGAAAACACCAGATAACGTGTTTCTCGCATTAAGCAGCATGAAACGAGCGATCTAGATGATTCTGCATACTTCTGACTGAAGTCTCACCAATATTATCGCAGAAAATGCATATCTCAGCTAGAACCCCGACGAAACCCAAGATGTCGCCGGTTCTGCATATCAAACGCACTGTGGAGTGGTGAAAACACCAGAAAACGTGTTTCTCGCATTAAGCAGCATGAAACGAGCGATCTAGATGACTCTGCATACTTCTGACTGAAGTCTCACCAATATTATCGCAGAAAATGCGTATCTCAGCTTGAACCCCGACGAAAGCCAAGATGTCGCCGGTTCTGCATATCAAACGCACTGTGGAGTGGTGAAAACACCAGATAACGTGTTTCTCGCATTAAATAGCTCGAAACGAGCGATCTAGATGATTCTGCATACTTCTGACTGAAGTCTCACCAATATTATCGCAGAAAAAGCATATCTCAGCTTGAACCCCAACGAAATCCAAGATGTCGCCGGTTCTGCATATCAAACGCACTGTGGAGTGGTGAAAACAACAGAAAACGTGTTTCTCGCATTAAGTAGCTCGAAAAGAGCGTTCTAGAAGATTCTGCATACTTCTGACAGAAGACTCACCAAGATTATCTCAGAAAATGCATATCTCAGCTGGAAACACTACGAAAATCAAGATATCGTCGATTCTTCATATCAAACGCACTGTGGAATGTTGAAAACACCAGAAAACCTGTTTTTTCGCATTAAATAGCTCGAAAAGAGCGATCTAGATGATTCTGCATACTTCTGACTGAAGTCTCACCAATCGTATCGCAGAAAATGCATATCTCCTCTTGAAACCTCACGAAAATCGAGATGTCGCCGGTTCTGCATATCAAACGCCCTGTGGAGTGGTGAAAACAACCAGATAACGTGTTTCTCGCATTAAATAGCTCGAAAAGAGCGATCCCGATGATTGTGCATACTTCTGACAGAAGTCTCACCAAGATTATCGTAGAAAATGCATATCTCAGCTTGAACCCCGACGAAATCCAAGATTTAGCCGGTTCTGCATATCAAACGCACTGTGGAGTGGTGAAAACAACAGAAAACGTGTTTCTCGCATTAAGTAGCTCGAAAAGAGCGTTCTAGAAGATTCTGCATACTTCTGACAGAAGACTCACCAAGATTATCTCAGAAAATGCATAACCTAGCTGGAAACACTACGAAAATCAAGATATCGTCGATTCTTCATATCAAACGCACTGTGGAATGTTGAAAACACCAGAAAACCTGTTTTTTCGCATTAAATAGCTCGAAAAGAGCGATCTAGATGATTCTGCATACTTCTGACTGAAGTCTCACCAATCGTATCGCAGAAAATGCATATCTCCTCTTGAAACCTCACGAAAATCGAGATGTCGCCGGTTCTGCATATCAAACGCCCTGTGGAGTGGTGAAAACAACCAGATAACGTGTTTCTCGCATTAAATAGCTCGAAAAGAGCGATCCCGATGATTGTGCATACTTCTGACAGAAGTCTCACCAAGATTATCGTAGAAAATGCATATCTCAGCTTGAACCCCGACGAAATCCAAGATTTAGCCGGTTCTGCATATCAAACGCACTGTGGAGTGGTGAAAACACCAGATAACGTGTATCTCGCATTAACTAGCTCGAAAAGAGCGATCTCGAAGATTCTGCATTCTTCTGACAGAAGACTCACCAAGACTATCGCTGAAAATGCATATCTCAGCTGGAAACACCACGAAAATCAAGATATCGCCGGTTCTGCATATCAAACGCACAGTGGAATGTTGAAAACACCAGAAAAGTTGTTTTTTCGCATTAAATAGCTCGAAAAGGGCGATCCCGATGATTCTGCATACTTCTGGCAGAATTCTCACCAAGATTGACGTAGAAAATGCATATCTCAGCTTGAAACCCGACGAAATCCAAGATGTCGCCGGTTCTGCATATCAAACGCACTGTGGAGTGGTGAAAACAACAGAAAACGTGTTTCTCGCATTAAGTAGCTCGAAAAGAGCGTTCTAGAAGATTCTGCATACTTCTGACAGAAGACTCACCAAGATTATCTCAGAAAATGCATATCTCAGCTGGAAACACTACGAAAATCAAGATATCGCCGGTTCTGCATATCAAACGCACTGTGGAATGTTGAAAACACCAGAAAAGTTTTTTTATCGCATTAAGTAGCTCGAAAAGAGCGCCCTAGATGATTCTGCATACTTCTGACTGAAGTCTCACCAATATTATCGCCGAAAATGCATATCTCAGATTGAAACCTCACGAAAACCAAGTTATCTCCGGTTCGGCACATCAAACGTACTGTGGAGTGGTGAAAACACCAGAAAACGTGTTTCTCGCATTAAGTAGCTCGATAAGAGCGATCCCGATGATTCTGCATACTTCTGACAGAAGTCTCACCAAGATTATCGCAGAAAATGCATATCTCAGCTGGAAACACCACGAATATCAAGATATCGCCGGTTCTGCATATCAAACGCTCTGTGGAGTGGTGAATACACCAGAAAACGTGTTTCGCGCATTAAATAGCTCGAAAAGTGCAATCTAGATGATTCTGCATACTTCGGACAGAAGACTCACCAAGACTATCGCAGAAAACGCATATCTCAGCATGATACCCGACGACAGCCAAGATGTCGCAGGTTCTGCATATCAAACGCACTGTGGAGTGGTGAAAACACCAGATAACGTGTTTCTCGCATTAAATAGCTCGAAACGAGCGATCTAGATGATTCTGCATACTTCTGACTGAAGTCTCACCAATATTATCGCAGAAAATGCATATCTCAGCTTGAACCCCGACGAAACCCAAGATGTCGCCGGTTCTGCATATCAAACGCACTGTGGAGTGCTGAAAGCACCAGATAACGTGTTTGCCGCATTAATTAGCACGAAACGAGCGATCTAGATGATTCTGCATACTTCTGACTGAAGTCTCACCAATATTATCGCAAAAAATGCATATCTCAGTTTGAACCCCGACTAAAGCCAAGATGTCGCCGGTTCTGCATATCAAACGCACTGTGGAGTGGTGAAAACACCATATAACGTGTTTCTCGAATTAAGTAGCTCGAAACGAGCGATCTAGATGATTCTGCATACTTCTGACTGAAGTCTCACCAATATTATCGCAGAAAATGCATATCTCAGCTTGAACCCCGACGAAATCCAAGATGTCGCCGGTTCTGCATATCAAACGCACTGCGGAGTGGTGAAAACACCAGAAAACGTGTTTCTCGCATTAAGCATCTCGAAACGAGCGATCTAGATGATTCTGCATCCTTCTGACTGATGTCTCACCAAGATTATCGCAGAAAATGCATATCTCAGCTTGAACCCCGACGAAATCCAAGATGTCGACGGTTCTGCATATCAAACGCACTGTGGAGTGGTGAAAACACCAGATAACGTGTTTCTCGCATTAAATAGCTCGAAAAGAGCGATCCCGATGATTCTGCATACTTCTGACTGATGTCTCACCAAGATTATCGTAGAAAATGCATATCTCAGCTTGAACCCCGACGAAACCCAAGATGTCGCCGGTTCTGCACATCAAACGCACTGTGGAGTGGTGAAAACAACCAGATAACGTGTTTCTCGCATTAAATAGCTCGAAAAGTGCAATCTATATGATTCTGCATACTTCTGCCAGAAGTCTCACCAAGATTATGGTAGAAAATGCATATCTCAGCTTGATACCTGACGAAAATCAAGATGTCGCCGGTTCTGCATATCAAACGCACTGTGGAGTGGTGAAAACAACTAGATAACGTGTTTCTCGCATTAAAGAGCTCGAAAAGAGGGATCTCGATGATTCTGCTTACTTCTGATAGAAGTCTCAACACGATCATCGTAGAAAATGCATATCTCAGCTTGAAACCCGACGAAATCCAAGATGTCGCCGGTTCTGCATATCAAACGCACTGCGGAGTGGTGAAAACACCAGAAAACGTGTTTCTCGCATTAAATATCTCGAAAAGAGCGATCTAGATGATTCTGCATACTTCTGACAGAAGACTCACCAAGATTATCGCAGAAAATGCATATCTCAGCTGGAAACCTCACGAAAATCAAGATGTCGCCGGTTCTGCGTATCAAACGCACTGTGCAGTGGTGAATACACCAGAAAACGTGTTTCTCGCATTAAATAGCTCGAAAAGAGCGATCTAGATGATTCTGCATACTTCTGACAGAAGACTCACCAAGATTATCGCAGAAAATGCATATCTCAGCTGGAAACCTCACGAAAATCAAGATGTCGCCGGTTCTGCATATCAAACGCACTGTGGAGTGGTGAAAACAACCAGATAACGTGTTTCTCGCATTAAATAGCTCGAAAAGTGCAATCTAGATGATTCTGCATACTTCTGCCAGAAGTCTCACCAAGATTATGGTAGAAAATGCATATCTCAGCTTGATACCCGACGACAGCCAAGATGTCGCCGGTTCTGCATGTCAAACGTACTGTGGAGTGGTGAAAACACCAGATAACGTGTTTCTCGCATTAAATAGCTCGAAACGAGCGATCTAGATGATTCTGCATACTTCTGACAGAAGTCTCACCAAGATTATGGTAGAAAATGCATATCTCAGCTTGATACCTGACGAAAATCAAGATGTCGCCGGTTCTGCATATCAAACGCACTGTGGAGTGGTGAAAACAACTAGATAACGTGTTTCTCGCATTAAATAGCTCGAAAAGAGGGATCTCGATGATTCTGCTTACTTCTGATAGAAGTCTCAACACGATCATCGTAGAAAATGCATATCTCAGCTTGAAACCCGTCCGAAACCAAGATATCTCCGGTTCTGCATGTCAAACGTACTGTGGAGTGGTGAATACACCAGAAAACGTGTTTCGCGCATTAAATAGCTCGAAAAGAGCGATCTAGATGATTCTGCATACTTCTGACATAGAAACTCACCAAGATTATCGCAGAAAATGCATATCTCAGCTTGAACCCCGGTGAAACCCAAGATGTCGCCGGTTCTGCATATCAAACGCACTGTGGAGTGGTGAAAACACCAGAAAACGTGTTTCTCGCATTAAGTAGCTCGAAAAGAGCGATCTAGATGATTCTGCATACTTCTGACAGAAGACTCACCAAGATTATCGCAGAAAATGCATATCTCAGCTGGAAACCTCACGAAAATCAAGATGTCTCCGGTTCTGCATATCAAACGCACTGTGGAGTGGTGAATACACCAGAAAACGTGTTTCTCGCATTAAATAGCTCGAAAAGAGCGATCTAGATGATTCTGCATACTTCTGACAGAAGACTCACCAAGATTATCGCAGAAAATGCATATCTCAGCTGGAAACCTCACGAAAATCAAGATGTCGCCGGTTCTGCATATCAAACGCACTGTGGAGTGGTGAAAACAACCAGATAACGTGTTTCTCGCATTAAATAGCTCGAAAAGTGCAATCTAGATGATTCTGCATAATTCTGCCAGAAGTCTCACCAAGATTATGGTAGAAAATGCATATCTCAGCTTGATACCCGACGACAGCCAAGATGTCGCCGGTTCTGCATGTCAAACGTACTGTGGAGTGGTGAAAACACCAGATAACGTGTTTCTCGCATTAAATAGCTCCAAACGAGCGATCTAGATGATTCTGGATACTTCTGACAGAAGTCTCACCAAGATTATGGTAGAAAATGCATATCTCAGCTTGATACCTGACGAAAATCAAGATGTCGCCGGTTCTGCATATCAAACGCACCGTGGAGTGGTGAAAACAACTAGATAACGTGTTTCTCGCTTTAAAGAGCTCGAAAAGAGGGATCTCGAAGATTCTGCATACTTCTGATAGAAGTCTCAACACGATCATCGTAGAAAATGCATATCTCAGCTTGAAACCCGTCCGAAACCAAGATATCTCCGGTTCTGCATGTCAAACGTACTGTGGAGTGGTGAATACACCAGAAAACGTGTTTCTCGCATTAAATAGCTCGAAAAGAGCGATCTAGATGATTCTGCATACTTCTGACAGAAGACTCACCAAGATTATCGCAGAAAATGCATATCTCAGCTGGAAACCTCACGAAAATCAAGATGTCTCCGGTTCTGCATATCAAACGCACTGTGGAGTGGTGAATACACCAGAAAACGTGTTTCTCGCATTAAATAGCTCGAAAAGAGCGATCTAGATGATTCTGCATACTTCTGACAGAAGACTCACCAAGATTATCGCAGAAAATGCATATCTCAGCTGGAAACCTCACGAAAATCAAGATGTCGCCGGT
Source organism: Anthophora plumipes (assembly GCA_951804975.1). Lineage (NCBI taxonomy): Eukaryota > Metazoa > Arthropoda > Insecta > Hymenoptera > Apidae > Anthophora > Anthophora plumipes. The sequence goes on from CATORF010000448.1 coordinate 814,020, forward strand.
TCTGCATATCAAACGCACTGTGGAGTGGTGAAAACAACCAGATAACGTGTTTCTCGCATTAAATAGCTCGCAAAGTGCAATCTAGATGATTCTGCATACTTCTGCCACAAGTCTCACCAAGATTATGGTAGAAAATGCATATCTCAGCTTGATACCCGACGACAGCCAAGATGTCGCCGGTTCTGCATGTCAAACGTACTGTGGAGTGGTGAAAACACCAGATAACGTGTTTCTCGCATTAAATAGCTCCAAACGAGCGATCTAGATGATTCTGCATACTTCTGACAGAAGTCTCACCAAGATTATGGTAGAAAATGCATATCTCAGCTTGATACCTGACGAAAATCAAGATGTCGCCGGTTCTGCATATCAAACGCACTGTGGAGTGGTGAAAACAACTAGATAACGTGTTTCTCGCATTAAAGAGCTCGAAAAGAGGGATCTCGATGATTCTGCATACTTCTGATAGAAGTCTCAACACGATCATCGTAGAAAATGCATATCTGAGCTTGAAACCCGTCCGAAACCAAGATATCTCCGGTTCTGCATGTCAAACGTACTGTGGAGTGGTGAATACACCAGAAAACGTGTTTCTCGCATTAAATAGCTCGAAAAGAGCGATCTAGATGATTCTGCATACTTCTGACAGAAGACTCACCAAGATTATCGCAGAAAATGCATATCTCAGCTGGAAACCTCACGAAAATCAAGATGTCGCCGGTTCTGCATATCAAACGCACTGTGGAGTGGTGAAAACACCAGATAACGTGTTTCTCGCATTAAATAGCTCGAAACGAGCGATCTAGATGATTCTGCATATTTCTGACAGAAGTCTCACCAAGATTATCGTAGAAAATGCATATCTCAGCTTGAAACCCGGCGAAATCCAAGATTTCGCCGGTTCTGCATGTCAAACGCACTGTGGAGTGGTGAAAACACCAGATAACGTGTTTCCCGCATTAAATAGCTCGAAAAGAGGGATCTCGATGATTCTGCATACTTCTGACAGAAGACTCACAATGATTATCGCAGAAAATGCATATCTCAGCTTGAACCCCGACGAAACCCAAGATGTCGCCGGTTCTGCATATCAAACGCACTGTGGAGTGGAGAAAACACCAGAAAACGTGTTTCTCGCATTAAGCAGCTCGAAACGAGCGATCTAGATAGTTCTGCATACTTCTGACTGATGTCTCACCAAGATTATCGTAGAAAATGCATATCTCAGCTTGATACCCGACGACAGCCAAGATGTCGCCGGTTCTGCATATCAAACGCACTGTGGAGTGGTGAAAACACCAGAAAACCTGTTTTTTCGCATTAAATAGCTCGAAAAGAGCGATCTAGATGATTCTGCATACTTCTGACTGAAGTCTCACCAATCGTATCGCAGAAAATGCATATCTCAGCTTGAAACCTCACGAAAATCGAGATGTCGCCGGTTCTGCATATCAAACGCCCTGTGGAGTGGTGAAAACAACCAGATAACGTGTTTCTCGCATTAAATAGCTCGAAAAGAGCGATCCCGATGATTGTGCATACTTCTGACAGAAGTCTCACCAAGATTATCGTAGAAAATGCATATCTCAGATTGAAACCTCACGAAAACCAAGTTACCTTCGGTTCGGCACATCAAACGTACTGTGGAGTGGTGAAAGCACCAGAAAACGTGTTTCTCGCATTAAGCAGCTCGAAAAGAGCGATCCCGATGATTCTGCATACTTCTGGCAGAATTCTCACCAAGATTGACGTAGAAAATGCATATCTCAGCCTGAAACCCGACGAAATCCAAGATGTCGCCGGTTCTGCATATCAAACGCACTGTGGAATGTTGAAAATACCAGAAAACCTGTTTTTTCGCATTAAATAGCTCGAAAAGAGCGATCTAGATGATTCTGCATACTTCTGACTGAAGTCTCACCAATCGTATCGCAGAAAATGCATATCTCAGCTTGAAACCTCACGAAAATCGAGATGTCGCCGGTTCTGCATATCAAACGCCCCGTGGAGTGGTGAAAACAACCAGATAACGTGTTTCTCGCATTAAATAGCTCGAAAAGAGGGATCTCGATGATTCTGCATTCTTCTGTGAGAAGTCTCACCAAGATTATCGTAGAAAATGCATATCTCAGATTGAAACCTCACGAAAACCAAGTTACCTTCGGTTCGGCACATCAAACGTACTGTGGAGTGGTGAAAGCACCAGAAAACGTGTTTCTCGCATTAAGCAGCTCGAAAAGAGCGATCCCGATGATTCTGCATACTTCTGGCAGAATTCTCACCACGATTATCGTAGAAAAGCATATCTCAGCTTGAAACCCGACCGAAACCAAGATATCTCCGGTTCTGCATGTCAAACACACTGTGGAGTGGGGAAAACACCAGAAAACGTGTTTCGCGCATTAAATAGCTCGAAAAGAGCGTTCTCGAAGATTCTGCATACTTCTGACAGAAGTCTCACCACGATTATCGTAGAAAAGCATATCTCAGCTTGAAACCCGACCGAAACCAAGATATCTCCGGTTCTGCATGTCAAACGCACTGTGGAGTGGTGAAAACACCAGAAAACGTGTTTCTCGCATTAAGCAGCTCGAAAAGAGGGATCTCGATGATTCTGCATACTTCTGACAGAAGACTCACGAAGATTATCGCAGAAAATGCATATCACAGCTAGAAACACCACGAATATCAAGATATCGCCGGTTCTGCATATCAAACGTTCTGCAGAGTGGTGAATACACCAGAAAACGTGTTTCTCGCATTAAATAGCTCGAAAAATGCAATCTAGATGATTCTGCATACTTCTGACAGAAGACTCACCAAGATTATCGTAGAAAATGCATATCTCAGCTTGATACCCGACGACAGCCAAGATGTCGCCAGTTCTGCATATCAAACGCACTGTGGAGTGGTGAAAACACCAGATAAGGTGTTTCTCGCATTAAATATCTCGAAACGAGAGATCTAGATGATTCTGCATACATCTGACAGATGAATCACCAAGATTATCGCAGAAAATGCATGTCTCAGCTAGAAACCTCACGAAAATCAAGATGTCGCCGGTTCTGCATATCAAACGAACTGTGGTGTGGCGAAAACCCCAGGAAACGTGTTTCTCGCATTAAATAGCTCGAAAAGAGCGATCCCGATGATTCTGCATACTTCTGACTGATGTCTCACCATGATTATCGTAGAAAATGCATATCTCAGCTTGAACCCCGACTAAACCCAAGATGTCGCCGGTTCTGCATATCAAACGCACTGTGGAGTGGTGAAAACACCAGATAACGTGTTTCTCGCATTAAATAGCTCGAAACGAGCGATCTAGATGCTTCTGCATACTTCTGACTGAAGTCTCACCAATATTATCGCAGAAAATGCATACCTCAGCTTGAGCCTCGACGAAAGCCAAGATGTCGCCGGTTCTGCATTTCAAACGCACTGTGGAGTGGTGAAAACACCAGATAACGTGTTTTTCTCGTTAAATAGCTCGAAAAGATGGATCTCGATGATTCTGCATACTTCTGACAGAAGACTCACAAAGATTATCGCAGAAAATGCATATCTCAGCTTGAACCCCGACGAAACCCAAGATGTCGCCGGTTCTGCATATCAAACGCACTGTGGAGTAGTGAAAACACCAGAAAACGTGTTTCTCTCATTAAGCAGCTCGAAAAGAGCGTTCTCGAAGATTCTGCATACTTCTGGCAGAAGTCTCACCAAGATTATCGTAGAAAACCATATCTCAGCTTGAAACCCGACCGAAACCAAGATATCTCCGGTTCTGCATGTCAAACGTACTGTGGAGTGGTGAATACACCAGAAAACGTGTTTCTCGCATTAAGTAGCTCGAAAAGAGCGTTCTCGAAGATTCTGCATGCTTCTGACAGAAGACTCACCAAGATTATGGCAGAAAATGCATATCTCAACTTGATACCCGACGACAGCCAAGATGTCGCCGGTTCTGCATATCAAACGCACTGTGGAGTGGTGAAAACACCAGATAAGGTGTTTCTCGCATTAAATAGCTCGAAACGAGCGATCTCGATGATTAAGCATACTTCGGACAGAAGTCTCACCAAGATTATCGCAGAAAATGCATATCTGAGCTTGAAACCCCACGAAAACCAAGATATCGTCGGTTCTGCATATCATACGCACTGTGGAGTTGTGAAAACACCAGATAACGTGTTTCTCGCATTAAATAGCTCGAAACGAGCGATCTCGATGATTAAGCATACTTCGGACAGAAGTCTCACCAAGTTTATCGCAGAAAATGCATATCTCAGCTTGAAACACCACGAAAACCAAGATATCGCCGGTTATGCATATCATACGCACTGTGGAGTGGTGATAACACCAGATAACGTGTTTCTCGCGTTAAATAGCTCGAAACGAGCGATGTCGATGATTCTGCATACTTCTGACAGAAGACTCACCAAGATTATCGCAGAAAATGCATATCTCAGTTGGAAACACCACGAATATCAAGATATCGCCGGTTCTGCATATCAAACGCTCTGCGGAGTGGTGAATACACCAGAAAACGTGTTTGGCGCATTAAATAGCACGAAAAGTGCAATCTAGATGATTCTACATACTTCTGACAGAAGACTCACCAAGTTCATAGCAGAAAATGCATATCTCAGCTTGATACCCGACGAGAGCCAAGATATCGCCGGTTCTGCATATCAAACGCACTGTGGAGTGGTGAAAACACCAGATAACGTGTTTCTCGCATTAAGCAGCATGAAACGAGCGATCTAGATGATTCTGCATACTTCTGACTGAAGTCTCACCAATATTATCGCAGAAAATGCATATCTCAGCTAGAACCCCGACGAAACCCAAGATGTCGCCGGTTCTGCATATCAAACGCACTGTGGAGTGGTGAAAACACCAGAAAACGTGTTTCTCGCATTAAGCAGCATGAAACGAGCGATCTAGATGACTCTGCATACTTCTGACTGAAGTCTCACCAATATTATCGCAGAAAATGCGTATCTCAGCTTGAACCCCGACGAAAGCCAAGATGTCGCCGGTTCTGCATATCAAACGCACTGTGGAGTGGTGAAAACACCAGATAACGTGTTTCTCGCATTAAATAGCTCGAAACGAGCGATCTAGATGATTCTGCATACTTCTGACTGAAGTCTCACCAATATTATCGCAGAAAAAGCATATCTCAGCTTGAACCCCAACGAAATCCAAGATGTCGCCGGTTCTGCATATCAAACGCACTGTGGAGTGGTGAAAACAACAGAAAACGTGTTTCTCGCATTAAGTAGCTCGAAAAGAGCGTTCTAGAAGATTCTGCATACTTCTGACAGAAGACTCACCAAGATTATCTCAGAAAATGCATATCTCAGCTGGAAACACTACGAAAATCAAGATATCGTCGATTCTTCATATCAAACGCACTGTGGAATGTTGAAAACACCAGAAAACCTGTTTTTTCGCATTAAATAGCTCGAAAAGAGCGATCTAGATGATTCTGCATACTTCTGACTGAAGTCTCACCAATCGTATCGCAGAAAATGCATATCTCCTCTTGAAACCTCACGAAAATCGAGATGTCGCCGGTTCTGCATATCAAACGCCCTGTGGAGTGGTGAAAACAACCAGATAACGTGTTTCTCGCATTAAATAGCTCGAAAAGAGCGATCCCGATGATTGTGCATACTTCTGACAGAAGTCTCACCAAGATTATCGTAGAAAATGCATATCTCAGCTTGAACCCCGACGAAATCCAAGATTTAGCCGGTTCTGCATATCAAACGCACTGTGGAGTGGTGAAAACAACAGAAAACGTGTTTCTCGCATTAAGTAGCTCGAAAAGAGCGTTCTAGAAGATTCTGCATACTTCTGACAGAAGACTCACCAAGATTATCTCAGAAAATGCATAACTCAGCTGGAAACACTACGAAAATCAAGATATCGTCGATTCTTCATATCAAACGCACTGTGGAATGTTGAAAACACCAGAAAACCTGTTTTTTCGCATTAAATAGCTCGAAAAGAGCGATCTAGATGATTCTGCATACTTCTGACTGAAGTCTCACCAATCGTATCGCAGAAAATGCATATCTCCTCTTGAAACCTCACGAAAATCGAGATGTCGCCGGTTCTGCATATCAAACGCCCTGTGGAGTGGTGAAAACAACCAGATAACGTGTTTCTCGCATTAAATAGCTCGAAAAGAGCGATCCCGATGATTGTGCATACTTCTGACAGAAGTCTCACCAAGATTATCGTAGAAAATGCATATCTCAGCTTGAACCCCGACGAAATCCAAGATTTAGCCGGTTCTGCATATCAAACGCACTGTGGAGTGGTGAAAACACCAGATAACGTGTATCTCGCATTAACTAGCTCGAAAAGAGCGATCTCGAAGATTCTGCATTCTTCTGACAGAAGACTCACCAAGACTATCGCTGAAAATGCATATCTCAGCTGGAAACACCACGAAAATCAAGATATCGCCGGTTCTGCATATCAAACGCACAGTGGAATGTTGAAAACACCAGAAAAGTTGTTTTTTCGCATTAAATAGCTCGAAAAGGGCGATCCCGATGATTCTGCATACTTCTGGCAGAATTCTCACCAAGATTGACGTAGAAAATGCATATCTCAGCTTGAAACCCGACGAAATCCAAGATGTCGCCGGTTCTGCATATCAAACGCACTGTGGAGTGGTGAAAACAACAGAAAACGTGTTTCTCGCATTAAGTAGCTCGAAAAGAGCGTTCTAGAAGATTCTGCATACTTCTGACAGAAGACTCACCAAGATTATCTCAGAAAATGCATATCTCAGCTGGAAACACTACGAAAATCAAGATATCGCCGGTTCTGCATATCAAACGCACTGTGGAATGTTGAAAACACCAGAAAAGTTTTTTTATCGCATTAAGTAGCTCGAAAAGAGCGCCCTAGATGATTCTGCATACTTCTGACTGAAGTCTCACCAATATTATCGCCGAAAATGCATATCTCAGATTGAAACCTCACGAAAACCAAGTTATCTCCGGTTCGGCACATCAAACGTACTGTGGAGTGGTGAAAACACCAGAAAACGTGTTTCTCGCATTAAGTAGCTCGATAAGAGCGATCCCGATGATTCTGCATACTTCTGACAGAAGTCTCACCAAGATTATCGCAGAAAATGCATATCTCAGCTGGAAACACCACGAATATCAAGATATCGCCGGTTCTGCATATCAAACGCTCTGTGGAGTGGTGAATACACCAGAAAACGTGTTTCGCGCATTAAATAGCTCGAAAAGTGCAATCTAGATGATTCTGCATACTTCTGACAGAAGACTCACCAAGACTATCGCAGAAAACGCATATCTCAGCATGATACCCGACGACAGCCAAGATGTCGCAGGTTCTGCATATCAAACGCACTGTGGAGTGGTGAAAACACCAGATAACGTGTTTCTCGCATTAAATAGCTCGAAACGAGCGATCTAGATGATTCTGCATACTTCTGACTGAAGTCTCACCAATATTATCGCAGAAAATGCATATCTCAGCTTGAACCCCGACGAAACCCAAGATGTCGCCGGTTCTGCATATCAAACGCACTGTGGAGTGGTGAAAACACCAGAAAACGTGTTTCTCGCATTAAGCAGCTAGAAACGAGCGATCTAGATGATTCTGCATACTTCTGACTGAAGTCTCACCAATATTGTCGCAGAAAATGCGTATCTCAGCTTGAACCCCGACGAAAGCCAAGATGTCGCCGGTTCTGCACATCAAACGCACTGTGGAGTGGTGAAAACACCACATAACGTGTTTCTCGCATTAAATAGCTCGAAACGAGCGATCTAGATGATTCTGCATACTTCTGACTGAAGTCTCACCAATATTATCGCAGAAAAAGCATATCTCAGCTTGAACCCCGACGAAATCCAAGATGTCACCGGTTCTGCATATCAAACGCACTGTGGAGTTGTGAAAATACCAGAAAACGTGTTTCTCGCATTAAGCATCTCGAAACGAGCGATCTAGATGATTGTGCATTCTTCTGACTGATGTCTCACCAAGATTATCGCAGAAAATGCATATCTCAGCTTGAACCCCGACGAAATCCAAGTTATCTCCGGTTCGGCACATCAAACTTACTGTGGAGTGGTGAAAACACCAGAAAACGTGTTTCCCGCATTAAGTAGCTCGATAAGAGCGATCCCGATGATTCTGCATACTTCTGACAGAAGTCTCACGAAGATTATCGCAGAAAATGCATATCTCAGCTTGATACCCGACGAAACCCAAGATGTCGCCGGTTCTGCATTTCAAACGCACTGTGGAGTGGTGAATACACCAGAAAACGTGTTTCGCGCATTAAATAGCTCGAAAAGTGCAATCTAGATGATTCTGCATACTTCTGACAGAAGACTCACCAAGATTATCGCAGAAAATGCATATCTCAGCTGGAAACACCACGAAAATTAAGATATCGCCGGTTCTGCATATCAAACGCACTGTGGAATGTTGAAAACACCAGGAAACTTGTTTTTTTGCATTAAATAGCTCGACAAGAGCGATCTAGATGATTCTGCATACTTCTGAATGAAGTCTCACCAAGATAATCGCAGGAAATGCATATCTCAGCTTGAAACCTCACGAAAACCAAGTTATCTCCGGTTCGGCACATCAAACTTACTGTGGAGTGGTGAAAACACCAGAAAACGTGTTTCCCGCATTAAGTAGCTCGATAAGAGCGATCCCGATGATTCTGCATACTTCTGACAGAAGTCTCACGAAGATTATCGCAGAAAATGCATATCTCAGCTTGATACCCGACGAAACCCAAGATGTCGCCGGTTCTGCATTTCAAACGCACTGTGGAGTGGTGAATACACCAGGAAACTTGTTTTTTTGCATTAAATAGCTCGACAAGAGCGATCTAGATGATTCTGCATACTTCTGACAGAAGGCTCACCAAGATTATCGCAGAAAATGCATATCTCAGCTGGAAACACCACGAAAATTAAGATATCGCCGGTTCTGCATATCAAACGCACTGTGGAATGTTGAAAACACCAGGAAACTTGTTTTTTTGCATTAAATAACTCGACAAGAGCGATCTAGATGATTCTGCATACTTCTGAATGAAGTCTCACCAAGATAATCGCAGGAAATGCATATCTCAGCTTGAAACCTCACGAAAACCAAGTTATCTCCGGTTCGGCACATCAAACGTACTGTGGAGTGGTGAAAACACCAGAAAACGTCTTTCTCGCATTAAGTAGCTCGAAAAGAGCGTTCTCGAAGATTCTGCATACTTCAGACAGAAGTCTCACCAAGATTATCGTAGAAAAGCATATCTCAGCTTGAAGTCCGACCGAAACCAAGATATCTCCGGTTCTGCATGTAAAACGTACTGTGGAGTGGTGAAAACACCAGATAAGGTGTTTCTCGCATTAAATGGCTCGAAACGAGCGATCTAGATGATTCCGCATACTTCTGACTGAAGTCTCACCAATATTATCGCAGAAAATGCATATCAAAGTTTGAACCCCGACGAAATCCAAGATGTCGCCGGTTCGGCATATCAAACGCACTGTGGAGTGGTGAAAACACCAGAAGGCTTTTTTTCGCATTAAATAGCTCGAAAAGAGCGATCCCGATGATTCTGCATACTTCTGACAGAAGACTCACCTTGATTATCGCAGAAAATGCATATCTCAGCTGGAAACACCACGAAAATTAAGATATCGCCGGTTCTGCATATCAAACGCACTGTGGAATGTTGAAAATACCAGGAAACTTGTTTTTTTGCATTAAATAGCTCGACAAGAGCGATCTAGATGATTCTGCATACTTCTGAATGAAGTCTCACCAAGATAATCGCAGGAAATGCATATCTCAGCTTGAAACCTCACGAAAACCAAGTTATCTCCGGTTTGGCACATCAAACGTACTGTGGAGTGGTGAAAACACCAGAAAACGTCTTTCTCGCATTAAGTAGCTCGAAAAGAGCGTTCTCGAAGATTCTGCATACTTCAGACAGAAGTATCACCAAGATTATCGTAGAAAAGCATATCCCAGCTTGAAACCCGACCGAAACCAAGATATCTACGGTTCTGCATATCAAACGCACTTTGGAATGTTGAAAACACCAGAAAACTTGTTTTTTCGCATTAAATAGCGCGAAAAGAGCGATCTAGATGATTCTGCATACTTCTGTCTGAAGTCTCACCAAGATTATCGCAGAAAATGCATATCTCAGCATGAAACCTCACGAAAATCAAGATATCGCCGGTTCTGGATATCAAACGCACTGTGGAGTGGTGAAAACAACCAGATAACGTGTTTCGCGTATTAAATAGCTCAAAAAGTGGAATCGAGATGATTCTGCATACATCTGACATAAGACTCACCAAGATTATCGCAGAAAATGCATATCTCAGCTTGATACGCGACGAAACCCAAGATGTCGCCGGTTCTGCATATCAAACGCTCTGTGGATTGGTGAAAACACCAGAAAACGTGTTTCTTGCATTAAATAGCTCGAAAAGAGGGATCTCGATGGCTCTGCATACTTCTGACAGAAGACTCACCAAGATTATCGCAGAAAATGCATATCTCAGCTTGAAACCCGACGAAAACCAAACATCGCCGGTTCTGCATATCAAACCAACTGTGGAGTGGTGAAAACACCAGACAACGTGTTTCTCGCATTAAATAGCTCGAAACGAGTGATCTAGATGATTCTGCGTACTTCTGACTGAAGTCTCACCAATATTATCGCAGAAAATGCATATCTCAGCTTGAACCCCGACGAAACGCAAGATGTCGCCGGTTCTGCATATCAAACGCCCTGTGGATTGGTGAAAACACCAGAAAACGTGTTTCTAGCATTAAATAGCTCGAAAAGAGGGATCTCGATGGTTCTGCATACTTCTGACAGAAGACTCACCAAGATTATCGCAGAAAATGCATATCTCAGCTGGAAACACCACGAATATCAAGATATCGCCGGTTCTGCATATCAGACGCTCTGTGGAGTGGTGCATACACCAGAAAACGTGTTTCGCGCATTAAATAGCTCGAAAAGTGGAATCGAGATGATTCTGCATACATCTGACATAAGACTCACCAAGATTATCGCAGAAAATGCATATCTCAGCTTGATACCCGACGACAGCCAAGATGTCGCCGGATCTGCATATCAAACGCACTGTGGAGTGGTGAAAACACCAGATAACGTGTTTCTCGCATTAAATAGCTCGAAAAGAGCGATCCCGATGATTCTGCATACTTCTGACTGATGTCTCACCATGATTATCGTAGAAAATGCATATCTCAGCTTGAACCCCGACGAAACCCAAGATGTCGCCGGTTCTGCATATCAAACGCACTGTGGAGTGGTGAAAACACCAGATAACGTGTTTCTCGCATTAAATAGCTCGAAACGAGCGATCTAGATGATTCTGCATACTTCTGACTGAAGTCTCACCAATATTATCGCAGAAAATGCATACCTCAGCTTGAGCCTCGACGAAAGCCAAGATGTCGCCGGTTCTGCATATCAAACGCACTGTGGAGTGGTGAAAACACCAGATAACGTGTTTTTCTCATTAAATAGCTCGAAAAGAGGGATCTCGATGATTCTGCATACTTCTGACAGAAGACTCACAAAGATTATCGCAGAAAATGCATATCTCAGCTTGAACCCCGACGAAACCCAAGATGTCGCCGGTTCTGCATATCAAACGCACTGTGGAGTAGTGAAAACACCAGAAAACGTGTTTCTCTCATTAAGCAGCTCGAAAAGAGCGTTCTCGAAGATTCTGCATACTTCTGGCAGAAGTCTCACCAAGATTATCGTAGAAAAGCATATCTCAGCTTGATACCCGACGACAGCCAAGATGTCGCCGGTTCTGCATATCAAACGCACTGTGGAGTGGTGAAAACACCAGATAAGGTGTTTCTCGCATTACATAGCTCGAAACGAGCGATCTCGATGATTAAGCTTACTTCGGACAGAAGTCTCACCAAGATTATCGCAGAAAATGCATATCTGAGCTTGAAACCCCACGAAAACCAAGATATCGTCGGTTCTGCATATCATACGCACTGTGGAGTTGTGAAAACACCAGATAACGTGTTTCTCGCATTAAATAGCTCGAAACGAGCGATCTCGATGATTAAGCATACTTCGGACAGAAGTCTCACCAAGTTTGTCGCAGAAAATGCATATCTCAGCTTGAAACACCACGAAAACCAAGATATCGCCGGTTATGCATATCATACGCACTGTGGAGTGGTGATAACACCAGATAACGTGTTTCTCGCGTTAAATAGCTCGAAACGAGCGATGTCGATGATTCTGCATACTTCTGACAGAAGACTCACCAAGATTATCGCAGAAAATGCATATCTCAGTTGGAAACACCACGAATATCAAGATATCGCCGGTTCTGCATATCAAACGCTCTGTGGAGTGGTGAATACACCAGAAAACGTGTTTGGCGCATTAAATAGCACGAAAAGTGCAATCTAGATGATTCTGCATACTTCTGACAGAAGACTCACCAAGTTCATCGCAGAAAATGCATATCTCAGCTTGATACCCGACGAGAGCCAAGATGTCGCCGGTTCTGCATATCAAACGCACTGTGGAGTGGTGAAAACACCAGATAACGTGTTTCTCGCATAAAATAGCTAGAAACGAGCGATCTAGATGATTCTGCATACTTCTGACTGAAGTCTCACCAATATTATCGCAGAAAATGCATATCTCAGCTAGAACCCCGACGAAACCCAAGATGTCGCCGGTTCTGCATATCAAACGCACTGTGGAGTGGTGAAAACACCAGAAAACGTGTTTCTCGCATTAAGCAGCATGAAACGAGCGATCTAGATGATTCTGCATACTTCTGACTTAAGTCTCACCAATATTATCGCAGAAAATGCGTATCTCAGCTTGAACCCCGACGAAAGTCAAGATGTCGCCGGTTCTGCATATCAAACGCACTGTGGAGTGGTGAAAACACCAGATAACGTGTTTCTCGCATTAAATAGCTCGAAACGAGCGATCTAGATGATTCTGCATACTTCTGACTGAAGTCTCACCAATATTATCGCAGAAAAAGCATATCTCAGCTTGAACCCCAACGAAATCCAAGATGTCGCCGGTTCTGCATATCAAACGCACTGTGGAGTGGTGAAAACACCAGAAAACGTGTTTCTCGCATTAAGCATCTCGAAACGAGCGATCTAGATGATTGGGCATTTTTCTGACTGATGTCTCACCAAGATTATCGCAGAAAATGCATATCTCAGCTTGAACCCCGACGAAATCCAAGATGTCGCCGGTTCTGCATATCAAACGCACTGTGGAGTGGTGAAAACAACAGAAAACGTGTTTCTCGCATTAAGTAGCTCGAAAAGAGCGTTGTAGAAGATTCTGCATACTTCTGACAGAAGACTCACCAAGATTATCTCAGAAAATGCATATCTCAGCTGGAAACACCACGAAAATCAAGATATCGTCGATTCTTCATATCAAAAGCACTGTGGAATGTTGAAAACACCAGAAAACCTGTTTTTTCGCATTAAATAGCTCGAAAAGAGCGATCTAGATGATTCTGCATACTTCTGACTGAAGTCTCACCAATCGTATCGCAGAAAATGCATATCTCCGCTTGAAACCTCACGAAAATCGAATTGTCGCCGGTTCTGCATATCAAACGCCCTGTGGAGTGGTGAAAACACCAGATAACGTGTTTCTCGCATTAAATAGCTCGAAAAGAGCGATCCCGATGATTCTGCATACTTCTGACTGATGTCTCACCATGATTATCGTAGAAAATGCATATCTCAGCTTGAACCCCGACTAAACCCAAGATGTCGCCGGTTCTGCATATCAAACGCACTGTGGAGTGGTGAAAACACCAGATAACGTGTTTCTCGCATTAAATAGCTCGAAACGAGCGATCTAGATGATTCTGCATACTTCTGACTGAAGTCTCACCAATATTATCGCAGAAAATGCATACCTCAGCTTGAGCCTCGACGAAAGCCAAGATGTCGCCGGTTCTGCATATCAAACGCACTGTGGAGTGGTGAAAACACCAGATAACGTGTTTTTCTCGTTAAATAGCTCGAAAAGATGGATCTCGATGATTCTGCATACTTCTGACAGAAGACTCACAAAGATTATCGCAGAAAATGCATATCTCAGCTTGAACCCCGACGAAACCCAAGATGTCGCCGGTTCTGCATATCAAACGCACTGTGGAGTAGTGAAAACACCAGAAAACGTGTTTCTCTCATTAAGCAGCTCGAAAAGAGCGTTCTCGAAGATTCTGCATACTTCTGGCAGAAGTCTCACCAAGATTATCGTAGAAAAGCATATCTCAGCTTGAAACCCGACCGAAACCAAGATATCTCCGGTTCTGCATGTCAAACGTACTGTGGAGTGGTGAATACACCAGAAAACGTGTTTCTCGCATTAAGTAGCTCGAAAAGAGCGTTCTCGAAGATTCTGCATACTTCTGACAGAAGACTCACCAAGATTATGGCAGAAAATGCATATCTCAACTTGATACCCGACGACAGCCAAGATGTCGCCGGTTCTGCATATCAAACGCACTGTGGAGTGGTGAAAACACCAGATAAGGTGTTTCTCGCATTAAATAGCTCGAAACGAGCGATCTCGATGATTAAGCATACTTCGGACAGAAGTCTCACCAAGATTATCGCAGAAAATGCATATCTGAGCTTGAAACCCCACGAAAACCAAGATATCGTCGGTTCTGCATATCATACGCACTGTGGAGTTGTGAAAACACCAGATAACGTGTTTCTCGCATTAAATAGCTCGAAACGAGCGATCTCGATGATTAAGCATACTTCGGACAGAAGTCTCACCAAGTTTATCGCAGAAAATGCATATCTCAGCTTGAAACACCACGAAAACCAAGATATCGCCGGTTATGCATATCATACGCACTGTGGAGTGGTGATAACACCAGATAACGTGTTTCTCGCGTTAAATAGCTCGAAACGAGCGATGTCGATGATTCTGCATACTTCTGACAGAAGACTCACCAAGATTATCGCAGAAAATGCATATCTCAGTTGGAAACACCACGAATATCAAGATATCGCCGGTTCTGCATATCAAACGCTCTGCGGAGTGGTGAATACACCAGAAAACGTGTTTGGCGCATTAAATAGCACGAAAAGTGCAATCTAGATGATTCTACATACTTCTGACAGAAGACTCACCAAGTTCATAGCAGAAAATGCATATCTCAGCTTGATACCCGACGAGAGCCAAGATATCGCCGGTTCTGCATATCAAACGCACTGTGGAGTGGTGAAAACACCAGATAACGTGTTTCTCGCATTAAGCAGCATGAAACGAGCGATCTAGATGATTCTGCATACTTCTGACTGAAGTCTCACCAATATTATCGCAGAAAATGCATATCTCAGCTAGAACCCCGACGAAACCCAAGATGTCGCCGGTTCTGCATATCAAACGCACTGTGGAGTGGTGAAAACACCAGAAAACGTGTTTCTCGCATTAAGCAGCATGAAACGAGCGATCTAGATGATTCTGCATACTTCTGACTGAAGTCTCACCAATATTATCGCAGAAAATGCGTATCTCAGCTTGAACCCCGACGAAAGCCAAGATGTCGCCGGTTCTGCATATCAAACGCACTGTGGAGTGGTGAAAACACCAGATAACGTGTTTCTCGCATTAAATAGCTCGAAACGAGCGATCTAGATGATTCTGCATACTTCTGACTGAAGTCTCACCAATATTATCGCAGAAAAAGCATATCTCAGCTTGAACCCCAACGAAATCCAAGATGTCGCCGGTTCTGCATATCAAACGCACTGTGGAGTGGTGAAAACAACAGAAAACGTGTTTCTCGCATTAAGTAGCTCGAAAAGAGCGTTCTAGAAGATTCTGCATACTTCTGACAGAAGACTCACCAAGATTATCTCAGAAAATGCATATCTCAGCTGGAAACACTACGAAAATCAAGATATCGTCGATTCTTCATATCAAACGCACTGTGGAATGTTGAAAACACCAGAAAACCTGTTTTTTCGCATTAAATAGCTCGAAAAGAGCGATCTAGATGATTCTGCATACTTCTGACTGAAGTCTCACCAATCGTATCGCAGAAAATGCATATCTCCTCTTGAAACCTCACGAAAATCGAGATGTCGCCGGTTCTGCATATCAAACGCCCTGTGGAGTGGTGAAAACAACCAGATAACGTGTTTCTCGCATTAAATAGCTCGAAAAGAGCGATCCCGATGATTGTGCATACTTCTGACAGAAGTCTCACCAAGATTATCGTAGAAAATGCATATCTCAGCTTGAACCCCGACGAAATCCAAGATTTAGCCGGTTCTGCATATCAAACGCACTGTGGAGTGGTGAAAACACCAGATAACGTGTATCTCGCATTAACTAGCTCGAAAAGAGCGATCTCGAAGATTCTGCATTCTTCTGACAGAAGACTCACCAAGACTATCGCTGAAAATGCATATCTCAGCTGGAAACACCACGAAAATCAAGATATCGCCGGTTCTGCATATCAAACGCACAGTGGAATGTTGAAAACACCAGAAAAGTTGTTTTTTCGCATTAAATAGCTCGAAAAGGGCGATCCCGATGATTCTGCATACTTCTGGCAGAATTCTCACCAAGATTGACGTAGAAAATGCATATCTCAGCTTGAAACCCGACGAAATCCAAGATGTCGCCGGTTCTGCATATCAAACGCACTGTGGAGTGGTGAAAACAAACAGATAACGTGTTTCTCGCATTAAGTAGCTCGAAAAGAGCGTTCTAGAAGATTCTGCATACTTCTGACAGAAGACTCACCAAGATTATCTCAGAAAATGTATATCTCAGCTGGAAACACTACGAAAATCAAGATATCGCCGGTTCTTCATATCAAACGCACTGTGGAATGTTGAAAACACCAGAAAAGTTTTTTTATCGCATTAAGTAGCTCGAAAAGAGCGCCCTAGATGATTCTGCATACTTCTGACTGAAGTCTCACCAATATTATCGCCGAAAATGCATATCTCAGATTGAAACCTCACGAAAACCAAGTTATCTCCGGTTCGGCACATCAAACGTACTGTGGAGTGGTGAAAACACCAGAAAACGTGTTTCTCGCATTAAGTAGCTCGATAAGAGCGATCCCGATGATTCTGCATACTTCTGACAGAAGTCTCACCAAGATTATCGCAGAAAATGCATATCTCAGCTGGAAACACCACGAATATCAAGATATCGCCGGTTCTGCATATCAAACGCTCTGTGGAGTGGTGAATACACCAGAAAACGTGTTTCGCGCATTAAATAGCTCGAAAAGTGCAATCTAGATGATTCTGCATACTTCTGACAGAAGACTCACCAAGACTATCGCAGAAAACGCATATCTCAGCATGATACCCGACGACAGCCAAGATGTCGCAGGTTCTGCATATCAAACGCACTGTGGAGTGGTGAAAACACCAGATAACGTGTTTCTCGCATTAAATAGCTCGAAACGAGCGATCTAGATGATTCTGCATACTTCTGACTGAAGTCTCACCAATATTATCGCAGAAAATGCATATCTCAGCTTGAACCCCGACGAAACCCAAGATGTCGCCGGTTCTGCATATCAAACGCACTGTGGAGTGGTGAAAACACCAGAAAACGTGTTTCTCGCATTAAGCAGCTAGAAACGAGCGATCTAGATGATTCTGCATACTTCTGACTGAAGTCTCACCAATATTGTCGCAGAAAATGCGTATCTCAGCTTGAACCCCGACGAAAGCCAAGATGTCGCCGGTTCTGCACATCAAACGCACTGTGGAGTGGTGAAAACACCACATAACGTGTTTCTCGCATTAAATAGCTCGAAACGAGCGATCTAGATGATTCTGCATACTTCTGACTGAAGTCTCACCAATATTATCGCAGAAAAAGCATATCTCAGCTTGAACCCCGACGAAATCCAAGATGTCACCGGTTCTGCATATCAAACGCACTGTGGAGTTGTGAAAATACCAGAAAACGTGTTTCTCGCATTAAGCATCTCGAAACGAGCGATCTAGATGATTGTGCATTCTTCTGACTGATGTCTCACCAAGATTATCGCAGAAAATGCATATCTCAGCTTGAACCCCGACGAAATCCAAGTTATCTCCGGTTCGGCACATCAAACTTACTGTGGAGTGGTGAAAACACCAGAAAACGTGTTTCCCGCATTAAGTAGCTCGATAAGAGCGATCCCGATGATTCTGCATACTTCTGACAGAAGTCTCACGAAGATTATCGCAGAAAATGCATATCTCAGCTTGATACCCGACGAAACCCAAGATGTCGCCGGTTCTGCATTTCAAACGCACTGTGGAGTGGTGAATACACCAGAAAACGTGTTTCGCGCATTAAATAGCTCGAAAAGTGCAATCTAGATGATTCTGCATACTTCTGACAGAAGACTCACCAAGATTATCGCAGAAAATGCATATCTCAGCTGGAAACACCACGAAAATTAAGATATCGCCGGTTCTGCATATCAAACGCACTGTGGAATGTTGAAAACACCAGGAAACTTGTTTTTTTGCATTAAATAGCTCGACAAGAGCGATCCAGATGATTCTGCATACTTCTGAATGAAGTCTCACCAAGATAATCGCAGGAAATGCATATCTCAGCTTGAAACCTCACGAAAACCAAGTTATCTCCGGTTCGGCACATCAAACGTACTGTGGAGTGGTGAAAACACCAGAAAACGTCTTTCTCGCATTAAGTAGCTCGAAAAGAGCGTTCTCGAAGATTCTGCATACTTCAGACAGAAGTCTCACCAAGATTATCGTAGAAAAGCATATCTCAGCTTGAAACCCGACCGAAACCAAGATATCTCCGGTTCTGCATGTAAAACGTACTGTGGAGTGGTGAAAACACCAGATAAGGTGTTTCTCGCATTAAATGGCTCGAAACGAGCGATCTAGATGATTCCGCATACTTCTGACTGAAGTCTCACCAATATTATCGCAGAAAATGCATATCAAAGCTTGAACCCCGACGAAATCCAAGATGTCGCCGGTTCGGCATATCAAACGCACTGTGGAGTGGTGAAAACACCAGAAGGCTTTTTTTCGCATTAAATAGCTCGAAAAGAGCGATCCCGATGATTCTGCATACTTCTGACAGAAGACTCACCTAGATTATCGCAGAAAATGCATATCTCAGCTGGAAACACCACGAAAATCAAGATACCGTCGGTTCTGCATATCAAACGCACTGTGGAATGTTGAAAATACCAGGAAACTTGTTTTTTTGCATTAAATAGCTCGACAAGAGCGATCTAGATGATTCTGCATACTTCTGAATGAAGTCTCACCAAGATAATCGCAGGAAATGCATATCTCAGCTTGAAACCTCACGAAAACCAAGTTATCTCCGGTTCGGCACATCAAACGTACTGTGGAGTGGTGAAAACACCAGAAAACGTCTTTCTCGCATTAAGTAGCTCGAAAAGAGCGTTCTCGAAGATTCTGCATACTTCAGACAGAAGTATCACCAAGATTATCGTAGAAAAGCATATCTCAGCTTGAAACCCGACCGAAACCAAGATATCTACGGTTCTGCATATCAAACGCACTTTGGAATGTTGAAAACACCAGAAAACTTGTTTTTTCGCATTAAATAGCGCGAAAAGAGCGATCTAGATGACTCTGCATACTTCTGTCTGAAGTCTCACCAAGATTATCGCAGAAAATGCATATCTCAGCTTGAAACCTCACGAAAATCAAGATATCGCCGGTTCTGGATATCAAACGCACTGTGGAGTGGTGAAAACAACCAGATAACGTGTTTCACCTATTAAATAGCTCGAAAATAGCGATCTAGATGATTCTGCATACTTCTGGCAGAAGACTCACCTAGATTATCGCAGAAAATGCATATCTCAGCTGGAAACACCACGAAAATCAAGACATCGCCGGTTCTGCATATCAAACGCACTGTGGAATGTTGAAAACGCCAGAAAACTTGTTTTTTCGCATTAAATAGCTCGAGAAGTGCGATCTAGATGATTCTGCATACTTCTGGCAGAAGACTCACCTAGATTATCGCAGAAAATGCATATCTCAGCTGGAAACACCACGAAAATCAAGACATCGCCGGTTCTGCATATCAAACGCACTGTGGAATGTTGAAAACGCCAGAAAACTTGTTTTTTCGCATTAAATAGCTCGAGAAGTGCGATCTAGATGATTCTGCATACTTCTGACAAAAGACTCACCAAGATTATCGCTGAAAATGCATATATCAGCTGGAAACACCACGAAAATTAAGATATCGCCGGTTCTGCATATCAAACGCTCTGTGGAGTGGTGAAAACACCAGATAACACGTTTCTCGCATTAAGTTGCTCGAAAAGATCAAAATCGAAGATTCTGCATACTTCTGACAGAAGACTCACCAGGATTATCGCAGAAAATGCATATCTCTGCTAGAAACCCCACGAAAACCAAGATATCGCCGGTTCTGCATATCAAACGAACTGTGGAGTGGTGAAAACACCAGACAATGTGTTTATCGCATTAAATAGATCGAAATGTGCGATCTCGATGACTCTGCATACTTCGGACAGAAGTCTCACCAAGATTATCGCAGAAAATGCATATCTGAGCTTGAAACCCCACGAAAACCAAGATACCGTCGGTTCTGCATATCATACGCACTGTGGTGTGGTGAAAACACCAGATAACGTGTTTCTCGTATTAAATAGCTCGAAACGAGCGATCTCGATGATTAAGCATACTTCAGACAGAAGTCTCACCAAGATTATCGTAAAAAATGCGTATCTCAGCTTGAAACCCCATAAAAACCAAGATATCGCCGGTTCTGCATATCAAACGCACTGTGGAGTGGTGAAAACACCAGATAACTTGTTTCTCGCATTAAATAGGTCGAGAAGAGCGATCTCGACGTTTCTGCATACTTCGGACAGAGGTCTCACCAAGATGATCACAGAAATTGCATATCTCTGCTTGAAACCCCACGAAAACCAAGATATCGCTGCTTCTGCATATAAAACGCACTGTGCAGTGCTGGAAACACCAGATAACGTGTTTCTCGCATTAAAAAGCTCGAATAGTGCGATCTCGATGATTCTGCATACTTCGGACAGAAGTCTCACCAAGATTATCGTAAAAAATGCATATCTCACCTTGAAACCCCACGAAAACCAAGATATCGCTGGTTCTGCATATCAAACGCACTGTGGAGTGGTGAAAACACCAGATAACGTTTTGTCGCATTAAAAAGCTCGAATAGTGCGATCTCGATGATTCTGCATACTTCGGACAGAAGTCTCACCAAGATTATCGTAAAAAATGCATATCTCACCTTGAAACCCCACGAAAACCAAGATATCGCTGGTTCTGCATATCAAACGCACTGTGGAGTGGTGAAAACACCAGATAACGTGTTTCTCGCATTAAATAGCTCGAAAAGAGAGATCTAGATGATTCAGCATACTTCGGACAGAAGTCTCACCAAGATTATCGTAGAAAATGCATATCTCAGCTTGATACCCGACGAAATCAAAGATGTCGCCGGTTCTGCATATCAGACGCACTGTGGAGTGGTGAAAACAACAGAAAACGTGTTTCTCGCATTAAGTAGCTCGAAAAGAGCGTTCTCGAAGATTCTGCTTACTTCGGACAGAAGACTCACCAAGATTATCTCAGAAAATGCATATCTCAGCAGGAAACACTACGAAAATCAAGATATCGCCGGTTCTTCATATCAAACGCACTGTGGAATGTTGAAAACACCAGAAAACCTGTTTTTTCCCACTAAATAGCTCGAAAAGTGCGATCTAGATGATTCTGCATACTTCTGACTGAAGTCTCACCATTCGTATCGCAGAAAATGCATATCTCAGTTTGAAACCTCACGAAAATCGAGATGTCGCCGGTTCTGCATATCAAACGCCCTGTGGAGTGGTGAAAACAACCAGATAACGTGTTTCTAGCATTAAATAGCTCGAAAAGTGCGATCCCGATGATTCTGCATACTTCTGACAGAAGTCTCACCAAGATTATCCTAGAAAATGCATATCTCAGCTTGATACCCTACGACAGCCAGGATGTCGCCGGTTTTGCATATCAAACGCACTGTGGAGTGGTGAAAACACCGAATAACGTGTTTCTCGCATTAAATAGCTCGAAGACAGCGATCCGGATGATTCTGCATACTTCTGACAGAAGTCTCACCAAGATTATCGTAGAAAATGCATATCTCAGCTTGAACCCCGACGAAATCCAAGATTTCGCCGGTTCTGCATATCAAACGCACTGTGGAGTGGTGAAAACACCAGATAACGTGTTTCTCGCATTAACTAGCTCGAAAAGAGCGATCTCGACGATTCTGCATTCTTCTGACAGAAGACTCACCAAGATTATCGCTGAAAATGCATATCTCAGCTGGAAACACCACGAAAATCAAGATATCGCCGGTTCTGCATATCAAACGCACTGTGGAATGTTCAAAACACCAGAAAAGTTGTTTTTTCGCATTAGATAGCTCGAAAAGAGCGATCTAGATGATTCTGCATACTTCTGACTGAAGTCTCACCAATATTATCGCAGAAAATGCATATCTCAGCTTGAAACCTCACGAAAATCAAGATATCGCCGGTTCTGCATATCAAACGCACTGTGGAATGTTGAAAACACCAGAAAAGTTGTTTTTTCGCATTAGATAGCTCGAAAAGAGCGATCTAGATGATTCTGCATACTTCTGACTGAAGTCTCACCAATATTATCGCAGAAAATGCATATCTCAGCTGGAAACACCACGAAAATCAAGATATCGCCGGTTCGGCATATCAAACGCACTGTGGAGTGGTGAAAACACCAGAAGGCTTTTTTTCGAATTAAATAGCTCGAAAAGAGCGATCCCGATGATTCTGCATACTTCTGACAGAAGTCTCACCAAGATTATCTTAGAAAATGCATATCTCAGCTTGATACCCGACGAAATCCAAGATGTCGCCGGTTCTGCATATCAAACGCACTGTGGAGTGGTGAAAACAACAGAAAACGTGTTTCTCGCATTAAGTAGCTCGAATAGAGCGATCCCGATTGATTCTGCATCCTTCTGACAGAAGTCTCACCAAGATTATCGTAGAAAATGCATATCTCAGCTTGAACCCCGACGAAATCCAAGATTTCGCCGGTTCTGCATATTAAACGCACTGTGGAGTGGTGAAAACACCAGATAACGTGTTTCTCGCATTAACTAGCTCGAAAAGATCAAAATCGAAGATTCTGCATACTTCTGACAGAAGTCTCACCAAGATTATCGTAGAAAATGCATGTCTCAGCTTGAAACCCGACGAAATCCAAGATGTCGCTGGTTCTGCATATCAAACGCACTGTGGAGTGGTGAAAACACCAGTTAACGTGTTTCTCCCATTAAATAGCGCGAAAAGAGCGATCTAGATGATTCTGCATACTTCTGACAGAAGACTCACCAAGATTATCGCAGAAAATGCATATCTCAACTTGAAACCCGACGAAATCCAAGATGTCGCCGGTTCTGCATATCAAACGCACTGTGGAGTGGTGAAAGCACCAGTTAACGTGTTTCTCGCATTAAATAGCTCGAAAAGAGGGATCTCGATGATTCTGCACACTTCTGACAGAAGACTCACCAGGATTATCGCAGAAAATGCATATCTCAGCTTGATACCCGACGAAAGCCAAGATGTCGCCAGTTCTGCATATCAAACGCACTGTGGAGTGGTGAAAACAACAGAAAACGTGTTTCTCGCATTAAATAGCTCGAAAAGTACGATCTCGATGACTCTGCATACTTCGGACAGAAGTCTCACCAAGATTATCGCAGAAAATGCATATCTGAGCTCGAAACCCCACGAAAACCAAGATATCGCCGGTTCTGCATATTAAACCAACTGTGGAGTGGTGAAAACACCAGACAACGTGTTTATCGCATTAAATAGATCGAAATGTGCGATCTCGATGACTCTGCATACTTTGGACAGAAGTCTCACCAAGATTATCGCAGAAAATGCATATCTCAGCTTGAAATCCCACGAAATCCAAGATATCGTCGGTTCTGCATATCATACGCTCTGTGGAGTGGTGAAAACACCAGATAACGTGTTTCTCGCATTAAATAGCTCGAAAAGAGGGATCTCGATGATTAAGCATACTTCGGACAGAAGTCTCACCAAGATTATCGTAAAAAATGCGTATCTCAGCTAGAAACCCCATAAAAACCAAGATATCGTAGGTTCTGTATATCAAACCAACTGTGGAGTGGTGAAAGCACCAGACAACGTGTTTATCGCATTAAATAGATCGAACTGTGCGATCTCGATGTCTCTGCATACTTCGGACAGAAGTCTCACCAAGATTATCGCAGGAAATGCATATCTGAGCTTGAAACCCCACGAAATCCAAGATATCGTCGGTTCTGCATATCATACGCACTGTGGAGTGGTGAAAACACCAGATAACGTGTTTCTCGCATTAAATAGCTCAAAACGTGCGATCTCGATGATTAAGCATACCTCGGACAGAAGTCTCACCAAGATTATCGCAGAAATTGCATATCTCTGCTTGAAACCACACGAATTCCAAGATATCGCTGCTTCTGCATATAAAACGCACTGTGGAGGGCTGGAAACAGCAGATAACGTGTTTCTCGCATTAAGTAGCTCGAATAGAGCGATCTCGATGATTAAGCATACTTCGGACAGAAGTCTCACCAAGATTATCGTAAAAAATGCATATCTCAGCTTGAAACCCCACGAAAACCAAGATATCGCTGCTTCTGCATATAAAACGCACTGTGGAGTGCTGGAAACACCAGATAACGTGTTTCTCGCATTAAGTAGCTCGAATAGAGCGATCTCGATGATTAAGCATACTTCGCACAGAAGTCTCACCAAGATTATCGTAAAAAATGCATATCTCAGCTTGAAACCCCACGAAAACCATGATATCGCTGGTTCTGCATATCAAACGCACTGTGGAGTGCTGAAAACACCAGATAACGTTTTGTCGCATTAAAAAGCTCGAATAGTGCGATCTCGATGATTCTGCATACTTCGGACAGAAGTCTCACCAAGATTATCGTAAAAAATGCATATCTCACCTTGAAACCCCACGAAAACCAAGATATCGCTGGTTCTGCATATCAAACGCACTGTGGAGTGGTGAAAACACCAGATAACGTGTTTCTCGCATTAAATAGCTCGAAAAGAGAGATCTAGATGATTCAGCATACTTCGGACAGAAGTCTCACCAAGATTATCGTAGAAAATGCATATCTCAGCTTGATACCCGACGAAATCCAAGATGTCGCCGGTTCTGCATATCAGACGCGCTGTGGAGTGGTGAAAACAACAGAAAACGTGTTTCTCGCATTAAGTAGCTCGAAAAGAGCGTTCTCGAAGATTCTGCATACTTCGGACAGAAGACTCACCAAGATTATCTCAGAAAATGCATATCTCAGCTGGAAACACTACGAAAATCAAGATATCGCCGGTTCTTCATATCAAACGCACTGTGGAATGTTGAAAACACCAGAAAACCTGTTTTTTCCCATTAAATAGCTCGAAAAGTGCGATCTAGATGATTCTGCATACTTCTGACTGAAGTCTCACCAATCGTATCGCAGAAAATGCATATCTCAGTTTGAAACCTCACGAAAATCGAGATGTCGCCGGTTCTGCATATCAAACGCCCTGTGGAGTGGTGAAAACAACCAGATAACGTGTTTCTAGCATTAAATAGCTCGAAAAGTGCGATCCCGATGATTCTGCATACTTCTGACAGAAGTCTCACCAAGATTATGCTAGAAAATGCATATCTCAGCTTGATACCCTACGACAGCCAGGATGTCGCCGGTTTTGCATATCAAACGCACTGTGGAGTGGTGAAAACACCAGATAACGTGTTTCTCGCATTAAATAGCTCGAAGACAGCGATCCGGATGATTCTGCATACTTCTGACAGAAGTCTCACCAAGATTATCGTAGAAAATGCATATCTCAGCTTGAACCCCGACGAAATCCAAGATTTCGCCGGTTCTGCATATCAAACGCACTGTGGAGTGGTGAAAACACCAGATAACGTGTTTCTCGCATTAACTAGCTCGAAAAGAGCGATCTCGACGATTCTGCATTCTTCTGACAGAAGACTCACCAAGATTATCGCTGAAAATGCATATCTCAGCTGGAAACACCACGAAAATCAAGATATCGCCGGTTCTGCATATCAAACGCACTGTGGAATGTTGAAAACACCAGAAAAGTTGTTTTTTCGCATTAGATAGCTCGAAAAGGGCGATCTAGATGATTCTGCATACTTCTGACTGAAGTCTCACCAATATTATCGCAGAAAATGCATATCTCAGCTTGAAACCTCACGAAAATCAAGATATCGCCGGTTCTGCATATCAAACGCACTGTGGAATGTTGAAAACACCAGACAAGTTGTTTTTTCGCATTAGATAGCTCGAAAAGAGCGATCTAGATGATTCTGCATACTTCTGACTGAAGTCTCACCAATATTATCGCAGAAAATGCATATCTCAGCTTGAAACCTCACGAAAATCAAGATGTCGCCGGGTCTGCATATCAAACGCACTGTGGAGTGGTGAAAACACCAGATAACGTGTTTCTCGCATTAAGTAGCTCGAACAGAGCGATCTCGAAGATTCTGCATACTTCTGACAGAAGACTCACCAAGATTATCGCAGCAAATGCATAACTCAGCTGGAAACACCACGAAAATCAAGATATCGCCGGTTCGGCATATCAAACGCACTGTGGAGTGGTGAAAACACCAGAAGGCTTTTTTTCGAATTAAATAGCTCGAAAAGAGCGATCCCGATGATTCTGCATACTTCTGACAGAAGTCTCACCAAGATTATCTTAGAAAATGCATATCTCAGCTTGATACCCGACGAAATCCAAGATGTCGCCGGTTCTGCATATCAAACGCACTGTGGAGTGGTGAAAACAACAGAAAACGTGTTTCTCGCATTAAGTAGCTCGAATAGAGCGATCCCGATGATTCTGCATCCTTCTGACAGAAGTCTCACCAAGATTATCGTAGAAAATGCATATCTCAGCTTGAACCCCGACGAAATCCAAGATTTCGCCGGTTCTGCATATTAAACGCACTGTGGAGTGGTGAAAACACCAGATAACGTGTTTCTCGCATTAACTAGCTCGAAAAGATCAAAATCGAAGATTCTGCATACTTCTGACAGAAGTCTCACAAAGATTATCGTAGAAAATGCATGTCTCAGCTTGAAACCCGACGAAATCCAAGATGTCGCTGGTTCTGCATATCAAACGCACTGTGGAGTGGTGAAAACACCAGTTAACGTGTTTCTCCCATTAAATAGCGCGAAAAGAGCGATCTAGATGATTCTGCATACTTCTGACAGAAGACTCACCAAGATTATCGCAGAAAATGCATATCTCAACTTGAAACCCGACGAAATCCAAGATGTCGCCCGTTCTGCATATCAAACGCACTGTGGAGTGGTGAAAACACCAGTTAACGTGTTTCTCGCATTAAATAGCTCGAAAAGAGGGATCTCGATGATTCTGCACACTTCTGACAGAAGACTCACCAGGATTATCGCAGGAAATGCATATCTCAGCTTGATACCCGACGAAAGCCAAGATGTCGCCGGTTCTGCATATCAAACGCACTGTGGAGTGGTGAAAACAACAGAAAACGTGTTTCTCGCATTAAATAGCTCGAAAAGTACGATCTCGATGACTCTGCATACTTCGGACAGAAGTCTCACCAAGATTATCGCAGAAAATGCATATCTGAGCTCGAAACCCCACGAAAACCAAGATATCGCCGGTTCTGCATATTAAACCAACTGTGGAGTGGTGAAAACACCAGACAACGTGTTTATCGCATTAAATAGATCGAAATGTGCGATCTCGATGACTCTGCATACTTCGGACAGAAGTCTCACCAAGATTATCGCAGAAAATGCATATCTCAGCTTGAAATCCCACGAAATCCAAGATATCGTCGGTTCTGCATATCATACGCTCTGTGGAGTGGTGAAAACACCAGATAACGTGTTTCTCGCATTAAATAGCTCGAAAAGAGGGATCTCGATGATTAAGCATACTTCGGACAGAAGTCTCACCAAGATTATCGTAAAAAATGCGTATCTCAGCTAGAAACCCCATAAAAACCAAGATATCGTAGGTTCTGTATATCAAACCAACTGTGGAGTGGTGAAAACACCAGACAACGTGTTTATCGCATTAAATAGATCGAACTGTGCGATCTCGATGTCTCTGCATACTTCGGACAGAAGTCTCACCAAGATTATCG
Organism: Anthophora plumipes; assembly: GCA_951804975.1. NCBI lineage: Eukaryota > Metazoa > Arthropoda > Insecta > Hymenoptera > Apidae > Anthophora > Anthophora plumipes. Next base: position 842,430 of record CATORF010000448.1, read on the forward strand.
CAGGAAATGCATATCTGAGCTTGAAACCCCACGAAATCCAAGATATCGTCGGTTCTGCATATCATACGCACTGTGGAGTGGTGAAAACACCAGATAACGTGTTTCTCGCATTAAATAGCTCAAAACGTGCGATCTCGATGATTAAGCATACCTCGGACAGAAGTCTCACCAAGATTATCGCAGAAATTGCATATCTCTGCTTGAAACCACACGAATTCCAAGATATCGCTGCTTCTGCATATAAAACGCACTGTGGAGGGCTGGAAACAGCAGATAACGTGTTTCTCGCATTAAGTAGCTCGAATAGAGCGATCTCGATGATTGAGCATACTTCGGACAGAAGTCTCACCAAGATTATCGTAAAAAATGCATATCTCAGCTTGAAACCCCACGAAAACCAAGATATCGCTGCTTCTGCATATAAAACGCACTGTGGAGTGCTGGAAACACCAGATAACGTGTTTCTCGCATTAAGTAGCTCGAATAGAGCGATCTCGATGATTAAGCATACTTCGCACAGAAGTCTCACCAAGATTATCGTAAAAAATGCATATCTCAGCTTGAAACCCCACGAAAACCATGATATCGCTGGTTCTGCATATCAAACGCACTGTGGAGTGCTGAAAACACCAGATAACGTGTTTCTCGCATTAAATAGCTCGAAAAGAGCGATCTCGATGATTCTGCATACTTCGGACAGAAGTCTCACCAAGATTATCGTAAAAAATGCATATCTCCGCTTGAAACCCCACGGAAGCCCAAGATATCGCTGGTTCTGCATATCAAGCGCACTGTGGACTGGTGAAAACACCAGATAACGTGTTTCTCGCATTAAATAGCTCGAAAAGAGCGATCTCGATGATTCTGCATACTTCGGACAGAAGTCTCTCCAAGGTTATCGCAGAAAATGCATATCTCAGCTTGAAACCCCTCGAAAACCAAGATATCACCTGTTCTGCATATCCAACGAACTGTGGTGTGGTGATAACCCCAGAAAACGTGTTTCTCGCATTAAATAGCTCGAAAAGAGCGATCTCGATGATTCTGCACACTTCGGACAGAAGTCTCACCAAGATTATCGCAGACAATGCATACCTCAGCTTGAAACCCCACGAAAACCAAGATATCGCCGGGTCTGCATATCATACGCACTGTGCAGTGGTGAAAACACCAGATAACGTGTTTCTCGCATTAAATATGTCGAAACGATCGATCTCGATGTTTCTGCATACTTCGGACAGAGGTCTCACCAAGATTATCGCAGAAAATGCATATCTCAGCTTGAAACACCACGAAAACCCAGATATCGCAGGTTCTGCATATCAAACCAACTGTGGAGTGGTGAAAACACCAGACAACGTGTTTATCGCATTAAATAGATCGAAATGTGCGATCTCGATGACTCTGCATACTTCGGACAGAAGTCCCACCAAGATTATCGTAAAAAATGTATATCTCAGCTTGAAACCCCACGAAAACCAAGATATCGCTGGTTCTGCATATCAAATTCACTGTGGGGTGGTGAAAACACCAGATAACGTGTTTCTCGCATTAAATAGCTCGAAAAGAGCGATCTAGATGATTCAGCATACTTCGGACAGAAGTCCCACCAAGATTATCGCAGAAAATGCATATCTCAGCTTGAAACCCCACGAAAACCAAGATATCGCTGGTACTGCATATCAAACGCTCTGTGGTGTGGTGAAAACCCCAGAAAACGTGTTTCTCGCATTAAATAGCTCGAAAAGAGCGATCTCGATGAATCTGCACACTTCGGACTGAAGTCTCACCAAGATAATCGCAGACAATGCATATCTCAGCTTGAAACCCCACGAAAACCAAGATATCGCCGGTTCTGCATATCATCCGCACTGTGGAGTGGTGAAAACACCAGATAACGTGTTTGTCGCATTAAATATGTCGAAACGAGCGATCTCGATGATTCAGCATACTTCGGACAGAAGTCTCTCCAAGGTTATCGCAGAAAATGCATATCTCAGCTTGAAACCCCTCGAAAACCAAGACATCACCTGTTCTGCATATCCAACGTACTGTGGTGTGGTGAAAACCTCAGAAATCTTATTTCTCGCATTAAATAGCTCGAAAAGAGCGATCTCGATGATTCTGCACACTTCGGACAGAGGTCTCACCAAGATTATCGCAGAAAATGCATAGCTCAGCTTGAAACCCCACGAAAACCAAGATATCGCTGGTACGGCATATCAAAAGCTCTGTGGAGTGGTGAAAACACCAGATAACGTGTTTCTCACATTAAATAGCTCGAAAAGAGCGATCTCGATGATTCTGCATACTTCGGACAGAAGTCTCACCAAGATTATCGTAAAAAATGCATATCTCAGCTTGAAACCCCACGAAAGCCAAGATATCGCTGGTTCTGCATATCAAACGCACTGTGGAGTGGTGAAAACACCAGATAAGGTTTTTCTCGCATTAACTAGCTCGAAAAGAGCGATCTCGATGATTCAGCATACTTCGGACAGAAATCTCACCAAGATTATCGCAGAAAATGCATATTCGAGCTTGAAACCCCACGAAAACCAAGATATCGTCGCTTCTGCATATCATACGCACTGTGGAGTGGTGAAAACACCAGATAACTTGTTTCTCGCATTGAATAGCTCGAAAAGAGCGATCTCGATGATTCTGCATACTTCGGACAGAAGTCTCTCCAAGGTTATCGCAGAAAATGCATATCTCAGCTTGAAACCCCTCGAAAACCAAGATATCACCTGTTCTGCATATCCAACGTACTGTGGTGTGGTGAAAACCTCAGAAAACGTATTTCTCGCATTAAATAGCTCGATAAGGACGATCTCGATGATTCTGCACACTTCGGACAGAGGTCTCACCAAGATTATCGCAGAAAATGCATATCTCAGCTTGAAACCCCTCGAAAACCAAGATATCGCTGGTACTGCATATCAAACGCTCTGTGGAGTGGTGAAAACACCAGATTACGTGTTTCTCACATTAAATAGCTCGAAAAGAGCGATGTCGATGATTCTGCATACTTCGGACAGAAGTCTCACCAAGATTATCGTAAAAAATGCATATCTCAGCTTGAAACCACACGAAAGCCAAGATATCGCTGGTTCTGCATATCAAACGCACTGTGGAGTGGTGAAAACACCAGATAATGTTTTTCTCGCATTAACTAGCTCGATAAGAGCGATCTCGATGATTCAGCATACTTCGGACAGAAGTCTCACCAAGATTATCGCAGAAAATGCATATCTGAGCTTGAAACCCCACGAAAACCAAGATATCGCTGGTACTGCATATCAAACGCTCTGTGGAGTGGTGAAAACACCAGATAACGTGTTTCTCACATTAAATAGCTCGAAAAGAGCGATCTCGATGATTCAGCATACTTCGGACAGAAGTCTCTCCAAGGTTATCGCAGAAAATGCATATCTCAGCTTGAAACCCCTCGGAAACCAAGATATCACATGTTCTGCATATCCAACGTACTGTGGTGTGGTGAAAACCCCAGAAAACGTGTTTCTCGCATTAACTAGCTCGAAAAGAGCGATCTCGATGATTCTGCACACTTCGGACAGAGGTCTCACCAAGATTATCGCAGAAAATGCATATCTCAGCTTGAAACCCCACGAAAACCCAGATATCGCGGGTTCTGCATATCAAACCAACCGTGGAGTGGTGAAAACACCAGACAACGTGTTTATCGCATTAAATAGATCGAAACTTGCGATCTCGATGACTCTGCATACTTCGGACAGAAGTCTCACCAAGATTATCGCAGAAAATGCATATCTGAGCTTGAAACCCCACGAAAACCAAGATATCGCCGGTTCTGCATCTCAAACGCACTGTGGAGTGGTGAAAACACCAGATAAGGTTTTTCTCGCATTAAATAGCTCGAAAAGAGCGATCCCGATGATTCTGCATACTTCTGACAGATGTCTCACCAAGATTATCGTAGAAAATGCATATCTCAGTTTGAACCCCGACGAAATCCAAGATGTCTCCGGTTCTGCACATCAAACGTACCGTGGAGTGGTGCAAACACCAGAAAACGTGTTTCGCGCATTAAGTAGCTCGAAAAGAGCGTTCTCGAAGATTCTGCATACTTCTGACAGAGGTCTCACCAACATTATCGTAGAAAATGCATATCTCAGCTGGAAACACCACGAAAATCAAGATATCGCCGGTTCTGAATATCAAACGCACTGTTGAATGTTGAAACACCAGAAAACTTGTTTTTTCGCATTAAATAGCTCGAAAAGAGCGATCTAGATGATTCTGCATCCTTCTGTCTGAAGTCTCAGCAATATTATCGCAGAAAATGCATATCTGAGCTTGAAACCCCACGAAAACCAGGATATCGTCGGTTCTGCACATCATACGCACTGTGGAGTGGTGAAAACACCAGATAACGTGTTTTTCGCATTAAATAGCTCGAAACGAGCGATCTCGATGATTAAGCATACTTCGGACAGAAGTCTCACCAAGATTATCGCAGAAATTGCGTATCTCAGCTTGAAACCCCACGAAAACCATGATATCGCTGGTACTGCTTATCAAACGATCTGTGGAGTGGTGAAAACACCAGGTAACGTGTTTCTCGCATTAAATAGCTCGAAAAGAGCGATCTCGATGATTCTGCATACTTCGGACAGAAGTCTCAACAAGATTATCGTAAAAAATGCATATCTGAGCTTGAAACCCCACGATAGCCAAGATATCGCTTGTTCTGCATATCAAACGCACTGTGGAGAGGTGAAAACACCAGATAAGATTTTCTCGCATTAACTAGCTCGAAAAGAGCGATCTCGATGATTCAGCATACTTCCGACAGATGTCTCTCCAAGGTTATCGCAGAAAATGCATATCTCAGCTTGAAACCCCTCGAAAACCAAGATATCACCTGTTCTGCATATCCAACGAACTGTGGTGTGGTGAAAACCCCAGAAAACGTGTTTCTCGGATTAAATAGCTCGAAAAGAGCGATCTCGATGATTCTGCACACTTCGGACAGAAGTCTCACCAAGATTATCGCAGACAATGCAATCTCAGCTTGAAACCCCACGAAAACCAAGATATCGTCGGTTCTGCATATCATACGCACTGTGGAGTGGTGAAAACACCAGATAACTTGTTTCTCGCATTAAATAGCTCGAAAAGAGCGATCTCGATGATTCTGCATACTTCGGACAGAAGTCTCACCAAGATTATCGTAAAAATTGAATATCTCAGCTTGAAACCCCACGAAAACCAAGATATCGCTGGTTCTGCATACCAAATTCACTGTGGAGTGGTGAAAACACCAGATAACGTGATTCTCGCATTAAATAGCTCGAACAGAGCGATCTAGATGATTCAGCATAATTCGGACAGAAGTCTCACCAAGATTATCGCAGAAAATGCATATCTCAGCTTGAAACCCCACGACGACCAAGATATCGCTGGTACTGCATATCAAACGCTCGGTGGAGTGGTGAAAACACCAGATAACGTGTTTCTCGCATTAAATAGCTCGAAAAGAGCGATCTCAATGATTCTGCATACTTCGGACAAAAGTCTCACCAAGATTATCGTAAAAAATGCATATCTCAGCTTGAAACCCCACGAAAGCCAAGATATCGCTGGTTCTGCATATCACACGCACTGTGGAGTGGTGAAAACACCAGATAACGCGTTTTGCGCATTAAATAGCTCGAAAAGAGCGATCTAGATGATTCAGCATACTTCGGACAGAAGTCTCACCAAGATTATCGCAGAAAATGCATATCTCAGCTTGAAACCCCATGAAAACCAAGATTTCGCTGGTACTGCATATCAAACGCTCTGTGGAGTGGTGAAAATACCAGAAAACGCGTTTCTCGCATTAAGTAGCTCGAAAAGGGCGTTCTCGAAGATCCTGCATACTTCTGACAGAAGTCTCACCAAGATTATCGTAGAAAATGCATATCTCAGCTTGAAACCCGACGAAAACCATGTTATCTCCGGTTCTGCACATCAAACGTACCGTGGAGTGGTGCAAACACCAGAAAACGTGTTTCGCGCATTAAGTAGCTCGAAAAGAGCGTTCTCGAAGATTCTGCATACTTCTGACAGAGGTCTCACCAACATTATCGTAGAAAATGCATATCTCTGCTGGAAACACCACGAAAATCAAGATATCGCTGGTTCTGCATATCAAACGCACTGTGGAGTGCTGAAAACACCAGATAACATGTTTCTCGCATTAAATAGCGCGAATAGAGTGATCTCGATGATTAAGCATACTTCGGACAGACGTCTCAACAAGATTATCGTAGAAAATGCATATCTCAGCTTGAACCCCGACGAAATCCAAGATGTCGCCGGTTCTGCATATCCAACGCACTGTGGAGTGGTGAAAACTCCAGATAACGTGTTTCTCGCATTAAAAAGCTCGAAAAGAGCGATCTAGATAATTCTGCATACTTCGGACAGAAGTCTCTCCAAGGTTATCGCAGAAAATGCATATCTCAGCTTGAAACCCCTCGAAAACCAAGATATCACCTGTTCTGCATATCCAACGTACTGTGGTGTGGCGAAAACCCCTGAAAACGTGTTTCTCGCATTAAATAGCTCGAAAAGAGCGACCTCGATGATTCTGCACATTTCGGACAGAGGTCACACCAAGATTATCGCAGAAAATGCATATCTCAGCTTGAAAACCCACGAAAACCCAGATATCGCAGGTTCTGCATATCAAACCAACTGTGGAGTGGTGAAAACACCAGACAACGTGTTTATCGCATTAAATAGATCGAAATGTGCGATCTCGATGACTCTGCATACTTCGGACAGAAGTCTCACCAAGATAATCGCAGAAAATGCATATCAGAGCTTGAAACCCCACGAAAACCAAGATATCGTCGGTTCTGCATATCATACGCACTGTGGAGTGGTGAAAACACCAGATAACTTGTTTCTCGCATTAGATAGCTCTGAAAGAGCGATCTCGATGATTCTGCATACTTCGGACAGAAGTCTCAACAAGATTATCGTATAAAATGAATATCTCAGCTTGAAACCCCACGAAAACCAAGATATCGCTGGTTCTGCATATCAAACGCACTGTGGAGTGGTGAAAACATCAGATAACGTGATTCTCGCATTAAATAGCTCGAAAAGAGCGATCTAGATGATTCAGCATACTTCGGACAGAAGTCTCACCAAGATTATCGCAGAAAATGCATATCTCAGCTTGAAACCCCACGAAAACCAAGATATCGCTGGTACTGCATATCAAACGCTCTGTGGAGTGGTGAAAACTCCAGATAACGTGATTCTCGCATTAAATATCTTGTAAAGAGCGATCTCGATGATTCTGCATACTTCGGACAGAAGTCTCACCAAGATTATCGCAGAAAATGCATATCTCAGCTTGAAACCCCACGAAAACCAAGATTTCGCTGGTACTGCATATCAAACGCTCTGTGGAGTGGTGAAAACACCAGATAACGTGTTGCTCGCATTAAATAGCTCGAAAAGAGCGATCTCGATGATTCTGCATACTTCGGACAGAAGTCTCACCAAGATTATCGTAAAAAATGCATATCTCAGCCTGAAACCCCACGAAAGCAAAGATATCGCTGGTTCTGCATATCAGACGCACTGTGGAGTGGTGAAAACACCAGATAAGGTTTTTCTCGCATTAAATAGCTCGAAAATAGCGATCCCGATGATTCTGCATACTTCTGACAGAAGTCTCACCAAGATTATTGTAGAAAATGCATATCTCAGCTTGAACCCCGACGAAACCCAAGATGTCGCCGGTTCTGCATATCAAACGCACTGTGGAATGTTGAAAACGCCAGAAAATTTGTTTTTTCGTATTAAATAGCTCGCAAAGAGCGATCTAGATGATACTGCATACTTCTGACAAAAGACTCACCAAGATTATCGCAGAAAATGCATACATCAGCTGGGAACACCACGAAAATCAAGATATCGCCGGTTCCGCATATCATACGCACTGTGGAGTGGTGAAAACACCAGATAACGTGTTTCTCGCATTAAATATGTGGAAACGAGCGATCTCGATGATTCAGCATACTTCGGACAGAAGTCTCTCCAAGGTTATCGCAGAAAATGCATATCTCAGATTGAAAACCCTCGAAAACCAAGATATCACCTGTTCTGCATATCCAACGTACTGTGGTGTGGTGAAAACCCCAGAAAACGTGTTTCTCGCATTAAATAGCTCGAAAAGAGCGATCTCGATGATTCTGCACACTTCGGACAGAGGTCTCACCAAGTTTATCGCAGAAAATGCATTTCTCAACTTGAAACCCCACGAAAACCCAGATATCGCAGGTTCTGCATATCAAACCAACTGAGGAGTGGTGAAAACACCAGACAACGTGTTTATCGCATTAAATAGATCGAAATGTGCGATCTCGATGACTCTGCATACTTCGGACTCAGAAGAAGGAGAAGTCTCACCAAGATAATCGCAGAAAATGCATATCTGAGCGTGAAACCCCACGAAAACCAAGATATCGTCGGTTCTGCATATCATACGCACTGTGGAGTGGTGAAAACACCAGATAACTTGTTTCTCGCATTAAATAGCTCGAAAAGAGCGATCTCGATGATTCTGCATACTTCGGACAGAAGTCTCACCAAGATTATCGCAGAAAATGCATATCTCAGCTTGAAACCCCACGAAAACCAAGATTTCGCTGGTACTGCATATCAAACGCTCTGTGGAGTGGTGAAAACACCAGATAACGTGTTTCTCGCATTAAATAGCTCGAAAAGAGCGATCTCGATGATTCTGCATACTTCGGACAGAAGTCTCACCAAGATTATCGTAAAAAATGCATATCTCAGCTTGAAACCCCACGAAAGCAAAGATATCGCTGGTTCTGCATATCAAACGCACTGTGGAGTGGTGAAAACACCAGATAAGGTTTTTCTCGCATTAAATAGCTCGAAAAGAGCGATCCCGATGATTCTGCATACTTCTGACAGAAGTCTCACCAAGATTATCGTAGAAAATGCATATCTCAGCTTGAACCCCGACGAAACCCAAGATGTCGCCGGTTCTGCATATCAAACGCACTGTGGAATGTTGAAAACACCAGGAAACTTGTTTTTTCGTATTAAATAGCTCGCAAAGAGCGATCTCGATGATTCTGCATACTTCTGTCTGAAGTCTCACCAATATTATCGCAGAAAATGCATATCTGAGCTTGAAACCCCACGAAAACCAGGATATCGTCGGTTCTGCAAATCATACGCACTCTGGAGTAGTGAAAACACCAGATAACGTGTTTTTCGCATTAAGTAGCTCGAAACGATCGATCTCGATGATTAAGCATACTTCGGACAGAAGTCTCACCAAGATTATCGCAGAAATTGCGTATCTCAGCATGAAACCCCACGAAAACCAAGATATCGCTGGTTCTGCATATCAAACGCACTGTGGAGTGCTGAAAACACCAGATAACGTGTTTCTCGCATTAAGTAGCGTGAAAAGAGCGATCCCGGTGATTCTGCATACTTCGGACAGAAGTCTCACCAAGATTATCGTAGAAAATGCATATCTAAGCTTGAAACCCCACGAAAGCCAAGATATCGCTGGTTCTGCATATCAAACGCACTGTGGAGTGGTGAAAACACCAGATAAGGTTTTTATCGCACTAACTACCTCGAAAAGAGCGATCTCGATGATTCAGCATAGTTCGGACAGAAGTCTCTCCAAGGTTATCGCAGAACATGCATATCTCAGCTTGAAAACCCTCGAAAATCAAGATATCACCTGTTCTGCATATCCAACGAACTGTGGTGTGGTGAAAACCCCAGAAAACGTGTTTCTCGCATTAAATCGCTCGAAAAGAGCGATCTCGATGATTCTGCACACTTCGGACAGAAGTCTCACCAAGATTATCGCAGAAAATGCATATCTCAGCTGGAAACACCACGAAAATCAAGATATCGCCGGTTCTGCATATCAAACGCACTGTGGAATGTTGAAAACACCAGAAAACCTGTTTTTTCGTATTAAATAGCTCGAAAAGAGCGATCTAGATGATTCTGCATACTTCTGACAAAAGACTCACCAAGATTATCGCAGAAAATGCATATATCAGCTGGGAACACCACGAAAATCAAGATATCGCCGGTTCTGCATATCAAACGCACTGTGGAATGTTGAAAACACCAGAAAACGTGTTTCTCGCATTAAGTAGCTCGAAAAGAGCGTTCTCGACGATCCTGCATACTTCTGACAGAAGTCTCACCAAGATTATCGTAGAAAATGCATATCTCTGCTGGAAACACCACGAAAATCAAGATATCGCTGGTTCTGCATATCAAACGCACTGTGGAGTGCTGAAAACACCAGATAACATGTTTCTCGCATTAAATAGCGCGAATAGAGTGATCTCGATGATTAAGCATACTTCGGACAGACGTCTCAACAAGATTATCGTAGAAAATGCATATCTCAGCTTGAACCCCGACGAAATCCAAGATGTCGCCGGTTCTGCATATCCAACGCACTGTGGAGTGGTGAAAACTCCAGATAACGTGTTTCTCGCATTAAAAAGCTCGAAAAGAGCGATCTAGATAATTCTGCATACTTCGGACAGAAGTCTCTCCAAGGTTATCGCAGAAAATGCATATCTCAGCTTGAAACCCCTCGAAAACCAAGATATCACCTGTTCTGCATATCCAACGTACTGTGGTGTGGCGAAAACCCCTGAAAACGTGTTTCTCGCATTAAATAGCTCGAAAAGAGCGACCTCGATGATTCTGCACACTTCGGACAGAGGTCACACCAAGATTATCGCAGAAAATGCATATCTCAGCTTGAAAACCCACGAAAACCCAGATATCGCAGGTTCTGCATATCAAACCAACTGTGGAGTGGTGAAAACACCAGACAACGTGTTTATCGCATTAAATAGATCGAAATGTGCGATCTCGATGACTCTGCATACTTCGGACAGAAGTCTCACCAAGATAATCGCAGAAAATGCATATCAGAGCTTGAAACCCCACGAAAACCAAGATATCGCTGGTACTGCATATCAAACGCTCTGTGGAGTGGTGAAAACTCCAGATAACGTGATTCTCGCATTAAATATCTTGTAAAGAGCGATCTCGATGATTCTGCATACTTCGGACAGAAGTCTCACCAAGATTATCGCAGAAAATGCATATCTCAGCTTGAAACCCCACGAAAACCAAGATTTCGCTGGTACTGCATATCAAACGCTCTGTGGAGTGGTGAAAACACCAGATAACGTGTTGCTCGCATTAAATAGCTCGAAAAGAGCGATCTCGATGATTCTGCATACTTCGGACAGAAGTCTCACCAAGATTATCGTAAAAAATGCATATCTCAGCTTGAAACCCCACGAAAGCCAAGATATCGCTGGTTCTGCATATCAAACGCACTGTGGAGTGGTGAAAACACCAGATAAGGTTTTTCTCGCATTAACTACCTCGAAAAGAGCGATCTCGATGATTCAGCATAGTTCGGACAGAAGTCTCGCCAAGGTTATCGCAGAAAATGCATATCTCAGCTTGAAACCCCTCGAAAACCAAGATATCACCTGTTCTGCATATCAAACGCACTGTGGAGTGGTGAAAACACCAGATAAGGTTTTTCTCGCATTAACTACCCCGAAAAGAGCGATCTCGATGATTCAGCATAGTTCGGACAGATGTCTCTCCAAGGTTATCGCAGAAAATGCATATCTCAGCTTGAAAACCCTCGAAAACCAAGATATCACCTGTTCTGCATATCCAACGAACTGTGGTGTGGTGAAAACCCCAGAAAACGTGTTTCTCGCATTAAATAGCTCGAAAAGAGCGATCTCGATGATTCTGCACACTTCGGACAGAAGTCTCACCAAGATTATCGTAAAAAATGCATATCTCAGCTTGAAACCACACGAAAACCAAGATATCGCTGGTTCTGCATATCACACGCACTGTGGAGTGGTGAAAACACCAGATAACGCGATTCTCGCATTAAATAGCTCGAAAAGAGCGATCTAGATGATTCAGCATACTTCGGACAGAAGCCTCACCAAGATTATCGCAGAAAATGCATATCTCAGCTTGAAACCCCACGAAAACCAAGATATCGCTGGTTCTGCATATCACACGCACTGTGGAGTGGTGAAAACACCAGATAACGCGATTCTCGCATTAAATAGCTCGAAAAGAGCGATCTAGATGATTCAGCATACTTCGGACAGAAGCCTCACCAAGATTATCGCAGAAAATGCATATCTCAGCTGGAAACACCACGAAAATCAATATATCGCCGGTACTGCATATCAAACGCACTGTGGAGTGCTGAAAACACCAGATAACATGTTTCTCGCATTAAATAGCTCGAATAGAGTGATCTCGATGATTAAGCATACTTCGGACAGAAGTCTCAACAAGATTATCGTAAAAAATGCATATCTCAGCTTGAAACCCCACGAAAAGAAAGATATCGCTGGTACTGCATATCAAACGCTCTGTGGAGTGGTGAAAACACCAGATAACGTGTTTCTCGCATTAAATAGCTCGAAACGATCGATCTCGATGATTCTGCATACTTCCGACAGAAGTCTCACCAAGATTATCGTAAAAAATGCATATCTCAGCTTGAAACCCCACGAAAACGAAGATATCGCTGGTTCAGCATATCACACGCACTGTGGAGGGGTGAAAACACCAGATAACGTGTTTCTCGCATTAAATAGCTCGAAAAGAGCGATCTAGATGATTCAGCATACTTCGGACAGAAGTCTCACCAAGATTATCGCAGAAAATGCATATCCCAGCTTGAAACGCCACGAAAACCAAGATATCGCTGGTACTGCATATCAAACGCTCTGTGGAGTGGTGAAAACACCAGATAACGTGTTTCTCGCATTAAATAGCACGTAAAGAGCGATCTCGATGATTTTGCATACTTCGGACAGAAGTCTCACCAAGATTTTCGTAAAAAATGCATATCTCAGCTTGAAACCCCACGAAAGCAAAGATATCGCTGGTTCTGCATATCAAACGCACTGTGGAGTGGTGAAAACACCAGATAAGGTTTTTCTCGTATTAAATAGCTCGAAAAGAGCGATCCCGATGATTCTGCATACTTCTGACAGAAGTCTCACCAAGATTATCGTAGAAAATGCATATCTCAGCTTGAACCCCGACGAAATCCAAGATGTCGCCGGTTCTGCATATCAAACGCACTATGGAGTGGTGAAAACTCCAGATAACGTGTTTCTCGCATTAAATAGCTCGAAAAGAGCGATCTAGATGATTCTGCATACTACTGGCAGAAGACTCACCTAGATTATCGCAGAAAATGCATATCTCAGCTGGAAACTCCACGAAAATCAAGATATCGCCGGTTCTGCATATCAAACGCACTGTGGAATGTTGAAAACACCAGAAAACCTGTTTTTCGTATTAAATAGCTCGAAAAGAGCGATTTAGATGATTCTGCATACTTCTGACAAAAGACTCACCAAGATTATCGCAGAAAATGCATATATCAGCTGGGAACACCACGAAAATCAAGATAACGCCGGTTCTGCATATCAAACGCACTGTGGAATGTTGAAAACACCAGGAAACGTGTTTCTCGCATTAAGTAGCTCGAAAAGAGCGTACTCGAAGATCCTGCATACTTCTGACAGAAGTCTCACCAAGATTATCGTAGAAAATGCATATCTCAGCTGGAAACACCACGAAAATCAAGATATCGCCGGTTTCTGCATATCAAACGCACTGTGGAGTGCTGAAAACACCAGATAACATGTTTCTCGCATTAAATAGCTCGAATAGAGTGATCTCGATGATTAAGCATACTTCGGACAGAAGTCTCAACAAGATTATGGTAAAAAATGCATATCTCAGTTTGAAACCCCACGAAAACTAAGATATCGCTGGTACTGCATATCAAACGCTCTGTGGAGTGGTGAAAACACCAGATAACGTGTTTCTCGCATTAAATAGCTCGAAACCAGCGATCTCGATGATTCTGCATACTTCGGACAGAAGTCTCACCAAGATTTTCGTAAAAAATGCATATCTCAGCTTGAAACCCCACGAAAACCAAGATATCGCTGGTTCTGCATATCACACGCACTGTGGAGTGGTGAAAACACCAGATAACGCGTTTCTCGCATTAAATAGCTCGAAAAGAGCGATCTAGATGATTCAGCATACTTCGGACAGAAGTCTCTCCAAGATTATCGCAGAAAATGCATATCTCAGCTTGAAACCCCACGAAAACCAAGATTTCGCTGGTACTGCATATCAAACGCTCTGTGGTGTGGTGAAAACACCAGATAACGTGTTTCTCGCATTAAATAGCACGAAAAGAGCGATCTCGATGATTTTGCATACTTCGGACAGAAGTCTCACCAAGATTATCGTAAAAAATGCATATCTCAGCTTGAAACCCCACGAAAGCAAAGATATCGCTGGTTCTGCATATCAAACGCACTGTGGAGTGGTGAAAACACCAGATAAGGTTTTTCTCGTATTAAATAGCTCGAAAAGAGCGATCCCGATGATTCTGCATACTTCCGACAGAGGTCTCACCAAGATTATCGTAGAAAATGCATATCTCAGCTTGAACCCCGACGAAATCCAAGATGTCGCCGGTTCTGCATATCAAACGCACTATGGAGTGGTGAAAACTCCAGATAACGTGTTTCTCGCATTAAATAGCTCGAAAAGAGCGATCTAGATGATTCTGCATACTACTGGCAGAAGACTCACCTAGATTATCGCAGAAAATGCATATCTCAGCTGGAAACTCCACGAAAATCAAGATATCGCCGGTTCTGCATATCAAACGCACTGTGGAATGTTGAAAACACCAGAAAACCTGTTTTTCGTATTAAATAGCTCGAAAAGAGCGATTTAGATGATTCTGCATACTTCTGACAAAAGACTCACCAAGATTATCGCAGAAAATGCATATATCAGCTGGGAACACCACGAAAATCAAGATAACGCCGGTTCTGCATATCAAACGCACTGTGGAATGTTGAAAACACCAGATAACATGTGTCTCGCATTAAATAGCTCGAATAGAGTGATCTGGATGATTAAGCATACTTCGGACAGAAGTCTCAACAAGATTATCGTAAAAAATGCATATCTCAGTTTGAAACCCCACGAAAACTAAGATATCGCTGGTACTGCATATCAAACGCTCTGTGGAGTGGTGAAAACACCAGATAACGTGTTTCTCGCATTAAATAGCTCGAAACCAGCGATCTCGATGATTCTGCATACTTCCGACAGAAGTCTCACCAAGATTATCGTAAAAAATGCATATCTCAGCTTGATACCCCACGAAAACGAGGATATCGCTGGTTCAGCATATCACACGCACTGTGGAGGGGTGAAAACACCAGATAACGTGTTTCTCGCATTAAATAGCTCGAAAAGAGCGATCTAGATGATTCAGCATACTTCGGACAGAAGTCTCACCAAGATTATCGCAGAAAATGCATATCCCAGCTTGAAACGCCACGAAAACCAAGATATCGCTGGTACTGCATATCAAACGCTCTGTGGTGTGGTGAAAACACCAGATAACGTGTTTCTCGCATTAAATAGCTCGAAACGAGCGATCTCGATGATTCTGCATACTTCCGACAGAAGTCTCACCAAGATTATCGTAAAAAATGCATATCTCAGCTTGATACCCCACGAAAACGAAGATATCGCTGGTTCAGCATATCACACGCACTGTGGAGGGGTGAAAACACCAGATAACGTGTTTCTCGCATTAACTACCTCGAAAAGAGCGATCTCGATGATTCAGCATAGTTCGGACAGAAGTCTCTCCAAGGTTATCGCAGAAAATGCATATCTCAGCTTGAAAACCCTCGAAAACCAAGATATCACCTGTTCTTCATATCCAACGAACTGTGGTGTGGTGAAAACCCCAGAAAACGTGTTTCTCGCATTAAATAGCTCGAAAAGAGCGATCTCGATGATTCTGCACACTTCGGACAGAAGTCTCACCAAGATTATCGCAGACAATGCATATCTCAGCTTGAAACCCCACGAAAACCAAGATATCGCTGGTACTGCATATCAAACGCTCTGTGGAGTGGTGAAGACACCAGATAACGTGTTTCTCGCATTAAATAGCTCGAAACGATCGATCTCGATGATTTTGCATACTTCGGACAGAAGTCTCACCAAGATTATCGTAAAAAATGCATATCTCAGCTTGAAACCCCACGAAAACCAAGATATCGCTGGTTCTGCATATCACACGCACTGTGGAGTGGTGAAAACACCAGATAACGCGTTTCTCGCATTAAATAGCTCGAAAAGAGCGATCTAGATGATTCAGCATACTTCGGACAGAAGTCTCTCCAAGATTATCGCAGAAAATGCATATCTCAGCTTGAAACCCCACGAAAACCAAGATTTCGCTGGTACTGCATATCAAACGCTCTGTGGTGTGGTGAAAACACCAGGAAACGTGTTTCTCGCATTAAGTAGCTCGAAAAGAGCGTACTCGAAGATCCTGCATACTTCTGACAGAAGACTCACCTAGATTATCGCAGAAAATGCATATCTCAGCTGGAAACTCCACGAAAATCAAGATATCGCCGGTTCTGCATATCAAACGCACTGTGGAATGTTGAAAACACCAGAAAACCTGTTTTTCGTATTAAATAGCTCGAAAAGAGCGATTTAGATGATTCTGCATACTTCTGACAAAAGACTCACCAAGATTATCGCAGAAAATGCATATATCAGCTGGGAACACCACGAAAATCAAGATAACGCCGGTTCTGCATATCAAACGCACTGTGGAATGTTGAAAACACCAGGAAACGTGTTTCTCGCATTAAGTAGCTCGAAAAGAGCGTACTCGAAGATCCTGCATACTTCTGACAGAAGTCTCACCAAGATTATCGTAGAAAATGCATATCTCAGCTGGAAACACCACGAAAATCAAGATATCGCCGGTTTCTGCATATCAAACGCACTGTGGAGTGCTGAAAACACCAGATAACATGTTTCTCGCATTAAATAGCTCGAATAGAGTGATCTCGATGATTAAGCATACTTCGGACAGAAGTCTCAACAAGATTATCGTAAAAAATGCATATCTCAGTTTGAAACCCCACGAAAACTAAGATATCGCTGGTACTGCATATCAAACGCTCTGTGGAGTGGTGAAAACACCAGATAACGTGTTTCTCGCATTAAATAGCTCGAAACCAGCGATCTCGATGATTCTGCATACTTCCGACAGAAGTCTCACCAAGATTATCGTAAAAAATGCATATCTCAGCTTGATACCCCACGAAAACGAAGATATCGCTGGTTCAGCATATCACACGCACTGTGGAGGGGTGAAAACACCAGATAACGTGTTTCTCGCATTAAATAGCTCGAAAAGAGCGATCTAGATGATTCAGCATACTTCGGACAGAAGTCTCACCAAGATTATCGCAGAAAATGCATATCCCAGCTTGAAACGCCACGAAAACCAAGATATCGCTGGTACTGCATATCAAACGCTCTGTGGTGTGGTGAAAACACCAGATAACGTGTTTCTCGCATTAAATAGCTCGAAACGAGCGATCTCGATGATTCTGCATACTTCCGACAGAAGTCTCACCAAGATTATCGTAAAAAATGCATATCTCAGCTTGATACCCCACGAAAACGAAGATATCGCTGGTTCAGCATATCACACGCACTGTGGAGGGGTGAAAACACCAGATAACGTGTTTCTCGCATTAACTACCTCGAAAAGAGCGATCTCGATGATTCAGCATAGTTCGGACAGAAGTCTCTCCATGGTTATCGCAGAAAATGCATATCTCAGCTTGAAAACCCTCGAAAACCAAGATATCACCTGTTCTTCATATCCAACGAACTGTGGTGTGGTGAAAACCCCAGAAAACGTGTTTCTCGCATTAAATAGCTCGAAAAGAGCGATCTCGATGATTCTGCACACTTCGGACAGAAGTCTCACCAAGATTATCGCAGACAATGCATATCTCAGCTTGAAACCCCACGAAAACCAAGATATCGCTGGTACTGCATATCAAACGCTCTGTGGAGTGGTGAAGACACCAGATAACGTGTTTCTCGCATTAAATAGCTCGAAACGATCGATCTCGATGATTTTGCATACTTCGGACAGAAGTCTCACCAAGATTATCGTAAAAAATGCATATCTCAGCTTGAAACCCCACGAAAACCAAGATATCGCTGGTTCTGCATATCACACGCACTGTGGAGTGGTGAAAACACCAGATAACGCGTTTCTCGCATTAAATAGCTCGAAAAGAGCGATCTAGATGATTCAGCATACTTCGGACAGAAGTCTCTCCAAGATTATCGCAGAAAATGCATATCTCAGCTTGAAACCCCACGAAAACCAAGATTTCGCTGGTACTGCATATCAAACGCTCTGTGGTGTGGTGAAAACACCAGATAACGTGTTTCTCGCATTAAATAGCACGAAAAGAGCGATCTCGATGATTTTGCATACTTCGGACAGAAGTCTCACCAAGATTATCGTAAAAAATGCATATCTCAGCTTGAAACCCCACGAAAGCAAAGATATCGCTGGTTCTGCATATCAAACGCACTGTGGAGTGGTGAAAACACCAGATAAGGTTTTTCTCGTATTAAATAGCTCGAAAAGAGCGATCCCGATGATTCTGCATACTTCCGACAGAGGTCTCACCAAGATTATCGTAGAAAATGCATATCTCAGCTTGAACCCCGACGAAATCCAAGATGTCGCCGGTTCTGCATATCAAACGCACTATGGAGTGGTGAAAACTCCAGATAACGTGTTTCTCGCATTAAATAGCTCGAAAAGAGCGATCTAGATGATTCTGCATACTACTGGCAGAAGACTCACCTAGATTATCGCAGAAAATGCATATCTCAGCTGGAAACTCCACGAAAATCAAGATATCGCCGGTTCTGCATATCAAACGCACTGTGGAATGTTGAAAACACCAGAAAACCTGTTTTTCGTATTAAATAGCTCGAAAAGAGCGATTTAGATGATTAAGCATACTTCGGACAGAAGTCTCAACAAGATTATCGTAAAAAATGCATATCTCAGTTTGAAACCCCACGAAAACTAAGATATCGCTGGTACTGCATATCAAACGCTCTGTGGAGTGGTGAAAACACCAGATAACGTGTTTCTCGCATTAAATAGCTCGAAACCAGCGATCTCGATGATTCTGCATACTTCCGACAGAAGTCTCACCAAGATTATCGTAAAAAATGCATATCTCAGCTTGATACCCCACGAAAACGAGGATATCGCTGGTTCAGCATATCACACGCACTGTGGAGGGGTGAAAACACCAGATAACGTGTTTCTCGCATTAAATAGCTCGAGAAGAGCGATCTAGATGATTCAGCATACTTCGGACAGAAGTCTCACCAAGATTATCGCAGAAAATGCATATCCCAGCTTGAAACGCCACGAAAACCAAGATATCGCTGGTACTGCAAATCAAACGCTCTGTGGTGTGGTGAAAACACCAGATAACGTGTTTCTCGCATTAAATAGCTCGAAACGAGCGATCTCGATGATTCTGCATACTTCCGACAGAAGTCTCACCAAGATTATCGTAAAACATGCATATCTCAGCTTGATACCCCACGAAAACGAAGATATCGCTGGTTCAGCATATCACACGCACTGTGGAGGGGTGAAAACACCAGATAACGTGTTTCTCGCATTAACTACCTCGAAAAGAGCGATCTCGATGATTCAGCATAGTTCGGACAGAAGTCTCTCCAAGGTTATCGCAGAAAATGCATATCTCAGCTTGAAAACCCTCGAAAACCAAGATATCACCTGTTCTTCATATCCAACGAACTGTGGTGTGGTGAAAACCCCAGAAAACGTGTTTCTCGCATTAAATAGCTCGAAAAGAGCGATCTCGATGATTCTGCACACTTCGGACAGAAGTCTCACCAAGATTATCGCAGACAATGCATATCTCAGCTTGAAACCCCACGAAAACCAAGATATCGCTGGTACTGCATATCAAGCGCTCTGTGGAGTGGTGAAGACACCAGATAACGTGTTTCTCGCATTAAATAGCTCGAAACGATCGATCTCGATGATTTTGCATACTTCGGACAGAAGTCTCACCAAGATTATCGTAAAAAATGCATATCTCAGCTTGAAACCCCACGAAAACCAAGATATCGCTGGTTCTGCATATCACACGCACTGTGGAGTGGTGAAAACACCAGATAACGCGTTTCTCGCATTAAATAGCTCGAAAAGAGCGATCTAGATGATTCAGCATACTTCGGACAGAAGTCTCTCCAAGATTATCGCAGAAAATGCATATCTCAGCTTGAAACCCCACGAAAACCAAGATTTCGCTGGTACTGCATATCAAACGCTCTGTGGTGTGGTGAAAACACCAGATAACGTGTTTCTCGCATTAAATAGCACGAAAAGAGCGATCTCGATGATTTTGCATACTTCGGACAGAAGTCTCATCAAGATTATCGTAAAAAATGCATATCTGAGCTTGAAACCCCACGAAAGCAAAGATATCGCTGGTTCTGCATATCAAACGCACTGTGGAGTGGTGAAAACACCAGATAAGGTTTTTCTCGTATTAAATAGCTCGAAAAGAGCGATCCCGATGATTCTGCATACTTCCGACAGAGGTCTCACCAAGATTATCGTAGAAAATGCATATCTCAGCTTGAACCCCGACGAAATCCAAGATGTTGCCGGTTCTGCATATCAAACGCACTGTGGAGTGGTGAAAACTCCAGATAACGTGTTTCTCGCACTAAATAGCTCGAAAAGAGCGATCTAGATGATTCTGCATACTACTGGCAGAAGACTCACCTAGATTATCGCAGAAAATGCATATCTCAGCTGGAAACACCACGAAAATCAAGATATCGCCGGTTCTGCGTATCAAACGCACTGTGGAATGTTGAAAACACCAGAAAACCTGTTTTTTCGTATTAAATAGCTCGAAAAGAGCGATCTAGATGATTCTGCATACTTCTGACAAAAGACTCACCAAGATTATCGCAGAAAATGCATATATCAGCTGGGAACACCTCGAAAATCAAGATATCGCCGGTTCTGCATATCAAACGCACTGTGGAATGTTGAAAACACCAGAAAACGTGTTTCTCGCATTAAGTAGCTCGAAAAGAGCGTTCTCGAAGATCCTGCATACTTCTGACAGAAGTCTCACCAAGATTATCGTAGAAAATGCATATCTCAGCTTGAAACCCGACGAAAACCATGTTATCTCCGGTTCTGCACATCAAACGTACCGTGGAGTGGTGCAAACACCAGAAAACGTGTTTCGACCATTAAGTAGCTCGAAAAGAGCGATCTCGAAGATTCTGCATACTTCTGACAGAGGTCTCACCAACATTATCGTAGAAAATGCATATCTCAGCTGGAAACACCACGAAAACGAAGATATCGCTGGTTCTGCATATCACACGCACTGTGGAGGGGTGAAAACACCAGATAACGTGTTTCTCGCATTAAATAGCTCGAAAAGAGCGATCTAGATGATTCAGCATACTTCGGACAGAAGTCTCACCAAGATTATCGTAAAAAATGCATATCTCAGCTTGAAACCCCATGAAAGCCAAGATATCGCTGGTTCTGCATATCAAACGCACTGTGGAGTGGTGAAAACACCAGATAAGGTTTTTCTCGCATTAACTACCTCGAAAAGAGCGATCTCGATGATTCAGCATAGTTCGGACAGAAGTCTCTCCTAGGTTATCGCATAAAATGCATATCTCAGCTTGATACCCCTCGAAAACCAAGATATCACCTGTTCTGCATATCCAACGAACTGTGGTGTGGTGAAAACCCCAGAAAACGTGTTTCTCGCATTAAATAGCTCGAAAAGAGCGATCTCGATGATTCTGCACACTTCGGACAGAAGTCTCACCAAGATCATCGCAGACAATGCATATCTCAGCTTGAAACCCCACGAAAACCAAGATATCGCCGGTTCTGCATATCATACGCACTGTGGAGTGGTGAAAACACCATTAAACGTGTTTCTCGCATTAAGTAGCTCGAAAAGAGCATTCTCGAAGATCCTGCATACTTCTGAAAGAAGTCTCACCAAGATTATCGTAGAAAATGCATATCTCAGCTTGAAACCCGGCGAAAACCATGTTATCTCCGGTTCTGCACATCAAACGTACCGTGGAGTGGTGAAAACACCAGATAACTTGTTTCTCGCATTAAATAGCTCGAAAAGAGCGACCTCGATGATTCTGCATACTTCGGACAGAAGTCTCACCAAGATTATCGTAAAAAATGAATATCTCAGCTTGAAACCCCACGAAAACCAAGATATCGCTGGTTCTGCACATCAAACGTACCGTGGAGTGGTGCAAACACCAGAAAACGTGTTTCGAGCATTAAGTAGCTCGAAAAGAGCGTTCTCGATGATTTTGCATACTTCGGACAGAAGTCTCACCAAGATTATCGTAAAAAATGCATATCTCAGCTTGAAACCCCACGAAAACCAAGATATCGCTGGTTCTGCATATCACACGCACTGTGGAGTGGTGAAAACACCAGATAACGCGTTTCTCGCATTAAATAGCTCGAAAAGAGCGACCTCGATGATTCTGCATACTTCGAACAGAAGTCTCACCAAGATTATCGTAAAAAATGCATATCTCAGCTTGAAACCCCACGAAAGCCAAGATATCGCTGGTTCTGCATATCAAACGCACTGTGGAGTGGTGAAAACACCAGATAAGGTTTTTCTCGCATTAACTACCTCGAAAAGAGCGATCTCGATGATTCAGCATAGTTCGGACAGAAGTCTCTCCTAGGTTATCGCATAAAATGCATATCTCAGCTTGATACCCCTCGAAAACCAAGATATCACCTGTTCTGCATATCCAACGAACTGTGGTGTGGTGAAAACCCCAGAAAACGTGTTTCTCGCATTAAATAGCTCGAAAAGAGCGATCTAGATGATTCTGCATACTTCTGACAAAAGACTCACCAAGATTATCGCAGAAAATGCATATATCAGCTGGGAACACCACGAAAATCAAGATATCGCCAGTTCTGCATATCAAACGCACTGTGGAATGTTGAAAACACCAGAAAACGTGTTTCTCGCATTAAGTAGCTCGAAAAGAGCGTTCTCGACGATCCTGCATACTTCTGACAGAAGTCTCACCAAGATTATCGTAGAAAATGCATATCTCAGCTTGAAACCCGACGAAAACCATGTTATCTCCGGTTCTGCACATCAAACGTACCGTGGAGTGGTGCAAACACCAGAAAACGTGTTTCGAGCATTAAGTAGCTCGAAAAGAGCGTTCTCGAAGATTCTGCATACTTCTGACAGAGGTCTCACCAACATTATCGTAGAAAATGCATATCTCAGCTGGAAACACCACGAAAATCAAGATATCGCCGGTACTGCATATCAAACGCACTGTGGAGTGCTGAAAACACCAGATAACATGTTTCTCGCATTAAATAGCTCGAATAGAGTGATCTCGATGATTAAGCATACTTCGGACAGAAGTCTCAACAAGATTATCGTAAAAAATGCATATCTCAGCTTGAAACCCCACGAAAAGAAAGATATCGCTGGTACTGCATATCAAACGCTCTGTGGAGTGGTGAAAACACCAGATAACGTGTTTCTCGCATTAAATAGCTCGAAACGAGCGATCTCGATGATTCTGCATACTTCCGACAGAAGTCTCACCAAGATTATCGTAAAAAATGCATATCTCAGCTTGAAACCCCACGAAAAGAAAGATATCGCTGGTACTGCATATCAAACGCTCTGTGGAGTGGTGAAAACACCAGATAACGTGTTTCTCGCATTAAATAGCTCGAAACGAGCGATCTCGATGATTCTGCATACTTCGGACAGAAGTCTCGCCAAGGTTATCGCAGAAAATGCATATCTCAGCTTGAAACCCCTCGAAAACCAAGATATCACCTGTTCTGCATATCAAACGCAGTGTGGAGTGGTGAAAACACCAGATAAGGTTTTTCTCGCATTAACTACCTCGAAAAGAGCGATCTCGATGATTCAGCATAGTTCGGACAGAAGTCTCGCCAAGGTTATCGCAGAAAATGTATATCTCAGCTTGAAACCCCTCGAAAACCAAGATATCACCTGTTCTGCATATCAAACGCACTGTGGAGTGGTGAAAACACCAGATAAGGTTTTTCTCGCATTAACTACCCCGAAAAGAGCGATCTCGATGATTCAGCATAGTTCGGACAGATGTCTCTCCAAGGTTATCGCAGAAAATGCATATCTCAGCTTGAAAACCCTCGAAAACCAAGATATCACCTGTTCTGCATATCCAACGAACTGTGGTGTGGTGAAAACCCCAGAAAACATGTTTCTCGCATTAAATAGCTCGAAAAGAGCGATCTCGATGATTCTGCACACTTCGGACAGAAGTCTCACCAAGATTATCGCAGACAATGTATATCTCAGCTTGAAACCCCACGAAAACCAGGATATCGCTGGTACTGCATATCAAACGCTCTGTGGAGTGGTGAAAACACCAGATAACGTGTTTCTCGCATTAAATAGCTCGAAACGATCGATCTCGATGATTTTGCATACTTCGGACAGAAGTCTCACCAAGATTATCGTAAAAAATGCATATCTCAGCTTGAAACCCCACGAAAACCAAGATATCGCTGGTTCTGCATATCACACGCACTGTGGAGTGGTGAAAACACCAGATAACGTGTTTCTCGCATTAAATAGCTCGAAAAGAGCGATCTAGATGATTCTGCATACTACTGGCAGAAGACTCACCTAGATTATCGCAGAAAATGCATATCTCAGCTGGAAACTCCACGAAAATCAAGATATCGCCGGTTCTGCATATCAAACGCACTGTGGAATGTTGAAAACACCAGAAAACCTGTTTTTCGTATTAAATAGCTCGAAAAGAGCGATTTAGATGATTCTGCATACTTCTGACAAAAGACTCACCAAGATTATCGCAGAAAATGCATATATCAGCTGGGAACACCACGAAAATCAAGATAACGCCGGTTCTGCATATCAAACGCACTGTGGAATGTTGAAAACACCAGGAAACGTGTTTCTCGCATTAAGTAGCTCGAAAAGAGCGTTCTCGAAGATCCTGCATACTTCTGTCAGAAGTCTCACCAAGATTATCGTAGAAAATGCATATCTCAGCTTGAAACCCGACGAAAACCATGTTATCTCCGGTTCTGCACATCAAACGTACCGTGGAGTGGTGCAAACACCAGAAAACGTGTTTCGAGCATTAAGTAGCTCGAAAAGAGCGTTCTCGAAGATTCTGCATACTTCTGACAGAGGTCTCACCAACATTATCGTAGAAAATGCATATCTCAGCTGGAAACACCACGAAAATCAAGATATCGCCGGTTCTGCATATCAAACGCACTGTGGAGTGCTGAAAACACCAGATAACATGTTTCTCGCATTAAATAGCTCGAATAGAGTGATCTCGATGATTAAGCATACTTCGGACAGAAGTCTCAACAAGATTATCGTAAAAAATGCATATCTCAGTTTGAAACCCCACGAAAACTAAGATATCGCTGGTACTGCATATCAAACGCTCTGTGGAGTGGTGAAAACACCAGATAACGTGTTTCTCGCATTAAATAGCTCGAAACCAGCGATCTCGATGATTCTGCATACTTCCGACAGAAGTCTCACCAAGATTATCGTAAAAAATGCATATCTCAGCTTGATACCCCACGAAAACGAAGATATCGCTGGTTCAGCATATCACACGCACTGTGGAGGGGTGAAAACACCAGATAACGTGTTTCTCGCATTAAATAGCTCGAAAAGAGCGATCTAGATGATTCAGCATACTTCGGACAGAAGTCTCACCAAGATTATCGCAGAAAATGCATATCCCAGCTTGAAACGCCACGAAAACCAAGATATCGCTGGTACTGCATATCAAACGCTCTGTGGTGTGGTGAAAACACCAGATAACGTGTTTCTCGCATTAAATAGCTCGAAACGAGCGATCTCGATGATTCTGCATACTTCCGACAGAAGTCTCACCAAGATTATCGTAAAAAATGCATATCTCAGCTTGATACCCCACGAAAACGAAGATATCGTTGGTTCAGCATATCACACGCACTGTGGAGGGGTGAAAACACCAGATAACGTGTTTCTCGCATTAACTACCTAGAAAAGAGCGATCTCGATGATTCAGCATAGTTCGGACAGAAGTCTCTCCAAGGTTATCGCAGAAAATGCATATCTCAGCTTGAAAACCCTCGAAAACCAAGATATCACCTGTTCTTCATATCCAACGAACTGTGGTGTGGTGAAAACCCCAGAAAACGTGTTTCTCGCATTAAATAGCTCGAAAAGAGCGATCTCGATGATTCTGCACACTTCGGACAGAAGTCTCACCAAGATTATCGCAGACAATGCATATCTCAGCTTGAAACCCCACGAAAACCAAGATATCGCTGGTACTGCATATCAAACGCTCTGCGGAGTGGTGAAGACACCAGATAACGTGTTTCTCGCATTAAATAGCTCGAAACGATCGATCTCGATGATTTTGCATACTTCGGACAGAAGTCTCACCAAGATTATCGTAAAAAATGCATATCTCAGCTTGAAACCCCACGAAAACCAAGATATCGCTGGTTCTGCATATCACACGCACTGTGGAGTGGTGAAAACACCAGATAAGGCGTTTCTCGCATTAAATAGCTCGAAAAGAGCGATCTAGATGATTCACCATACTTCGGACAGAAGTCTCACCAATATTATCGCAGAAAATGCATATCTCAGCTTGAAACCCCACGAAAACCAAGATTTCGCTGGTACTGCATATCAAACGCTCTGTGGTGTGCTGAAAACACCAGATAACGTGTTTCTCGCATTAAATAGCACGAAAAGAGCGATCTCGATGATTTTGCATACTTCGGACAGAAGTCTCACCAAGATTATCGTAAAAAATGCATATCTCAGCTTGAAACCCCACGAAAGCAAAGATATCGCTGGTTCTGCATATCAAACGCACTGTGGAGTGGTGAAAACACCAGATAAGGTTTTTCTCGTATTAAATAGCTCGAAAAGAGCGATCCCGATGATTCTGCATACTTCCGACAGAGGTCTCACCAAGATTATCGTAGAAAATGCATATCTCAGCTTGAACCCCGACGAAATCCAAGATGTTGCCGGTTCTGCATATCAAACGCACTGTGGAGTGGTGAAAACTCCAAATAACGTGTTTCTCGCACTAAATAGCTCGAAAAGAGCGATCTAGATGATTCTGCATACTACTGGCAGAAGACTCACCTAGATTATCGCAGAAAATGCATATCTCAGCTGGAAACACCACGAAAATCAAGATATCGCCGGTTCTGCGTATCAAACGCACTGTGGAATGTTGAAAACACCAGAAAACCTGTTTTTTCGTATTAAATAGCTCGAAAAGAGCGATCTAGATGATTCTGCATACTTCTGACAAAAGACTCACCAAGATTATCGCAGAAAATGCATATATCAGCTGGGAACACCTCGAAAATCAAGATATCGCCGGTTCTGCATATCAAACGCACTGTGGAATGTTGAAAACACCAGAAAACGTGTTTCTCGCATTAAGTAGCTCGAAAAGAGCGTTCTCGAAGATCCTGCATACTTCTGACAGAAGTCTCACCAAGATTATCGTAGAAAATGCATATCTCAGCTTGAAACCCGACGAAAACCATGTTATCTCCGGTTCTGCACATCAAACGTACCGTGGAGTGGTGCAAACACCAGAAAACGTGTTTCGACCATTAAGTAGCTCGAAAAGAGCGATCTCGAAGATTCTGCATACTTCTGACAGAGGTCTCACCAACATTATCGTAGAAAATGCATATCTCAGCTGGAAACACCACGAAAACGAAGATATCGCTGGTTCTGCATATCACACGCACTGTGGAGGGGTGAAAACACCAGATAACGTGTTTCTCGCATTAAATAGCTCGAAAAGAGCGATCTAGATGATTCAGCATACTTCGGACAGAAGTCTCACCAAGATTATCGTAAAAAATGCATATCTCAGCTTGAAACCCCACGAAAGCCAAGATATCGCTGGTTCTGCATATCAAACGCACTGTGGAGTGGTGAAAACACCAGATAAGGTTTTTCTCGCATTAACTACCTCGAAAAGAGCGATCTCGATGATTCAGCATAGTTCGGACAGAAGTCTCTCCTAGGTTATCGCATAAAATGCATATCTCAGCTTGATACCCCTCGAAAACCAAGATATCACCTGTTCTGCATATCCAACGAACTGTGGTGTGGTGAAAACCCCAGAAAACGTGTTTCTCGCATTAAATAGCTCGAAAAGAGCGTTCTCGAACATCCTGCATACTTCTGACAGAAGTCTCACCAAGATTATCGTAGAAAATGCATATCTCAGCTTGAAACCTCACGAAAACCAAGTTATCTCCGGTTCGGCACATCAAACGTACTGTGGAGTGGTGAAAACACCAGAAAACGTGTTTCTCGCATTAAGTAGCTCGAAAAGAGCGATCCCGATGATTCTGCATACTTCTGGCAGACTTCTCACCAAGATTGACGTAGAAAATGCATATCTCAGCTTGAAACCCAACGAAATCCAAGATGTCGCCGGTTCTGCATTTCAAACGCACTGTGGTGTGGTAAAAACACCAGATAACGTGTTTCTCGCATTAAATAGCTGGAAAAGAGGGATCTGGATGATTCTGCATACTTCTGACAGAAGACACACCAAGATTATCGCAGAAAATGCATATCTCAGCTGGAAACACCACGAAAATTAAGATATCGCCGGTTCTGCATATCAAACGCACTGTGGAATGTTGAAAACACCAGGAAACTTGTTTTTTTGCATTAGATAGCTCGACAAGAGCGATCTAGATGATTCTGCATACTTCTGACTGAAGTCTCACCAATATTATCGCAGAAAATGCGTATCTCAGCTTGAACCCCGACGAAAGGCAAGATGTCGCCGGTTCTGCATATCAAACGCACTGTCGAGTGGTGAAAACACCAGATAACGTGTTTCTCGCATTAAATAGCTCGAAACGAGCGATCTAGATGATTCTGCATACTTCTGACTGAAGTCTCACCAATATTATCGCAGAAAAAGCATATCTCAGCTTGAACCCCGACGAAATCCAAGATATCGCCGGTTCTGCATATCAAACGCACTGTGGAGTGGTGAAAACACCAGAAAACGTGTTTCTCGCATTAAGCTTCTCGAAACGAGCGATCTAGATGATTGTGCATTCTTCTGACTGATGTCTCACCAAGATTATCGCAGAAAATGCATATCTCAGCTGGAAACACTACGAAAATCAAGATATCGTCGATTCTTCATATCAAACGCACTGTGGAATGTTGAAAACACCAGAAAACCTGTTTTTTCGTATTAAATAGCTCGAAAAGAGCGATGTAGATAATTCTGCATACTTCTGACTGAAGTCTCACCAATCGTATCGCAGAAAATGCATATCTCAGCTTGAAACCTCACGAAAATCGAGATATCTCCGGTTCTGCATATCCAACGAACTGTGGAGTGGTGAAAACCCCAGAAAACGAGTTTCTCGCATTAAATAGCTCGAAAAGAGCGCTCTCGATGTTTCTGCATACTTCGAACAGATGTTTCACCAAGATTATCGCAGAAAATGCATATCTCAGATTGAAACCTCACGAAAACCAAGTTATCTCCGGTTCGGCACATCAAACGTACTGTGGAGTGGTGAAAACACCAGAAAACCTGTTTTTTCGCATTAAATAGCTCGAAAAGAGCGATGTAGATAATTCTGCATACTTCTGACTGAAGTCTCACCAATCGTATCGCAGAAAATGCATATCTCAGCTGGAAACACCACGAAAATTAAGATATCGCCGGTTCTGCATATCAAACGCACTGTGGAATGTTGAAAACACCAGGAAACTTGTTTTTTTGCATTAGATAGCTCGACAAGAGCGATCTAGATGATTCTGCATACTTCTGACTGAAGTCTCACCAATATTATCGCAGAAAATGCGTATCTCAGCTTGAACCCCGACGAAAGGCAAGATGTCGCCGGTTCTGCATATCAAACGCCCTGTGGAGTGGTGAAAACAACCAGATAACGTGTTTCTCGCATTAAACAGCTCGGAAAGAGCGATCCCGATGATTGTGCATACTTCTGACAGAAGTCTCACCAAGATTATCGTAGAAAATGCATATCTCAGCTTGAACCCCGACGAAATCCAAGATTTCGCCGGTTCTGCATATCAAACGTACAGTGGAATGTTGAAAACACCAGAAAAGTTGTTTTTTCGCATTAAATAGCTCGAAAAGAGCGATCTAGATGATTCTGCATACATCTGACTGAAGTCTCACCAATATTATCGCCGAAAATGCATATCTCAGATTGAAACCTCACGAAAACCAAGTTATCTCCGGTTCGGCACATCAAACGTACTGTGGAGTGGTGAAAACACCAGAAAACCTGTTTTTTCGCATTAAATAGCTCGAAAAGAGCGATCTATATGATTCTGCATACTTCTGACTGAATTCTCACCAATCTTATCGCAGAAAATGCATATCTCAGCTTGAAACCCGACGAAATCCAAGATTTCGCCGGTTCTGCATATCAAACGCACTGTGGAGTGGTGAAAACAACCAGATAACGTGTTTCTCGCATTAAATAGCTCGAAAAGAGCGATCCCGATGATTGTGCATACTTCTGACAGAAGTCTCACCAAGATTATCGTAGAAAATGCATATCTCAGCTTGAACCCCGACGAAATCCAAGACTTCGCCGGTTCTGCATATCAAACGCACTGTGGAGTGGTGAAAACAACCAGATAACGTGTTTCTCGCATTAAACAGCTCGAAAAGAGCGATCCCGATGATTGTGCATACTTCTGACAGAAGACACACCAAGATTATCGCAGAAAATGCATATCTCAGCTGGAAACACCACGAAAATTAAGATATCGCCGGTTCTGCATATCAAACGCACTGTGGAATGTTGAAAACACCAGAAAACTTGTTTTTTTGCATTAGATAGCTCGACAAGAGCGATCTAGATGATTCTGCATACTTCTGACTGTAGTCTCACCAATATTATCGCAGAAAATGCGTATCTCAGCTTGAACCCCGACGAAAGCCAAGATGTCGCCGGTTCTGCATATCAAACGCACTGTGGAGTGGTGAAAACACCAGATAACGTGTTTCTCGCATTAAATAGCTCGAAACGAGCGATCTAGATGATTCTGCATACTTCTGACTGAAGTCTCACCAATATTATCGCAGAAAAAGCATATCTCAGCTTGAACCCCGACGAAATCCAAGATGTCGCCGGTTCTGCATATCAAACGCACTGTGGAGTGGTGAAAACACCAGAAAACGTGTTTCTCGCATTAAGCATCTCGAAACGAGCGATCTAGATGATTGTGCATTCTTCTGACTGATGTCTCACCAAGATTATCGCAGAAAATGCATATCTCAGCTTGAACCCCGACGAAATCCAAGATGTCGCCGGTTGTGCATATCAAACGCACTGTGGAGTGGTGAAAACAACAGAAAACGTGTTTCTCGCATTAAGTAGCTCGAAAAGAGCGATCTAGAAGATTCTGCATACTTCTGACAGAAGACTCACCAAGATTATCTCAGAAAATGCATATCTCAGCTGGAAACACTACGAAAATCAAGATATCGTCGATTCTTCATATCAAACGCACTGTGGAATGTTGAAAACACCAGAAAACCTGTTTTTTCGTATTAAATAGCTCGAAAAGAGCGATGTAGATAATTCTGCATACTTCTGACTGAAGTCTCACCAATCGTATCGCAGAAAATGCATATCTCAGCTTGAAACCTCACGAAAATCGAGATGTCGCCGGTTCTGCATATCTAACGCCCTGTGGAGTGGTGAAAACAACCAGATAACGTGTTTCTCGCATTAAACAGCTCGAAAAGAGCGATCCCGATGATTGTGCATACTTCTGACAGAAGTCTCACCAAGATTATCGCAGAAAATGCATATCTCAGCTTGAACCCCGACGAAATCCAAGATGTCGCCGGTTCTGCATATCAAACGCACTGTGGAGTGGTGAAAACAACAGAAAACGTGTTTCTCGCATTAAGTAGCTCGAAAAGAGCGTTCTAGAAGATTCTGCATACTTCTGACAGAAGACTCACCAAGATTATCTCAGAAAATGCATATCTCAGCTGGAAACACTACGAAAATCAAGATATCGTCGGTTCTTCATATCAAACGCACTGTGGAATGTTGAAAACACCAGAAAACCTGTTTTTTCGCATTAAATAGCTCGAAAAGAGCGATCTAGATGATTCTGCATACTTCTGACTGAATTCTCACCAATCGTATCGCAGAAAATGCATATCTCAGCTTGAAACCTCACGAAAACCAAGTTATCTCCGGTTCGGCACATCAAACGTACTGTGGAGTGGTGAAAACACCAGAAAACGTGTTTCTCGCATTAAGTAGCTCGAAAAGAGCGATCCCGATGATTCTGCATACTTCTGACTGAAGTCTCACCAATATTATCGCAGAAAAAGCATATCTCAGCTTGAACCCCGACGAAATCCAAGATGTCGCCGGTTCTGCATATCAAACGCACTGTGGAGTGATGAAAACACCAGAAAACGTGTTTCTCGCATTAAGCTTCTCGAAACGAGCGATCTAGATGATTGTGCATTCTTCTGACTGATGTCTCCCCAAGATTATCGCAGAAAATGCATATCTCAGCTGGAAACACTACGAAAATCAAGATATCGTCGATTCTTCATATCAAACGCACTGTGGAATGTTGAAAACACCAGAAAACCTGTTTTTTCGTATTAAATAGCTCGAAAAGAGCGATGTAGATAATTCTGCATACTTCTGACTGAAGTCTCACCAATCGTATCGCAGAAAATGCATATCTCAGCTTGAAACCTCACGAAAATCGAGATGTCGCCGGTTCTGCATATCAAACGCCCTGTGGAGTGGTGAAAACATCCAGATAACGTGTTTCTCGCATTAAACAGCTCGGAAAGAGCGATCCCGATGATTGTGCATACTTCTGACAGAAGTCTCACCAAGATTATCGTAGAAAATGCATATCTCAGCTTGAACCCCGACGAAATCCAAGATTTCGCCGGTTCTGCATATCAAACGCACAGTGGAATGTTGAAAACACCAGAAAAGTTGTTTTTTCGCATTAAATAGCTCGAAAAGAGCGATCTAGATGATTCTGCATACATCTGACTGAAGTCTCACCAATATTATCGCCGAAAATGCATATCTCAGATTGAAACCTCACGAAAACCAAGTTATCTCCGGTTCGGCACATCAAACGTCCTGTGGAGTGGTGAAAACACCAGAAAACCTGTTTTTTCGCATTAAATGGCTCGAAAAGAGCGATCTAGATGATTCTGCATACTTCTGACTGAATTCTCACCAATCTTATCGCAGAAAATGCATATCTCAGCTTGAAACCCGACGAAATCCAAGATTTCGCCGGTTCTGCATATCAAACGCACTGTGGAGTGGTGAAAACAACCAGATAACGTGTTTCTCGCATTAAATAGCTCGAAAAGAGCGATCCCGATGATTGTGCATACTTCTGACAGAAGTCTCACCAAGATTATCGTAGAAAATGCATATCTCAGCTTGAACCCCGACGAAATCCAAGACTTCGCCGGTTCTGCATATCAAACGCACTGTGGAGTGGTGAAAACAACAGAAAACGTGTTTCTCGCATTAAATAGCTCGAAAAGAGCGTTCTAGAAGATTCTGCATACTTCTGACAGAAGACTCACCAAGATTATCTCAGAAAATGCATATCTCAGCTGGAAACACTACGAAAATCAAGATATCGCCGGTTCTTCATATCAAACGCACTGTGGAATGTTGAAAACACCAGAAAAGTTGTTTCTTCGCATTAAATAGCTCGAAAAGAGCGATCTAGATGATTCTGCATACTTCTGACTGACGTCTCACCAATATTATCGCCGAAAATGCATATCTCAGATTGAAACCTCACGAAAACCAAGTTATCTCCGGTTCGGCATATCAAACGCACTGTGGAGTGGTGAAAACACTAGAAGGCTTTTTTTCGCATTAACTAGCTCGAAAAGAGCGATCCCGATGATTCTGCATACTTCTGACAGAAGTCTCACCAAGATTATCATAGAAAATGCATATCTCAGCTTGATACCCGACGAAAGCCAAGATGTCGCCGGTGCTGCAAATATCAAACGCACTGTGGAGTGGTGAAAACACCAGAAAACTTGTTTTTTCGATTTAAATAGCTCGAAAAGAGCGATCTAGATGATTCTGCATACTTCTGACAGAAGACTCACCAAGATTATCGCAAAAAATGCATATCTCAGCTGGAAACACCACGAAATCCAAGATGTCGCCGGTTCTGCATATCAAACGCCCTGTGGAGTGGTGAAAACAACCAGATAACGTGTTTCTCGCATTAAATAGCTCGAAAAGAGCGATCCCGATGATTGTGCATACTTCTGACAGAAGTCTCACCAAGATTATCGTAGAAAATGCATATCTCAGCTTGAAACCCGACGAAATCCAAGATTTCGCCGGTTCTGCATACCAAACGCACTGTGGAGTGGTGAAAACTCCAGAAAACGTGTTTCTCGCATTAAGTAGCTCGAAAAGAGCGATCCCGATGATTCTGCATACTTCTGGCAGAATTCTCACCAAGATTGACGTAGGAAATGCATATCTCAGCTTGAAACCCGACGAAATCCAAGATTTCGCCGGTTCTGCATATCAAACGCACTGTGGAGTGGTGAAAACAACCAGATAACGTGTTTCTCGCATTAAATAGCTCGAAAAGAGCGATCCCGATGATTGTGCATACTTCTGACAGAAGTCTCACCAAGATTATCGTAGAAAATGCAGATCTCAGCTTGAACCCCGACGAAATCCAAGATTTCGCCGGTTCTGCATATCAAACGCACTGTGGAGTGGTGAAAACAACAGAAAACGTGTTTCTCGCATTAAATAGCTCGAAAAGAGCGTTCTAGAAGATTCTGCATACTTCTGACAGAAGACTCACCAAGATTATCTCAGAAAATGCATATCTCAGCTGGAAACACTACGAAAATCAAGATATCGCCGGTTCTTCATATCAAACGCACTGTGGAATGTTGAAAACACCAGAAAAGTTGTTTCTTCGCATTAAATAGCTCGAAAAGAGCGATCTAGATGATTCTGCATACTTCTGACTGACGTCTCACCAATATTATCGCCGAAAATGCATATCTCAGATTGAAACCTCACGAAAACCAAGTTATCTCCGGTTCGGCATATCAAACGCACTGTGGAGTGGTGAAAACACTAGAAGGCTTTTTTTCGCATTAACTAGCTCGAAAAGAGCGATCTCGATGATTCTGCATACTTCTGACAGAAGTCTCACCAAGATTATCGTAGAAAATGCATATCTCAGCTTGATACCCGACGAAAGCCAAGATGTCGCCGGTGCTGCAAATATCAAACGCACTGTGGAGTGGTGAAAACACCAGAAAACTTGTTTTTTCGATTTAAATAGCTCGAAAAGAGCGATCTAGATGATTCTGCATACTTCTGACTGAAATCTCACCAAGATTATCGCAGAAAATGCATATCTCAGCTTGAAACCCGACGAAATCCAAGATGTCGCCGGTTCTGCATATCAAACGCACTGTGGAGTGGTGAAAACAAAAGAAAACGTGTTTCTCGCATTAAGTAGCTCAAAAAGAGCGTTCTCGAAGATTCTGCATACTTCTGACAAAAGTCTCACCAAGATTATCGCAGAAAATGCATATATCAGCTGGAAACACCACGAAAATCAAGATACCGCAGGTTCTGCTTATCAAACGCACTGTGGAGTGCTGAAAACACCAGGAAACGTGTTTTTCGCATTCAATAGCACGAAAACTGCGATTTCGGTGATTATGCATACTTCTCACGGAAGTATATCCAAGATTATCGTAGGAAGTGCATATCTTAGCTGGAAACCCCACGAAAACGAATATATCGCAGTTTCCGCATATCATACGCACTGTGGAATGTTGAAAACACCAGAAAACGGGTTTTTCGCATTAAATAGCACGAAAACAGCGATTTCGGTGATTCTACACTTGTCACAGAAGAATCATGATGATTATCACTGAAAATGCATAGCTCATCTGGAATCCCAACAAAACCGAAGATATTGCAGTTTCCGCTTATCAAACGCACTGTGGAGTGCTGAAAACACCACAAAACGTGTTTTTCGCATTCAATAGCACGAAAACAGCGATTTCGGTGATTCTGCACACTTGTCACAGAAGAATAACCAAGATTGTCACTGAAAATGCATATCTCATCTGGAAACCCAACGAAACCGAAGATATCGCAGTTTCCGCATATCAAACGCACTGTGGAGTGCTGAAAACACCACAAAACGTGTTTTTCGCATTCAATAGCACGAAAACATTGATTTCGGTGATTCTGCA
This sequence comes from Anthophora plumipes, assembly GCA_951804975.1. Classification (NCBI taxonomy): domain Eukaryota; kingdom Metazoa; phylum Arthropoda; class Insecta; order Hymenoptera; family Apidae; genus Anthophora; species Anthophora plumipes. Next base: position 878,979 of record CATORF010000448.1, read on the forward strand.
CACGTGTCACAGAAGAATCATGAGGATTATCACTGAAAATGCATATCTCATCTGGAAACCCAACGAAACCGAAGATATTGCAGTGTCCGCATGTCAAACGCACTGTGGAGTGCTGAAAACACCACAAAAGTTGTTTTTCGCATTCAATAGCACGAAAACAGCGATTTCGGTGATTCTGCACACTTGTCTCAGAAGAATCTTGAAGATTATCACTGAAAGTGCTTAGCTCATCTGGGAACCCAACGAAACCGAAGATATTGCGGTTTCCGCATGTCAAACGCACTGTGGAATGTTGAAAGCACCAGAAAACGGGTTTTTCGCATTAAATAGCACGAAAACAGCGATTTCGGTGATTCTACACTTGTCACAGAAGAATCATGATGATTATCACTGAAAATGCATAGCTCGTCTGGAAACCCAACGAAACCGAAGATATTGCAGTTTCCGCTTATCAAACGCACTGTGGAGTGCTGAAAACACCACAAAACGTGTTTTTCGCATTCAATAGCACGAAAACAGCGATTTCGGTGATTCTGCACACTTGTCACAGAAGAATCATGAGGATTATCACTGAAAATGCTTATCTCATCTGGAAACCCCACGAAACCGAACATATTGCAGTTTCCGCATGTCAAACGCACTGTGGAGTGCTGAAAACACCACAAAACGTGTTTTTCGCATTCAATAGCACGAAAACAGCGATTTCGGTGATTCTGCACACTTGTCACAGAAGAATATCCAAGATTGTCACTGAAAATGCATATCTCATCTGGAAACCCAACGAAACCGAAGATATCGCAGTTTCAGCATATCAAACGCACTGTGGAATGTTGAAAACACCAGAAAAAGTGTTTTTCGCATTAAATAGCACGAAAACAGCGATTTCGGTGATTCTACACTTGTCACAGAAGAATCATGATGATTATCACTGAAAATGCATATCTCATCTGGAAACCCAACGAAACCGAAGATATTGCAGTGTCCGCATGTCAAACGCACTGTGGAGTGCTGAAAACACCACAAAAGTTGTTTTTCGCATTCAATAGCACGAAAACAGCGATTTCGGTGATTCTGCACACTTGTCACAGAAGAATCATGAGGATTATCACTGAAAATGCTTATCTCATCTGGAAACCCCACGAAACCGAAGATATCGCCGTATCCGCATGTCAAACGCACTGTGGAGTGCTGAAAACACCAGGAAACGTGTTTTTGCATTCAATAGCACGAAAACTGCGATTTCGGTGATTATGCATACTTCTCACGGAAGTATATCCAAGATTATCGTAGGAAATGCATATCTGAGCTGGAAACCCCACGAAAACGAAGATATCGCAGTTTCCGCATATCATACGCACTGTGGAATGTTGAAAACACCAGAAAACGTGTTTTTCGCATTAAATAGCACGAAAACAGCGATTTCGGTGATTCTATACTTGTCACAGAAGAATCATGAAGATTATAACTGAAAATGCATATCATAGCTGGAAACCCAACGAAACCGAAGATATCGCTGTATCCGAATGTCAAACGCACTGTGGAGCGCTGAAAACACCTGAAAACGTGTTTATTGCATTAAATAGCACGAAAACAGCGATTTCGATTGTTCTGCATGCTTGTCACAGGAGACACTCGAAGATTATCACTGAAAATGCATGTCTCTGCTGGCAACCCCACGAAAACGAAGATATCGCTGTTTCCGCATATCAAACGCACTGTGGAGTGCTGAAAACACCAGGAAACGTGTTTTTCGCATTCAATAGCACGAAAACTGCGATTTCGGGGATTATGCATACTTCTCACGGAAGTATATCCAAGATTATCGTAGGAAATGCATATCTTAGCTGGAAACCCCACGAAAACGAAGATACTGCAGTTTCCGCATGTCAAACGCACTGTGGAGTGCTGAAAACACCACAAAAGTTGTTTTTCGCATTCAATAGCACGAAAACAGCGATTTCGGTGATTCTGCACACTTGTCACAGAAGAATAAAGAAGATTATCACTTAAAATGCATAGCGCATCTGGAAACCCAACGAAACAGAAGATATTGCAGTTTCCGCATGTCAAACGCACTGTGGAGTGCTGAAAACACCACAAAACGTGTTTTTCGCATTCAATAGCACGAAAACAGCGATTTCGGTGATTCTGCACACTTGTCACAGAAGAATATCCAAGATTGTCACTGAAAATGCATATCTCATCTGGAAACCCAACGAAACCGAAGATATCGCAGTTTCCGCATATCAAACGCACTGTGGCGTGCTGAAAACACCAGGAAACGTGTTTTTCGTATTCAATAGCACGAAAACTGCGATTGCGGTGATTATGCATACTTCTCACGGAACTATATCCAAGATTATCGTAGGAAATGCATATCTTAACTGGAAACCCCACGAAAACGAAGATATCGCAGTTTCCGCATATCATACGCTCTGTGGAGTGCTGAAAACACCATAAAACGTGTTTTTCGCATTCAATAGCAAGAAAACTGCAATTTCGGTGATTCTGCACACTTGTCACAGAAGAATTTCCAAGATTGTCACTGAAAATGCATATCTCATCTGGAAACCCAACGAAACCGAAGATATCGCAGTTTCCGCATATCAAACGCACTGTGGAGTGCTGAAAACACCACAAAACGTGTTTTTCGCATTCAATAGCACGAAAACAGCGATTTCGGTGATTCTGCACACTTGTCACAGAAGAATATCCAAGATTGTCACTGAAAATGCATATCTCATCTGGAAACCCAACGAAACCGAAGATATCGCAGTTTCCGCATATCAAACGCACTGTGGAGTGCTGAAAACACCAGAAAAAGTGTTTTTCGCATTAAATAGCACGAAAACAGCGATTTCGGTGATTCTACACTTGTCACAGAAGAATCATGAGGATTATCACTGAAAATGCATATGTCAGCTGGAAACCCAACGAAACCGAAGATATCGCCGTATCCGCATGTCAAACGCACTGTGGAGTGCTGAACACACGAGAATACGAGTTTTTCGCAGTAAATAGCACGAAAACAGCGATTTCTGTGATTCTGCAAGCTTCTCACGGAAGAATATCCGAGATTATCGTAGAAAATGCATATCATAGTTGGAAACCCCACGAAAACGAAGATATTGCAGTTTCCGCATATCAAACGCACTGTGGAGTGCTGAAAACACCAGAAAACGAGTTTTTCGCATTAAATAGCACGAAAACAGCGATTTCGGTGATTCTACACTTGTCACAGAAGAATCATGAAGATTATAACTGAAAATGCATATCATAGCTGGAAACCCAACGAAACCGAAGATATCGCAGTATCCGAATGTCAAACGCACTGTAGAGTGCTGAAAACACCTGAAAACGTGTTTATTGCATTAAATAGCACGAAAACAGCGATTCCGATTATTCTGCACGCTTGTCACAGGAGACACTCGAAGATTATCACTGAAAATGCATGTCTCAGCTGGCAACCCCACGAAAACGAAGATATCGCTGTTTCCGCTTATCAAACGCACTGTGGAGTGCTGAAAACACCAGGAAACGTGTTTTTGGCATTCAATAGCACGATAACTGCGATTTCGGTGATTATGCATACTTCTCACGGAAGTATATCCAAGATTATCGTAGGAAATGCATATCTTAGCTGGAAAACCCACGAAAACGAAGATATCGCAGTTTCCGCATATCATACGCACTGTGGAATGTTGAAAACACCAGAAAACGTGTTTTTCGCATTAAATAGCACGAAAACAGCGATTTCGGTGATTCTACACTTGTCACAGAAGAATCATGAAGATTATCACTGAAAATGCATAGCTCATCTGGAAACCCAACGAAACCGAAGATATTGCAGTTTCCGCGTATCAAACGCACTGTGGAGTGCTGACAACACCACAAAACGTGTTTTTCGCATTCAATAGCACGAATACATTCATATCGGCGATTCTGCATACTTCTCACAGAAGCAACTCGAAGATTATCTTAGAAAATGCATTTCTCATCTGGAATCCCCACGAAAACGAAGATATCGCAGTTTCCGCATGTCAAACGCACTGTGGAGTGGTGAAAACAACCAGAGAACGTGTTTCTCGCATTAAATAGCTCGAAAAGAGAGATCCCGATGATTCTGCATACTTCTAACAGAAGTCTCACCAAGATTATCGCAGAAAATGCATATCTCTGCTTGAAACCCCACGAAAACCAAGATATGTACTAATCTGCATATCCAACGAACTGTGGAGTGGTGAAAACCTCAGAAAACGTGTTTCTCGCATTAAATAGCTCGAAAAGAGCGCTCTCGACGTTTCTGCATACTTCGGACAGATGTTTCACCAAGCTTATCGTTGAAAATGCATATCTCAGCTTGTAACCCGACGAAAACCAAAATATCTCCGGTTCTGCATATCCAACGCACTGTGGAGTGGTAAAAACACCAGATAACGTGTTTCTCGCATTAAATAACTCGAAACGAGCAATCTCGATGATTCTGCATACGTCGGACAGAAGTCTCAACAAGATTATCGCAGAAAATGCATATCTCAGCTTGAAACCCCACGAAAACCAAGATATCTACTGTTCTGCATATCAAACGCACTGTGGAGTGGAGAAAACATCAGATAACGTGTTTCTCGCATTAAATAGCTCGAAACGAGCGATCTCGATGATTCCGCATACTTCGGACAGAAGTCTCACCAGAATTATCGTAAAAAATGCATATCTCAGCTTGGAACCCCACGAAAACCAAGATATCGCTGTGTTCAGCATATCAAACACACTGTGGAGTGGTGAAAACCCCCTGAAAACGTGTTTCTCGCATTAAATAGCTCGAATAGAGCGATCTCGATGATTCTGCATACTTCGGACAGAAGTATCACCAAGATTGTCGTAAAAAATGCTTATCTCAGCTTGAAACCCCACGAAAACCAAGATATCTATGGTACTGCATATCAAACGCACTGTGGAGTGGTGAAAACACCAGATAACGTGTTTCTCGCATTAAATAGCTCGAAAAGAGCGATCTCGAAGATTCTGCATACTTCGGACAGAAGTCTCACCAAGATTATCGCAGAAAATGCATATCTCAGCTTGAAACCCCTCGAAAACCAAGATGTCGCCGGTTCTGCATATCAAACGCACTGTGGAGTGGTGAGAACACCAGAAAACGTGTTTCGCGCATTAAGCGGCTCGAAAAGGGCGTTGTCGAAGATTCTGCATACTTCTGACAGAAGTCTCACCAGGATTATCGTAGAAAATGCATATCTCAGCTTGAAACCCGACCGAAACCAAGATATCTCCGGTTCTGCATGTCAAACGTACTGTGGAGAGGTGAAAACCCCAGAAAACGAGTTTCTAGCTTTAAATAGCTCGAAAAGAGCGCTCTCGATGTTTCTGCATACTTCGGACAGATGTTTCACCAAGATTATCGTAGAAAATGCATATCTCAGCTTGTAACCCGACGAAAACCAAAATATCTCCGGTTCTGCATATCCAACGCACTGTGGAGTGGTAAAAACACCAGATAACGTGTTTCTCGCATTAAATAACTCGAAACGAGCAATCTCGATGATTCTGCATACGTCGGACAGAAGTCTCAACAAGATTATCGCAGAAAATGCATATCTCAGCTTGAAACCCCACGAAAACCAAGATATCTACTGTTCTGCATATCAAACGCACTGTGGAGTGGAGAAAACATCAGATAACGTGTTTCTCGCATTAAATAGCTCGAAACGAGCGATCTCGATGATTCCGCATACTTCGGACAGAAGTCTCACCAGAATTATCGTAAAAAATGCATATCTCAGCTTGGAACCCCACGAAAACCAAGATATCGCTGTGTTCAGCATATCAAACACACTGTGGAGTGGTGAAAACCCCCTGAAAACGTGTTTCTCGCATTAAATAGCTCGAATAGAGCGATCTCGATGATTCTGCATACTTCGGACAGAAGTATCACCAAGATTGTCGTAAAAAATGCTTATCTCAGCTTGAAACCCCACGAAAACCAAGATATCTATGGTACTGCATATCAAACGCACTGTGGAGTGGTGAAAACACCAGATAACGTGTTTCTCGCATTAAATAGCTCGAAAAGCGCGATCTCGATGATTCTGCATACTTATAACTGAAGTCTCACCAAGATTATCGCCGAAAATGCATATCTCAGCTTGAAACCACACGAAAACCAAGATATCTACTGTTCTGCATATCAGACGCACTGTGGAGTGGTGAAAACACCAGATAACGTGTTTCTGGCACTAACTAGCTCGAAAAGAGCGATCTCGATGATTGAGCATACTTCGGACAGAAGTCTCACCAAGATTATAGCAGAAAATGCATATCTCAGCTTGAAACCCCACGAAAACCAAGATATCGCCGGTTCTGCATATCCAACGAACTGTGGAGTGGTGAAAACCCCAGAAAACGAGTTTCTCGCATTAAATAGCTCGAAAAGAGCGCTCTCGATGTTTCTGCATACTTCGGACAGATGTTTCACCAAGCTTATCGTTGAAAATGCATATCTCAGCTTGTAACCCGACGAAAACCAAAATATCTCCGGTTCTGCATATCCAACGCACTGTGGAGTGGTAAAAACACCAGATAACGTGTTTCTCGCATTAAATAACTCGAAACGAGCAATCTCGATGATTCTGCATACGTCGGACAGAAGTCTCAACAAGATTATCGCAGAAAATGGATATCTCAGCTTGAAACCCCACGAAAACCAAGATATCTACTGTTCTGCATATCAAACGCACTGTGGAGTGTAGAAAACATCAGATAACGTGTTTCTCGCATTAAATAGCTCGAAACGAGCGATCTCGATGATTCCGCATACTTCGGACAGAAGTCTCACCAGAATTATCGTAAAAAATGCATATCTCAGCTTGGAACCCCACGAAAACCAAGATATCGCTGTGTTCAGCATATCCAACACACTGTGGAGTGGTGAAAACCCCCTGAAAACGTGTTTCTCGCATTAAATAGCTCGAATAGAGCGATCTCGATGATTCTTCATACTTCGGACAGAAGTCTCACCAAGATTCTCGCAGAAAATGCATATCTCAGCTTGAAACCCCACGAAAACCAAGATATCGCCGGTTCTGCATATCAAACGCACTGTGGAGTGGTGAAAACACCAGATAACGTGTTTATCGCATTAAATAGCTCGAAACGAGCGATCTCGATAATTAAGCATACTTCGGACAGAAGTCTCACCAAGATTATCGTAAAAAATGCTTATCTCAGTTTGAAACCCCACGAAAACCAAGATATCGCTGGTTCTGCATATCAAACGCACTGTGGAGTGCTGAAAACACCAGATAACGTGTTTGTCGCGTTAAATAGCTCGAATAGAGCGATCTCGATGATTCTGCATACTTCGGACAGAAGTCTCACCAAGATTATCGTAAAAAATGCTTATCTCAGCTTGAAACCCCACGAAAACCAAGATATCTATGGTACTGCATATCAAACGCACTGTGGAGTGGTGAAAACACCAGATAACGTGTTTCTCGCATTAAATAGCTCGAAAAGAGCGATCTCGATGATTCTGCATACTTCGGACAGAAGTCTCACCAAGATTATCGCAGAAAATGCATATCTCAGCTTGAAACCCCACGAAAACCAAGATGTCGCCGGTTCTGCATATCAAACGCACTGTGGAGTGGTGAGAACACCAGAAAACGTGTTTCGCGCATTAAGTGGCTCGAAAAGGGCGTTGTCGAAGATTCTGCATACTTCTGACAGAAGTCTCACCAGGATTATCGTAGAAAATGCATATCTCAGCTTGAAACCCGACCGAAACCAAGATATCTCCGGTTCTGCATGTCAAACGTACTGTGGAGAGGTGAAAACCCCAGAAAACGAGTTTCTAGCTTTAAATAGCTCGAAAAGAGCGCTCTCGATGTTTCTGCATACTTCGGACAGATGTTTCACCAAGATTATCGTAGAAAATGCATATCTCAGCTTGAAAGCCGACGAAAACCAAAATATCGCCGGTCCTGCATATCAAACCAACTGTGGAGTGGTGAAAACACCAGATAACGTGTTTCTCGCATTAAATAGCTCGAAAAGCGCGATCTCGATGATTCTGCATACTTATAACTGAAGTCTCACCAAGATTATCGCCGAAAATGCATATCTCAGCTTGAAACCACACGAAAACCAAGATATCTACTGTTCTGCATATCAGACGCACTGTGGAGTGGTGAAAACACCAGATAACGTGTTTCTGGCACTAACTAGCTCGAAAAGAGCGATCTCGATGATTGAGCATACTTCGGACAGAAGTCTCACCAAGATTATAGCAGAAAATGCATATCTCAGCTTGAAACCCCACGAAAACCATGATATCGCCGGTTCTGCATATCCAACGAACTGTGGAGTGGTAAAAACCCCAGAAAACGAGTTTCTCGCATTAAATAGCTCGAAAAGAGCGCTCTCGATGTTTCTGCATACTTCGAACAGATGTTTCAACAAGATTATCGTAAAAAATGCATATCTCAGCTTGAAACCCCACGAAAACCAAGATATCGCCGGTTCTGCATATCATACGCACTGTGGAGTAGTGAAAACACCAGATAGCGTGTTTCTCGCATTAAATAGCTCGAAATGAGCGATCTCGATGATTAAGCATACTTCGGACAGAAGTCTCACCAAGATTATCGTATAAAATGCATATCTCAGCTTGAAACCCCACGAAAACCAAGATATTGCTGGTTCTGCATATCAAACGCACTGTGGAGTGCTGAAAGCACCAGATAACGTGTTTGTCGCATTAAATAGCTCGAATAGAGCGATCTCGATGATTCTGCATACTTCTGACAGAAGTCTCACCAGGATTATCGTAGAAAATGCATATCTCAGCTTGAAACCCGACGAAAACCAAAATATCGCCGGTTCAGCATATCAAACCAACTGTGGAGTGGTGAAAACACCAGATAACGTGTTTCTCGCATTAAATAGCTCGAAACGAGCGATCTAGATGATTCAGCATACTTCGGACAGAAGTCTCACCAAGATTATCGCAGGAAATGCATATCTCAGCTTGTAACCCCACGAAAACCAAGATATCTCCGGTTCTGCATATCCAACGAACTGTGGAGTGGTGAAAACCCCCTGAAAACGTGTTTCTCGCATTAAATAGCTCGAATAGAGCGATCTCGATGATTCTTCATACTTCGGACAGAAGTCTCACCAAGATTATTGCAGAAAATGCATATCAAAGCTTGAAACCCCACGAAAACCAAGATATCGCCGGTTCTGCATATCAAACGCACTGTGGAGTGGTGAAAACACCAGATAACGTGTTTCTCGCATTAAATAGCTCGAAACGAGCGATATCGATGATTAAGCATACTTCGGACAGAAGTCTCACCAAGATTATCGTAAAAAATGCATATCTCAGCTTGAAACCCCACGAAAACCAAGATATTGCTGGTTCTGCTTATCAAACGCACTGTGGAGTGCTGAAAGCACCAGATAACGTGTTTGTCGCATTAAATAGCTCGAATAGAGCGATCTCGATGGTTCTGCATACTTCTAACAGAAGTCTCACCAAGATTATCGCCGAAAATGCATATCTCAGCTTGAAACCACACGAAAACCAAGATATCTACTGTTCTGCATATCAAACGCACTGTGGAGTGGTGAAAACACCAGATAACGTGTTTCTGGCACTAACTAGCTCGAAAAGAGCGATCTCGATGATTGAGCATACTTCGGACAGAAGTCTCACCAAGATTATCGCCGAAAATGCATATCTCAGCTTGAAACCACACGAAAACCAAGATATCTACTGTTCTGCATATCAAACGCACTGTGGAGTGGTGAAAACACCAGATAACGTGTTTCTGGCACTAACTAGCTCGAAAAGTGCGATCTCCATGATTGAGCATACTTCGGACAGAAGTCTCACCAAGATTATAGCAGAAAATGCATATCTCAGCTTGAAACCCGACTAAAACCAAAATATCGCCGGTTCTGCATATCAAACCAACTGTGGAGTGGTGAAAACACCAGATAACGTGTTTCTCGCATTAAGTAGCTCGAAACGAGCGATCTCGATGATTCTGCATACTTCGGACAGAAGTCTCAACAAGATTATCGAAGAAAATGCATATCTCAGCTTGAAACCCCACGAAAACCAAGATATCGCCGGTTCTGCATATCATACGCACTGTGGAGTGGTGAAAACACCAGATAACGTGTTTCTCGCATTAAGTAGCTCGAAACGAGCGATCTCGATGATTCTGCATACCTCGGACAGAAGTCTCAACAAGATTAGCGAAGAAAATGCAGATCTCAGCTTGAAACCACACGAAACCCAAGATATCTACTGTTCTGCATATCAAACGCACTGTGGAGTGGTGGAAACACCAGATAACGTGTTTGTCGCATTAAATAGCTCGAATATAGCGATCTCGATGATTCTGCATACTTCGGACAGAAGTCTCACCAAGATTATCGTAAAAAATGTATATCTCAGCTTGAAACCCCACGAAAACCAAGATATCTCCGGTTCTGCGTATCCAACGAACTGTGGAGTGGTGAAAACCCCAGAAAACGAGTTTCTCGCATTAAATAGCTCGAAAAGAGCGCTCTCGATGTTTCTGCATACTTCGGACAGATGTTTCAACAAGGTTATCGTAGAAAATGCATATCTCAGCTTGAAACCCCACGAAAACCAAGATATCGCCGGTTCTGCATAACAAACGCACTGTGGAGTGGTGAAAACACCGGATAAAGTTTTTCTCGCATTAACTAGCTCGAAAAGAGCGATCTAGATGATTCGGCTTACTTCGGACAGAAGTCTCACCAAGATCATCGCAGGAAATGCATATCTCAGCTTGAAACCACACGAAAACCAAGATATCTCCGGTTCTGCATATCCAACGAACTGTGGAGTGGTGAAAACCCCAGAAAACGAGTTTCTCGCATTAAATAGCTCGAAAAGAGCGCTCTCGATGTTTCTGCATACTTCGAACAGATGTTTCACCAAGATTATCGCAGAAAATGCATATCTCAGCTTGAAACCCCACGAAAACCAAGATATCTACTGTTCTGCATATCAAACGCACTGTGGAGTGGTGAAAACACCAGATAACGTGTTTCTCGCATTAAATAGCTCGAAACGAGCGATCTCGATGATTCTCCATACTTCGGACAGAAGTCTCACCAAGATTATCGTAAAAAATGTATATCTCAGCTTGAAACCCCACGAAAACCAAGATATCTCCGGTTCTGCGTATCCAACGAACTGTGGAGTGGTGAAAACCCCAGAAAACGAGTTTCTCGCATTAAATAGCTCGAAAAGAGCGCTCTCGATGTTTCTGCATACTTCGAACAGATGTTTCACCAAGATTATCGCAGAAAATGCATATCTCAGCTTGAAACCCCACGAAAACCAAGATATCTCCGGTTCTGCATATCAAACGCACTGTGGAGTGGTGAAAACCCCGGATAAGGTTCTTCTCGCATTAACTAGCTCGAAAAGAGCGATCTCGATGTTTCAGCCTACTTCGGACAGAAGTCTCAACAAGATCATCGCAGAAAATGCATATCTCAGCTTGAAACCCCACGAAAACCAAGATATCTACTGTTCTGCATATCAAACGCACTGTGGAGTGGTGAAAACACCAGATAACGTGTTTCTCGCATTAAATAGCTCGAAACGAGCGATCTCGATGATTCTCCATACTTCGGACAGAAGTCTCACCAAGATTATCGTAAAAAATGCATATCTGAGCTGGAAACCCCACGAAAACCAAGATATCTACTGTTCTGCATATCAAACGCACTGTGGAGTGGTGAAAACACCAGATAACGTGTTTCTCGCACTAACTAGATCGAAAAGAGCGATTTCGATGATTCTGCATACTTCGGACAGAGGTCTCACCAAGATTATCGCAGAAAATGCATATCTCAGCTCGAAACCTCACGAAAATCAAGATGTTGCCGGTTCTGCATATCAAACGCACTGTGGAGTGCTGAAAACAACCAGAGAACGTGTTTCTCGCATTAAATAGCTCGAAAATGCCGATCCCGATGATTCTGCATACTTCTGAGAGAAGTCTCACCAAGATTATCGTAGAAAATGCATATCTCAGCTTGAACCCCGACGAAATCAAAGATGTCGCCGGTTCTGCATATCAAACGCACTGTGGAGTGGTGAAAACACCAGATAACGTGGTTGTCGCATTAAATAGCTCGAAAAGAGCGATTTCGATGATTCTGCATACTTCTGACAGAAGTCTCACCAGGATTATCGTAGAAAATGCATATCTCAGCTTGAAACCCGACCGAAACCAAGATATCTATGGTACTGCATATGAAACGCACTGTGAAGTGGTGAAAACACCAGATAACGTGTTTCGTGCATTAAGTTGCTCGAAAAGAGCGATCTAGATGATTGTGCATACTTCTGACAAAAGACCCACCAAGATTATCGCAGAAAATGCATATCTCAGCTTGAAACCCGACCGAAACCAAGATATCTCCGGTTTTGCATGTCAAACGTACTGTGGAGTGGTGAAAACACCAGAAAACGTGTTTCGTGCATTAAGTAGCTCGAAAAGAGCGATCTAGATGATTGTGCATACTTCTGACAAAAGACCCACCAAGATTATCGCAGAAAATGCATATCTCAGCTTGAAACCCCACGAAAACCAAGATGTCGCCTGTTCTGCATATCAAACGCACTGTGGAGTGGTGAGAACACCAGAAAACGTGTTTCTCGCATTAAGTAGCTCGAAAAGTGCGTTCTCGAAGATCCAGCATACTTCTGACAGAAATCTCACCAAGATTATCGTAGAAAATGCATATCTCAGCTTGAAACCCGACGAAAACCGAGTTGTCTCCGGTTCTGCACATCAAACGTACCGTGGAGTGGTGAAAACACGAGAAAACGTGTTTCCCGCATTAAGTAGCTCGAAAAGAGCGTTGTCGAAGATTCTGCATACTTCTGACAGAAGTCTCACCAGGATTATCGTAGAAAATGCATATCTCAGCTTGAAACCCGACGAAAACCAAAATATCGCCGGTCCTGCATATCAAACGCACTGTGGAGTGGTGAAAACACCAGATAACGTGTTTATCGCATTAAATAGCTCGAAACGAGCGATCTCGATAATTAAGCATACTTCGGACAGAAGTCTCACCAAGATTATCGTAAAAAATGCTTATCTCAGTTTGAAACCCCACGAAAACCAAGATATCGCTGGTTCTGCATCTCAAACGCACTGTGGAGTGCTGAAAACACCAGATAACGTGTTTGTCGCATTAAATAGCTCGAATAGAGCGATCTCGATGATTCATCATACTTCGGACAGAAGTCTCACCAAGATTATCGCAGAAAATGCATATCTCAGTTTGAAACCCCACGAAAACCAAGATATCGCTGGTTCTGCATATCAAACGCACTGTGGAGTGCTGAAAACACCAGATAACGTGTTTGTCGCATTAAATAGCTCGAATAGAGCGATCTCGATGATTCTGCATACTTCGGACAGAAGTCTCACCAAGATTATCGTAAAGAATGCATATCTCAGCTTGAAACCCCACGAAAAACAAGATATCTATGGTACTGCATATGAAACGCACTGTGAAGTGGTGAAAACACCAGATAACGTGTTCCTCGCATTAAGTAGCTCGAAAAGAGCGATCTCGATGATTCTGCATACTTCGGACAGAAGTCTCACCAAGATAATCGCAGAAAATGCATATCTCAGCTTGAAACCCCACGAAAACCAAGATGTCGCCGGTTCTGCATATCAAACGCACTGTGGAGTGGTGAGAACACCAGAAAACGTGATTCTCGCATTAAGTAGCACGAAAAGTGCGTTCTCGAAGATCCAGCATACTTCTGACAGAAATCTCACCAAGATTATCGTAGAAAATGCATATCTCAGCTTGAAACCCGACGAAAACCGAGTTATCTCCGGTTCTGCACATCAAACGTACCGTGGAGTGGTGAAAACACCAGAAAACGTGTTTCGCGAATTAAGTAGCTCGAAAAGAGCGTTGTCGAAGATTCTGCATACTTCTGACAGAAGTCTCACCAGGATTATCGTAGAAAATGCATATATCAGCTTGAAACCCGACGAAAACCAAAATATCGCCGGTCCTGCATATCAAACCAACTGTGGAGTGGTGAAAACACCAGATAACGTGTTTCTCGCATTATGTAGCTCGAAACGAGCGATCTCGATGATTCTGCATACTCCGGACAGAAGTCTCAACAAGATTATCGAAGAAAATGCATATCTCAGCTTGAAACCCCACGAAAACCAAGATATCTACTGTTCTGCATGTCAAACGTACTGTGGAGAGGTGAAAACACCAGAAAACGTGTTTCGTGCATTAAGTAGCTCGAAAAGAGCGGTCTAGATGATTCTGCATACTTCTGACTGAAGTCTCACCCATATTATCGCTGAAAATGCATATCTCAGCTTGAAACCCCACGCAAACCAAGATATCTCCGGTTCTGCATATCCAACGAACTGTGGATTGGTGAAAACCCCAGAAAACGAGTTTCTCGCTTTAAATAGCTCGAAAAGAGCGCTCTCGATGTTTCTGCATACTTCGGACAGATGTTTCACCAAGATTATCGTAAAAAATGCATATCTCAGCTTGAAACCCCACGAAAACGAAGATATCTCCTGTTCAGCGTATCCAACGAAATGTGGAGTGGTGAAAACCCCAGAAAACGAGTTTCTCGCATTAAATAGCTCGAAAAGAGCGCTCTCGATATTTCTGCATACTTCGGACAGATGTTTCACCAAGATTATTCTCGAAAATGCATATCTCAGCTTGAAACCCGACGAAAACCAACATATCGGCGGTTCTGCATATCAAACCAACTGTGGAGTGGTGAAAACACCAGATAACGTGTTTCTCGCAGTAAGTAGCTCGAAACGAGCGAATTCGATGGTTCTGCATACTTCGGAAGGAAGTCTCAACAAGATGATCGCAGAAAATGCATATCTCAGCTTGAAACCCCACGAAAACCAAGATATATACTGTTCTGCATATCAAACGCACTGTGGAGTGGTGAAAACACCAGATAACGTGTTTCTCGCACTAACTAGCTCGAAAGGAGCGATCTCGATGATTCAGCATACTTCGGACAGAAGTCTCACCAAGATTATCGCAGAAAATGCATATCTCAGCTTGAAACCCCACGAAAACCAAGATATCGCCGGTTTTGCATATCAAACGCACTGTGGAGTGGTGAAAACACCGGATAAGGTTTTTCTCGCATTAACCAGCTCGAAAAGAGCGATCTAGATGATTCAGCTTACTTCGGACAGAAGTCTCACCAAGATCATCGCAGGAAATGCATATCTCAGCTTGAAACCACACGAAAACCAAAATATCGCCGGTTCTGCATATCAAACCAACTGTGGAGTGGTGAAAACACCAGATAACGTGTTTCTCGCATTAAATCGCTCGAAAAGTGCGATCTCGATGATTCTGCATACTTCTAACAGAAGTCTCACCAAGATTATCGCAGGAAATGCATATCTCTGCTTGAAACCCCACGAAAACCAGAATATAGCCGGTTCTGCATATCAAACCAACTGTGGAGTGGTGAAAACACCAGATAACGTGTTTCTCGCACTAACTAGCTCGAAAAGAGCGATCTCGATGATTCAGCATACTTCGGAAAGAAGTCTCACCAAGATTATCGCAGAAAATGCATATCTCAGTTTGAAACCCCACGAAAACCAAGATATCGCCGGTTTTGCATATCAAACGCACTGTGGAGTGGTGAAAACACCGGATAAGGTTTTTCTCGCATTAACCAGCTCGAAAAGAGCGATCTAGATGATTCAGCTTACTTCGGACAGAAGTCTCACCAAGATCATCGCAGGAAATGCATATCTCAGCTTGAAACCACACGAAAACCAAGATATCTCCGGTTCTGCGTATCCAACGAACTGTGGAGTGGTGAAAACCCCAGAAAACGTGTTTCTCCCACTAACTAGCTCGAAAAGAGCGATCTCGATGATTCAGCATACTTCGGACAGAAGTCTCACCAAGATTATCGCAGAAAATGCATATCTCAGCTTGAAACCCCACGAAAACCAAGATATCTACTGTTCTGCATATCAAACGCACTGTGGAGTGGTGAAAACACCAGATAACGTGTTTCTCGCATTAAATAGCTCGAAACGAGCGATCTCGATGATTCTCCATACTTCGGACAGAGGTCTCACCAAGATTATCGCAGAAAATGCATATCTCAGCTCGAAACCTCACGAAAATCAAGATGTTGCCGGTTCTGCATATCAAACGCACTGTGGAGTGCTGAAAACAAGCAGAGAACGTGTTTCTCGCATTAAATAGCTCGAAAATGCCGATCCCGATGATTCTGCATACTTCTGAGAGAAGTCTCACCAAGATTATCGTAGAAAATGCATATCTCAGCTTGAACCCCGACGAAATCAAAGATGTCGCCGGTTCTGCATATCAAACGCACTGTGGAGTGGTGAAAACACCAGATAACGTGGTTGTCGCATTAAATAGCTCGAAAAGAGCGTTCTCGAAGATTCTGCATACTTCTGACAGAAGTCTCACCAGGATTATCGTAGAAAATGCATATCTCAGCTTGAAACCCGACCGAAACCAAGATATCTCCGGTTCTGCATGTCAAACGTACTGCGGAGTGGTGAAAACACCAGAAAACGTGTTTCGTGCATTAAGTTGCTCGAAAAGAGCGATCTAGATGATTGTGCATACTTCTGACAAAAGACCCACCAAGATTATCGCAGAAAATGCATATCTCAGCTTGAAACCCGACCGAAACCAAGATATCTCCGGTTTTGCATGTCAAACGTACTGTGGAGTGGTGAAAACACCAGAAAACGTGTTTCGTGCATTAAGTAGCTCGAAAAGAGCGATCTAGATGATTGTGCATACTTCTGACAAAAGACCCACCAAGATTATCGCAGAAAATGCATATCTCAGCTGGAAACACCACGAAAACCGAGTTGTCTCCGGTTCTGCACATCAAACGTACCGTGGAGTGGTGAAAACACGAGAAAACGTGTTTCGCGCATTAAGTAGCTCGAAAAGAGCGTTGTCGAAGATTCTGCATACTTCTGACAGAAGTCTCACCAGGATTATCGTAGAAAATGCATATCTCAGCTTGAAACCCGACGAAAACCAAAATATCGCCGGTCCTGCATATCAAACGCACTGTGGAGTGGTGAAAACACCAGATAACGTGTTTATCGCATTAAATAGCTCGAAACGAGCGATCTCGATAATTAAGCATACTTCGGACAGAAGTCTCACCAAGATTATCGTAAAAAATGCTTATCTCAGTTTGAAACCCCACGAAAACCAAGATATCGCTGGTTCTGCATCTCAAACGCACTGTGGAGTGCTGAAAACACCAGATAACGTGTTTGTCGCATTAAATAGCTCGAATAGAGCGATCTCGATGATTCTTCATACTTCGGACAGAAGTCTCACCAAGATTATCGCAGAAAATGCATATCTCAGTTTGAAACCCCACGAAAACCAAGATATCGCTGGTTCTGCATATCAAACGCACTGTGGAGTGCTGAAAACACCAGATAACGTGTTTCTCGCATTATGTAGCTCGAAACGAGCGATCTCGATGATTCTGCATACTCCGGACAGAAGTCTCAACAAGATTATCGAAGAAAATGCATATCTCAGCTTGAAACCCCACGAAAACCAAGATATCGCTGGTTCTGCATCTCAAACGCACTGTGGAGTGCTGAAAACACCAGATAACGTGTTTGTCGCATTAAATAGCTCGAATAGAGCGATCTCGATGATTCTTCATACTTCGGACAGAAGTCTCACCAAGATTATCGCAGAAAATGCATATCTCAGTTTGAAACCCCACGAAAACCAAGATATCGCTGGTTCTGCATCTCAAACGCACTGTGGAGTGCTGAAAACACCAGATAACGTGTTTGTCGCATTAAATAGCTCGAATAGAGCGATCTCGATGATTCTTCATACTTCGGACAGAAGTCTCACCAAGATTATCGCAGAAAATGCATATCTCAGTTTGAAACCCCACGAAAACCAAGATATCGCTGGTTCTGCATATCAAACGCACTGTGAAGTGGTGAAAACACCAGATAACGTGTTCCTCGCATTAAGTAGCTCGAAAAACGCGATCTCGATGATTCTGCATACTTCGGACAGAAGTCTCACCAAGATTATCGCAGAAAATGCATATCTCAGCTTGAAACCCCACGAAAACCAAGATGTCGCCGGTTCTGCATATCAAACGCACTGTGGAGTGGTGAGAACACCAGAAAACGTGATTCTCGCATTAAGTAGCTCGAAAAGTGCGTTCTCGAAGATCCAGCATACTTCTGACAGAAATCTCACCAAGATTATCGTAGAAAATGCATATCTCAGCTTGAAACCCGACGAAAACCGAGTTATCTCCGGTTCTGCACATCAAACGTACCGTGGAGTGGTGAAAACACCAGAAAACGTGTTTCGCGAATTAAGTAGCTCGAAAAGAGCGTTGTCGAAGATTCTGCATACTTCTGACAGAAGTCTCACCAGGATTATCGTAGAAAATGCATATATCAGCTTGAAACCCGACGAAAACCAAAATATCGCCGGTCCTGCATATCAAACCAACTGTGGAGTGGTGAAAACACCAGATAACGTGTTTCTCGCATTATGTAGCTCGAAACGAGCGATCTCGATGATTCTGCATACTCCGGACAGAAGTCTCAACAAGATTATCGAAGAAAATGCATATCTCAGCTTGAAACCCCACGAAAACCAAGATATCTACTGTTCTGCATGTCAAACGTACTGTGGAGAGGTGAAAACACCAGAAAACGTGTTTCGTGCATTAAGTAGCTCGAAAAGAGCGATCTAGATGATTCTGCATACTTCTGACTGAAGTCTCACCCATATTATCGCTGAAAATGCATATCTCAGCTTGAAACCCCACGCAAACCAAGATATCTCCGGTTCTGCATATCCAACGAACTGTGGATTGGTGAAAACCCCAGAAAACGAGTTTCTCGCTTTAAATAGCTCGAAAAGAGCGCTCTCGATGTTTCTGCATACTTCGGACAGATGTTTCACCAAGATTATCGTAAAAAATGCATATCTCAGCTTGAAACCCCACGAAAACCAAGATATCTCCTGTTCAGCGTATCCAACGAAATGTGGAGTGGTGAAAACCCCAGAAAACGAGTTTCTCGCATTAAATAGCTCGAAAAGAGCGCTCTCGATGTTTCTGCATACTTCGGACAGATGTTTCACCAAGATTATTCTAGAAAATGCATATCTCAGCTTGAAACCCGACGAAAACCAACATATCGGCGGTTCTGCATATCAAACCAACTGTGGAGTGGTGAAAACACCAGATAACGTGTTTCTCGCAGTAAGTAGCTCGAAACGAGCGAATTCGATGGTTCTGCATACTTCGGAAGGAAGTCTCAACAAGATGATCGCAGAAAATGCATATCTCAGCTTGAAACCCCACAAAAACCAAGATATATACTGTTCTGCATATCAAACGCACTGTGGAGTGGTGAAAACACCAGATAACGTGTTTCTCGCACTAACTAGCTCGAAAGGAGCGATCTAGATGATTCAGCTTACTTCGGACAGAAGTCTCACCAAGATCATCGCAGAAAATGCATATCTCAGCTTGAAACCCCACGAAAACCAATATATCGCCGGTTCTGCATATCAAACGCACTGTGGAGTGGTGAAAACACCGGATAAGGTTTTTCTCGCATTAACTAGCTCGAAAAGAGCGATCTAGATGATTCAGCTTACTTCGGACAGAAGTCTCAACAACATTATCGAAGAAAATGCATATCTCAGCTTGAAACCACACGAAAACCAAAATATCGCCGGTTCTGCATATCAAACCAACTGTGGAGTGGTGAAAACACCAGATAACGTGTTTCTCGCATTAAATCGCTCGAAAAGTGCGATCTCGATGATTCTGCATACTTCTAACAGAAGTCTCACCAAGATTATCGCAGGAAATGCATATCTCTGCTTGAAACCCCACGAAAACCAGAATATCGCCGGTTCTGCATATCAAACCAACTGTGGAGTGGTGAAAACACCAGATAACGTGTTTCTCGCAGTAAGTAGCTCGAAACGAGCGAATTCGATGGTTCTGCATACTTCGGAAGGAAGTCTCAACAAGATGATCGCAGAAAATGCATATCTCAGCTTGAAACCCCACGAAAACCAAGATATATACTGTTCTGCATATCAAACGCACTGTGGAGTGGTGAAAACACCAGATAACGTATTTCTCGCACTAACTAGCTCGAAAGGAGCGATCTCGATGATTCAGCATACTTCGGACAGAAGTCTCACCAAGATTATCGCAGAAAATGCATATCTCAGTTTGAAACCCCACGAAAACCAAGATATCGCTGGTTCTGCATCTCAAACGCACTGTGGAGTGCTGAAAACACCAGATAACGTGTTTGTCGCATTAAATAGCTCGAATAGAGCGATCTCGATGATTCTTCATACTTCGGACAGAAGTCTCACCAAGATTATCGCAGAAAATGCATATCTCAGCTTGAAACCCCACGAAAACCAAGATATCGCCGGTTTTGCATATCAAACGCACTGTGGAGTGGTGAAAACACCGGATAAGGTTTTTCTCGCATTAACCAGCTCGAAAAGAGCGATCTAGATGATTCAGCTTACTTCGGACAGAAGTCTCACCAAGATCATCGCAGGAAATGCATATCTCAGCTTGAAACCACACGAAAACCAAGATATCTCCGGTTCTGCATATCCAACAAACTGTGGAGTGGTGAAAACCCCAGAAAACGTGTTTCTCCCACTAACTAGCTCGAAACGAGCGATCTCGATGATTCTGCATACTCCGGACAGAAGTCTCAACAAGATTATCGAAGAAAATGCATATCTCAGCTTGAAACCCCACGAAAACCAAGATATCGCTGGTTCTGCATCTCAAACGCACTGTGGAGTGCTGAAAACACCAGATAACGTGTTTGTCGCATTAAATAGCTCGAATAGAGCGATCTCGATGATTCTTCATACTTCGGACAGAAGTCTCACCAAGATTATCGCAGAAAATGCATATCTCAGTTTGAAACCCCACGAAAACCAAGATATCGCTGGTTCTGCATCTCAAACGCACTGTGGAGTGCTGAAAACACCAGATAACGTGTTTGTCGCATTAAATAGCTCGAATAGAGCGATCTCGATGATTCTTCATACTTCGGACAGAAGTCTCACCAAGATTATCGCAGAAAATGCATATCTCAGTTTGAAACCCCACGAAAACCAAGATATCGCTGGTTCTGCATATCAAACGCACTGTGAAGTGGTGAAAACACCAGATAACGTGTTCCTCGCATTAAGTAGCTCGAAAAACGCGATCTCGATGATTCTGCATACTTCGGACAGAAGTCTCACCAAGATTATCGCAGAAAATGCATATCTCAGCTTGAAACCCCACGAAAACCAAGATGTCGCCGGTTCTGCATATCAAACGCACTGTGGAGTGGTGAGAACACCAGAAAACGTGATTCTCGCATTAAGTAGCTCGAAAAGTGCGTTCTCGAAGATCCAGCATACTTCTGACAGAAATCTCACCAAGATTATCGTAGAAAATGCATATCTCAGCTTGAAACCCGACGAAAACCGAGTTATCTCCGGTTCTGCACATCAAACGTACCGTGGAGTGGTGAAAACACCAGAAAACGTGTTTCGCGAATTAAGTAGCTCGAAAAGAGCGTTGTCGAAGATTCTGCATACTTCTGACAGAAGTCTCACCAGGATTATCGTAGAAAATGCATATATCAGCTTGAAACCCGACGAAAACCAAAATATCGCCGGTCCTGCATATCAAACCAACTGTGGAGTGGTGAAAACACCAGATAACGTGTTTCTCGCATTATGTAGCTCGAAACGAGCGATCTCGATGATTCTGCATACTCCGGACAGAAGTCTCAACAAGATTATCGAAGAAAATGCATATCTCAGCTTGAAACCCCACGAAAACCAAGATATCTACTGTTCTGCATGTCAAACGTACTGTGGAGAGGTGAAAACACCTGAAAACGTGTTTCGTGCATTAAGTAGCTCGAAAAGAGCGATCTAGATGATTCTGCATACTTCTGACTGAAGTCTCACCCATATTATCGCTGAAAATGCATATCTCAGCTTGAAACCCCACGCAAACCAAGATATCTCCGGTTCTGCATATCCAACGAACTGTGGATTGGTGAAAACCACAGAAAACGAGTTTCTCGCTTTAAATAGCTCGAAAAGAGCGCTCTCGATGTTTCTGCATACTTCGGACAGATGTTTCACCAAGATTATCGTAAAAAATGCATATCTCAGCTTGAAACCCCACGAAAACCAAGATATCTCCTGTTCAGCGTATCCAACGAAATGTGGAGTGGTGAAAACCCCAGAAAACGAGTTTCTCGCATTAAATAGCTCGAAAAGAGCGCTCTCGATGTTTCTGCATACTTCGGACAGATGTTTCACCAAGATTATTCTAGAAAATGCATATCTCAGCTTGAAACCCGACGAAAACCAACATATCGCCGGTTCTGCATATCAAACGCACTGTGGAGTGGTGAAAACACCGGATAAGGTTTTTCTCGCATTAACTAGCTCGAAACGAGCGAATTCGATGGTTCTGCATACTTCGGAAGGAAGTCTCAACAAGATGATCGCAGAAAATGCATATCTCAGCTTGAAACCCCACAAAAACCAAGATATATACTGTTCTGCATATCAAACGCACTGTGGAGTGGTGAAAACACCAGATAACGTGTTTCTCGCACTAACTAGCTCGAAAGGAGCGATCTAGATGATTCAGCTTACTTCGGACAGAAGTCTCACCAAGATCATCGCAGAAAATGCATATCTCAGCTTGAAACCCCACGAAAACCAATATATCGCCGGTTCTGCATATCAAACGCACTGTGGAGTGGTGAAAACACCGGATAAGGTTTTTCTCGCATTAACTAGCTCGAAAAGAGCGATCTAGATGATTCAGCTTACTTCGGACAGAAGTCTCAACAACATTATCGAAGAAAATGCATATCTCAGCTTGAAACCACACGAAAACCAAAATATCGCCGGTTCTGCATATCAAACCAACTGTGGAGTGGTGAAAACACCAGATAACGTGTTTCTCGCATTAAATCGCTCGAAAAGTGCGATCTCGATGATTCTGCATACTTCTAACAGAAGTCTCACCAAGATTATCGCAGGAAATGCATATCTCTGCTTGAAACCCCACGAAAACCAGAATATCGCCGGTTCTGCATATCAAACCAACTGTGGAGTGGTGAAAACACCAGATAACGTGTTTCTCGCAGTAAGTAGCTCGAAACGAGCGAATTCGATGGTTCTGCATACTTCGGAAGGAAGTCTCAACAAGATGATCGCAGAAAATGCATATCTCAGCTTGAAACCCCACGAAAACCAAGATATATACTGTTCTGCATATCAAACGCACTGTGGAGTGGTGAAAACACCAGATAACGTGTTTCTCGCACTAACTAGCTCGAAAGGAGCGATCTCGATGATTCAGCATACTTCGGACAGAAGTCTCACCAAGATTATCGCAGAAAATGCATATCTCAGCTTGAAACCCCACGAAAACCAAGATATCGCTGGTTCTGCATATCAAACGCACTGTGAAGTGGTGAAAACACCAGATAACGTGTTCCTCGCATTAAGTAGCTCGAAAAACGCGATCTCGATGATTCTGCATACTTCGGACAGAAGTCTCACCAAGATTATCGCAGAAAATGCATATCTCAGCTTGAAACCCCACGAAAACCAAGATGTCGCCGGTTCTGCATATCAAACGCACTGTGGAGTGGTGAGAACACCAGAAAACGTGATTCTCGCATTAAGTAGCTCGAAAAGTGCGTTCTCGAAGATCCAGCATACTTCTGACAGAAATCTCACCAAGATTATCGTAGAAAATGCATATCTCAGCTTGAAACCCGACGAAAACCGAGTTATCTCCGGTTCTGCACATCAAACGTACCGTGGAGTGGTGAAAACACCAGAAAACGTGTTTCGCGAATTAAGTAGCTCGAAAAGAGCGTTGTCGAAGATTCTGCATACTTCTGACAGAAGTCTCACCAGGATTATCGTAGAAAATGCATATATCAGCTTGAAACCCGACGAAAACCAAAATATCGCCGGTCCTGCATATCAAACCAACTGTGGAGTGGTGAAAACACCAGATAACGTGTTTCTCGCATTATGTAGCTCGAAACGAGCGATCTCGATGATTCTGCATACTCCGGACAGAAGTCTCAACAAGATTATCGAAGAAAATGCATATCTCAGCTTGAAACCCCACGAAAACCAAGATATCTACTGTTCTGCATGTCAAACGTACTGTGGAGAGGTGAAAACACCAGAAAACGTGTTTCGTGCATTAAGTAGCTCGAAAAGAGCGATCTAGATGATTCTGCATACTTCTGACTGAAGTCTCACCCATATTATCGCTGAAAATGCATATCTCAGCTTGAAACCCCACGCAAACCAAGATATCTCCGGTTCTGCATATCCAACGAACTGTGGATTGGTGAAAACCACAGAAAACGAGTTTCTCGCTTAAAATAGCTCGAAAAGAGCACTCTCGATGTTTCTGCATACTTCGGACAGATGTTTCACCAAGATTATCGTAAAAAATGCATATCTCAGCTTGAAACCCCACGAAAACCAAGATATCTCCTGTTCAGCGTATCCAACGCACTGTGGAGTGGTGAAAACACCGGATAAGGTTTTTCTCGCATTAACCAGCTCGAAAAGAGCGATCTAGATGATTCAGCTTACTTCGGACAGAAGTCTCACCAAGATCATCGCAGGAAATGCATATCTCAGCTTGAAACCACACGAAAACCAAGATATCTCCGGTTCTGCATATCCAACAAACTGTGGAGTGGTGAAAACCCCAGAAAACGTGTTTCTCCCACTAACTAGCTCGAAACGAGCGATCTCGATGATTCTGCATACTCCGGACAGAAGTCTCAACAAGATTATCGAAGAAAATGCATATCTCAGCTTGAAACCCCACGAAAACCAAGATATCGCTGGTTCTGCATCTCAAACGCACTGTGGAGTGCTGAAAACACCAGATAACGTGTTTGTCGCATTAAATAGCTCGAATAGAGCGATCTCGATGATTCTTCATACTTCGGACAGAAGTCTCACCAAGATTATCGCAGAAAATGCATATCTCAGTTTGAAACCCCACGAAAACCAAGATATCGCTGGTTCTGCATCTCAAACGCACTGTGGAGTGCTGAAAACACCAGATAACGTGTTTGTCGCATTAAATAGCTCGAATAGAGCGATCTCGATGATTCTTCATACTTCGGACAGAAGTCTCACCAAGATTATCGCAGAAAATGCATATCTCAGTTTGAAACCCCACGAAAACCAAGATATCGCTGGTTCTGCATATCAAACGCACTGTGAAGTGGTGAAAACACCAGATAACGTGTTCCTCGCATTAAGTAGCTCGAAAAACGCGATCTCGATGATTCTGCATACTTCGGACAGAAGTCTCACCAAGATTATCGCAGAAAATGCATATCTCAGCTTGAAACCCCACGAAAACCAAGATGTCGCCGGTTCTGCATATCAAACGCACTGTGGAGTGGTGAGAACACCAGAAAACGTGATTCTCGCATTAAGTAGCTCGAAAAGTGCGTTCTCGAAGATCCAGCATACTTCTGACAGAAATCTCACCAAGATTATCGTAGAAAATGCATATCTCAGCTTGAAACCCCACGAAAACCAAGATATCTACTGTTCTGCATGTCAAACGTACTGTGGAGAGGTGAAAACACCTGAAAACGTGTTTCGTGCATTAAGTAGCTCGAAAAGAGCGATCTAGATGATTCTGCATACTTCTGACTGAAGTCTCACCCATATTATCGCTGAAAATGCATATCTCAGCTTGAAACCCCACGCAAACCAAGATATCTCCGGTTCTGCATATCCAACGAACTGTGGATTGGTGAAAACCACAGAAAACGAGTTTCTCGCTTTAAATAGCTCGAAAAGAGCGCTCTCGATGTTTCTGCATACTTCGGACAGATGTTTCACCAAGATTATCGTAAAAAATGCATATCTCAGCTTGAAACCCCACGAAAACCAAGATATCTCCTGTTCAGCGTATCCAACGAAATGTGGAGTGGTGAAAACCCCAGAAAACGAGTTTCTCGCATTAAATAGCTCGAAAAGAGCGCTCTCGATGTTTCTGCATACTTCGGACAGATGTTTCACCAAGATTATTCTAGAAAATGCATATCTCAGCTTGAAACCCGACGAAAACCAACATATCGCCGGTTCTGCATATCAAACGCACTGTGGAGTGGTGAAAACACCGGATAAGGTTTTTCTCGCATTAACTAGCTCGAAACGAGCGAATTCGATGGTTCTGCATACTTCGGAAGGAAGTCTCAACAAGATGATCGCAGAAAATGCATATCTCAGCTTGAAACCCCACAAAAACCAAGATATATACTGTTCTGCATATCAAACGCACTGTGGAGTGGTGAAAACACCAGATAACGTGTTTCTCGCACTAACTAGCTCGAAAGGAGCGATCTAGATGATTCAGCTTACTTCGGACAGAAGTCTCACCAAGATCATCGCAGAAAATGCATATCTCAGCTTGAAACCCCACGAAAACCAATATATCGCCGGTTCTGCATATCAAACGCACTGTGGAGTGGTGAAAACACCGGATAAGGTTTTTCTCGCATTAACTAGCTCGAAAAGAGCGATCTAGATGATTCAGCTTACTTCGGACAGAAGTCTCAACAACATTATCGAAGAAAATGCATATCTCAGCTTGAAACCACACGAAAACCAAAATATCGCCGGTTCTGCATATCAAACCAACTGTGGAGTGGTGAAAACACCAGATAACGTGTTTCTCGCATTAAATCGCTCGAAAAGTGCGATCTCGATGATTCTGCATACTTCTAACAGAAGTCTCACCAAGATTATCGCAGGAAATGCATATCTCTGCTTGAAACCCCACGAAAACCAGAATATCGCCGGTTCTGCATATCAAACCAACTGTGGAGTGGTGAAAACACCAGATAACGTGTTTCTCGCAGTAAGTAGCTCGAAACGAGCGAATTCGATGGTTCTGCATACTTCGGAAGGAAGTCTCAACAAGATGATCGCAGAAAATGCATATCTCAGCTTGAAACCCCACGAAAACCAAGATATATACTGTTCTGCATATCAAACGCACTGTGGAGTGGTGAAAACACCAGATAACGTGTTTCTCGCACTAACTAGCTCGAAAGGAGCGATCTCGATGATTCAGCATACTTCGGACAGAAGTCTCACCAAGATTATCGCAGAAAATGCATATCTCAGCTTGAAACCCCACGAAAACCAAGATATCGCTGGTTCTGCATATCAAACGCACTGTGAAGTGGTGAAAACACCAGATAACGTGTTCCTCGCATTAAGTAGCTCGAAAAACGCGATCTCGATGATTCTGCATACTTCGGACAGAAGTCTCACCAAGATTATCGCAGAAAATGCATATCTCAGCTTGAAACCCCACGAAAACCAAGATGTCGCCGGTTCTGCATATCAAACGCACTGTGGAGTGGTGAGAACACCAGAAAACGTGATTCTCGCATTAAGTAGCTCGAAAAGTGCGATCTCGAAGATCCAGCATACTTCTGACAGAAATCTCACCAAGATTATCGTAGAAAATGCATATCTCAGCTTGAAACCCGACGAAAACCGAGTTATCTCCGGTTCTGCACATCAAACGTACCGTGGAGTGGTGAAAACACCAGAAAACGTGTTTCGCGAATTAAGTAGCTCGAAAAGAGCGTTGTCGAAGATTCTGCATACTTCTGACAGAAGTCTCACCAGGATTATCGTAGAAAATGCATATATCAGCTTGAAACCCGACGAAAACCAAAATATCGCCGGTCCTGCATATCAAACCAACTGTGGA
Source organism: Anthophora plumipes (assembly GCA_951804975.1). Taxonomy (NCBI): domain Eukaryota; kingdom Metazoa; phylum Arthropoda; class Insecta; order Hymenoptera; family Apidae; genus Anthophora; species Anthophora plumipes. Next base: position 906,985 of record CATORF010000448.1, read on the forward strand.
GTGGTGAAAACACCAGATAACGTGTTTCTCGCATTATGTAGCTCGAAACGAGCGATCTCGATGATTCTGCATACTCCGGACAGAAGTCTCAACAAGATTATCGAAGAAAATGCATATCTCAGCTTGAAACCCCCCGAAAACCAAGATATCTACTGTTCTGCATGTCAAACGTACTGTGGAGAGGTGAAAACACCTGAAAACGTGTTTCGTGCATTAAGTAGCTCGAAAAGAGCGATCTAGATGATTCTGCATACTTCTGACTGAAGTCTCACCCATATTATCGCTGAAAATGCATATCTCAGCTTGAAACCCCACGCAAACCAAGATATCTCCGGTTCTGCATATCCAACGAACTGTGGATTGGTGAAAACCACAGAAAACGAGTTTCTCGCTTTAAATAGCTCGAAAAGTGCGCTCTCGATGTTTCTGCATACTTCGGACAGATGTTTCACCAAGATTATCGTAAAAAATGCATATCTCAGCTTGAAACCCCACGAAAACCAAGATATCTCCTGTTCAGCGTATCCAACGAAATGTGGAGTGGTGAAAACCCCAGAAAACGAGTTTCTCGCATTAAATAGCTCGAAAAGAGCGCTCTCGATGTTTCTGCATACTTCGGACAGATGTTTCACCAAGATTATTCTAGAAAATGCATATCTCAGCTTGAAACCCGACGAAAACCAACATATCGCCGGTTCTGCATATCAAACGCACTGTGGAGTGGTGAAAACACCGGATAAGGTTTTTCTCGCATTAACTAGCTCGAAACGAGCGAATTCGATGGTTCTGCATACTTCGGAAGGAAGTCTCAACAAGATGATCGCAGAAAATGCATATCTCAGCTTGAAACCCCACAAAAACAAAGATATATACTGTTCTGCATATCAAACGCACTGTGGAGTGGTGAAAACACCAGATAACGTGTTTCTCGCACTAACTAGCTCGAAAGGAGCGATCTAGATGATTCAGCTTACTTCGGACAGAAGTCTCACCAAGATCATCGCAGAAAATGCATATCTCAGCTTGAAACCCCACGAAAACCAATATATCGCCGGTTCTGCATATCAAACGCACTGTGGAGTGGTGAAAACACCGGATAAGGTTTTTCTCGCATTAACTAGCTCGAAAAGAGCGATCTAGATGATTCAGCTTACTTCGGACAGAAGTCTCAACAACATTATCGAAGAAAATGCATATCTCAGCTTGAAACCACACGAAAACCAAAATATCGCCGGTTCTGCATATCAAACCAACTGTGGAGTGGTGAAAACACCAGATAACGTGTTTCTCGCATTAAATCGCTCGAAAAGTGCGATCTCGATGATTCTGCATACTTCTAACAGAAGTCTCACCAAGATTATCGCAGGAAATGCATATCTCTGCTTGAAACCCCACGAAAACCAGAATATCGCCGGTTCTGCATATCAAACCAACTGTGGAGTGGTGAAAACACCAGATAACGTGTTTCTCGCAGTAAGTAGCTCGAAACGAGCGAATTCGATGGTTCTGCATACTTCGGAAGGAAGTCTCAACAAGATGATCGCAGAAAATGCATATCTCAGCTTGAAACCCCACGAAAACCAAGATATATACTGTTCTGCATATCAAACGCACTGTGGAGTGGTGAAAACACCAGATAACGTGTTTCTCGCACTAACTAGCTCGAAAGGAGCGATCTCGATGATTCAGCATACTTCGGACAGAAGTCTCACCAAGATTATCGAAGAAAATGCATATCTCAGCTTGAAACCCCACGAAAACCAAGATATCGCTGGTTCTGCATATCAAACGCACTGTGAAGTGGTGAAAACACCAGATAACGTGTTCCTCGCATTAAGTAGCTCGAAAAACGCGATCTCGATGATTCTGCATACTTCGGACAGAAGTCTCACCAAGATTATCGCAGAAAATGCATATCTCAGCTTGAAACCCCACGAAAACCAAGATGTCGCCGGTTCTGCATATCAAACGCACTGTGGAGTGGTGAGAACACCAGAAAACGTGATTCTCGCATTAAGTAGCTCGAAAAGTGCGTTCTCGAAGATCCAGCATACTTCTGACAGAAATCTCACCAAGATTATCGTAGAAAATGCATATCTCAGCTTGAAACCCGACGAAAACCGAGTTATCTCCGGTTCTGCACATCAAACGTACCGTGGAGTGGTGAAAACACCAGAAAACGTGTTTCGCGAATTAAGTAGCTCGAAAAGAGCGTTGTCGAAGATTCTGCATACTTCTGACAGAAGTCTCACCAGGATTATCGTAGAAAATGCATATATCAGCTTGAAACCCGACGAAAACCAAAATATCGCCGGTCCTGCATATCAAACCAACTGTGGAGTGGTGAAAACACCAGATAACGTGTTTCTCGCATTATGTAGCTCGAAACGAGCGATCTCGATGATTCTGCATACTCCGGACAGAAGTCTCAACAAGATTATCGAAGAAAATGCATATCTCAGCTTGAAACCCCACGAAAACCAAGATATCTACTGTTCTGCATGTCAAACGTACTGTGGAGAGGTGAAAACACCAGAAAACGTGTTTCGTGCATTAAGTAGCTCGAAAAGAGCGATCTAGATGATTCTGCATACTTCTGACTGAAGTCTCACCCATATTATCGCTGAAAATGCATATCTCAGCTTGAAACCCCACGCAAACCAAGATATCTCCGGTTCTGCATATCCAACGAACTGTGGATTGGTGAAAACCACAGAAAACGAGTTTCTCGCTTTAAATAGCTCGAAAAGAGCACTCTCGATGTTTCTGCATACTTCGGACAGATGTTTCACCAAGATTATCGTAAAAAATGCATATCTCAGCTTGAAACCCCACGAAAACCAAGATATCTCCTGTTCAGCGTATCCAACGAAATGTGGAGTGGTGAAAACCCCAGAAAACGAGTTTCTCGCATTAAATAGCTCGAAAAGAGCGCTCTCCATGTTTCTGCATACTTCGGACAGATGTTTCACCAAGATTATTCTAGAAAATGCATATCTCAGCTTGAAACCCGACGAAAACCAACATATCGCCGGTTCTGCATATCAAACGCACTGTGGAGTGGTGAAAACACCGGATAAGGTTTTTCTCGCATTAACTAGCTCGAAACGAGCGAATTCGATGGTTCTGCATACTTCGGAAGGAAGTCTCAACAAGATGATCGCAGAAAATGCATATCTCAGCTTGAAACCCCACAAAAACCAAGATATATACTGTTCTGCATATCAAACGCACTGTGGAGTGGTGAAAACACCAGATAACGTGTTTCTCGCACTAACTAGCTCGAAAGGAGCGATCTAGATGATTCAGCTTACTTCGGACAGAAGTCTCACCAAGATCATCGCAGAAAATGCATATCTCAGCTTGAAACCCCACGAAAACCAATATATCGCCGGTTCTGCATATCAAACGCACTGTGGAGTGGTGAAAACACCGGATAAGGTTTTTCTCGCATTAACTAGCTCGAAAAGAGCGATCTAGATGATTCAGCTTACTTCGGACAGAAGTCTCAACAACATTATCGAAGAAAATGCATATCTCAGCTTGAAACCACACGAAAACCAAAATATCGCCGGTTCTGCATATCAAACCAACTGTGGAGTGGTGAAAACACCAGATAACGTGTTTCTCGCATTAAATCGCTCGAAAAGTGCGATCTCGATGATTCTGCATACTTCTAACAGAAGTCTCACCAAGATTATCGCAGGAAATGCATATCTCTGCTTGAAACCCCACGAAAACCAGAATATCGCCGGTTCTGCATATCAAACCAACTGTGGAGTGGTGAAAACACCAGATAACGTGTTTCTCGCAGTAAGTAGCTCGAAACGAGCGAATTCGATGGTTCTGCATACTTCGGAAGGAAGTCTCAACAAGATGATCGCAGAAAATGCATATCTCAGCTTGAAACCCCACGAAAACCAAGATATATACTGTTCTGCATATCAAACGCACTGTGGAGTGGTGAAAACACCATATAACGTGTTTCTCGCACTAACTAGCTCGAAAGGAGCGATCTCGATGATTCAGCATACTTCGGACAGAAGTCTCACCAAGATTATCGCAGAAAATGCATATCTCAGCTTGAAACCCCACGAAAACCAAGATATCGCCGGTTTTGCATATCAAACGCACTGTGGAGTGGTGAAAACACCGGATAAGGTTTTTCTCGCATTAACCAGCTCGAAAAGAGCGATCTAGATGATTCAGCTTACTTCGGACAGAAGTCTCACCAAGATCATCGCAGGAAATGCATATCTCAGCTTGAAACCACACGAAAACCAAGATATCTCCGGTTCTGCATATCCAACAAACTGTGGAGTGGTGAAAACCCCAGAAAACGTGTTTCTCCCACTAACTAGCTCGAAAAGAGCGATCTCGATGATTCAGCATACTTCGGACAGAAGTCTCACCAAGATTATCGCAGAAAATGCATATCTCAGCTTGAAACCCCACGAAAACCAATATATCGCCGGTTCTGCATATCAAACGCACTGTGGAGTGGTGAAAACACCGGATAAGGTTTTTCTCGCATTAACTAGCTCGAAAAGAGCGATCTAGATGATTCAGCTTACTTCGGACAGAAGTCTCAACAACATTATCGAAGAAAATGCATATCTCAGCTTGAAACCACACGAAAACCAAAATATCGCCGGTTCTGCATATCAAACCAACTGTGGAGTGGTGAAAACACCAGATAACGTGTTTCTCGCATTAAATCGCTGGAAAAGTGCGATCTCGATGATTCTGCATACTTCTAACAGAAGTCTCACCAAGATTATCGCAGGAAATGCATATCTCTGCTTGAAACCCCACGAAAACCAGAATATCGCCGGTTCTGCATATCAAACCAACTGTGGAGTTGTGAAAACACCAGATAACGTGTTTCTCGCACTAACTAGCTCGAAAAGAGCGATCTCGATGATTCAGCATACTTCGGACAGAAGTCTCACCAAGATTATCGCAGAAAATGCATATCTCAGCTTGAAACCCCACGAAAACCAAGATATCGCCGGTTTTGCATATCAAACGCACTGTGGAGTGGTGAAAACACCGGATAAGGTTTTTCTCGCATTAACCAGCTCGAAAAGAGCGATCTAGATGATTCAGCTTACTTCGGACAGAAGTCTCACCAAGATCATCGCAGGAAATGCATATCTCAGCTTGAAACCACACGAAAACCAAGATATCTATGGTACTGCATATGAAACGCACTGTGAAGTGGTGAAAACACCAGATAACGTGTTTCTCGCAGTAAGTAGCTCGAAACGAGCGATCTCGATGATTCTGCATACTTCGGAAGGAAGTCTCACCAAGATTATCGCAGAAAATGCATATCTCAGCTTGAAACCCCACGAAATCCAAGATGTCGCCTGTTCTGCATATCAAACGCACTGTGGAGTGGTGAGAACACCAGAAAACGTGTTTCTCGCATTAAGTAGCTCGAAAAGTGCGTTCTCGAAGATCCAGCATACTTCTGACAGAAATCTCACCAAGATTATCGTAGAAAATGCATATCTCAGCTTGAAACCCGACGAAAACCGAGTTGTCTCCGGTTCTGCACATCAAACGTACCGTGGAGTGGTGAAAACACGAGAAAACGTGTTTCGCGCATTAAGTAGCTCGAAAAGAGCGTTGTCGAAGATTCTGCATACTTCTGACAGAAGTCTCACCAGGATTATCGTAGAAAATGCATATCTCAGCTTGAAACCCGACGAAAACCAAAATATCGCCGGTCCTGCATATCAAACGCACTGTGGAGTGGTGAAAACACCAGATAACGTGTTTATCGCATTAAATAGCTCGAAACGAGCGACCTCGATAATTAAGCATACTTCGGACAGAAGTCTCACCAAGATTATCGTAAAAAATGCTTATCTCAGTTTGAAACCCCACGAAAACCAAGATATCGCTGGTTCTGCATCTCAAACGCACTGTGGAGTGCTGAAAACACCAGATAACGTGTTTGTCGCATTAAATAGCTCGAATAGAGCGATCTCGATGATTCTTCATACTTCGGACAGAAGTCTCACCAAGATTATCGCAGAAAATGCATATCTCAGTTTGAAACCCCACGAAAACCAAGATATCGCTGGTTCTGCATATCAAACGCACTGTGGAGTGCTGAAAACACCAGATAACGTGTTTGTCGCATTAAATAGCTCGAATAGAGCGATCTCGATGATTCTGCATACTTCGGACAGAAGTCTCACCAAGATTATCGTATAGAATGCATATCTCAGCTTGAAACCCCACGAAAACCAAGATATCTATGGTACTGCATATGAAACGCACTGTGAAGTGGTGAAAACACCAGATAACGTGTTTCTCGCAGTAAGTAGCTCGAAACGAGCGATCTCGATGATTCTGCATACTTCGGAAGGAAGTCTCAACAAGATGATCGCAGAAAATGCATATCTCAGCTTGAAACCCCACGAAAACCAAGATATATACTGTTCTACATATCAAACGCACTGTGGAGTGGTGAAAACACCAGATAACGTGTTTCTCGGACTAACTAGTTCGAAAAGAGCGATCTCGATGATTCAGCATACTTCGGACAGAAGTCTCACCAAGATTATCGCAGAAAATGCATATCTCAGCTTGAAACCCCACGAAAACCAAGATATCGCCGGTTTTGCATATCAAACGCACTCTGGAGTGGTGAAAACACCGGATAAGGTTTTTCTCGCATTAACCAGCTCGAAAAGAGCGATCTAGATGATTCAGCTTACTTCGGACAGAAGTCTCACCAAGATCATCGCAGGAAATGCATATCTCAGCTTGAAACCACACGAAAACCAAGATATCTCCGGTTCTGCATATCCAACAAACTGTGGAGTGGTGAAAACCCCAGAAAACGTGTTTCTCCCACTAACTAGCTCGAAAAGAGCGATCTCGATGGTTCAGCATACTTCGGACAGAAGTCTCACCAAGATTATCGCAGAAAATGCATATCTCAGCTTGAAACCCCACGAAAACCAATATATCGCCGGTTCTGCATATCAAACGCACTGTGGAGTGGTGAAAACACCGGATAAGGTTTTTCTCGCATTAACTAGCTCGAAAAGAGCGATCTAGATGATTCAGCTTACTTCGGACAGAAGTCTCAACAAGATTATCGAAGAAAATGCATATCTCAGCTTGAAACCACACGAAAACCAAGATATCTACTGTTCTGCATATCAAACGCACTGTGGAGTGGTGGAAACACCAGATAACGTGTTTCTCCCACTAACTAGCTCGAAAAGAGCGATCTCGATGATTCAGCATACTTCGGACAGAAGTCTCACCAAGATTATCGCAGAAAATGCATATCTCAGCTTGAAACCCCACGAAAACCAAGATATCGCCGGTTCTGCATATCAAACGCACTGTGGAGTGGTGAAAACACCGGATAAGGTTTTTCTCGCATTATCCAGCTCGAAAAGAGCGATCTAGATGATTCAGCTTACTTCGGACAGAAGTCTCAACAAGATTATCGAAGAAAATGCATATCTCAGCTTGAAACCACACGAAAACCAAGATATCTACTGTTCTGCATATCAAACGCACTGTGGTGTGGTGGAAACACCAGATAACGTGTTTCTCCCACTAACTAGCTCGAAAAGAGCGATCTCGATGATTCAGCATACTTCGGACAGAAGTCTCACCAAGATTATCGCAGAAAATGCATATCTCAGCTTGAAACCCCACGAAAACGAATATATCGCCGGTTCAGCGTATCCAACGAAATGTGGAGTGGTGAAAACCCTAGAAAACGAGTTTCTCGCATTAAATAGCTCGAAAAGAGCGCTCTCGATGTTTCTGCATACTTCGGACAGATGTTTCACCAAGATTATCGTAGAAAATGCATATCTCAGCTTGAAACCCGACGAAAACCAAAATATCGCCGGTTCTGCATATCAAACCAACTGTGGAGTGGAGAAAACACCAGATAACGTGTTTCTCGCATTAAGTAGCTCGAAACGAGCGATCTCGATGATTCTGCATACTTCGGACAGAAGTCTCAACAAGATTATCGAAGAAAATGCATATCTCAGCTTGAAACCACACGAAAACCAAGATATCTACTGTTCCGCATATCAAACGCACTGTGGAGTGGTGGAAACACCAGATAACGTGTTTCTCCCACTAACTAGCTCAAAAAGAGCGATCTCGATGATTCAGCATACTTCGGACAGAAGTCTCACCAAGATTATCGCAGAAAATGCATATCTCAGCTTGAAATCCCACGAAAACCAATATATCGCCGGTTCTGCATATCAAACGCACTGTGGAGTGGTGAAAACACCGGATAAGGTTTTTCTCGCATTAACTAGCTCGAAAAGAGCGATCTAAATGATTCAGCTTACTTCGGACAGAAGTCTCACCAAGATCATCGCAGGAAATGCATATCTCAGCTTGAAACCACACGAAAACCAAGATATCTCCGGTTCTGCATATCCAGCGAACTGTGGAGTGGTGAAAACCCCAGAAAACGTGTTTCTCGCATTAAATAGCTCGAAAAGAGAGCTCTCGATGTTTCTGCATACTTCGAACAGATGTTTCACCAAGATTATCGTAGAAAATGCATATCTCAGCTTGAAACCCGACGAAAACCAAAATATCTCCGGTTCTGCATATCCAATGCTCTGTGGAGTGGTGAAAACCCCAGATAACGTGTTTCTTGCATTAAATAGCTCGAAACGAGCGATCTCGATGATTCTGCATACTTCGGACAGAATTCTCACCAAGATTATCGCAGAAAATGCATATCTCTGCTTGAAACCCCACGAAAACCAAGATATCTACTGTTCTGCATATCCAACGAACTGTGGAGTGGTGAAAACACCAGATAACGTGTTTCTCGCATTAAGTAGCTCGAAACGAGCGATCTCGATGATTCTGCATACTTCGGACAGAAGTCTCAACAAGATTATCGAAGAAAATGCATATCTCAGCTTGAAACCACACGAAAACCAAGATATCTACTGTTCTGCATATCAATCGCACTGTGGAGTGGAGAAAACACCAGATAACGTGTTTCTCGCATTAAATAGCTCGAAACGAGCGATCTCGATGATTCTGCATACTTCGGACAGAATTCTCACCAAGATTATCGCAGAAAATGCATATCTCTGCTTGAAACCCCACGAAAACCAAGATATCTACTGTTCTGCATATCCAACGAACTGTGGAGTGGTGAAAACACCAGATAACGTGTTTCTCGCATTAAGTAGCTCGATACGAGCGATCTCGATGATTCTGCATACTTCGGACAGAAGTCTCACCAAGATTATCGCAGAAAATGCATATCTCAGCTTGAAACCCCACGAAAACCAATATATCGCCGGTTCTGCATATCAAACGCACTGTGGAGTGGTGAAAACACCGGATAAGGTTTTTCTCGCATTAACTAGCTCGAAAAGAGCGATCTAGATGATTCAGCTTACTTCGGACAGAAGTCTCAACAAGATTATCGAAGAAAATGCATATCTCAGCTTGAAACCACACGAAAACCAAGATATCTACTGTTCTGCATATCAAACGCACTGTGGAGTGGTGGAAACACCAGATAACGTGTTGCTCCCACTAACTAGCTCGAAAAGAGCGATCTCGATGATTCAGCATACTTCGGACAGAAGTCTCACCAAGATTATCGCAGAAAATGCATATCTCAGCTTGAAACCCCACGAAAACCAAGATATCGCCGGTTCTGCATATCAAACGCACTGTGGAGTGGTGAAAACACCAGATAACGTGTTTCTCGCATTAAGTAGCTCGAAACGAGCGATCTCGATGATTCTGCATACTTCGGATAGAATTCTCACCAAGATTATCGCAGAAAATGCATATCTCTGCTTGAAACCCCACGAAAACCAAGATATCTACTGTTCTGCATATCCAACGAACTGTGGAGTGGTGAAAACACCAGATAACGTGTTTCTCGCATTAAGTAGCTCGAAACGAGCGATCTCGATGATTCTGCATACTTCGGACAGAAGTCTCAACAAGATTATCGAAGAAAATGCATATCTCAGCTTGAAACCACACGAAAACCAAGATATCTACTGTTCTGCATATCAATCGCACTGTGGAGAGGTGAAAACACCAGATAACGTGTTTCTCCCACTAACTAGCTCGAAAAGAGCGATCTCGATGAATCAGCATACTTCGGACAGAAGTCTCAACAAGATTATCGCAGAAAATGCATATCTCAGCTTGAAACCACACGAAAACCAAGATATCTACTGTTCTGCATATCAATCGCACTGTGGAGTGGAGAAAACACCAGATAACGTGTTTCTCGCATTAAATAGCTCGAAACGAGCGATCTCGATGATTCTGCATACTTCGGACAGAATTCTCACCAAGATTATCGCAGAAAATGCATATCTCTGCTTGAAAGCCCCACGAAAACCAAGATATCTACTGTTCTGCATATCCAACGAACTGTGGAGTGGTGAAAACACCAGATAACGTGTTTCTCGCATTAAGTAGCTCGAAACGAGCGATCTCGATGATTCTGCATACTTCGGACAGAAGTCTCACCAAGATTATCGCAGAAAATGCATATCTCAGCTTGAAACCCCACGAAAACCAATATATCGCCGGTTCTGCATATCAAACGCACTGTGGAGTGGTGAAAACACCGGATAAGGTTTTTCTCGCATTAACTAGCTCGAAAAGAGCGATCTAGATGATTCAGCTTACTTCGGACAGAAGTCTCAACAAGATTATCGAAGAAAATGCATATCTCAGCTTGAAACCACACGAAAACCAAGATATCTACTGTTCTGCATATCAAACGCACTGTGGAGTGGTGGAAACACCAGATAACGTGTTGCTCCCACTAACTAGCTCGAAAAGAGCGATCTCGATGATTCAGCATACTTCGGACAGAAGTCTCACCAAGATTATCGCAGAAAATGCATATCTCAGCTTGAAACCCCACGAAAACCAAGATATCGCCGGTTCTGCATATCAAACGCACTGTGGAGTGGTGAAAACACCAGATAACGTGTTTCTCGCATTAAGTAGCTCGAAACGAGCGATCTCGATGATTCTGCATACTTCGGACAGAATTCTCACCAAGATTATCGCAGAAAATGCATATCTCTGCTTGAAACCCCACGAAAACCAAGATATCTACTGTTCTGCATATCCAACGAACTGTGGAGTGGTGAAAACACCAGATAACGTGTTTCTCGCATTAAGTAGCTCGAAACGAGCGATCTCGATGATTCTGCATACTTCGGACAGAAGTCTCAACAAGATTATCGAAGAAAATGCATATCTCAGCTTGAAACCACACGAAAACCAAGATATCTACTGTTCTGCATATCAATCGCACTGTGGAGAGGTGAAAACACCAGATAACGTGTTTCTCCCACTAACTAGCTCGAAAAGAGCGATCTCGATGAATCAGCATACTTCGGACAGAAGTCTCAACAAGATTATCGCAGAAAATGCATATCTCAGCTTGAAACCCCACGAAAACCAAGATATCTACTGTTCTGCATATCAAACGCTCTGTGGAGTGGAGAAAACACCAGATAACGTGTTTCTCGCATTAAATAGCTCGAAACGAGCGATCTCGATGATTCTGCATACTTCGGACAGAATTCTCACCAAGATTATCGCAGAAAATGCATATCTCTGCTTGAAACCCCACGAAAACCAAGATATCTACTGTTCTGCATATCCAACGAACTGTGGAGTGGTGAAAACACCAGATAACGTGTTTCTCGCATTAAGTAGCTCGAAACGAGCGATCTCGATGATTCTGCATACTTCGGACAGAAGTCTCAACAAGATTATCGAAGAAAATGCATATCTCAGCTTGAAACCACACGAAAACCAAGATATCTACTGTTCTGCATATCAATCGCACTGTGGAGAGGTGAAAACACCAGATAACGTGTTTCTCCCACTAACTAGCTCGAAAAGAGCGATCTCGATGATTCAGCATACTTCGGACAGAAGTCTCAACAAGATTATCGCAGAAAATGCATATCTCAGCTTGAAACCCCACGAAAACCAAGATATCTACTGTTCTGCATATCAAACGCACTGTGGAGTGGTGAAAACACCAGATAACGTGTTTCTCCCACTAACTAGCTCGAAAAGAGCGATCTCGATGATTCAGCATACTTCGGACAGAAGTCTCAACAAGATTATCGCAGAAAATGCATATCTCAGTTTGAAACCCCACGAAAACCAAGATATCGCTGGTTCTGCATATCAAACGCACTGTGGAGTGCTGAAAACACCAGATAACGTGTTTGTCGCATTAAATAGCTCGAATAGAGCGATCTCGATGATTCTGCATACTTCGGACAGAAGTCTCACCAAGATTATCGTAAAGAATGCATATCTCAGCTTGAAACCCCACGAAAACCAAGATGTCGCCGGTTCTGCATATCAAACGCACTGTGGAGTGGTGAGAACACCAGAAAACGTGTTTCTCGCATTAAGTAGCTCGAAAAGTGCGTTCTCGAAGATCCAGCATACTTCTGACAGAAATCTCACCAAGATTATCGTAGAAAATGCATATCTCAGCTTGAAACCCGACGAAAACCGAGTTATCTCCGGTTCTGCACATCAAACGTACCGTGGAGTGGTGAAAACACCAGAGAACGTGTTTCGCGCATTAAGTAGCTCGAAAAGAGCGTTGTCGAAGATTCTGCATACTTCTGACAGAAGTCTCACCAGGATTATCGTAGAAAATGCATATCTCAGCTTGAAACCCGACGAAAACCAAAATATCGCCGGTCCTGCATATCAAACCAACTGTGGAGTGGTGAAAACACCAGATAACGTGTTTCTCGCATTATGTAGCTCGAAACGAGCGATCTCGATGATTCTGCATACTCCGGACAGAAGTCTCAACAAGATTATCGAAGAAAATGCATATCTCAGCTTGAAACCCCACGAAAACCAAGATATCTACTGTTCTGCATGTCAAACCTACTGTGGAGAGGTGAAAACACCAGAAAACGTGTTTCGTGCATTAAGTAGCTCGAAAAGAGCGATCTAGATGATTCTGCATACCTCTGACTGAAGTCTCACCCATATTATCGCTGAAAATGCATATCTCAGCTTGAAACCCCGCGCAAACCAAGATATCTCCGGTTCTGCATATCCAACGAACTGTGGATTGGTAAAAACCCCAGAAAACGAGTTTCTCGCTTTAAATAGCTCGAAAAGAGCGCTCTCGATGTTTCTGCATACTTCGGACAGATGTTTCACCAAGATTATCGTAAAAAATGCATATCTCAGCTTGAAACCCCACGAAAACCAAGATATCTCCGTTTCAGCGTATCCAACGAAATGTGGAGTGGTGAAAACCCCAGAAAACGAGTTTCTCGCATTAAATAGCTCGAAAAGAGCGCTCTCGATGTTTCTGCATACTTCGGACAGATGTTTCACCAAGATTATTCTAGAAAATGCATATCTCAGCTTGAAACCCGACGAAAACCAACATATCGGCGGTTCTGCATATCAAACCAACTGTGGAGTGGTGAAAACACCAGATAACGTGTTTCTCGCAGTAAGTAGCTCGAAACGAGCGATCTCGATGATTCTGCATACTTCGGAAGGAAGTCTCAACAAGATGATCGCAGAAAATGCATATCTCAGCTTGAAACCCCACGAAAACCAAGATATATACTGTTCTGCATATCAAACGCACTGTGGAGTGGTGAAAACACCGGATAAGGTTTTTCTCGCATTAACTAGCTTGAAAAGAGCGATCTAGATGATTCAGCTTACTTCGGACAGAAGTCTCAACAAGATTATCGAAGAAAATGCATATCTCAGCTTGAAACCACACGAAAACCAAGATATCTACTGTTCTGCATATCAAACGCACTGTGGAGTGGTGGAAACACCAGATAACGTGTTTCTCCCACTAACTAGCTCGAAAAGAGCGATCTCGATGATTCAGCATACTTCGGACAGAAGTCTCACCAAGATTATCGCAGAAAATGCATATCTCAGCTTGAAACCCCACGAAAACCAATATATCGCCGGTTCAGCGTATCCAACGAAATGTGGAGTGGTGAAAACCCCAGAAAACGAGTTTCTCGCATTAAATAGCTCGAAAAGAGCGCTCTCGATGTTTCTGCATACTTCGGACAGATGTTTCACCAAGATTATCGTAGAAAATGCATATCTCAGCTTGAAACCCGACGAAAACCAAAATATCGCCGGTTCTGCATATCAAACCAACTGTGGAGTGGAGAAAACACCAGATAACGTGTTTCTCGCATTAAGTAGCTCGAAACGAGCGATCTCGATGATTCTGCATACTTCGGACAGAAGTCTCAACAAGATTATCGAAGAAAATGCATATCTCAGCTTGAAACCACACGAAAACCAAGATATCTACTGTTCTGCATATCAAACGCACTGTGGAGTGGTGGAAACACCAGATAACGTGTTTCTCCCACTAACTAGCTCGAAAAGAGCGATCTCGATGATTCAGCATACTTCGGACAGAAGTCTCACCAAGATTATCGCAGAAAATGCATATCTCAGCTTGAAACCCCACGAAAACCAATATATCGCCGGTTCTGCATATCAAACGCACTGTGGAGTGGTGAAAACACCGGATAAGGTTTTTCTCGCATTAACTAGCTCGAAAAGAGCGATCTAAATGATTCAGCTTACTTCGGACAGAAGTCTCACCAAGATCATCGCAGGAAATGCATATCTCAGCTTGAAACCACACGAAAACCAAGATATCTCCGGTTCTGCATATCCAACGAACTGTGGAGTGGTGAAAACCCCAGAAAACGTGTTTCTCGCATTAAATAGCTCGAAAAGAGAGCTCTCGATGTTTCTGCATACTTCGAACAGATGTTTCACCAAGATTATCGTAGAAAATGCATATCTCAGCTTGAAACCCGACGAAAACCAAAATATCTCCGGTTCTGCATATCCAATGCTCTGTGGAGTGGTGAAAACCCCAGATAACGTGTTTCTTGCATTAAATAGCTCGAAACGAGCGATCTCGATGATTCTGCATACTTCGGACAGAATTCTCACCAAGATTATCGCAGAAAATGCATATCTCTGCTTGAAAACCGACGAAAACCAAGATATCTACTGTTCTGCATATCCAACGAACTGTGGAGTGGTGAAAACACCAGATAACGTGTTTCTCGCATTAAGTAGCTCGAAACGAGCGATCTCGATGATTCTGCATACTTCGGACAGAAGTCTCAACAAGATTATCGAAGAAAATGCATATCTCAGCTTGAAACCACACGAAAACCAAGATATCTACTGTTCTGCATATCAATCGCACTGTGGAGAGGTGAAAACACCAGATAACGTGTTTCTCCCACTAACTAGCTCGAAAAGAGCGATCTCGATGATTCAGCATACTTCGGACAGAAGTCTCAACAAGATTATCGCAGAAAATGCATATCTCAGCTTGAAACCCCACGAAAACCAAGATATCTACTGTTCTGCATATCAAACGCACTGTGGAGTGGTGAAAACACCAGACAACGTGTTTCTCGCATTAAATAGCTCGAAACGAGCGATCTCGATGAATCTGCATACTTCGGACAGAATTCTCACCAAGATTATCGCAGAAAATGCATATCTCTGCTTGAAACCCCACGAAAACCAAGATATCTACTGTTCTGCATATCCAACGAACTGTGGAGTGGTGAAAACACCAGATAACGTGTTTCTCGCATTAAGTAGCTCGAAACGAGCGATCTCGATGATTCTGCATACTTCGGACAGAAGTCTCAACAAGATTATCGAAGAAAATGCATATCTCAGCTTGAAACCACACGAAAACCAAGATATCTACTGTTCTGCATATCAATCGCACTGTGGAGAGGTGAAAACACCAGATAACGTGTTTCTCCCACTAACTAGCTCGAAAAGAGCGATCTCGATGATTCAGCATACTTCGGACAGAAGTCTCAACAAGATTATCGCAGAAAATGCATATCTCAGCTTGAAACCCCACGAAAACCAAGATATCTACTGTTCTGCATATCAAACGCACTGTGGAGTGGTGAAAACACCAGAAAACGTGTTTCGCGCATTAAATAGCTCGAAAAGAGTGTTCTCAAGGATTCTGCATACTTCTGACAGAAGTCTCACCAGGATGATCGTAGAAAATGCATATCTCAGCTTGAAACCCGACCGAAACCAAGTTATCTCCGGTTCTGCATGTCAAGCGTACTGTGGAGTGGTGAAAACACCAGAAAACGTGTTTCGTGCATTAAGTAGCTCGAAAAGAGCGATCTAGATGATTCTGCATACTTCTGACTGAAGTCTCACCAATATTATAGCAGAAAATGCATATCTCAGCTCGAAGCCTCACGAAAATCAAGATGTTGCCGGTTCTGCATATCAAACGCACTGTGGAGTGCTGAAAACAACCAGAGAACGTGTTTCTCGCATTAAATAGCTCGAAAATGCCGATCCCGATGATTGTGCATACTTCTGACAAAAGACCCACCAAGATTATCGCAGAAAATGCATATCTCAGCTGGAAACACCACGAAAATCAAGATATCGCCGGTTCTGCATATCAAACGCACTGTGGAGTGGTGAAAACACCAGATAACGTGTTTCTCTCATTAAGTAGCTCGAAACTAGTGATCTCGATGATTCTGCATACTTCGGACAGAAGTCTCAACAAGATTATCGCAGAAAATGCATATCTCAGCCTGAAACCCCACGAAAACCAAGATATCTCCGGTTCTGCATATCCAACGAACTGTGGAGTGGTGAAAACCCCAGAAAACGTGTTTCTCGCATTAAATAGCTCGAAATGAGCGATCTAGATGATTGTGCATACTTCTGACAAAAGACCCACCAAGATTATCGCAGAAAATGCATATCTCAGCTGGAAACACCACGAAAATCAAGATATCGCCGGTTCTGCATATCAAACGCACTGTGGAGTGGTGAAAACACCAGATAACGTGTTTCTCTCATTAAGTAGCACGAAACGAGCGATCTCGATGATTCTGCATACTTCGGACAGAAGTCTCAACAAGATTATCGCAGAAAATGCATATCTCAGCTTGAAACCCCACGAAAACCAAGATATCTACTGTTCTGCATATCAAACGCACTGTGGAGTGGTGAAAACCACAGAAAACGAGTTTCTCGCATTAAATAGCTCGAAAAGAGCGCTCTCGATGTTTCTGCATACTTCGGTCAGATGTTTCACCAGGATTATCGTAGAAAATGCATACCTCAGCTTGAAACCCGACCGAAACCAAGATATCGCCGGTTCTGCATGTCAAAGGTACTGTGGAGTGGTGAACACACCAGAAAACGTGTTTCTCGCATTAAATAGCTCGAAAAGAGCGCTCTCGACGTTTCTGCATACTTCGGACAGATGTTTCACCAAGCTTATCGTAGAAAATGCATATCTCAACTTGAAAACCGACGAAAACTAAAATATCTCCGGTTCTGCATATCATACGCACTGTGGTGTGGTGAAAACACCAGATAACGTGTTTCTCGCATTAAATAGCTTGAAACGAGCGATCTCGATAATTAAGCATACTTCGGACAGAAGTCTCACCAAGATTATCGTAAAAAATGCATATCTCAGTTTGAAACCCCACGAAAACCAAGATATCTATGGTACTGCATATCAAACGCACTGTGGAGTCGTGAAAACACCAGATAACGAGTTTCTCGCATTAAATAGCTCGAAAAGAGCGATCTCGATGATTCTGCATACTTCGGACAGAATTCTCACCAAGATTATCGCAGAAAATGCATATCTCAGCTTGAAACCCCGCGAAAACCAAGATGTCGCCGGATCTGCATATCAAACGCACTGTGGAGTGGTGAAAACACCAGAAAACGTGTTTCTGGCATTAAGTAGCTCGAAAAGAGCGTTCTCGAAGATCCTGCATACTTCTGACAGAAATCTCACCAAGATTATCGTAGATAATGCATATCTCAGCTTGAAACCCGACGAAAACCGAGTTATCTCCGGTTCTGCACATCAAACGTACCGTGGAGTGGTGAAAACACCAGAAAACGTGTTTCGCGCATTAAGTAGCTCGAAAAGAGCGTTGTCGAAGATTCTGCATACTTCTGACGGAAGTCTCACCAAGATTATCGCAGAAAATGCATATCTCAGCTTGAAACCCCACGAAAACCAAGATGTCGCCGGTTCTGCATATCCAACGAACTGTGGAGTGGTGAAAACCCCAGAATACGAGTTTCTCGCATTAAATAGCTCGAAAAGAGCGCTCTCGACGTTTCTGCATACTTCGGACAGATGTTTCACCAAGCTTATCGTAGAAAATGCATATCTCAGCTTGAAACCCGACGAAAACCAATATATCTCCGGTTCTGCATATCCAACGCACTGTGGAGTGGTGAAAACACCAGATAACGAGTTTCTCGCATTAAATAGCTCGAAAAGAGCGATCTCGATGATTCTGCATACTTCGGACAGAATTCTCACCAAGATTATCGCAGAAAATGCATATCTCAGCTTGAAACCCCGCGAAAACCAAGATGTCGCCGGATCTGCATATCAAACGCACTGTGGAGTGGTGAAAACACCAGAAAACGTGTTTCTGGCATTAAGTAGCTCGAAAAGAGCGTTCTCGAAGATCCTGCATACTTCTGACAGAAATCTCACCAAGATTATCGTAGAAAATGCATATCTCAGCTTGAAACCCGACGAAAACCGAGTTATCTCCGGTTCTGCACATCAAACGTACCGTGGAGTGGTGAAAACCCCAGATAACGAGTTTCTCGCATTAAATAGCTCGAATAGAGCGATTTCTGTGATTCTGCAAACTTCTCACAGAAGAATATCCAAGATTATCGTAGAAAATGCATGTCTCAGCTGGAAACCCCACGAAATCGAAGATATCGCATTTTCGGCATATCAAACGCACTGTGGAGTGCTGAAAACACCATAAAACGTGTTTTTCGCATTCAATAGCACGAAAACGGCGATTTCGGTGATTCTGCATACCAATCACAGAAGAATATCCAAGATTATCGGAGAAAATGCATGTCTCAGCTTGAAACCCGACGAAAACCACGATGCCGCCGGTTCTGCACATCAAACGCACTGTGGGGTGGTGAAAACACCAGAAAACGTGTTTCTCGCATTAACTAGCTCGAACAGAGCGTTCTCGATGATTCTGCATACTTCTCATAGATGAAACACCAAGATTATCGCAGAAAATGCATATTTCAGCTGGAAACCCCACGAAAACCAAGATGTCGCCGTTTCTGCATATCAAACGCACTGTGGAGTGGTGAAAACACCAGAAAACGTGTTTCTCGCATTAAGTAGCTCGAAAAGAGCGTTCTCGAAGATCCTGCATACTTCTGACAGAAATCTCAACAAGATTATCGTAGAAAATGCATATCTCAGCTTGAAACCCGACGAAAACCGAGTTATCTCCGGTTCTGCACATCAAACGTACCGTGGAGTGGTGAAAACACCAGAAAACGTGTTTCGCGCACTAAGTAGCTCGAAAAGAGCGTTGTCGAAGATTCTGCATACTTCTGACAGAAGTCTCACCAAGATTATCGTAGAAAATGCATATCTCAGCTTGAAACCCCACGAAAACCAAGATGTCGCCGGTTCTGCATATCCAACGAACTGTGGAGTGGTGAAAACCCCAGAATACGAGTTTCTCGCATTAAATAGCTCGAAAAGAGCGCTCTCGACGTTTCTGCATACTTCGGACAGATGTTTCACCAAGCTTATCGTAGAAAATGCATATCTCAGCTTGAAACCCGACGAAAACCAATATATCTCCGGTTCTGCATATCCAACGCACTGTGGAGTGGTGAAAACACCAGATAACGTGTTTCTTGCATTAAATAGCTCGAAACGAGCGATCTCGATGATTCTGCATACTTCGGACAGAAGTCTCAACAAGATTATCGCAGATAATGCATATCTCAGCTTGAAAACCCACGAAAACCAAGATATGTACTGTTCTGCATATCAAACGCACTGTGGAGTGGTGAAAACACCAGATAACGTGTTTCTCGCACTAACTAGCTCGAAAAGAGCGATCTCGATGATTCAGCATACTTCGGACAGAAGTCTCAAAAAGATTATCGCAGAAAATGCATATCTCAGCTTGAAACCCCACGAAAACCAAGATGTCGCCGGTTCTGCATATCCAACGAACTGTGGAGTGGTGAAAACCCCAGAATACGAGTTTCTCGCATTAAATAGCTCGAAAAGAGCGCTCTCGACGTTTCTGCATACTTCGGACAGATGTTTCACCAAGCTTATCGTAGAAAATGCATATCTCAGCTTGAAACCCGACGAAAACCAAGATATCGCCGGTTCTGCATATCAGACGCACCGTGGAGTGGTGAAAACCCCAGAAAACGAGTTTCTCGCATTAAATAGCTCGAATAGAGCGATTTCTGTGATTCTGCAAACTTCTCACAGAAGAATATCCAAGATTATCGTAGAAAATGCATGTCTCAGCTGGAAACCCCACGAAATCGAAGATATCGCATTTTCGGCATATCAAACGCACTGTGGAGTGCTGAAAACACCATAAAACGTGTTTTTCGCATTCAATAGCACGAAAACGGCGATTTCGGTGATTCTGCATACTTATCACAGAAGAATATCCAAGATTATCGGAGAAAATGCATGTCTCAGCTTGAAACCCGACGAAAACCACGATGTCGCCGGTTCTGCATATCAAACGCACTGTGGGGTGGTGAAAACACCAGAAAACGTGTTTCTCGCATTAACTAGCTCGAACAGAGCGTTCTCGATGATTCTGCATACTTCTCATAGATGAAACACCAAGATTATCGCAGAAAATGCATATTTCAGCTGGAAACCCCACGAAAACCAAGATGTCGCCGTTTCTGCATATCAAACGCACTGTGGAGTGGTGAAAACACCAGAAAACGTGTTTCTCGCATTAAGTAGCTCGAAAAGAGCGTTCTCGAAGATCCTGCATACTTCTGACAGAAATCTCAACAAGATTATCGTAGAAAATGCATATCTCAGCTTGAAACCCGACGAAAACCGAGTTATCTCCGGTTCTGCACATCAAACGTACCGTGGAGTGGTGAAAACACCAGAAAACGTGTTTCGCGCACTAAGTAGCTCGAAAAGAGCGTTGTCGAAGATTCTGCATACTTCTGACAGAAGTCTCACCAAGATTATCGTAGAAAATGCATATCTCAGCTTGAAACCCCACGAAAACCAAGATGTCGCCGGTTCTGCATATCCAACGAACTGTGGAGTGGTGAAAACCCCAGAATACGAGTTTCTCGCATTAAATAGCTCGAAAAGAGCGCTCTCGACGTTTCTGCATACTTCGGACAGATGTTTCACCAAGCTTATCGTAGAAAATGCATATCTCAGCTTGAAACCCGACGAAAACCAAGATATCGCCGGTTCTGCATATCAGACGCACCGTGGAGTGGTGAAAACCCCAGAAAACGTGTTTCTCGCATTAAATAGCTCGAAACGAGCGATCTAGATGATTCTGCATACATCTGACTGAAGTCTCACCAATAGTATCGCAGAAAATGCATATCGCAGCTTGAAACCCGACGAAAACCACGATGTCGCCGGTTCTGCATATCAAACGCACAGTGGGGTGGTGAAAACACCAGAAAACGTGTTTCTCGCATTGAATAGCTCGAAAAGAGCGATCTAGATGAATCTGCATACTTCTGACAGAAGACTCACCAAGATTATCGCAGAAAATGCATATCTCAGCTGGAAACCCCACGAAAACCAAGATATCGCGGGTTCTGCATATCAGACGCACCGTGGAGTGGTGAAAACACCAGAAAACGTGTTACTCGCATTAACTAGCTCGAAAAGAGCGTTCTGGATGATTCTGCATACTTCTCATAGATGAAACACAAAGATTATCGCAGAAAATTGCATATTTCAGCTGGAAACCCCACGAAAACCAAGTTATCGGCGGCTCTACATATCAAACGCACTGTGGATTGGTCAAAACACCAGATAACGTGTTTCTCGCATTAAATAGCTCGAAATTGCGACATCGATGATTCTGCATACTTCGGACAGATGTCTCACCAATATTATCGCAGAAAATGCATATCTCTGCTTGAAACCTCACGAAAACCACGATGTCGCCGGTTCTGCATATCAAACGCACTGTGGGGTGGTGAAAACACAAGAAAACGTGTTTCTCGCATTAAATAGCTCGAATAGAGCGATCACGATGATTCTGCATACTTCTGACAGAAGACTCACCAAGATGATCGCAGAAAATGCATATCACAGCTGGAAACCCCACGAAAACCAAGATATCGCCGGTTCTGCATATCAGACGCACTGTGGAGTGGTGAGAACACCAGAAAACGTGTTACTCGCATTAACTAGCTCGAAAAGAGCGTTCTGGGTGATTCTGCATACTTCTCATAGATGAAACACCAAGATTATCGCAGAGAATGCATATTTCAGCTGGAAACCCCACGAAAACCAAGATATCGCCGGTTCTGCATATCAAACGCACTGTGGAGTGGTGAAAACACCAGAAAACTTGTATTTTCGCATTAAATAGCTCGAAACGAGCGATCTAGATGATTCTGCATACTTCTCATAGATGAAACACAAAGATTATCGCAGAAAATGCATATTTCAGCTGTAAACCACACGAAAACCAAGTTATCGGAGGCTCTACATATCAAACGCACTGTGGATTGGTCAAAACACCAGAAAACTTGTTTTTTCGAATTAAATAGCTCGAAACGAGCGATCCAGATGGTTCTGCATACTTCTGACTAAAGTCTCACCAAGATTATCGCAGAAAATGCATATCTCAGCTGGAAACCCCACGAAAACCAAGATATCGCCGGTTCTGCATATCAAATGCCCTGTGGAGTGATGAAAACACCAGATAACGTGTTTCTCGCATTAAATAGCTCGAATAGAGCGATCTCAATGATTCCGCATACTTCTGACAGAAAACTCACCAAGATGATCGCAGAAAATGCATATCTCAGCTGGAAACCCCACGAAAACCAAGATATCGCCGGTTCTGCATATCAGACGCACTGTGGAGTGGTAAAAACACCAGAAAACGTGTTAGTCGCAATAACTAGCTCGAAAAGAGCGATATCGATGATTCTGCATACTTCGGACAGAAGTCTCACCAATATTATCGCCGAAAATGTATATCTCTGCTTGAAACCTCACGAAAACCACGATGTCGCCGGTTCTGCATATCAAACGCACTGTGGGGGGGGTGAAAACACCAGAAAACGTGTTTCTCGCATTAAATAGCTCGAATCGAGCGATCACGGTGATTCGGCAAACTTCTGACAGAAGACTCACCAAGATGATCGCAGAAAATGCATATCTCAGCTGGAAACCCCACGAAAACCAAGATATCGTCGGTTCTGCATATCAGACGCACTGTGGAATGTTGAAAATACCAGAAAACGTGTTTGTCGCATTAACTAACTCGAAAAGAGCGTTCTCGATGATTCTGCATACTTCTCATAGATGAAACACCAAGATTATCGCAGAGAATGCATATTTCAGCTGGAAACCCCACGAAAACCAAGTTATCTGCGGCTCTACATATCAAACGCACTGTGGAGTGGTCAAAACACCAGAAAGCTTGTTTTTTCGCATTAAATAGCTCGAAAAGAGAGTTCTCGATGATTCTGCATACTTCTCATAGATGAAATACCAAGATTATCGCAGAAAATGCATATTTCAGCGGGAAACCCCACGAAAACCAAGTTATTGGCGGCTCTACATATCGAACGCACTGTGGGGTGGTGGAAACACCAGAAAACGTGTTTCTCACATTAAATAGCTCGAAAAGAGCCATCTAGATGATCCTGAATACTTGTGGCAGAAGACTCACCAAGCTTATCGCAGAAAATGCATATCTCAGCTGGAAACACCACGAAAATCAAGATATCGCCGGTTCTGCATATCAAACGCACTGTGGAGTGGTGAAAACACCAGAAAACTTGTATTTTCGCATTAAATAGCTCGAAACGAGCGATCTAGATGATTCTGCATACTTCTGACTAAAGTCTCACCAAGATTATCGCAGAAAATGCATATTTCAGCTGGAAACCACACGAAAACCAAGTTATCGGCCGCTCTACATATCAAACGCACTGTGGATTGGTCAAAACACCAGAAAACTTGTTTTTTCGCATTAAATAGCTCCAAACGAGCGATCCAGTTGATTCTGCATACTTCTGACTAAAGTCTCACCAAGATTATCGCACAAAATGCATATCTCAGCTGGAAACCCCACGAAAACCAAGATATCGGCGGCTCTACATATCAAACGCACTGTGGAGTGGTCAAAACACCAGAAAACTTGTTTTGTCGCATTAAATAGCTCGAAAAGAGAGTTCTCGATGATTCTGCATACTTCTCATAGATGAAACAAAGATTATCGCAGAAAATGCATATTTCAGCTGGAAACCACACGAAAACCAAGTTAGTGGCGGCTCTACATATCAAACGCACTGTGGAGTGGTGAAAACACCAGAAAACTTGTTTTTTCGCATTAAATAGCTCGAAAAGAGAGTTCTCGATGATTCTGCATACTTCTCATAGATGAAATACCAAGATTATCGCAGAAAATGCATATTTCGGCTGGAAACCCCACGAAAACCAAGTTATCGGCGGCTCTACATATCAAACGCACTGTGGAGTGGTCAAAACACCAGAAAACTTGTATTTTCGCATTAAATAGCTCAAAAAGAGAGTACTCGATGATTCTGCATACTTCTCATAGATGAAACACCAAGATTATCGCAGAAAATGCATATTTCAGCGGGAAACCCCACGAAAACCAAGTTATTGGCGGCTCTACATAACGAACGCACTGTGGGGTGGTGGAAACACCAGAAAACGTGTTACTCGCATTAACTAGCTCGAAAAGAGCGTTCTGGATGATTCTGCATACTTCTCATAGATGAAACACAAAGATTATCGCAGGAAATGCATATTTCAGCTGGAAACCACACGAAAACCAAGTTATCGGAGGCTCTACATATCAAACGCACTGTGGATTGGTCAAAACACCAGAAAACTTGTTTTTTCGCATTAAATAGCTCGAAACGAGCGATCCAGATGATTCTGCATACTTCTGACTAAAGTCTCACCAAGATTATCGCAGAAAATGCATATCTCAGCTGGAAACCCCACAAAAACCAAGATATCGCCGGTTCTGCATATCAGACGCACTGTGGAGTGATGAAAACACCAGATAACGTGTTTCTCGCATTAAATAGCTCGAATCGAGCGATCTAGATGATTCTGCATACTTCGGACAGAAGTCTCACCAATATTATCGCAGAAAATGCATATCTCTGCTTGAAACCTCACGAAAACCACGATGTCGCCGGTTCTGCATATCAAACGCACTGTGAGGTGGTGAAAACACCAGAAAACGTGTTTCTCGCATTAAATAGCTCGAATAGAGCGATCACGATGATTCTGCATACTTCTGACAGAAGACTCACCAAGATGATCGCAGAAAATGCATATCTCTGCTGGAAACCCCACGAAAACCAAGATATCGCCGGTTCTGCATATCAGACGCACTGTGGAGTGGTGAAAACACCAGAAAACGTGTTTCTCGCATTAACTAACTCGAAAAGAGCGTTCTCGATGATTCTGCATACTTCTCATGGATGAAACACCAAGATCATCGCAGAAAATGCATATCTCAGCTGGAAACCCCACGAAAACCAAGATATCGCCGGTTCTGCATATCAGACGCACTGTGGAGTGGTGAAAACACCAGAAAACGTGTTACTCGCATTAACTAGCTCGAAAAGAGCGTTCTGGATGATTCTGCATACTTCTCATAGTTGAAACACAAAGATTATCGCAGGAAATGCATATTTCAGCTGGAAACCACACGAAAACCAAGTTATCGGAGGCTCTACATATCAAACGCACTGTGGATTGGTCAAAACACCAGAAAACTTGTTTTTTCGCATTAAATAGCTCGAAACGAGCGATCCAGATGAATCTGCATCCTTCTGACTAAAGTCTCACCAAGATTATCGCAGAAAATGCATATCTCCGCTGGAAACCCCACGAAAACCAAGATATCGCCGGTTCTGCATATCAAACGCCCTGTGGAGTGATGAAAACAGCAGATAACGTGTTTCTCGCATTAAATAGCTCGCATAGAGCGATCTCGATGATTCTGCATACTTCGCATAGATGAAACACCAAGATTATCGCAGAAAATGCATATTTCAGCTGGAAACCCCACGAAAACCAAGTTATCGGCGGCTCTACATATCAAACGCACTGCGGAGTGGTCAACACACCAGATAACGTGTTTCTCGTATTAAATAGCTCGAAAAGAGAGATATCGATGATTCTACATACTTCGGACAGAAGTCTCACCAATATTATCGCAGAAAATGCATATCTGAGCTTGAAACCCGACGAAAACCACGATGTCGCCGGTTCTGCATATCAAACGCACTGTGGGGTGGTGAAAACACCAGAAAACGTGTTTCTCGCATTAAATAGCTCGAATAGAGCGATCACGATGATTCTGCATACTTCTGACAGAAGACTCACCAAGATGATCGCAGAAAATGCATATCTCAGCTGGAAACCCCACGAAAACCAAGATATCGCCGGTTCTGCATATCAGACGCACTGTGGAGTGGTGAGAACACCAGAAAACGTGTTACTCGCATTAACTAGCTCGAAAAGAGCGTTCTGGGTGATTCTGCATACTTCTCATAGATGAAACACCAAGATTATCGCAGAGAATGCATATTTCAGCTGGAAACCCCACGAAAACCAAGATATCGTCGGTTCTGCATATCAGACGCACTGTGGAATGTTGAAAATACCAGAAAACGTGTTTGTCGCATTAACTAACTCGAAAAGAGCGTTCTCGATGATTCTGCATACTTCTCATAGATGAAACACCAAGATTATCGCAGAGAATGCATATTTCAGCTGGAAACCCCACGAAAACCAAGTTATCGGCGGCTCTACATATCAAACGCACTGTGGAGTGGTCAAAACACCAGAAAGCTTGTTTTTTCGCATTAAATAGCTCGAAAAGAGAGTTCTCGATGATTCTGCATACTTCTCATAGATGAAATACCAAGATTATCGCAGAAAATGCATATTTCAGCGGGAAACCCCACGAAAACCAAGTTATTGGCGGCTCTACATATCAAACGCACTGTGGAGTGGTCAAAACACCAGAAAACTTGTTTTGTCGCATTAAATAGCTCGAAAAGAGAGTTCTCGATGATTCTGCATACTTCTCATAGATGAAACAAAGATTATCGCAGAAAATGCATATTTCAGCTGGAAACCACACGAAAACCAAGTTAGTGGCGGCTCTACATATCAAACGCACTGTGGAGTGGTCAAAACACCAGAAAGCTTGTTTTTTCGCATTAAATAGCTCGAAAAGAGAGTTCTCGATGATTCTGCATACTTCTCATAGATGAAATACCAAGATTATCGCAGAAAATGCATATTTCAGCGGGAAACCCCACGAAAACCAAGTTATTGGCGGCTCTACATATCAAACGCACTGTGGAGTGGTCAAAACACCAGAAAACTTGTTTTGTCGCATTAAATAGCTCGAAAAGAGAGTTCTCGATGATTCTGCATACTTCTCATAGATGAAACAAAGATGATCGCAGAAAATGCATATCTCAGCTGGAAACCCCACGAAAACCAAGATATCGCCGGTTCTGCATATCAGACGCACTGTGGAGTGGTGAGAACACCAGAAAACGTGTTACTCGCATTAACTAGCTCGAAAAGAGCGTTCTGGGTGATTCTGCATACTTCTCATAGATGAAACACCAAGATTATCGCAGAGAATGCATATTTCAGCTGGAAACCCCACGAAAACCAAGATATCGTCGGTTCTGCATATCAGACGCACTGTGGAATGTTGAAAATACCAGAAAACGTGTTTGTCGCATTAACTAACTCGAAAAGAGCGTTCTCGATGATTCTGCATACTTCTCATAGATGAAACACCAAGATTATCGCAGAGAATGCATATTTCAGCTGGAAACCCCACGAAAACCAAGTTATCGGCGGCTCTACATATCAAACGCACTGTGGAGTGGTGAAAACACCAGAAAGCTTGTTTTTTCGCATTAAATAGCTCGAAAAGAGAGTTCTCGATGATTCTGCATACTTCTCATAGATGAAATACCAAGATTATCGCAGAAAATGCATATTTCAGCGGGAAACCCCACGAAAACCAAGTTATTGGCGGCTCTACATATCAAACGCACTGTGGAGTGGTCAAAACACCAGAAAACTTGTTTTGTCGCATTAAATAGCTCGAAAAGAGAGTTCTCGATGATTCTGCATACTTCTCATAGATGAAACAAAGATTATCGCAGAAAATGCATATTTCAGCTGGAAACCACACGAAAACCAAGTTAGTGGCGGCTCTACATATCAAACGCACTGTGGAGTGGTGAAAACACCAGAAAACTTGTTTTTTCGCATTAAATAGCTCGAAAAGAGAGTTCTCGATGATTCTGCATACTTCTCATAGATGAAATACCAAGATTATCGCAGAAAATGCATATTTCGGCTGGAAACCCCACGAAAACCAAGTTATCGGCGGCTCTACATATCAAACGCACTGTGGAGTGGTCAAAACACCAGAAAACTTGTATTTTCGCATTAAATAGCTCAAAAAGAGAGTACTCGATGATTCTGCATACTTCTCATAGATGAAACACCAAGATTATCGCAGAAAATGCATATTTCAGCTGGAAACCCCACGAAAACCAAGTTATCGGCGGCTCTACATATCAAACGCACTGTGGAGTGGTCAAAACACCAGAAAACTTGTTTTTTTCGCATTAAATAGCTCGAAACGAGCGATCTAGATGATTCTGCATACTTCTGACTGAAGTCTCACCAATATTATCGCAGAAAATGCATATCTCAGCTGGAAACCCCACGAAAACCTAGATATCGCCGGTTCTGCATATCAGACGCACCGTGGAGTGGTGAAAACCCCAGAAAACGAGTTTCTCGCATTAAATAGCTCGAATAGAGCGATTTCTCTGATTCTGCAAACTTCTCACAGAAGATTATGCAAGATTATCGTAGAAAATGCATGTCTCAGCTGGAAACCCCACGATATCAAAGATATCGCATTTTCGGCATATCAAACGCACTGTGGAGTGCTGAAAACACCATAAAACGTGTTTTTCGCATTCAATAGCACGAAAACGGCGATTTCGGTGATTCTGCATACTTCTCACAGAAGAATATCCAAGATTATCGCAGAAAATGCATGTCTCAGCTGGAAACCCCACGAAAACGAAGATATCGCAGTTTCCGCATATCAAACGCACTGTGAAGTGCTGAAACACCAGAAGACGTGTTTTTCGCATTAAATAGCACGAAAACAGCGATTTCGGTGATTCTGCACACTTCTCACAGAAGAATCATGACGATTATCACTGAAAATGCATATCTCAGCGGGAAACACCACGAAAACCAAGATATCGCCGGTTCTGCATATCAGACGCACTGTAGAGTGGTGAAAACACCAGAAAACGTGTTTCTCGCATTAACTAGCTCGAAAAGAGCGTTCTCGATGATTCTGCATACTTCTCATGGATGAAACACCAAGATTATCGCAGAAAATGCATATTTCAGCTGGAAACCCCACGAAAACCAAGTTATCGGCGGCTCTACATATCAAACGCACTGTGGATTGGTCAAAACACCAGATAACGTGTTTCTCGCATTAAATAGCTCGAAATTGCGATATCGATGATTCTGCATACTTCGGACAGATGTCTCACCAATATTATCGCAGAAAATGCATATCTCTGCTTGAAACCTCACGAAAACCACGATGTCGCCGGTTCTGCATATCAAACGCACTGTGGGGTGGTGAAAACACAAGAAAACGTGTTTCTCGCATTAAATAGCTCGAATAGAGCGATCACGATGATTCTGCATACTTCTGACAGAAGACTCACCAAGATGATCGCAGAAAATGCATATCTCAGCTGGAAACCCCACGAAAACCAAGATATCGCCGGTTCTGCATATCAGACGCACTGTGGAGTGGTGAGAACACCAGAAAACGTGTTACTCGCATTAACTAGCTCGAAAAGAGCGTTCTGGGTGATTCTGCATACTTCTCATAGATGAAACACCAAGATTATCGCAGAGAATGCATATTTCAGCTGGAAACCCCACGAAAACCAAGATATCGTCGGTTCTGCATATCAGACGCACTGTGGAATGTTGAAAATACCAGAAAACGTGTTTGTCGCATTAACTAACTCGAAAAGAGCGTTCTCGATGATTCTGCATACTTCTCATAGATGAAACACCAAGATTATCGCAGAGAATGCATATTTCAGCTGGAAACCCCACGAAAACCAAGTTATCGGCGGCTCTACATATCAAACGCACTGTGGAGTGGTCAAAACACCAGAAAGCTTGTTTTTTCGCATTAAATAGCTCGAAAAGAGAGTTCTCGATGATTCTGCATACTTCTCATAGATGAAATACCAAGATTATCGCAGAAAATGCATATTTCAGCGGGAAACCCCACGAAAACCAAGTTATTGGCGGCTCTACATATCAAACGCACTGTGGAGTGGTCAAAACACCAGAAAACTTGTTTTGTCGCATTAAATAGCTCGAAAAGAGAGTTCTCGATGATTCTGCATACTTCTCATAGATGAAACAAAGATTATCGCAGAAAATGCATATTTCAGCTGGAAACCACACGAAAACCAAGTTAGTGGCGGCTCTACATATCAAACGCACTGTGGAGTGGTCAAAACACCAGAAAGCTTGTTTTTTCGCATTAAATAGCTCGAAAAGAGAGTTCTCGATGATTCTGCATACTTCTCATAGATGAAATACCAAGATTATCGCAGAAAATGCATATTTCAGCGGGAAACCCCACGAAAACCAAGTTATTGGCGGCTCTACATATCAAACGCACTGTGGAGTGGTCAAAACACCAGAAAACTTGTTTTGTCGCATTAAATAGCTCGAAAAGAGAGTTCTCGATGATTCTGCATACTTCTCATAGATGAAACAAAGATGATCGCAGAAAATGCATATCTCAGCTGGAAACCCCACGAAAACCAAGATATCGCCGGTTCTGCATATCAGACGCACTGTGGAGTGGTGAGAACACCAGAAAACGTGTTACTCGCATTAACTAGCTCGAAAAGAGCGTTCTGGGTGATTCTGCATACTTCTCATAGATGAAACACCAAGATTATCGCAGAGAATGCATATTTCAGCTGGAAACCCCACGAAAACCAAGATATCGTCGGTTCTGCATATCAGACGCACTGTGGAATGTTGAAAATACCAGAAAACGTGTTTGTCGCATTAACTAACTCGAAAAGAGCGTTCTCGATGATTCTGCATACTTCTCATAGATGAAACACCAAGATTATCGCAGAGAATGCATATTTCAGCTGGAAACCCCACGAAAACCAAGTTATCGGCGGCTCTACATATCAAACGCACTGTGGAGTGGTCAAAACACCAGAAAGCTTGTTTTTTCGCATTAAATAGCTCGAAAAGAGAGTTCTCGATGATTCTGCATACTTCTCATAGATGAAATACCAAGATTATCGCAGAAAATGCATATTTCAGCGGGAAACCCCACGAAAACCAAGTTATTGGCGGCTCTACATATCAAACGCACTGTGGAGTGGTCAAAACACCAGAAAACTTGTTTTGTCGCATTAAATAGCTCGAAAAGAGAGTTCTCGATGATTCTGCATACTTCTCATAGATGAAACAAAGATTATCGCAGAAAATGCATATTTCGGCTGGAAACCCCACGAAAACCAAGTTATCGGCGGCTCTACATATCAAACGCACTGTGGAGTGGTCAAAACACCAGAAAACTTGTATTTTCGCATTAAATAGCTCAAAAAGAGAGTACTCGATGATTCTGCATACTTCTCATAGATGAAACACCAAGATTATCGCAGAAAATGCATATTTCAGCGGGAAACCCCACGAAAACCAAGTTATTGGCGGCTCTACATAACGAACGCACTGTGGGGTGGTGGAAACACCAGAAAACGTGTTACTCGCATTAACTAGCTCGAAAAGAGCGTTCTGGATGATTCTGCATACTTCTCATAGATGAAACACAAAGATTATCGCAGGAAATGCATATTTCAGCTGGAAACCACACGAAAACCAAGTTATCGGAGGCTCTACATATCAAACGCACTGTGTATTGGTCAAAACACCAGAAAACTTGTTTTTTCGCATTAAATAGCTCGAAACGAGCGATCCAGATGATTCTGCATACTTCTGACTAAAGTCTCACCAAGATTATCGCAGAAAATGCATATCTCAGCTGGAAACCCCACGAAAACCAAGATATCGCCGGTTCTGCATATCAGACGCACTGTGGAGTGATGAAAACACCAGATAACGTGTTTCTCGCATTAAATAGCTCGAATAGAGCGATCTCGATGATTCTGCATACTTCTGACAGAAGACACACCAAGATTATCGCAGAAAATGAATATTTCAGCTGGAAACCCCACGAAAACCAAGTTATCGGCGGCTCTACATATCAGACGCACTGTGGAGTGGTCAAAATACCAGAAAACTTGTTTTTTCGCATTAAATAGCTCGAAAAGAGAGTTCTCGATGATTCTGCATACTTCTCATAGATGAAACACCGAGATTATCGCAGAAAATGCATATTTCAGCGGGAAACCCCACGAAAACCAAGTTATCGGCGGCTCTACATATCAAACGCACTGTGGAGTGGTCAAAACACCAGAAAACTTGTTTTTTCGCATTAAATAGCTCGAATCGAGCGATCTAGATGATTCTGCATACTTCGGACAGAAGTCTCACCAATATTATCGCAGAAAATGCATATCTCTGCTTGAAACCTCACGAAAACCACGATGTCGCCGGTTCTGCATATCAAACGCACTGTGGGGTGGTGAAAACACCAGAAAACGTGTTTCTCGCATTAAATAGCTCGAATAGAGCGATCACGATGATTCTGCATACTTCTGACAGAAGACTCACCAAGATGATCGCAGAAAATGCATATCTCTGCTGGAAACCCCACGAAAACCAAGATATCGCCGGTTCTGCATATCAGACGCACTGTGGAGTGGTGAAAACACCAGAAAACGTGTTTCTCGCATTAACTAACTCGAAAAGAGCGTTCTCGATGATTCTGCATACTTCTCATGGATGAAACACCAAGATCATCGCAGAAAATGCATATCTCAGCTGGAAACCCCACGAAAACCAAGATATCGCCGGTTCTGCATATCAGACGCACTGTGGAGTGGTGAAAACACCAGAAAACGTGTTACTCGCATTAACTAGCTCGAAAAGAGCGTTCTGGATGATTCTGCATACTTCTCATAGTTGAAACACAAAGATTATCGCAGGAAATGCATATTTCAGCTGGAAACCACACGAAAACCAAGTTATCGGAGGCTCTACATATCAAACGCACTGTGGATTGGTCAAAACACCAGAAAACTTGTTTTTTCGCATTAAATAGCTCGAAACGAGCGATCCAGATGAATCTGCATCCTTCTGACTAAAGTCTCACCAAGATTATCGCAGAAAATGCATATCTCAGCTGGAAACCCCACGAAAACCAAGATATCGCCGGTTCTGCATATCAAACGCCCTGTGGAGTGATGAAAACAGCAGATAACGTGTTTCTCGCATTAAATAGCTCGCATAGAGCGATCTCGATGATTCTGCATACTTCGCATAGATGAAACACCAAGATTATCGCAGAAAATGCATATTTCAGCTGGAAACCCCACGAAAACCAAGTTATCGGCGGCTCTACATATCAAACGCACTGCGGAGTGGTCAACACACCAGATAACGTGTTTCTCGTATTAAATAGCTCGAAAAGAGAGATATCGATGATTCTACATACTTCGGACAGAAGTCTCACCAATATTATCGCAGAAAATGCATATCTGAGCTTGAAACCCGACGAAAACCACGATGTCGCCGGTTCTGCATATCAAACGCACTGTGGGGTGGTGAAAACACCAGAAAACGTGTTTCTCGCATTAAATAGCTCGAATAGAGCGATCACGATGATTCTGCATACTTCTGACCGAAGACTCACCAAGATGATCGCAGAAAATGCATATCTCAGCTGGAAACCCCACGAAAACCAAGATATCGTCGGTTCTGCATATCAGACGCACCGTGGAGTGGTGAAAACACCAGAAAACGTGTTACTCGCATTAACTAGCTCGAAAAGAGCGTTCTGGATGATTCTGCATACTTCTCATAGATGAAACACAAAGATTATCGCAGAAAATGCATATTTCAGCTGGAAACCCCACGAAAAACAAGTTATCGGCGGCTCTACATATCAAACGCACTGTGGAGTGGTCAAAACACCAGAAAACTTGTTTTTTTCGCATTAAATAGCTCGAAACGAGCGATCTAGATGATTCTGCATACTTCTGACTGAAGTCTCACCAATATTATCGCAGAAAATGCATATCTCAGCTGGAAACCCCACGAAAACCTAGATATCGCCGGTTCTGCATATCAGACGCACCGTGGAGTGGTGAAAACCCCAGAAAACGAGTTTCTCGCATTAAATAGCTCGAATAGAGCGATTTCTCTGATTCTGCAAACTTCTCACAGAAGATTATGCAAGATTATCGTAGAAAATGCATGTCTCAGCTGGAAACCCCACGATATCAAAGATATCGCATTTTCGGCATATCAAACGCACTGTGGAGTGCTGAAAACACCATAAAACGTGTTTTTCGCATTCAATAGCACGAAAACGGCGATTTCGGTGATTCTGCATACTTCTCACAGAAGAATATCCAAGATTATCGCAGAAAATGCATGTCTCAGCTGGAAACCCCACGAAAACGAAGATATCGCAGTTTCCGCATATCAAACGCACTGTGAAGTGCTGAAACACCAGAAGACGTGTTTTTCGCATTAAATAGCACGAAAACAGCGATTTCGGTGATTCTGCACACTTCTCACAGAAGAATCATGACGATTATCACTGAAAATGCATATCTCAGCGGGAAACACCACGAAAACCAAGATATCGCCGGTTCTGCATATCAGACGCACTGTAGAGTGGTGAAAACACCAGAAAACGTGTTTCTCGCATTAACTAGCTCGAAAAGAGCGTTCTCGATGATTCTGCATACTTCTCATGGATGAAACACCAAGATTATCGCAGAAAATGCATATTTCAGCTGGAAACCCCACGAAAACCAAGTTATCGGCGGCTCTACATATCAAACGCACTGTGGATTGGTCAAAACACCAGATAACGTGTTTCTCGCATTAAATAGCTCGAAATTGCGACATCGATGATTCTGCATACTTCGGACAGATGTCTCACCAATATTATCGCAGAAAATGCATATCTCTGCTTGAAACCTCACGAAAACCACGATGTCGCCGGTTCTGCATATCAAACGCACTGTGGGGTGGTGAAAACACAAGAAAACGTGTTTCTCGCATTAAATAGCTCGAATAGAGCGATCACGATGATTCTGCATACTTCTGACAGAAGACTCACCAAGATGATCGCAGAAAATACATATCTCAGCTGGAAACCCCACGAAAACCAAGATATCGCCGGTTCTGCATATCAGACGCACTGTGGAGTGGTGAGAACACCAGAAAACGTGTTACTCGCATTAACTAGCTCGAAAAGAGCGTTCTGGGTGATTCTGCATACTTCTCATAGATGAAACACCAAGATTATCGCAGAGAATGCATATTTCAGCTGGAAACCCCACGAAAACCAAGTTATCGGCGGCTCTACATATCAAACGCACTGTGGAGTTGTCAAAACACCAGAAAACTTGTTTTTTCGCATTAAATAGCTCGAAAAGAGCGTTCTGGATGATTCTGCATACTTCTCATAGATGAAACACAAAGATTATCGCAGAAAATGCATATTTCAGCTGTAAACCACACGAAAACCAAGTTATCGGAGGCTCTACATATCAAACGCACTGTGGATTGGTCAAAACACCAGAAAACTTGTTTTTTCGAATTAAATAGCTCGAAACGAGCGATCCAGATGGTTCTGCATACTTCTGACTAATGTCTCACCAAGATTATCGCAGAAAATGCATATCTCAGCTGGAAACCCCACGAAAATCAAGATATCGCCGGTTCTGCATATCAAATGCCCTGTGGAGTGATGAAAACACCAGATAACGTGTTTCTCGCATTAAATAGCTCGAATAGAGCGATCTCAATGATTCCGCATACTTCTGACAGAAAACTCACCAAGATGATCGCAGAAAATGCATATCTCAGCTGGAAACCCCACGAAAACCAAGATATCGCCGGTTCTGCATATCAGACGCACTGTGGAGTGGTAAAAACACCAGAAAACGTGTTAGTCGCAATAACTAGCTCGAAAAGAGCGATATCGATGATTCTGCATACTTCGTACAGAAGTCTCACCAATATTATCGCCGAAAATGTATATCTCTGCTTGAAACCTCACGAAAACCACGATGTCGCCGGTTCTGCATATCAAACGCACTGTGGGGGGGGTGAAAACACCAGAAAACGTGTTTCTCGCATTAAATAGCTCGAATCGAGCGATCACGATGATTCGGCAAACTTCTGACAGAAGACTCACCAAGATGATCGCAGAAAATGCATATCTCAGCTGGAAACCCCACGAAAACCAAGATATCGTCGGTTCTGCATATCAGACGCACTGTGGAATATTGAAAATACCAGAAAACGTGTTTGTCGCATTAACTAACTCGAAAAGAGCGTTCTCGATGATTCTGCATACTTCTCATAGATGAAACACCAAGATTATCGCAGAGAATGCATATTTCAGCTGGATACCCCACGAAAACCAAGTTATCGGCGGCTCTACATATCAAACGCACTGTGGAGTGGTCAAAACACCAGAAAGCTTGTTTTTTCGCATTAAATAGCTCGAAAAGAGAGTTCTCGATGATTCTGCATACTTCTCATAGAT
Source organism: Anthophora plumipes (assembly GCA_951804975.1). NCBI lineage: Eukaryota > Metazoa > Arthropoda > Insecta > Hymenoptera > Apidae > Anthophora > Anthophora plumipes. The sequence continues at coordinate 943,992 of CATORF010000448.1, forward strand.
GAAATACCAAGATTATCGCAGAAAATGCATATTTCAGCGGGAAACCCCACGAAAACCAAGTTATTGGCAGCTCTACATATCGAACGCACTGTGGGGTGGTGGAAACACCAGAAAACGTGTTTCTCACATTAAATAGCTCGAAAAGAGCCATCTAGATGATCCTGAATACTTGTGGCAGAAGACTCACCAAGCTTATCGCAGAAAATGCATATCTCAGCTGGAAACACCACGAAAATCAAGATATCGCCGGTTCTGCATATCAAACGCACTGTGGAGTGGTGAAAACACCAGAAAACTTGTTTTTTCGCATTAAATAGCTCCAAACGAGCGATCCAGATGATTCTGCATACTTCTGACTAAAGTCTCACCAAGATTATCGCACAAAATGCATATCTCAGCTGGAAACCCCACGAAAACCAAGATATCGGCGGCTCTACATATCAAACGCACTGTGGAGTGGTCAAAACACCAGAAAACTTGTTTTGTCGCATTAAATAGCTCGAAAAGAGAGTTCTCGATGATTCTGCATACTTCTCATAGATGAAACAAAGATTATCGCAGAAAATGCATATTTCAGCTGGAAACCACACGAAAACCAAGTTAGTGGCGGCTCTACATATCAAACGCACTGTGGAGTGGTGAAAACACCAGAAAACTTGTTTTTTCGCATTAAATAGCTCGAAAAGAGAGTTCTCGATGATTCTGCATACTTCTCATAGATGAAATACCAAGATTATCGCAGAAAATGCATATTTCGGCTGGAAACCCCACGAAAACCAAGTTATCGGCGGCTCTACATATCAAACGCACTGTGGAGTGGTCAAAACACCAGAAAACTTGTATTTTCGCATTAAATAGCTCAAAAAGAGAGTACTCGATGATTCTGCATACTTCTCATAGATGAAACACCAAGATTATCGCAGAAAATGCATATTTCAGCGGGAAACCCCACGAAAACCAAGTTATTGGCGGCTCTACATAACGAACGCACTGTGGGGTGGTGGAAACACCAGAAAACGTGTTACTCGCATTAACTAGCTCGAAAAGAGCGTTCTGGATGATTCTGCATACTTCTCATAGATGAAACACAAAGATTATCGCAGGAAATGCATATTTCAGCTGGAAACCACACGAAAACCAAGTTATCGGAGGCTCTACATATCAAACGCACTGTGGATTGGTCAAAACACCAGAAAACTTGTTTTTTCGCATTAAATAGCTCGAAACGAGCGATCCAGATGATTCTGCATACTTCTGACTAAAGTCTCACCAAGATTATCGCAGAAAATGCATATCTCAGCTGGAAACCCCACGAAAACCAAGATATCGCCGGTTCTGCATATCAGACGCACTGTGGAGTGATGAAAACACCAGATAACGTGTTTCTCGCATTAAATAGCTCGAATAGAGCGATCTCGATGATTCTGCATACTTCTGACAGAAGACACACCAAGATTATCGCAGAAAATGAATATTTCAGCTGGAAACCCCACGAAAACCAAGTTATCGGCGGCTCTACATATCAGACGCACTGTGGAGTGGTCAAAATACCAGAAAACTTGTTTTTTCGCATTAAATAGCTCGAAAAGAGAGTTCTCGATGATTCTGCATACTTCTCATAGATGAAACACCGAGATTATCGCAGAAAATGCATATTTCAGCGGGAAACCCCACGAAAACCAAGTTATCGGCGGCTCTACATATCAAACGCACTGTGGAGTGGTCAAAACACCAGAAAACTTGTTTTTTCGCATTAAATAGCTCGAATCGAGCGATCTAGATGATTCTGCATACTTCGGACAGAAGTCTCACCAATATTATCGCAGAAAATGCATATCTCTGCTTGAAACCTCACGAAAACCACGATGTCGCCGGTTCTGCATATCAAACGCACTGTGGGGTGGTGAAAACACCAGAAAACGTGTTTCTCGCATTAAATAGCTCGAATAGAGCGATCACGATGATTCTGCATACTTCTGACAGAAGACTCACCAAGATGATCGCAGAAAATGCATATCTCAGCTGGAAACCCCACGAAAACCAAGATATCGCCGGTTCTGCATATCAGACGCACTGTGGAGTGGTGAAAACACCAGAAAACGTGTTTCTCGCATTAACTAACTCGAAAAGAGCGTTCTCGATGATACTGCATACTTCTCATGGATGAAACACCAAGATCATCGCAGAAAATGCATATCTCAGCTGGAAACCCCACGAAAACCAAGATATCGCCGGTTCTGCATATCAGACGCACTGTGGAGTGGTGAAAACACCAGAAAACGTGTTACTCGCATTAACTAGCTCGAAAAGAGCGTTCTGGATGATTCTGCATACTTCTCATAGATGAAACACAAAGATTATCGCAGGAAATGCATATTTCAGCTGGAAACCACACGAAAACCAAGTTATCGGAGGCTCTACATATCAAACGCACTGTGGATTGGTCAAAACACCAGAAAACTTGTTTTTTCGCATTAAATAGCTCGAAACGAGCGATCCAGATGAATCTGCATCCTTCTGACTAAAGTCTCACCAAGATTATCGCAGAAAATGCATATCTCAGCTGGAAACCCCACGAAAACCAAGATATCGCCGGTTCTGCATATCAAACGCCCTGTGGAGTGATGAAAACAGCAGATAACGTGTTTCTCGCATTAAATAGCTCGCATAGAGCGATCTCGATGATTCTGCATACTTCGCATAGATGAAACACCAAGATTATCGCAGAAAATGCATATTTCAGCTGGAAACCCCACGAAAACCAAGTTATCGGCGGCTCTACATATCAAACGCACTGCGGAGTGGTCAACACACCAGATAACGTGTTTCTCGTATTAAATAGCTCGAAAAGAGAGATATCGATGATTCTACATACTTCGGACAGAAGTCTCACCAATATTATCGCAGAAAATGCATATCTGAGCTTGAAACCCGACGAAAACCACGATGTCGCCGGTTCTGCATATCAAACGCACTGTGGGGTGGTGAAAACACCAGAAAACGTGTTTCTCGCATTAAATAGCTCGAATAGAGCGATCACGATGATTCTGCATACTTCTGACCGAAGACTCACCAAGATGATCGCAGAAAATGCATATCTCAGCTGGAAACCCCACGAAAACCAAGATATCGTCGGTTCTGCATATCAGACACACTGTGGAATGTTGAACACACCAGAAAAATTGTTTCTCGCATTAAATAGCTCGCATAGAGCGATCTCGATGATTCTGCATACTTCGCATAGATGAAACACCAAGATTATCGCAGAAAATGCATATTTCAGCTGGAAACCCCACGAAAACCAAGTTATCGGCGGCTCTACATATCAAACGCACTGCGGAGTGGTCAACACACCAGATAACGTGTTTCTCGTATTAAATAGCTCGAAAAGAGAGATATCGATGATTCTACATACTTCGGACAGAAGTCTCACCAATATTATCGCAGAAAATGCATATCTGAGCTTGAAACCCGACGAAAACCACGATGTCGCCGGTTCTGCATATCAAACGCACAGTGGGGTGGTGAAAACACCAGAAAATGTGTTTCTCGCATTAAATAGGTCGGAAAGAGCGATCTAGATGAATCTGCATACTTCTGACAGAAGACTCACCAAGATTATCGCAGAAAATGCATATTTCAGCTGGAAACCCCACGAAAACCAAGTTATCGGCGGCTCTACATATCAAACGCAGTGTGGAGTGGTCAAAACACCAGAAATCTTGTTTTTTCGCATTAAATAGCTCGAAAAGAGCGTTCTCGATGATTCTGCATACTTCTCATAGATGAAACACCAAGATTATCGCAGAAAATGCATATTTCAGCTGGAAACCCCACGAAAACCAAGTTATCGGCGGCTCTACATATCAAACGCACTGTGGAGTGGTCAACACACCAGAAAACTTGTTTTTTCGCATTAAATAGCTCGAATCGAGCGATCTAGATGATTCTGCATACTTCGGACAGAAGTCTCACCAATATTATCGCAGAAAATGCATATCTCTGCTTGGAACCTCACGAAAACCACGATGTCGCCGGTTCTGCATATCAATCGCACTGTGGGGTGGTGAAAACACCAGAAAACGTGTTTCTCGCATTAAATAGCTCGAATAGAGCGATCACGATGATTCTGCATACTTCTGACAGAAGACTCACCAAGATGATCGCAGAAAATGCATATCTCTGCTTTAAACCCCACGAAAACCAAGTTATCGGCGGCTCTACATATCAAACGCACTGTGGAGTGCTCAATGCACCAGAAAACTTGTTTTTTCGGATTCAATAGCTGGAAACGAGCGATCTAGATGATTCTGCATACTTCTGACAGAAGACTCACCAAGATGATCGCAGAAAATGCATATCTCTGCTGGAAACCCCACGAAAACCAACATATCGTCGGTTCTGCATATCAGACGCACTGTGGAATGTTGAAAACACCAGAAAACGTGTTTCTCGCATTAACTAACTCGAAAAGAGCGTTCTCGATGATTCTGCATACTTCTCATGGATGAAACACCAAGATTATCGCAGAAAATGCATATCTCAGCTGGAAACCCCACGAAAACCAAGATATCGCCGGTTCTGCATATCAGACGCACTGTGGAGTGGTGAAAACACCAGAAAACGTGTTACTCGCATTAACTAGCTCGAAAAGAGCGATCCAGATGAATCTGCATCCTTCTGACTAAAGTCTCACCAAGATTATCTCAGAAAATGCATATTTCAGCTGGAAACCCCACGAAAACCAAGTTATCGGCGGCTCTACATATCAAACGCACTGTGGAGTGGTCAAAACACCAGAAAACTTGTTTTTTCGCATTAAATAGGTCGAAAACAGAGTTTTCGATGATTCTGCATACTTCTCATAGATGAAACAACAAGATTATCGCAGAAAATGCATATTTCAGCGGGAAACCCCACGAAAACCAAGTTATTGGCGGCTCTACATATCGAACGCACTGTGGGGTGGTGAAAACACCAGAAAACGTGTTTCTCGCATGAAATAGCTCGAATAGAGCGATCACGATGATTCTGCATACTTCTCATAGATGAAACACCAAGATTATCGCAGAAAATGCATATCTCAACTGGAAACCACACGAAAACCGTGATTTCGCCGGTTCTGCATATCAGACGCACTGTGGAGTGGTGAAAAACCAGAAAACGTGTTTCTCGCATTAACTAGCTCGAAAAGAGCGTTCTCGATGGTTCTGCATACTTCTCATAGATGAAGCACCAAGATTATCGCAGAAAATGCATATTTCAGCTGGAAACCCCACGAAAACCAAGTTATCGGCGGCTCTACATATCATACGCACTGTGGAGTGGTCAAAACACCAGATAACGTGTTTCTCGCATTAAATAGCTCGAAAAGAGAGATCTAGATGATTCTGCATACTTGTGGCAGAAGACTCACCAAGCTTATCGCAGAAAATGCATATCTCAGCTGGAAACCCCACGAAAACCAAGATATCGCCGGTTCTACATATCAAACGCCCTGTGGAGTGATGAAAACACCAGATAACGTGTTTCTCGCATTAAATAGCTCGAATAGAGCGATCTCGATGATTCTGCATACTTCTGACAGAAGACACACCAAGATTATCGCAGAAAATGCATATTTCAGCTGGAAACCCCACGAAAACCATGTTATCGGCGGCTCTACATATCAAACGCACTGTGGAGTGGTCAAAACACCAGATAACGTGTTTCTCGCATTAAATAACGCGAAAAGAGCGATATCGATGATTCTGCATACTTCGGACAGAAGTCTCACCAATATTATCACAGAAAATGCATATCTCAGCTTGAAACCTTACGAAAATCAAGATGACCCCGGTTCTGCATATCAAACGCACTGTGGAGTGGTGAAAACAACCAGATAACGTGTTTCTCGCATTAAATAGCTCGAATCGAGCGATCTAGGTGATTCTGCATACTTCTGACTGAAGTCTCACCAATATTATCGCAGAAAATGCATATCTCAGCTTGAAACCCGACGATAACCACGATGTCGCCGGTTCTGCATATCAAACGCACTGTGGGGTGGTGAAAACACCAGAAAACGTGTTTCTCGCATTAAATAGTTCGAATAGAGCGATCACGATGATTATGCATACTTCTGACAGAAGACTCACCAAGATGATCGCAGAAAATGCATATCTCAGCTGGAAACCCCACGAAAACCAAGATATCGTCGGTTCTACATATCAGACGCACTGTGGAATGTTCAAAACACCAGAAAACGTGTTTCTCGCATTAACTAACTCGAAAAGAGCGTTCTCGATGATTCTGCATACTTCTCATAGATGAAACACCAAGATTATCGCAGAAAATGCATATTTCAGCTGGAAACCCCACGAAAACCAAATTATCGGCGGCACTACATTTCAAACACACTGTGGAGTGGTCAAAACACCAGAAAACTTGTTTTTTCGCATTAAATAGCTCGAAAAGAGAGGTCTCGATGATTCTGCATTCTTCTCATAGATGAAACACCAAGATTATTGCAGAAAATGCATATTTCAGCTGGAAACCCCACGAAAACCAAGTTATCGGCGGCTCTACATATCAAACGCACTGTGGAGTGGTCAAAACACCAGAAAACTTGTTTTTCGCATTAAATAGGTCGAAAAGAGAGTTCTCGATGATTCGGCATACTTCTCATAGATGAAACAACAAGATTATCGCAGAAAATGCATATTTCAGCGGGAAACCCCACGAAAACCAAGTTATTGGCGGCTCTACATATCGAACGCACTGTGGGGTGGTGAAAACACCAGAAAACGTGTTTCTCGCATGAAATAGCTCGAATAGAGCGATCACGATGATTCTGCATACTTCTCATAGATGAAACACCAAGATTATCGCAGAAAATGCATATCTCAACTGGAAATCACACGAAAACCCTGATTTCGCCGGTTCTGCATATCAGACGCACTGTGGAGTGGTGAAAAACCAGAAAACGTGTTTCTCGCATTAACTAGCTCGAAAAGAGCGTTCTCGATGGTTCTGCATACTTCTCATAGATGAAGCACCAAGATTATCGCAGAAAATGCATATTTCAGCTGGAAACCCCACGAAAACCAAGTTATCGGCGGCTCTACATATCATACGCACTGTGGAGTGGTCAAAACACCAGAAAACTTGTTTTTTCGCATTAAATAGGTCGAAAAGAGAGTTCTCGATGATTCTGCATACTTCTCATAGATGAAACAACAAGATTATCGCAGAAAATGCATATTTCAGCGGGAAACCCCACGAAAACCAAGTTATTGGCGGCTCTACATATCGAACGCACTGTGGGGTGGTGAAAACACCAGAAAACGTGTTTCTCGCATGAAATAGCTCGAATAGAGCGATCACGATGATTCTGCATACTTCTCATAGATGAAACACCAAGATTATCGCAGAAAATGCATATCTCAACTGGAAACCACACGAAAACCCTGATTTCGCCGGTTCTGCATATCAGACGCACTGTGGAGTGGTGAAAACACCAGAAAACGTGTTACTCGCATTATCTAGCTCGAAAAGAGCGTTCTGGATGATTCAGCATACATCTCATAGATGAAACACAAAGATTATCGCCGAAAATGCATATTTCAGCTGGAAACCACACGAAAACCAAGTTATCGGAGGCTCTACATATCAAACGCACTGTGGATTGGTCAAAACACCAGAAAACTTGTTTTTTCGCATTAAATAGCTCGATACGAGCGATCCAGATGATTCTGCATACTTCTGACTAAAGTCTCACCAAGATTATCGCAGAAAATGCATATCTCAGCTGGAAACCCCACGAAAACCAAGATATCGCCGGTTCTGGATAGCAAACGCCCTGTGGAGTGACGAAAACACCAGATAACGTGTTTCTCGCATTAAATAGCTCGAATAGAGCGATCTCGATGATTCTGCATACTTCTGACAGAAGACTCACCAAGATTATCGCAGAAAATGCATATTTCAGCTGGAAACCCCACGAAAACCAAGTTATCGGCGGCTCTACATATCAAACGCACTGTGGAGTGGTCAAAACACCAGATAACGTGTTTCTCGCATTAAATAGCTCGAAAAGAGCGATATCGATGATTCTGCATACTTCGGACAGAAGTCTCACCAATATTATCGCAGAAAATGCATATCTCTGCTTGAAACCTCACGAAAACCACGATGTCGCCGGTTCTGCATATCAAACGCACTGTGGGGTGGTGAAAACACCAGAAAACGTGTTTCTCGCATTAAATAGCTCGAATAGAGCGATCACGATGATTCTGCATACTTCTCATAGATGAAACACCAAGATTATCGCAGAAAATGCATATCTCAACTGGAAACCCCACGAAAACCATGATTTCGCCCGTTCTGCATATCAGACGCACTGTGGAGTGGTGAAAACACCAGAAAACGTGTTTCTCGCTTTAACTAGCTCGAAAAGAGCGTTCTCCATGATTCTGCATACTTCTCATAGATGAAACACCAAGATTATCGCAGAAAATGCATATCTCAACTGGAAACCCCACGAAAACCATGATTTCGCCGGTTCTGCATATCAGACGCACTGTGGAGTGGTGAAAACACCAGAAAACGTGTTTCTCGCATTAACTAGCTCGAAAAGAGCGTTCTCGATTATTCTGCATACTTCTCATAGATGAAGCACCAAGATTATCGCAGAAAATGCATATCTCAGCTGGAAACCCCACGAAAACCAAGATATCGCCGGTTCTGCATATCAGACGCACTGTGGAGTGGTGAAAACACCAGAAAACGTGTTACTCGCATTATCTAGCTCGAAAAGAGCGTTCTGGATGATTCTGCATACTTCTCATAGATGAAACACAAAGATTATCGCAGAAAATGCATATTTCAGCTGGAAACCTCACGAAAACCAAGTTATCGGAGGCTCTACATATCAAACGCACTGTGGAGTGGTCAAAACACCAGATAACGTGTTTCTCGCATTAAATAGCTCGAAAAGAGCGATATCGATGATTCTGCATACTTCGGACAGAAGTCTCACCAATATTATCGCAGAAAATGCATATCTCTGCTTGAAACCTCACGAAAACCACAATGTCGCCGGTTCTGCATATCAAACGCACTGTGGGGGGGTGAAAACACCAGAAAACGTGTTTCTCGCATTAAATAGCTCGAATAGAGCGATCACGATGATTCTGCATACTTCTGACAGAAGACTCACCAAGATGATCGCAGAAAATGCATATCTCAGCTGGAAACCCCACGAAAACCAAGATATCGTCGGTTCTGCATATCAGACGCACTGTGGAATGTTGAAAATACCTGAAAACGTGTTTGTCGCATTAACTAACTCGAAAAGAGCGTTCTCGATGATTCTGCATACTTCTCATAGATGAAACACCAAGATTATCGCAGAGAATGCATATTTCAGCTGGAAACCCCGCGAAAACCAAGTTATCGGCGGCTCTACATATCAAACGCACTGTGGAGTGGTCAAAACACCAGAAAGCTTGTTTTTTCGCATTAAATAGCTCGAAAAGAGAGTTATCGATGATTCTGCATACTTCTCATAGATGAAATACCAAGATTATCGCAGAAAATGCATATTTCAGCGGGAAACCCCACGAAAACCAAGTTATTGGCGGCTCTACATATCGAACGCACTGTGGGGTGGTGGAAACACCAGAAAACGTGTTTCTCACATTAAATAGCTCGAAAAGAGCCATCTAGATGATCCTGAATACTTGTGGCAGAAGACTCACCAAGCTTATCGCAGAAAATGCATATCTCAGCTGGAAACACCACGAAAATCAAGATATCGCCGGTTCTGCATATCAAACGCACTGTGGAGTGGTGAAAACACCAGAAAACTTGCATTTTCGCATTAAATAGCTCGAAACGAGCGATCTAGATGATTCTGCATACTTCTGACTAAAGTCTCACCAAGATTATCGCAGAAAATGCATATTTCAGCTGGAAACCACACGAAAACCAAGTTATCGGCGGCTCTACATATCAAACGCACTGTGGATTGGTCAAAACACCAGAAAACTTGTTTTTTCGCATTAAATAGCTCCAAACGAGCGATCCAGATGATTCTGCATACTTCTGACTAAAGTCTCACCAAGATTATCGCACAAAATGCATATCTCAGCTGGAAACCCCACGAAAACCAAGATATCGGCGGCTCTACATATCAAACGCACTGTGGAGTGGTCAAAACACCAGAAAACTTGTTTTGTCGCATTAAATAGCTCGAAAAGAGAGTTCTCGATGATTCTGCATACTTCTCATAGATGAAACAAAGATTATCGCAGAAAATGCATATTTCAGCTGGAAACCACACGAAAACCAAGTTATTGGCGGCTCTACATATCAAACGCACTGTGGAGTGGTCAAAACACCAGAAAACTTGTTTTTTCGCATTAAATAGCTCGAAAAGAGAGTTCTCGATGATTCTGCATACTTCTCATAGATGAAATACCAAGATTATCGCAGAAAATGCATATTTCAGCTGGAAACCCCACGAAAACCAAGTTATCGGCGGCTCTACATAACGAACGCACTGTGGGGTGGTGGAAACACCAGAAAACGTGTTACTCGCATTAACAAGCTCGAAAAGAGCGTTCTGGATGATTCTTAATACTTCTCATAGATGAAACACAAAGATTATCGCAGGAAATGCATATTTCAGCTGGAAACCACACGAAAACCAAGTTATCGGAGGCTCTACATATCAAACGCACTGTGGATTGGTCAAAACACCAGAAAACTTGTTTTTTCGCATTAAATAGCTCGAAACGAGCGATCCAGATGATTCTGCATACTTCTGACTAAAGTCTCACCAAGATTATCGCAGAAAATGCATATCTCAGCTGGAAACCCCACGAAAACCAAGATATCGCCGGTTCTGCATATCAGACGCACTGTGGAGTGATGAAAACACCAGATAACGTGTTTCTCGCATTAAATAGCTCGAATAGAGCGATCTCGATGATTCTGCATACTTCTGACAGAAGACACACCAAGATTATCGCAGAAAATGAATATTTCAGCTGGAAACCCCACGAAAACCAAGTTATCGGCGGCTCTACATATCAGACGCACTGTGGAGTGGTCAAAATACCAGAAAACTTGTTTTTTCGCATTAAATAGCTCGAAAAGAGAGTTCTCGATGATTCTGCATACTTCTCATAGATGAAACACCGAGATTATCGCAGAAAATGCATATTTCAGCGGGAAACCCCACGAAAACCAAGTTATCGGCGGCTCTACATATCAAACGCACTGTGGAGTGGTCAAAACACCAGAAAACTTGTTTTTTCGCATTAAATAGCTCGAATCGAGCGATCTAGATGATTCTGCATACTTCGGACAGAAGTCTCACCAATATTATCGCAGAAAATGCATATCTCTGCTTGAAACCTCACGAAAACCACGATGTCGCCGGTTCTGCATATCAAACGCACTGTGGGGTGGTGAAAACACCAGAAAACGTGTTTCTCGCATTAAATAGCTCGAATAGAGCGATCACGATGATTCTGCATACTTCTGACAGAAGACTCACCAAGATGATCGCAGAAAATGCATATCTCTGCTGGAAACCCCACGAAAACCAACATATCGTCGGTTCTGCATATCAGACGCACTGTGGAATGTTGAAAACACCAGAAAACGTGTTTCTCGCATTAACTAACTCGAAAAGAGCGTTCTCGATGATTCTGCATACTTCTCATGGATGAAACACCAAGATTATCGCAGAAAATGCATATCTCAGCTGGAAACCCCACGAAAACCAAGATATCGCCGGTTCTGCATATCAGACGCACTGTGGAGTGCTGAAAACACCAGAAAACGTGTTTCTCGCATTAACTAACTCGAAAAGAGCGTTCTCGATGATTCTGCATACTTCTCATGGATGAAACACCAAGATTATCGCAGAAAATGCATATCTCAGCTGGAAACCCCACGAAAACCAAGATATCGCCGGTTCTGCATATCAGACGCACTGTGGAGTGGTGAAAACACCAGAAAACGTGTTTCTCGCATTAAATAGCTCGAATAGAGCGATCACGATGATTCTGCATACTTCTGACAGAAGACTCACCAAGATGATCGCAGAAAATGCATATCTCAGCTGGAAACCCCACGAAAACCAAGATATCGCCGGTTCTGCATATCAGACGCACTGTGGAGTGGTGAAAACACCAGAAAACGTGTTTCTCGCATTAACTAACTCGAAAAGAGCGTTCTCGATGATTCTGCATACTTCTCATGGATGAAACACCAAGATCATCGCAGAAAATTCATATCTCAGCTGGAAACCCCACGAAAACCAAGATATCGCCGGTTCTGCATATCAGACGCACTGTGGAGTGGTGAAAACACCAGAAAACGTGTTTCTCGCATTAACTAGCTCGAAAAGAGCGTTCTCGATGATTCTGCATACTTCGCATAGATGAAACACCAAGATTATCGCAGAAAATGCATATTTCAGCTGGAAACCCCACGAAAACCAAGTTATCGGCGGCTCTACATATCAAACGCACTGCGGAGTGGTCAACACACCAGATAACGTGTTTCTCGTATTAAATAGCTCGAAAAGAGAGATATCGATGATTCTACATTCTTCGGACAGAAGTCTCACCAATATTATCGCAGAAAATGCATATCTGAGCTTGAAACCCGACGAAAACCACGATGTCGCCGGTTCTGCATATCAAACGCACTGTGGGGTGGTGAAAACACCAGAAAACGTGTTTCTCGCATTAAATAGCTCGAATAGAGCGATCACGATGATTCTGCATACTTCTGACCGAAGACTCACCAAGATGATCGCAGAAAATGCATATCTCAGCTGGAAACCCCACGAAAACCAAGATATCGTCGGTTCTGCATATCAGACGCACTGTGGAATGTTGAAAACACCAGAAAAATTGTTTCTCGCATGCACTAACTCGAAAAGAGCGTTCTCGATGATTCTGCATACTTCTCATAGATGAAACACCAAGATTATCGCAGAAAATGCATATTTCAGCTGGAAACCCCACGAAAACCAAGTTATCGGCGGCTCTACATATCAAACGCAGTGTGGAGTGGTCAAAACACCAGAAATCTTGTTTTTTCGCATTAAATAGCTCGAAAAGAGCGTTCTCGATGATTCTGCATACTTCTCATAGATGAAACACCAAGATTATCGCAGAAAATGCATATTTCAGCTGGAAACCCCACGAAAACCAAGTTATCGGCGGCTCTACATATCAAACGCACTGTGGATTGGTCAACACACCAGAAAACTTGTTTTTTCGCATTAAATAGCTCGAATCGAGCGATCTAGATGATTCTGCATACTTCGGACAGAAGTCTCACCAATATTATCGCAGAAAATGCATATCTCTGCTTGAAACCCCACGAAAACCAACATATCGTCGGTTCTGCATATCAGACGCACTGTGGAATGTTGAAAACACCAGAAAACGTGTTTCTCGCATTAACTAACTCGAAAAGAGCGTTCTCGATGATTCTGCATACTTCTCATGGATGAAACACCAAGGTTATCGCAGAAAATGCATATCTCAGCTGGAAACCCCACGAAAACCAAGATATCGCCGGCTCTGCATATCAAACGCACTGTGGAGTGGTCAAAACACCAGATAACGTGTTTCTCGCAATAAATAGCTCGAAAAGAGAGATCTAGATGATTCTGCATACTTGTGGCAGAAGACTCACCAAGCTTATCGCAGAAAATGCATATCTCAGCTGGAAACCCCACGAAAACCAAGATATCGCCGGTTCTACATATCAAACGCCCTGTGGAGTGATGAAAACACCAGATAACGTGTTTCTCGCATTAAATAGCTCGAATAGAGCGATCTCGATGATTCTGCATACTTCTGACAGAAGACACACCAAGATTATCGCAGAAAATGCATATTTCAGCTGGAAACCCCACGAAAACCATGTTATCGGCGGCTCTACATATCAAACGCACTGTGGAGTGGTCAAAACACCAGATAACGTGTTTCTCGCATTAAATAACGCGAAAAGAGCGATATCGATGATTCTGCATACTTGTGGCAGAAGAGTCACCAAGCTTATCGCAGAAAATGCATATCTCAGCTGGAAACCCCACGAAAACCAAGATATCGCCGGTTCTGCATATCAAACGCCCTGTGGAGTGATGAAAACAGCAGATAACGTGTTTCTCGCATTAAATAGCTCGCATAGAGCGATCTCGATGATTCTGCATACTTCTGACCGAAGACTCACCAAGATGATCGCAGAAAATGCATATCTCAGCTGGAAACCCCACGAAAACCAAGATATCGCCGGTTCTGCATATCAGACGCACTGTGGAGTGGTGAAAACACCAGAAAACGTGTTTCTCGCATTAAATAGCTCGAATAGAGCGATCACGATGATTCTGCATACTTCTGACAGAAGACTCACCAAGATGATCGCAGAAAATGCATATCTCAGCTGGAAACACCACGAAAACCAAGATATCGCCGGTTCTGCATATCAGACGCACTGTGGAGTGGTGAAAACACCAGAAAACGTGTTTCTCGCATTAACTAACTCGAAAAGAGCGTTCTCGATGATTCTGCATACTTCTCATGGATGAAACACCAAGATCATCGCAGAAAATGCATATCTCAGCTGGAAACCCCACGAAAACCAAGATATCGCCGGTTCTGCATATCAGACGCACTGTGGAGTGGTGAAAACACCAGAAAACGTGTTTCTCGCATTAACTAGCTCGAAAAGAGCGTTCTCGATGATTCTGCATACTTCGCATAGATGAAACACCAAGATTATCGCAGAAAATGCATATTTCAGCTGGAAACCCCACGAAAACCAAGTTATCGGCGGCTCTACATATCAAACGCACTGCGGAGTGGTCAACACACCAGATAACGTGTTTCTCGTATTAAATAGCTCGAAAAGAGAGATATCGATGATTCTACATTCTTCGGACAGAAGTCTCACCAATATTATCGCAGAAAATGCATATCTGAGCTTGAAACCCGACGAAAACCACGATGTCGCCGGTTCTGCATATCAAACGCACTGTGGGGTGGTGAAAACACCAGAAAACGTGTTTCTCGCATTAAATAGCTCGAATAGAGCGATCACGATGATTCTGCATACTTCTGACCGAAGACTCACCAAGATGATCGCAGAAAATGCATATCTCAGCTGGAAACCCCACGAAAACCAAGATATCGTCGGTTCTGCATATCAGACGCACTGTGGAATGTTGAAAACACCAGAAAAATTGTTTCTCGCATGCACTAACTCGAAAAGAGCGTTCTCGATGATTCTGCATACTTCTCATAGATGAAACACCAAGATTATCGCAGAAAATGCATATTTCAGCTGGAAACCCCACGAAAACCAAGTTATCGGCGGCTCTACATATCAAACGCAGTGTGGAGTGGTCAAAACACCAGAAATCTTGTTTTTTCGCATTAAATAGCTCGAAAAGAGCGTTCTCGATGATTCTGCATACTTCTCATAGATGAAACACCAAGATTATCGCAGAAAATGCATATTTCAGCTGGAAACCCCACGAAAACCAAGTTATCGGCGGCTCTACATATCAAACGCACTGTGGATTGGTCAACACACCAGAAAACTTGTTATTTCGCATTAAATAGCTCGAATCGAGCGATCTAGATGATTCTGCATACTTCGGACAGAAGTCTCACCAATATTATCGCAGAAAATGCATATCTCTGCTTGAAACCTCACGAAAACCACGATGTCGCCAGTTCTGCATATCAATCGCACTGTGGGGTGGTGAAAACACCAGAAAACGTGTTTCTCGCATTAAATAGCTCGAATAGAGCGATCACGATGATTCTGCATACTTCTGACAGAAGACTCACCAAGATGATCGCAGAAAATGCATATCTCTGCTGGAAACCCCACGAAAACCAACATATCGTCGGTTCTGCATATCAGACGCACTGTGGAATGTTGAAAACACCAGAAAACGTGTTTCTCGCATTAACTAACTCGAAAAGAGCGTTCTCGATGATTCTGCATACTTCTCATGGATGAAACACCAAGATTATCGCAGAAAATGCATATCTCAGCTGGAAACCCCACGAAAACCAAGATATCGCCGGCTCTGCATATCAAACGCACTGTGGAGTGGTCAAAACACCAGATAACGTGTTTCTCGCATTAAATAGCTCGAAAAGAGAGATCTAGATGATTCTGCATACTTGTGGCAGAAGACTCACCAAGCTTATCGCAGAAAATGCATATCTCAGCTGGAAACCCCACGAAAACCAAGATATCGCCGGTTCTACATATCAAACGCCCTGTGGAGTCATGAAAACACCAGATAACGTGTTTCTCGCATTAAATAGCTCGAATAGAGCGACCTCGATGATTCTGCATACTTCTGACAGAAGACACACCAAGATTATCGCAGAAAATGCATATTTCAGCTGGAAACCCCACGAAAACCATGTTATCGGCGGCTCTACATATCAAACGCACTGTGGAGTGGTCAAAACACCAGATAACGTGTTTCTCGCATTAAATAACGCGAAAAGAGCGATATCGATGATTCTGCATACTTGTGGCAGAAGAGTCACCAAGCTTATCGCAGAAAATGCATATCTCAGCTGGAAACCCCACGAAAACCAAGATATCGCCGGTTCTGCATATCAAACGCCCTGTGGAGTGATGAAAACAGCAGATAACGTGTTTCTCGCATTAAATAGCTCGCATAGAGCGATCTCGATGATTCTGCATACTTCGCATAGATGAAACACCAAGATTATCGCAGAAAATGCATATTTCAGCTGGAAACCCCACGAAAACCAAGTTATCGGCGGCTCTACATATCAAACGCACTGTGGAGTGGTCAAAGCACCAGAAAACTTGTTTTTTCGCATTCAATAGCTGGAAACGAGCGATCTAGATGATTCTGCATACTTCTGACTGAAGTCTCACCAAGATTATCGCAGAAAATGCATATCTCAGCTAGCAAACTCACGAAAATCAAGATGTCGCCGGTTCTGCATATCAAACGCACTGTGGAGTGGTGAAAACACCAGAAAACGTGTTTCTCGCATTAACTAGCTCGAAATGAGCGTTCTCGATGATTCTGCATACTTCGCATAGATGAAACACCAAGATTATCGCAGAAAATGCATATTTCAGCTGGAAACCCCACGAAAACCAAGTTATCGGCGGCTCTACATATCAAACGCACTGCGGAGTGGTCAACACACCAGATAACGTGTTTCTCGTATTAAATAGCTCGAAAAGAGAGATATCGATGATTCTACATACTTCGGACAGAAGTCTCACCAATATTATCGCAGAAAATGCATATCTGAGCTTGAAACCCGACGAAAACCACGATGTCGCCGGTTCTGCATATCAAACGCACTGTGGGGTGGTGAAAACACCAGAAAACGTGTTTCTCGCATTAAATAGCACGAATAGAGCGATCACGATGATTCTGCATACTTCTGACCGAAGACTCACCAAGATGATCGCAGAAAATGCATATCTCAGCTGGAAACCCCACGAAAACCAAGATATCGTCGGTTCTGCATATCAGACGCACTGTGGAATGTTGAAAACACCAGAAAAATTGTTTCTCGCATGCACTAACTCGAAAAGAGCGTTCTCGATGATTCTGCATACTTCTCATAGATGAAACACCAAGATTATCGCAGAAAATGCATATTTCAGCTGGAAACCCCACGAAAACCAAGTTATCGGCGGCTCTACATATCAAACGCAGTGTGGAGTGGTCAAAACACCAGAAATCTTGTTTTTTCGCATTAAATAGCTCGAAAAGAGCGTTCTCGATGATTCTGCATACTTCTCATAGATGAAACACCAAGATTATCGCAGAAAATGCATATTTCAGCTGGAAACCCCACGAAAACCAAGTTATCGGCGGCTCTACATATCAAACGCAGTGTGGAGTGGTCAAAACACCAGAAATCTTGTTTTTTCGCATTAAATAGCTCGAAAAGAGCGTTCTCGATGATTCTGCATACTTCTCATAGATGAAACACCAATATTATCGCAGAAAATGCATATCTCTGCTTGAAACCTCACGAAAACCACGATGTCGCCGGTTCTGCATATCAATCGCACTGTGGGGTGGTGAAAACACCAGAAAACGTGTTTCTCGCATTAAATAGCTCGAATAGAGCGATCACGATGATTCTGCATACTTCTGACAGAAGACACACCCAGATTATCGCAGAAAATGCATATTTCAGCTGGAAACCCCACGAAAACCATGTTATCGGCGGCTCTACATATCAAACGCACTGTGGAGTGGTCAAAACACCAGATAACGTGTTTCTCGCATTAAATAACGCGAAAAGAGCGATATCGATGATTCTGCATACTTCGGACAGAAGTCTCACCAATATTATCACAGAAAATGCATATCTCAGCTTGAAACCTTACGAAAATCAAGATGACCCCGGTTCTGCATATCAAACGCACTGTGGAGTGGTGAAAACAACCAGATAACGTGTTTCTCGCATTAAATAGCTCGAATCGAGCGATCTAGGTGATTCTGCATACTTCTGACTGAAGTCTCACCAATATTATCGCAGAAAATGCATATCTCAGCTTGAAACCCGACGATAACCACGATGTCGCCGGTTCTGCATATCAAACGCACTGTGGGGTGGTGAAAACACCAGAAAACGTGTTTCTCGCATTAAATAGTTCGAATAGAGCGATCACGATGATTATGCATACTTTTGACAGAAGACTCACCAAGATGATCGCAGAAAATGCATATCTCAGCTGGAAACCCCACGAAAACCAAGATATCGTCGGTTCTACATATCAAACGCACTGTGGAGTGGTCAACACACCAGAAAACTTGTTTTTTCGCATTAAATAGCTCGAATCGAGCGATCTAGATGATTCTGCATACTTCGGACAGAAGTCTCACCAATATTATCGCAGAAAATGCATATCTCTGCTTGAAACCTCACGAAAACCACGATGTCGCCGGTTCTGCATATCAATCGCACTGTGGGGTGGTGAAAACACCAGAAAACGTGTTTCTCGCATTAAATAGCTCGAATAGAGCGATCACGATGATTCTGCATACTTCTGACAGAAGACTCACCAAGATGATCGCAGAAAATGCATATCTCTGCTGGAAACCCCACGAAAACCAACATATCGTCGGTTCTGCATATCAGACGCACTGTGGAATGTTGAAAACACCAGAAAACGTGTTTCTCGCATTAACTAACTCGAAAAGAGCGTTCTCGATGATTCTGCATACTTCTCATGGATGAAACACCAAGATTATCGCAGAAAATGCATATCTCTGCTTGAAACCTCACGAAAACCACGATGTCGCCAGTTCTGCATATCAATCGCACTGTGGGGTGGTGAAAACACCAGAAAACGTGTTTCTCGCATTAAATAGCTCGAATAGAGCGATCACGATGATTCTGCATACTTCTGACAGAAGACTCACCAAGATGATCGCAGAAAATGCATATCTCTGCTGGAAACCCCACGAAAACCAACATATCGTCGGTTCTGCATATCAGACGCACTGTGGAATGTTGAAAACACCAGAAAACGTGTTTCTCGCATTAACTAACTCGAAAAGAGCGTTCTCGATGATTCTGCATACTTCTCATGGATGAAACACCAAGATTATCGCAGAAAATGCATATCTCAGCTGGAAACCCCACGAAAACCAAGATATCGCCGGTTCTACATATCAAACGCCCTGTGGAGTGATGAAAACACCAGATAACGTGTTTCTCGCATTAAATAGCTCGAATAGAGCGATCTCGATGATTCTGCATACTTCTGACAGAAGACACACCAAGATTATCGCAGAAAATGCATATTTCAGCTGGAAACCCCACGAAAACCATGTTATCGGCGGCTCTACATATCAAACGCACTGTGGAGTGGTCAAAACACCAGATAACGTGTTTCTCGCATTAAATAACGCGAAAAGAGCGATATCGATGATTCTGCATACTTGTGGCAGAAGAGTCACCAAGCTTATCGCAGAAAATGCATATCTCAGCTGGAAACCCCACGAAAACCAAGATATCGCCGGTTCTGCATATCAAACGCCCTGTGGAGTGATGAAAACAGCAGATAACGTGTTTCTCGCATTAAATAGCTCGCATAGAGCGATCTCGATGATTCTGCATACTTCGCATAGATGAAACACCAAGATTATCGCAGAAAATGCATATTTCAGCTGGAAACCCCACGAAAACCAAGTTATCGGCGGCTCTACATATCAAACGCACTGTGGAGTGGTCAAAGCACCAGAAAACTTGTTTTTTCGCATTCAATAGCTGGAAACGAGCGATCTCGATGATTCTGCATACTTCTGCCTGAAGTCGCACCATGATTATCGTAGAAAATGTATATCTCAGCTTGAAACCCGACCGAAACCAAGATATCTACGGTTCTGCATGTCAAACGTACTGTGGAGTGGTGAATACACCAGAAAACGTGTTCCTCGCATTAAATAGCTCGAAAAGAGCGATCTCAATTATTCTGCATACTTCTGACTGAAGTCTCACCAAGCTTATCGCAGAAAATGCATATCTCAGCTTGAAACCCGACCGAAACCAAGATATCTCCGGATCTGCATATCAAACGCTCTGTGGAGTGGTCAAAACACCAGATAACGTGCTGCTCGCATTAAGTAGCTCGAAAAGAGCGTTCTGGATGATTCTGCATACTTCTCATAGATGAAACACAAAGATTATCGCAGAAAATGCATATTTCAGCTGGAAACCCCACGAAAACCATGTTATCGGCGGCTCTACATATCAAACGCACTGTGGAGAGGTCAAAACACCAGAAAACTTGTTTTTTCGCATTAAATAGCTCGAAACGAGCGATCTAGATATTTCTACATACTTCTGACTGAAGTCTCACCAAGATTATCGCATGAAATGCATATCTCAGCTGGAAACCCCACGTAAACGAAGATATCGCCGGTTCTGCATATCAAACGCCCTGTGGAGTGATGAAAACACCAGATAACGTGTTTCTCGCATTAAATAGCTCGAATAGAGCGATCTCGATGATTCTGCATACTTCTGACAGAAGACTCACAAAGATTATCGCAGAAAATGCATATTTCTGCTGGAAACCCCACGAAAACCAAGTTATCGGCGGCTCTACATATCAAACGCACTGTGGAGTGGTCAAAACACCAGGAAACTCGTTTTTTCGCTTTAAATAGCTCGAAACGAGCGATCTAGATGATTCTGCATACTTCTAACTGAAGTCTCACCAATATTATCGCAGAAAATGCATATCTCAGCTTGAAACCCGAACGAAACCAAGGTATCTCCGTTTCTGCATGTCAAACGTACTGTGGAATGGTGAATACACCAGAAAACGTGTTTCTCGCATTAAATAGCTCGAAAAGAGCAATCTAGATGATTCTGCATACTTCGGACAGAAGTCTCACCAATATTATCGCAGAAAATAGATATCTCAGCTTGAAACCTCACGAAAATCAAGATGTCGCCGATTCTGCATATCAAACGCACTGTGGAGTCGTGAAAACAACCAGATAACGTGTTTCTCGCATTAAATAGCTCGAAACGAGCGATCTCGATGATTCTGCATACTTCTGACAGAAGTCGCCACAAGATCATCGCAGAAAATGCATACCTCAGGATGAAAACCGACGAAAACCAAGATTTCGCTATTTCAGCATATCACACGCACTGTGGAGTGGTCAAAACACCAGATAACGTGTTTCTTGCATTAAATAGCTCGAAAAGAGCGATATCGATGATTCTGCATACTTCGGACAGATGTCTCACCAATATAATCGCAGAAAATGCATATCTCAGCTTGAAACCTCACGAAAATCAAGATGTCGCCGGTTCTGCATATCAAACGCACTGTGGAGTGGTGAAAACACCTGAAAACGTGTTACTCGCATTAACTAGCTCGAAAAGAGCGTTCTGGATGATTCTGCGTACTTCTCATAGATGAAAAACAAAGATTATCGCAGAAAATGCATATTTCAGCTGGAAACCCCACGAAAACCATGTTAGCGGCGGCTCTACATATCAAACGCACTGTGGAGTGGTCAAAACACCTGATAACGTGTTTCTCGCATTAAATAGCTCGAATAGAACGATCTCGATTATTCTGCATACTTCCGACAGAAGACTCACAAAGATTATCGCAGAAAATGCATATTTCAGCTGGAAACCCCACGAAAACCATGTTATCGGCGGCTCTACATATCAAGCGCACTGTGGAGTGGTCAAAACACCAGATAACGTGTTTCTCGCATTAGATAGCTCGAATAGAACGATCTCGATTATTCTGCATACTTCTGACAGAAGTCGCACCAAGATCATCGCAGAAAATGCATACCTCAGGATGAAAACCGACGAAAACCAAGATCTCGCCATTTCTGCATATCAAACGCACTGTGGAGTGGTCAAAACACCAGATAACGTGTTTATTGCATTAAATAGCTCGAAAAGAGCGATATCGATGATTCTGCATACTTCGGACAGATGTTTCACCAATATAATCGCAGAAAATGCATATCTCAGCTTGAAACCTCACGAAAACCAAGATTTCGCCATTTCTGCATATCAAACGCACTGTGGAGTGGTCAAAACACCAGATAACGTGTTTCTTGCATTAAATAGCTCGCAAAGAGCGATATCGATGATTCTGCATACTTCGGACAGATGTCTCACCAATATAATCGCAGAAAATGCATACCTCAGGATGAAAACCGACGAAAACCAAGGTATCTCCGTTTCTGCATGTCAAACGTACTGTGGAGTGGTGAATACACCAGAAAACGTGTTTCTCGCATTAAATAGCTCGAAAAGAGCGATCTAGATGATTCTGTATACTTCGGACAGAAGTCTCACAATATTATCGCAGAAAATGCATATTTCAGCTGGAAACCCCACGAAAACAATGTTAGCGGCGGCTCTACATATCAAACGCACTGTGGAGTGGTCAAAACACCAGATAACGTGTTTCTCGCATTAAATATCTCGAATAGAACGATCTCGATTATTCTGCATACTTCTGACAGATGTCTCACCAATATAATCGCAGAAAATGCATACCTCAGGATGAAAACCGACGAAAACCAAGGTATCTCCGTTTCTGCATATCAAACGCACTGTGGAGTGGTCAAAACACCAGATAACGTGTTTCTCGCATTAAATAGCTCGAATAGAACGATCTCGATGATTCTGCATACTTCTGACAGAAGTCGCACCAAGATCAACGCAGAAAATGCATACCTCAGGATGAAAACCGACGAAAACCAAGATTTCGCCATTTCTATATATCAAACGCACTGTGGAGAGGTCAAAACACCAGATAACGTGTTTCTTGCATTAAATAGCTCGAAAAGAGCGATATCGATGATTCTGCATACTTCTGACAGAAGTCGCACCAAGATCATCGCAGAAAATGCATACCTCAGAATGAAAACCGACGAAAACCAAGATTTCGTCATTTCTGCATATCAAACGCACTGTGGAGTGGTGAAAACACCAGATAGCGTGTTTCTCGCATTAAATAGCTCGAAACGAACGATCTAGATGATTCTGCATACTGCTGACAGAAGTCGCACCAAGATCATCGCAGAAAATGCATACCTCAGAATGAAAACCGACGAAAACCAAGATTTCGCCATTTCTGCATATCAAACGCACTGTGGAGTGGTGAAAACACCAGATAGCGTGTTTCTCGCATTAAATAGCTCGAAACGAACGATCTAGATGATTCTGCATACTGCTGACTGAAGTCTCACCAATATTATCGCAGTAAATGCATATCTCAGCTTGAAACCTCACGAAAATCAAGATGTCGCCGGTTCTGCAAATCAAACGCACTGTGGAGTGCTGAAAACAACCAGATAACGTGTTTCTAGCATTAAATTGCTCGAAACGAGCGATCTCGATGATTCTGCATACTTCTGACAGAAGTCGCACCAAGATCATCGCAGAAAATGCATACCTCAGGATGAAAACCGACGAAAAATAAGATTTCGCCATTTCTGCATATCAAACGCACTGTGGAGTGGTCAAAACACCAGATAACGTGTTTCTCGCATTAAATAGCTCGAAAACAGCGATTTCGGTTATTCTGCACGCTTGTCACAGAAGAAACTCGAAGATTATCACTGAAAATGCATGTCTTAGCTGGCAACCACACGAAAACGAAGGTATCGCAGTTTCCGCATATCAAACGCACTGTGAAGTACTGAAAACACCAGAAAACGTGTTTTTCGCATTAAATAGCACGAAAACAGCGATTTCTGTGATTCTGCATACTTTTCACACAGGAATATCCAAGAGTATCGTAGAAAATGCATGTCTCATCTGGAAACCCCACGAAAACGAAGATATCGCAGATTCCGCATGTCAAACGCACTGTGGACTGCTGAAAACACCAGAAAACGTGTATTTCGCATTAAATAGCACGAAAACAGGGATCTTGGTGATTCTGCACACTTGTCACAGAAGAATCATGCACATTATCACTGAAAATGCATATCTCACCTGGAAACCCAACGAAACCGAAGATATCGCTGTTTCCGCATATCAAACGCATTGTAGAGTGCTGAAAGCACCAGGAAACGTGGTTTTCGCATTCAATAGCACGAAAACAGCGATTTCTGCGATTCTGCATACTTTTCGCAGAAGAATATCCAAGATTATCGTAGAAAATGCATGTCTCAGCTGCAAACCCCACGAAAACGAAGATATCGCCGGTTCTGCAAATCAAACGCACTGTGGAGTGCTGAAAACAACCAGATAACGTGTTTCTAGCATTAAATTGCTCGAAACGAGCGATCTCGATGATTCTGCATACTTCTGACAGAAGTCGCACCAAGATCATCGCAGAAAATGCATACCTCAGGATGAAAACCGACGAAAAATAAGATTTCGCCATTTCTGCATATCAAACGCACTGTGGAGTGGTCAAAACACCAGATAACGTGTTTCTCGCATTAAATAGCTCGAAAACAGCGATTTCGGTTATTCTGCACGCTTGTCACAGAAGAAACTCGAAGATTATCACTGAAAATGCATGTCTTAGCTGGCAACCACACGAAAACGAAGGTATCGCAGTTTCCGCATATCAAACGCACTGTGAAGTACTGAAAACACCAGAAAACGTGTTTTTCGCATTAAATAGCACGAAAACAGCGATTTCTGTGATTCTGCATACTTTTCACACAGGAATATCCAAGAGTATCGTAGAAAATGCATGTCTCATCTGGAAACCCCACGAAAACGAAGATATCGCAGATTCCGCATGTCAAACGCACTGTGGACTGCTGAAAACACCAGAAAACGTGTATTTCGCATTAAATAGCACGAAAACAGGGATCTTGGTGATTCTGCACACTTGTCACAGAAGAATCATGCACATTATCACTGAAAATGCATATCTCACCTGGAAACCCAACGAAACCGAAGATATCGCTGTTTCCGCATATCAAACGCATTGTAGAGTGCTGAAAGCACCAGGAAACGTGGTTTTCGCATTCAATAGCACGAAAACAGCGATTTCTGCGATTCTGCATACTTTTCGCAGAAGAATATCCAAGATTATCGTAGAAAATGCATGTCTCAGCTGCAAACCCCACGAAAACGAAGATATCGCAGTTTCCGCATATCAAACGCACTGTGAAGTGCTGAAAACGCCAGAAAACGTGTTTTTCGCATTCAATAGCACGAAAACAGCGATTTTGGTGATTCTGCATACTTCTCGCAGAAGGATATCCAAGATTATCGTAGAAAATGCATTTCTCATCTGGGAACCCCACGAAAACGAAGATATCGCAGTTTCCGCATATCAAACTCACTGTGAAGTTCTGAATACACCAGAAAACGTGTTTTTCGCATTCAATAGCACGAAAACAGCGATTTCGGTGATTCTGCACACTTCTAACAGCAGAATCATGAAGATTATCACTGAAAATGCATATGTCAGCTGGAAACCCAACGAAACCGAACATATCGCTGTACCCGCATGTCAAACGCACTGTGGAGTGCTGAACACGCCTGAAAACGAGTTTTTCGCATAAAATAGCACGAAAACAGCGATTTCGGTGATTCTACACTTGTCACAGAAGAATCATGAAGATTATAACTGAAAATGGATATCATAGCTGGAAACCCAACGAAACCGAAGATATCGCTGTATCCGAATGTCAAACGCACTGTGGAGTGCTGAAAACACCTGAAAACGTGTTTATTGCATTAAATTGCACGAAAACAGCGATTTCGATTATTCTGCACGCATGTCACAGGAGACACTCGAAGATTATCACTGAAAGTGCATGTCTCAGCTGGCAACCCCACGAAAACGAAGATATCGCTGTTTCCGCATATCAAACGCACTGTGGAGTGCTGAAAACACCAGGAAACGTGTTTTTCGCATTCAATAGCACGAAAACAGCGATTTCGGTGATTCTACACTTGTCACAGAAGAATCATCAAGATTATCACTGAAAATGCATATCTCAGCTTGAAACCTCACGAAAACCAAGATATCTCCGGTTCTGCACATCAAACGTATTGTGGAGTGGCGAAAACACCAGAAATCGTGTTTCACGCATTAAGTAGCTCGAAAAGAGCGTTCTCGATGATTCTGCATACGTCTCATTGATGAAACACCAAGATTATCGCCGAAAATGCAAATCTCAGCTTGAAACCTCACGAAAATCAGTATGTCGCCGGTTCTGCATATCAAACGCACTGTGGAGTGGTGAAAACAACCCGATAACGTGTTTCTCGCATTAAATAGCTCGAAAAGAGCGTTCTCGAAGATTCTGCATACTTCTGACAGATTCTCAACAAGATTATCGTAGAAAATGCATATCTCAGCTTGAAACCCGACCGAAACCAAGATATCTACGGTTCTGCATGTCAAATGTACTGTGGAGTGGTGAATACACCAGAAAACGTGTTTCTCGCATTAAATAGCTCGAAAAGAGGGATCTCGATTATTCTGCATACTTCTGACTGAAGTCTCACCAATATTATCGCAGAAAAAGCATATCTAACTTGAAACCTCACGAAAATCATGATGTCGCCGGATCTGCACATCAAACGCACTGTGGAGTGGTGGAAACAACCAGATAACGTGTTTCTCGCATTAAATAGCTCGAAAAGAGCGATATGGATGATTCTGCATACTTCGGACAGATGTCTCACCAATATTGTCGCAGAAAATTCATATCTCAGCTTGAAACCTCATGAAAATCAAGATGTCGCCGGTTCTGTATATCAAACGCACTGTGGTATGTTGAAAACACCAGAAAACTTGTTTTTTCGCATTAAATAGCTCGAAACGAGCGATCTCGATTATTCTGCATACTTCTGACTGAAGTCTCACCAAGATTATCGCAGAAAATGCATATCTCAGCTTGAAACCCTACCGAAACCAAGATATCTCCGGTTCTGCATATCAAACGCACTGTGGAGTGGTCAAAACACCAGATAACGTGCTGCTGGCATTAAATAGCTCGAAAAGAGCGATATCGATGATTCTGCATACTTCGGACAGAAGTCTCACCAAGATTATCGCAAAAAATGCATATCTCAGCTTGAAACCTCACGAAAATCAAGATGTCGCCGGTTCTGCATATCAAACGCACTGTGGAGTGGTGAAAACATCCAGATAACGTGTTTCTCGCATTAAATAGCTCGAAACGAGCGATCTAGATGATTCTGCATACTTCTGACTGCTGTCTCACCAATATTATCGCAGAAAATGCATATCTAACTTGAAACCTCACGAAAATCATGATGTCGCCGGTTCTGCATATGAAACGCACTGTGGTATGTTGAAAACACCAGAAAACTTGTTTTTTCGCATTAAATAGCTCGAAACGAGCGATCTCGATTATTCTGCATACTTCTGACTGAAGTCTCACCAAGATTATCGCAGAAAATGCATATCTCAGCTTGAAACCCTACCGAAACCAAGATATCTCCGGTTCTGCATATCAAACGCACTGTGGTATGTTGAAAACACCAGAAAACTTGTTTTTTCGCATTAAATATCTCGGAACGAGCGATCTCGATTATTCTGCATACTTCCGACTGAAGTCTCACCAATATTATCGCAGAAAATGCATATCTCAGCTTGAAACCCGTCGAAAACCAAGATGTCGCCGGTTCTGCATATCAAACGCACTGTGGAGTGCTGAAAACAACCAGATAACGAGTTTCTAGCATTAAATTGCTCGAAACGAGCGATCTCGATGATTCTGCGTACTTCTGACAGAAGTCGCACCAAGATCATCGCAGAAAATGCATACCTCAGGATGAAAACCGACGAAAACCAAGATTTCGCCATTTCTGCATATCAAACGCACTGTGGAGTGGTCAAAACACCAGATAACGTGTTTCTCGCATTAAATAGCTCGAAAACAGCGATTTCGGTTATTCTGCACGCTTGTCACAGATGAAACTCGAAGATTATCACTGAAAATGCATGTCTTAGCTGGCAACCACACGAAAACGAAGATATCGCAGTTTCCGCATATCAAACGCACTGTGAAGTTCTGAAAACAGCAGAAAACGTGTTTTTCGCATTAAATAGCACGAAAACAGCGATTTCTGTGACTCTGCATACTTTTCACACAGGAATATCCAAGAGTATCGTAGAAAATGCATGTCTCACCTGGAAACCCCACGAAAACGAAGATATCGCAGTTTCCGCATGTCAAACGCACTGTGGACTGCTGAAAACACCAGAAAACGTGTATTTCGCATTAAATAGCACGAAAACAGCGATCTTGGTGATTCTGCACACTTGTCACAGAAGAATCATGCACATTATCACTGAAAATGCATATCTCACCTGGAAACCCAACGAAACCGAAGATATCGCTGTTTCCGCATATCAAACGCATTGTAGAGTGCTGAAAGCACCAGGAAACGTGGTTTTCGCATTCAATAGCGCGAAAACAGAGATTTTGGTGATTCTGCATACTTCTCGCAGAAGGATATCCAAGATTATCGTAGAAAATGCATTTCTCATCTGGAAACCCCACGAAGACGAAGATATCGCAGTTTCCGCATATCAAACTCACTGTGAAGTTCTGACAACACCAGAAAACGTGTTTTTCGCATTCAGTAGCACGAAAACAGCGATCTTGGTGATTCTGCACACTTGTCACAGAAGAATCATGCACATTATCACTGAAAATGCATGTCTCAGCTGCAAACCCCACGAAAACGAAGACATCGCAGTTTCCGCATGTCAAACGCACTATGGAGTGCTGAAAACTCCAGAAAACGTGTTTTTCGCATTTAGTAGCACGAAAACAGCGATTTCGGTTATTCTGCACGCTTGTCACAGAAGAATCATCAAGATTATCACTGAAAATGCATATCTCAGCTTGAAACCTCACGAAAACCAACATATCTACGGTTCTGCACATCAAAGGTACTGTGGAGTGGCGAAAACACCAGAAATAGTGTTTCACGCATTAAGTAGCTCGAAAAGAGCGTTCTCGATGATTCTGCATACGTCTCATTGATGAAACACCAAGATTATCGCCGAAAATGCAAATCTCAGCTTGAAACCTCACGAAAATCATGATGTCGCCGGTTCTGCATATCAAACGCACTGTGGAGTGGTGAAAACAACCAGATAACGTGTTTCTCGCATTAAATAGCTCGAAAAGAGCGTTCTCGAAGATTCTGCATACTTCTGACAGATTCTCACCAAGATTATCGTAGAAAATGCATATCTCAGCTGGAGACACCACGAAAATCAAGATATCGCCGGTTCTGCATATCAAACGCACTGTGGAATGTTGAAAACACCAGAAAACTTGTTTTTTCGCATTAAATAGCTCGAAACGAGCGATCTCGATTATGCTGCATACTTCTGACTGAAGTCTCACCAAGATTATCGCAGAAAATGCATATCTCAGCTTGAAACCCTACCGAAACCAAGATATCTCCGGTTCTGCATATCAAACGCTCTGTGGAGTGGTCAAAACACCAGCTAACGTGTTGCTCGCATTAAGTAGCTAGAAAAGAGCGATATCGATGATTCGGCATCCATCTGACAGAAGTCGCACCAAGATCATCGCAGAAAATGCATACCTCAGGATGAAAACCGACGAAAACCAAGATTTCGCCATTTCTGCATATCAAACGCACTGGGGAGTGGTCAAAACACCAGATAACGTGTTTCTCGCATTAAATAGCTCGAAAAGAGCGATATGGATGATTCTGCATACTTCGGACAGATGTCTCACCAATATTATCGCAGAAAATTCATATCACAGCTTGAAACCTCGCGAAAATCAAGATGTCGCCGGTTCTGCATATCAAACGCACTGTGGAGTGGTGAAAACACCAGAAAACGTGTTACTCGCATTAACTAGCTCGAAAAGAGCGTTCTGGATGATTCTGCATACTTCTGACAGAAGAATCACAAAGATTATCGCAGAAAATGCATATTTCTGCTGGAAACCCCACGAAAACCAAGTTATCGGCGGCTCTACATATCAAACGCACTGTGGTGTGGTCAAAACACCAGAAAACTTGTTTTTTCGCTTTAAATAGCTCGAAACGAGCGATCTAGATGATTCTGCATACTTCTAACTGAAGTCTCACCAATTTTATCGCAGAAAATGCATATCTCAGCTTGAAACCCGACCGAAACCAAGGTATCTCCGTTTCTGCATGTCAAACGTACTGTGGAGTGGTGAATACACCAGAAAACGTGTTTCTCGCATTAAATAGCTCGAAAAGAGCGATCTCGATTATTCTGCATACTTCTGACTGAAGTCTCACCAAGATTATCGCAGAAAATGCATATCTCAGCTTGAAACCCGACCGAAACCAAGATATCTCCGGTTCTGCATATCAAACGCTCTGTGGAGTGGTCAAAACACCAGCTAACGTGTTGCTCGCATTAAGTAGCTCGAAAAGAGCGATATCGATGATTCTGCATACTTCTGACAGAAGTCTCACCAATATTATCGCAGAAAATGCATATCTAACTTGAAACCTCACGAAAATCAAGATGTCGCCAGTTCTGCATATCAAACGCACTGTGGAGTGGTGAAAACAACCAGATAACCTGTTTCTCGCATTAAATAGCTCGAAACGAGCGATCTAGATGATTCTGCATACTTCTGACTGAAGTCTCACCAATATTATCGCAGAAAATGCATATCTAACTTGAAACCTCACGAAAATCAAGATGTCGCCGGTTCTGCATATCAAACGCACTGTGGAGTGGTGAAAACAACCAGATAACGAGTTTCTCGCATTAAATAGCTCGAAAAGAGCGTTCTCGAAGATTCTGCACACTTCTGACAGATTCTCACCAAGATTATCGTAGAAAATGCATATGTCAGCTTGAAACCCGACCGAAACCAAGATATCTACGGTTCTGCATGTCAAACGCTCTGTGGAGTGGTCAAAACACCAGCTAACGTGCTGCTCGCATTAAGTAGCTCGACAAGAGCGATATCGATGATTCTGCATACATCTGACAGAAGTCGCACCAAGATCATCGCAGAAAATGATTACCTCAGGATGAAAACCGACGAAAACCAAGATTTCGCCATTTCTGCATATCAAACGCACTGCGGTGTGGTCAAAACACCAGATAACGTGTTTCTCGCATTAAATAGCTCGAAAAGAGCGATATGGATGATTCTGCATACTTCGGACAGATGTCTCACCAGTATTATCGCAGAAACTTCATATCACAGCTTGAAACCTCGCGAAAATCAAGATGTCGCCGGTTCTGCATATCAAACGCACTGTGGAGTGGTGAAAACACCAGAAAACGTGTTACTCGCATTAACTAGCTCGAAAAGAGCGTTCTGGATGATTCTGCATACTTCTGACTGAAGTCTTACCAAGATTATCGCAGGAAATGCATATCTCAGCTGGAAACCCCACGAGAACCAAGATATCGCCGTTTCTGCATATCAAACGCCCTGTGGAGTGATGAAAACACTAGATAATGTGTTTCTCGCATTAAATGGCTCGAAACGAGCGATCTAGATATTTCTGCATACTTGTGACTGAAGTCTCACCAAGATTATCGCAGGAAATGCATATCTCAGCTGGAGACCCCACGAAAACCATGTTATCGGCGGCTCTACATATGAAACGCACTGTGGAGTGGTCAAAACACCAGAAAACTTGTTTTTTCGCATTAAATAGCTCGAAACGAGCGATCTAGATATTTCTGCATACTTGTGACTGAAGTCTCACCAAGATTATCGCAGGAAATGCATATCTCAGCTGGAAACCACACGAAAACCATGTTATCGGCGGCTCTACATATCAAACGCACTGTGGAGTGGTCAAAACACCAGAAAACTTGTTTTTTCGCGTTAAATAGCTCGAAACGAGCGATCTAGATATTTCTGCATACTTCTGACTGAAGTCGCACCAAGATCATCGCAGAAAATGAATACCTCAGGATGAAAACCGACGATAACCAAGATTTCACCATTTCTGCATATCAAACGCACTGCGGAGTGGTCAAAACACCAGATAACGTGTTTCTCGCATTAAATAGCTCGAAAAGAGCGATATGGATGATTCTGCATACTTCGGACAGATGTCTCACCAATATTATCGCAGAAAATTCTTATCTCAGCTGGAAACCCCACGAAAACCATGTTATCGGCGGCTCTACATATCAAACGCACTGTGGAGTGGTCAAAACACCAGAAAACTTGTTTTTTCGCATTAAATAGCTCGAAACGAGCGATCTAGATATTTCTGCATACTTCTGACTGAAGTCTCACCAAGATTATCGCAGAAAATGCATATCTCAGCTTGAAACCCGACCGAAACCAAGATATCTCCGGTTCTGCATATCAAACGCTCTGTGGAGTGGTCAAAACACCAGCTAACGTGTTGCTCGCATTAAGTAGCTCGAAAAGAGCGATATCGATGATTCTGCATACATCTGACAGAAGTCTGACCAATATTATAGCAGAAAATGCATATCTCAGCTTGAAATCCGTCGAAAACCAAGATGTCGCCGTTTCTGCATATCAAACGCACTGTGGGTTGGTGAAAACACCAGAAAACGTGTTTCTCGCATTAAATAGCTCGAAAAGAGCGATCTAGATGATTCTGCATACTTCTGACAGATGTCTCACCAATATTATCGCAGAAACTTCATATCACAGCTTGAAACCTCGCGAAAATCAAGATGTCGCCGGTTCTGCATATCAAACGCACTGTGGAGTGGTGAAAACACCAGAAAACGTGTTACTCGCATTAACTAGCTCGAAAAGAGCGTTCTGGATGATTCTGCATACTTCTCATAGATGAAACACAAAGATTATCGCAGAAAATGCATATTTCAGCTGGAAACCCCACAAAAACCATGTTATCGGCGGCTCTACATATCAAACGCACTGTGGAGTGGTCAAAACACCAGAAAACTTGTTTTTTCGCATTAAATAGCTCGAAACGTGCGATCTAGATATTTCTGCATACTTCGGACAGAAGTCTCACCGATATTATCGCAGAAGATGCATATCTCAGCTGGAAACCCCACGAAAACCAAGTTATCGGCGGCTCTACATATCAAACGCACTGTGGTGTGGTCAAAACACCAGAAAACTTGTTTTTTCGCTTTAAATAGCTCGAAACGAGCGATCTAGATGATTCTGCATACTTCTAACTGAAGTCTCACCAATATTATCGCAGAAAATGCATATCTCAGCTTGAAACCCGACCGAAACCAAGGTATCTCCGTTTCTGCATGTCAAACGTACTATAGAGTGGTGAATACACCAGAAAACGTGTTTCTCGCATTAAATAGCTCGAAAAGAGCGATCTCGATTATTCTGCATACTTCTGACTGAAGTCTCACCAAGATTATCGCAGAAAATGCATATCTCAGCTTGAAACCCGACCGAAACCAAGATATCTCCGGTTCTGCATATCAAACGCTCTGTGGAGTGGTCAAAACACCAGCTAACGTGTTACTCGCATTAAGTAGCTCGAAAAGAGCGATATCGATGATTCTGCATACATCAGACAGAAGTCTGACCAATATTATAGCAGAAAATGCATATCTCAGCTTGAAATCCGTCGAAAACCAAGATGTCGCCGTTTCTGCATATCAAACGCACTGTGGGTTGGTGAAAACACCAGAAAACGTGTTTCTCGCATTAAATAGCTCGAAACGAGCGATCTAGATGATTCTGCATACTTCTGACTGAAGTCTCACCAATATTATCGCAGAAAATGCATATCTAACTTGAAACCTCACGAAAATCAAGATGTCGCCAGTTCTGCATATCAAACGCACTGTGGAGTGGTGAAAACAACCAGATAACGTGTTTCTCGCATTAAATAGCTCGAAACGAGCGATCTAGATGATTCTGCATACTTCTGACTGAAGTCTCACCAATATTATCGCAGAAAATGCATATCTAACTTGAAACCTCACGAAAATCAAGATGTCGCCGGTTCTGCATATCAAACGCACTGTGGAGTGGTGAAAACAACCAGATAACGTGTTTCTCGCATTAAATAGCTCGAAAAGAGCGTTCTCGAAGATTCTGCATACTTCTGACAGATTCTCACCAAGATTATCGTAGAAAATGCATATCTCAGCTTGAGCCCCGACGACACCAAGATTTCGCCATTTCTGCATATCAAACGCACTGCGGAGTGGTCAAAACACCAGATAACGTGTTTCTCGAATTAAATAGCTCGAAAAGAGCGATATGGATGATTCTGCATACTTCGGACAGATGTCTCACCAATATTATCGCAGAAAATTCATATCTCAGCTTGAAACCTCACGAAAATCAAGATGTCGCCGGTTCTGCATATCAAACGCACTGTGGAGTGGTGAAAACAACCAGATAACGTGTTTCTCGCATTAAATAGCTCGAAACGAGCGATCTAGATGATTCTGCATACTTCTGACTGAAGTCTCACCAATATTATCGCAGAAAATGCATATCTAACTTGAAACCTCACGAAAATCAAGATGTCGCCAGTTCTGCATATCAAACGCACTGTGGAGTGGTGAAAACAACCAGATAACGTGTTTCTCGCATTAAATAGCTCGAAACGAGCGATCTAGATGATTCTGCATACTTCTGACTGAAGACTCACCAAGATTATCGCAGAAAATGCATATTTCAGCTTGAAACCTCACGAAAATCAAGATGTCGCCGGTACCGCATATCAAACGCACTGTGGAGTGCTGAAAACAACCAGATAAGGTGTTTCTCGCATTTAATTGCTCGAAACGAGCGAACTCGATGATTCTGCATACTTCTGACAGAAGTCGCACCAAGATCGTCGCAGAAAATGCATATCTCAGCTGGAAACACCACGAAAATCAAGATACCGCCGGCTCTACATATCAAACTCACTGTGGAGTGGTCAAAACACCAGAAAACTTGTTTTTTCGCAATAAATAGCTCGAAACGAACGATCTAGATGATTCTGCATACTTCTAACCGAAGTCTCACCAATATTGTCGCAGAAAATACATATCTCAGCTTGAAACCCGTCGAAAACCAAGATGTCGCCGTTTCTGCAAATCAAACGCACTGTGGGATGGTGAAAACACCAGAAAACTTGTTTTTTCGCATTAAATAGCTCGAAAAGAGCGATCTAGATGATTCTTGATACTTCAGACTGAAGTCTCACCGAGATTATCGCAGAAAATACATGTCTCTGCTGGAAACACCGCGAAAATCAAGATATCGCCGGTTCTGCATATCAAAGGCACTGTGGAATGTTGAAAACTGCAGAAAACGTGTTTCTCGCATTAAATAGCTCGGAAAGAGCGATCTAGATGATTCTGCATACTTCGGACAGAAGTCTCACCGATATTATCGCAGAAAATGCATATCTCAGCTTGAAACCCGACGAAAACCAAGATGTCGCCGGTTCTGCATATCAACCGCACTGTGGGGTGGTGAAAACACCAGAAAACTTGTTTTTTCGCATTAAATAGCTCGAAAAGAGCGATCTAGATGATTCTTCATACTTCAGACTGAAGTCTCACCGAGATTATCGCAGAAAATACATGTCTCTGCTGGAAACACCGCGAAAATCAAGATATCGCCGGTTCTGCATATCAAAGGCACTGTGGAATGTTGAAAACTGCAGAAAACATGTTTCTCGCATTAAATAGCTCGAAAAGAGCGATCTAGATGATTCTGCATACTTCGGACAGAAGTCTCACCGATATTATCGCAGAAAATGCATATCTCAGCTTGAAACCCGACGAAAACCCAGATGTCGCCGGTTCTGCATATCAACCGCACTGTGGGGTGGTGAAAACACCAGAAAACTTGTTTTTTCGCATTAAATAGCTCGAAAAGAGCGATCTAGATGATTCTTCATACTTCAGACTGAAGTCTCACCGAGATTATCGCAGAAAATACATGTCTCTGCTGGAAACACAGCGAAAATCAAGATATCGCCGTTTCTGCATATCAAAGGCACTGTGGAATGTTGAAAACAGCAGAAAACGTGTTTCTCGCATTCAATAGCTCGAAAAGAGCGATCTAGATGATTCTGTATACTTCGGACAGAAGTCTCACCAATATTATCGCAGAAAATGCATATCTCAGCTTGAAACCCGACGAAAACCAAGATGTCGCCGGATCTGCATATCAAACGCACTGTGGAGTGGTCAAAATACCAGAAAACTTGTTTTTTCGCATTAAATTGCTCGAAAAGAGCGATCTAGATGATTCTGTATACTTCTAACTGAAGTGTCACCAATATTATCGCAGAAAATGCTTATCTCAGCTTGAAACCCGACAGAAACCAAGGTATCTCCGTTTCTGCATGTCAAACGTACTGTGGAGTGGTGAATACACCAGAAAACGTGTTTCTCGCATTAAATAGCTCGAAAAGAGGGATCTAGATGATTCTGCATACTTCGGACAGAAGTCTCACCAATATTATCACAGAAAATGCATATCTCAGCTTGAAACCTCACGAAAATCAAGATGTCGCCGGTTCTGCATATCAAACGCACTGTGGAGTGCTGAAAACAACCAGATAAGGTGTTTCTCGCATTAAATTGCTCGAAACGAGCGATCTCGATGATTCTGCATACTTCTGACAGAAGTCGCACCAAGATCATCGCAGAAAACGCATACCTCAGGATAAAAACCGACGAAAACCAAGATTTCGCTATTTCTACATGTCAAACGTACTGTGGAGTGGTGAATACACCAGAAAACGTGTTTCTCGCATTAAATAGCTCGAAAAGAGCGATCTAGATGATTCTTCATACTTCAGACTGAAGTCTCACCGAGATTATCGCAGAAAATACATGTCTCTGCTGGAAACACCGCGAAAATCAAGATATCGCCGGTTCTGCATATCAAAGGCACTGTGGAATGTTGAAAACTGCAGAAAACGTGCTTCTCGCATTAAATAGCTCGAAAAGAGCGATCTAGATGATTCTGCATACTTCGGACAGAAGTCTCACCGATATTATCGCAGAAGATGCATATCTCAGCTTGAAACCCGACGAAAACCAAGATGTCGCCGGTTCTGCATATCAACCGCACTGTGGGGTGGTGAAAACACCAGAAAACTTGTTTTTTCGCATTAAATAGCTCGAAAAGAGCGATCTAGATGATTCTTCATACTTCAGACTGAAGTCTCACCGTGATTATCGCATAAAATACATGTCTCAGCTGGAAACACCGCGAAAATCAAGATATCGCCGGTTCTGCATTTCAAACGCACTGTGGAATGTTGAAAACTGCAGAAAACGTGTTTCTCGCATTAAACAGCTCGAAAAGAGCGATCTAGATGATTCTGCATACTTCGGACAGAAGTCTCACCAAGATTATCGCAGGAAATGCATATCTCAGCTGGAAACCCCACGAAAACCAAGATATCGCCGTTTCTGCATATCAAACGCCCTGTGGAGTGAGGAAAACACCAGATAACGTGTTTCTCGCATTAAATAGCTCGAATCGAGCGAACTAGATGATTCTACATACTTCTGACTGAACACTCACCAAGATTATCGCAGAAAAAGCATATCTCAGCTTGAAACCTCACGAAAATCAAGATGTCGCCGGTTCTGCATGTCAAACGTACTGTGGAGTTGTGAATACACCAGAAAACGTGTTTCTCGCATTAAATAGCTCGAAAAGAGCGATCTCGATTATTCTGCATACTTCTGACTGAAGTCTCACCAAGATTATCGCAGAAAATGCATATCTCAGCTTGAAACCCGACCGAAACCAAGATATCTCCGGTTCTGCATATCAAACGCTCTGTGGAGTGGTCAAAACACCAGCTAACGTGTTGCTCGCATTAAATAGCTCGAAAAGAGCGATCTAGATGATTCTGTATACTTCTAACTGAAGTGTCACCAATATTATCGCAGAAAATGCATATCTCAGCTTGAAACCCGACAGAAACCAAGGTATCTCAGTTTCTGCATGTCAAACGTACTGTGGAGTGGTGAATACACCAGAAAACGTGTTTCTCGCATTAAATAGCTCGAAAAGAGGGATCTAGATGATTCTGCATACTTCGGACAGAAGTCTCACTAATATTATCACAGAAAATGCATATCTCAGCTTGAAACCTCACGAAAATCAAGATGTCGCCGGTTCTGCATATCAAACGCACTGTGGAGTGGTGAAAACTACCAGATAACGTGTTTCTCGCATTAAATAGCTCGAAACGAGCGAACTAGATGATTCTGCATACTTCTGACTGAAGACTCACCAAGATTATCGCAGAAAATGCATATTTCAGCTTGAAACCTCACGAAAATCAAGATGTCGCCGGTTCTGCATATCAAACGCACTGTGGAGTGCTGAAAACAACCAGATAAGGTGTTTCTCGCATTAAATTGCTCGAAACGAGCGATCTCGATGATTCTGCATACTTCTGACAGAAGTAGCACCAAGATCGTCGCAGAAAATGCATACCTCAGTATAAAAACCGACGAAAACCAAGATTTCGCTATTTCTGCATGTCAAACGTACTGTGGAGTGGTGAATACACCAGAAAACGTGTTTCTCGCATTAAGTAGCTCGAAAAGAGCGATATCGATGTTTCTACATACTTCTGACTGAAGGCTCACCATGATTATCGCAGAAAATGCATATCTCAGCTTGAAACCTCACGAAAATCAAGATGTCGCCGGTTCTGCATATCAAAGGCACTGTGGAGTGCTGAAAACAACCAGATAAGGTGTTTCTCGCATTAAATTGCTCGAAACGAGCGATCTCGATGATTCTGCATACTTCTGACAGAAGTCGCACCAAGATCATCGCAGAAAACGCATACCTCAGGATAAAAACCGACGAAAACCAAGATTTCGCTATTTCTACATGTCAAACGTACTGTGGAGTGGTGAATACACCAGAAAACGTTTTTCTCGCATTAAATAGCTCGAAAAGAGCGATCTAGATGATTCTTCATACTTCAGACTGAAGTCTCACCGAGATTATCGCAGAAAATACATGTCTCAGCTGGAAACACCGCGAAAATCAAGATATCGCTGGTTCTGCATATCAAACGCACTGTGGAATGTTGAAAACTGCAGAAAACGTGTTTCTCGCATTAAGTAGCTCGAAAAGAGCGTTCTCGATGATTCTGCATACTTCGGACAGAAGTCTCACCATGATTATCGCAGGAAATGCATATCTCAGCTGCAAACCCCACGAAAACCAAGATATCGCTGGTACTGCATATCAAACGCTCTGTGGAGTGGTGAAAACACCAGATAACGTGTTTCTCGCATTAAATAGCTCGAAAAGAGCGATCTAGATGATTCTTCATACTTCAGACTGAAGTCTCACCAAGATTATCGCAGAAAATACATGTCTCTGCTGGAAACACCGCGAAAATCAAGATATCGCCGGTTCTGCATATCAAAGGCACTGTGGAATGTTGAAAACTGCAGAAAACGTGTTTCTCGCATTAAATAGCTCGAAAAGAGCGATCTAGATGATTCTGCATACTTCGGACAGAAGTCTCACCGATATTATCGCAGAAAATGCATATCTCAGCTTGAAACCCGACGAAAACCAAGATGTCGCCGGTTCTGCATATCAACCGCACTGTGGGGCGGTGAAAACACCAGAAAACTTGTTTTTTCGCATTAAATAGCTCGAAAAGAGCGATCTAGATGATTCTTCATACTTCAGACTGAAGTCTCACCGTGATTATCGCAGAAAATACATGTCTCAGCTGGAAACACCGCGAAAATCAAGATATCGCCGGTTCTGCATTTCAAACGCACTGTGGAATGTTGAAAACTGCAGAAAACGTGTTTCTCGCATTAAACAGCTCGAAAAGAGCGATCTAGATGATTCTGCATACTTCGGACAGAAGTCTCACCAAGATTATCGCAGGAAATGCATATCTCAGCTGGAAACCCCACGAAAACCAAGATATCGCCGTTTCTGCATATCAAACGCCCTGTGGAGTGAGGAAAACACCAGATAACGTGTTTCTCGCATTAAATAACTCGAATCGGGCGAACTAGATGATTCTACATACTTCTGACTGAACACTCACCAACATTATCGCAGAAAATGCATATCTCAGCTTGAAACCTCACGAAAATCAAGATGTCGCCGGTTCTGCATGTCAAACGTACTGTGGAGTTGTGAATACACCAGAAAACGTGTTTCTCGCATTAAATAGCTCGAAAAGAGCGATCTCGATTATTCTGCATACTTCGGACAGAACTCTCACCAATATTATCGCAGAAAATGCATATCTCAGCTTGAAACCCGACGAAAACCAAGATGTCGCCGGTTCTGCATATCAACCGCACTGTGGGGTGGTGAAAACACCAGAAAACTTGTTTTTTCGCATTAAACAGCTCGAAAAGAGCGATCTAGATGATTCTTCATACTTCAGACTGAAGTCTCACCGAGATTATCGCAGAAAATACATGTCTCTGCTGGAAACACAGCGAAAATCAAGATATCCCCGGTTCTGCATATCAAAGGCACTGTGGAATGTTGAAAACTGCAGAAAACGTGTTTCTCGCATTAAATAGCTCGAAAAGAGCGATCTAGATGATTCTGCATACTTCGGACAGAAGTCTCACCAATATTATCGCAGAAAATGCATATCTCAGCTTGAAACCCGACGAAAACCAAGATGTCGCCGGTTCTGCATATCAAACGCACTGTGGAGTGGTGAATACACCAGAAAACGTGTTTCTCGCATTAAATAGCTCGAAAAGAGGGATCTAGATGATTCTGCATACTTCAGACAGAAGTCTCACCAATATTATCACAGAAAATACATGTCTCTGCTGGAAACACAGCGAAAATCAAGATATCCCCGGTTCTGCATATCAATGGCACTGTGGAATGTTGAAAACTGCAGAAAACGTGTTTCTCGCATTAAATAGCTCGAAAAGAGCGATCTAGATGATTCTTCATACTTCAGACTGAAGTCTCACCGAGATTATCGCAGAAAATACATGTCTCAGCTGGAAACACCGCGAAAATCAAGATATCGCTGGCTCTGCATATCAAACGCACTGTGGAATGATGAAAACTGCAGAAAACGCGTTTCTCGCATTAAGTAGCTCGAAAAGAGCGTTCTCGATGTTTCTGCATACTTCTCATAGATGAAACACCAAGATTATCGCAGAAAATGCATATCTCAACTTGAAACCCGACCGAAACCAAGATATCTCCGTTTCTGCATGTCAAACGTACTGTGGAGTGGCCAAAACACCAGATAACGTGCTGCTCGCATTAAATAGCCCGAAACGAGCGATCTAGATGATTCTGCATACTTCTGACTGACGTCTCACCAATATTATCGCAGAAAATGCATATCTCAGATGGAAACCCCACGGAAACCAAGATATCGCAGGTTCTGCATATCAAACGCCCTGTGGATTGTTGAAAACACCAGATAATGTGTTTCTCGCATTAAATAGCTCGAAACGAGCGAACTAGATGATTCTGCATACTTCTGACTGAAGACTCACCAAGATTATCGCAGAAAATGCATATCTCAGCTTGAAACCTCACGAAAATCAAGATGTCGCCGGTTCTGCATATCAAAGGCACTGTGGAATGATGAAAACTGCAGAAAACGTGTTTCTCGCATTAAGTAGCTCGAATAGAGCGATCTCGATGATTCTGCATACTTCTGACAGAAGACTCACAAAGATTATCGCAGAAAATGCATATTTGAGCTGGAAACACCACGAAAACCAAGTTATCGGCGGCTCTACATATCAAACGCTCTGTGGAGTGGTCAAAACACCAGAAAACTTGTTTTTTCGCATTAAATAGCTGGAAACGAGCGATCTAGATGATTCTGCATACTTCTAACTGACGTCTCACCAATATTATCATAGAAACTGCATATCTCAGCTTGAAACCCGACCGAAACCAAGATATCTCCGTTTCTGCATGTCAAACGTACTGTGGAGTGGCCAAAACACCAGATAACGTGCTGCTCGCATTAAATAGCTCGAAACGAGCGATCTAGATGATTCTGCATACTTCTGACTGACGTCTCACCAATATTATCGCAGAAAATGCATATCTCAGCTTGAAACCCGAACGAAACCAAGTTATCGGCGGCTCTGCATATCAAACGCACTGTGGAGTGGTGAAAACAACCAGATAACGTATTTCTCGCATTAAATAGCTCGAAAAGAGCGATCTAGATGATTCTGCATACTGCTGTCAGAAGACTCACCAATATGCTCGCAGAAAATGCATATCTCAGCTTGAAACCTCACGAAAATCAAGATGTGGCCGGTTCTGATTATCAAACGCCCTGTGGAGCGATGAAAACACCAGATAACGTGCTTCTCGCATTAAATAGCTCGAATAGAGCGATCTCGATGATTCTGCATACTTCTAACAGAAGACTCACAAAGATTATCGCAGGAAATGCATATCTCAGCTGGAAACCCGACGAAAACCAAGATATCGCCGGTTCTGCATATCAAACGCCCTGTGGAGCGATGAAAACACCAGATAACGTGCTTCTCGCATTAAATAGCTCGAAAAGAGCGATATCGATGATTCTTCATACTTCTGACAGAAGACTCACAAAGATTATCGCAGAAAATGCATATTTCAGCAGGAAACCCCACGAAATCCAAGTTATAGGCGGCTCTACATATCAAACGCTCTGTGGTGTGGTCAAAACACCAGATAACGTGTTTCTCGCATTAAGTAGCTCGAAAAGAGCGATATCGATGTTTCTACATACTTCTGACAGAAGACTCACCAAGATTAACGCAGAAAATGCATATCTCAGCTGGAAACCCCACGAAAACCAAGATATCGCCAGTTCTGCATATCAGACGCACTGTGGAGTGGCGAAAACAGCAGAAAACGTGTTTCTCGCATTAACTAGCTCGAAAAGAGCGTTCTCGATGATTCTGCATACTTCTCATAGATGAAACACCAAGCTTATCGCAGAAAATGCATATTTCAGCTGGAAACCCCACGAAATCCAAGTTATAGGCGGCTCTACATATCAAACGCTCTGTGGTGTGGTCAAAACACCAGATAACGTGTTTCTCGCATTAAGTAGCTCGAAAAGAGCGATATCGATGTTTCTACATACTTCTGACAGAAGACTCACCAAGATTAACGCAGAAAATGCATATCTCAGCTGGAAACCCCACGAAAACCAAGATATCGCCAGTTCTGCATATCAGACGCACTGTGGAGTGGCGAAAACAGCAGAAAACGTGTTTCTCGCATTAACTAGCTCGAAAAGAGCGATCTCGATGATTCTGCATACTTCTAACAGAAGACTCACAAAGATTATCGCAGGAAATGCATATCTCAGCTGGAAACCCGACGAAAACCAAGATATCGCCGGTTCTGCATATCAAACGCACTGTGGAGTGGTGAAAACAACCAGATAACGTATTTCTCGCATTAAATAGCTCGAAAAGAGCGATATCGATGATACTGCATATTTCGGACAGAAGTCTCACCAATATTATCGCAGATAATGCATATCTCAGCTGGAAACCCCACGAAAACCACGATATCGCCGGTTCTGCATATCAGACGCACTGTGGAGTGGTGAAAACACCAGAAAACGTGTTTCTCGCATTAACTAGCTCGAAAAGAGCGATATCGAAGGTACTGCATACTTTGGACAGAAGTCTCACCCATATTATCGCAGAAAATTCATATCTCAGCTAGAAACCTCACGAAAATCAAGATGTCGCCGGTTCTGCATATCAGACGAACTGTGGAGTGGTGAAAGCACCAGAAAACGTGTTTCTCGAATTAACTAGCTCGAAAAGAGCGTCCTCGATGGTTCTGCATACTTCTCATAGATGAAACACCAAGATTATCGCTGAAAATGCATATTTCAGCTGGAAACCCCACGAAAACCAAGTTATCGGCGGCTCTACATATCAAACGCGCTGTGGAGAGGTCAAAACACCAGAAAACTTGTTTTTTCGCATTAAATAGCTCGAAACGAGCGATCTAGATGATTCTGCATACTTCTGACTAAAGTCTCACCAAGATTATCGCAGAAAATGCATATCTCAGCTGGAAACCCCACGAAAACCAAGATATCGCCGGTTCTGCATATCAAACGCACTGTGGAGTGGTGAAAACACCAGATAACGTGTTTCTCGCATCAAATAGGTCGAAAAGAGCGACCTCGATGATTCTGCATACTTCTGACAGAAGACTCACCAAGATTATCGCAGAAAATGCATATCTCAGCTGGAAACCCCACGAAAACCACGATATCGCCGGTTCTGCATATCAGACGCACTGTGGAGTGGTGAAAACACCAGAAAACGTGTTTCTCGCATTAACTAGCTCGAAAAGAGCGTCCTCGATGATTGTGCATACTTCTCATAGATGAAACACAAAGATTATCGCAGAAAATCCATATTTCAGCTGGAAACCCCACGAAAACCAAGTTAT
The DNA here is from genome assembly GCA_951804975.1 of Anthophora plumipes. Lineage (NCBI taxonomy): Eukaryota > Metazoa > Arthropoda > Insecta > Hymenoptera > Apidae > Anthophora > Anthophora plumipes. The sequence continues at coordinate 988,930 of CATORF010000448.1, forward strand.
CGGCGGCTCTACATATCAAACGCACTGTGGAGTGGTCAAAACACCAGATAACGTGTTTCTCGCATTAAATAGCTCGAAAAGAGCGATATCGAAGATACTGCATACTTTGGACAGAAGTCTCACCCATATTATCGCAGAAAATGCATATCTCAGCTTGAAACCACACGAAAATCAAGATGTCGCCGGTTCTGCATATCAGACGCACTGTGGAGTGGTGAAAGCACCAGAAAACGTGTTTCTCGAATTAACTAGCTCGAAAAGAGCGTCCTCGATGGTTCTGCATACTTCTCATAGATGAAACACCAAGATTATCGCAGAAAATGCATATTTCAGCTGGAAACCCCACGAAAACCAAGTTATCGGCGGCTCTACATATCAAACGCGCTGTGGAGAGGTCAAAACACCAGAAAACTTGTTTTTTCGCACTAAATAGCTCGAAACGAGCGATCTAGATGATTCTGCATACTTCTGACTAAAGTCTCACCAAGATTATCGCAGAAAATGCATATCTCTGCTGGAAACCCCACGAAAACCAAGATATCGCCGGTTCTTCATATCAAACGCACTGTGGAGTGGTGAAAACACCAGATAACATGTTTCTCGCATCAAATAGGTCGAAAAGAGCGACCTCGATGATTCTGCATACTTCTGACAGAAGACTCACCAAGATTATCGTAGAAAATGCATATCTCAGCTGGAAACACCACGAAAATCAAGATATCGCAGGTTCTGCATATCAAACGCACTGTGGAATGTTGAATACACCAGGAAACTTGTTTTTTTGCATTAAGTTGATCGACAAGAGCGATCTAGATGATTCTGCATACTTCTGACTGAAGTCTCACCAAGATTATCGCAGAAAATGCATATCTCAGCTTGAAACCTCACGAAAACCAAGTTATCTCCTGTTCGGCACATTAAACGTACTGTGGAGCGGTGAAAACACCAGAAAACGTGTTTCTCGCATTAAATAGCTCGAAAAGAGGAATCTCGATGATTCTGCATACTTCTGACAGAAGACTCACCAAGATTATCGCAGAAAATGCATATCTCAGCTGGAAACCTCACGAAAATCAAGATATCGCTGGTTCTGCATATCAAACGCCCTGTGGAGTGATGAAAACACCAGATAACGTGTTTCTCGCATTAAATAGCTCGAATAGAGCGATTTCGATGATTCTGCATACTTCTGACAGAAGACTCACAAAGATTATCGCAGAAAATGCATATCTCACCTTGAAACCCGACCGAAACCAAGATATCTCCGTTTCTGCATGTCAAACGTACTGTGGTGTGGTGAATACACCAGAAAACATGTTTCTCGCATTAAATAGCTCGAAAAGAGCGATCTAGCTGATTCTGCACACTTGTCACAGAAGAATCATGAAGATTATCACTGAAAATGAATATCTCATCTGGAAACCCCACGAAAACCAAGATATCGCAGGTTCTGCATATCAAACGCCCTGTGGAGTGATGAAAACACCAGATAACGTGTTTCTCGCATTAAATAGCTCGAATAGAGCGATCTCGATGATTCTGCATACTTCTGACAGAAGACTCACAAAGATTATCGCAGAAAATGCATATTTCAGCTGGAAACCCCACATAAACCTAGTTATCGGCGGCAATACATATCAAACGCACTGTGGAGTGGTCAAAACACCAGATAACGTGTTTCTCGCATTAGATAGCTCGAAACGAGCGATCTAGATGATTCTGCATACTTCTGACTGAAGTCTCATCAATATTATCGCAGAAAATGCATATCTCAGCTTGAAACCTCACGAAAATCAAGATGTCGCCGGTTCTGCATATCAGACGCAAAGTGGAGTGGTGAAAGCACCAGAAAACGTGTTTCTCGAATTAACTAGCTCGAAAAGAGCGTCCTTGATGGTTCTGCATACTTCTCATAGATGAAACACCAAGATTATCGCAGAAAATGCATATTTCAGCTGGAAACCCCACGAAAACCAAGTTATCGGCGGCTCTACATATCAAACGCACTGTGGAGAGGTCAAAACACCAGAAAACTTGTTTTTTCACATTAAATAGCTCGAAACGAGCGATCTAGATGATTCTGCATACTTCTGACTAAAGTCTCACCAAGATTATCGCAGAAAATGCATATCTCAGCTGGAAACCCCACGAAAACCAAGATATCGCCGGTTCTGCATATCAAACGCACTGTGGAGTGGTGAAAACACCAGATAACGTGTTTCTCGCATCAAATAGGTCGAAAAGAGCGACCTCGATGATTCTGCATACTTCTGACAGAAGACTCACCAAGATTATCGTAGAAAATGCATATCTCAGCTGGAAACACCACGAAAATCAAGATATCGCAGGTTCTGCATATCAAACGCACTGTGGAATGTTGAATACACCAGGAAACTTGTTTTTTTGCATTAAGTTGATCGACAAGAGCGATCTAGATGATTCTGCATACTTCTGACTGAAGTCTCACCAAGATTATCGCAGAAAATGCATATCTCAGCTTGAAACCTCACGAAAACCAAGTTATCTCCTGTTCGGCACATTAAACGTACTGTGGAGCGGTGAAAACACCAGAAAACGTGTTTCTCGCATTAAATAGCTCGAAAAGAGGAATCTCGATGATTCTGCATACTTCTGACAGAAGACTCACCAAGATTATCACAGAAAATGCATATCTCAGCTGGAAACCTCACGAAAATCAAGATATCGCTGGTTCTGCATATCAAACGCCCTGTGGAGTGATGAAAACACCAGATAACGTGTTTCTCGCATTAAATAGCTCGAATAGAGCGATTTCGATGATTCTGCATACTTCTGACAGAAGACTCACAAAGATTATCGCAGAAAATGCATATCTCACCTTGAAACCCGACCGAAACCAAGATATCTCCGTTTCTGCATGTCAAACGTACTGTGGAGTGGTGAATACACCAGAAAACATGTTTCTCGCATTAAATAGCTCGAAAAGAGCGATCTAGCTGATTCTGCACACTTGTCACAGAAGAATCATGAAGATTATCACTGAAAATGAATATCTCATCTGGAAACCCCACGAAAACCAAGATATCGCAGGTTCTGCATATCAAACGCCCTGTGGAGTGATGAAAACACCAGATAACGTGTTTCTCGCATTAAATAGCTCGAATAGAGCGATCTCGATGATTCTGCATACTTCTGACAGAAGACTCACAACGATTATCGCAGAAAATGCATATTTCAGCTGGAAACCCCACATAAACCTAGTTATCGGCGGCACTACATATCAAACGCACTGTGGAGTGGTCAAAACACCAGATAACGTGTTTCTCGCATTAGATAGCTCGAAACGAGCGATCTAGATGATTCTGCATACTTCTGACTGAAGTCTCATCAATATAATCGCAGAAAATGCATATCTCAGCTTGAAACCTCACGAAAATCAAGATATCGCAGGTTCTGCATATCAAACGCCCTGTGGAGTGGTCAAAACACCAGATAACGTGTTTCTCGCATTAAATAGCTCGAATAGAGCGATTTCGATGATTCTGCATACTTCTGACAGAAGACTCACAAAGATTATCGCAGAAAATGCATATCTCACCTTGAAACCCGACCGAAACCAAGATATCTCCGTTTCTGCATGTCAAACGTACTGTGGTGTGGTGAATACACCAGAAAACATGTTTCTCGCATTAAATAGCTCGAAAAGAGCGATCTAGCTGATTCTGCACACTTGTCACAGAAGAATCATGAAGATTATCACTGAAAATGAATATCTCATCTGGAAACCCCACGAAAACCAAGATATCGCAGGTTCTGCATATCAAACGCCCTGTGGAGTGATGAAAACACCAGATAACGTGTTTCTCGCATTAAATAGCTCGAATAGAGCGATCTCGATGATTCTGCATACTTCTGACAGAAGACTCACAAAGATTATCGCAGAAAATGCATATTTCAGCTGGAAACCCCACGAAAACCAAGTTATCGGCGGCTCTACATATCAAACGCACTGTGGAGTGGTCAAAACACCAGATAACGTGTTTCTCGCATTAAATAGCTCGAAAAGAGCGATATCGAAGATACTGCATACTTTGGACAGAAGTCTCACCCATATTATCGCAGAAAATGCATATCTCAGCTTGAAACCTCACGAAAATCAAGATGTCGCCGGTTCTGCATATCAGACGCACTGTGGAGTGGTGAAAGCACCAGAAAACGTGTTTCTCGAATTAACTAGCTCGAAAAGAGCGTCCTCGATGGTTCTGCATACTTCTCATAGATGAAACACCAAGATTATCGCAGAAAATGCATATTTCAGCTGGAAACCCCACGAAAACCAAGTTATCGGCGGCTCTACATATCAAACGCGCTGTGGAGAGGTCAAAACACCAGAAAACTTGTTTTTTCGCACTAAATAGCTCGAAACGAGCGATCTAGATGATTCTGCATACTTCTGGCTAAAGTCTCACCAAGATTATCGCAGAAAATGCATATCTCTGCTGGAAACCCCACGAAAACCAAGATATCGCCGGTTCTTCATATCAAACGCACTGTGGAGTGGTGAAAACACCAGATAACGTGTTTCTCGCATCAAATAGGTCGAAAAGAGCGACCTCGATGATTCTGCATACTTCTGACAGAAGACTCACCAAGATTATCGTAGAAAATGCATATCTCAGCTGGAAACACCACGAGAATCAAGATATCGCAGGTTCTGCATATCAAACGCACTGTGGAATGTTGAATACACCAGGAAACTTGTTTTTTTGCATTAAGTTGATCGACAAGAGCGATCTAGATGATTCTGCATACTTCTGACTGAAGTCTCACCAAGATTATCGCAGAAAATGCATATCTCAGCTTGAAACCTCACGAAAACCAAGTTATCTCCTGTTCGGCACATTAAACGTACTGTGGAGCGGTGAAAACACCAGAAAACGTGTTTCTCGCATTAAATAGCTCGAAAAGAGGAATCTCGATGATTCTGCATACTTCTGACAGAAGACTCACCAAGATTATCGCAGAAAATGCATATCTCAGCTGGAAACCTCACGAAAATCAAGATATCGCTGGTTCTGCATATCAAACGCCCTGTGGAGTGATGAAAACACCAGATAACGTGTTTCTCGCATTAAATAGCTCGAATAGAGCGATTTCGATGATTCTGCATACTTCTGACAGAAGACTCACAAAGATTATCGCAGAAAATGCATATCTCACCTTGAAACCCGACCGAAACCAAGATATCTCCGTTTCTGCATGTCAAACGTACTGTGGAGTGGTGAATACACCAGAAAACATGTTTCTCGCATTAAATAGCTCGAAAAGAGCGATCTAGCTGATTCTGCACACTTGTCACAGAAGAATCATGAAGATTATCACTGAAAATGAATATCTCATCTGGAAACCCCACGAAAACCAAGATATCGCAGGTTCTGCATATCAAACGCCCTGTGGAGTGATGAAAACACCAGATAACGTGTTTCTCGCATTAAATAGCTCGAATAGAGCGATCTCGATGATTCTGCATACTTCTGACAGAAGACTCACAAAGATTATCGCAGAAAATGCATATTTCAGCTGGAAACCCCACATAAACCTAGTTATCGGCGGCACTACATATCAAACGCACTGTGGAGTGGTCAAAACACCAGATAACGTGTTTCTCGCATTAGATAGCTCGAAACGAGCGATCTAGATGATTCTGCATACTTCTGACGGAAGTCTCATCAATATTATCGCAGAAAATGCATATCTCAGCTTGAAACCTCACGAAAATCAAGATGTCGCCGGTTCTGCATATCAGACGCACTGTGGAGTGGTGAAAGCACCAGAAAACGTGTTTCTCGAATTAACTAGCTCGAAAAGAGCGTCCTTGATGGTTCTGCATACTTCTCATAGATGAAACACCAAGATTATCGCAGAAAATGCATATTTCAGCTGGAAACCCCACGAAAACCAAGTTATCGGCGGCTCTACATATCAAACGCACTGTGGAATGTTGAATACACCAGGAAACTTGTTTTTTTGCATTAAGTTGATCGACAAGAGCGATCTAGATGATTCTGCATACTTCTGACTGAAGTCTCACCAAGATTATCGCAGAAAATGCATACTTCAGCTTGAAACCTCACGAAAACCAAGTTATCTCCTGTTCGGCACATTAAACGTACTGTGGAGCGGTGAAAACACCAGAAAACGTGTTTCTCGCATTAAATAGCTCGGAAAGAGGAATCTCGATGATTCTGCATACTTCTGACAGAAGACTCACCAAGATTATCGCAGAAAATGCATATCTCAGCTGGAAACCCCACGAAAACCAAGATATCGCCGGTTCTGCATATCAAACGCACTGTGGAGTGGTGAAAACACCAGATAACGTGTTTCTCGCATCAAATAGGTCGAAAAGAGCGACCTCGATGATTCTGCATACTTCTGACAGAAGACTCACCAAGATTATCGTAGAAAATGCATATCTCAGCTGGAAACACCACGAAAATCAAGATATCCCAGGTTCTGCATATCAAACGCACTGTGGAATGTTGAATACACCAGGAAACTTGTTTTTTTGCATTAAGTTGATCGACAAGAGCGATCTAGATGATTCTGCATACTTCTGACTGAAGTCTCACCAAGATTATCGCAGAAAATGCATATCTCAGCTTGAAACCTCACGAAAACCAAGTTATCTCCTGTTCGGCACATTAAACGTACTGTGGAGCGGTGAAAACACCAGAAAACGTGTTTCTCGCATTAAATAGCTCGGAAAGAGGAATCTCGATGATTCTGCATACTTCTGACAGAAGACTCACCAAGATTATCGCAGAAAATGCATATCTCAGCTGGAAACACCACGAAAATCAAGATATCCCAGGTTCTGCATATCAAACGCACTGTGGAATGTTGAATACACCAGGAAACTTGTTTTTTTGCATTAAGTTGATCGACAAGAGCGATCTAGATGATTCTGCATACTTCTGACTGAAGTCTCACCAAGATTATCGCAGAAAATGCATATCTCAGCTTGAAACCTCACGAAAACCAAGTTATCTCCTGTTCGGCACATTAAACGTACTGTGGAGCGGTGAAAACACCAGAAAACGTGTTTCTCGCATTAACTAGCTCGAAAAGAGCGTCCTCGATGATTCTGCATACTTCTCATAGATGAAACACAAAGATTATCGCAGAAAATGCATATTTCAGCTGGAAACCCCACGAAAACCAAGTTATCGGCGGGTCTACATATCAAACGCACTGTGGAGTGGTCAAAACACCAGATAACGTGTTTCTCGCATTAAATAGCTCGAAAAGAGCGATATCGAAGATACTGCATACTTTGGACAGAAGTCTCACCCATATTATCGCAGAAAATGCATATCTCAGCTTGAAACCTCACGAAAATCAAGATGTCGCCGGTTCTGCATATCAGACGCACTGTGGAGTGGTGAAAGCACCAGAAAACGTGTTTCTCGAATTAACTAGCTCGAAAAGAGCGTCCTCGATGGTTCTGCATGCTTCTCATAGATGAAACACCAAGATTATCGCAGAAAATGCATATTTCAGCTGGAAACCCCACGAGAACCAAGTTATCGGCGGCTCTACATATCAAACGCGCTGTGGAGAGGTCAAAACACCAGAAAACTTGTTTTTTCGCACTAAATAGCTCGAAACGAGCGATCTAGATGATTCTGCATACTTCTGGCTAAAGTCTCACCAAGATTATCGCAGAAAATGCATATCTCTGCTGGAAACCCCACGAAAACCAAGATATCGCCGGTTCTTCATATCAAACGCACTGTGGAGTGGTGAAAACACCAGATAACGTGTTTCTCGCATCAAATAGGTCGAAAAGAGCGACCTCGATGATTCTGCATACTTCTGACAGAAGACTCACCAAGATTATCGTAGAAAATGCATATCTCAGCTGGAAACACCACGAGAATCAAGATATCGCAGGTTCTGCATATCAAACGCACTGTGGAATGTTGAATACACCAGGAAACTTGTTTTTTTGCATTAAGTTGATCGACAAGAGCGATCTAGATGATTCTGCATACTTCTGACTGAAGTCTCACCAAGATTATCGCAGAAAATGCATATCTCAGCTTGAAACCTCACGAAAACCAAGTTATCTCCTGTTCGGCACATTAAACGTACTGTGGAGCGGTGAAAACACCAGAAAACGTGTTTCTCGCATTAAATAGCTCGAAAAGAGGAATCTCGATGATTCTGCATACTTCTGACAGAAGACTCACCAAGATTATCGCAGAAAATGCATATCTCAGCTGGAAACCTCACGAAAATCAAGATATCGCTGGTTCTGCATATCAAACGCCCTGTGGAGTGATGAAAACACCAGATAACGTGTTTCTCGCATTAAATAGCTCGAATAGAGCGATTTCGATGATTCTGCATACTTCTGACAGAAGACTCACAAAGATTATCGCAGAAAATGCATATCTCACCTTGAAACCCGACCGAAACCAAGATATCTCCGTTTCTGCATGTCAAACGTACTGTGGAGTGGTGAATACACCAGAAAACATGTTTCTCGCATTAAATAGCTCGAAAAGAGCGATCTAGCTGATTCTGCACACTTGTCACAGAAGAATCATGAAGATTATCACTGAAAATGATTATCTCATCTGGAAACCCCACGAAAACCAAGATATCGCAGGTTCTGCATATCAAACGCCCTGTGGAGTGATGAAAACACCAGATAACGTGTTTCTCGCATTAAATAGCTCGAATAGAGCGATCTCGATGATTCTGCATACTTCTGACAGAAGACTCACAAAGATTATCGCAGAAAATGCATATTTCAGCTGGAAACCCCACATAAACCTAGTTATCGGCGGCACTACATATCAAACGCACTGTGGAGTGGTCAAAACACCAGATAACGTGTTTCTCGCATTAGATAGCTCGAAACGAGCGATCTAGATGATTCTGCATACTTCTGACTGAAGTCTCATCAATATTATCGCAGAAAATGCATATCTCAGCTTGAAACCTCACGAAAATCAAGATGTCGCCGGTTCTGCATATCAGACGCACTGTGGAGTGGTGAAAGCACCAGAAAACGTGTTTCTCGAATTAACTAGCTCGAAAAGAGCGTCCTTGATGGTTCTGCATACTTCTCATAGATGAAACACCAAGATTATCGCAGAAAATGCATATTTCAGCTGGAAACCCCACGAAAACCAAGTTATCGGCGGCTCTACATATCAAACGCACTGTGGAATGTTGAATACACCAGGAAACTTGTTTTTTTGCATTAAGTTGATCGACAAGAGCGATCTAGATGATTCTGCATACTTCTGACTGAAGTCTCACCAAGATTATCGCAGAAAATGCATACTTCAGCTTGAAACCTCACGAAAACCAAGTTATCTCCTGTTCGGCACATTAAACGTACTGTGGGGCGGTGAAAACACCAGAAAACGTGTTTCTCGCATTAAATAGCTCGGAAAGAGGAATCTCGATGATTCTGCATACTTCTGACAGAAGACTCACCAAGATTATCGCAGAAAATGCATATCTCAGCTGGAAACCCCACGAAAACCAAGATATCGCCGGTTCTGCATATCAAACGCACTGTGGAGTGGTGAAAACACCAGATAACGTGTTTCTCGCATCAAATAGGTCGAAAAGAGCGACCTCGATGATTCTGCATACTTCTGACAGAAGACTCACCAAGATTATCGTAGAAAATGCATATCTCAGCTGGAAACACCACGAAAATCAAGATATCCCAGGTTCTGCATATCAAACGCACTGTGGAATGTTGAATACACCAGGAAACTTGTTTTTTTGCATTAAGTTGATCGACAAGAGCGATCTAGATGATTCTGCATACTTCTGACTGAAGTCTCACCAAGATTATCGCAGAAAATGCATATCTCAGCTTGAAACCTCACGAAAACCAAGTTATCTCCTGTTCGGCACATTAAACGTACTGTGGAGCGGTGAAAACACCAGAAAACGTGTTTCTCGCATTAAATAGCTCGGAAAGAGGAATCTCGATGATTCTGCATACTTCTGACAGAAGACTCACCAAGATTATCGCAGAAAATGCATATCTCAGCTGGAAACCCCACGAAAACCAAGATATCGCCGGTTCTGCATATCAAACGCACTGTGGAGTGGTGAAAACACCAGATAACGTGTTTCTCGCATCAAATAGGTCGAAAAGAGCGACCTCGATTATTCTGCATACTTCTGACAGAAGACTCACCAAGATTATCGTAGAAAATGCATATCTCAGCTGGAAACACCACGAAAATCAAGATATCGCAGGTTCTGCATATCAAACGCACTGTGGAATGTTGAATACACCAGGAAACTTGTTTTTTTGCATTAAGTTGATCGACAAGAGAGATCTAGATGATTCTGCATACTTCTGACTGAAGTCTCACCAAGATTATCGCAGAAAATGCATATCTCAGCTTGAAACCTCACGAAAACCAAGTTATCTCCTGTTCGGCACATTAAACGTACTGTGGAGCGGTGAAAACACCAGAAAACGTGTTTCTCGCATTAAATAGCTCGAAAAGAGGAATCTCGATGATTCTGCATACTCCTGACAGAAGACTCACCAAGATTATCGCAGAAAATGCATATCTCAGCTGGAAACCTCACGAAAATCAAGATATCGCTGGTTCTGCATATCAAACGCCCTGTGGAGTGATGAAAACACCAGATAACGTGTTTCTCGCATTAAATAGCTCGAATAGAGCGATTTCGATGATTCTGCATACTTCTGACAGAAGACTCACAAAGATTATCGCAGAAAATGCATATCTCACCTTGAAACCCGACCGAAACCAAGATATCTCCGTTTCTGCATGTCAAACGTACTGTGGAGTGGTGAATACACCAGAAAACATGTTTCTCGCATTAAATAGCTCGAAAAGAGCGATCTAGCTGATTCTGCACACTTGTCACAGAAGAATCATGAAGATTATCACTGAAAATGAATATCTCATCTGGAAACCCCACGAAAACCAAGATATCGCAGGTTCTGCATATCAAACGCCCTGTGGAGTGATGAAAACACCAGATAACGTGTTTCTCGCATTAAATAGCTCGAATAGAGCGATCTCGATGATTCTGCATACTTCTGACAGAAGACTCACAACGATTATCGCAGAAAATGCATATTTCAGCTGGTAACCCCACATAAACCTAGTTATCGGCGGCACTACATATCAAACGCACTGTGGAGTGGTCAAAACACCAGATAACGTGTTTCTCGCATTAGATAGCTCGAAACGAGCGATCTAGATGATTCTGCATACTTCTGACTGAAGTCTCATCAATATTATCGCAGAAAATGCATATCTCAGCGTGAAACCTCACGAAAATCAAGATGTCGCCGGTTCTGCATATCAGGCGCACTGTGGAGTGGTGAAAGCACCAGAAAACGTGTTTCTCGAATTAACTAGCTCGAAAAGAGCGTCCTTGATGGTTCTGCATACTTCTCATAGATGAAACACCAAGATTATCGCAGAAAATGCATATTTCAGCTGGAAACCCCACGAAAACCAAGTTATCGGCGGCTCTACATATCAAACGCACTGTGGAGAGCTCAAAACACCAGAAAACTTGTCTTTTCACATTAAATAGCTCGAATAGAGCGATCTCGATGATTCTGCATACTTCTGACAGAAGACTCACAAAGATTATCGCAGAAAATGCATATTTCAGCTGGAAACCTCACGTAAACCAAGTTATCGGCGGCTCTACATATCAAACGCACTGTGGAGTGGTCAAAACACCAGATAACGTGTTTCTCGCATTACATAGCTCGAAACGAGCGATCTAGATGATTCTGCATACTTCTGACTGAAGTCTCATCAATATTATCGCAGAAAATGCATATCTCAGCTTGAAACCTCACGAAAATCAAGATGTCGCCGGTTCTGCATATCAGGCGCACTGTGGAGTGGTGAAAGCACCAGAAAACGTGTTTCTCGAATTAACTAGCTCGAAAAGAGCGTCCTTGATGGTTCTGCATACTTCTCATAGATGAAACACCAAGATTATCGCAGAAAATGCATATTTCAGCTGGAAACCCCACGAAAACCAAGTTATCGGCGGCTCTACATATCAAACGCACTGTGGAGAGCTCAAAACACCAGAAAACTTGTCTTTTCACATTAAATAGCTCGAAACGAGCGATCTAGATGATTCTGCATACTTCTGACTAAAGTCTCACCAAGATTATCGCAGAAAATGCATATCTCAGCTGGAAACCCCACGAAAACCAAGATATCGCCGGTTCTGCATATCAAACGCTCTGTGGAATGTTGAATACACCAGAAAACGTGTTTCTCGCATTAAATAGCTCGGAAAGAGGAATCTCGATGATTCTGCATACTTCTGACAGAAGACTCACCAAGATTATCGCAGAAAATGCATATCTCAGCTGGAAACCTCACGAAAATCAAGATATCGCTGGTTCTGCATATCAAACGCACTGTGGAGTGGTGAAGACACCAGGTAACGTATTTCTCGCATTAAATAGCTCGAAAACAGCGTTCTAGAAGATTCTGCATGCTTCTGACAGAAGACTCACCACGATTATCGCAGAAAATGCATATCTCAGCTTGATACCCGACGACAGCCAAGATGTCGCCGGTTCTGCATATCAAACGCACTGTGGAGTGGTCAAAACACCAGATAACGTGTTTCTCGCATTACATAGCTCGAAACGAGCGATCTAGATGATTCTGCATACTTCTGACTGAAGTCTCATCAATATTATCGCAGAAAATGCATATCTCAGCTTGAAACCTCACGAAAATCAAGATGTCGCCGGTTCTGCATATCAGGCGCACTGTGGAGTGGTGAAAGCACCAGAAAACGTGTTTCTCGAATTAACTAGCTCGAAAAGAGCGTCCTTGATGGTTCTGCATACTTCTCATAGATGAAACACCAAGATTATCGCAGAAAATGCATATTTCAGCTGGAAACCCCACGAAAACCAAGATATCGCCGGTTCTGCATATCAAACGCACTGTGGAGTGGTGAAAACACCAGATAACGTGTTTCTCGCATCAAATAGGTCGAAAAGAGCGACCTCGATGATTCTGCATACTTCTGACAGAAGACTCACCAAGATTATCGTAGAAAATGCATATCTCAGCTGGAAACACCACGAAAATCAAGATATCGCAGGTTCTGCATATCAAACGCACTGTGGAATGTTGAATACACCAGGAAACTTGTTTTTTTGCATTAAGTTGATCGACAAGAGCGATCTAGATGATTCTGCATACTTCTGACTGAAGTCTCACCAAGATTATCGCAGAAAATGCATATCTCAGCTTGAAACCTCACGAAAACCAAGTTATCTCCTGTTCGGCACATTAAACGTACTGTGGAGCGGTGAAAACACCAGAAAACGTGTTTCTCGCATTAAATAGCTCGAAAAGAGGAATCTCGATGATTCTGCATACTTCTGACAGAAGACTCACCAAGATTATCGCAGAAAATGCATATCTCAGCTGGAAACCTCACGAAAATCAAGATATCGCTGGTTCTGCATATCAAACGCCCTGTGGAGTGATGAAAACACCAGATAACGTGTTTCTCGCATTAAATAGCTCGAATAGAGCGATTTCGATGATTCTGCATACTTCTGACAGAAGACTCACAAAGATTATCGCAGAAAATGCATATCTCACCTTGAAACCCGACCGAAACCAAGATATCTCCGTTTCTGCATGTCAAACGTACTGTGGAGTGGTGAATACACCAGAAAACATGTTTCTCGCATTAAATAGCTCGAAAAGAGCGATCTAGCTGATTCTGCACACTTGTCACAGAAGAATCATGAAGATTATCACTGAAAATGAATATCTCATCTGGAAACCCCACGAAAACCAAGATATCGCAGGTTCTGCATATCAAACGCCCTGTGGAGTGATGAAAACACCAGATAACGTGTTTCTCGCATTAAATAGCTCGAATAGAGCGAGCTCGATGATTCTGCATACTTCTGACAGAAGACTCACAACGATTATCGCAGAAAATGCATATTTCAGCTGGAAACCCCACATAAACCTAGTTATCGGCGGCACTACATATCAAACGCACTGTGGAGTGGTCAAAACACCAGATAACGTGTTTCTCGCATTAGATAGCTCGAAACGAGCGATCTAGATGATTCTGCATACTTCTGACTGAAGTCTCATCAATATAATCGCAGAAAATGCATATCTCAGCTTGAAACCTCACGAAAATCAAGATATCGCAGGTTCTGCATATCAAACGCCCTGTGGAGTGATGAAAACACCAGATAACGTGTTTCTCGCATTAAATAGCTCGAATAGAGCGATCTCGATGATTCTGCATACTTCTGACAGAAGACACACAAAGATTATCGCAGAAAATGCATATTTCAGCTGGAAACCCCACGTAAACCAAGTTATCGGCGGCTCTACATATCAAACGCACTGTGGAGTGCACAAAACACCAGATAACGTGTTTCTCGCATTACATAGCTCGAAACGAGCGATCTAGATGATTCTGCATACTTCTGACTGAAGTCTCATCAATATTATCGCAGAAAATGCATATCTCAGCTTGAAACCTCACGAAAATCAAGATGTCGCCGGTTCTGCATATCAGGCGCACTGTGGAGTGGTGAAAGCACCAGAAAACGAGTTTCTCGAATTAACTAGCTCGAAAAGAGCGTCCTTGATGGTTCTGCATACTTCTCATAGATGAAACACCAAGATTATCGCAGAAAATGCATATTTCAGCTGGAAACCCCACGAAAACCAAGTTATCGGCGGCTCTACATATCAAACGCACTGTGGAGAGCTCAAAACACCAGAAAACTTGTTTTTTCACATTAAATAGCTCGAAACGAGCGATCTAGATGATTCTGCATACTTCTGACTAAAGTCTCACCAAGATTATCGCAGAAAATGCATATCTCAGCTGGAAACCCCACGAAAACCAAGATATCGCCGGTTCTGCATATCAAACGCACTGTGGAATGTTGAATACACCAGAAAACGTGTTTCTCGCATTAAATAGCTCGGAAAGAGGAATCTCGATGATTCTGCATACTTCTGACAGAAGACTCACCAAGATTATCGCAGAAAATGCATATCTCAGCTGGAAACCTCACGAAAATCAAGATATCGCTGGTTCTGCATATCAAACGCCCTGTGGAGTGATGAAAACACCAGAATACATGTTTCTCGCATTAAATAGCTCGGAAAGAGCGTTCTGGATGATTCTGCATACTTCTGACTGAAGTCTCATCAGTATTATCGCAGAAAATGCATATCTCAGCTGGAAACATCACGAAAATCAACATATCGCCGGTTCTGCATATCAGACGCACTGTGGAGTGGTGAAAACACCACAATACGTGTTTCTCGCATTAACTAGCTCGAAAAGAGCGATCTCGATGATTCTGCATACTTCTGACAGAAGACTCACAAAGATTATCGCAGAAAATGCATATCTCAGCTTGAAACCCGACCGAAACCAAGATATCTCCGTTTCTGCATGTCAAACGTACTGTGGAGTGGTGAACACACCAGAATACATGTTTCTCGCATTAAATAGCTCGGAAAGAGCGTTCTGGATGATTCTGCATACTTCTCATAGATGAAACACCAAGATTATCGCAGAAAATGCATCTCTCAGCTGGAAAACCCACGAAAACCAAGATATCGCCGGTTCTGCATATCAAACGCACTGTGGAGTGGTTAAAACACAAGATAACGTGTTTCTTGCGTTAAACAGCTCGAAACGAGCGATTTCGATGGTTCTGCATACTTCGGACAGAAGTCTCACCAATATTATCGCAGATAATGCATATCTCAGCTTGAAACCTCACCAAAATCAAGATGTCGCCGGTTCTGCATATCAGACGCACTGTGGAGTGGTGAAAACACCAGAAAACGTGTTTCTCGCATTAACTAGCTCGGAAAGAGCGTTCTGGATGATTCGGCATACTTCTGACAGAAGACTCACCAAGATTATCGCAGAAAATACATAGCTCAGCTGGAAACCCCACGAAATCCAAGATATCGCCGGTTCTGCATATCAGACGCACTGTGGAGTGGTGAAAACACCAGAAAACGTGTTTCTCGCATTAACTAGCTCGAAAAGAGCGTCCTCGATGATTCTGCATACTTCTCATAGATGAAACACAAAGATTATCGTAAAAAATGCATATCTCAGCTTGAAACCCCACGAAAACCAAGATATCGCTGGTTCTGCATATCAAACGCACTGTGGAGTGGTGAAAACACCAGATAACGTGTTTCTCGCATTAAATAGCTCGAAACGAGCGATCTCGATGATTAAGCATACTTCGGACAGAAGTCTCACCAAGATTATCGCAGAAAATGCATATGTGAGCTTGAAACCCCACGAAAACCAAGATATCGCTGGTTCTGCATATCAAACGCACTGTGGAGCGGTGAAAACACGAGAAAACGTGTTTCTCGCATTAAATAGGTCGAAAAGAGCGATCTCGATGTTTCTGCATACTTCGGACAGAAGTCTCACCAAGATTATCGCAGAAAATGCATATCTGAGCTTGAAACCCCACGAAAACCAACATATCGTCGGTTCTGCATATCAAACGCACTGTGGAGTGGTGAAAACACCAAACAACGTGTTTCTCGCATAAAATAGCTAGAAAAGAGCGTTCTCGATGATTCTGCATGCTTCTGACAGAAGTCTCACCATGATTATCGAAAAAAATGCATATCTCAGCTTGAAACCCCACGAAAACCAAGATATCGCCGGTTCTGCATATCAGACGCACTGTGGACTGGTGAAAACACCAGATAACGTGTTTCTCGCATTAAGTATCTCGAAAAGAGCGATATCGATGTTTCTGCATACTTCGGACAGAAGTCTCACCAATATTATCGCAGAAAATGCATATCTCAGCTTGAAACCTCACGAAAATCGAAATGACGCCGGTTCTGCATATCAAACGCACTGTGGAGTGGTGAAAACAAACAGCTAACGTGTTTCGCGCATTAAATAGCTCGAAACGTGCGATCTAGATGATGCTGCATACTTCTGACAGAAGACTCACCAAGATGATCGCAGAAAATGCATATCTCAGCTGGAAACCCAACGAAAACCAAGATATCGCCGGTTCTGCATATCAGACGCACTGTGGACTGGTGAAAACGCCAGAAAACGTGTTAGTCGCATTAACTAGCTCAAAAAGAGCGTTCTGGATGATTCTGCATACTTCTCATAGATGAAACACAAAGATTATCGCAGAAAATGCATATTTCAGCTGTAAACCCAACGAAATCCAAGTTATCGGCGGCTCTAGATATCAAACGCACTGTGGAGTGGTCAAAACACCAGAAAACTTGTTTTTTCGCATTATATAGCTCGAATAGAGCGATCTCGATGATTCTGCATACTTCTGACAGAAGTCTCACCATGATTATCGAAAAAAATGCATATCTCAGCTTGAAACCCCACGAAAACCAAGATATCGCTGGTTCTGCATATCAAACGCACTGTGGAGTGGTGAAAACACCAGATAACGTGTTTCTCGCATTAAGTAGCTCGAAAAGAGCGATATCGATGATACTGCATACTTCGGACAGAAGTCTCACCAAGATGATCGCAGAAAATGCATATCTCAGCTGGAAACCCAACGAAAACCAAGATATCGCCGGTTCTGCATATCAGACGCACTGTGGACTGGTGAAAACGCCAGAAAACGTGTTAGTCGCATTAACTAGCTCAAAAAGAGCGTTCTGGATGATTCTGCATACTTCTCATAGATGAAACACAAAGATTATCGCAGAAAATGCATATTTCAGCTGTAAACCCAACGAAATCCAAGTTATCGGCGGCTCTAGATATCAAACGCACTGTGGAGTGGTGAAAACACCAGAAAACGTGTTTCTCGCATTATATAGCTCGAAAAGAGCGATCTAGATGCTTCTGCATACTTCTGACAGAAGACTTACCAAGATTATCGCAGAAAATGCATATCTCATCTGGAAACCCCACGAAAACCACGATGTCGCCGGTTCTGCATATCAAAAACGCACTGTGGAGTGGTGAAAACAACCCGATAACGTGTTTCTCGCATTAACTAGCTCGAAAAGAGCGTTCTCGATGATTCTGCATACTTCTCATAGATGAAACACCAAGATTATCGCAGAAAATGCATATCTCAGCTGGAAACCCCACGAAAACCAAGATATCGCCGGTTCTGCATATCAGACGCACTGTGGAGTGGTGAAAACACCAGAAAACGTGTTTCTCGCATTAACTAGCTCGAAAAGAGCGATCTCGATGATTCGGCATACTTCTGACAGAAGACTCACCAAGATTATCGCAGAAAATGCATATCTCAGCTGGAAACCCCACGAAAACCAAGATATCGCCGGTTCTGCATATCAAACGCACTGTGGAGTGGTTAAAACACAAGATAACGTGTTTCTTGCGTTAAACAGCTCGAAACGAGCGATTTCGATGGTTCTGCATACTTCGGACAGAAGTCTCACCAATATTATCGCAGATAATGCATATCTCAGCTTGAAACCTCACCAAAATCAAGATGTCGCCGGTTCTGCATATCAGACGCACTGTGGAGTGGTGAAAACACCAGAAAACGTGTTTCTCGCATTAACTAGCTCGGAAAGAGCGTTCTGGATGATTCGGCATACTTCTGACAGAAGACTCACCAAGATTATCGCAGAAAATACATAGCTCAGCTGGAAACCCCACGAAATCCAAGATATCGCCGGTTCTGCATATCAGACGCACTGTGGAGTGGTGAAAACACCAGAAAACGTGTTTCTCGCATTAACTAGCTCGAAAAGAGCGTCCTCGATGATTCTGCATACTTCTCATAGATGAAACACAAAGATTATCGTAAAAAATGCATATCTCAGCTTGAAACCCCACGAAAACCAAGATATCGCTGGTTCTGCAAATCAAACGCACTGAGGAGTGGTGAAAACACCAGATAACGTGTTTCTCGCATTAAATAGCTCGAAACGAGCGATCTCGATGATTAAGCATACTTCGGACAGAAGTCTCACCAAGATTATCGCAGAAAATGCATATGTGAGCTTGAAACCCCACGAAAACCAAGATATCGCTGGTTCTGCATATCAAACGCACTGTGGAGCGGTGAAAACACGAGAAAACGTGTTTCTCGCATTAAATAGGTCGAAAAGAGCGATCTCGATGTTTCTGCATACTTCGGACAGAAGTCTCACCAAGATTATCGCAGAAATGCATATCTGAGCTTGAAACCCCACGAAAACCAACATATCGTCGGTTCTGCATATCAAACGCACTGTGGAGTGGTGAAAACACCAGATAACGTGTTTCTCGCATTAAATAGCTCGAAACGAGCGATCTCGATGATTAAGCATACTTCTGACAGAAGTCTCACCATGATTATCGAAAAAAATGCATATCTCAGCTTGAAACCCCACGAAAACCAAGATATCGCTGATTCTGCATATCAAACGCACTGTGGAGTGGTGAAAACACCAGATAACGTGTTTCTCGCATTAAGTAGCTCGAAAAGAGCGATATCGATGATACTGCATACTTCGGACAGAAGTCTCACCAATATTATCGCAGATAATGCATATCTCAGCTTGAAACCTCACCAAAATCAAGATGTCGCCGGTTCTGCATATCAGACGCACTGTGGAGTGGTGAAAACACCAGAAAACGTGTTTCTCCCATTAACTAGCTCGGAAAGAGCGTTCTGGATGATTCGGCATACTTCTGACAGAAGACTCACCAAGATTATCGCAGAAAATGCATATCTCAGCTGGAAACCCCACGAAAACCAAGATATTGCCGGATCTGCATATCAGACGCACTGTGGAGTGCTGAAAACACCAGAAAACGTGTTTCTCGCATTAACTAGCTCGAAAAGAGCGTCCTCGATGATTCTGCATACTTCTCATAGATGAAACACAAAGATTATCGCAGAAAATGCATATTTCAGCTAGAAACCCCACGAAAACCAAGTTATCGGCGGCTCTACATATCAAACGCACTGTGGAGAGGTCAAAACACCAGAAAACGTGTTTCTCGCATTAGATAGCTCGAAACGAGCGATCTCGATGATTCTGCATACTTCTCATAGATGAAACACCAAGATTATCGCAGAAAATGCATATCTCAGCTGGAAACCCCACGAAAACCAAGATATCGCCGGTTCTGCATATCAGACGCACTGTGGAGTGGTGAAAACACCAGAAAACGTGTTTCTCGGATTATATAGCTCGAAAAGAGCGATCTAGATGCTTCTGCATACTTCTGACAGAAGACTTACCAAGATTATCGCAGAAAATGCATATCTCATCTGGAAACCCCACGAAAACCACGATGTCGCCGGTTCTGCATATCAAAAACGCACTGTGGAGTGGTGAAAACAACCCGATAACGTGTTTCTCGCATTAACTAGCTCGAAAAGAGCGTTCTCGATGATTCTGCATACTTCTCATAGATGAAACACCAAGATTATCGCAGAAAATGCATATCTCAGCTGGAAACCCCACGAAAACCAAGATATCGCCGGTTCTGCATATCAGACGCACTGTGGAGTGGTGAAAACACCAGAAAACGTGTTTCTCGCATTAACTAGCTCGAAAAGAGCGATCTCGATGATTCGGCATACTTCTGACAGAAGACTCACCAAGATTATCGCAGAAAATGCATATCTCAGCTGGAAACCCCACGAAAACCAAGATATCGCCGGTTCTGCATATCAGACGCACTGTGGAGTGGTGAAAACACCAGAAAACGTGTTTCTCGCATTAACTAGCTCGAAAAGAGCGTTCTCGATGATTCTGCATACTTCTCATATATGAAACACCAAGATTATCGCAGAAAATGGATATTTCAGCTGGAAACCCCACGAAAACCAAGTTATCGGCGGCTCTACATATCAAACGCACTGTGGAGTGGTCAAAACACCAGATAACGTGTTTCTCGCATTAAGTAGCTCGAAAAGAGCGATATCGATGATACTGCATACTTCGGACAGAAGTCTCACCAATATTATCGCAGATAATGCATATCTCAGCTTGAAACCTCACCAAAATCAAGATGTCGCCGGTTCTGCATATCAGACGCACTGTGGAGAGGTGAAAACACCAGAAAACGTGTTTCTCGCATTAACTAGCTCGGAAAGAGCATTCTGGATGATTCGGCATACTTCTGACAGAAGTCTCACCAAGATTATCGCATAAAATGCATATCTGAGCTTGAAACCCCACGAAAACCAACATATCGTCGGTTCTGCATATCAAACGCAATGTGGAGTGGTGAAAACACCAAACAACGTGTTTCTCGCATAAAATAGCTCGAAAAGAGCGTTCTCGATGATTCTGCATACTTCTCATAGATGAAACACCAAGATTATCGCAGAAAATGCATATTTCAGCTGTAAACCCCACGAAATCCAAGTTATCGGCGGCTATACATATCAAACGCACTGTGGAGTGGTCAAAACACCACAAAACTTGTTTTTTCGCATTATATAGCTCGAATAGAGCGATCTCGATGATTCTGCATACTTCTGACAGAAGACTCACCAAGATTATCGCAGAAAATGCATATCTCAGCTTGAAACCAGACGAAAACCAAGTTGTCGCCGGTTCTGCATATCAAACGCCCTGTGGAGTGATGAAAACACCAGATAACGTGTTTCTCGCATTAAATAGCTCGAGAAGAGCGATCTAGATGATTCTGCATACTTCTGACTGAAGTCTCACCGAGATTATCGCAGAAAATGCATGTCTCAGCTGGAAACACCGCGAAAATCAAGATATCGCCGGTTCTGCATATCAAACGCACTGTGGAATGTTGAAAACTGCAGCAAACGTGTTTCTCGCATTAAGTAGCTCGAAACGAGCGATCTAGATGATTCTGCATACATCTGACTGAAGTCTCACCAATATTATCGCAGAAAATGCATATCTCTGCTTGAAACCCGACCGAAACCGAAGATATCGCTGTATCCGCATGTCAAACGCACTGTGGAGTGCTGAACACGCCAGAAAACGAGTTTTTCGCATTAAATAGCACGAAAACAGCGATTTCTGTGATCCTGCAAACTTCTCACTGAAGAATATCCGAGATTATCGTAGAAAATGCATGTCTTAGCTGGAAACCCCACGAAAACAAAGATATCGCAGTTTGCGCATATCAAACGCACTGTGACGTGCTGAAAACACCAGAAAACGGGTTTTCCGCATTCAATAGCACGACCACAGCGATTTCGGTGATTCTGCATTCTTGTAACAGCAGAATCATGAGGATTATCACTGAAAATGCATGTGTCAGCTGGAAACCCAACGAAACCGAAGATATCGCTGTATCCGCATGTCAAACGCACTGTGGAGTGCTGAACACGCCAGAAAACGAGTTTTTCGCATTAAATAGCACGAAAACAGCGATTTCTGTGATTCTGCAAACTTCTCACAGAAGAATATCCGAGATTATCGTAGAAAATGCATGTCACAACTGGAAACTCCACGAAAACGAAGATATCGCAGTTTCGGCATATCAAACGCACTGTGGAGTGCTGAAAACACCGGAAAACGTGTTTTTCGCATTCAATAGCACGAAAACAGCGATTTCGGTGATTCTGCACTTGTCACAGAAGAATCATGAAGATTATAACTGAAAATGCATATCATAGCTGGAAACCCAACGAAACCGAAGATATCGCTGTATCCGAATGTCAAACGCACTGTGGAGTGCTGAAAACACCTGAAAACGTGTTTATTGCATTAAATAGCACGAAAACAGCGATTTCGATTATTCTGCACGCTTGTCACAGGAGACACACGAATATTATCACTGAAAATGCATGTCTCAGCTGGCAACCCCACGAAAACGAAGATATCGCTGTTTCCGCATATCAAACGCACTGTGGAGTGCTGAAAACACCAGGAAACGTGTTTTTCGCATTCAATAGCACGAAAACTGCGATTTCGGTGATTATGCATACTTCTCACGGAAGTAAATCCAAGATTATCGTAGGAAATGCATATCTTAGCTGGAAACCCCACAAAAACGAAGATATCGCAGTTTCCGCATATCATACGCACTGTGGAATGTTGAAAACACCAGAAAACGTGTTTTTCGCATTAAATAGCACGAAAACAGCGATTTCGGTGATTCTACACTTGTCACAGAAGAATCATGAAGATTATCGCTGAAAATGCACAGCTCAGCTTGAAACCTCACGAAAATCAAGATGTCGCCGGTTCTGCATATCAAACGCACTGTGGAGTGGTGAAAACAACCAGAGAGCGTGTATCTCGCATTAAATAGTTCGAAAAGGGCGATCCCGATGATACTGCATACTTCTGACAGAAGTCTCACCAAGATTATCGTAGAAAATGCATATGTCAGCTTGAACCCCGGCGAAATCAAAGATGTCGCCGGTTCTGCATATCAAACGCACTGTGGAGTGGTGAAAACAAACAGAGAACGTGTTTCTCGCATTAAATAGCTCGAAAATAGCGATCCCGATGATTCTGCATACTTCTGACAGAAGGCTCACCAAGATTATCGTAGAAAATGCATATCTCAGCTTGATACCCGACGAAAGCCAAGATGTCGCCGTGTCTGCACATCAACAGCACTGTGGAGTGGTGAAAACACCAAGTAACGTGTTTCTCGCATAAAATAGCTCGAAAAGTGCGATCTCGATGATTCTGCATACTTCGGACAAAAGTCTCACCAAGATTATCGCAGAAAATGCATATCTCAGCTTGAAACCTCACGAAAATCAAGATGTTGCCGGTTCGGCATATCAAACGCACTGTGGAGTGGTGAAAACAACCAGAGAACGTGTTTCTCGCATTAAATAGCTCGAAAAGAGCGATCCCGATGATTCTGCATACTTCTGACAGAAGGCTCACCAAGATTATCGTAGAAAATGCACATCTCAGCTTGATACCCGCCGAAAGCCAAGATGTCGCCGGGTCTGCACATCAAAAGCACTGTGGAGTGGTGAAAACACCAAGTAACGTGTTTCTCGCATAAAATAGCTCGAAAAGTGCGATCTCGATGATTCTGCATACTTCGGACAAAAGTCTCACCAAGATTATCGCAGAAAATGCATATCTCAGCTTGAAACCTCACGAAAATCAAGATGTTGCCGGTTCGGCATATCAAACGCACTGTGGAGTGGTGAAAACAACCAGAGAACGTGTTTCTCGCATTAAATAGTTCGAAAAGAGCGATCCCGATGATTCTGCATACTTCTGACAGAAGGCTCACCAAGATTATCGTAGAAAATGCATATCTCAGCTTGTTACCCGACGAAAGCCAAGATGTCGCCGGGTCTGCATACCAGAAGCACTGTGGAGTGGTGAAAACACCAAGTAACGTGTTTCTCGCATAAAATAGCTCGAAAAGTGCGATCTCGATGATTCTGCATCCTTCGGACAGAAGTCTCACCAAGATTATCGCAGAAAATGCATATCTCAGCTTGAAACCTCACGAAAATCTAGATGTTGCCGGTTCTGCATATCAAACGCACTGTGGAGTGGTGAAAACAACCAGAGAACGAGTTTCTCGCTTTAAATAGCTCGAAAAGAGCGATCCCGATGATTCTGCATACTTCTGACTGAAGTCTCACCAATATTATCGTTCAAAATGCATTTCTCAGCTTGAAACCTCACGAAAATCAAGATGTCGCCGGTTCGGCATACCAGACGCACTGTGCAGTGGTGAATACACCAGATAACGTGTTTCTCGCATTAAATAGCTCGAAAAGAGCGATCTCGATTATTCTGCATACTTCTGACTGAAGTCTCACCAAGATAATCGCAGAAAATGCATATCTCAGCTTGAAACACGACCGAAACTAAGATATCTCCGGTTCTGCATATCAAACGCACTGTGGGGTGGTGAAAACACCAGAAAACGTGTTTCTCGCATTAAATAGGTCGAAAGGAGCGATCTCGATGTTTCTGCATACTTCGGACAGAGGTTTCACCAAGATTATCGTAAAACATGCATATCACACCTTGAAACCCCACGAAAACCGAGATATCGGCGGTTCTACATATCAAACGCACTGTGGAGTGGTCAAAACACGAGATAACGTGTTTCTCGCATTAAATAGCTCGAATAGAGCGATCTCGATGATTAAGCATACTTCGGACAGAAGTCTCACCAAGATTATCGTGAAACATGCATATCTCACCTTGAAACCCCACGAAAACCAAGATATCGCCGGTTCTGCATATCCAACGCACTGTGGAGTGGTGAAAACACCAGATAACGTGTTTCTCGCATTAAATAGGTCGAAAGGAGCGATCTCGATGTTTCTGCATACTTCGGACAGAGGTTTCACCAAGATTATCGTAAAACATGCATATCACACCTTGAAACCCCACGAAAACCGAGATATCGGCGGTTCTACATATCAAACGCACTGTGGAGTGGTCAAAACACGAGATAACGTGTTTCTCGCATTAAATAACTCGAATAGAGCGATCTCGATGATTAAGCATACTTCGGACAGAAGTCTCAACAAGATTATCGTAAAACATGCATATCTCACCTTGAAACCCCACGAAAACCAAGATATCGCCGGTTCTGCATATCCAACGCACTGTGAAGTGGTGAAAACACCAGATAACGTGTTTCTCGCATTAAATAGGTCGAAAGGAGCGATCTCGATGTTTCTGCATACTTCGGACAGAGGTCTCACCAAGATTATCGCAGAACATGCATATCTCAGCTTGAAACCCCACGAAAACCAAGATATCGCCGGTTCTGCATATCCAACGCACTGTGGAGTGGTGAAAACACCAGAAAACGTGTTTTTCGCATTAAATAGCACGAAAACAGCGATTTCGGTGATTCTACACTTGTCACAGAAGAATCATGAAGATTATCGCTGAAAATGCACAGCTCAGCTTGAAACCTCACGAAAATCAAGATGTCGCCGGTTCTGCATATCAAACGCACTGTGGAGTGGTGAAAACAACCAGAGAGCGTGTATCTCGCATTAAATAGTTCGAAAAGGGCGATCCCGATGATACTGCATACTTCTGACAGAAGTCTCACCAAGATTATCGTAGAAAATGCATATGTCAGCAGGAAACCCCACGAAAACCAAGTTATCGGCGGCTCTACATATCAAACGCACTGTGGAGTGGTCAAAACACCAGATAACGTGTTTCTCGCATTAAATAGCTCGAAAAGAGCGATATCGAAGATACTGCATACTTTGGACAGAAGTCTCACCCATATTATCGCAGAAAATGCATATCTCAGCTTGAAACCTCACGAAAATCAAGATGTCGCCGGTTCTGCATATCAGACGCACTGTGGAGTGGTGAAAGCACCAGAAAACGTGTTTCTCGAATTAACTAGCTCGAAAAGAGCGTCCTCGATGGTTCTGCATACTTCTCATAGATGAAACACCAAGATTATCGCAGAAAATGCATATTTCAGCTGGAAACCCCACGAAAACCAAGTTATCGGCGGCTCTACATATCAAACGCGCTGTGGAGAGGTCAAAACACCAGAAAACTTGTTTTTTCGCACTAAATAGCTCGAAACGAGCGATCTAGATGATTCTGCATACTTCTGACTGAAGTCTCACCAAGATTATCGCAGAAAATGCATATCTCAGCTTGAAACCTCACGAAAACCAAGTTATCTCATGTTCGGCACATTAAACGTACTGTGGAGCGGTGAAAACACCAGAAAGCGTGTTTCTCGCATTAAATAGCTCGGAAAGAGGAATCTCGATGATTCTGCATACTTCTGACAGAAGACTCACCAAGATTATCGCAGAAAATGCATATCTCAGCTGGAAACCTCACGAAAATCAAGATATCGCTGGTTCTGCATATCAAACGCCCTGTGGAGTGATGAAATCACCAGATAACGTGTTTCTCGCATTAAGTAGCTCGAATAGAGCGATTTCGATGATTCTGCATACTTCTGACAGAAGACTCACAAAGATTATCGCAGAAAATGCATATCTCAGCTTGAAACCCGACCGAAACCAAGATATCTCCGTTTCTGCATGTCAAACGTACTGTGGTGTGGTGAATACACCAGAAAACATGTTTCTCGCATTAAATAGCTCGAAAAGAGCGATCTAGATGATTCTGCACACTTGTCACAGAAGAATCATGAAGATTATCACTGTAAATGAATATCTCATCTGGAAACCCCACGAAAACCAAGATATCGCAGGTTCTGCATATCAAACGCCCTGTGGAGTGATGAAAACACCAGATAACGTGTTTCTCGCATTAAATAGCTCGAATAGAGCGATCTCGATGATTCTGCATACTTCTGACAGAAGACTCACCAAGATAATCGCAGAAAATGCATCTCTCAGCTGGAAAACCCACGAAAACCAAGATATCGCTGGTTCTGCATATCAGACGCACTGTGGAGTGGTGAAAACACCAGAAAACGTGTTTCTCGCATTAACTAGCTCGAAAAGAGCGATCTCGATGATTCTGCATACTTCTGACAGAAGACTCACAAAGATTATCGCAGAAAATGCATATCTCAGCTTGAAACCCGACCGAAACCAAGATATCTCCGTTTCTGCATGTCAAACGTACTGTGGAGTGGTGAACACACCAGAATACATGTTTCTCGCATTAAATAGCTCGGAAAGAGCGTTCTGGATGATTCTGCATACTTCTGACTGAAGTCTCATCAGTATTATCGCAGAAAATGCATATCTCAGCTGGAAACATCACGAAAATCAACATATCGCCGGTTCTGCATATCAGACGCACTGTGGAGTGGTGAAAACACCAGAAAACGTGTTTCTCGCATTAACTAGCTCGAAAAGAGCGATCTCGATGATTCTGCATACTTCTGACAGAAGACTCACAAAGATTATCGCAGAAAATGCATATCTCAGCTTGAAACCCGACCGAAACCAAGATATCTCCGTTTCTGCATGTCAAACGTACTGTGGAGTGGTGAACACACCAGAATACATGTTTCTCGCATTAAATAGCTCGGAAAGAGCGTTCTGGATGATTCTGCATACTTCTCATAGATGAAACACCAAGATTATCGCAGAAAATGCATCTCTCAGCTGGAAAACCCACGAAAACCAAGATATCGCCGGTTCTGCATATCAAACGCACTGTGGAGTGGTTAAAACACAAGATAACGTGTTTCTCGCGTTAAACAGCTCGAAACGAGCGATCTCGATGGTTCTGCATACTTCGGACATAAGTCTCACCATGATTATCGAAAAAAATGCATATCTCAGCTTGAAACCCCACGAAAACCAAGATATCGCTGGTTCTGCATATCAAACGCACTGTGGAGTGGTGTAAACGCCAGATAACGTGTGTCTCGCACTAAATAGCTCGAAACGAGCGATCTCGATGATTAAGCATACTTCGGACAGAAGTCTCACCAAGATTATCGCAGAAAATGCATATCTCAGCTGGAAACCCCACGAAAACCAAGATATCGCCGGTTCTGCAAATCAGACGCACTGCGGACTGGTGAAAACACCAGAAAACGTGTTTCTCGCATTAACTAGCTCGAATAGAGCGTTCTCGATGATTCTGCATACTTCTCATAGATGAAACACCAAGATTATCGCAGAAAATGCATATTTCAGCTGGAAACCCCACGAAAACCAAGTTATCGGCGCCTCTACATATCAAACGCGCTGTGGAGAGGTCAAAACACCAGAAAACTTGTTTTTTCGCACTAAATAGCTCGAAACGAGCGATCTAGATGATTCTGCATACTTCTGACTGAAGTCTCACCAAGATTATCGCAGAAAATGCATATCTCAGCTTGAAACCTCACGAAAACCAAGTTATCTCATGTTCGGCACATTAAACGTACTGTGGAGCGGTGAAAACACCAGAAAACGTGTTTCTCGCATTAAATAGCTCGGAAAGAGGAATCTCGATGATTCTGCATACTTCTGACAGAAGACTCACCAAGATTATCGCAGAAAATGCATATCTCAGCTGGAAACCTCACGAAAATCAAGATATCGCTGGTTCTGCATATCAAACGCCCTGTGGAGTGATGAAATCACCAGATAACGTGTTTCTCGCATTAAGTAGCTCGAATAGAGCGATTTCGATGATTCTGCATACTTCTGACAGAAGACTCACAAAGATTATCGCAGAAAATGCATATCTCAGCTTGAAACCCGACCGAAACCAAGATATCTCCGTTTCTGCATGTCAAACGTACTGTGGTGTGGTGAATACACCAGAAAACATGTTTCTCGCATTAAATAGCTCGAAAAGAGCGATCTAGATGATTCTGCACACTTGTCACAGAAGAATCATGAAGATTATCACTGTAAATGAATATCTCATCTGGAAACCCCACGAAAACCAAGATATCGCAGGTTCTGCATATCAAACGCCCTGTGGAGTGATGAAAACACCAGATAACGTGTTTCTCGCATTAAATAGCTCGAATAGAGCGATCTCGATGATTCTGCATACTTCTGACAGAAGACTCACCAAGATAATCGCAGAAAATGCATCTCTCAGCTGGAAAACCCACGAAAACCAAGATATCGCTGGTTCTGCATATCAGACGCACTGTGGAGTGGTGAAAACACCAGAAAACGTGTTTCTCGCATTAACTAGCTCGAAAAGAGCGATCTCGATGATTCTGCATACTTCTGACAGAAGACTCACAAAGATTATCGCAGAAAATGCATATCTCAGCTTGAAACCCGACCGAAACCAAGATATCTCCGTTTCTGCATGTCAAACGTACTGTGGAGTGATGAACACACCAGAATACATGTTTCTCGCATTAAATAGCTCGGAAAGAGCGTTCTGGATGATTCTGCATACTTCTGACTGAAGTCTCATCAGTATTATCGCAGAAAATGCATATCTCAGCTGGAAACATCACGAAAATCAACATATCGCCGGTTCTGCATATCAGACGCACTGTGGAGTGGTGAAAACACCAGAAAACGTGTTTCTCGCATTAACTAGCTCGAAAAGAGCGATCTCGATGATTCTGCATACTTCTGACAGAAGACTCACAAAGATTATCGCAGAAAATGCATATCTCAGCTTGAAACCCGACCGAAACCAAGATATCTCCGTTTCTGCATGTCAAACGTACTGTGGAGTGGTGAACACACCAGAATACATGTTTCTCGCATTAAATAGCTCGGAAAGAGCGTTCTGGATGATTCTGCATACTTCTCATAGATGAAACACCAAGATTATCGCAGAAAATGCATCTCTCAGCTGGAAAACCCACGAAAACCAAGATATCGCCGGTTCTGCATATCAAACGCACTGTGGAGTGGTTAAAACACAAGATAACGTGTTTCTCGCGTTAAACAGCTCGAAACGAGCGATCTCGATGGTTCTGCATACTTCGGACATAAGTCTCACCATGATTATCGAAAAAAATGCATATCTCAGCTTGAAACCCCACGAAAACCAAGATATCGCTGGTTCTGCATATCAAACGCACTGTGGAGTGGTGTATACGCCAGATAACGTGTGTCTCGCACTAAATAGCTCGAAACGAGCGATCTCGATGATTAAGCATACTTCGGACAGAAGTCTCACCAAGATTATCGCAGAAAATGCATATCTCAGCTGGAAACCCCACGAAAACCAAGATATCGCCGGTTCTGCAAATCAGACGCACTGCGGACTGGTGAAAACACCAGAAAACGTGTTTCTCGCATTAACTAGCTCGAATAGAGCGTTCTCGATGATTCTGCATACTTCTCATAGATGAAACACCAAGATTATCACAGAAAATGCATATTTCAGCTGGAAACCCCACGAAATCCAAGTTATAGGCGGCTCTACATATCAAACGCACTGTGGTGTGGTCAAAACACCAGATAACGTGTTTCTCGCATTAAGTAGCTCGAAAAGAGCGATATCGATGATACTGCATACTTCGGACAGAAGTCTCACCAATATTATCGCAGATAATGCATATCTCAGCTGGAAACCCCACGAAAACCAAGATATCGCTGGTTCTGCATATCAAACGCACTGTGGAGCGGTGAAAACACCAGATAACGTGTTTCTCGCATTAAATAGGTCGAAAAGAGCAATCTCGATGTTTCTGCATACTTCTGACAGAAGTCTGACCAAGATTATCGCAGAAAATGCATATCTGAACTTGAAACCCCACGAAAACCAAGATATCGCAGGTTCTGCATATCAAACGCACTGTGGAGCGGTGAAAACACCACATAACGTGTTTCTCGCATTAAATAGGTCGAAAAGAGCAATCTCGATGTTTCTGCATACTTCTGACAGAAGTCTGACCAAGATTATCGCAGAAAATGCATATCTGAGCTTGAAACCCCACGATAACCAACATATCTTCGGTTCTGCATATCATCCGCACTGTGGAGTGGTGAAAACACCAGAAAACGTGTTTCTCGCATTAACTAGCTCGGAAAGAGCGTTCTGGATGATTCGGCATACTTCTGACAGAAGACTCACCAAGATTATCGCAGAAAATGCATATCTCAGCTGGAAACCCCACGAAAACCACGATATCGCCGGTTCTGCATATCAGACGCACTGTGGAGTGGTGAAAACACCAGAAAACGTGTTTCTCGCATTAACTAGCTCGAAAAGAGCGTCCTCGATGATTCTGCATACTTCTCATAGATGAAACACAAAGATTATCGCAGAAAATGCATATTTCAGCTGGAAACCCCACGAAAACCAAGTTATCGGCGGCTCTACATATCAAACGCACTGTGGAGTGGTCAAAACACCAGATAACGTGTTTCTCGCATTAATAGCTCGAAAAGAGCGATATCGAAGATACTGCATACTTTGGACAGAAGTCTCACCCATATTATCGCAGAAAATGCATATCTCAGCTTGAAACCTCACGAAAATCAAGATGTCGCCGGTTCTGCATATCAGACGCACTGTGGAGTGGTGAAAGCACCAGAAAACGTGTTTCTCGAATTAACTAGCTCGAAAAGAGCGTCCTCGATGGTTCTGCATACTTCTCATAGATGAAACACCAAGATTATCGCAGAAAATGCATATTTCAGCTGGAAACCCCACGAAAACCAAGTTATCGGCGGCTCTACATATCAAACGCGCTGTGGAGAGGTCAAAACACCAGAAAACTTGTTTTTTCGCATTAAATAGCTCGAAACGAGCGATCTAGATGATTCTGCATACTTCTGACTAAAGTCTCACCAAGATTATCGCAGAAAATGCATATCTCAGCTGGAAACCCCACGAAAACCAAGATATCGCCGGTTCTGCATATCAAACGCACTGTGGAGTGGTGAAAACACCAGATAACGTGTTTCTCGCATCAAATAGGTCGAAAAGAGCGACCTCGATGATTCTGCATACTTCTGACAGAAGACTCACCAAGATTATCGCAGAAAACGCATATCTCAGCTGGAAACCCCACGAAAACCACGATATCGCCGGTTCTGCATATCAGACGCACTGTGGAGTGGTGAAAACACCAGAAAACGTGTTTCTCGCATGAACTAGCTCGAAAAGAGCGTCCTCGATGATTCTGCATACTTCTCATAGATGAAACACAAAATTATCGCAGAAAATGCATATTTCAGCTGGAAACCCCACGAAAACCAAGTTATCGGCGGCTCTACATATCAAACGCACTGTGGAGTGGTCAAAACACCAGATAACGTGTTTCTCGCATTAAATAGCTCGAAAAGAGCGATATCGAAGATACTGCATACTTTGGACAGAAGTCTCACCCATATTATCGCAGAAAATGCATATCTCAGCTGGAAACACCACGAAAATCAAGATATCGCAGGTTCTGCATATCAAACGCACTGTGGAATGTTGAATACACCAGGAAACTTGTTTTTTTGCATTAAGTTGATCGACAAGAGCGATCTAGATGATTCTGCATACTTCTGACTGAAGTCTCACCAAGATTATCGCAGAAAATGCATATCTCAGCTTGAAACCTCACGAAAACCAAGTTATCTCCTGTTCGGCACATTAAACGTACTGTGGAGCGGTGGAAACACCAGAAAACGTGTTTCTCGCATTAAATAGCTCGGAAAGAGGAATCTCGATGATTCTGCATACTTCTGACAGAAGACTCACCAAGATTATCGCAGAAAATGCATATCTCAGCTGGAAACCTCACGAAAATCAAGATATCGCTGGTTCTGCATATCAAACGCCCTGTGGAGTGATGAAATCACCAGATAACGTGTTTCTCGCATTAAGTAGCTCGAATAGAGCGATTTCGATGATTCTGCATACTTCTGACAGAAGACTCATAAAGATTATCGCAGAAAATGCATATCTCAGCTTGAAACCCGACCGAAACCAAGATATCTCCGTTTCTGCATGTCAAACGTACTGTGGTGTGGTGAATACACCAGAAAACATGTTTCTCGCATTAAATAGCTCGAAAAGAGCGATCTAGATGATTCTGCACACTTGTCACAGAAGAATCATAAAGATTATCACTGAAAATGAATATCTCATCTGGAAACCCCACGAAAACCAAGATATCGCAGGTTCTGCATATCAAACGCCCTGTGGAGTGATGAAAACACCAGATAACGTGTTTCTCGCATTAAATAGCTCGAATAGAGCGATCTCGATGATTCTGCATACTTCTGACAGAAGACTCACAAAGATTATCGCAGAAAATGCATATTTCAGCTGGAAACCCCACGAAAACCAAGTTATCGGCGGCTCTACATATCAAACGCACTGTGGAGTGGTCAAAACACCAGATAACGTGTTTCTCGCATTAAATAGCTCGAAAAGAGCGATATCGAAGATACTGCATACTTTGGACAGAAGTCTCACCCATATTATCGCAGAAAATGCATATCTCAGCTGGAAACACCACGAAAATCAAGATATCGCAGGTTCTGCATATCAAACGCACTGTGGAATGTTGAATACACCAGGAAACTTGTTTTTTTGCATTAAGTTGATCGACAAGAGCGATCTAGATGATTCTGCATACTTCTGACTGAAGTCTCACCAAGATTATCGCAGAAAATGCATATCTCAGCTTGAAACCTCACGAAAACCAAGTTATCTCCTGTTCGGCACATTAAACGTACTGTGGAGCGGTGGAAACACCAGAAAACGTGTTTCTCGCATTAAATAGCTCGGAAAGAGGAATCTCGATGATTCTGCATACTTCTGACAAAAGACTCACCAAGATTATCGCAGAAAATGCATATCTCAGCTGGAAACCTCACGAAAATCAAGATATCGCTGGTTCTGCATATCAAACGCCCTGTGGAGTGATGAAATCACCAGATAACGTGTTTCTCGCATTAAGTAGCTCGAATAGAGCGATTTCGATGATTCTGCATACTTCTGACAGAAGACTCATAAAGATTATCGCAGAAAATGCATATCTCAGCTTGAAACCCGACCGAAACCAAGATATCTCCGTTTCTGCATGTCAAACGTACTGTGGTGTGGTGAATACACCAGAAAACATGTTTCTCGCATTAAATAGCTCGAAAAGAGCGATCTAGATGATTCTGCACACTTGTCACAGAAGAATCATAAAGATTATCACTGAAAATGAATATCTCATCTGGAAACCCCACGAAAACCAAGATATCGCAGGTTCTGCATATCAAACGCCCTGTGGAGTGATGAAAACACCAGATAACGTGTTTCTCGCATTAAATAGCTCGAATAGAGCGATCTCGATGATTCTGCATACTTCTGACAGAAGACTCACAAAGATTATCGCAGAAAATGCATATTTCAGCTGGAAACCCCACGTAAACCTAGTTATCGGCGGCACTACATATCAAACGCACTGTGGAGTGGTCAAAACACCAGATAACGTGTTTCTCGCATTAGATAGCTCGAAACGAGCGATCTAGATGATTCTGCATACTTCTGACTGAAGTCTCATCAGTATTATCGCAGAAAATGCATATCTCAGCTTGAAACCCGACGAAAACCACGATGTCGCCGGTTCTGCATATCAAACGCACTGTGGCGTGGTGAAAACACCAGAAAACGTGTTTCTCGCATTATGCAGCTCGAATAGAGCGATCTAGATGCTTCTGCATACTTCTGACAGAAGACTCACCAAGATTATCGCAGAAAATGCATATCTCAGCTGGAAACATCACGAAAATCAACATATCGCCGGTTCTGCATATCAGACGCACTGTGGAGTGGTCAAAACACCAGAAAACTAGTTTTTTCGCATCAAATAGCTCGAAACGAGCGATCTAGATGTTTCTGCATACTTCTGACTGAAGTCTCACCAATATTATCGCAGAAAATGCATATCTCAGCTAGAAACCTCCCGAAAATCAAGATGTCGCCGGTTCTGCATATCAAACGCACTGTGGAGTGGTGAAAACAACCAGATAACGTGTTTCTCGCATTAAATAGCTCCAAACGAGCGATCTAGAAGTTTCTGCATACTTCTGACAGAAGACTCACCAAGATTAACGCAGAAAATGCATATCTCAGCTGGAAACCCCACGAAAACCAAGATATCGCCAGTTCTGCATATCAGACGCACTGTGGAGTGGTGAAAACAGCAGAAAACGTGTTTCTCGCATTAACTAGCTCGAAAAGAGCGTTCTCGATGATTCTGCATACTTCTCATAGATGAAACACCAAGCTTATCGCAGAAAATGCATATTTCAGCTGGAAACCCCACGAAATCCAAGTTACAGGCGGCTCTACATATCAAACGCACTGTGGTGTGGTCAAAACACCAGATAACGTGTTTCTCGCATTAAGTAGCTCGAAAAGAGCGATATCGATGATACTGCATACTTCGGACAGAAGTCTCACCAATATTATCGCAGATAATGCATATCTCAGCTGGAAACCCCACGAAAACCAAGATATCGCTGGTTCTGCATATCAAACGCACTGTGGAGCGGTGAAAACACCAGATAATGTGTTTCTCGCATTAAATAGGTCGAAAAGAGCAATCTCGATGTTTCTGCATACTTCGGACAGAAGTCTCACCAAGATTATCGCAGAAAATGCATATCTGAACTTGAAACCCCACGAAAACCAAGATATCGCAGGTTCTGCATATCAAACGCACTGTGGAGCGGTGAAAACACCACATAACGTGTTTCTCGCATTAAATAGGTCGAAAAGAGCAATCTCGATGTTTCTGCATACTTCTGACAGAAGTCTGACCAAGATTATCGCAGAAAATGCATATCTGAGCTTGAAACCCCACGATAACCAACATATCTTCGGTTCTGCATATCATCCGCACTGTGGAGTGGTGAAAACACCAGATAACGTGTTTCTCGCATTAAATAGCTCGAAACGAGCGATCTCGAAGATTAAGCATACTTCTGACTGAAGTCTCACCAATATTATCGCAGAAAATTCATATCTCAGCAAGAAACCCCACGAAAACCAAGATATCGCCGGTTCTGCATATCAGACGCACTGTGGAGTGGTGAAAACACCAGAAAACGTGTTTCTCGCATTAACTAGCTCGGAAAGAGCGTTCTGGATGATTCTGCATACTTCTCATAGATGAAACACAAAGATTATCGCAGAAAATGCATATTTCAGCTGGAAACCCCACGAAAACCAAGTTATCGGCGGCTCTACATATCAAACGCACTGTGGAGTGGTCAAAACACCAGATAACGTGTTTCTCGCATTAAATAGCTCGAAAAGAGCGATATCGAAGATACTGCATACTTTGGACAGAAGTCTCACCCATATTATCGCAGAAAATGCATATCTCAGCTTGAAACCTCACGAAAATCAAGATGTCGCCGGTTCTGCATATCAGACGCACTGTGGAGTGGTGAAAGCACCAGAAAACGTGTTTCTCGCATTAACTAGCTCGAAAAGAGCGTCCTCGATGATTCTGCATGCTTCTCATAGATGAAACACAAAGATTGTCGCAGAAAATGCATATTTCAGCAGGAAACCCCACGAAAACCAAGTTATCGGCGGCTCTACATATCAAACGCACTGTGGAGTGGTCAAAACACCAGATAACGTGTTTCTCGCATTAAATAGCTCGAAAAGAGCGATATCGAAGATACTGCATACTTTGGACAGAAGTCTCACCCATATTATCGCAGAAAATGCATATCTCAGCTTGAAACCTCACGAAAATCAAGATGTCGCCGGTTCTGCATATCAGACGCACTGTGGAGTGGTGAAAGCACCAGAAAACGTGTTTCTCGAATTAACTAGCTCGAAAAGAGCGTCCTCGATGGTTCTGCATACTTCTCATAGATGAAACACCAAGATTATCGCAGAAAATGCATATTTCAGCAGGAAACCCCACGAAAACCAAGTTATCGGCGGCTCTACATATCAAACGCACTGTGGAGTGGTCAAAACACCAGAAAACTTGTTTTTTCGCACTAAATAGCTCGAAACGAGCGATCTAGATGATTCTGCATACTTCTGACTGAAGTCTCACCAAGATTATCGCAGAAAATGCATATCTCAGCTTGAAACCTCACGAAAACCAAGTTATCTCCTGTTCGGCACATTAAACGTACTGTGGAGCGGTGAAAACACCAGAAAACGTGTTTCTCGCATTAAATAGCTCGGAAAGAGGAATCTCGATGATTCTGCATACTTCTGACAGAAGACTCACCAAGATTATCGCAGAAAATGCATATCTCAGCTGGAAACCTCACGAAAATCAAGATATCGCTGGTTCTGCATATCAAACGCCCTGTGGAGTGATGAAATCACCAGATAACGTGTTTCTCGCATTAAGTAGCTCGAATAGAGCGATTTCGATGATTCTGCATACTTCTGACAGAAGACTCACAAAGATTATCGCAGAAAATGCATATCTCAGCTTGAAACCCGACCGAAACCAAGATATCTCCGTTTCTGCATGTCAAACGTACTGTGGTGTGGTGAATACACCAGAAAACATGTTTCTCGCATTAAATAGCTCGAAAAGAGCGATCTAGATGATTCTGCACACTTGTCACAGAAGAATCATGAAGATTATCACTGTAAATGAATATCTCATCTGGAAACCCCACGAAAACCATGATATCGCAGGTTCTGCATATCAAACGCCCTGTGGAGTGATGAAAACACCAGATAACGTGTTTCTCGCATTAAATAGCTCGAATATAGCGATCTCGATGATTCTGCATACTTCTGACAGAAGACTCACAAAGATTATCGCAGAAAATGCATATTTCAGCTGGAAACCCCACGTAAACCTAGTTATCGGCGGCACTACATATCAAACGCACTGTGGAGTGGTCAAAACACCAGATAACGTGTTTCTCGCATTAGATAGCTCGAAACGAGCGATCTAGATGATTCTGCATACTTCTGACTGAAGTCTCATCAGTATTATCGCAGAAAATGCATATCTCAGCTTGAAACCCGACGAAAACCACGATGTCGCCGGTTCTGCATATCAAACGCACTGTGGCGTGGTGAAAACACCAGAAAACGTGTTTCTCGCATTATATAGCTCGAATAGAGCGATCTAGATGCTTCTGCATACTTCTGACAGAAGACTCACCAAGATTATCGCAGAAAATGCATATCTCAGCTGGAAACATCACGAAAATCAACATATCGCCGGTTCTGCATATCAGACGCACTGTGGAGTGGTGAAAACACCAGAAAACGTGTTTCTCGCATTAACTAGCTCGAAAAGAGCGATCTCGATGATTCTGCATACTTCTGACAGAAGACTCACAAAGATTATCGCAGAAAATGCATATCTCAGCTTGAAACCCGACCGAAACCAAGATATCTCCGTTTCTGCATGTCAAACGTACTGTGGAGTGGTGAACACACCAGAATACATGTTTCTCGCATTAAATAGCTCGAAAAGAGCGATGTAGATGATTCTGCACACTTGTCACAGGAGAATCATGAAGATTATCACTGAAAATGCATATCTCATCTGGAAAACCCACGAAAACCAAGATATCGCAGGTTCTGCATATCAAACGCCCTGTGGAGTGATGAAAACACCAGATAACGTGTTTCTCGCATTAAATAGCTCGAATAGAGCGATCTCGATGATTCTGCATACTTCTGACAGAAGACTCACCAAGATAATCGCAGAAAATGCATCTCTCAGCTGGAAAACCCACGAAAACCAAGATATCGCTGGTTCTGCATATCAGACGCACTGTGGAGTGGTGAAAACACCAGAAAACGTGTTTCTCGCATTAACTAGCTCGAAAAGAGCGATCTCGATGATTCTGCATACTTCTGACAGAAGACTCACAAAGATTATCGCAGAAAATGCATATCTCAGCTTGAAACCCGACCGAAACCAAGATATCTCCGTTTCTGCATGTCAAACGTACTGTGGAGTGGTGAACACACCAGAATACATGTTTCTCGCATTAAATAGCTCGGAAAGAGCGTTCTGGATGATTCTGCATACTTCTGACTGAAGTCTCATCAGTATTATCGCAGAAAATGCATATCTCAGCTGGAAACATCACGAAAATCAACATATCGCCGGTTCTGCATATCAGACGCACTGTGGAGTGGTGAAAACACCAGAAAACGTGTTTCTCGCATTAACTAGCTCGAAAAGAGCGATCTCGATGATTCTGCATACTTCGGACAGAAGTCTCACCAATATTATCGCAGAAAATGCATATCTCAGCTTGAAACCTCACGAAAATCGAAATGACGCCGGTTCTGCATATCAAACGCACTGTGGAGTGGTGAAAACAAACAGCTAACGTGTTTCGCGCATTAAATAGCTCGAAACGAGCGATCTAGATGATGCTGCATACTTCTGACAGAAGACTCACCAAGATGATCGCAGAAAATGCATATCTCAGCTGGAAACCCCACGAAAACCAAGTTATCGGCGGCTCTACATATCAAACGCACTGTGGAGTGGTCAAAATACCAGAAAACGTGTTTCTCGCATTATATAGCTCGAAAAGAGCGATCTAGATGCTTCTGCATACTTCTGACAGAAGACTCACCAAGATTATCGCAGAAAATGCATATCTCAGCTGGAAACATCACGAAAATCAACATATCGCCGGTTCTGCATATCAGACGCACTGTGGAGTGGTGAAAACACCAGAAAACGTGTTTCTCGCATTAACTAGCTCGAAAAGAGCGATCTCGACGATTCTGCATACTTCTGACAGAAGACTCACAAAGATTATCGCAGAAAATGCATATCTCAGCTTGAAACCCGACCGAAACCAAGATATCTCCGTTTCTGCATGTCAAACGTACTGTGGAGTGGTGAACACACCAGAAAACATGTTTCTCGCATTAAATAGCTCGAAAAGAGCGATCTAGATGATTCTGCACACTTGTCACAGAAGAATCATGAAGATTATCACTGGAAATGCATATCTCATCTGGAAACCCCACGAAAACCAAGATATCGCAGGTTCTGCATATCAAACGCCCTGTGGAGTGATGAAAACACCAGATAACGTGTTTCTCGCATTAAATAGCTCGAATAGAGCGATCTCGATGATTCTGCATACTTCTGACAGAAGACTCACAAAGATTATCGCAGAAAAGGCATATTTCAGCTGGAAACCCCACGTAAACCAAGTTATCGTCGGCTCTACATATCAAACGCACTGTGGAGTGGTCAAAACACCAGATAACGTGTTTCTCGCATTAGATAGCTCGAAACGAGCGATCTAGATGATTCTGCATACTTCTGGCTGAAGTCTCATCAATATTATCGCAGAAAATGCATATCTCAGCTTGAAACCCGACGAAAACCACGATGTCGCCGGTTCTACATATCAAACGCACTGTGGGGTGGTGAAAACACCAGAAAACATGTTTCTCGCATTATATAGCTCGAAAAGAGCGATCTAGATGCTTCTGCATACTTCTGACAGAAGACTTACAAAGATTATCGCAGAAAATGCATATCTCATCTGGAAACCCCACGAAAACCACGATGTCGCCGGTTCTGCATATCAAAAACGCACTGTGGAGTGGTGAAAACA
The DNA here is from genome assembly GCA_951804975.1 of Anthophora plumipes. NCBI lineage: Eukaryota > Metazoa > Arthropoda > Insecta > Hymenoptera > Apidae > Anthophora > Anthophora plumipes. The sequence goes on from CATORF010000448.1 coordinate 1,029,869, forward strand.
ACCCGATAACGTGTTTCTCGCATTAACTAGCTCGAAAAGAGCGTTCTCGATGATTCTGCATACTTCTCATAGATGAAACACCAAGATAATCGCAGAAAATGCATATCTCAGCTGGAAACCCCACGAAAACCAAGATATCGCCGGTTCTGCATATCAGACGCACTGTGGAGTGGTGAAAACACCAGAAAACGTGTTTCTCGCATTAACTAGCTCGGAAAGAGCGTTCTGGATGATTCGGCATACTTCTGACAGAAGACTCACCAAGATTATCGCAGAAAATGCATATCTCAGCTGGAAACCCCACGAAAACCAAGATATCGCCGGTTCTGCATATCAGACGCACTGTGGAGTGGTGAAAACACCAGAAAACGTGTTTCTCGCATTAACTAGCTCGAAAAGAGCGTTCTCGATGATTCTGCATACTTCTCATAGATGAAACACCAAGATTATCGCAGAAAATGGATATTTCAGCTGGAAACCCCACGAAAACTAAGTTATCGGCGGCTCTACATATCAAACGCACTGTGGAGTGGTCAAAACACCAGATAACGTGTTTCTCGCATTAAGTAGCTCGAAAAGAGCGATATCGATGATACTGCATATTTCGGACAGAAGTCTCACCAATATTATCGCAGATAATGCATATCTCAGCTTGAAACCTCACCAAAATCAAGATGTCGCCGGTTCTGCATATCAGACGCACTGTGGAGAGGTGAAAACACCAGAAAACGTGTTTCTCGCATTAACTAGCTCGGAAAGAGCGTTCTGGATGATTCGGCATACTTCTGACAGAAGTCTCACCAAGATTATCGCAGAAAATGCATATCTGAGCTTGAAACCCCACGAAAACCAACATATTGTCGGTTCTGCATATCAAACGCACTGTGGAGTGGTGAAAACACCAAACAACGTGTATCTCGCATAAAATAGCTCGAAAAGAGCGTTCTCGATGATTCTGCATACTTCTCATAGATGAAACACCAAGATTATCGCAGAAAATGCATATTTCAGCTGTAAACCCCACGAAATCCAAGTTATCGGCGGCTCTACATATCAAACGCACTGTGGAGTGGTCAAAACACCACAAAACTTGTTTTTTCGCATTATATAGCTCGAATAGAGCGATCTCGATGAGTCTGCATACTTCTGACAGAAGACTCACCAAGATTATCGCAGAAAATGCATCTCTCAGCTGGAAACCCCACGAAAACCAAGATATCGCCGGTTCTGCATATCAGACGCACTGTGGAGTGGTGAAAACAACACAAAACGTGTTTCTCGCATTAACTAGCTCGGAAAGAGCGTTCTGGATGATTCTGCATACTTCTCATAGATGAAACACCAAGATTATCGCAGAAAATGCATGTCTCAGCTGGAAACCCCACGAAAACCAAGTTATCGCCGGTTCTGCATATCAAACGCACTGTGGAGTGGTGAAAACACAAGATAACGTGTTTCTCGCGTTAAACAGCTCGAAACGAGCGATCTCGATGATTCTGCATACTTCGGACAGATGTCTCACCATGATTATCGAAAAAAATGCATATCTCAGCTTGAAACCCCACGAAAACCAAGATATCGCTGGTTCTGCATATCAAACGCACTGTGGAGTGGTGAAAACACCAGATAACGTGTTTCTCGCACTAAATAGCTCGAAACGAGCGATCTCGATGATTCTGCATACTTCTGACAGAAGACTCACCAAGATTATCGCAGAAAATGCATCTCTCAGCTGGAAAACCCACGAAAACCAAGATATCGCCGGTTCTGCATATCAGACGTACTGTGGAGCGGTGAAAACACCAGAAAACGTGTTTCTCGCATTAAATAGCTCGATAAGAGCGATCTAGATGATTCTGCACACTTGTCACAGAAGAATCATGAAGATTATCACTGAAAATGCATATCTCATCTGGAAACCCCACGAAAACCAAGATATCGCAGGTTCTGCATATCAAACGCCCTGTGGAGTGATGAAAACACCAGATAACGTGTTTCTCGCATTAAATAGCTCGAATAGAGCGATCTCGATGATTCTGCATACTTCTGACAGAAGACTCACAAAGATTATCGCAGAAAATGCATATTTCAGCTGGAAACCCCATGTAAACCTAGTTATCGGCGGCTCTACATATCAAACGCACTGTGGAGTGGTCAAAACACCAGATAACGTGTTTCTCGCATTAAATAGCTCGAAACGAGCGATCTAGATGATTCTGCATACTTCTGACAGAAGACTCACCAAGATTATCGCAGAAAATGCATATCTCAGCTGGAAATCCCACGAAAACCACGATGTCGCCGGTTCTGCATATCAAAAACGCACTGTGGAGTGGTGAAAACAACCCGATAACGTGTTTCTCGCATTAACTAGCTCGAAAAGAGCGTTCTCGATGATTCTGCATACTTCTCATAGATGAAACACCAAGATAATCGCAGAAAATGCATATCTCAGCTGGAAACCCCACGAAAACCAAGATATCGCCGGTTCTGCATATCAAACGCCCTGTGGAGTGATGAAAACACCAGATAACGTGTTTCTCGCATTAGATAGCTCGAAACGAGCGATCTAGATGATTCTGCATACTTCTGACTGAAGTCTCATCAATATTATCGCAGAAAATGCATATTTCAGCTGGAAACCCCATGTAAACCAAGTTATCGGCGGCTCTACATATCAAACGCACTGTGGAGTGGTCAAAACACCAGAAAACGTGTTTCTCGCATTAACTAGCTCGGAAAGAGCGTTCTGGATGATTCGGCATACTTCTGACAGAAGACTCACCAAGATTATCGCAGAAAATGCATATCTCAGCTGGAAACCCCACGAAAACCAAGATATCGCCGGTTCTGCATATCAGACGCACTGTGGAGTGGTGAAAACACCAGAAAACGTGTTTCTCGCATTAAATAGCTCGATAAGAGCGATCTAGATGATTCTGCACACTTGTCACAGAAGAATCATGAAGATTATCACTGAAAATGCATATCTCATCTGGAAACCCCACGAAAACCAAGATATCGCAGGTTCTGCATATCAAACGCCCTGTGGAGTGATGAAAACACCAGATAACGTGTTTCTCGCATTAGATAGCTCGAAACGAGCGATCTAGATGATTCTGCATACTTCTGACTGAAGTCTCATCAATATTATCGCAGAAAATGCATATCTCAGCTTGAAACCCGACGAAAACCACAATGTCGCCGGTTCTACATATCAAACGCACTGTGGGGTGGTGAAAACACCAGAAAACGTGTTTCTCGCATTATATAGCTCGAAAAGAGCGATCTAGATGCTTCTGCATACTTCTGACAGAAGACTTACCAAGATTATCGCAGAAAATGCATATCTCATCTGGAAACCCCACGAAAACCACGATGTCGCCGGTTCTGCATATCAAAAACGCACTGTGGAGTGGTGAAAACAACCCGATAACGTGTTTCTCGCATTAACTAGCTCGAAAAGAGCGTTCTCGATGATTCTGCATACTTCTCATAGATGAAACACCAAGATAATCGCAGAAAATGCATATCTCAGCTGGAAACCCCACGAAAACCAAGATATCGCCGGTTCTGCATATCAGACGCACTGTGGAGTGGTGAAAACACCAGAAAACGTGTTTCTCGCATTAACTAGCTCGGAAAGAGCGTTCTGGATGATTCGGCATACTTCTGACAGAAGACTCACCAAGATTATCGCAGAAAATGCATATCTCAGCTGGAAACCCCACGAAAACCAAGATATCGCCGGTTCTGCATATCAGACGCACTGTGGAGTGGTGAAAACACCAGAAAACGTGTTTCTCGCATTAACTAGCTCGAAAAGAGCGTTCTCGATGATTCTGCATACTTCTCATAGATGAAACACCAAGATTATCGCAGAAAATGGATATTTCAGCTGGAAACCCCACGAAAACCAAGTTATCGGCGGCTCTACATATCAAACGCACTGTGGAGTGGTCAAAACACCAGATAACGTGTTTCTCGCATTAAGTAGCTCGAAAAGAGCGATCTCGATGTTTCTGCATACTTCGGACAGAAGTCTCACCAAGATTATCGCAGAAAATGCATATCTGAGCTTGAAACCCCACGAAAACCAACATATCGTCGGTTCTGCATATCAAACGCACTGTGGAGTGGTGAAAACACCAAACAACGTGTTTCTCGCATCAAATAGCTCGAAAAGAGCGTTCTCGATGATTCTGCATACTTCTCATAGATGAAACACAAAGATTATCGTAAAAAATGCATATCTCAGCTTGAAACCCCACGAAAACCAAGATATCGCTGGTTCTGCATATCAAACGCACTGTGGAGTGGTGAAAACACCAGATAACGTGTTTCTCGCATTAAATAGCTCGAAACGAGCGATCTCGATGATTAAGCATACTTCGGACAGAAGTCTCACCAAGATTATCGCAGAAAATGCATATGTGAGCTTGAAACCCCACGAAAACCAAGATATCGCTGGTTCTGCATATCAAACGCACTGTGGAGCGGTGAAAACACGAGAAAACGTGTTTCTCGCATTAAATAGGTCGAAAAGAGCGATCTCGATGTTTCTGCATACTTCGGACAGAAGTCTCACCAAGATTATCGCAGAAAATGCATATCTGAGCTTGAAACCCCACGAAAACCAACATATCGTCGGTTCTGCATATCAGACGCACTGTGGAGTGGTGAAAGCACCAGAAAACGTGTTTCTCGAATTAACTAGCTCGAAAAGAGCGTCCTCGATGGTTCTGCATACTTCTCATAGATGAAACACCAAGATTATCGCAGAAAATGCATATTTCAGCTGGAAACCCCACGAAAACCAAGTTATCGGCGGCTCTATATATCAAACGCACTGTGGAGTGGTGAAAACACAAGATAACGTGTTTCTCGCGTTAAACAGCTCGAAACGAGCGATCTCGATGATTCTGCATACTTCGGACAGATGTCTCACCATGATTATCGAAAAAAATGCATATCTCAGCTTGAAACCCCACGAAAACCAAAAAATCGCTGGTTCTGCATATCAAACGCACTGTGGAGTGGTGAAAACACCAGATAACGTGTTTCTCGCATTAAATAGCTCGATAAGAGCGATCTAGATGATTCTGCACACTTGTCACAGAAGAATCATGAAGATTATCACTGAAAATGCATATCTCATCTGGAAACCCCACGAAAACCAAGATATCGCAGGTTCTGCATATCAAACGCCCTGTGGAGTGATGAAAACACCAGATAACGTGTTTCTCGCATTAGATAGCTCAAAACGAGCGATCTAGATGATTCTGCATACTTCTGACTGAAGTCTCATCAATATTATCGCAGAAAATGCATATCTCAGCTTGAAACCCGACGAAAACCACAATGTCGCCGGTTCTACATATCAAACGCACTGTGGGGTGGTGAAAACACCAGAAAACGTGTTTCTCGCATTATATAGCTCGAAAAGAGCGATCTAGATGCTTCTGCATACTTCTGACAGAAGACTTACCAAGATTATCGCAGAAAATGCATATCTCATCTGGAAACCCCACGAAAACCACGATGTCGCCGGTTCTGCATATCAAAAACGCACTGTGGAGTGGTGAAAACAACCCGATAACGTGTTTCTCGCATTAACTAGCTCGAAAAGAGCGTTCTCGATGATTCTGCATACTTCTCATAGATGAAACACCAAGATAATCGCAGAAAATGCATATCTCAGCTGGAAACCCCACGAAAACCAAGATATCGCCGGTTCTGCATATCAGACGCACTGTGGAGTGGTGAAAACACCAGAAAACGTGTTTCTCGCATTAACTAGCTCGGAAAGAGCGTTCTGGATGATTCGGCATACTTCTGACAGAAGACTCACCAAGATTATCGCAGAAAATGCATATCTCAGCTGGAAACCCCACGAAAACCAAGATATCGCCGGTTCTGCATATCAGACGCACTGTGGAGTGGTTAAAACACCAGAAAACGTGTTTCTCGCATTAACTAGCTCGAAAAGAGCGTTCTCGATGATTCTGCATACTTCTCATAGATGAAACACCAAGATTATCGCAGAAAATGGATATTTCAGCTGGAAACCCCACGAAAACCAAGTTATCGGCGGCTCTACATATCAAACGCACTGTGGAGTGGTCAAAACACCAGATAACGTGTTTCTCGCATTAAGTAGCTCGAAAAGAGCGATATCGATGATACTGCATACTTCGGACAGAAGTCTCACCAATATTAATGCAGATAATGCATATCTCAGCTTGAAACCTCACCAAAATCAAGTTGTCGCCGGTTCTGCATATCAGACGCACTGTGGAGAGGTGAAAACACCAGAAAACGTGTTTCTCGCATTAACTAGCTCGGAAAGAGCGTTCTGGATGATTCGGCATACTTCTGACAGAAGCCTCACCAAGATTATCGCAGAAAATGCATATCTGAGCTTGAAACCCCACGAAAACCAACATATTGTCGGTTCTGCATATCAAACGCACTGTGGAGTGGTGAAAACACCAAACAACGTGTATCTCGCATAAAATAGCTCGAAAAGAGCGTTCTCGATGATTCTGCATACTTCTCATAGATGAAACACCAAGATTATCGCAGAAAATGCATATTTCAGCTGTAAACCCCACGAAATCCAAGTTATCGGCGGCTCTACATATCAAACGCACTGTGGAGTGGTCAAAACACCACAAAACTTGTTTTTTCGCATTATATAGCTCGAATAGAGCGATCTCGATGATTCTGCATACTTCTGACAGAAGACTCACCAAGATTATCGCAGAAAATGCATCTCTCAGCTGGAAACCCCACGAAAACCAAGATATCGCCGGTTCTGCATATCAGACGCACTGTGGAGTGGTGAAAACACCACAAAACGTGTTTCTCGCATTAACTAGCTCGGAAAGAGCGTTCTGGATGATTCTGCATACTTCTCATAGATGAAACACCAAGATTATCGCAGAAAATGCATGTCTCAGCTGGAAACCCCACGAAAACCAAGTTATCGCCGGTTCTGCATATCAGACGCACTGTGGAGTGGTGAAAACACCAGAAAACGTGTTTCTCGCATTAACTAGCTCGGAAAGAGCGTTCTGGATGATTCGGCATACTTCTGACAGAAGACTCACCAAGATTATCGCAGAAAATGCATATCTCAGCTGGAAACCCCACGAAAACCAAGATATCGCCGGTTCTGCATATCAGACGCACTGTGGAGTGGTGAAAACACCAGAAAACGTGTTTCTCGCATTAACTAGCTCGAAAAGAGCGTTCTCGATGATTCTGCATACTTCTCATAGATGAAACACCAAGATTATCGCAGAAAATGGATATTTCAGCTGGAAACCCCACGAAAACCAAGTTATCGGCGGCTCTACATATCAAACGCACTGTGGAGTGGTCAAAACACCAGATAACGTGTTTCTCGCATTAAGTAGCTCGAAAAGAGCGATCTCGATGTTTCTGCATACTTCGGACAGAAGTCTCACCAAGATTATCGCAGAAAATGCATATCTGAGCTTGAAACCCCACGAAAACCAACATATCGTCGGTTCTGCATATCAAACGCACTGTGGAGTGGTGAAAACACCAAACAACGTGTTTCTCGCATCAAATAGCTCGAAAAGAGCGTTCTCGATGATTCTGCATACTTCTCATAGATGAAACACAAAGATTATCGCAGAAAATGGATATTTCAGCTGGAAACCCCACGAAAACCAAGTTATCGGCGGCTCTACATATCAAACGCACTGTGGAGTGGTCAAAACACCAGATAACGTGTTTCTCGCATTAAGTAGCTCGAAAAGAGCGATCTCGATGTTTCTGCATACTTCGGACAGAAGTCTCACCAAGATTATCGCAGAAAATGCATATCTGAGCTTGAAACCCCACGAAAACCAACATATCGTCGGTTCTGCATATCAAACGCACTGTGGAGTGGTGAAAACACCAAACAACGTGTTTCTCGCATCAAATAGCTCGAAAAGAGCGTTCTCGATGATTCTGCATACTTCTCATAGATGAAACACAAAGATTATCGTAAAAAATGCATATCTCAGCTTGAAACCCCACGAAAACCAAGATATCGCTGGTTCTGCATATCAAACGCACTGTGGAGTGGTGAAAACACCAGATAACGTGTTTCTCGCATTAAATAGCTCGAAACGAGCGATCTCGATGATTAAGCATACTTCGGACAGAAGTCTCACCAAGATTATCGCAGAAAATGCATATGTGAGCTTGAAACCCCACGAAAACCAAGATATCGCTGGTTCTGCATATCAAACGCACTGTGGAGCGGTGAAAACACGAGAAAACGTGTTTCTCGCATTAAATAGGTCGAAAAGAGCGATCTCGATGTTTCTGCATACTTCGGACAGAAGTCTCACCAAGATTATCGCAGAAAATGCATATCTGAGCTTGAAACCCCACGAAAACCAACATATCGTCGGTTCTGCATATCAGACGCACTGTGGAGTGGTGAAAGCACCAGAAAACGTGTTTCTCGAATTAACTAGCTCGAAAAGAGCGTCCTCGATGGTTCTGCATACTTCTCATAGATGAAACACCAAGATTATCGCAGAAAATGCATATTTCAGCTGGAAACCCCACGAAAACCAAGTTATCGGCGGCTCTATATATCAAACGCACTGTGGAGTGGTGAAAACACAAGATAACGTGTTTCTCGCGTTAAACAGCTCGAAACGAGCGATCTCGATGATTCTGCATACTTCGGACAGATGTCTCACCATGATTATCGAAAAAAATGCATATCTCAGCTTGAAACCCCACGAAAACCAAGATATCGCTGGTTCTGCATATCAAACGCACTGTGGAGTGGTGAAAACACCAGATAACGTGTTTCTCGCATTAAATAGCTCGATAAGAGCGATCTAGATGATTCTGCACACTTGTCACAGAAGAATCATGAAGATTATCACTGAAAATGCATATCTCATCTGGAAACCCCACGAAAACCAAGATATCGCAGGTTCTGCATATCAAACGCCCTGTGGAGTGATGAAAACACCAGATAACGTGTTTCTCGCATTAGATAGCTCAAAACGAGCGATCTAGATGATTCTGCATACTTCTGACTGAAGTCTCATCAATATTATCGCAGAAAATGCATATCTCAGCTTGAAACCCGACGAAAACCACAATGTCGCCGGTTCTACATATCAAACGCACTGTGGGGTGGTGAAAACACCAGAAAACGTGTTTCTCGCATTATATAGCTCGAAAAGAGCGATCTAGATGCTTCTGCATACTTCTGACAGAAGACTTACCAAGATTATCGCAGAAAATGCATATCTCATCTGGAAACCCCACGAAAACCACGATGTCGCCGGTTCTGCATATCAAAAACGCACTGTGGAGTGGTGAAAACAACCCGATAACGTGTTTCTCGCATTAACTAGCTCGAAAAGAGCGTTCTCGATGATTCTGCATACTTCTCATAGATGAAACACCAAGATAATCGCAGAAAATGCATATCTCAGCTGGAAACCCCACGAAAACCAAGATATCGCCGGTTCTGCATATCAGACGCACTGTGGAGTGGTGAAAACACCAGAAAACGTGTTTCTCGCATTAACTAGCTCGGAAAGAGCGTTCTGGATGATTCGGCATACTTCTGACAGAAGACTCACCAAGATTATCGCAGAAAATGCATATCTCAGCTGGAAACCCCACGAAAACCAAGATATCGCCGGTTCTGCATATCAGACGCACTGTGGAGTGGTTAAAACACCAGAAAACGTGTTTCTCGCATTAACTAGCTCGAAAAGAGCGTTCTCGATGATTCTGCATACTTCTCATAGATGAAACACCAAGATTATCGCAGAAAATGGATATTTCAGCTGGAAACCCCACGAAAACCAAGTTATCGGCGGCTCTACATATCAAACGCACTGTGGAGTGGTCAAAACACCAGATAACGTGTTTCTCGCATTAAGTAGCTCGAAAAGAGCGATATCGATGATACTGCATACTTCGGACAGAAGTCTCACCAATATTAATGCAGATAATGCATATCTCAGCTTGAAACCTCACCAAAATCAAGTTGTCGCCGGTTCTGCATATCAGACGCACTGTGGAGAGGTGAAAACACCAGAAAACGTGTTTCTCGCATTAACTAGCTCGGAAAGAGCGTTCTGGATGATTCGGCATACTTCTGACAGAAGCCTCACCAAGATTATCGCAGAAAATGCATATCTGAGCTTGAAACCCCACGAAAACCAACATATTGTCGGTTCTGCATATCAAACGCACTGTGGAGTGGTGAAAACACCAAACAACGTGTATCTCGCATAAAATAGCTCGAAAAGAGCGTTCTCGATGATTCTGCATACTTCTCATAGATGAAACACCAAGATTATCGCAGAAAATGCATATTTCAGCTGTAAACCCCACGAAATCCAAGTTATCGGCGGCTCTACATATCAAACGCACTGTGGAGTGGTCAAAACACCACAAAACTTGTTTTTTCGCATTATATAGCTCGAATAGAGCGATCTCGATGATTCTGCATACTTCTGACAGAAGACTCACCAAGATTATCGCAGAAAATGCATCTCTCAGCTGGAAACCCCACGAAAACCAAGATATCGCCGGTTCTGCATATCAGACGCACTGTGGAGTGGTGAAAACACCACAAAACGTGTTTCTCGCATTAACTAGCTCGGAAAGAGCGTTCTGGATGATTCTGCATACTTCTCATAGATGAAACACCAAGATTATCGCAGAAAATGCATGTCTCAGCTGGAAACCCCACGAAAACCAAGTTATCGCCGGTTCTGCATATCAAACGCACTGTGGAGTGGTGAAAACACAAGGTAACGTGTTTCTCGCGTTAAACAGCTCGAAACGAGCGATCTCGATGATTCTGCATACTTCGGACAGATGTCTCACCATGATTATCGAAAAAAATGCATATCTCAGCTTGAAACCCCACGAAAACCAAGATATCGCTGGTTCTGCATATCAAACGCACTGTGGAGTGGTGAAAACACCAGATAACGTGTTTCTCGCACTAAATAGCTCGAAACGAGCGATCTCGATGATTCTGCATACTTCTGACAGAAGACTCACCAAGATTATCGCAGAAAATGCATCTCTCAGCTGGAAAACCCAGGAAAACCAAGATATCGCCGGTTCTGCATATCAGACGTACTGTGGAGTGGTGAAAACACCAGAAAACGTGTTTCTCGCATTAAATAGCTCGATAAGAGCGATCTAGATGATTCTGCACACTTGTCACAGAAGAATCATGAAGATTATCACTGAAAATGCATATCTCATCTGGAAACCCCACGAAAACCAAGATATCGCAGGTTCTGCATATCAAACGCCCTGTGGAGTGATGAAAACACCAGATAACGTGTTTCTCGCATTAAATAGCTCGAATAGAGCGATCTCGATGATTCTGCATACTTCTGACAGAAGACTCACAAAGATTATCGCAGAAAATGCATATTTCAGCTGGAAACCCCATGTAAACCAAGTTATCGGCGGCTCTACATATCAAACGCACTGTGGAGTGGTCAAAACACCAGATAACGTGTTTCTCGCATTACATAGCTCGAAACGAGCGATCTAGATGATTCTGCATACTTCTGACTGAAGTCTCATCAATATTATCGCAGAAAATGCATATCTCAGCTTGAAACCTCACGAAAATCAAGATGTCGCCGGTTCTGCATATCAGACGCACTGTGGAGTGGTGAAAGCACCAGAAAACGTGTTTCTCGAATTAACTAGCTCGAAAAGAGCGTCCTCGATGGTTCTGCATACTTCTCATAGATGAAACACCAAGATTATCGCAGAAAATGCATATTTCAGCTGGAAACCCCACGAAAACCAAGTTATCGGCGGCTCTACATATCAAACGCACTGTGGAGAGGTCAAAACACCAGAAAACTTGTTTTTTCACATTAAATAGCTCGAAACGAGCGATCTAGATGATTCTGCATACTTCTGACTAAAGTCTCACCAAGATTATCGCAGAAAATGCATATCTCAGCTGGAAACCCCACGAAAACCAAGATATCGCCGGTTCTGCATATCAAACGCACTGTGGAGTGGTGAAATCACCAGATAACGTGTTTCTCGCATCAAATAGGTCGAAAAGAGCGACCTCGATGATTCTGCATACTTCTGACAGAAGACTCACCAAGATTATCGTAGAAAATGCATATCTCAGCTGGAAACACCACGAAAATCAAGATATCGCAGGTTCTGCATATCAAACGCCCTGTGGAGTGATGAAAACACCAGATAACGTGTTTCTCGCATTAAGTAGATCGAATAGAGCGATTTCGATGATTCTGCATACTTCTGACAGAAGACTCACAAAGATTATCGCAGAAAATGCATATCTCAGCTTGAAACCCCACGAAAACCAAGATATCGCTGGTTCTGCATATCTAACGCACTGTGGAGTGGTGAAAACGCCAGTTAACGTGTTTCTCGCACTAAATAGCTCGAAACGAGCGATCTCTATGATTAAGCATACTTCGGACAGAAGTCTCACCAAGATTTTCGCAGAAAATGCATATCTGAGCTTGAAACCCCACGAAAACCAACATATCGTCGGTTCTGCATGTCATACGCTCTGTGGAGTGGTGAAAACACCAGATAACGTGTTTCTCGCACTAAATAGCTCGAAACGAGCGATCTCGATGATTAAGCATACTTCGGACAGAAGTCTCACCAAGATTATCGCAGAAAATGCATATCTCAGCTGGAAACCCCACGAAAACCAAGATATCGCCGGTTCTGCATATCTAACGCACTGTGGACTGGTGAAAACGCCAGAAAACGTGTTAGTCGCATTAACTAGCTCAAAAAGAGCGTTCTAGATGATTCTGCATACTTCTCATAGATGAAACACAAAGATTATCGCAGAAAATGCATATTTCAGCTGTAAACCCAACGAAATCCAAGTTATCGGCGGCTCTAGATATCAAACGCACTGTGGACTGGTCAAAACACCAGAAAACTTGTTTTTTCGCATTATATAGCTCGAATAGAGCGATCTCGATGATTCTGCATACTTCTGACAGAAGTCTCACCATGATTATCGAAAAAAATGCATATCTCAGCTTGAAACCCCACGAAAACCAAGATATCGCTGGTTCTGCATATCAAACGCACTGTGGAGCGGTGAAAACACGAGAAAACGTGTTTCTCGCGTTAAATAGGTCGAAAAGAGCGATCTCGATGTTTCTGCATACTTCGGACAGAAGTCTCACCAAGATTATCGCAGAAAATGCATATCTGAGCTTGAAACCCCACGAAAACCAACATATCGTCGGTTCTGCATATCAAACGCACTGTGGAGTGGTGAAAACACCAAACAACGTGTTTCTCGCATCAAATAGCTCGAAAAGAGCGTTCTCGATGATTCTGCATACTTCTCATAGATGAAACACAAAGATTATCGTAAAAAATGCATATCTCAGCTTGAAACCCCACGAAAACCAAGATATCGCTGGTTCTGCATATCAAACGCACTGTGGAGTGGTGAAAACACCAGATAACGTGTTTCTCGCATTAAATAGGTCGAAAAGAGCGATCTCGATGTTTCTGCATACTTCGGACAGAAGTCTCACCAAGATTATCGCAGAAAATGCATATCTGAGCTTGAAACCCCACGAAAACCAACATATCGTCGGTTCTGCATATCAAACGCACTGTGGAGTGGTGAAAACACCAAACAACGTGTTTCTCGCATAAAATAGCTCGAAAAGAGCGTTCTCGATGATTCTGCATACTTCTCATAGATGAAACACAAAGATTATCGTAAAAAATGCATATCTCAGCTTGAAACCCCACGAAAACCAAGATATCGCTGGTTCTGCATATCAAACGCACTGTGGAGTGGTGAAAACACCAGATAACGTGTTTCTCGCGTTAAACAGCTCGAAACGAGCGATCTCGATGATTCTGCATACTTCGGACAGATGTCTCACCATGATTATCGAAAAAAATGCATATCTCAGCTTGAAACCCCACGAAAACCAAGATATCGCTGGTTCTGCATATCAAACGCACTGTGGAGTGGTGAAAACACCAGATAACGTGTTTCTCGCACTAAATAGCTCGAAACGAGCGATCTCGATGATTCTGCATACTTCTGACAGAAGACTCACCAAGATTATCGCAGAAAATGCATCTCTCAGCTGGAAAACCCAGGAAAACCAAGATATCGCCGGTTCTGCATATCAGACGTACTGTGGAGTGGTGAAAACACCAGAAAACGTGTTTCTCGCATTAAATAGCTCGATAAGAGCGATCTAGATGATTCTGCACACTTGTCACAGAAGAATCATGAAGATTATCACTGAAAATGCATATCTCATCTGGAAACCCCACGAAAACCAAGATATCGCTGGTTCTGCATATCAAACGCACTGTGGAGTGGTGAAAACACCAGATAACGTGTTTCTCGCACTAAATAGCTCGAAACGAGCGATCTCGATGATTCTGCATACTTCTGACAGAAGACTCACCAAGATTATCGCAGAAAATGCATCTCTCAGCTGGAAAACCCAGGAAAACCAAGATATCGCCGGTTCTGCATATCAGACGTACTGTGGAGCGGTGAAAACACGAGAAAACGTGTTTCTCGCATTAAATAGGTCGAAAAGAGCGATCTCGATGTTTCTGCATACTTCGGACAGAAGTCTCACCAAGATTATCGCAGAAAATGCATATCTGAGCTTGAAACCCCACGAAAACCAACATATCGTCGGTTCTGCATATCAAACGCACTGTGGAGTGGTGAAAACACCAAACAACGTGTTTCTCGCATAAAATAGCTCGAAAAGAGCGTTCTCGATGATTCTGCATACTTCTCATAGATGAAACACAAAGATTATCGCAGAAAATGCATATTTCAACTGGAAACCCCACGAAAACCAAGTTATCGGCGGCTCTACATATCGAACGCACTGTGGAGTGGTCAAAACACCAGAAAACTTGTTTTTTCGCATTACATAGCTCGAAACGAGCGATCCAGATGGTTCTGCATACTTCTGACTAAAGTCTCACCAAGATTATCGCAGAAAATGCATATCTCAGCTGGAAACCCCACGAAAACCAAGATATCGCCGGTTCTGCATATCAAACGCCCTGTGGAGTGATGAAAACACCAGAAAACGTGTTTCTCGCATTAAATAGCTCGAATAGAGCGATCTCGATGATTCTGCATACTTCTGACAGAAGACTCACCAAGATTATCGCAGAAAATGCATATTTCAGCTGGAAACCCCACGAAAACCAAGTTATCGGCGGCTCTACATATCAAACGCACTGTGGAGTGGTCAAAACACCAGAAAACTTGTTTTTTCGCATTCAATAGCTCGAAACGAGCGATCTAGATGATTCTGCATACTTCTGACAGAAGACTCACCAAGATTATTGCAGAAAATGCATATTTCAGCTGGAAACCCCACGAAAACCAAGTTATCGGCGGCTCTACATATCAAACGCACTGTGGAGTGGTCAAAACACCAGATAACGTGTTTCTCGCATTAAATAGCTCGAAAAGAGCGATATCGATGATTCTGCATACTTCGGACAGAAGTCTCACCAATATTATCGCAGAAAATGCATATCTCTGCTGGAAACCCCACGAAAACCAAGATATCGTCGGTTCTGCATATCAGACGCACTGTGGAATGTTGAAAACACCAGAAAAATTGTTTCTCGCATGCACTAACTCGAAAAGAGCGTTCTCGATGATTCTGCATACTTCTCATAGATGAAACACCAAGATTATCGCAGAAAATGCATATTTCAGCTGGAAACCCCACGAAAACCAAGTTATCGGCGGCTCTACATATCAAACGCACTGTGGAGTGGTCAAAACACCAGAAATCTTGTTTTTTCGCATTAAATAGCTCGAAAAGAGCTTTCTCGATGATTCTGCATACTTCTCATAGATGAAACACCAAGATTATCGCAGAAAATGCATATTTCAGCTGGAAACCCCACGAAAACCAAGTTATCGGCGGCTCTACACATCAAACGCACTGTGGAGTGGTCAAAACACCAGAAAACTAGTTTTTTCGCATTAAATAGCTCGAATCGAGCGATCTAGATGATTCTGCATACTTCGGACAGAAGTCTCACCAATATTATCGCAGAAAATGCATATCTCTGCTTGAAACCTCACGAAAACCACGATGTCGCCGGTTCTGCATATCAAACGCACTGTGGGGTGGTGAAAACACCAGAAAACTTGTTTCTCGCATTAAATAGCTCGAATAGAGCGATCACGATGATTCTGCATACTTCTGACAGAAGACTCACCAAGATGATCGCAGAAAATGCATATCTCTGCTGGAAACCCCACGAAAACCAACATATCGTCGGTTCTGCATATCAGACGCACTGTGGAATGTTGAAAACACCAGAAAACGTGTTCCTCGCATTAACTAACTCGAAAAGAGCGTTCTCGATGATTCTGCATACTTCTCATGGATGAAACACCAAGATTATCGCAGAAAATGCATATTTCAGCTGGAAACCCCACGAAAACCAAGTTATCGGCGGCTCTACATATCAAACGCACTGCGGAGTGGTCAACACACCAGATAACGTGTTTCTCGTATTAAATAGCTCGAAAAGAGAGATATCGATGATTCTGCATACTTCGCATAGATGAAACACCAAGATTATCGCAGAAAATGCATATTTCAGCTGGAAACCCCACGAACACCAAGTTATCGGCGGCTCTACATATCAAACGCACTGCGGAGTGGTCAACACACCAGATAACGTGTTTCTCGTATTAAATAGCTCGAAAAGAGAGATATCGATGATTCTACATACTTCGGACAGAAGTCTCACCAATATTATCGCAGAAAATGCATATCTGAGCTTGAAACCCGACGAAAATCACGATGTCGCCGGTTCTGCATATCAAACGCACTGTGGGGTGGTGAAAACACCAGAAAACGTGTTTCTCGCATTAAATAGCTCGAATAGAGCGATCACGATGATTCTGCATACTTCTGACCGAAGACTCACCAAGATGATCGCAGAAAATGCATATCTCAGCTGGAAACCCCACGAAAACCAAGATAGCGTCGGTTCTGCATATCAGACGCACTGTGGATTGTTGAAAACACCAGAAAAATTGTTTCTCGCATTAACTAACTCGAAAAGAGCGTTCTCGATGATTCTGCATACTTCTCATAGATGAAACACAAAGATTATCGCAGAAAATGCATATTTCAACTGGAAACCCCACGAAAACCAAGTTATCGGCGGCTCTACATATCGAACGCACTGTGGAGTGGTCAAAACACCAGAAAACTTGTTTTTTCGCATTACATAGCTCGAAACGAGCGATCCAGATGATTCTGCATACTTCTGACTAAAGTCTCACCAAGATTATCGCAGAAAATGCATATCTCAGCTGGAAACCCCACGAAAACCAAGATAGCGTCGGTTCTGCATATCAGACGCACTGTGGATTGTTGAAAACACCAGAAAACGTGTTTCTCGCATTAAATAGCTCGAAAAGAGAGATCTAGATGGTTCTGCATACTTGTGGCAGAAGACTCACCAAGCTTATCGCAGAAAATGCATATCTCAGCTGGAAACCCCACGAAAACCAAGATAGCGTCGGTTCTGCATATCAGACGCACTGTGGATTGTTGAAAACACCAGAAAACGTGTTTCTCGCATTAAATAGCTCGAAAAGAGAGATCTAGATGGTTCTGCATACTTGTGGCAGAAGACTCACCAAGCTTATCGCAGAAAATGCATATCTCAGCTGGAAACCCCACGAAAACCAAGATATCGCCGGTTCTGCATATCAGACGCACTGTGGAGTGGTGAAAACACCAGAAAACGTGTTACTCGCATTAACTAGCTCGAAAAGAACGTTCTGGATGATTCTGCATACTTCTCATAGTTGAAACACCAAGATTATCGCAGAAAATGCATTTTTCAGCTGGAAACCCCACGAAAACCAAGTTATCGGCGGCTCTACATATCATACGCACTGTGGAGTGGTCAAAACACCAGAAAACTTGTTTTTTCGCATTAAATAGGTCGAAAAGAGAGTTCTCGATGATTCTGCATACTTCTCATAGATGAAACATCAAGATTATCGCAGAAAATGCATATTTCAGCGGGAAACCCCACGAAAACCAAGTTATTGGCGGCTCTACATATCGAACGCACTATGGGGTGGTGAAAACACCAGAAAACGTGTTTCTCGCATTAAATAGCTCGAAAAGAGAGATCTAGATGGTTCTGCATACTTGTGGCAGAAGACTCACCAAGCTTATCGCAGAAAATGCATATCTCAGCTGGAAACCCCACGAAAACCAAGATATCGCCGGTTCTGCTTATCAGACGCACTGTGGAGTGGTGAAAACACCAGAAAACGTGTTACTCGCATTAACTAGCTCGAAAAGAACGTTCTGGATGATTCTGCATACTTCTCATAGATGAAACACAAAGATTATCGCAGAAAATGCATATTTCAGCTGGAAACCACACGAAAACCAAGTTATCGGAGGCTCTACATATCAAACGCACTGTGGATTGGTCAAAACACCAGAAAACTTGTTTTTTCGCATTCAATAGCTCGAAACGAGCGATCTAGATGATTCTGCATACTTCTGACTGAAGTCTCACCAATATTATCGCAGAAAATGCATATCTCAACTAGAAACCTCACGAAAATCAAGATGTCGCCGGTTCTGCACATCAAACGCACTGTGGAGTGGTGAAAACAACCAGATATCGTGTTTCTCGCATTAAATAGCTCGAATAGAGCGATCTCGATGAATCGGCATACTTCTGACAGGAGACTCACCAAGATTATCGCAGAAAATGCATATATCAGGTGGAAACCCCACGAAAACGAAGATATCGCCTGTTCTGCATATCAGACGCACTGTGGAGTGGTGAAAACAACAGAAAACGTGTTTCTCGCATTAACTAGCTCGCAAGGAGCGTTCTCGATGATTCTGCATACTTCTCATAGATGAAACACCAAGATTATCGCAGGAAATGCATATCTCAGCTGGAAACCCCACGAAAACCAAGATATCGCCGGTTCTGCATATCAAACGCACTGTGGAGTGGTGAGAACGCCAGAACACTTGTTTTTTCGCATTAAATAGCTCGAAACGAGCGATCTAGATGATTCTGCATACTTCTGACTAAAGTCTCACCAAGAGTATCGCAGAAAATGCATATCTCAGGTGGAAACCCCACGAAAACCAAGATATCGCCGGTTCTGCATATCAAACGCCCTGTGGAGTGATGAAAACACCAGAAAACGTGTTTCTCGCATTAACTAGCTCGCAAAGAGCGTTCTCGATGATTCTGCATACTTCTCATAGATGAAACACCAAGATTGTCGCAGAAAATGCATATCTCAGCTGGAAACCCCACGAAAACCAAGATATCGCCTGTTCTGCATATCAGACGCACTGTGGAGTGGTGAAAACACCAGAAAACGTGTTTCTCGCATTGCCTAGCTAGCAAAGAGCGTTCTCGATGATTCTGCATACTTCTCATAGATGAAACACCAAGATTATCGCAGAAAATGCATATCTCAGCTGGAAACCCCACGAAAACCAAGATATCGCCGGTTCTGCATATCAGACGCACTGTGGAGTGGTGAAAACACCAGAAAACGTGTTTCTCGCATTACCTAGCTCGAAAAGAGCGTTCTCGATGATTCTGCATACTTCTCATAGATGAACCACCAAGATTATCGCAGAAAATGCATATTTCAGCTGGAAACCCCACGAAAACCAAGTTATCGGCGGCTCTACATATCAAACGCACTGTGGAGTGGTCAAAACACCAGATAACGTGTTTCTCGCATTAAATAGCTCGAAAAGAGCGATCTAGATGATTCTGCATACTTGTGGCAGAAGACCCACCAAGCTTATCGCAAAAAATGCATATCTCAGCTGGAAACACCACGAAAATCAAGATATCGCCGGTTCTGCATATCAAACGCACTGTGGAGTGGTGAGAACGCCAGAACACTTGTTTTTTCGCATTAAATAGCTCGAAACGAGCGATCTAGATGATTTTGCATACTTCTGACTAAAGTCTCACCAAGATTATCGCAGAAAATGCATATCTCAGCTGCAAACCTCACGAAAACCAAGATATCGCCGGTTCTGCATATCAGACGCACTGTGGAGTGGTGAAAACACCAGAAAACGTGTTTCTCGCATTAAATAGCTCGAATAGAGCGATCACGATGATTCTGCATACTTCTCATAGATGAAACACCAAGGTTATCGCAGAAAATGCATATCTCAACTGGAAACCCCACGAAAACCACGATTTCGCCGGTTCTGCATATCAGACGCACTGTGGAGTGGTGAAAACACCAGAAAACGTGTTTCTCGCATTAACTAGCTCGAAAAGAGCGTTCTCGATGATTCTGCATACTTCTCATAGATGAAACACAAAGATTATCGCAGAAAATGCATATTTCAGCTGGAAACCCCACGAAAACCAAGTTATTGGCGGCTCTACATATCGAACGCACTGTGGGGTGGTGAAAACACCAGAAAACGTGTTTCTCGCATTAAATAGCTCGAAAAGAGAGATCTAGATGGTTCTGCATACTTGTGGCAGAAGACTCACCAAGCTTATCGCAGAAAATGCATATCTCAGCTGGAAACCCCACGAAAACCAAGATATCGCCGGTTCTGCATATCAGACGCACTGTGGAGTGGTGAAAACACCAGAAAACGTGTTACTCGCATTAACTAGCTCGAAAAGAACGTTCTGGATGATTCTGCATACTTCTCATAGATGAAACACCAAGATTATCGCAGAAAATGCATTTTTCAGCTGGAAACCCCACGAAAACCAAGTTATCGGCGGCTCTACATATCATACGCACTGTGGAGTGGTAAAAACACCAGAAAACTTGTTTTTTCGCATCAAATAGGTCGAAAAGAGAGTTCTCGATGATTCTGCATACTTCTCATAGATGAAACACCAAGATTATCGCAGAAAATGCATATCTCAGCTGGAAACCCCACGAAAACCAAGATATCGCCGGTTCTGCATATCAGACGCACTGTGGAGTGGTGAAAACACCAGAAAACGTGTTTCTCGCATTACCTAGCTCGAAAAGAGCGTTCTCGATAATTCTGCATACTTCTCATAGATGAACCACCAAGATTATCGCAGAAAATGCATATTTCAGCTGGAAACCCCACGAAAACCAAGTTATCGGCGGCTCTACATATCAAACGCACTGTGGAGTGGTCAAAACACCAGATAACGTGTTTCTCGCATTAAATAGCTCGAAAAGAGCGATCTAGATGATTCTGCATACTTGTGGCAGCAGACCCACCAAGCTTATCGCAGAAAATGCATATCTCAGCTGGAAACACCACGAAAATCAAGATATCGCCGGTTCTGCATATCAAACGCACTGTGGAGTGGTGAGAACGCCAGAACACTTGTTTTTTCGCATTAAATAGCTCGAAACGAGCGATCTAGATGATTTTGCATACTTCTGACTAAAGTCTCACCAAGATTATCGCAGAAAATGCATATCTCAGCTGCAAACCTCACGAAAACCAAGATATCGCCGGTTCTGCATATCAGACGCACTGTGGAGTGGTGAAAACACCAGAAAACGTGTTTCTCGCATTAAATAGCTCGAATAGAGCGATCACGATGATTCTGCATACTTCTCATAGATGAAACACCAAGGTTATCGCAGAAAATGCATATCTCAACTGGAAACCCCACGAAAACCATGATTTCGCCGGTTCTGCATATCAGACGCACTGTGGAGTGGTGAAAACACCAGAAAACGTGTTTCTCGCATTAACTAGCTCGAAAAGAGCGTTCTCGATGATTCTGCATACTTCTCATAGATGAAACACAAAGATTATCGCAGAAAATGCATATTTCAGCTGGAAACCCCACGAAAACCAAGTTATTGGCGGCTCTACATATCGAACGCACTGTGGGGTGGTGAAAACACCAGAAAACGTGTTTCTCGCATTAAATAGCTCGAAAAGAGAGATCTAGATGGTTCTGCATACTTGTGGCAGAAGACTCACCAAGCTTATCGCAGAAAATGCATATCTCAGCTGGAAACCCCACGAAAACCAAGACATCGCCGGTTCTGCATATCAGACGCACTGTGGAGTGGTGAAAACACCAGAAAACGTGTTACGCGCATTAACTAGCTCGAAAAGAACGTTCTGGATGATTCTGCATACTTCTCATAGATGAAACACCAAGATTATCGCAGAAAATGCATTTTTCAGCTGGAAACCCCACGAAAACCAAGTTATCGGCGGCTCTACATATCATACGCACTGTGGAGTGGTAAAAACACCAGAAAACTTGTTTTTTCGCATTAAATAGGTCGAAAAGAGAGATCTCGATGATTCTGCATACTTCTCATAGATGAAACACCAAGATTATCGCAGAAAATGCATATTTCAGCGGGAAACCCCACGAAAACCAAGTTATTGGCGGCTCTACATATCGAACGCACTGTGGGGTGGTGAAAACACCAGAAAACGTGTTTCTCGCATTAAATAGCTCGAAAAGAGAGATCTAGATGGTTCTGCATACTTGTGGCAGAAGACTCACCAAGCTTATCGCAGAAAATGCATATCTCAGCTGGAAACCCCACGAAAACCAAGATATCGCCGGTTCTGCATATCAAACGCACTGTGGATTGGTCAAAACACCAGAAAACTTGTTTTTTCGCATTCAATAGCTCGAAACGAGCGATCTAGATGATTCTGCATACTTCTGACTGAATTCTCACCAATATTATCGCAGAAAATGCATATCTCAACTAGAAACCTAACGAAAATCAAGATGTCGCCGGTTCTGCACATCAAACGCACTGTGGCGTGGTGAAAACAACCAGATATCGTGTTTCTCGCATTAAATAGCTCGAATAGAGCGATCTCGATGATTCGGCATACTTCTGACAGGAGACTCACCAAGATTATCGCAGAAAATGCATATCTCAGGTGGAAACCCCACGAAAACGAAGATATCGCCTGTTCTGCTTATCAGACGCACTGTGGAGTGGTGAAAACAACAGAAAACGTGTTTCTCGCATTAACTAGCTCGCAAAGAGCGTTCTCGATGATTCTGCATACTTCTCATAGATGAAACACCAAGATTATCGCAGAAAATGCATATCTCAGCTGGAAACCCCACGAAAACCAAGATATCGCAGGTTCTGCATATCAGACGCACTGTGGAGTGGTGAAAACACCAGAAAACGTGTTTCTCGCATTGCCTAGCTCGCAAAGAGCGTTCTCGATGATTCTGCATACTTCTCATAGATGAAACACCAAGATTATCGCAGAAAATGCATATCTCAGCTGGAAACCCCACGAAAACCAAGATATCGCCGGTTCTGCATATCAGACGCACTGTGGAGTGGTGAAAACACCAGAAAACGTGTTTCTCGCATTACCTAGCTCGAAAAGAGCGTTCTCGATGATTCTGCATACTTCTCATAGATGAACCACCAAGATTATCGCAGAAAATGCATATTTCAGCTGGAAACCCCACGAAAACCAAGTTATCGGCGGCTCTACATATCAAACGCACTGTGGAGTGGTCAAAACACCAGATAACGTGTTTCTCGCGTTAAATAGCTCGAAAAGAGCGATCTAGATGATTCTGCATACTTGTGGCAGAAGACCCACCAAGCTTATCGCAAAAAATGCATATCTCAGCTGGAAACACCACGAAAATCAAGATATCGCCGGTTCTGCATATCAAACGCACTGTGGAGTGGTGAGAACGCCAGAACACTTGTTTTTTCGCATTAAATAGCTCGAAACGAGCGATCTAGATGATTTTGCATACTTCTGACTAAAGTCTCACCAAGATTATCGCAGAAAATGCATATCTCAGGTGGAAACCCCACGAAAACGAAGATATCGCCTGTTCTGCTTATCAGACGCACTGTGGAGTGGCGAAAACAACAGAAAACGTGTTTCTCGCATTAACTAGCTCGCAAAGAGCGTTCTCGATGATTCTGCATACTTCTCATAGATGAAACACCAAGATTATCGCAGAAAATGCATATCTCAGCTGGAAACCCCACGAAAACCAAGATATCGCCGGTTCTGCATATCAGACGCACTGTGGAGTGGTGAAAACACCAGAAAACGTGTTTCTCGCATTACCTAGCTCGAAAAGAGCGTTCTCGATGATTCTGCATACTTCTCATAGATGAACCACCAAGATTATCGCAGAAAATGCATATTTCAGCTGGAAACCCCACGAAAACCAAGTTATCGGCGGCTCTACATATCAAACGCACTGTGGAGTGGTCAAAACACCAGATAACGTGTTTCTCGCGTTAAATAGCTCGAAAAGAGCGATCTAGATGATTCTGCATACTTGTGGCAGAAGACCCACCAAGCTTATCGCAGAAAATGCATATCTCAGCTGGAAACACCACGAAAATCAAGATATCGCCGGTTCTGCATATCAAACGCACTGTGGAGTGGTGAGAACGCCAGAACACTTGTTTTTTCGCATTAAATAGCTCGAAACGAGCGATCTAGATGATTTTGCATACATCTGACTAAAGTCTCACCAAGATTATCGCAGAAAATGCATATCTCAGCTGCAAACCTCACGAAAACCAAGATATCGCCGGTTCTGCATATCAGACGCACTGTGGAGTGGTGAAAACACCAGAAAACGTGTTTCTCGCATTAAATAGCTCGAATAGAGCGATCACGATGATTCTGCATACTTCTCATAGATGAAACACCAAGGTTATCGCAGAAAATGCATATCTCAACTGGAAACCCCACGAAAACCATGATTTCGCCGGTTCTGCATATCAGACGCACTGTGGAGTGGTGAAAACACCAGAAAACGTGTTTCTCGCATTAACTAGCTCGAAAAGAGCGTTCTCGATGATTCTACATACTTCTCATAGATGAAACACAAAGATTATCGCAGAAAATGCATATTTCAGCTGGAAACCCCACGAAAACCAAGTTATTGGCGGCTCTACATATCGAACGCACTGTGGGGTGGTGAAAACACCAGAAAACGTGTTTCTCGCATTAAATAGCTCGAAAAGAGAGATCTAGATGGTTCTGCATACTTGTGGCAGAAGACTCACCAAGCTTATCGCAGAAAATGCATATCTCAGCTGGAAACCCCACGAAAACCAAGATATCGCCGGTTCTGCATATCAGACGCACTGTGGAGTGGTGAAAACACCAGAAAACGTGTTACTCGCATTAACTAGCTCGAAAAGAACGTTCTGGATGATTCTGCATACTTCTCATAGATGAAACACCAAGATTATCGCAGAAAATGCATTTTTCAGCTGGAAACCCCACGAAAACCAAGTTATCGGCGGCTCTACATATCATACGCACTGTGGAGTGGTAAAAACACCAGAAAACTTGTTTTTTCGCATTAAATAGGTCGAAAAGAGAGTTCTCGATGATTCTGCATACTTCTCATAGATGAAACACCAAGATTATCGCAGAAAATGCATATCTCAGCTGGAAACCCCACGAAAACCAAGATATCGCCGGTTCTGCATATCAGACGCACTGTGGAGTGGTGAAAACACCAGAAAACGTGTTTCTCGCATTACCTAGCTCGAAAAGAGCGTTCTCGATGATTCTGCATACTTCTCATAGATGAACCACCAAGATTATCGCAGAAAATGCATATTTCAGCTGGAAACCCCACGAAAACCAAGTTATCGGCGGCTCTACATATCAAACGCACTGTGGAGTGGTCAAAACACCAGATAACGTGTTTCTCGCATTAAATAGCTCGAAAAGAGCGATCTAGATGATTCTGCATACTTGTGGCAGAAGACCCACCAAGCTTATCGCAGAAAATGCATATCTCAGCTGGAAACACCACGAAAATCAAGATATCGCCGGTTCTGCATATCAAACGCACTGTGGAGTGGTGAGAACGCCAGAACACTTGTTTTTTCGCATTAAATAGCTCGAAACGAGCGATCTAGATGATTTTGCATACTTCTGACTAAAGTCTCACCAAGATTATCGCAGAAAATGCATATCTCAGCTGCAAACCTCACGAAAACCAAGATATCGCCGGTTCTGCATATCAGACGCACTGTGGAGTGGTGAAAACACCAGAAAACGTGTTTCTCGCATTAAATAGCTCGAATAGAGCGATCACGATGATTCTGCATACTTCTCATAGATGAAACACCAAGCTTATCGCAGAAAATGCATATCTCAGCTGGAAACCCCACGAAAACCAAGTTATCGGCGGCTCTACATATCATACGCACTGTGGAGTGGTAAAAACACCAGAAAACTTGTTTTTTCGCATTAAATAGGTCGAAAAGAGAGTTCTCGATGATTCTGCATACTTCTCATAGATGAAACACCAAGATTATCGCAGAAAATGCATATTTCAGCGGGAAACCCCACGAAAACCAAGTTATTGGCGGCTCTACATATCGAACGCACTGTGGGGTGGTGAAAACACCAGAAAACGTGTTTCTCGCATTAAATAGCTCGAAAAGAGAGATCTAGATGGTTCTGCATACTTGTGGCAGAAGACTCACCAAGCTTATCGCAGAAAATGCATATCTCAGCTGGAAACCCCACGAAAACCAAGATATCGCCGGTTCTGCATATCAAACGCACTGTGGATTGGTCAAAACACCAGAAAACTTGTTTTTTCGCATTCAATAGCTCGAAACGAGCGATCTAGATGATTCTGCATACTTCTGACTGAATTCTCACCAATATTATCGCAGAAAATGCATATCTCAACTAGAAACCTCACGAAAATCAAGATGTCGCCGGTTCTGCACATCAAACGCACTGTGGCGTGGTGAAAACAACCAGATATCGTGTTTCTCGCATTAAATAGCTCGAATAGAACGATCTCGATGAATCGGCATACTTCTGACAGGAGACTCACCCAGATTATCGCAGAAAATGCATATATCAGGTGGAAACCCCACGAAAACGAAGATATCGCCTGTTCTGCATATCAGACGCACTGTGGAGTGGTGAAAACAACAGAAAACGTGTTTCTCGCATTAACTAGCTCGCAAAGTGCGTTCTCGATGATTCTGCATACTTCTCATAGATGAAACACCAAGATTATCGCAGAAAATGCATATCTCAGCTGGAAACCCCACGAAAACCAAGATATCGCCGGTTCTGCATATCAGACGCACTGTGGAGTGGTGAAAACACCAGAAAACGTGTTTCTCGCATTGCCTAGCTCGCAAAGAGCGTTCTCGATGATTCTGCATACTTGTGGCAGAAGACTCACCAAGCTTATCGCAGAAAATGCATATCTCAGCTGGAAACCCCACGAAAACCAAGATATCGCCGGTTCTGCATATCAGACGCACTGTGGAGTGGTGAAAACACCAGAAAACGTGTTTCTCGCATTACCTAGCTCGAAAAGAGCGTTCTCGATGATTCTGCATACTTCTCATAGATGAACCACCAAGATTATCGCAGAAAATGCATATTTCAGCTGGAAACCCCACGAAAACCAAGTTATCGGCGGCTCTACATATCAAACGCACTGTGGAGTGGTCAAAACACCAGATAACGTGTTTCTCGCATTAAATAGCTCGAAAAGAGCGATCTAGATGATTCTGCATACTTGTGGCAGAAGACCCACCAAGCTTATCGCAAAAAATGCATATCTCAGCTGGAAACACCACGAAAATCAAGATATCGCCGGTTCTGCATATCAAACGCACTGTGGAGTGGTGAGAACGCCAGAACACTTGTTTTTTCGCATTAAATAGCTCGAAACGAGCGATCTAGATGATTTTGCATACTTCTGACTAAAGTCTCACCAAGATTATCGCAGAAAATGCATATCTCAGCTGGAAACCCCACGAAAACCAAGATATCGCCGGTTCTGCATATCAGACGCACTGTGGAGTGGTGAAAACACCAGAAAACGTGTTTCTCGCATTACCTAGCTCGAAAAGAGCGTTCTCGATGATTCTGCATACTTCTCATAGATGAACCACCAAGATTATCGCAGAAAATGCATATTGCAGCTGGAAACCCCACGAAAACCAAGCTATCGGCGGCTCTACATATCAAACGCACTGTGGAGTGGTCAAAACACCAGATAACGTGTTTCTCGCATTAAATAGCTCGAAAAGAGCGATCTAGATGATTCTGCATACTTGTGGCAGAAGACCCACCAAGCTTATCGCAGAAAATGCATATCTCAGCTGGAAACACCACGAAAATCAAGATATCGCCGGTTCTGCATATCAAACGCACTGTGGAGTGGTGAGAACGCCAGAACACTTGTTTTTTCGCATTAAATAGCTCGAAACGAGCGATCTAGATGATTCTGCATACTTCTGACTAAAGTCTCACCAAGAGTATCGCAGAAAATGCATATCTCAGGTGGAAACCCCACGAAAACCAAGATATCGCCGGTTCTGCATATCAAACGCCCTGTGGAGTGATGAAAACACCAGAAAACGTGTTTCTCGCATTAAATAGCTCGAATAGATCGATCACGATGATTCTGCATACTTCTCATAGATGAAACACCAAGGTTATCGCCGAAAATGCATATCTCAACTGGAAACCCCACGAAAACCATGATTTCGCCGGTTCTGCATATCAGACGCACTGTGGAGTGGTGAAAACACCAGAAAACGTGTTTCTCGCATTAAATAGCTCGAATAGAGCGATCTCGATGTTTCGGCATACTTCTGACAGGAGACTCACCAAGATTATCGCAGAAAATGCATATCTCAGGTGGAAACCCCACGAAAACGAAGATATCGCCTGTTCTGCTTATCAGACGCACTGTGGAGTGGTGAAAACAACAGAAAACGTGTTTCTCGCATTAACTAGCTCGCAAAGAGCGTTCTCGATGATTCTGCATACTTCTCATAGATGAAACACCAAGATTATCGCAGAAAATGCATATCTCAGCTGGAAACCCCACGAAAACCAAGATATCGCCGGTTCTGCATATCAGACGCACTGTGGAGTGGTGAAAACACCAGAAAACGTGTTTCTCGCATTGCCTAGCTCGCAAAGAGCGTTCTCGATGATTCTGCATACTTCTCATAGATGAAACACCAAGATTATCGCAGAAAATGCATATCTCAGCTGGAAACCCCACGAAAACCAAGATATCGCCGGTTCTGCATATCAGACGCACTGTGGAGTGGTGAAAACACCAGAAAACGTGTTTCTCGCATTACCTAGCTCGAAAAGAGCGTTCTCGATGATTCTGCATACTTCTCATAGATGAACCACCAAGATTATCGCAGAAAATGCATATTTCAGCTGGAAACCCCACGAAAACCAAGTTATCGGCGGCTCTACATATCAAACGCACTGTGGAGTGGTCAAAACACCAGATAACGTGTTTCTCGCATTAAATAGCTCGAAAAGAGCGATCTAGATGATTCTGCATACTTGTGGCAGAAGACCCACCAAGCTTATCGCAAAAAATGCATATCTCAGCTGGAAACACCACGAAAATCAAGATATCGCCGGTTCTGCATATCAAACGCACTGTGGAGTGGTGAGAACGCCAGAACACTTGTTTTTTCGCATTAAATAGCTCGAAACGAGCGATCTAGATGATTTTGCATACTTCTGACTAAAGTCTCACCAAGATTATCGCAGAAAATGCATATCTCAGGTGGAAACCCCACGAAAACGAAGATATCGCCTGTTCTGCTTATCAGACGCACTGTGGAGTGGCGAAAACAACAGAAAACGTGTTTCTCGCATTAACTAGCTCGCAAAGAGCGTTCTCGATGATTCTGCATACTTCTCATAGATGAAACACCAAGATTATCGCAGAAAATGCATATCTCAGCTGGAAACCCCACGAAAACCAAGATATCGCCGGTTCTGCATATCAGACGCACTGTGGAGTGGTGAAAACACCAGAAAACGTGTTTCTCGCATTACCTAGCTCGAAAAGAGCGTTCTCGATGATTCTGCATACTTCTCATAGATGAACCACCAAGATTATCGCAGAAAATGCATATTTCAGCTGGAAACCCCACGAAAACCAAGTTATCGGCGGCTCTACATATCAAACGCACTGTGGAGTGGTCAAAACACCAGATAACGTGTTTCTCGCATTAAATAGCTCGAAAAGAGCGATCTAGATGATTCTGCATACTTGTGGCAGAAGACCCACCAAGCTTATCGCAGAAAATGCATATCTCAGCTGGAAACACCACGAAAATCAAGATATCGCCGGTTCTGCATATCAAACGCACTGTGGAGTGGTGAGAACGCCAGAACACTTGTTTTTTCGCATTAAATAGCTCGAAACGAGCGATCTAGATGATTTTGCATACTTCTGACTAAAGTCTCACCAAGATTATCGCAGAAAATGCATATCTCAGCTGCAAACCTCACGAAAACCAAGATATCGCCGGTTCTGCATATCAGACGCACTGTGGAGTGGTGAAAACACCAGAAAACGTGTTTCTCGCATTAAATAGCTCGAATAGAGCGATCACGATGATTCTGCATACTTCTCATAGATGAAACACCAAGGTTATCGCAGAAAATGCATATCTCAACTGGAAACCCCACGAAAACCATGATTTCGCCGGTTCTGCATATCAGACGCACTGTGGAGTGGTGAAAACACCAGAAAACGTGTTTCTCGCATTAACTAGCTCGAAAAGAGCGTTCTCGATGATTCTGCATACTTCTCATAGATGAAACACAAAGATTATCGCAGAAAATGCATATTTCAGCTGGAAACCCCACGAAAACCAAGTTATTGGCGGCTCTACATATCGAACGCACTGTGGGGTGGTGAAAACACCAGAAAACGTGTTTCTCGCATTAAATAGCTCGAAAAGAGAGATCTAGATGGTTCTGCATACTTGTGGCAGAAGACTCACCAAGCTTATCGCAGAAAATGCATATCTCAGCTGGAAACCCCACGAAAACCAAGATATCGCCGGTTCTGCATATCAGACGCACTGTGGAGTGGTGAAAACACCAGAAAACGTGTTACTCGCATTAACTAGCTCGAAAAGAACGTTCTGGATGATTCTGCATACTTCTCATAGATGAAACACCAAGATTATCGCAGAAAATGCATTTTTCAGCTGGAAACCCCACGAAAACCAAGTTATCGGCGGCTCTACATATCATACGCACTGTGGAGTGGTAAAAACACCAGAAAACTTGTTTTTTCGCATTAAATAGGTCGAAAAGAGAGTTCTCGATGATTCTGCATACTTCTCATAGATGAAACACCAAGATTATCGCAGAAAATGCATATTTCAGCCGGAAACCCCACGAAAACCAAGTTATTGGCGGCTCTACATATCGAACGCACTGTGGGGTGGTGAAAACACCAGAAAACGTGTTTCTCGCATTAAATAGCTCGAAAAGAGAGATCTATATGGTTCTGCATACTTGTGGCAGAAGACTCACCAAGCTTATCGCAGAAAATGCATATCTCACCTGGAAACCCCACGAAAACCAAGATATCGCCGGTTCTGCATATCAAACGCACTGTGGATTGGTCAAAACACCAGAAAACTTGTTTTTTCGCATTCAATAGCTCGAAACGAGCGATCTAGATGATTCTGCATACTTCTGACTGAATTCTCACCAATATTATCGCAGAAAATGCATATCTCAACTAGAAACCTCACGAAAATCAAGATGTCGCCGGTTCTGCACATCAAACGCACTGTGGCGTGGTGAAAACAACCAGATATCGTGTTTCTCGCATTAAATAGCTCGAATAGAACGATCTCGATGAATCGGCATACTTCTGACAGGAGACTCACCAAGATTATCGCAGAAAATGCATATATCAGGTGGAAACCCCACGAACACGAAGATATCGCCTGTTCTGCATATCAGACGCACTGTGGAGTGGTGAAAACAACAGAAAACGTGTTTCTCGCATTAACTAGCTCGCAAAGAGCGTTCTCGATGATTCTGCATACTTCTCATAGATGAAACACCAAGATTATCGCAGGAAATGCATATCTCAGCTGGAAACCCCACGAAAACCAAGATATCGCCGGTTCTGCATATCAGACGCACTGTGGAGTGGTGAAAACACCAGAAAACGTGTTTCTCGCATTAAATAGCTCGAATAGAGCGATCTTGATGATTCTGCATACTTCTGACAGATTCTCACCAAGATAATCGTAGAAAATGCATATCTCAGCTTGAAACCCGACCGAAACCAAGAAATCTCCGGGACTGCATGTCAAACGAACTGTGGAGTGGTGAATACACCAGAAAACGTGTTTCTCGCATTAAATAGCTCGAAAAGAGCGATCTAGATGATTCTGCATACTTCTGGCTGACGTCTCACCTATATTATCGCAGAAAATGCATGTCTCAACCGGAAACACCGCGAAAATCAAGATATCGCCGGTTCCGCATATCAAACGCACTGTGGAATACTGAAAACTGCAGAAAACGTGTTTCTCGCATTAAGTAGCTCGAAAAGAGCGTTCTCGATGATTCTGCATACTTCTCATAGATGAAACACCAAGATTATCGCAGAAAATGCATATCTCAGCTTGAAACCCGACCGAAACCAAGTTATCGGCGGCTCTGCATATCAAACGCACTGTGGAGTGGTGAAAACAACCAGATAACGTGTTTCTAGCATTAAATAGCTCGAAACGAGCGATCTAGATGATTCTGCATACTTCTGATTGAAGTGTCACCAATATTGTCGCAGAAAATGCATATCTCAGCTTGAACCCCGACGAAATCAATGATATCGCCGGTTCTGCATATCAAACGCCCTGTGGAGTGATGAAAACACCAGATAACGTGTTTCTCGCATTAAATAGCTCGAATAGAGCGATCTCGATGATTCTGCCTACTTCTGACAGAAGAATCACAAAGATTATCGCAGAAAATGCATATTTCAGCTGGAAACACCACGAAAACCAAGGTATCGGCGGCTCTACATATCAAACGCTCTGTGGAGTGGTCAAAACACCACAACACTTGTTTTTTCGCAATAAATAGCTCGAAACGAGCGATCTAGATGATTCTGCATACTTCTGACTGACGTCCCACCAATATTATCGCAGAAAATGCATATCTCAGCTTGAAACCCGTCCGAAACCAAGAAATCTCCTGGACTGCATGTCAAACGTACTGTGGAGTGGTGAATACACCAGAAAACGTGTTTCTCGCATTAAATAGCTCGAAAAGAGCGATCTAAGTGATTGTTCATACTTCTGACTGGAGTCTCACCGAGATTATCGCAGAAAACACATGTCTCAGCTGGAAACACCGCGAAAATCAAGATATCGCCGGTTCTGCATATCAAACGCACTGTGGGGTGGTGAAAACACCAGAAAACGTGTTACTCGCATTAACTAGCTCGAAAAGAGCGTTCTGGATGATTCTGCATACTTCTCATAGATGAAACATAAAGATTACCGCAGAAAATGAATATTTCAGCTGGAAACCCCACGAAAACCAAGTTATCGGCGGCTCTACATATCAAACGCACTGTGGAGTGGTGAAAACACAAGAAAACGTGTTACTCGCATTAACTAGCTCGAAAAGAGCGTTCTGGATGATTCTGCATACTTCTCATAGATGAAACATAAAGATTACCGCAGAAAATGCATATTTCAGCTGGAAACCCCACGAAAACCAAGTTATCGGCGGCTCTACATATCAAACGCACTGTGGAGTGGTCAAAACACCAGAAAACTTGTTTTCTCGCATTAAATAGCTCGAAACGAGCGATCTAGATGATTCTGCATACTTCTAACTGAAGTCTCACCAATATTATCGCAGAAAATGCATATCTCAGCTTGAAACCCGTCCGAAACCAAGAAATCGCCGGGACTGCATGTCAAACGTACTGTGGAGTGGTGAATACACCAGAAAACGTGTTTCTCGCATTAAATAGCTCGAAAAGAGCGATCTAAGTGATTGTTCATACTTCTGACTGATGTCTCACCGAGATTATCGCAGAAAACACATGTCTCAGCTGGAAACACCGCGAAAATCAAGATATCGGCGGCTCTACATATCAAACGCACTGTGGAGTGGTGAAAACACCAGAAAACGTGTTACTCGCGTTAACTAGCTCGAAAAGAGCTTTCTGGATGATTCTGCATACTTCTCATAGATGAAACATAAAGATTACCGCAGAAAATGCATATTTCAGCTGGAAACCCCACGAAAACCAAGTTATCGGCGGCTCTACATATCAAACGCACTGTGGAGTGGTCAAAACACCAGAAAACTTGTTTTCTCGCATTAAATAGCTCGAAACGAGCGATCTAGATGATTCTGCATACTTCTAACTGAAGTCTCACCAATATTATCGCAGAAAATGCATATCTCAGCTTGAAACCCGACCGAAACCAAGGTATCGCCGGTTCTGCATATCAAACGTCCTGTGGAGTGATGAAAACACCAGATAACGTGTTTGTCGCATTAAATAACTCGAATAGAGCGATCTCGATGATTCTGCATACTTCTCACAGAAGACTCACCAATATTATGGCAGAAAATGCATATCTCAGCTTGAAACCTCACGAAAATCAAGATTTCGCCGGTTCTGCATATCAAACGCCCTGTGGAGTGATGAAAACACCAGATAACGTGTTTCACGCATTAAATAGCTCGAATAGAGCGATCTCGATGATTCTGCATACTTCTGACAGAAGAATCACAAAGATTATCGCAGAAAATGCATATTTCAGCTGGAAACACCACGAAAAGCAAGTTATCGGCGGCTCTACATATCAAACGCTCTGTGGAGTGGTCAAAACACCACAACACTTGTTTTTTCGCAATAAATAGCTCGAAACGAGCGATCTAGATGATTCTGCATACTTCTGACTGAAGTCTCACCAATATTATCGCAGAAAATGCATATCTCAGCTTGAAACCCGACCGAAACCAAGATATCTTCGTTTCTGCATGTCAAACGCCCTGTGGAGTGATGAAAACACCAGATAACGTGTTTCTCGCAATAAATAGCTCGAAACGAGCGATCTAGATGATTCTGCATACTTCTGACAGAAGTCCCACCAAGATTATCGCAGGAAATGCATATCTCAGCTTGAAACCCCACGGAAACCAAGATATCTCCGGTTCTGCATATCCATCGAACTGTGGTGTGGTGAAACCCCCAGAAAACGTGTTTCTCGCATAAAATAGCTCGAAAACAGCGCTCTTGATGTTTCTGCATACTTTGGACAGATGTTTCACGAAGATTATCGTTGAAAATGCATATCTCAGATTGAAACCCGACGAAAACCAAACATCGCCGGTTCTGCATATCATACGCACTGTGGAGTGGTGAAAACACCAGATAACGTGTTTCTCGCATTAAATAGCTTGAAACGAGCGATCTCGATGATTAAGCATACTTCGGGCAGAAGTCTCACCAAGATTATCGCAGAAATTGCATATCTCAGCTTGAAACCCCACGAAAACCAAGTTATCGGCGGCTCTGCATATCTAACGCACTGTGGAGTGGTGAAAACACCAGAAAGCGTGTTTCTCGCATTAAATAGCTCGAAAAGAGCGTTCTCGAAGAATCTGCATACTTCTGACAGATTCTCACCAACATAACCGCAGAAAATGCATATCTCAGCTGGAAACCCCACGAAAACCAAATTATCGGCGGCTCTGCATATCTAACGCACTGCGGAGTGGTGGAAACACCAGAAAGCGTGTTTCTCGCATTAAATAGCTCGAAAAGGGCGTTCTCGAAGGTTCTGCATACTTCTGTCAGATTCTCACCAACATAACCGTAGAAAATGCATATCTCTGCTGGAAACCCCACGAAAACCAAGTTATCGGCGGCTCTGCATATCTAACGCACTGTGGAGTGGTGAAAACACCAGAAAGCGTGTTTCTCGCATTAAATAGCTCGAAAAGAGCGTTCTCGAAGATTCTGCATACTTCTGACAGATCGTCACCAAGATTATCGTAGAAAATGCATATCTCATCTTGAAACCCGACCGAAACCAAGATATCTCCGGTTCTGCATGTCAAACGTACTGTGGAGTGGTGAATAAACCAGAAAACGTGTTTCTCGCATTAAATAGCTCGAATAGTGGGATCTCGATTAGTCTGCATACTTCTGACTGAAGTCTCACCAAGATTATCGCAGAAAATGCATATCTCATCTTGAAACCCGACCGAAACCAAGATATCTCCGGTTCTGCATGTCAAACGTACTGTGGAGTGGGGAATACACCAGAAAACGTGTTTCTCGCATTAAACTGCTCGAAAAGTGGAATCTCGATTAGACTGCATACTTCTGACTGAAGTCTCACCAAGATTATCGCACAAAATGCATATCTCCGCTTGAAACCCGACCGAAACCAAGATATCTCCGGTTCTGCATATCAAACGCACTGTGGAGTGGTGAAAACAACCAGATAACGTGTTTCTCGCATTAAATAGCTCGAAACGAGCGTTCTAGATGATTCTGCATACTTCTGACTGAAGTCTCACCAATATTATCGCAGAAAATGCATATCTCAGCTTGAAACCCGACCGAAACCAAGGTATCGCCGGTTCTGCATATCAAACGTCCTGTGGAGTGATGAAAACACCAGAAAACGTGTTTCTCGCATTAAATAGCTCGAAAAGAGCGATCTAAGTGATTCTTCATACTTCTGACTGAAGTCTCACCGAGATTATCGCAGAAAATACATGTCTCAGCTGGAAACACCGCGAAACTCAAGATATCGCCGGTTCTGCATACCAAACGCACTGTGGAATGTTGAAAACTGCAGAAAACGTGTATCTCGCATTAAGTAGCTCGAAACGAGCGATCTAGATGATTCTGCATACTTCTGACTGAAGTCTCACCAATATTATCGCAGAAAATGCATATCTCAGCTTGAAACCTCACGAAAATCAAGGTGTCGCCGGTTCTGCATATCAAACGCACTGTGGAATATTGAAAACTGCAGAAAACGTGTTTCTCGCATTAAGTAGCTCGAAAAGAGCGTTGTCGATGATTCTGCATACTTCTCATTGATGAAACACCAAGATTATCGCAGAAAATGGATATCTCAGCTTGAAACCCGACCGAAACCAAGAAATCTCCGGGGCTGCATGTCAAACGTACTGTGGAGTGGTAAATACACCAGAAAACGTGTTTCTCGCATTAAATAGCTCGAAAAGAGCGATCTAAGTGAATGTTCATACTTCTGACTGAAGTCTCACCGAGATTTTCGCAGAAAACACATGTCTCAGCTGGAAACACCGCGAAAATCAAGATATCGCCGGTTCTGCATATCAAACGCACTGTGGGGTGGTGAAAACACCAGAAAACGTGTTACTCGCATTAACTAGCTCGAAAAGAGCGTCCTGGATGATTCTGCATACTTATCATAGATGAAACATAAAGATTACCGCAGAAAATGCATATTTCAGCTGGAAACCCCACGAAAACCAAGTTATCGGCGGCTCTACATATCAAACGCACTGTGGAGTGGTGAAAACACCAGAAAACGTGTTACTCGCATTAACTAGCTCGAAAAGAGCGTTCTGGATGATTCTGCATACTTCTCATAGATGAAACATAAAGATTACCGCAGAAAATGCATATATCAGCTGGAAACCCCACGAAAACCAAGTTATCGGCGGCTTTACATATCAAACGCACTGTGGAGTGGTCAAAACACCAGAAAACTTGTTTATTCGCATTAAATAGCTCGAAACGAGCGATCTAGATGATTCTGCATACTTCTAACTGAAGGCTCACCAATATTATCGCAGAAAATGCATATCTCAGCTTGAAACCCGACCGAAACCAAGGTATCGCCGGTTCTGCATATCAAACGTCCTGTGGAGTGATGAAAACACCAGATAACGTGTTTGTCGCATTAAATAACTCGAATAGAGCGATCTCGATGATTCTGCATACTTCTGACAGAAGACTCACCAATATTATGGCAGAAAATGCATATCTCAGCTTGAAACCTCACGAAAATCAAGATGTCGCCGGTTCTGCATATCAAACGCCCTGTGGAGTGATGAAAACACCAGATAACGTGTTTCACGCATTAAATAGCTCGAATAGAGCGACCTCGATGATTCTGCATACTTCTGACAGAAGAATCACAAAGATTATCGCAGAAAATGCATATTTCAGCTGGAAACACCACGAAAACCAAGTTATCGGCGGCTCTACATATCAAACGCTCTGTGGAGTGGTCAAAACACCACAACACCTGTTTTTTCGCAATAAATAGCTCGAAACGAGCGATCTAGATGATTCTGCATACTTCTGACTGAAGTCTCACCAATATTATCGCAGAAAATGCATATCTCAGCTTGAAACCCGACCGAAACCAAGAAATCTCCGGGACTGCATGTCAAACGTACTGTGGAGTGGTGAATACACCAGAAAACGTGTTTCTCGCATTAAATAGCTCGAAAAGAGCGATCTAGATGATTCTGCATACTTCTGACTGAAGTGTCACCAATATTGTCGCAGAAAATGCATATCTCAGCTTGAACCCCGACGAAATCAATGATATCGCCGGTTCTGCATATCAAACGCCCTGTGGAGTGATGAAAACACCAGATAACGTGTTTCTCGCTTTCAATAGCTCGAATAGAGCGATCTCGATGATTCTGCATACTTCTCATAGATGAAACACCAAGATTATCGCAGAAAATGCATATCTCAGCTTGAAACCCGACCGAAACCAAGTTATCGGCGGCTCTGCATATCAAACGCACTGTGGAGTGGTGAAAACAACCAGATAACGTGTTTCTCGCATTAAATAGCTCGAAACGAGCGATCTAGATGATTCTGCATACTTCTGAGTGAAGTGTCACCAATATTGTCGCAGAAAATGCATATCTCAGCTTGAACCCCGACGAAATCAATGATATCGCCGGTTCTGCATATCAAACGCCCTGTGGAGTGATGAAAACACCAGATAACGTGTTTCTCGCATTAAATAGCTCGAATAGAGCGATCTCGATGATTCTGCATACTTCTGATAGATGAAACACCAAGATTATCGCAGAAAATGCATATCTCAGCTGGAAACACCGCGAAAATCAAGATATCGCCGGTTCTGCATATCAAACGCACTGTGGAATGCTGAAAACTGCAGAAAACGTGTTTCTCGCATTAAGTAGCTCGAAACGAGAGATCTAGATGATTCTGCATACTTCTGACAGAAGTCCCACCAAGATTATCGCAGGAAATGCATATCTCAGCTTGAAACCCGACCGAAACCAAGTTATCGGCGGCTCTGCATATCAAACGCATTGTGGAGTGGTGAAAACAACCAGATAACGTGTTTCTCGCATTAAATAGCTCGAAACGAGCGATCTAGATGATTCTGCATACTTCTGACTGAAGTCTCACCAATATTATCGCAGAAAATGCATATCTCAGCTTGAAACCCGACCGAAACCAAGAAATCTCCGGGACTGCATGTCAAACGAACTGTGGAGTGGTGAATACATCAGAAAACGTGTTTCTCGCATTAAATAGCTCGAAACGAGCGATATAGATGATTCTGCATACTTCTGACTGAAGTCTCACCAATATTATCGCAGAAAATGCATATCTCAGCTTGAAACCCGACCGAAACCAAGGTATCGCCGGTTCTGAATATCAAACGTCCTGTTGAGTGATGAAAACACCAGATAACGTGTTTGTCGCATTAAATATCTCGAATAGAGCGATCACGATGATTCTGCATACTTCTGACAAAAGACTCACCAATATTATGGCAGAAAATGCATATCTCAGCTTGAAACCTCACGAAAATCAAGATGTCGCCGGTTCTGCATATCAAACGCCCTGGGGAGTGATGAAAACACCAGATAACGTGTTTCTCGCAATAAATAGCTCGAAACGAGCGATCTAGATGATTCTGCATACTTCTGACTGACGTCTCACCATTATTATCGCAGAAAATGCATATCTCAGCTTGAAACCTGACGAAAACCAAAATATCGCCGGTTCTGCA
The DNA here is from genome assembly GCA_951804975.1 of Anthophora plumipes. Taxonomy (NCBI): domain Eukaryota; kingdom Metazoa; phylum Arthropoda; class Insecta; order Hymenoptera; family Apidae; genus Anthophora; species Anthophora plumipes. The sequence goes on from CATORF010000448.1 coordinate 1,069,851, forward strand.
TATCAAACCAACTGTGGAGTGGTGAAAACACCAGATAACGTGTTTCTCGCATTAAATAGCTCGAAACGAGCGATCTAGATGATTCAGCATACTTCGGACAGAAGTCTCACCAAGATTATCGCAGGAAATGCATATCTCAGCTGGAAACACCGCGAAAATCAAGATATCGCCGGTTCTGCATATCAAACGCACTGTGGAATGTTGAAAACTGCAGAAAACGTGTTTCTCGCATTAAGTAGCTCGAAACGAGCGATCTAGATGATTCTGCATACTTCTGACTGAAGTCTCACCAATATTATCGCAGAAAATGCATATCTCAGCTTGAAACCCGACCGAAACCAAGGTATCGCCGGTTCTGCATATCAAACGTCCTGTGGAGTGATGAAAACAACAGATAACGTGTTTGTCGCATTAAATAACTCGAATAGAGCGATCTCGATGATTCTGCATACTTCTGACAGAAGACTCACCAATATTATGGCAGAAAATGCATATCTCAGCTTGAAACCCGACCGAAACCAAGTTATCGGCGGCTCTGCATATCAAACGCACTGTGGAGTGGTGAAAACAACCAGATAACGTGTTTCTCGCATTAAGTAGCTCGAAACGAGAGATCTAGATGATTCTGCATACTTCTGACAGAAGTCCCACCCAGATTATCGCAGGAAATGCATATCTCAGTTTGAAACCCGACAGAAACCAAGTTATCGGCGGCTCTGCATATCAAACGCACTGTGGAGTGGTGAAAACAACCAGATAACGTGTTTCTCGCATTAAATAGCTCGAAACGAGCGATCTAGATGATTCTGCATACTTCTGACTGAAGTCTCACCAATATTATCGCAGAAAATGCATATCTCAGCTTGAAACCCGACCGAATCCAAGGTATCGCCGGTTCTGAATATCAAACGTCCTGTTGAGTGATGAAAACACCAGATAACGTGTTTGTCGCATTAAATAACTCGAATAGAGCGATCTCGATGATTCTGCATACTTCTGACAAAAGACTCACCAATATTATGGCAGAAAATGCATATCTCAGCTTGAAACCTCACGAAAATCAAGATGTCGCCGGTTCTGCATATCAAACGCCCTGGGGAGTGATGAAAACACCAGATAACGTGTTTCTTGCAATAAATAGCTCGAAACGAGCGATCTAGATGATTCTGCATACTTCTGACTGACGTCTCACCAATATTATCGCAGAAAATGCATATCTCAGCTTGAAACCTGACGAAAACCAAAATATCGCCGGTTCTGCATATCAAACCAACTGTGGAGTGGTGAAAACACCAGATAACGTGTTTCTCGCATTAAATAGCTCGAAACGAGCGATCTAGATGATTCAGCATACTTCGGACAGAAGTCTCACCAAGATTATCGCAGGAAGTGCATATCTCAACTGGAAACACCGCGAAAATCAAGATATCGCCGGTTCTGCATATCAAACGCACTGTGGAATGTTGAAAACTGCAGAAAACGTGTTTCTCGCATTAAGTAGCTCGAAACGAGCGATCTAGATGATTCTGCATACTTCTGACTGAAGTCTCACCAATATTATCGCAGAAAATGCATATCTCAGCTTGAAACCTCACGAAAATCAAGATGTCGCCGGTTCTGCATATCAAACGGTCTGTGGAGTGGTCAAAACACCACAAAACTTGTTTTTTCGCAATAAATAGTTCGAAACGTGCGATCTAGATGATTCTGCATACTTCTGACAGAAGACTCACCAAGATTATCGCAGAAAATGCATATCTCAGCTTGAAACCCGACCGAAACCAAGGTATCGGCGGCTCTGCATATCAAACGCACTGTGGAGTGGTGAAAACAACCAGATAACGTGTTTCTCGCATTATATAGCTCGAAACGAGCGATCTAGATGATTCTGCATACTTCTGACTGAAGTGTCACCAATATTGTCGCAGAAAATGCATATCTCAGCTTGAACCCCGACGAAATCAATGATATCGCCGGTTCTGCATATCAAACGCCCTGTGGAGTGATGAAAACACCAGATAACGTGTTTCTCGCATTAAATAGCTCGAATAGAGCGATCTCGATGATTCTGCATACTTCTGACAGAAGAATCACAAGATTACCGCAGAAAATGCATATTTCAGCTGGAAACCCCACGAAAACCAAGATGTCGCCGGTTCTGCATATCAAACGCACTGTGGGGTTGTGAAAACACCAGAAAACTTGTTTTTTCGCATTAAATAGCTCGAAACGAGCGATCTAGATGATTCTGCATACTTCTAACTGAAGTCTCACCAATATTATCGCAGAAAATGCATATCTCAGCTTGAAACCTCACGAAAATCAAGATGTCGCCGGTTCTGCATATCAAACGCCCTGTGGAGTGATGAAAACACCAGATAACGTGTTTCTCGCATTAAATAGCTCGAAACGAGCGATCTAGATGATTCTGCATACTTCTGACAGAAGAATCGCAAAGATTATCGCAGAAAATGCATATTTCAGCTGGAATCACCACGAAAACCAAGTTATCGGCGGCTCTACATATCAAACGCTCTGTGGAGTGGTGAAAACACCACAACACTTGTTTTTTCGCAATAAATAGCTCGAAACGAGCGACCTAGATGATTCTGCATACTTCTGACTGACGTCTCACCAATATTATCGCAGAAAATGCATATCTCAGCTTGAAACCCGACCGAAACCAAGATATCTCCGTTTCTGCATGTCAAACGTTCTGTGGAGTGGTCAAAACACCAGAAAAATTGTTTTTTCGCATTAAATAGCTCGAAACGAGCGATCTAGATGATTCTGCATACTTCTGACAGAAGACTCACCATGATTATCGTAGAAAATGCATATCTCAGCTGGAAACCCCACGAAAACCAAGATATCGCCGGTTCTGCATATCGGACGCACTGTGGAATGTTGAAAACTGCAGAAAACGTGTTTCTCGCATTAAGTAGCTCGAAACGAGCGATGTAGATGATTCTGCATACTTCTGACTGAAGTCTCACCAATATTATCGCAGAAAATGCATATCTCAGCTTGAAACCTCACGAAAATCAAGATGTCGCCGGTTCTGCACATCAAACGCACTGTGGAGTGGTGAAAACAACCAGATATCGTGTTTCTCGCATTAAATAGCTCGAAATGACCGTTCTCGAAGATTCTGCATACTTCTGACAGATTCTCACCAAGATAATCGTAGAAAATGCATATCTCAGCTTGAAACCCTCCGAAACCAAGAAATCTCCGGGACTGCATGTCAACCGTACTGTGGAGTGGTCAATACACCAGAAAACGTGTTTCTCGAATTAAATAGCTCGAGAAGAGCGATCTAGATGATTCTGCATACATCTGACTGAAGTCTCTCCAATATTATCGCAGAAAATGCATATCTCAGCTTGAAACCCGACCGAAACCAAGATATCTCCGTTTCTGTATGTCAAACGTACTGTGGAGTGGTCAATACACCAGAAAACGTGTTTCTCGAATTAAATAGCTCGAGAAGAGCGATCTAGATGATTCTGCATACTTCTGACTGAAGTCTCACCAATATTATCGCAGAAAATGCATATCTCAGCTTGAAACCAGACGAAAACCAAGATGTCGCCGGTTCTGCATATCAAACGCACTGTGGGGTTGTGAAAACGCCAGAAAACGTGTTACTCGCATTAACTAGCTCGAAAGGAGCGTTCTGGATGATTCTGCATACTTCTCATAGATGAAACACAAAGATTATCGCAGAAAATGCATATTTCAGCTGGAAACCCCACGAAAACCAAGTTATCGGCGGCTCTACATATCAAACGCACTGCGGAGTGGTCAAAACACCAGAAAACTTGTTTTTTCGCATTAAATAGCTCGAAACGAGCGATCTAGATGATTCTGCATACTTCTGACTGAAGTCTCACCAATATTATCGCAGAATACGCATATCTCAGCTAGAAACCTCACGAATACCAAGATATCGCCGGTTCTGCATATCAAACGCCCTGTGGAGTGATGAAAACACCAGATAACGTGTTTCTCGCATTAAATAGCTCGAATAGAGCGATCTCGATGATTCTGCATACTTCTGACTGAAGTCTCACCAATATTATCGCAGAAAAAGCATATCTCAGCTTGAAACCTCACGATAATCAAGATGTCGCCGGTTCTGCATATCAAACGCACTGTGGAGTGGTGAAAACAACCAGATAACGTGTTTCTCGCATTAAATAGCTCGAAAAGCGCGTTCTCGAAGATTCTGCATACTTCTGACAGATTCTCACCAAGATAATCGTAGAAAATGCATATCTCAGCTTGAAACCCGTCCGAAACCAAGAAATCTCCGGGACTGCATGTCAAACGTACTGTGGAGTGGTGAATACACCAGAAAACGTGTTTCTCGCATTAAATCGCTCGAAAAGAGCGATCTAGATGATTCTGCATACTTCTGACTGAAGTCTCACCAATATTGTAGCAGAAAATGCAGATCTCAGCTAGAGCCCCGACGAAATCAAAGATATCGCCGTTTCTGCATATCAAACGCCCTGTGCAGTGATGAAAACACCAGATAACGTGTTTCTCGCATTAAATAGCTCGAATAGAGCGATCTCGATGATTCTGCATACTTCTGACAGAAGACTCACAAAGATTATCGCAGAAAATGCATATTTCAGCTGGAAACACCACGAAAACCAAGTTATCGGCGGCTATACATATCAAACGCTCTTTGGAGTGGTCAAAACACCACAAAACTTGTTTTTTCGCATTAAATAGCTCGAAACGAGCGATCTAGATGATTCTGCATACTTCGGACTGACGTCTCACCAATATTATCGCAGGAAATGCATATCTCAGCTTGAAACCCGTCCGAAACCAAGAAATCTCCGGGACTGCATGTCAAACGTACTGTAGAGTGGTGAATACACCAGAAAACGCGTTTCTCGCATTAAATAGCTCGAAAAGAACGATCTCGATGATTCTGCATACTTCTGACAGAAGACTCACAAAGATTATCGCAGAAAATGCATATTTCAGCTGGAAACACCACGAAAACCAAGTTATCGGCGGCTATACATATCAAACGCTCTTTGGAGTGGTCAAAACACCACAAAACTTGTTTTTTCGCATTAAATAGCTCGAAACGAGCGATCTAGATGATTCTGCATACTTCGGACTGACGTCTCACCAATATTATCGCAGAAAATGCATATCTCAGCTTGAAACCCGTCCGAAACCAAGAAATCTCCGGGACTGCATGTCAAACGTACTGTAGAGTGGTGAATACACCAGAAAACGCGTTTCTCGCATTAAATAGCTCGAAAAGAACGATCTAAGTGATTCTTCATACTTCTGACTGAAGTCTCACCGAGATTATCGCAGAAAATGCATGTCTCAGCTGGAAACACCGCGAAAATCAAGATATCGCCGGTTCTGCATATCAAACGCACTGTGGAATGTTGAAAACTGCAGAAAACGTGTTTCTCGCATTAAGTAGCTCGAAAAGAGCGTTCTCGATGATTCTGCATACTTCTCATAGATGAAACACCAAGATTATCGCAGAAAATGCATATCTCAGCTTGAAACCCGACCGAAACCAAGTTATCGGCGGCTCTGCATATCAAACGCACTGTGGAGTGGTGAAAACAACCAGATAACGCGTTACTCGCATTAAATAGCTCGAAACGAGCGATCTAGATGATTCTGCATACTTCTGACTGAAGTGTCACCAATATTGTAGCAGAAAATGCATATCTCAGCTAGAGCCCCGACGAAATCAAAGATATCGCCGTTTCTGCATATCAAACGCCCTGTGCAGTGATGAAAACACCAGATAACGTGTTTCTCGCATTAAATAGCTCGAATAGAGCGATCTCGATGATTCTGCATACTTCTGACAGAAGACTCACAAAGATTATCGCAGAAAATGCATATTTCAGCTGGAAACACCACGAAAACCAAGTTATCGGCGGCTCTACATATCAAACGCTCTTTGGAGTGGTCAAAACACCACAAAACTTGTTTTTTCGCATTAAATAGCTCGAAACGAGCGATCTAGATGATTCTGCATACTTCGGACTGACGTCTCACCAATATTATCGCAGAAAATGCATATCTCAGCTTGAAACCCGTCCGAAACCAAGAAATCTCCGGGACTGCATGTCAAACGTACTGTAGAGTGGTGAATACACCAGAAAACGCGTTTCTCGCATTAAATAGCTCGAAAAGAACGATCTAAGTGATTCTTCATACTTCTGACTGAAGTCTCACCGAGATTATCGCAGAAAATGCATGTCTCAGCTGGAAACACCGCGAAAATCAAGATATCGCCGTTTCTGCATATCAAACGCCCTGTGCAGTGATGAAAACACCAGATAACGTGTTTCTCGCATTAAATAGCTCGAATAGAGCGATCTCGATGATTCTGCATACTTCTGACAGCAGACTCACAAAGATTATCGCAGAAAATGCATATTTCAGCTGGAAACACCACGAAAACCAAGTTATCGGCGGCTCTACATATCAAACGCTCTTCGGAGTGGTCAAAACACCACAAAACTTGTTTTTTCGCATTAAATAGCTCGAAACGAGCGATCTAGATGATTCTGCATACTTCGGACTGACGTCTCACCAATATTATCGCAGAAAATGCATATCTCAGCTTGAAACCCGTCCGAAACCAAGAAATCTCCGGGACTGCATGTCAAACGTACTGTAGAGTGGTGAATACACCAGAAAACGCGTTTCTCGCATTAAATAGCTCGAAAAGAACGATCTAAGTGATTCTTCATACTTCTGACTGAAGTCTCACCGAGATTATCGCAGAAAATGCATGTCTCAGCTGGAAACACCGCGAAAATCAAGATATCGCCGGTTCTGCATATCAAACGCACTGTGGAATGTTGAAAACTGCAGAAAACGTGTTTCTCGCATTAAGTAGCTCGAAAAGAGCGTTCTCGATGATTCTGCATACTTCTCATAGATGAAACACCAAGATTATCGCAGAAAATGCATATCTCAGCTTGAAACCCGACCGAAACCAAGTTATCGGCGGCTCTGCATATCAAACGCACTGTGGAGTGGTGAAAACAACCAGATAACGCGTTACTCGCATTAAATAGCTCGAAACGAGCGATCTAGATGATTCTGCATACTTCTGACTGAAGTGTCACCAATATTGTAGCAGAAAATGCATATCTCAGCTAGAGCCCCAACGAAATCAAAGATATCGCCGTTTCTGCATATCAAACGCCCTGTGCAGTGATGAAAACACCAGATAACGTGTTTCTCGCATTAAATAGCTCGCATAGAGCGATCTCGATGATTCTGCATACTTCTGACTGACGTCTCACCAATATTATCGCAGAAAATGCATATCTCAGCTTGAAACCTGACGAAAACCAAAATATCGCCGGTTCTGCATATCAAACCAACTGTGGAGTGGTGAAAACACCAGATAACGTGTTTCTCGCATTAAATAGCTCGAAACGAGCGATCTAGATGATTCAGCATACTTCGGACAGAAGTCTCACCAAGATTATCGCAGGAAGTGCATATCTCAACTGGAAACACCGCGAAAATCAAGATATCGCAGGTTCTGCATATCAAACGCACTGTGGAATGTTGAAAACTGCAGAAAACGTGTTTCTCGCATTAAGTAGCTCGAAACGAGCGATCTAGATGATTCTGCATACTTCTGACTGAAGTCTCACCAATATTATCGCAGAAAATGCATATCTCAGCTTGAAACCTCACGAAAATCAAGATGTCGCCGGTTCTGCATATCAAACGGTCTGTGGAGTGGTCAAAACACCACAAAACTTGTTTTTTCGCAATAAATAGTTCGAAACGTGCGATCTAGATGATTCTGCATACTTCTGACAGAAGACTCACCAAGATTATCGCAGAAAATGCATATCTCAGCTTGAAACCCGACCGAAACCAAGGTATCGGCGGCTCTGCATATCAAACGCACTGTGGAGTGGTGAAAACAACCAGATAACGTGTTTCTCGCATTATATAGCTCGAAACGAGCGATCTAGATGATTCTGCATACTTCTGACTGAAGTGTCACCAATATTGTCGCAGAAAATGCATATCTCAGCTTGAACCCCGACGAAATCAATGATATCGCCGGTTCTGCATATCAAACGCCCTGTGGAGTGATGAAAACACCAGATAACGTGTTTCTCGCATTAAATAGCTCGAATAGAGCGATCTCGATGATTCTGCATACTTCTGACAGAAGAATCACAAGATTACCGCAGAAAATGCATATTTCAGCTGGAAACCCCACGAAAACCAAGATGTCGCCGGTTCTGCATATCAAACGCACTGTGGGGTTGTGAAAACACCAGAAAACTTGTTTTTTCGCATTAAATAGCTCGAAACGAGCGATCTAGATGATTCTGCATACTTCTAACTGAAGTCTCACCAATATTATCGCAGAAAATGCATATCTCAGCTTGAAACCTCACGAAAATCAAGATGTCGCCGGTTCTGCATATCAAACGCCCTGTGGAGTGATGAAAACACCAGATAACGTGTTTCTCGCATTAAATAGCTCGAAACGAGCGATCTAGATGATTCTGCATACTTCTGACAGAAGAATCGCAAAGATTATCGCAGAAAATGCATATTTCAGCTGGAATCACCACGAAAACCAAGTTATCGGCGGCTCTACATATCAAACGCTCTGTGGAGTGGTGAAAACACCACAACACTTGTTTTTTCGCAATAAATAGCTCGAAACGAGCGACCTAGATGATTCTGCATACTTCTGACTGACGTCTCACCAATATTATCGCAGAAAATGCATATCTCAGCTTGAAACCCGACCGAAACCAAGATATCTCCGTTTCTGCATGTCAAACGTTCTGTGGAGTGGTCAAAACACCAGAAAAATTGTTTTTTCGCATTAAATAGCTCGAAACGAGCGATCTAGATGATTCTGCATACTTCTGACAGAAGACTCACCATGATTATCGTAGAAAATGCATATCTCAGCTGGAAACCCCACGAAAACCAAGATATCGCCGGTTCTGCATATCGGACGCACTGTGGAATGTTGAAAACTGCAGAAAACGTGTTTCTCGCATTAAGTAGCTCGAAACGAGCGATGTAGATGATTCTGCATACTTCTGACTGAAGTCTCACCAATATTATCGCAGAAAATGCATATCTCAGCTTGAAACCTCACGAAAATCAAGATGTCGCCGGTTCTGCACATCAAACGCACTGTGGAGTGGTGAAAACAACCAGATATCGTGTTTCTCGCATTAAATAGCTCGAAATGACCGTTCTCGAAGATTCTGCATACTTCTGACAGATTCTCACCAAGATAATCGTAGAAAATGCATATCTCAGCTTGAAACCCTCCGAAACCAAGAAATCTCCGGGACTGCATGTCAACCGTACTGTGGAGTGGTCAATACACCAGAAAACGTGTTTCTCGAATTAAATAGCTCGAGAAGAGCGATCTAGATGATTCTGCATACATCTGACTGAAGTCTCTCCAATATTATCGCAGAAAATGCATATCTCAGCTTGAAACCCGACCGAAACCAAGATATCTCCGTTTCTGTATGTCAAACGTACTGTGGAGTGGTCAATACACCAGAAAACGTGTTTCTCGAATTAAATAGCTCGAGAAGAGCGATCTAGATGATTCTGCATACTTCTGACTGAAGTCTCACCAATATTATCGCAGAAAATGCATATCTCAGCTTGAAACCAGACGAAAACCAAGATGTCGCCGGTTCTGCATATCAAACGCACTGTGGGGTTGTGAAAACGCCAGAAAACGTGTTACTCGCATTAACTAGCTCGAAAGGAGCGTTCTGGATGATTCTGCATACTTCTCATAGATGAAACACAAAGATTATCGCAGAAAATGCATATTTCAGCTGGAAACCCCACGAAAACCAAGTTATCGGCGGCTCTACATATCAAACGCACTGCGGAGTGGTCAAAACACCAGAAAACTTGTTTTTTCGCATTAAATAGCTCGAAACGAGCGATCTAGATGATTCTGCATACTTCTGACTGAAGTCTCACCAATATTATCGCAGAATACGCATATCTCAGCTAGAAACCTCACGAATACCAAGATATCGCCGGTTCTGCATATCAAACGCCCTGTGGAGTGATGAAAACACCAGATAACGTGTTTCTCGCATTAAATAGCTCGAATAGAGCGATCTCGATGATTCTGCATACTTCTGACTGAAGTCTCACCAATATTATCGCAGAAAAAGCATATCTCAGCTTGAAACCTCACGATAATCAAGATGTCGCCGGTTCTGCATATCAAACGCACTGTGGAGTGGTGAAAACAACCAGATAACGTGTTTCTCGCATTAAATAGCTCGAAAAGCGCGTTCTCGAAGATTCTGCATACTTCTGACAGATTCTCACCAAGATAATCGTAGAAAATGCATATCTCAGCTTGAAACCCGTCCGAAACCAAGAAATCTCCGGGACTGCATGTCAAACGTACTGTGGAGTGGTGAATACACCAGAAAACGTGTTTCTCGCATTAAATCGCTCGAAAAGAGCGATCTAGATGATTCTGCATACTTCTGACTGAAGTCTCACCAATATTGTAGCAGAAAATGCAGATCTCAGCTAGAGCCCCGACGAAATCAAAGATATCGCCGTTTCTGCATATCAAACGCCCTGTGCAGTGATGAAAACACCAGATAACGTGTTTCTCGCATTAAATAGCTCGAATAGAGCGATCTCGATGATTCTGCATACTTCTGACAGAAGACTCACAAAGATTATCGCAGAAAATGCATATTTCAGCTGGAAACACCACGAAAACCAAGTTATCGGCGGCTATACATATCAAACGCTCTTTGGAGTGGTCAAAACACCACAAAACTTGTTTTTTCGCATTAAATAGCTCGAAACGAGCGATCTAGATGATTCTGCATACTTCGGACTGACGTCTCACCAATATTATCGCAGGAAATGCATATCTCAGCTTGAAACCCGTCCGAAACCAAGAAATCTCCGGGACTGCATGTCAAACGTACTGTAGAGTGGTGAATACACCAGAAAACGCGTTTCTCGCATTAAATAGCTCGAAAAGAACGATCTCGATGATTCTGCATACTTCTGACAGAAGACTCACAAAGATTATCGCAGAAAATGCATATTTCAGCTGGAAACACCACGAAAACCAAGTTATCGGCGGCTATACATATCAAACGCTCTTTGGAGTGGTCAAAACACCACAAAACTTGTTTTTTCGCATTAAATAGCTCGAAACGAGCGATCTAGATGATTCTGCATACTTCGGACTGACGTCTCACCAATATTATCGCAGAAAATGCATATCTCAGCTTGAAACCCGTCCGAAACCAAGAAATCTCCGGGACTGCATGTCAAACGTACTGTAGAGTGGTGAATACACCAGAAAACGCGTTTCTCGCATTAAATAGCTCGAAAAGAACGATCTAAGTGATTCTTCATACTTCTGACTGAAGTCTCACCGAGATTATCGCAGAAAATGCATGTCTCAGCTGGAAACACCGCGAAAATCAAGATATCGCCGGTTCTGCATATCAAACGCACTGTGGAATGTTGAAAACTGCAGAAAACGTGTTTCTCGCATTAAGTAGCTCGAAAAGAGCGTTCTCGATGATTCTGCATACTTCTCATAGATGAAACACCAAGATTATCGCAGAAAATGCATATCTCAGCTTGAAACCCGACCGAAACCAAGTTATCGGCGGCTCTGCATATCAAACGCACTGTGGAGTGGTGAAAACAACCAGATAACGCGTTACTCGCATTAAATAGCTCGAAACGAGCGATCTAGATGATTCTGCATACTTCTGACTGAAGTGTCACCAATATTGTAGCAGAAAATGCATATCTCAGCTAGAGCCCCGACGAAATCAAAGATATCGCCGTTTCTGCATATCAAACGCCCTGTGCAGTGATGAAAACACCAGATAACGTGTTTCTCGCATTAAATAGCTCGAATAGAGCGATCTCGATGATTCTGCATACTTCTGACAGAAGACTCACAAAGATTATCGCAGAAAATGCATATTTCAGCTGGAAACACCACGAAAACCAAGTTATCGGCGGCTCTACATATCAAACGCTCTTTGGAGTGGTCAAAACACCACAAAACTTGTTTTTTCGCATTAAATAGCTCGAAACGAGCGATCTAGATGATTCTGCATACTTCGGACTGACGTCTCACCAATATTATCGCAGAAAATGCATATCTCAGCTTGAAACCCGTCCGAAACCAAGAAATCTCCGGGACTGCATGTCAAACGTACTGTAGAGTGGTGAATACACCAGAAAACGCGTTTCTCGCATTAAATAGCTCGAAAAGAACGATCTAAGTGATTCTTCATACTTCTGACTGAAGTCTCACCGAGATTATCGCAGAAAATGCATGTCTCAGCTGGAAACACCGCGAAAATCAAGATATCGCCGTTTCTGCATATCAAACGCCCTGTGCAGTGATGAAAACACCAGATAACGTGTTTCTCGCATTAAATAGCTCGAATAGAGCGATCTCGATGATTCTGCATACTTCTGACAGCAGACTCACAAAGATTATCGCAGAAAATGCATATTTCAGCTGGAAACACCACGAAAACCAAGTTATCGGCGGCTCTACATATCAAACGCTCTTCGGAGTGGTCAAAACACCACAAAACTTGTTTTTTCGCATTAAATAGCTCGAAACGAGCGATCTAGATGATTCTGCATACTTCGGACTGACGTCTCACCAATATTATCGCAGAAAATGCATATCTCAGCTTGAAACCCGTCCGAAACCAAGAAATCTCCGGGACTGCATGTCAAACGTACTGTAGAGTGGTGAATACACCAGAAAACGCGTTTCTCGCATTAAATAGCTCGAAAAGAACGATCTAAGTGATTCTTCATACTTCTGACTGAAGTCTCACCGAGATTATCGCAGAAAATGCATGTCTCAGCTGGAAACACCGCGAAAATCAAGATATCGCCGGTTCTGCATATCAAACGCACTGTGGAATGTTGAAAACTGCAGAAAACGTGTTTCTCGCATTAAGTAGCTCGAAAAGAGCGTTCTCGATGATTCTGCATACTTCTCATAGATGAAACACCAAGATTATCGCAGAAAATGCATATCTCAGCTTGAAACCCGACCGAAACCAAGTTATCGGCGGCTCTGCATATCAAACGCACTGTGGAGTGGTGAAAACAACCAGATAACGCGTTACTCGCATTAAATAGCTCGAAACGAGCGATCTAGATGATTCTGCATACTTCTGACTGAAGTGTCACCAATATTGTAGCAGAAAATGCATATCTCAGCTAGAGCCCCAACGAAATCAAAGATATCGCCGTTTCTGCATATCAAACGCCCTGTGCAGTGATGAAAACACCAGATAACGTGTTTCTCGCATTAAATAGCTCGCATAGAGCGATCTCGATGATTCTGCATACTTCTGACAGAAGACTCACAAAGATTATCGCAGAAAATGCATATTTCAGCTGGAAACACCACGTAAACCAAGTTATCGGCGGCTCTACATATCAAACGCTCTTTGGAGTGGTCAAAACACCACAAAACTTGTTTTTTCGCATTAAATAGCTCGAAACGAGCGATCTAGATGATTCTGCATACTTCGGACTGACGTCTCACCAATATTATCGCAGAAAATGCATATCTCAGCTTGAAACCCGTCCGAAACCAAGAAATCTCCGGGACTGCATGTCAAACGTACTGTAGAGTGGTGAATACACCAGAAAACGCGTTTCTCGCATTAAATAGCTCGAAAAGAACGATCTAAGTGATTCTTCATACTTCTGACTGAAGTCTCACCGAGATTATCGCAGAAAATGCATGTCTCAGCTGGAAACACCGCGAAAATCAAGATATCGCCGGTTCTGCATATCAAACGAACTGTGGAATGTTGAAAACTGCAGAAAACGTGTTTCTCGCATTAAGTAGCTCGAAAAGAGCGTTCTCGATGATTCTGCATACTTCTCATAGATGAAACACCAAGATTATCGCAGAAAATGCATATCTCAGCTTGAAACCCGACCGAAACCAAGTTATCGGCGGCTCTGCATATCAAACGCACTGTGGAGTGGTGAAAACAACCAGATAACGCGTTACTCGCATTAAATAGCTCGAAACGAGCGATCTAGATGATTCTGCATACTTCTGACTGAAGTGTCACCAATATTGTAGCAGAAAATGCATATCTCAGCTAGAGCCCCGACGAAATCAAAGATATCGCCGTTTCTGCATATCAAACGCCCTGTGCAGTGATGAAAACACCAGATAACGTGTTTCTCGCATTAAATAGCTCGAATAGAGCGATCTCGATGATTCTGCATACTTCTGACAGAAGACTCACAAAGATTATCGCAGAAAATGCATATTTCAGCTGGAAACACCACGAAAACCAAGTTATCGGCGGCTCTACATATCAAACGCTCTTTGGAGTGGTCAAAACACCACAAAACTTGTTTTTTCGCATTAAATAGCTCGAAACGAGCGATCTAGATGATTCTGCATACTTCGGACTGACGTCTCACCAATATTATCGCAGAAAATGCATATCTCAGCTTGAAACCCGTCCGAAACCAAGAAATCTCCGGGACTGCATGTCAAACGTACTGTAGAGTGGTGAATACACCAGAAAACGCGTTTCTCGCATTAAATAGCTCGAAAAGAACGATCTAAGTGATTCTTCATACTTCTGACTGAAGTCTCACCGAGATTATCGCAGAAAATGCATGTCTCAGCTGGAAACACCGCGAAAATCAAGATATCGCCGGTTCTGCATATCAAACGCACTGTGGAATGTTGAAAACTGCAGAAAACGTGTTTCTCGAATTAAATAGCTCGAGAAGAGCGGTCTAGATGATTCTGCATACTTCGGACTGACGTCTCACCAATATTATCGCAGAAAATGCATATCTCAGCTTGAAACCCGTCCGAAACCAAGAAATCTCCGGGACTGCATGTCAAACGTACTGTGGAGTGGTGAATACACCAGAAAACGCGTTTCTCGCATTAAATAGCTCGAAAAGAACGATCTAAGTGATTCTTCATACTTCTGACTGAAGTCTCACCGAGATTATCGCAGAAAATGCATGTCTCAGCTGGAAACACCGCGAAAATCAAGATATCGCCGGTTCTGCATATCAAACGCACTGTGGAATGTTGAAAACTGCAGAAAACGTGTTTCTCGAATTAAATAGCTCGAGAAGAGCGGTCTAGATGATTCTGCATACTTCTGACAGAAGACACACCAAGATTATCGTAGAAAATGCATATCTCAGCTGGAAACCCCACGAAAACCAAGATATCGCCGGTTCTGCCTATCAGACGCACTGTGGAATGTTGAAAACTGCAGAAAACGTGTTTCTCGCATTAAGTAGCTCGAAACGAGCGATTTAGATGATTCTGCATACTTCTGACTGAAGTCTCACCAATATTATCGCAGAAAACGCATATCTCAGCTAGAAACCTCACGAAAACCAAGATATCGCCGGTTCTGCATATCAAACGCCCTGTGGAGTGATGAAAACACCAGATAACGTGTTTCTCGCATTAAATAGCTCGAGAAGAGCGATCTAGATGATTCTGCATACTTCTGACTGAAGTCTCACCAATATTATCGCAGAAAATGCATATCTCAGCTTGAAACCAGACGAAAACCAAGTTGTCGCCGGTTCTGCATATCAAACGCACTGTGGGGTGGTGAAAACGCCAGAAAACGTGTTACTCGCATTAACTAGCTCGAAAGGAGCGTTCTGGATGATTCTGCATACTTCTCATAGATGAAACACAAATATTATCGCAGAAAATGCATATTTCAGCTGGAAACCCCACGAAAACCAAGTTATCGGCGGCTCTACATATCAAACGCACTGCGGAGTGGTCAAAACACCAGAAAACTTGTTTTTTCGCATTAAATAGCTCGAAACGAGCGATCTAGATGATTCTGCATACTGCTGACTGAAGTCTCACCAATATTATCGCAGAAAACGCATATCTCAGCTAGAAACCTCACGAAAACCAAGATATCGCCGGTTCTGCATATCAAACGCCCTGTGGAGTGATGAAAACACCAGATAACGTGTTTCTCGCATTAAATAGCTCGAATAGAGCGATCTCGATGATTCTGCATACTTCTGACAGAAGACTCACAAAGATTATCGCAGGAAATACATATCTCAGCTTGAAACCCGACCGAAACCAAGATATCTCCGTTTCTCCGTGTCAAACGTACTGTGAAGTGGTCAATACACCAGAAAACGTGTTTCTCGAATTAAATAGCTCGAGAAGAGCGATCTAGATGATTCTGCATACTTCTGACTGAAGTCTCACCAATATTATCGCAGAAAATGCATATCTCAGCTTGTAACCCGACGAAAACCAAGATGTCGCCGGTTCTGCATATCAAACGCACTGTGGGGTGGTGAAAACTCCAGAAAACGTGTTACTCGCATTAACTAGCTCGAAAAGAGCGTTCTGGATGATTCTGCATACTTCTCATAGATGAAGCACAGAGATTATCGCAGAAAATGCATATTTCAGCTGGAACACCCACGAAAACCAAGTTATCGGCGGCTCTACATATCAAACGCACTGTGGAGTGGTCAAAACACCAGAAAACTTGTTTTTTCGCATTAAATAGCTCGAAACGAGCGATCTAGATGACTCTGCATACTTCTGACTGAAGTCTCACCAAGATTATCGCAGAAAATGCATATCTCAGCTTGAAACCCGACCGAAACCGAGGTATCTCTGTTTCTGCATGTCAAGCGCACTGTGGAATGGTGAAAACACCAGATTACGTGTTTCTCGCATTAAATAGGTCGATACGAGCGATCTCGATGATTAAGCATACTTCTGACTGAAGTCTCACCAAGATTATCGCAGAAAATGCATATCTCAGCTTGAAACCCGACCGAAACCGAGGTATCTCTGTTTCTGCATGTCAAGCGCACTGTGGAGTGGTGAAAACACCAGATAACGTGTTTCTCGCATTAAATAGCTCGAAACACCCGATCTCGATGATTCTGCATACTTCGGACAGAAGTCTCAACAAGATTTTCGCAGAAAATGCATATCTCAGCTTGAAACCCCACGAAAACCAAGTTATCGCTGGTTCTGCATATTAAACGCACTGTGGAGTGGTAAAAACACCAGATAACGTGTTTCTCGCATTAAAGAGCTCGAAACACCCGATCTCGATGATTCTGCATACTTCGGACAGAAGTCTCAACAAGAATATCGCAGAAAATGCATATCTCAGCTTGAAACCCCACGAAAGCCAAGATATCGCTGGTTCTGCATACCAAACGCACTGTGGAGTGGTGAAGACACCGGATAAGGTTTTTCTCGCATTAACTAGCTCGAAAAGAGCGATCTCGATGTTTCAGCATACTTCGGACAGAAGTCACACCAAGATTATAGCAGAAAATGCATATCTCAGCTTGAAACCCCACGAAAACCAAGATATCGCCGGTTCTGCATATCATAAGCACTGTGGAGTGGTGAAAACACCAGATAACGTGTTTCTCGCATTAAATAGCTCGAAACGAGCAATCTCGATGATTAAGCATACTTCGGACAAGTGATTCACCAAGCTTATCGTAGCAAATGCATATCTCAACATGAAACCCGACGAAAACCAAAATATCTCCGGTTCTGCATATCCAACGCACTGTGGAGTGGTGAAAGCACCAGATAACGTGTTTCTCGCATCAAATAGCTCGAAACGAGCGATCTCGATGATTCTGCATACTTCGGACAGAAGTCTCACCAAGATTATCGCAGGAAATGCATATCTCAGCTTGAAACCCCACGAAAACCAAGATATCTCCGGTTCTGCATATCCAACGAACTGTGGAGTGGTGAAAACCCCAGAAAACGAGTTTCTCGCATTAAATAGCTCGAAAAGAGCGCTCGCGATGTTTCTGCATACTTCCGACAGATGTTTCAACAAGATTATCGTAGCAAATGCATATCTCAGCTTGTAACCACACGAAAACCAAGATATCTCCGGTTCTGCATATCCAACGAACTGTGGAGTGGTGAAAACCCCAGAAAACGAGTTTCTCGCATTAAATAGCTCGAAAAGAGCGCTCTCGATGTTTCTGCATACTTCGGACAGATGTTTCACCAAGATTATCATAGACAATGCATATCTCAGCTTGAAACCCGACGAAATCCAAAATATCGCCTGTTCTGCATATCAAACCAACTGTGGAGTGATGAAAACAACAGATACCGTGTTTCTCGCATTAAATAGCTCGAAAAGCGCGATCTCGATGATTCTGCATACTTCTAACAGAAGTCTCACCAAGATTATCGCAGAAAATGCATATCTCTGCTTGAAACCACACGAAAACGAAGATATCTACTGTTCTGCATATCCAACGAACTGTGGAGTGGTGAAAACCCCAGAAAACGTGTTTCTCGCATTAAATAGTTCGAAAAGAGCGCTCTCGATGTTTCTGCATACTTCGGACAGGTGATTCACCAAGCTTATCGTAGAAAATGCATATTTCAACTTGAAACCCGACGAAAACCAAAATATCTCCGGTTCTGCATATCTAACGCACTGTGGAGTGGGGAAAACACCAGATAACGTGTTTCTCGCATTAAGTAGCTCGAAACGAGCGATCTCGATGATTCTGCATACTTCGGACAGAACTCTCAACAAGATTATCGCAGAAAATGCATATCTCAGCTTGAAACCCCACGAAAACCAAGATATCTACTGTTCTGCATATCAAGCGCACTGCGGAGTGGTGAAAACTCCAGATAACGTGTTTCTCGCACTAACTAGCTCGAAAAGATCGATCGCGATGATTCAGCATACTTCGGACAGAAGTCTCACCAAGATTATCGTAGAAAATGCATATCTCAGCTTGAAACCCCACGAAAAACAAGATATCGCCGGTTCTGCATATCAAACGCACTGTGGAGTGGTGAAAACACCGGATAAGGTTTTTCTCGCATTAACTAGCTTGAAAAGAGCGATCTCGATGTTTCAGCATACTTCGGACAGAAGTCTCACCAAGATTATCGTTAAAAATGCATATCTCAGCTTGAAACCCCACGAAAACCAAGGTATCGCTGGTTCTGCATATCAAACGCACTGTGGAGTGCTGAAAACACCAGATAACGTGTTTGTCGCATTAAATAGCTCGAAAAGAGCGCTCTCGATTTTCTGCATACTTCGGACAGGTGATTCACCAAGCTTATCGTAGAAAATGCATATCTCAGCTTGAAACCCGACGAAAACCAAAATATCTCCGGTTCTGCATATCCAACGCACTGTGGAGTTGTGAAAACCCCAGATAACGTGATTCTCGCATTATATTGCTCGAAACGAGCGATCTCGATGATTCTGCATACTTCGGACAGAAGTCTCAACAAGATGATCGCAGAAAATGCATATCTCAGCTTGAAACCCCACGAATACCAAGATAAGTACTGTTCTGCATATCAAACGCACTGTGGAGTGGTGAAAACCCCAGATAACGTGTTTCTCGCATTAAATTGCTCGAAACGAGCGATCTCGATGATTCTGCATACTTCTAACAGAAGTCTCACCAAGATTATCGCAGAAAATGCATATCTCTGCTTGAAACCCCACGAAAACCAAGATATCTACTGTTCTGCATATCCAACGAACTGTGGAGTGGTGAAAACCCCAGAAAACGTGTTTCTCGCATTATATATCTCGAAAAGAGCGCTCTCGATGTTTCTGTATACTTCGGACAGGTGATTCACCAAGCTTATCGTAGAAAATGCATATCTCAGCTTGAAACCCGACGAAAACCAAAATCTCTCCGGTTCTGCATATCCAACGCACTGTTTAGTGGGGAAAACACCGGACAAGGTTTTTCTCGCATTAACTAGCTTGAAAAGAGCGATCTCGATGTTTCAGCATACTTCGGACAGAAGTCTCACCAAGATTATCGCAGAAAATGCATATCTCAGCTCAAACCGCACGAAAACCAAGATATCGACGGTTCTGCATATCATACGCACTGTGGAGTAGTGAAAACACCAGATAACGTGTTTCTCGCATAAAATAGCTCGAACAGAGCGATCTCGATGATTCTGCATACTTCGGACAGAAGTCTCAACAAGATTATCGCAGAAAATGCATATCTCAGCTTGAAACCCCACGAATACCAAGATAAGTACTGTTCTGCATATCAAACGCACTGTGGAGTGGTGAAAACCCCAGAAAACGAGTTTCTCGGATTAAATAGCTCGCAAAGAGCGCTCGCGATGTCTCTGCATACTTCCGACAGATGTTTCACCAAGATTATCGTAGCAAATGCATATCTCAGCTTGAAACCCGAAAAAAACCAAGATATCTACTGTTCTGCATATCAGCCGCACTGTGGCGTGGTGAAAGCACCAGATAACGTGTTTATCGCACTAACTAGCTCGAATAGAGCGATCTCGATGATTTAGCATACTTCGGACAGAAGTCTCACCAAGATTATCGCAGAAAGTGCATATCTCAGCTTGAAACCCCACGAAAACCAAGATATCGCTGGTTCTGCATATCAAACGCACTGTGGAGTGGTGAAAACACCAGATAACGTGTTTCTCGCATTAAATAGCTCGAAACACCCGATCTCGATGATTCTGCATACTTCGGACAGAAGTCTCATCAAGATTATCGCAGAAAATGCATATCTCAGCTTGAAACCCCATGAAAACCAAGATATCTACTGTTTTGCATATCAGCCGCACTGTGGCGTGGTGAAAGCACCAGATAACGTGTTTATCACACTAACTAGCTCGAATAGAGCGATCTCGATGATTTAGCATACATCGGACAGAAGTCTCACCAAGATTATCGCAGAAAGTGCATATCTCAGCTTGAAACCCCACGAAAACCAAGATATCGCCGGTTCTGCATATCAAATGCACTGTGGAGTGGTGAAAACACCAGAAAACGAGTTTCTCGCATTAAATAGCTCGAAACGAGCAATCTCGATGATTAACCATACTTCGGACAGAAGTCTCACCAAGATTATCGTAAAAAATGCATATCGCAGCTTGAGACCCCACGAAAGCCAAGATATCGCTGGTTCTGCATACCAAACGCACTGTGGAGTGGTGAAGACACCGGATAAGGTTTTTCTCGCATTAACTAGCTCGAAAAGAGCGATCTCGATGTTTCAGCATACTTCGGACAGAAGTCACACCAAGATTATAGCAGAAAATGCATATCTCAGCTTGAAACCCCACGAAAACCAAGATATCGCCGGTTCTGCATATCATACGCACTGTGGAGTGGTGAAAACACCAGATAACGTGTTTCTCGCATTAAATAGCTCGAAACGAGCAATCTCGATGATTAAGCATACTTCGGACAGAAGTCTCACCAAGATTATCGTAAAAAATGCATATCTCAGCTTGAAACCCCACGAAAGCCAAGATATCGCTGGTTCTGCATACCAAACGCACTGTGGAGTGGTGAAGACACCGGATAAGGTTTTTCTCGCATTAACTAGCTCGAAAAGAGCGATCTCGATGTTTCAGCATACTTCGGACAGAAGTCACACAAAGATTATAGCAGAAAATGCATATCTCAGCTTGAAACCCCACGAAAACCAAGATATCGCCGGTTCTGCATATCATACGCACTGTGGAGTGGTGAAAACACCAGATAACGTGTTTCTCGCATTAAATAGCTCGAAGCGAGCAATCTCGATGATTAAGCATACTTCGGACAGAAGACTCACCAAGATTATCGTAAAAAATGCATATCTCTGCTTGAAACCCCACGAAAGCCAAGATATCGCTGGTTCTGCATATCAAACGCGCTGTGGAGTGCAGAAAACACCGGATAAGGTTTTTCTCGCATTAAATACCTCGAAAAGCGCGATCTCGATAATTCTGCATACTTCTAACAGAAGTCTCACCAAGATTATCGCAGAAAATGCATATCTCTGCTTGAAACCCCACGAAAACCAAAATATCTCCGGTTCGGCATATCTAACGCACTGTGGAGTGGGGAAAACACCAGATAACGTGTTTCTCCCATTAAGTAGCTCGAAACGAGCGATCTCGATGATTCTGCATACTTCGGACAGAAGTCTCAACAAGATTATCGCAGAAAATGCATATCTCAGCTTGAAACCCCACGAAAACCAAGATATCTACTGTTCTGCATATCAACCGCACTGTGGAGTGGTGAAAACACCAGATAACGTGTTTCTCGCACTAACTACCTCGAAAAGAGCGATCTCGATGATTCAGCATACTTCGGACTGAAGTGTCACCAAGATTATCGCAGGAAATGCATATCTCAACTTGAAACCCCACGAAAACCAAGATATCGCCGGTTCTGCATATCAAATGCACTGTGGAGTGGTGAAAACACCAGAAAACGAGTTTCTCGCATTAAATAGCTCGAAACGAGCAATCTCGATGATTAACCATACTTCGGACAGAAGTCTCACCATGATTATCGTAAAAAATGCATATCTCAGCTCGAAACCCCACGAAAGCCAAGATATCGCTGGTTCTGCATACCAAACCCACTGTGGAGTGGTGAAGACACCGGATAAGGTTTTTCTCGCATTAACTAGCTCGAAAAGAGCGATCTCGATGATTAAGCATACTTCGGACAGAAGTCTCACCAAGATTATCGTAAAAAATGCATATCTCAGCTTGAAACCCCACGAAAGCCAAGATATCGCTGGTTCTGCATATCAAACGCACTGTGGAGTGCAGAAAACACCGGATAAGGTTTTTCTCGCATTAAATAGCTCGAAAAGAGCGATCTCGATGTTTCAGCATACTTCGGACAGAAGTCACACCAAGATTATAGCAGAAAATGCATATCTCAGCTTGAAACCCCACGAAAACCAAGATATCGCCGGTTCTGCATATCATACGCACTGTGGAGTGGTGAAAACACCAGATAACGTGTTTCTCGCATTAAATAGCTCGAAAAGAGCGCTCTCGATGTTTCTGCATACTTCAGACAGGTGATTCACCAAGCTTATCGTAGAAAATGCATATCTCAACTTGAAACCCGACGAAAACCAAAATATCTCCGGTTCTGCATATCTAACGCACTGTGGAGTGGGGAAAACACCAGATAACGTGTTTCTCGCATTATGTAGCTCGAAACGAGCGATCTCGATGATTCAGCATACTTCGGGGAGAAGTCTCACCAATATTATCGCACAAAATGCATATCTCAGCTTGAAACCTCACGAAAACCAAGATATCTCCGGTTCTGCACATCAAATGCACTGTGGAGTGGTGAAAACACCTGAAAACGTGATTCTCGCATTAAGTAGCTCGAAAAGAGCGTTCTCGAAGATTCTGCATGCTTCTGACAGAGGTCTCACCTATATTATCGTAGAAAATGCATATCTCAGCTTGAAACCCGACCGAAACGAAAATATCTGCGGTTCTGCATGTCTAACGTACTGTGGAGTGGTGAATACACCAGATAACGTGTTTCTCGCATTAAATAGCACGAAAACAGCTATTCCGGTGATTCTACACTTGTCACAGAAGAATCATGAAGATTATAACTGAAAATGCATATCTTAGCTGGAAACCCAACGAAACCGAAGGTATCGCAGTTTCCGCATGTCAAACGCACTGTGGAGTGCTCATCACACGAGAAAATGCGTTTTTCGCATTAAATAGAACGAAAACTGCGATACCGGTGATTCTGCATACTTCTCACAGAAGAATACCCAAGATTATCGTAGAAAATGCATGTCTCAACTGGAACCCCCACGAAAACGAAGATATCGCAGTTTCCGCATATCAAACGCACTGTGAAGTGCTGAAAACACCAGAAAACGTGTTTTTCGCATTAAAAAGCACGAAAAGAACGATTTCGGTGAATCTGCACACTTGTCACAGAAGCATCTCGAAGATTATCACTGAAAATGCATATCTTAGCTGGAAACCCCACGAAAACGAAGATATCGCAGTTTCCGCATATCAAATGCACGGTGACGTGCCGAAAACGCCAGAAAACGTGTTTTTCGCATTGAATAGCACAAAAACAGCGATATCGGTTATACTGCATACTTGTCACAGAAGACTCATGAGGATGATCACTGAAAATGCATATGTCAGCTGGAAACCCAACGAAACCGAATATATCGCTGTATCCGAATGTCAAACGCACTGTGGAGTGCTGAAAACACCAGAAAACGTATTTTTCGCATTAAATAGCACGAAAACAGGGACTTCGGTTATTCTGCGCGCTTGTCACAGAAGAAACTCGAAGATTATCACTGAAAATGCATGTCTTAGCTGGAAACCCCACGAAAACGAAGATATCGCAGTTTCCGCATATCAAACGCACTGTGAAGTGCTGAAATCACCTGAAAACTTGTTTATCGCATTCAATAGCACGAAAACAGCGATTTCGATTATTCTGCACGCTTGTCACAGGAGACACTCGAAGATTATCACTGAAAATGCATGTCTCAGCTGGCAACCCCACGAAAACAAAGATATCGCTGTTTCCGCATATCAAACGCACTGTGGAGTGCTCAAAACACCAGAAAACGAGTTTCTCGCATTCAATAGCACGAAAACAGCGATTTCGGTGATTCTGCATACTTCTCGCAGAAGGATATCCAAGATCATCGTAGAAAATGCATTTCTCAGCTGGAAACCCCACGAAAACGAAGATATCGCTGATGCCGCATGTCAAACGCACTGTGAAGTGCTGAAAACACCAGAAAACGTGTTTTTCGCATTAAATAGCACGAAAACAGCGATTTCGGTGATTCTGCATACTTCTCGCGGAAGGATATCCAAGCTTATCGTAGAAAATGCATGTCCCAGCGGGAAACCCCACGGAAACGAAGATATCGCTGTATCAGCGTATCAAAAGCACTGTGGAGTGCTGAAAACACCATAAAACGTGTTTTTCGCATTCAATAGCACCAAAACAGCGATCTCGCTGATTCTGCATACTAGTCACAGAAGAATCATGAGGATGATCACTGAAAATGCATATGTCAGAAGGAAACCCAACGAAACCGAAGATTTCGCTGTATCCGAATGTCAAACGCACTGTGGAGTGCTGAAAACACCAGAAAACGTGTATTTCGCATTAAATAGCACGAAAACAGCGATTTCGGTGATTCTGCATACTTCTCGCAGAAGGATATCCAAGATCATCGTAGAAAATGCATTTCTCAGCTGGAAACCCCACGAAAACGAAGATATCGCTGATGCCGCATGTCAAACGCACTGTGAAGTGCTGAAAACACCAGAAAACGAGTTTCTCGCATTCAATAGCACGAAAACAGCGATTTCGGTGATTCTGCATACTTCTCGCAGTAGGATATCCAAGATTATCGTAGAAAATGCATTACTCAGCTGGAAACCCCACGAAAACGAAGATATCGCAGTTTCCGCATACCAAACTCACTGTGAAGTTCTGAAAACACCAGAAAACATGTTTTTCGCATTCAATAGCACGAAAACAGCGATTTCGATGATTCTGCACACTTCTAACAGCAGAATCATCAAGATTATCACTGAAAATGCATATCTCAGCTGGAAACCCTACGAAAACGAAGATATCGCAGTTTCCGCGTATCAAACTCACAGTGAAGTGCTGAAAACACCAGAAAACGTGTTTTTCGCATTAAATAGCACGAAAACAGCGATTTCGGTGATCCTGCATACTTCTCGCGGAAGAATCATGAGGATGATCACTGAAAATGCATAGCTCACCTGGAAACCCAACGAAACCGAAGATATTGCAGTTTCCGCTTGTCAAACGCACTGTGGAGTGCTGAAAGCACCACAAAACGTGTTTTTCGCATTCAATAGCACGAAAACAGCGATTTCGATGATTCTGCACACTTGTCACAGAAGGATATCCAAGATTATCGTAGAAAATGCATTTCTCATCTGGAAACCCCACGAAAACGAAGATATCGCAGTTTCCGCATATCAAATTCACTGTGAAGTTCTGAAAACACCAGAAAACGTGGTTTTCGCATTCAATAGCACGAAAACAGTGATTTCGGTGATTCTGCACGCTTGTCACAGAAGAAACTCGAAGATTATCACTGAAAATGCATGTCTTAGCTGGCAACCACACGAAAACGAAGATATCGCTGTATCAGCGTACCAAACGCACTGTGGAGTGCTGAAAACACCAGAAAATGTGTTTTTTGCATTAAATAGCACGAAAACAGCGATTTCGGTGAATCTGCACACTTGTCACAGAAGCATCTCAAAGATTATCACTGAAAATGCATATCTTAGCTGGAAACCCCACGAAAACGAAGATATCGCAGTTTCCGCATATCAAACGCACTGTGACGTGCTGAAAACGCCAGGAAACGTGTTTTAGCATTCAATAGCAAGAAAACTGCAATTTCGGTGATTCTGCACACTTGTCACAGAAGGATATCCAAGATTATCGTAGAAAATGCATTTCTCATCTGGAAACCCCACGAAAACGAAGATATCGCAGTTTCCGCATATCAAATTCACTGTGAAGTTCTGAAAACACCAGAAAACGTGTTTTTCGCATTCAATAGCACGAAAACAGTGATTTCGGTGATTCTGCACGCTTGTCACAGAAGAAATTCTAAGATTATCACTGAAAATGCATGTCTTAGCTGGAAAC
This sequence comes from Anthophora plumipes, assembly GCA_951804975.1. Classification (NCBI taxonomy): domain Eukaryota; kingdom Metazoa; phylum Arthropoda; class Insecta; order Hymenoptera; family Apidae; genus Anthophora; species Anthophora plumipes. The sequence goes on from CATORF010000448.1 coordinate 1,096,481, forward strand.
CCCACGAAAACGAAGATATCGCAGTTTCCGCATATCAAACGCACTGTGGAGTGCTGAAAACACCAGAAAACGAGTTTTTCGCATTAAATAGCACGAAAACAGCGATTTCGGTGATTCTGCATACTTCTCGCGGAAGGATATGCAAGCTTATCGTTGAAAATGCATGTCCCAGCTGGAAACCCCACGGAAACGAAGATATCGCTGTATCAGCGTATCAAAAGCACTGTGGAGTGCTGAAAACACCATAAAACGTGTTTTTCGCATTCAATAGCACCAAAACAGCGATCTCGGTGATTCTGCATACTTGTCACAGAAGAATCATGAGGATGATCACTGAAAATGCATATGTCAGCTGGAAACCCAACGAAACCGAAGATATCGCTGTATCCGAATGTCAAACGCACTGTGGAGTGCTGAAAACACTAGAAAACGTATTTTTCGCATTAAATAGCACGAAAACAGCGATTTCGGTGATTCTGCATACTTCTCGCGGAAGGATATGCAAGCTTATCGTTGAAAATGCATGTCCCAGCTGGAAACCCCACGGAAACGAAGATATCGCTGTATCAGCGTATCAAAAGCACTGTGGAGTGCTGAAAACACCATAAAACGTGTTTTTCGCATTCAATAGCACCAAAACAGCGATCTCGGTGATTCTGCATACTTGTCACAGAAGAATCATGAGGATGATCACTGAAAATGCATATGTCAGCTGGAAACCTAACGAAACCGAAGATATCGCTGTATCCGAATGTCAAACGCACTGTGGGGTGCTGAAAACACCAGAAAACGTGTATTTCGCATTAAATAGCACGAAAACAGCGATTTCGGTTATTCTGAACGCTTGTCACAGAAGAAACTCGAAGATTATCACTGAAAATGCATGTCTTAGCTGGCAGCCACACGAAAACGACGATATCGCTGTATCAGCGTATCAAACGCACTGTGGAGTGCTGAAAACGCCAGAAAACGTGTTTTTCGCATTAAACAGCACGATAACAGCGCTTTCGGTGTTTCTGCATACTTCTCCAAGAAGGATATCCAAGATTATCGTAGAAAATGCATTCCTCAGCTGGAAACCCCACGAAACCGAAGATATCGCTGATGCCGCATGTCAAACTCACAGTGGAATGCAGAAAACACCAGAAAACGTGTTTTTCGCATTCAATAGCACGAAAACAGCGATTTCGGTGATTCTGCACACTTGCCACAGATGAATCATAAAGATTATCACTGAAAATGCATATCTCAGCTGGAAACCCCACGAAAACGAAGATATCGCAGTTTCCGCGTATCAAACTCACAGTGAAGTTCTGAAAACACCAGAAAACGTGTTTTTCGCATTAAATAGCACGAAAAGAACGATTTCGGTGAATCTGCACACTTGTCACAGAGGCATCTCGAAGATTATCACTGAAAATGCATATCTTAGCTGGAAACCCCACGAAAACGAAGATATCGCAGTTTCCGCATATCAAATGCACTGTGACGTGCCGAAAACGCCAGAAAACGTGTTTTTCGCATTGAATAGCACAAAAACAGCGATTTCGGTTATTCTGCATACTTGTCACAGAAGAATCATGAGGATGATCACTGAAAATGCATATGTCAGCTGGAAACCCAACGAAACCGAAGATATCGCTGTATCCGAATGTCAAACGCACAGTGGAGTGCTGAAAACACTAGAAAACGTATTTTTCGCATTAAATAGCACGAAAACAGCGACTTCGGTTATTCTGCACGCTTGTCACAGAAGAAACTCGAAGATTATCACTGAAAATGCATGTCTTAGCTGGAAACCCCACGAAAACGAAGATATCGCAGTTTCCGCATATCACACGCATTGTGGAGTGCTGGGACACCAGGAATCGTGTTCTTTCGCATTATATAGCTGTGAGCCAGCGATTTCGGTGATTCTGCATACTTCTCACAGAAGAATATCCAAGATTATCGAACAAAATGCATGTCTCAGCTGGAAACCCCACGAAAACTAAGATATCGCAGTTTCCGCATATCAAACGCACTGTGAAGTGCTGAAAACTCCAGAAAACGTGTTTTTCGCATTGAATAGCACGAAAACAGCGATTTCGGTGATCCTGCATACTTCTCGCGGAAGAATCATGAGGATGATCACTGAAAATGCATTTCTCAGCTGGAAACCCCACGAAAACGAAGATATCGCTGATGCCGCATGTCAAACGCACTGTGAAGTGCTGAAAACACCAGAAAACGTGTTTTTCGCATTAAATAGCACGAAAACAGCGATTTCGGTGATTCTGCATACTTCTCGCGGAAGGATATCCAAGCTTATCGTAGAAAATGCATGTCCCAGCGGGAAGCCCCACGGTAACGATGATATCGCTGTATCAGCGTATCAAAAGCACTGTGGAGTGCTGAAAACACCATAAAACGTGTTTTTCGCATTCAATAGCACCAAAACAGCGATCTCGCTGATTGTGCATACTTGTCACAGAAGAATCATGAGGATGATCACTGAAAATGCATATGTCAGAAGGAAACCCAACGAAACCGAAGATTCCGCTGTATCCGAATGTCAAACGCACTGTGGAGTGCTGAAAACACCAGAAAACGTGTATTTCGCATTAAATAGCACGAAAACAGCGATTTCGGTGATTCTGCATACTTCTCGCAGAAGGAAATCCAAGATCATCGTAGAAAATGCATTTCTCAGCTGGAAACCCCACGAAAACGAAGATATCGCTGATGCCGCATGTCAAACGCACTGTGAAGTGCTGAAAACACCAGAAATCGTGTTTTTCGCATTAAATAGCACGAAAACAGCGATTTCGGTGATTCTGCATACTTCTCGCGGAAGGATATCCAAGCTTATCGTAGAAAATGCATGTCCCAGCGGGAAACCCCACGGAAACGATGATATCGCTGTATCAGCGTATCAAAAGCACTGTGGAGTGCTGAAAACACCATAAAACGTGTTTTTCGCATTCAATAGCACCAAAACAGCGATCTCGCTGATTCTGCATGCTTGTCACAGAAGAATCATGAGGATGATCACTGAAAATGCATATGTCAGAAGGAAACCCAACGAAACCGAAGATTTCGCTGTATCCGAATGTCAAACGCACTGTGGAGTGCTGAAAACACCAGAAAACGTGTATTTCGCATTAAATAGCACGAAAACAGCGATTTCGGTGATTCTGCATACTTCTCGCAGAAGGATATCCAAGATCATCGTAGAAAATGCATTTCTCAGCTGGAAACCCCACGAAAACGAAGATATCGCTGATGCCGCATGTCAAACGCACTGTGAAGTGCTCAAAACACCAGAAAACGAGTTTCTCGCATTCAATAGCACGAAAACAGCGATTTCGGTGATTCTGCATACTTCTCGCAGTAGGATATCCAAGATTATCGTAGAAAATGCATTACTCAGCTGGAAACCCCACGAAAACGAAGATATCGCAGTTTCCGCATACCAAACTCACTGTGAAGTTCTGAAAACACCAGAAAACATGTTTTTCGCATTCAATAGCACGAAAACAGCGATTTCGATGATTCTGCACACTTCTAACAGCAGAATCATCAAGATTATCACTGAAAATGCATATCTCAGCTGGAAACCCTACGAAAACGAAGATATCGCAGTTTCCGCATACCAAACTCACAGTGAAGTGCTGAAAACACCAGAAAACGTGTTTTTCGCATTAAATAGCACGAAAACAGCGATTTCGGTGATCCTGCATACTTCTCGCGGAAGAATCATGAGGATGATCACTGAAAATGCATAGCTCACCTGGAAACCCAACGAAACCGAAGATATTGCAGTTTCCGCTTGTCAAACGCACTGTGGAGTGCTGAAAGCACCACAAAACGTGTTTTTCGCATTCAATAGCACGAAAACAGCGATTTCGATGATTCTGCACACTTGTCACAGAAGGATATCCAAGATTATCGTAGAAAATGCATTTCTCATCTGGAAACCCCACGAAAACGAAGATATCGCAGTTTCCGCATATCAAATTCACTGTGAAGTTCTGAAAACACCAGAAAACGTGTTTTTCGCATTCAATAGCACGAAAACAGTGATTTCGGTGATTCTGCACGCTTGTCACAGAAGAAACTCGAAGATTATCACTGAAAATGCATGTCTTAGCTGGCAACCACACGAAAACGAAGATATCGCTGTATCAGCGTACCAAACGCACTGTGGAGTGCTGAAAACACCAGAAAATGTGTTTTTTGCATTAAATAGCACGAAAACAGCGATTTCGGTGAATCTGCACACTTGTCACAGAAGCATCTCAAAGATTATCACTGAAAATGCATATCTTAGCTGGAAACCCCACGAAAACGAAGATATCGCAGTTTCCGCATATCAAACGCACTGTGACGTGCTGAAAACGCCAGGAAACGTGTTTTAGCATTCAATAGCAAGAAAACTGCAATTTCGGTGATTCTGCACACTTGTCACAGAAGGATATCCAAGATTATCGTAGAAAATGCATTTCTCATCTGGAAACCCCACGAAAACGAAGATATCGCAGTTTCCGCATATCAAATTCACTGTGAAGTTCTGAAAACACCAGAAAACGTGTTTTTCGCATTCAATAGCACGAAAACAGTGATTTCGGTGATTCTGCACGCTTGTCACAGAAGAAATTCTAAGATTATCACTGAAAATGCATGTCTTAGCTGGAAACCCCACGAAAACGAAGATATCGCAGTTTCCGCATATCAAACGCACTGTGGAGTGCTGAAAACACCAGAAAACGAGTTTTTCGCATTAAATAGCACGAAAACAGCGATTTCGGTGATTCTGCATACTTCTCGCGGAAGGATATGCAAGCTTATCGTTGAAAATGCATGTCCCAGCTGGAAACCCCACGGAAACGAAGATATCGCTGTATCAGCGTATCAAAAGCACTGTGGAGTGCTGAAAGCACCACAAAACGTGTTTTTCGCATTCAATAGCACGAAAACAGCGATTTCGATGATTCTGCACACTTGTCACAGAAGGATATCCAAGATTATCGTAGAAAATGCATTTCTCATCTGGAAACCCCACGAAAACGAAGATATCGCAGTTTCCGCATATCAAATTCACTGTGAAGTTCTGAAAACACCAGAAAACGTGTTTTTCGCATTCAATAGCACGAAAACAGTGATTTCGGTGATTCTGCACGCTTGTCACAGAAGAAACTCGAAGATTATCACTGAAAATGCATGTCTTAGCTGGCAACCACACGAAAACGAAGATATCGCTGTATCAGCGTACCAAACGCACTGTGGAGTGCTGAAAACACCAGAAAATGTGTTTTTTGCATTAAATAGCACGAAAACAGCGATTTCGGTGAATCTGCACACTTGTCACAGAAGCATCTCAAAGATTATCACTGAAAATGCATATCTTAGCTGGAAACCCCACGAAAACGAAGATATCGCAGTTTCCGCATATCAAACGCACTGTGACGTGCTGAAAACGCCAGGAAACGTGTTTTAGCATTCAATAGCAAGAAAACTGCAATTTCGGTGATTCTGCACACTTGTCACAGAAGGATATCCAAGATTATCGTAGAAAATGCATTTCTCATCTGGAAACCCCACGAAAACGAAGATATCGCAGTTTCCGCATATCAAATTCACTGTGAAGTTCTGAAAACACCAGAAAACGTGTTTTTCGCATTCAATAGCACGAAAACAGTGATTTCGGTGATTCTGCACGCTTGTCACAGAAGAAATTCTAAGATTATCACTGAAAATGCATGTCTTAGCTGGAAACCCCACGAAAACGAAGATATCGCAGTTTCCGCATATCAAACGCACTGTGGAGTGCTGAAAACACCAGAAAATGTGTTTTTTGCATTAAATAGCACGAAAACAGCGATTTCGGTGAATCTGCACACTTGTCACAGAAGCATCTCAAAGATTATCACTGAAAATGCATATCTTAGCTGGAAACCCCACGAAAACGAAGATATCGCAGTTTCCGCATATCAAACGCACTGTGACGTGCTGAAAACGCCAGGAAACGTGTTTTAGCATTCAATAGCAAGAAAACTGCAATTTCGGTGATTCTGCACACTTGTCACAGAAGGATATCCAAGATTATCGTAGAAAATGCATTTCTCATCTGGAAACCCCACGAAAACGAAGATATCGCAGTTTCCGCATATCAAATTCACTGTGAAGTTCTGAAAACACCAGAAAACGTGTTTTTCGCATTCAATAGCACGAAAACAGTGATTTCGGTGATTCTGCACGCTTGTCACAGAAGAAATTCTAAGATTATCACTGAAAATGCATGTCTTAGCTGGAAACCCCACGAAAACGAAGATATCGCAGTTTCCGCATATCAAACGCACTGTGGAGTGCTGAAAACACCAGAAAACGAGTTTTTCGCATTAAATAGCACGAAAACAGCGATTTCGGTGATTCTGCATACTTCTCGCGGAAGGATATGCAAGCTTATCGTTGAAAATGCATGTCCCAGCTGGAAACCCCACGGAAACGAAGATATCGCTGTATCAGCGTATCAAAAGCACTGTGGAGTGCTGAAAACACCATAAAACGTGTTTTTCGCATTCAATAGCACCAAAACAGCGATCTCGGTGATTCTGCATACTTGTCACAGAAGAATCATGAGGATGATCACTGAAAATGCATATGTCAGCTGGAAACCTAACGAAACCGAAGATATCGCTGTATCCGAATGTCAAACGCACTGTGGGGTGCTGAAAACACCAGAAAACGTGTATTTCGCATTAAATAGCACGAAAACAGCGATTTCGGTTATTCTGAACGCTTGTCACAGAAGAAACTCGAAGATTATCACTGAAAATGCATGTCTTAGCTGGCAGCCACACGAAAACGACGATATCGCTGTATCAGCGTATCAAACGCACTGTGGAGTGCTGAAAACGCCAGAAAACGTGTTTTTCGCATTAAACAGCACGATAACAGCGCTTTCGGTGTTTCTGCATACTTCTCCAAGAAGGATATCCAAGATTATCGTAGAAAATGCATTCCTCAGCTGGAAACCCCACGAAACCGAAGATATCGCTGATGCCGCATGTCAAACTCACAGTGGAATGCAGAAAACACCAGAAAACGTGTTTTTCGCATTCAATAGCACGAAAACAGCGATTTCGGTGATTCTGCACACTTGCCACAGATGAATCATAAAGATTATCACTGAAAATGCATATCTCAGCTGGAAACCCCACGAAAACGAAGATATCGCAGTTTCCGCGTATCAAACTCACAGTGAAGTTCTGAAAACACCAGAAAACGTGTTTTTCGCATTAAATAGCACGAAAAGAACGATTTCGGTGAATCTGCACACTTGTCACAGAGGCATCTCGAAGATTATCACTGAAAATGCATATCTTAGCTGGAAACCCCACGAAAACGAAGATATCGCAGTTTCCGCATATCAAATGCACTGTGACGTGCCGAAAACGCCAGAAAACGTGTTTTTCGCATTGAATAGCACAAAAACAGCGATTTCGGTTATTCTGCATACTTGTCACAGAAGAATCATGAGGATGATCACTGAAAATGCATATGTCAGCTGGAAACCCAACGAAACCGAAGATATCGCTGTATCCGAATGTCAAACGCACTGTGGAGTGCTGAAAACACTAGAAAACGTATTTTTCGCATTAAATAGCACGAAAACAGCGACTTCGGTTATTCTGCACGCTTGTCACAGAAGAAACTCGAAGATTATCACTGAAAATGCATGTCTTAGCTGGAAACCCCACGAAAACGAAGATATCGCTGATGCCGCATGTCAAACGCACTGTGAAGTGCTGAAAACACCAGAAAACGTGTTTTTCGCATTAAATAGCACGAAAACAGCGATTTCGGTGATTCTGCATACTTCTCGCGGAAGGATATCCAAGCTTATCGTAGAAAATGCATGTCCCAGCGGGAAACCCCACGGAAACGATGATATCGCTGTATCAGCGTATCAAAAGCACTGTGGAGTGCTGAAAACACCATAAAACGTGTTTTTCGCATTCAATAGCACCAAAACAGCGATCTCGCTGATTGTGCATACTTGTCACAGAAGAATCATGAGGATGATCACTGAAAATGCATATGTCAGAAGGAAACCCAACGAAACCGAAGATTCCGCTGTATCCGAATGTCAAACGCACTGTGGAGTGCTGAAAACACCAGAAAACGTGTATTTCGCATTAAATAGCACGAAAACAGCGATTTCGGTGATTCTGCATACTTCTCGCAGAAGGATATCCAAGATCATCGTAGAAAATGCATTTCTCAGCTGGAAACCCCACGAAAACGAAGATATCGCTGATGCCGCATGTCAAACGCACTGTGAAGTGCTGAAAACACCAGAAATCGTGTTTTTCGCATTAAATAGCACGAAAACAGCGATTTCGGTGATTCTGCATACTTCTCGCGGAAGGATATGCAAGCTTATCGTTGAAAATGCATGTCCCAGCTGGAAACCCCACGGAAACGAAGATATCGCTGTATCAGCGTATCAAAAGCACTGTGGAGTGCTGAAAACACCATAAAACGAGTTTTTCGCATTCAATAGCACCAAAACAGCGATCTCGGTGATTCTGCATACTTGTCACAGAAGAATCATGAGGATGATCACTGAAAATGCATATGTCAGCTGGAAACCTAACGAAACCGAAGATATCGCTGTATCCGAATGTCAAACGCACTGTGGGGTGCTGAAAACACCAGAAAACGTGTATTTCGCATTAAATAGCACGAAAACAGCGATTTCGGTTATTCTGAACGCTTGTCACAGAAGAAACTCGAAGATTATCACTGAAAATGCATGTCTTAGCTGGCAGCCACACGAAAACGACGATATCGCTGTATCAGCGTATCAAACGCACTGTGGAGTGCTGAAAACGCCAGAAAACGTGTTTTTCGCATTAAACAGCACGATAACAGCGCTTTCGGTGTTTCTGCATACTTCTCCAAGAAGGATATCCAAGATTATCGTAGAAAATGCATTCCTCAGCTGGAAACCCCACGAAACCGAAGATATCGCTGATGCCGCATGTCAAACTCACAGTGGAGTGCAGAAAATAGCAGAAAACGTGTTTTTCGCATTCAATAGCACGAAAACAGCGATTTCGGTGATTCTGCACACTTGCCACAGATGAATCATAAAGATTATCACTGAAAATGCATATCTCAGCTGGAAACCCCGCGAAAACGAAGATATCGCAGTTTCCGCGTATCAAACTCACAGTGAAGTTCTGAAAACACTAGAAAACGTGTTTTTCGCATTAAATAGCACGAAAAGAACGATTTCGGTGAATCTGCACACTTGTCACAGAGGCATCTCGAAGATTATCACTGAAAATGCATATCTTAGCTGGAAACCCCACGAAAACGAAGATATCGCAGTTTCCGCATATCAAATGCACTGTGACGTGCCGAAAACGCCAGAAAACGTGTTTTTCGCATTGAATAGCACAAAAACAGCGATTTCGGTTATTCTGCACGCTTGTCACAGAAGAAATTCTAAGATTATCACTGAAAATGCATGTCTTAGCTGGAAACCCCACGAAAACGAAGATATCGCAGTTTCCGCATATCACACGCATTGTGGAGTGCTGGGACACCAGGAATCGTGTTCTTTCGCATTATATAGCTGTGAGCCAGCGATTTCGGTGATTCTGCATACTTCTCACAGAAGAATATCCAAGATTATCGAACAAAATGCATGTCTCAGCTGGAAACCCCACGAAATCTAAGATATCGCAGTTTCCGCATATCAAACGCACTGTGAAGTGCTGAAAACACCAGAAAACGTGTTTTTCGCATTAAATAGCACGAAAACAGCGATTTCGGTGATCCTGCATACTTCTCGCGGAAGAATCATGAGGATGATCACTGAAAATGCATTTCTCAGCTGGAAACCCCACGAAAACGAAGATATCGCTGATGCCGCATGTCAAACGCACTGTGAAGTGCTGAAAACACCAGAAAACGTGTTTTTCGCATTAAATAGCACGAAAACAGCGATTTCGGTGATTCTGCATACTTCTCGCGGAAGGATATCCAAGCTTATCGTAGAAAATGCATGTCCCAGCGGGAAGCCCCACGGAAACGATGATATCGCTGTATCAGCGTATCAAAAGCACTGTGGAGTGCTGAAAACACCAGAAAACGTGTTTTTCGCATTAAATAGCACGAAAAGAACGATTTCGGTGAATCTGCACACTTGTCACAGAGGCATCTCGAAGATTATCACTGAAAATGCATATCTTAGCTGGAAACCCCACGAAAACGAAGATATCGCAGTTTCCGCATATCAAACGCACTGTGACGTGCTGAAAACGCCAGGAAACGTGTTTTAGCATTCAATAGCAAGAAAACTGCAATTTCGGTGATTCTGCACACTTGTCACAGAAGGATATCCAAGATTATCGTAGAAAATGCATTTCTCATCTGGAAACCCCACGAAAACGAAGATATCGCAGTTTCCGCATATCAAATTCACTGTGAAGTTCTGAAAACACCAGAAAACGTGTTTTTCGCATTCAATAGCACGAAAACAGTGATTTCGGTGATTCTGCACGCTTGTCACAGAAGAAATTCTAAGATTATCACTGAAAATGCATGTCTTAGCTGGAAACCCCACGAAAACGAAGATATCGCAGTTTCCGCATATCAAACGCACTGTGGAGTGCTGAAAACACCAGAAAACGAGTTTTTCGCATTAAATAGCACGAAAACAGCGATTTCGGTGATTCTGCATACTTCTCGCGGAAGGATATGCAAGCTTATCGTTGAAAATGCATGTCCCAGCTGGAAACCCCACGGAAACGAAGATATCGCTGTATCAGCGTATCAAAAGCACTGTGGAGTGCTGAAAGCACCACAAAACGTGTTTTTCGCATTCAATAGCACGAAAACAGCGATTTCGATGATTCTGCACACTTGTCACAGAAGGATATCCAAGATTATCGTAGAAAATGCATTTCTCATCTGGAAACCCCACGAAAACGAAGATATCGCAGTTTCCGCATATCAAATTCACTGTGAAGTTCTGAAAACACCAGAAAACGTGTTTTTCGCATTCAATAGCACGAAAACAGTGATTTCGGTGATTCTGCACGCTTGTCACAGAAGAAACTCGAAGATTATCACTGAAAATGCATGTCTTAGCTGGCAACCACACGAAAACGAAGATATCGCTGTATCAGCGTACCAAACGCACTGTGGAGTGCTGAAAACACCAGAAAATGTGTTTTTTGCATTAAATAGCACGAAAACAGCGATTTCGGTGAATCTGCACACTTGTCACAGAAGCATCTCAAAGATTATCACTGAAAATGCATATCTTAGCTGGAAACCCCACGAAAACGAAGATATCGCAGTTTCCGCATATCAAACGCACTGTGACGTGCTGAAAACGCCAGGAAACGTGTTTTAGCATTCAATAGCAAGAAAACTGCAATTTCGGTGATTCTGCACACTTGTCACAGAAGGATATCCAAGATTATCGTAGAAAATGCATTTCTCATCTGGAAACCCCACGAAAACGAAGATATCGCAGTTTCCGCATATCAAATTCACTGTGAAGTTCTGAAAACACCAGAAAACGTGTTTTTCGCATTCAATAGCACGAAAACAGTGATTTCGGTGATTCTGCACGCTTGTCACAGAAGAAATTCTAAGATTATCACTGAAAATGCATGTCTTAGCTGGAAACCCCACGAAAACGAAGATATCGCAGTTTCCGCATATCAAACGCACTGTGGAGTGCTGAAAACACCAGAAAACGAGTTTTTCGCATTAAATAGCACGAAAACAGCGATTTCGGTGATTCTGCATACTTCTCGCGGAAGGATATGCAAGCTTATCGTTGAAAATGCATGTCCCAGCTGGAAACCCCACGGAAACGAAGATATCGCTGTATCAGCGTATCAAAAGCACTGTGGAGTGCTGAAAACACCATAAAACGTGTTTTTCGCATTCAATAGCACCAAAACAGCGATCTCGGTGATTCTGCATACTTGTCACAGAAGAATCATGAGGATGATCACTGAAAATGCATATGTCAGCTGGAAACCTAACGAAACCGAAGATATCGCTGTATCCGAATGTCAAACGCACTGTGGGGTGCTGAAAACACCAGAAAACGTGTATTTCGCATTAAATAGCACGAAAACAGCGATTTCGGTTATTCTGAACGCTTGTCACAGAAGAAACTCGAAGATTATCACTGAAAATGCATGTCTTAGCTGGCAGCCACACGAAAACGACGATATCGCTGTATCAGCGTATCAAACGCACTGTGGAGTGCTGAAAACGCCAGAAAACGTGTTTTTCGCATTAAACAGCACGATAACAGCGCTTTCGGTGTTTCTGCATACTTCTCCAAGAAGGATATCCAAGATTATCGTAGAAAATGCATTCCTCAGCTGGAAACCCCACGAAACCGAAGATATCGCTGATGCCGCATGTCAAACTCACAGTGGAATGCAGAAAACACCAGAAAACGTGTTTTTCGCATTCAATAGCACGAAAACAGCGATTTCGGTGATTCTGCACACTTGCCACAGATGAATCATAAAGATTATCACTGAAAATGCATATCTCAGCTGGAAACCCCACGAAAACGAAGATATCGCAGTTTCCGCGTATCAAACTCACAGTGAAGTTCTGAAAACACCAGAAAACGTGTTTTTCGCATTAAATAGCACGAAAAGAACGATTTCGGTGAATCTGCACACTTGTCACAGAGGCATCTCGAAGATTATCACTGAAAATGCATATCTTAGCTGGAAACCCCACGAAAACGAAGATATCGCAGTTTCCGCATATCAAATGCACTGTGACGTGCCGAAAACGCCAGAAAACGTGTTTTTCGCATTGAATAGCACAAAAACAGCGATTTCGGTTATTCTGCATACTTGTCACAGAAGAATCATGAGGATGATCACTGAAAATGCATATGTCAGCTGGAAACCCAACGAAACCGAAGATATCGCTGTATCCGAATGTCAAACGCACTGTGGAGTGCTGAAAACACTAGAAAACGTATTTTTCGCATTAAATAGCACGAAAACAGCGACTTCGGTTATTCTGCACGCTTGTCACAGAAGAAACTCGAAGATTATCACTGAAAATGCATGTCTTAGCTGGAAACCCCACGAAAACGAAGATATCGCTGATGCCGCATGTCAAACGCACTGTGAAGTGCTGAAAACACCAGAAAACGTGTTTTTCGCATTAAATAGCACGAAAACAGCGATTTCGGTGATTCTGCATACTTCTCGCGGAAGGATATCCAAGCTTATCGTAGAAAATGCATGTCCCAGCGGGAAACCCCACGGAAACGATGATATCGCTGTATCAGCGTATCAAAAGCACTGTGGAGTGCTGAAAACACCATAAAACGTGTTTTTCGCATTCAATAGCACCAAAACAGCGATCTCGCTGATTGTGCATACTTGTCACAGAAGAATCATGAGGATGATCACTGAAAATGCATATGTCAGAAGGAAACCCAACGAAACCGAATATTCCGCTGTATCCGAATGTCAAACGCACTGTGGAGTGCTGAAAACACCAGAAAACGTGTATTTCGCATTAAATAGCACGAAAACAGCGATTTCGGTGATTCTGCATACTTCTCGCAGAAGGATATCCAAGATCATCGTAGAAAATGCATTTCTCAGCTGGAAACCCCACGAAAACGAAGATATCGCTGATGCCGCATGTCAAACGCACTGTGAAGTGCTGAAAACACCAGAAATCGTGTTTTTCGCATTAAATAGCACGAAAACAGCGATTTCGGTGATTCTGCATACTTCTCGCGGAAGGATATGCAAGCTTATCGTTGAAAATGCATGTCCCAGCTGGAAACCCCACGGAAACGAAGATATCGCTGTATCAGCGTATCAAAAGCACTGTGGAGTGCTGAAAACACCATAAAACGAGTTTTTCGCATTCAATAGCACCAAAACAGCGATCTCGGTGATTCTGCATACTTGTCACAGAAGAATCATGAGGATGATCACTGAAAATGCATATGTCAGCTGGAAACCTAACGAAACCGAAGATATCGCTGTATCCGAATGTCAAACGCACTGTGGGGTGCTGAAAACACCAGAAAACGTGTATTTCGCATTAAATAGCACGAAAACAGCGATTTCGGTTATTCTGAACGCTTGTCACAGAAGAAACTCGAAGATTATCACTGAAAATGCATGTCTTAGCTGGCAGCCACACGAAAACGACGATATCGCTGTATCAGCGTATCAAACGCACTGTGGAGTGCTGAAAACGCCAGAAAACGTGTTTTTCGCATTAAACAGCACGATAACAGCGCTTTCGGTGTTTCTGCATACTTCTCCAAGAAGGATATCCAAGATTATCGTAGAAAATGCATTCCTCAGCTGGAAACCCCACGAAACCGAAGATATCGCTGATGCCGCATGTCAAACTCACAGTGGAGTGCAGAAAATAGCAGAAAACGTGTTTTTCGCATTCAATAGCACGAAAACAGCGATTTCGGTGATTCTGCACACTTGCCACAGATGAATCATAAAGATTATCACTGAAAATGCATATCTCAGCTGGAAACCCCGCGAAAACGAAGATATCGCAGTTTCCGCGTATCAAACTCACAGTGAAGTTCTGAAAACACCAGAAAACGTGTTTTTCGCATTAAATAGCACGAAAAGAACGATTTCGGTGAATCTGCACACTTGTCACAGAGGCATCTCGAAGATTATCACTGAAAATGCATATCTTAGCTGGAAACCCCACGAAAACGAAGATATCGCAGTTTCCGCATATCAAATGCACTGTGACGTGCCGAAAACGCCAGAAAACGTGTTTTTCGCATTGAATAGCACAAAAACAGCGATTTCGGTTATTCTGCACGCTTGTCACAGAAGAAATTCTAAGATTATCACTGAAAATGCATGTCTTAGCTGGAAACCCCACGAAAACGAAGATATCGCAGTTTCCGCATATCACACGCATTGTGGAGTGCTGGGACACCAGGAATCGTGTTCTTTCGCATTATATAGCTGTGAGCCAGCGATTTCGGTGATTCTGCATACTTCTCACAGAAGAATATCCAAGATTATCGAACAAAATGCATGTCTCAGCTGGAAACCCCACGAAATCTAAGATATCGCAGTTTCCGCATATCAAACGCTCTGTGAAGTGCTGAAAACACCAGAAAACGTGTTTTTCGCATTAAATAGCACGAAAACAGCGATTTCGGTGATCCTGCATACTTCTCGCGGAAGAATCATGAGGATGATCACTGAAAATGCATTTCTCAGCTGGAAACCCCACGAAAACGAAGATATCGCTGATGCCGCATGTCAAACGCACTGTGAAGTGCTGAAAACACCAGAAAACGTGTTTTTCGCATTAAATAGCACGAAAACAGCGATTTCGGTGATTCTGCATACTTCTCGCGGAAGGATATCCAAGCTTATCGTAGAAAATGCATGTCCCAGCGGGAAGCCCCACGGAAACGATGATATCGCTGTATCAGCGTATCAAAAGCACTGTGGAGTGCTGAAAACACCATAAAACGTGTTTTTCGCATTCAATAGCACCAAAACAGCGATCTCGCTGATTCTGCATACTTGTCACAGAAGAATCATGAGGATGATCACTGAAAATGCATATGTCAGAAGGAAACCCAACGAAACCGAAGATTCCGCTGTATCCGAATGTCAAACGCACTGTGGAGTGCTGAAAACACCAGAAAACGTGTATTTCGCATTAAATAGCACGAAAACAGCGATTTCGGTGATCCTGCATACTTCTCGCGGAAGAATCATGAGGATGATCACTGAAAATGCATAGCTCACCTGGAAACCCAACGAAACCGAAGATATTGCAGTTTCCGCTTGTCAAACGCACTGTGGAGTGCTGAAAGCACCACAAAACGTGTTTTTCGCATTCAATAGCACGAAAACAGCGATTTCGATGATTCTGCACACTTCTAACAGCAGAATCATCAAGATTATCACTGAAAATGCATATCTCAGCTGGAAACCCTACGAAAACGAAGATATCGCAGTTTCCGCGTATCAAACTCACAGTGAAGTGCTGAAAACACCAGAAAACGTGTTTTTCGCATTAAATAGCACGAAAACAGCGATTTCGGTGATCCTGCATACTTCTCGCGGAAGAATCATGAGGATGATCACTGAAAATGCATAGCTCACCTGGAAACCCAACGAAACCGAAGATATTGCACTTTCCGCTTGTCAAACGCACTGTGGAGTGCTGAAAGCACCACAAAACGTGTTTTTCGCATTCAATAGCACGAAAACAGCGATTTCGATGATTCTGCACACTTGTCACAGAAGGATATCCAAGATTATCGTAGAAAATGCATTTCTCATCTGGAAACCCCACGAAAACGAAGATATCGCAGTTTCCGCATATCAAATTCACTGTGAAGTTCTGAAAACACCAGAAAACGTGTTTTTCGCATTCAATAGCACGAAAACAGTGATTTCGGTGATTCTGCACGCTTGTCACAGAAGAAACTCGAAGATTATCACTGAAAATGCATGTCTTAGCTGGCAACCACACGAAAACGAAGATATCGCTGTATCAGCGTACCAAACGCACTGTGGAGTGCTGAAAACACCAGAAAACGTGTTTTATGCATTAAATAGCACGAAAACAGCGATTTCGGTGAATCTGCACACTTGTCACAGAAGCATCTCAAAGATTATCACTGAAAATGCATATCTTAGCTGGAAACCCCACGAAAACGAAGATATCGCAGTTTCCGCATATCAAACGCACTGTGACGTGCTGAAAACGCCAGGAAACGTGTTTTAGCATTCAATAGCAAGAAAACTGCAATTTCGGTGATTCTGCACACTTGTCACAGAAGGATATCCAAGATTATCGTAGAAAATGCATTTCTCATCTGGAAACCCCACGAAAACGAAGATATCGCAGTTTCCGCATATCAAATTCACTGTGCAGTTCTGAAAACACCAGAAAACGTGTTTTTCGCATTCAATAGCACGAAAACAGTGATTTCGGTGATTCTGCACGCTTGTCACAGAAGAAATTCTAAGATTATCACTGAAAATGCATGTCTTAGCTGGAAACCCCACGAAAACGAAGATATCGCAGTTTCCGCATATCAAACGCACTGTGGAGTGCTGAAAACACCAGAAAACGAGTTTTTCGCATTAAATAGCACGAAAACAGCGATTTCGGTGATTCTGCATACTTCTCGCGGAAGGATATGCAAGCTTATCGTTGAAAATGCATGTCCCAGCTGGAAACCCCACGGAAACGAAGATATCGCTGTATCAGCGTATCAAAAGCACTGTGGAGTGCTGAAAACACCATAAAACGTGTTTTTCGCATTCAATAGCACCAAAACAGCGATCTCGGTGATTCTGCATACTTGTCACAGAAGAATCATGAGGATGATCACTGAAAATGCATATGTCAGCTGGAAACCTAACGAAACCGAAGATATCGCTGTATCCGAATGTCAAACGCACTGTGCAGTGCTGAAAACACCAGAAAACGTGTATATCGCATTAAATTGCACGAAAACAACGATTTCGGTATTTCTGCACACTTGTCACAGAAGAATCATGAAGATTATCACTGAAAATGCATATGTCAGCTGGAAACCAAACGAAACCGAAGATATCGCTGTATCCGAATGTCAAACGCACTGTGGGGTGCTGAAAACACCAGAAAACGTGTATTTCGCATTAAATAGCACGAAAACAGCGATTTCGGTTATTCTGAACGCTTGTCACAGAAGAAACTCGAAGATTATCACTGAAAATGCATGTCTTAGCTGGCAGCCACACGAAAACGACGATATCGCTGTATCAGCGTATCAAACGCACTGTGGAGTGCTGAAAACGCCAGAAAACGTGTTTTTCGCATTAAACAGCACGATAACAGCGCTTTCGGTGTTTCTGCATACTTCTCCAAGAAGGATATCCAAGATTATCGTAGAAAATGCATTCCTCAGCTGGAAACCCCACGAAACCGAAGATATCGCTGATGCCGCATGTCAAACTCACAGTGGAGTGCAGAAAACACCAGAAAACGTGTTTTTCGCATTCAATAGCACGAAAACAGCGATTTCGGTGATTCTGCATACTTCTCGCAGAAGGATATCCAAGATCATCGTAGAAAATGCATTTCTCAGTTGGAAACCCCACGAAAACGAAGATATCGCTGATGCCGCATGTCAAACGCACTGTGAAGTGCTCAAAACACCAGAAAACGAGTTTCTCGCATTCAATAGCACGAAAACAGCGATTTCGGTGATTCTGCATACTTCTCGCAGTAGGATATCCAAGATTATCGTAGAAAATGCATTACTCAGCTGGAAACCCCACGAAAACGAAGATATCGCAGTTTCCGCATACCAAACTCACTGTGAAGTTCTGAAAACACCAGAAAACATGTTTTTCGCATTCAATAGCACGAAAACAGCGATTTCGATGATTCTGCACACTTCTAACAGCAGAATCATCAAGATTATCACTGAAAATGCATATCTCAGCTGGAAACCCTACGAAAACGAAGATATCGCAGTTTCCGCGTATCAAACTCACAGTGAAGTGCTGAAAACACCAGAAAACGTGTTTTTCGCATTAAATAGCACGAAAACAGCGATTTCGGTGTTCCTGCATACTTCTCGCGGAAGAATCATGAGGATGATCACTGAAAATGCATAGCTCACCTGGAAACCC
Source organism: Anthophora plumipes (assembly GCA_951804975.1). Classification (NCBI taxonomy): domain Eukaryota; kingdom Metazoa; phylum Arthropoda; class Insecta; order Hymenoptera; family Apidae; genus Anthophora; species Anthophora plumipes. The sequence continues at coordinate 1,115,197 of CATORF010000448.1, forward strand.
AACGAAACCGAAGATATTGCAGTTTCCGCTTGTCAAACGCACTGTGGAGTGCTGAAAGCACCACAAAACGTGTTTTTCGCATTCAATAGCACGAAAACAGCGATTTCGATGATTCTGCACACTTGTCACAGAAGGATATCCAAGATTATCGTAGAAAATGCATTTCTCATCTGGAAACCCCACGAAAACGAAGATATCGCAGTTTCCGCATATCAAATTCACTGTGAAGTTCTGAAAACACCAGAAAACGTGTTTTTCGCATTCAATAGCACGAAAACAGTGATTTCGGTGATTCTGCACGCTTGTCACAGAAGAAACTCGAAGATTATCACTGAAAATGCATGTCTTAGCTGGCAACCACACGAAAACGCAGATATCGCTGTATCAGCGTACCAAACGCACTGTGGAGTGCTGAAAACACCAGAAAATGTGTTTTTTGCATTAAATAGCACGAAAACAGCGATTTCGGTGAATCTGCACACTTGTCACAGAAGCATCTCAAAGATTATCACTGAAAATGCATATCTTAGCTGGAAACCCCACGAAAACGAAGATATCGCAGTTTCCGCATATCAAACGCACTGTAACGTGCTGAAAACGCCAGGAAACGTGTTTTAGCATTCAATAGCAAGAAAACTGCAATTTCGGTGATTCTGCACACTTGTCACAGAAGGATATCCAAGATTATCGTAGAAAATGCATTTCTCATCTGGAAACCCCACGAAAACGAAGATATCGCAGTTTCCGCATATCAAATTCACTGTGAAGTTCTGAAAACACCAGAAAACGTGTTTTTCGCATTCAATAGCACGAAAACAGTGATTTCGGTGATTCTGCACGCTTGTCACAGAAGAAATTCTAAGATTATCACTGAAAATGCATGTCTTAGCTGGAAACCCCACGAAAACGAAGATATCGCAGTTTCCGCATATCAAACGCACTGTGGAGTGCTGAAAACACCAGAAAACGAGGTTTTCGCATTAAATAGCACGAAAACAGCGATTTCGGTGATTCTGCATACTTCTCGCGGAAGGATATGCAAGCTTATCGTTGAAAATGCATGTCCCAGCTGGAAACCCCACGGAAACGAAGATATCGCTGTATCAGCGTATCAAAAGCACTGTGGAGTGCTGAAAACACCATAAAACGAGTTTTTCGCATTCAATAGCACCAAAACAGCGATCTCGGTGATTCTGCATACTTGTCACAGAAGAATCATGAGGATGATCACTGAAAATGCATATGTCAGCTGGAAACCTAACGAAACCGAAGATATCGCTGTATCCGAATGTCAAACGCACTGTGGGGTGCTGAAAACACCAGAAAACGTGTATTTCGCATTAAATAGCACGAAAACAGCGATTTCGGTTATTCTGAACGCTTGTCACAGAAGAAACTCGAAGATTATCACTGAAAATGCATGTCTTAGCTGGCAGCCACACGAAAACGACGATATCGCTGTATCAGCGTATCAAACGCACTGTGGAGTGCTGAAAACGCCAGAAAACGTGTTTTTCGCATTAAACAGCACGATAACAGCGCTTTCGGTGTTTCTGCATACTTCTCCAAGAAGGATATCCAAGATTATCGTAGAAAATGCATTCCTCAGCTGGAAACCCCACGAAACCGAAGATATCGCTGATGCCGCATGTCAAACTCACAGTGGAGTGCAGAAAACACCAGAAAACGTGTTTTTCGCATTCAATAGCACGAAAACAGCGATTTCGGTGATTCTGCATACTTCTCGCAGAAGGATATCCAAGATCATCGTAGAAAATGCATTTCTCAGTTGGAAACCCCACGAAAACGAAGATATCGCTGATGCCGCATGTCAAACGCACTGTGAAGTGCTCAAAACACCAGAAAACGAGTTTCTCGCATTCAATAGCACGAAAACAGCGATTTCGGTGATTCTGCATACTTCTCGCAGTAGGATATCCAAGATTATCGTAGAAAATGCATTACTCAGCTGGAAACCCCACGAAAACGAAGATATCGCAGTTTCCGCATACCAAACTCACTGTGAAGTTCTGAAAACACCAGAAAACATGTTTTTCGCATTCAATAGCACGAAAACAGCGATTTCGATGATTCTGCACACTTCTAACAGCAGAATCATCAAGATTATCACTGAAAATGCATATCTCAGCTGGAAACCCTACGAAAACGAAGATATCGCAGTTTCCGCGTATCAAACTCACAGTGAAGTGCTGAAAACACCAGAAAACGTGTTTTTCGCATTAAATAGCACGAAAACAGCGATTTCGGTGATCCTGCATACTTCTCGCGGAAGAATCATGAGGATGATCACTGAAAATGCATAGCTCACCTGGAAACCCAACGAAACCGAAGATATTGCAGTTTCCGCTTGTCAAACGCACTGTGGAGTGCTGAAAGCACCACAAAACGTGTTTTTCGCATTCAATAGCACGAAAACAGCGATTTCGATGATTCTGCACACTTGTCACAGAAGGATATCCAAGATTATCGTAGAAAATGCATTTCTCATCTGGAAACCCCACGAAAACGAAGATATCGCAGTTTCCGCATATCAAATTCACTGTGAAGTTCTGAAAACACCAGAAAACGTGTTTTTCGCATTCAATAGCACGAAAACAGTGATTTCGGTGATTCTGCACGCTTGTCACAGAAGAAACTCGAAGATTATCACTGAAAATGCATGTCTTAGCTGGCAACCACACGAAAACGCAGATATCGCTGTATCAGCGTACCAAACGCACTGTGGAGTGCTGAAAACACCAGAAAATGTGTTTTTTGCATTAAATAGCACGAAAACAGCGATTTCGGTGAATCTGCACACTTGTCACAGAAGCATCTCAAAGATTATCACTGAAAATGCATATCTTAGCTGGAAACCCCACGAAAACGAAGATATCGCAGTTTCCGCATATCAAACGCACTGTAACGTGCTGAAAACGCCAGGAAACGTGTTTTAGCATTCAATAGCAAGAAAACTGCAATTTCGGTGATTCTGCACACTTGTCACAGAAGGATATCCAAGATTATCGTAGAAAATGCATTTCTCATCTGGAAACCCCACGAAAACGAAGATATCGCAGTTTCCGCATATCAAATTCACTGTGAAGTTCTGAAAACACCAGAAAACGTGTTTTTCGCATTCAATAGCACGAAAACAGTGATTTCGGTGATTCTGCACGCTTGTCACAGAAGAAATTCTAAGATTATCACTGAAAATGCATGTCTTAGCTGGAAACCCCACGAAAACGAAGATATCGCAGTTTCCGCATATCAAACGCACTGTGGAGTGCTGAAAACACCAGAAAACGAGGTTTTCGCATTAAATAGCACGAAAACAGCGATTTCGGTGATTCTGCATACTTCTCGCGGAAGGATATGCAAGCTTATCGTTGAAAATGCATGTCCCAGCTGGAAACCCCACGGAAACGAAGATATCGCTGTATCAGCGTATCAAAAGCACTGTGGAGTGCTGAAAACACCATAAAACGAGTTTTTCGCATTCAATAGCACCAAAACAGCGATCTCGGTGATTCTGCATACTTGTCACAGAAGAATCATGAGGATGATCACTGAAAATGCATATGTCAGCTGGAAACCTAACGAAACCGAAGATATCGCTGTATCCGAATGTCAAACGCACTGTGGGGTGCTGAAAACACCAGAAAACGTGTATTTCGCATTAAATAGCACGAAAACAGCGATTTCGGTTATTCTGAACGCTTGTCACAGAAGAAACTCGAAGATTATCACTGAAAATGCATGTCTTAGCTGGCAGCCACACGAAAACGACGATATCGCTGTATCAGCGTATCAAACGCACTGTGGAGTGCTGAAAACGCCAGAAAACGTGTTTTTCGCATTAAACAGCACGATAACAGCGCTTTCGGTGTTTCTGCATACTTCTCCAAGAAGGATATCCAAGATTATCGTAGAAAATGCATTCCTCAGCTGGAAACCCCACGAAACCGAAGATATCGCTGATGCCGCATGTCAAACTCACAGTGGAGTGCAGAAAATAGCAGAAAACGTGTTTTTCGCATTCAATAGCACGAAAACAGCGATTTCGGTGATTCTGCACACTTGCCACAGATGAATCATAAAGATTATCACTGAAAATGCATATCTCAGCTGGAAACCCCGCGAAAACGAAGATATCGCAGTTTCCGCGTATCAAACTCACAGTGAAGTTCTGAAAACACCAGAAAACGTGTTTTTCGCATTAAATAGCACGAAAAGAACGATTTCGGTGAATCTGCACACTTGTCACAGAGGCATCTCGAAGATTATCACTGAAAATGCATATCTTAGCTGGAAACCCCACGAAAACGAAGATATCGCAGTTTCCGCATATCAAATGCACTGTGACGTGCCGAAAACGCCAGAAAACGTGTATTTCGCATTAAATAGCACGAAAACAGCGATTTCGGTGATCCTGCATACTTCTCGCGGAAGAATCATGAGGATGATCACTGAAAATGCATAGCTCACCTGGAAACCCAACGAAACCGAAGATATTGCAGTTTCCGCTTGTCAAACGCACTGTGGAGTGCTGAAAGCACCACAAAACGTGTTTTTCGCATTCAATAGCACGAAAACAGCGATTTCGATGATTCTGCACACTTCTAACAGCAGAATCATCAAGATTATCACTGAAAATGCATATCTCAGCTGGAAACCCTACGAAAACGAAGATATCGCAGTTTCCGCGTATCAAACTCACAGTGAAGTGCTGAAAACACCAGAAAACGTGTTTTTCGCATTAAATAGCACGAAAACAGCGATTTCGGTGATCCTGCATACTTCTCGCGGAAGAATCATGAGGATGATCACTGAAAATGCATAGCTCACCTGGAAACCCAACGAAACCGAAGATATTGCACTTTCCGCTTGTCAAACGCACTGTGGAGTGCTGAAAGCACCACAAAACGTGTTTTTCGCATTCAATAGCACGAAAACAGCGATTTCGATGATTCTGCACACTTGTCACAGAAGGATATCCAAGATTATCGTAGAAAATGCATTTCTCATCTGGAAACCCCACGAAAACGAAGATATCGCAGTTTCCGCATATCAAATTCACTGTGCAGTTCTGAAAACACCAGAAAACGTGTTTTAGCATTCAATAGCAAGAAAACTGCAATTTCGGTGATTCTGCACACTTGTCACAGAAGGATATCCAAGATTATCGTAGAAAATGCATTTCTCATCTGGAAACCCCACGAAAACGAAGATATCGCAGTTTCCGCATATCAAACGCACTGTGACGTGCTGAAAACGCCAGGAAACGTGTTTTAGCATTCAATAGCAAGAAAACTGCAATTTCGGTGATTCTGCACACTTGTCACAGAAGGATATCCAAGATTATCGTAGAAAATGCATTTCTCATCTGGAAACCCCACGAAAACGAAGATATCGCAGTTTCCGCATATCAAATTCACTGTGCAGTTCTGAAAACACCAGAAAACGTGTTTTTCGCATTCAATAGCACGAAAACAGTGATTTCGGTGATTCTGCACGCTTGTCACAGAAGAAATTCTAAGATTATCACTGAAAATGCATGTCTTAGCTGGAAACCCCACGAAAACGAAGATATCGCAGTTTCCGCATATCAAACGCACTGTGGAGTGCTGAAAACACCAGAAAACGAGTTTTTCGCATTAAATAGCACGAAAACAGCGATTTCGGTGATTCTGCATACTTCTCGCGGAAGGATATGCAAGCTTATCGTTGAAAATGCATGTCCCAGCTGGAAACCCCACGGAAACGAAGATATCGCTGTATCAGCGTATCAAAAGCACTGTGGAGTGCTGAAAACACCATAAAACGTGTTTTTCGCATTCAATAGCACCAAAACAGCGATCTCGGTGATTCTGCATACTTGTCACAGAAGAATCATGAGGATGATCACTGAAAATGCATATGTCAGCTGGAAACCTAACGAAACCGAAGATATCGCTGTATCCGAATGTCAAACGCACTGTGCAGTGCTGAAAACACCAGAAAACGTGTATATCGCATTAAATTGCACGAAAACAACGATTTCGGTATTTCTGCACACTTGTCACAGAAGAATCATGAAGATTATCACTGAAAATGCATATGTCAGCTGGAAACCAAACGAAACCGAAGATATCGCTGTATCCGAATGTCAAACGCACTGTGGGGTGCTGAAAACACCAGAAAACGTGTATTTCGCATTAAATAGCACGAAAACAGCGATTTCGGTTATTCTGAACGCTTGTCACAGAAGAAACTCGAAGATTATCACTGAAAATGCATGTCTTAGCTGGCAGCCACACGAAAACGACGATATCGCTGTATCAGCGTATCAAACGCACTGTGGAGTGCTGAAAACGCCAGAAAACGTGTTTTTCGCATTAAACAGCACGATAACAGCGCTTTCGGTGTTTCTGCATACTTCTCCAAGAAGGATATCCAAGATTATCGTAGAAAATGCATTCCTCAGCTGGAAACCCCACGAAACCGAAGATATCGCTGATGCCGCATGTCAAACTCACAGTGGAGTGCAGAAAACACCAGAAAACGTGTTTTTCGCATTCAATAGCACGAAAACAGCGATTTCGGTGATTCTGCATACTTCTCGCAGAAGGATATCCAAGATCATCGTAGAAAATGCATTTCTCAGTTGGAAACCCCACGAAAACGAAGATATCGCTGATGCCGCATGTCAAACGCACTGTGAAGTGCTCAAAACACCAGAAAACGAGTTTCTCGCATTCAATAGCACGAAAACAGCGATTTCGGTGATTCTGCATACTTCTCGCAGTAGGATATCCAAGATTATCGTAGAAAATGCATTACTCAGCTGGAAACCCCACGAAAACGAAGATATCGCAGTTTCCGCATACCAAACTCACTGTGAAGTTCTGAAAACACCAGAAAACATGTTTTTCGCATTCAATAGCACGAAAACAGCGATTTCGATGATTCTGCACACTTCTAACAGCAGAATCATCAAGATTATCACTGAAAATGCATATCTCAGCTGGAAACCCTACGAAAACGAAGATATCGCAGTTTCCGCGTATCAAACTCACAGTGAAGTGCTGAAAACACCAGAAAACGTGTTTTTCGCATTAAATAGCACGAAAACAGCGATTTCGGTGATCCTGCATACTTCTCGCGGAAGAATCATGAGGATGATCACTGAAAATGCATAGCTCACCTGGAAACCCAACGAAACCGAAGATATTGCAGTTTCCGCTTGTCAAACGCACTGTGGAGTGCTGAAAGCACCACAAAACGTGTTTTTCGCATTCAATAGCACGAAAACAGCGATTTCGATGATTCTGCACACTTGTCACAGAAGGATATCCAAGATTATCGTAGAAAATGCATTTCTCATCTGGAAACCCCACGAAAACGAAGATATCGCAGTTTCCGCATATCAAATTCACTGTGAAGTTCTGAAAACACCAGAAAACGTGTTTTTCGCATTCAATAGCACGAAAACAGTGATTTCGGTGATTCTGCACGCTTGTCACAGAAGAAACTCGAAGATTATCACTGAAAATGCATGTCTTAGCTGGCAACCACACGAAAACGCAGATATCGCTGTATCAGCGTACCAAACGCACTGTGGAGTGCTGAAAACACCAGAAAATGTGTTTTTTGCATTAAATAGCACGAAAACAGCGATTTCGGTGAATCTGCACACTTGTCACAGAAGCATCTCAAAGATTATCACTGAAAATGCATATCTTAGCTGGAAACCCCACGAAAACGAAGATATCGCAGTTTCCGCATATCAAACGCACTGTAACGTGCTGAAAACGCCAGGAAACGTGTTTTAGCATTCAATAGCAAGAAAACTGCAATTTCGGTGATTCTGCACACTTGTCACAGAAGGATATCCAAGATTATCGTAGAAAATGCATTTCTCATCTGGAAACCCCACGAAAACGAAGATATCGCAGTTTCCGCATATCAAATTCACTGTGAAGTTCTGAAAACACCAGAAAACGTGTTTTTCGCATTCAATAGCACGAAAACAGTGATTTCGGTGATTCTGCACGCTTGTCACAGAAGAAATTCTAAGATTATCACTGAAAATGCATGTCTTAGCTGGAAACCCCACGAAAACGAAGATATCGCAGTTTCCGCATATCAAACGCACTGTGGAGTGCTGAAAACACCAGAAAACGAGGTTTTCGCATTAAATAGCACGAAAACAGCGATTTCGGTGATTCTGCATACTTCTCGCGGAAGGATATGCAAGCTTATCGTTGAAAATGCATGTCCCAGCTGGAAACCCCACGGAAACGAAGATATCGCTGTATCAGCGTATCAAAAGCACTGTGGAGTGCTGAAAACACCATAAAACGTGTTTTTCGCATTCAATAGCACCAAAACAGCGATCTCGGTGATTCTGCATACTTGTCACAGAAGAATCATGAGGATGATCACTGAAAATGCATATGTCAGCTGGAAACCTAACGAAACCGAAGATATCGCTGTATCCGAATGTCAAACGCACTGTGGGGTGCTGAAAACACCAGAAAACGTGTATTTCGCATTAAATAGCACGAAAACAGCGATTTCGGTTATTCTGAACGCTTGTCACAGAAGAAACTCGAAGATTATCACTGAAAATGCATGTCTTAGCTGGCAGCCACACGAAATCGACGATATCGCTGTATCAGCGTATCAAACGCACTGTGGAGTGCTGAAAACGCCAGAAAACGTGTTTTTCGCATTAAACAGCACGATAACAGCGCTTTCGGTGTTTCTGCATACTTCTCCAAGAAGGATATCCAAGATTATCGTAGAAAATGCATTCCTCAGCTGGAAACCCCACGAAACCGAAGATATCGCTGATGCCGCATGTCAAACTCACAGTGGAGTGCAGAAAACACCAGAAAACGTGTTTTTCGCATTCAATAGCACGAAAACAGCGATTTCGGTGATTCTGCACACTTGCCACAGATGAATCATAAAGATTATCACTGAAAATGCATATCTCAGCTGGAAACCCCACGAAAACGAAGATATCGCAGTTTCCGCGTATCAAACTCACAGTGAAGTTCTGAAAACACCAGAAAACGTGTTTTTCGCATTAAATAGCACGAAAAGAACGATTTCGGTGAATCTGCACACTTGTCACAGAGGCATCTCGAAGATTATCACTGAAAATGCATATCTTAGCTGGAAACCCCACGAAAACGAAGATATCGCAGTTTCCGCATATCAAATGCACTGTGACGTGCCGAAAACGCCAGAAAACGTGTTTTTCGCATTGAATAGCACAAAAACAGCGATTTCGGTTATTCTGCATACTTGTCACAGAAGAATCATGAGGATGATCACTGAAACTGCATATGTCAGAAGGAAACCCAACGAAACCGAAGATTCCGCTGTATCCGAATGTCAAACGCACTGTGGAGTGCTGAAAACACCAGAAAACGTGTTTTTCGCATTAAATAGCACGAAAACAGCGATTTCGGTGATCCTGCATACTTCTCGCGGAAGAATCATGAGGATGATCACTGAAAATGCATAGCTCACCTGGAAACCCAACGAAACCGAAGATATTGCAGTTTCCGCTTGTCAAACGCACTGTGGAGTGCTGAAAGCACCACAAAACGTGTTTTTCGCATTCAATAGCACGAAAACAGCGATTTCGATGATTCTGCACACTTGTCACAGAAGGATATCCAAGATTATCGTAGAAAATGCATTTCTCATCTGGAAACCCCACGAAAACGAAGATATCGCAGTTTCCGCATATCAAATTCACTGTGAAGTTCTGAAAACACCAGAAAACGTGTTTTTCGCATTCAATAGCACGAAAACAGTGATTTCGGTGATTCTGCACGCTTGTCACAGAAGAAACTCGAAGATTATCACTGAAAATGCATGTCTTAGCTGGCAACCACACGAAAACGAAGATATCGCTGTATCAGCGTACCAAACGCACTGTGGAGTGCTGAAAACACCAGAAAACGTGTTTTTTGCATTAAATAGCACGAAAACAGCGATTTCGGTGAATCTGCACACTTGTCACAGAAGCATCTCAAAGATTATCACTGAAAATGCATATCTTAGCTGGAAACCCCACGAAAACGAAGATATCGCAGTTTCCGCATATCAAACGCACTGTGACGTGCTGAAAACGCCAGGAAACGTGTTTTAGCATTCAATAGCAAGAAAACTGCAATTTCGGTGATTCTGCACACTTGTCACAGAAGGATATCCAAGATTATCGTAGAAAATGCATTTCTCATCTGGAAACCCCACGAAAACGAAGATATCGCAGTTTCCGCATATCAAATTCACTGTGAAGTTCTGAAAACACCAGAAAACGTGTTTTTCGCATTCAATAGCACGAAAACAGTGATTTCGGTGATTCTGCACGCTTGTCACAGAAGAAATTCTAAGATTATCACTGAAAATGCATGTCTTAGCTGGAAACCCCACGAAAACGAAGATATCGCAGTTTCCGCATATCAAACGCACTGTGGAGTGCTGAAAACACCAGAAAACGAGTTTTTCGCATTAAATAGCACGAAAACAGCGATTTCGGTGATTCTGCATACTTCTCGCGGAAGGATATGCAAGCTTATCGTTGAAAATGCATGTCCCAGCTGGAAACCCCACGGAAACGAAGATATCGCTGTATCAGCGTATCAAAAGCACTGTGGAGTGCTGAAAACACCATAAAACGTGTTTTTCGCATTCAATAGCACCAAAACAGCGATCTCGGTGATTCTGCATACTTGTCACAGAAGAATCATGAGGATGATCACTGAAAATGCATATGTCAGCTGGAAACCTAACGAAACCGAAGATATCGCTGTATCCGAATGTCAAACGCACTGTGCAGTGCTGAAAACACCAGAAAACGTGTATATCGCATTAAATTGCACGAAAACAACGATTACGGTATTTCTGCACACTTGTCACAGAAGAATCATGAAGATTATCACTGAAAATGCATATGTCAGCTGGAAACCAAACGAAACCGAAGATATCGCTGTATCCGAATGTCAAACGCACTGTGGGGTGCTGAAAACACCAGAAAACGTGTATTTCGCATTAAATAGCTCGAAAACAGCGATTTCGGTTATTCTGAACGCTTGTCACAGAAGAAACTCGAAGATTATCACTGAAAATGCATGTCTTAGCTGGCAGCCACACGAAAACGACGATATCGCTGTATCAGCGTATCAAACGCACTGTGGAGTGCTGAAAACGCCAGAAAACGTGTTTTTCGCATTAAACAGCACGATAACAGCGCTTTCGGTGTTTCTGCATACTTCTCCAAGAAGGATATCCAAGATTATCGTAGAAAATGCATTCCTCAGCTGGAAACCCCACGAAACCGAAGATATCGCTGATGCCGCATGTCAAACTCACAGTGGAGTGCAGAAAACACCAGAAAACGTGTTTTTCGCATTCAATAGCACGAAAACAGCGATTTCGGTGATTCTGCATACTTCTCGCAGAAGGATATCCAAGATCATCGTAGAAAATGCATTTCTCAGCTGGAAACCCCACGAAAACGAAGATATCGCTGATGCCGCATGTCAAACGCACTGTGAAGTGCTCAAAACACCAGAAAACGAGTTTCTCGCATTCAATAGCACGAAAACAGCGATTTCGGTGATTCTGCATACTTCTCGCAGTAGGATATCCAAGATTATCGTAGAAAATGCATTACTCAGCTGGAAACCCCACGAAAACGAAGATATCGCAGTTTCCGCATACCAAACTCACTGTGAAGTTCTGAAAACACCAGAAAACATGTTTTTCGCATTCAATAGCACGAAAACAGCGATTTCGATGATTCTGCACACTTCTAACAGCAGAATCATCAAGATTATCACTGAAAATGCATATCTCAGCTGGAAACCCTACGAAAACGAAGATATCGCAGTTTCCGCGTATCAAACTCACAGTGAAGTGCTGAAAACACCAGAAAACGTGTTTTTCGCATTAAATAGCACGAAAACAGCGATTTCGGTGATCCTGCATACTTCTCGCGGAAGAATCATGAGGATGATCACTGAAAATGCATAGCTCACCTGGAAACCCAACGAAACCGAAGATATTGCAGTTTCCGCTTGCCAAACGCACTGTGGAGTGCTGAAAGCACCACAAAACGTGTTTTTCGCATTCAATAGCACGAAAACAGCGATTTCGATGATTCTGCACACTTGTCACAGAAGGATATCCAAGATTATCGTAGAAAATGCATTTCTCATCTGGAAACCCCACGAAAACGAAGATATCGCAGTTTCCGCATATCAAATTCACTGTGAAGTTCTGAAAACACCAGAAAACGTGTTTTTCGCATTCAATAGCACGAAAACAGTGATTTCGGTGATTCTGCACGCTTGTCACAGAAGAAACTCGAAGATTATCACTGAAAATGCATGTCTTAGCTGGCAACCACACGAAAACGAAGATATCGCTGTATCAGCGTACCAAACGCACTGTGGAGTGCTGAAAACACCAGAAAACGTGTTTTTTGCATTAAATAGCACGAAAACAGCGATTTCGGTGAATCTGCACACTTGTCACAGAAGCATCTCAAAGATTATCACTGAAAATGCATATCTTAGCTGGAAACCCCACGAAAACGAAGATATCGCAGTTTCCGCATATCAAACGCTCTGTGACGTGCTGAAAACGCCAGGAAACGTGTTTTAGCATTCAATAGCAAGAAAACTGCAATTTCGGTGATTCTGCACACTTGTCACAGAAGGATATCCATGATTATCGTTGAAAATGCATTTCTCATCTGGAAACCCCACGAAAACGAAGATATCGCAGTTTCCGCATATCAAATTCACTGTGAAGTTCTGAAAACACCAGAAAACGTGTTTTTCGCATTCAATAGCACGAAAACAGTGATTTCGGTGATTCTGCACGCTTGTCACAGAAGAAATTCTAAGATTATCACTGAAAATGCATTTCTCAGCTGGAAACCCCACGAAAACGAAGATATCGCTGATGCCGCATGTCAAACGCACTGTGAAGTGCTCAAAACACCAGAAAACGAGTTTCTCGCATTCAATAGCACGAAAACAGCGATTTCGGTGATTCTGCATACTTCTCGCAGTAGGATATCCAAGATTATCGTAGAAAATGCATTACTCAGCTGGAAACCCCACGAAAACGAAGATATCGCAGTTTCCGCATACCAAACTCACTGTGAAGTTCTGAAAACACCAGAAAACATGTTTTTCGCATTCAATAGCACGAAAACAGCGATTTCGATGATTCTGCACACTTCTAACAGCAGAATCATCAAGATTATCACTGAAAATGCATATCTCAGCTGGAAACCCTACGAAAACGAAGATATCGCAGTTTCCGCGTATCAAACTCACAGTGAAGTGCTGAAAACACCAGAAAACGTGTTTTTCGCATTAAATAGCACGAAAACAGCGATTTCGGTGATCCTGCATACTTCTCGCGGAAGAATCATGAGGATGATCACTGAAAATGCATAGCTCACCTGGAAACCCAACGAAACCGAAGATATTGCAGTTTCCGCTTGTCAAACGCACTGTGGAGTGCTGAAAGCACCACAAAACGTGTTTTTCGCATTCAATAGCACGAAAACAGCGATTTCGATGATTCTGCACACTTGTCACAGAAGGATATCCAAGATTATCGTAGAAAATGCATTTCTCATCTGGAAACCCCACGAAAACGAAGATATCGCAGTTTCCGCATATCAAATTCACTGTGAAGTTCTGAAAACACCAGAAAACGTGTTTTTCGCATTCAATAGCACGAAAACAGTGATTTCGGTGATTCTGCACGCTTGTCACAGAAGAAACTCGAAGATTATCACTGAAAATGCATGTCTTAGCTGGCAACCACACGAAAACGCAGATATCGCTGTATCAGCGTACCAAACGCACTGTGGAGTGCTGAAAACACCAGAAAATGTGTTTTTTGCATTAAATAGCACGAAAACAGCGATTTCGGTGAATCTGCACACTTGTCACAGAAGCATCTCAAAGATTATCACTGAAAATGCATATCTTAGCTGGAAACCCCACGAAAACGAAGATATCGCAGTTTCCGCATATCAAACGCACTGTAACGTGCTGAAAACGCCAGGAAACGTGTTTTAGCATTCAATAGCAAGAAAACTGCAATTTCGGTGATTCTGCACACTTGTCACAGAAGGATATCCATGATTATCGTTGAAAATGCATTTCTCATCTGGAAACCCCACGAAAACGAAGATATCGCAGTTTCCGCATATCAAATTCACTGTGAAGTTCTGAAAACACCAGAAAACGTGTTTTTCGCATTCAATAGCACGAAAACAGTGATTTCGGTGATTCTGCACGCTTGTCACAGAAGAAATTCTAAGATTATCACTGAAAATGCATGTCTTAGCTGGAAACCCCACGAAAACGAAGATATCGCAGTTTCCGCATATCAAACGCACTGTGGAGTGCTGAAAACACCAGAAAACGAGTTTTTCGCATTAAATAGCACGAAAACAGCGATTTCGGTGATTCTGCATACTTCTCGCGGAAGGATATGCAAGCTTATCGTTGAAAATGCATGTCCCAGCTGGAAACCCCACGGAAACGAAGATATCGCAGTTTCCGCATATCAAACGCACTGTGGAGTGCTGAAAACACCAGAAAACGAGTTTTTCGCATTAAATAGCACCAAAACAGCGATCTCGGTGATTCTGCATACTTGTCACAGAAGAATCATGAGGATGATCACTGAAAATGCATATGTCAGCTGGAAACCTAACGAAACCGAAGATATCGCTGTATCCGAATGTCAAACGCACTGTGCAGTGCTGAAAACACCAGAAAACGTGTATATCGCATTAAATTGCACGAAAACAACGATTTCGGTATTTCTGCACACTTGTCACAGAAGAATCATGAAGATTATCACTGAAAATGCATATGTCAGCTGGAAACCAAACGAAACCGAAGATATCGCTGTATCCGAATGTCAAACGCACTGTGGGGTGCTGAAAACACCAGAAAACGTGTATTTCGCATTAAATAGCACGAAAACAGCGATTTCGGTTATTCTGAACGCTTGTCACAGAAGAAACTCGAAGATTATCACTGAAAATGCATGTCTTAGCTGGCAGCCACACGAAAACGACGATATCGCTGTATCAGCGTATCAAACGCACTGTGGAGTGCTGAAAACGCCAGAAAACGTGTTTTTCGCATTAAACAGCACGATAACAGCGCTTTCGGTGTTTCTGCATACTTCTCCAAGAAGGATATCCAAGATTATCGTAGAAAATGCATTTCTCATCTGGAAACCCCACGAAAACGAAGATATCGCAGTTTCCGCATATCAAATTCACTGTGAAGTTCTGAAAACACCAGAAAACGTGTTTTTCGCATTCAATAGCACGAAAACAGTGATTTCGGTGATTCTGCACGCTTGTCACAGAAGAAACTCGAAGATTATCACTGAAAATGCATGTCTTAGCTGGCAACCACACGAAAACGAAGATATCGCTGTATCAGGGTACCAAACGCACTGTGGAGTGCTGAAAACACCAGAAAACGTGTTTTTTGCATTAAATAGCACGAAAACAGCGATTTCGGTGAATCTGCACACTTGTCACAGAAGCATCTCAAAGATTATCACTGAAAATGCATATCTTAGCTGGAAACCCCACGAAAACGAAGATATCGCAGTTTCCGCATATCAAACGCACTGTGACGTGCTGAAAACGCCAGGAAACGTGTTTTAGCATTCAATAGCAAGAAAACTGCAATTTCGGTGATTCTGCACACTTGTCACAGAAGGATATCCAAGATTATCGTAGAAAATGCATTTCTCATCTGGAAACCCCACGAAAACGAAGATATCGCAGTTTCCGCATATCAAATTCACTGTGAAGTTCTGAAAACACCAGAAAACGTGTTTTTCGCATTCAATAGCACGAAAACAGTGATTTCGGTGATTCTGCACGCTTGTCACAGAAGAAATTCTAAGATTATCACTGAAAATGCATGTCTTAGCTGGAAACCCCACGAAAACGAAGATATCGCAGTTTCCGCATATCAAACGCACTGTGGAGTGCTGAAAACACCAGAAAACGAGTTTTTCGCATTAAATAGCACGAAAACAGCGATTTCGGTGATTCTGCATACTTCTCGCGGAAGGATATGCAAGCTTATCGTTGAAAATGCATGTCCCAGCTGGAAACCCCACGGAAACGAAGATATCGCAGTTTCCGCATATCAAACGCACTGTGGAGTGCTGAAAACACCAGAAAACGAGTTTTTCGCATTAAATAGCACGAAAACAGCGATTTCGGTGATTCTGCATACTTCTCGCGGAAGGATATGCAAGCTTATCGTTGAAAATGCATGTCCCAGCTGGAAACCCCACGGAAACGAAGATATCGCTGTATCAGCGTATCAAAAGCACTGTGGAGTGCTGAAAACACCACAAAACGTGTTTTTCGCATTCAATAGCACCAAAACAGCGATCTCGGTGATTCTGCATACTTGTCACAGAAGAATCATGAGGATGATCACTGAAAATGCATATGTCAGCTGGAAACCTAACGAAACCGAAGATATCGCTGTATCCGAATGTCAAACGCACTGTGCAGTGCTGAAAACACCAGAAAACGTGTATATCGCATTAAATTGCACGAAAACAACGATTTCGGTATTTCTGCACACTTGTCACAGAAGAATCATGAAGATTATCACTGAAAATGCATATGTCAGCTGGAAACCAAACGAAACCGAAGATATCGCTGTATCCGAATGTCAAACGCACTGTGGGGTGCTGAAAACACCAGAAAACGTGTATTTCGCATTAAATAGCACGAAAACAGCGATTTCGGTTATTCTGAACGCTTGTCACAGAAGAAACTCGAAGATTATCACTGAAAATGCATGTCTTAGCTGGCAGCCACACGAAAACGACGATATCGCTGTATCAGCGTATCAAACGCACTGTGGAGTGCTGAAAACGCCAGAAAAAGGGTTTTTCGGATTAAACAGCACGATAACAGCGCTTTCGGTGTTTCTGCATACTTCTCCAAGAAGGATATCCAAGATTATCGTAGAAAATGCATTCCTCAGCTGGAAACCCCACGAAACCGAAGATATCGCTGATGCCGCATGTCAAACTCACAGTGGAGTGCAGAAAACACCAGAAAACGTGTTTTTCGCATTCAATAGCACGAAAACAGCGATTTCGGTGATTCTGCACACTTGCCACAGATGAATCATAAAGATTATCACTGAAAATGCATATCTCAGCTGGAAACCCCACGAAAACGAAGATATCGCAGTTTCCGCGTATCAAACTCACAGTGAAGTTCTGAAAACACCAGAAAACGTGTTTTTCGCATTAAATAGCACGAAAACAGCGATTTCGGTTATTCTGAACGCTTGTAACAGAAGAAACTCGAAAATTATCACTGAAAATGCATGTCTTACCTGGCAACCACACGAAAACGACGATATCGCTGATGCCGCATGTCAAACGCACTGCGAAGTGCTCAAAACACCAGAAAACGAGTTTCTCGCATTCAGTAGCACGGCAACAGCGATTTCGGTGATTCTGCATGCTTCTCGCAGAAGGATATCCAAGCTTATCGTAGAAAATGCATTCCTCAGCTGGAAACCCCATCAAAACGAAGATATCGCTGATGCCGCATATCAAACTCACTGTGAAGTTCTGAAAACACCAGAAAACGTGTTTTTCGCTTTCAATAGCACGACAACAGCGATTTCGGTGATTCTGCACACTTCTAACAGCAGAATTATCCAGATTATCACTGAAAATGCATATCTCAGCTGGAAACCCAACGAAACCGAAGACATCGCAGTTTCCGCGTGTCAAACGCACTATGGAGTGCTGAAAACTCCAGAAAACGTGTTTTTCGCATTAAATAGCACGAAAACAGCGATTTCGGTTATTCTGCACGCTTGTCACTGAAGAAACTCGAAGATTATCACTGAAAATACATGTCTTAGCTGCAACCACACGAAAACGAAGATATCGCAGTTTCCGCATATCAAACGCACTGTGAAGTGCTGAAAACGCCAGAAAACGTGTTATTCGCATTCAATATCACGAAAACAGCGATTTCGGTGATTCTGCATACTTCTCGCAGAAGGATATCCAAGATTATCGTAGAAAATGCATTTCTCATCTTGAAACCCCACGAAAACGAAGATATCGCAGTCTCCGCATATCAAACTCACTGTGAAGTTCTGAAAACACCAGAAAACGTGTTTTTCGCATTCAATAGCACAAAAACAGCGATTTCGGTGATTCTGCACACTTCTAACAGCAGAATCATCAAGATTATCACTGAAAATGCATATCTCAGCTGGAAACCCAACGAAACCGAAGACAGCGCAGTTTCCGCATGTCAAACGCACTATGGAGTGCTGAAAACTCCAGAAAACGTGTTTTTCGCATTAAGTAGCACGAAAACAGCGATTTCGGTTATTCTGCACGCTTGTCACAGAAGAAACTCGAAGATTATCACTGAAAATGCATATCTCAGCTTGAAACCCGACCGAAACCAAGATATCTCCGGTTCTGCATATCAAACGCTCTGTGGAGTCGTCAAAACACCAGATAACGTGCTGCTCGCATTAAGTAGCTCGAGAAGAGCGTTCTGGATGATTCTGCATACTTCTCATAGATGAAACACAAAGATTATCGCAGACAATGCATATTTCAGCTGGAAACCCCACGAAAACCATGTTATCGGCGGCTCTACATATCAAACGCACTGTGGAGAGGTCAAAACACCAGAAAACTTATTTTTTCGCATTAAATAGCTCGAAACGAGCGATCTAGATATTTCTACATACTTCTGACTGAAGTCTCACCAAGATTATCGCATGAAATGCATATCTCAGCTGGAAACCCCACGAAAACCAAGATATCGCCGGTTCTGCATATCAAACGCCCTGTGGAGTGATGAAAACACCAGATAACGTGTTTCTCGCATTAAATAGCTCGAATAGAGCGATTTCGATTATTCTGCACGCTTGTCACAGGAGACACTCGAAGATTATCACTGAAAATGCATGTCTCAGCTGGCAACCCCACGAAAACAAAGATATCGCTGTTTCCGCATATCAAACGCACTGTGGAGTGCTCAAAACACCAGAAAACGAGTTTCTCGCATTCAATAGCACGAAAACAGCGATTTCGGTGATTCTGCATACTTCTCGCAGAAGGATATCCAAGATCATCGTAGAAAATGCATTTCTCAGCTGGAAACCCCACGAAAACGAAGATATCGCTGATGCCGCATGTCAAACGCACTGTGAAGTGCTGAAAACACCAGAAAACGTGTTTTTCGCATTAAATAGCACGAAAACAGCGATTTCGGTGATTCTGCATACTTCTAGCGGAAGGATATCCAAGCTTATCGTAGAAAATGCATGTCCCAGCGGGAAACCCCACGGAAACGAAGATATGGCTGTATCAGCGTATCAAAAGCACTGTGGAGTGCTGAAAACACCATAAAACGTGTTTTTCGCATTCAATAGCACCAAAACAGCGATCTCACTGATTCTGCATACTTGTCACAGAAGAATCATGAGGATGATCACTGAAAATGCATATGTCAGAAGGAAACCCAACGAAACCGAAGATTTCGCTGTATCCGAATGTCAAACGTACTGTGGAGTGCTGAAAACACCAGAAAACGTGTATTTCGCATTAAATAGCACGAAAACAGCGATTTCGGTGATTCTGCATACTTCTCGCAGAAGGATATCCAAGATCATCGTAGAAAATGCATTTCTCAGCTGGAAACCCCACGAAAACGAAGATATCGCTGATGCCGCATGTCAAACGCACTGTGAAGTGCTCAAAACACCAGAAAACGAGTTTCTCGCATTCAATAGCACGAAAACAGCGATTTCGGTGATTCTGCATACTTCTCGCGGTAGGATATCCAAGCTTGTCGTAGAAAATGCATTACTCAGCTGGAAACCCCACGAAAACGAAGATATCGCAGTTTCCGCATACCAAACTCACTGTGAAGTTCTGAAAACACCAGAAAACATGTTTTTCGCATTCAATAGCACGAAAACAGCGATTTCGATGATTCTGCACACTTCTAACAGCAGAATCATCAAGATTATCACTGAAAATGCATATCTCAGCTGGAAACCCTACGAAAACGAAGATATCGCAGTTTCCGCGTATCAAACTCACAGTGAAGTTCTGAAAACACCAGAAAACGTGTATTTCGCATTAAATAGTACGAAAACAGCGATTTCGGTTATTCTGAACGCTTGTCACAGAAGAAACTCGAAGATTATCACTGAAAATGCATGTCTTAGCTGGCAACCACACGAAAACGACGATATCGCTGTATCAGCGTATCATACGCACTGTGGAGTGCTGAAAACGCCAGAAAACGTGTTTTTCGCATTAAACAGCACGATAGCAGCGCTTTCGGTGATTCTGCATACTTCTCACGGAAGTATATCCAAGATTATCGTAGGAAATGCATGTTTCAGCTGGAAACCCCACGAAAACGACGATATCGCAGTTTCCGCATATCACACGCACTGTGGAGTACTGGGACACCAGGAATCGTGTTAGTTCGCTTTATATAGCTGCGAGCCAGCGATTTCGGTGATTCTGCATACTTCTCACAGAAGAATATCCAAGATTATCGAACAAAATGCATGTCTCAGCTGGAAACCCCACGAAAACTAAGATATCGCAGTTTCCGCATATCAAACGCACTGTGAAGTGCTGAAAACACCAGAAAACGTGTTTTTCGCATTAAATAGCACGAAAACAGCGATTTCGGTGATCCTGCATACTTCTCGCGGAAGAATCATGAGGATGATCACTGAAAATGCATGGCTCACCTGGAAACCCAACGAAACCGAAGATATTGCAGTTTCCGCTTGTCAAACGCACTGTGGAGTGCTGAAAGCACCACAAAACGTGTTTTTCGCATTCAATAGCACGAAAACAGCGATTTCGATGATTCTGCACACTTGTCACAGAAGGATATCCAAGATTATCGTAGAAAATGCATTTCTCATCTGGAAACCCCACGAAAACGAAGATATCGCAGTTTCCGCATATCAAATTCACTGTGAAGTTCTGAAAACACCAGAAAACGTGTTTTTCGCATTCAATAGCACGAAAACAGTGATTTCGGTGATTCTGCACGCTTGTCACAGAAGAAACTCGAAGATTATCACTGAAAATGCATGTCTTAGCTGGCAACCACACGAAAACGAAGATATCGCTGTATCAGCGTACCAAACGCACTGTGGAGTGCTGAAAACACCAGAAAACGTGTTTTTTGCATTCAATAGCACGAAAACAGCGATTTCGGTGAATCTGCACACTTGTCACAGAAGCATCTCAAAGATTATCACTGAAAATGCATATCTTAGCTGGAAACCCCACGAAAACGAAGATATCGCAGTTTCCGCATATCAAACGCACTGTGACGTGCTGAAAACGCCAGGAAACGTGTTTTAGCATTCAATAGCAAGAAAACTGCAATTTCGGTGATTCTGCACACTTGTCACAGAAGGATATCCAAGATTATCGTAGAAAATGCATTTCTCATCTGGAAACCCCACGAAAACGAAGATATCGCAGTTTCCGCATATCAAGTTCACTGTGGAGTTCTGAAAACACCAGAAAACGTGTTTTTCGCATTCAATAGCACGAAAACAGTGATTTCGGTGATTCTGCACGCTTGTCACAGAAGAAATTCTAAGATTATCACTGAAAATGCATGTCTTAGCTGGAAACCCCACGAAAACGAAGATATCGCAGTTTCCGCATATCAAACGCACTGTGGAGTGCTGAAAACACCAGAAAACGAGTTTATCGCATTAAATAGCACGAAAACAGCGATTTCGGTGATTCTGCATACTTCTCGCGGAAGGATATGCAAGCTTATCGTTGAAAATGCATGTCCCAGCTGGAAACCCCACGGAAACGAAGATATCGCTGTATCAGCGTATCAAAAGCACTGTGGAGTGCTGAAAACACCATAAAACGTGTTTTTCGCATTCAATAGCACCAAAACAGCGATCTCGGTGATTCTGCATACTTGTCACAGAAGAATCATGAGGATGATCACTGAAAATGCATATGTCAGCTAGAAACCTAACGAAACCGAAGATATCGCTGTATCCGAATGTCAAACGCACTGTGCAGTGCTGAAAACACCAGAAAACGTGTATATCGCATTAAATTGCACGAAAACAACGATTTAGGTATTTCTGCACACTTGTCACAGAAGAATCATGAAGATTATCACTGAAAATGCATATGTCAGCTGGAAACCAAACGAAACCGAAGATATCGCTGTATCCGAATGTCAAACGCACTGTGGGGTGCTGAAAACACCAGAAAACGTGTATTTCGCATTAAATAGCACGAAAACAGCGATTTCGGTTATTCTGAACGCTTGTCACAGAAGAAACTCGAAGATTATCACTGAAAATGCATGTCTTAGCTGGCAGCCACACGAAAACGACGATATCGCTGTATCAGCGTATCAAACGCACTGTGGAGTGCTGAAAACGCCAGAAAACGTGTTTTTCGCATTAAACAGCACGATAACAGCGCTTTCGGTGTTTCTGCATACTTCTCCAAGAAGGATATCCAAGATTATCGTAGAAAATGCATTCCTCAGCTGGAAACCCCACGAAACCGAAGATATCGCTGATGCCGCATGTCAAACTCACAGTGGAGTGCAGAAAACACCAGAAAACGTGTTTTTCGCATTCAATAGCACGAAAACAGCGATTTCGGTGATTCTGCACACTTGCCACAGATGAATCATAAAGATTATCACTGAAAATGCATATCTCAGCTGGAAACCCCACGAAAACTAAGATATCGCAGTTTCCGCATATCAAACGCACTGTGAAGTGCTGAAAACACCAGAAAACGTGTTTTTCGCATTAAATAGCACGAAAACAGCGATTTCGGTGATCCTGCATACTTCTCGCGGAAGAATCATGAGGATGATCACTGAAAATGCATGGCTCACCTGGAAACCCAACGAAACCGAAGATATTGCAGTTTCCGCTTGTCAAACGCACTGTGGAGTGCTGAAAGCACCACAAAACGTGTTTTTCGCATTCAATAGCACGAAAACAGCGATTTCGATGATTCTGCACACTTGTCACAGAAGGATATCCAAGATTATCGTAGAAAATGCATTTCTCATCTGGAAACCCCACGAAAACGAAGATATCGCAGTTTCCGCATATCAAATTCACTGTGAAGTTCTGAAAACACCAGAAAACGTGTTTTTCGCATTCAATAGCACGAAAACAGTGATTTCGGTGATTCTGCACGCTTGTCACAGAAGAAACTCGAAGATTATCACTGAAAATGCATGTCTTAGCTGGCAACCACACGAAAACGAAGATATCGCTGTATCAGCGTACCAAACGCACTGTGGAGTGCTGAAAACTCCAGAAAACGTGTTTTTTGCATTCAATAGCACGAAAACAGCGATTTCGGTGAATCTGCACACTTGTCACAGAAGCATCTCAAAGATTATCACTGAAAATGCATATCTTAGCTGGAAACCCCACGAAAACGAAGATATCGCAGTTTCCGCATATCAAACGCACTGTGACGTGCTGAAAACGCCAGGAAACGTGTTTTAGCATTCAATAGCAAGAAAACTGCAATTTCGGTGATTCTGCACACTTGTCACAGAAGGATATCCAAGATTATCGTAGAAAATGCATTTCTCATCTGGAAACCCAACGAAAACGAAGATATCGCAGTTTCCGCATATCAAGTTCACTGTGGAGTTCTGAAAACACCAGAAAACGTGTTTTTCGCATTCAATAGCACGAAAACAGTGATTTCGGTGATTCTGCACGCTTGTCACAGAAGAAATTCTAAGATTATCACTGAAAATGCATGTCTTAGCTGGAAACCCCACGAAAACGAAGATATCGCAGTTTCCGCATATCAAACGCACTGTGGAGTGCTGAAAACACCAGAAAACGAGTTTTTCGCATTAAATAGCACGAAAACAGCGATTTCGGTGATTCTGCATACTTCTCGCGGAAGGATATGCAAGCTTATCGTTGAAAATGCATGTCCCAGCTGGAAACCCCACGGAAACGAAGATATCGCTGTATCAGCGTATCAAAAGCACTGTGGAGTGCTGAAAACACCATAAAACGTGTTTTTCGCATTCAATAGCACCAAAACAGCGATCTCGGTGATTCTGCATACTTGTCACAGAAGAATCATGAGGATGATCACTGAAAATGCATATGTCAGCTAGAAACCTAACGAAACCGAAGATATCGCTGTATCCGAATGTCAAACGCACTGTGCAGTGCTGAAAACACCAGAAAACGTGTATATCGCATTAAATTGCACGAAAACAACGATTTAGGTATTTCTGCACACTTGTCACAGAAGAATCATGAAGATTATCACTGAAAATGCATATGTCAGCTGGAAACCAAACGAAACCGAAGATATCGCTGTATCCGAATGTCAAACGCACTGTGGGGTGCTGAAAACACCAGAAAACGTGTATTTCGCATTAAATAGCACGAAAACAGCGATTTCGGTTATTCTGAACGCTTGTCACAGAAGAAACTCGAAGATTATCACTGAAAATGCATGTCTTAGCTGGCAGCCACACGAAAACGACGATATCGCTGTATCAGCGTATCAAACGCACTGTGGAGTGCTGAAAACGCCAGAAAACGTGTTTTTCGCATTAAACAGCACGATAACAGCGCTTTCGGTGTTTCTGCATACTTCTCCAAGAAGGATATCCAAGATTATCGTAGAAAATGCAGGTCTCAGCTGGAAACCCCACGAAAACGAAGATATCGCAGTTTCCGCATATCAAACGCACTGTGAAGTGCTGAAAACGCCAGAAAACGTGTTATTCGCATTCAATATCACGAAAACAGCGATTTCGGTGATTCTGCATACTTCTCGCAGAAGGATATCCAAGATTATCGTAGAAAATGCATTTCTCATCTTGAAACCCCACGAAAACGAAGATATCGCAGTCTCCGCATATCAAACTCACTGTGAAGTTCTGAAAACACCAGAAAACGTGTTTTTCGCATTCAATAGCACGAAAACAGCGATTCCGGTGATTCTGCACACTTCTAACAGCAGAATCATCAAGATTATCACTGAAAATGCATATCTCAGCTGGAAACCCAACGAAACCGAAGACATCGCAGTTTCCGCATGTCAAACGCACTTTGGAGTGCTGAAAACTCCAGAAAACGTGTTTTTCGCATTAAGTAGCACGAAAACAGCGATTTCGGTTATTCTGCACGCTTGTCACAGAAGAAACACGAAGATTATCACTGAAAATGCATGTCTTAGCTGGCAACCACACGAAAACGAAGATATCGCAGTTTCCGCATATCAAACGCACTGTGAAGTTCTGAAAACACCAGAAAACGTGTTTTTCGCATTAAATAGCTCGAAACGAGCGATCTAGATGATTCTGCATACTTCTGCCTGAAGTCGCACCAAGATTATCGTAGAAAATGTATATCTCAGCTTGAAACCCGACCGATACCAAGATATCTACGGTTCTGCATGTCAAACGTACTGTGGAGTGGTGAATACACAAGAAAACGTGTTTCTCGCATTAAATAGCTCGAAAAGAGCGATCTCAATTATTCTGCATACTTCTGACTGAAGTCTCACCAAGATTATCGCAGAAAATGCATATCTCAGCTTGAAACCCGACCGAAACCAAGATATCTCCGGTTCTGCATATCAAACGCTCTGTGGAGTGGTCAAAACACCAGATAACGTGCTGCTCGCATTATGTAGCTCGAAAAGAGCGTTCTGGATGATTCTGCATACTTCTCATAGATGAAACACAAAGATTATCGCAGAAAATGCATATTTCAGCTGGAAACCCCACGAAAACCATGTTATCGGCGGCTCTACATATCCAACGCACTGTGGAGAGGTCAAAACACCAGAAAACTTGTTTTTTCGCATTAAATAGCTCGAAACGAGCGATCTAGATATTTCTACATACTTCTAACAGAAGTCTCACCAAGATTATCGCATGAAATGCATATCTCAGCTGGAAACCCCACGAAAACCAAGATATCGCCGGTTCTGCATATCAAACGCCCTGTGGAGTGATGAAAACGCCAGAAAACGTGTTATTCGCATTCAATATCACGAAAACAGCGATTTCGGTGATTCTGCATACTTCTCGCAGAAGGATATCCAAGATTATCGTAGAAAATGCATTTCTCATCTTGAAACCCCACGAAAACGAAGATATCGCTGTATCAGCGTACCAAACGCACTGTGGAGTGCTGAAAACACCAGAAAACGTGTTTTTTGCATTCAATAGCACGAAAACAGCGATTTCGGTGAATCTGCACACTTGTCACAGAAGCATCTCAAAGATTATCACTGAAAATGCATATCTTAGCTGGAAACCCCACGAAAACGAAGATATCGCAGTTTCCGCATATCAAACGCACTGTGACGTGCTGAAAACGCCAGGAAACGTGTTTTAGCATTCAATAGCAAGAAAACTGCAATTTCGGTGATTCTGCACACTTGTCACAGAAGGATATCCAAGATTATCGTAGAAAATGCATTTCTCATCTGGAAACCCCACGAAAACGAAGATATCGCAGTTTCCGCATATCAAGTTCACTGTGGAGTTCTGAAAACACCAGAAAACGTGTTTTTCGCATTCAATAGCACGAAAACAGTGATTTCGGTGATTCTGCACGCTTGTCACAGAAGAAATTCTAAGATTATCACTGAAAATGCATGTCTTAGCTGGAAACCCCACGAAAACGAAGATATCGCAGTTTCCGCATATCAAACGCACTGTGGAGTGCTGAAAACACCAGAAAACGAGTTTTTCGCATTAAATAGCACGAAAACAGCGATTTCGGTGATTCTGCATACTTCTCGCGGAAGGATATGCAAGCTTATCGTTGAAAATGCATGTCCCAGCTGGAAACCCCACGGAAACGAAGATATCGCTGTATCAGCGTATCAAAAGCACTGTGGAGTGCTGAAAACACCATAAAACGTGTTTTTCGCATTCAATAGCACCAAAACAGCGATCTCGGTGATTCTGCATACTTGTCACAGAAGAATCATGAGGATGATCACTGAAAATGCATATGTCAGCTAGAAACCTAACGAAACCGAAGATATCGCTGTATCCGAATGTCAAACGCACTGTGCAGTGCTGAAAACACCAGAAAACGTGTATATCGCATTAAATTGCACGAAAACAACGATTTAGGTATTTCTGCACACTTGTCACAGAAGAATCATGAAGATTATCACTGAAAATGCATATGTCAGCTGGAAACCAAACGAAACCGAAGATATCGCTGTATCCGAATGTCAAACGCACTGTGGGGTGCTGAAAACACCAGAAAACGTGTATTTCGCATTAAATAGCACGAAAACAGCGATTTCGGTTATTCTGAACGCTTGTCACAGAAGAAACTCGAAGATTATCACTGAAAATGCATGTCTTAGCTGGCAGCCACACGAAAACGACGATATCGCTGTATCAGCGTATCAAACGCACTGTGGAGTGCTGAAAACGCCAGAAAACGTGTTTTTCGCATTAAACAGCACGATAACAGCGCTTTCGGTGTTTCTGCATACTTCTCCAAGAAGGATATCCAAGATTATCGTAGAAAATGCATTCCTCAGCTGGAAACCCCACGAAACCGAAGATATCGCTGATGCCGCATGTCAAACTCACAGTGGAGTGCAGAAAACACCAGAAAACGTGTTTTTCGCATTCAATAGCACGAAAACAGCGATTTCGGTGATTCTGCACACTTGCCACAGATGAATCATAAAGATTATCACTGAAAATGCATATCTCAGCTGGAAACCCCACGAAAACGAAGATATCGCAGTTTCCGCGTATCAAACTCACAGTGAAGTTCTGAAAACACCAGAAAACGTGTTTTTCGCATTAAATAGCAGGAAAACAGCGATTTCGGTTATTCTGAACGCTTGTAACAGAAGTAACTCGAAAATTATCACTGAAAATGCATGTCTTAGCTGGCAACCACACGAAAACGACGATATCGCTGATGCCGCATGTCAAACGCACTGTGAAGTGCTCAAAACACCAGAAAACGAGTTTCTCGCATTCAGTAGCACGACAACAGCGATTTCGGTGATTCTGCATACTTCTCGCAGAAGGATATCCAAGCTTATCGTAGAAAATGCATTCCTCAGCCTGAAACCCCACCAAAACGAAGATATCGCTGATGCCGCATATCAAACTCACTGTGAAGTTCTGAAAACACCAGAAAACGTGTATTTCGCATTAAATAGCACGAAAACAGCGATCTCAGTGATTCTGGACACTTGTCACAGAAGAATCATGCACATTATCACTGAAAATGCATATCTCACCTGGAAACCCAACGAAACCGAAGATATCGCTGTTTCCGCATATCAAACGCATTGTAGAGTGCTGAAAGCACCAGGAAACGTGGTTTTCGCATTCAATAGCACGAAAACAGCGATTTCTGTGATTCTGCATACTTTTCGCAGAAGAATATCCAAGATTATCGTAGAAAATGCAGGTCTCAGCTGGAAACCCCACGAAAACGAAGATATCGCAGTTTCCGCATATCAAACGCACTGTGAAGTGCTGAAAACGCCAGAAAACGTGTTATTCGCATTCAATATCACGAAAACAGCGATTTCGGTGATTCTGCATACTTCTCGCAGAAGGATATCCAAGATTATCGAAGAAAATGCATTTCTCATCTTGAAACCCCACGAAAACGAAGATATCGCAGTCTCCGCATATCAAACTCACTGTGAAGTTCTGAAAACACCAGAAAACGTGTTTTTCGCATTCAATAGCACGAAAACAGCGATTCCGGTGATTCTGCACACTTCTAACAGCAGAATCATCAAGATTATCACTGAAAATGCATATCTCAGCTGGAAACCCAACGAAACCGAAGACATCGCAGTTTCCGCATGTCAAACGCACTTTGGAGTGCTGAAAACTCCAGAAAACGTGTTTTTCGCATTAAGTAGCACGAAAACAGCGATTTCGGTTATTCTGCACGCTTGTCACAGAAGAAACACGAAGATTATCACTGAAAATGCATGTCTTAGCTGGCAACCACACGAAAACGAAGATATCGCAGTTTCCGCATATCAAACGCACTGTGAAGTTCTGAAAACACCAGAAAACGTGTTTTTCGCATTAAATAGCTCGAAACGAGCGATCTAGATGATTCTGCATACTTCTGCCTGAAGTCGCACCAAGATTATCGTAGAAAATGTATATCTCAGCTTGAAACCCGACCGATACCAAGATATCTACGGTTCTGCATGTCAAACGTACTGTGGAGTGGTGAATACACAAGAAAACGTGTTTCTCGCATTAAATAGCTCGAAAAGAGCGATCTCAATTATTCTGCATACTTCTGACTGAAGTCTCACCAAGATTATCGCAGAAAATGCATATCTCAGCTTGAAACCCGACCGAAACCAAGATATCTCCGGTTCTGCATATCAAACGCTCTGTGGAGTGGTCAAAACACCAGATAACGTGCTGCTCGCATTATGTAGCTCGAAAAGAGCGTTCTGGATGATTCTGCATACTTCTCATAGATGAAACACAAAGATTATCGCAGAAAATGCATATTTCAGCTGGAAACCCCACGAAAACCATGTTATCGGCGGCTCTACATATCCAACGCACTGTGGAGAGGTCAAAACACCAGAAAACTTGTTTTTTCGCATTAAATAGCTCGAAACGAGCGATCTAGATATTTCTACATACTTCTAACAGAAGTCTCACCAAGATTATCGCATGAAATGCATATCTCAGCTGGAAACCCCACGAAAACCAAGATATCGCCGGTTCTGCATATCAAACGCCCTGTGGAGTGATGAAAACACCAGATAACGAGTTTCTCGCATTCAATAGCACGAAAACAGCGATTTCGATGATTCTGCACACTTCTAACAGCAGAATCATCAAGATTATCACTGAAAATGCATATCTCAGCTGGAAACCCTACGAAAACGAAGATATCGCAGTTTCCGCGTATCAAACTCACAGTGAAGTTCTGAAAACACCAGAAAACGTGTTTTTCGCATTAAATAGCACGCAAACAGCGATTTCGGTTATTCTGAACGCTTGTCACAGAAGAAACTCGAAGATTATCACTGAAAATGCATGTCATAGCTGGCAACCACACGAAAACGACGATATCGCTGTATCAGCGTATCATACGCACTGTGGAGTGCTGAAAACGCCAGAAAACGTGTTTTTCGAATTAAACAGCACGATAGCAGCGCTTTCGGTGATTCTGCATACTTCTCACGGAAGTATATCCAAGATTATCGTAGGAAATGCATGTTTCAGCTGGAAACCCCACGAAAACGACGATATCGCAGTTTCCGCATATCACACGCACTGTGGAGTACTGGGACACCAGGAATCGTGTTATTTCGCTTTATATAGCTGCGAGCCAGCGATTTCGGTGATTCTGCATACTTCTCACAGAAGAATATCCAAGATTATCGAACAAAATGCATGTCTCAGCTGGAAACCCCACGAAAACTAAGATATCGCAGTTTCCGCATATCAAACGCACTGTGAAGTGCTGAAAACACCAGAAAACGTGTTTTTCGCATTAAATAGCACGAAAACAGCGATTTCGGTGATCCTGCATACTTCTCGCGGAAGAATCATGAGGATGATCACTGAAAATGCATAGCTCACCTGGAAACCCAACGAAACCGAATATATTGCAGTTTCCGCTTGTCAAACGCACTGTGGAGTGCTGCAAGCACCACAAAACGTGTTTTTCGCATTCAATAGCACGAAAACAGCGATTTCGATGATTCTGCACACTTGTCACAGAAGGATATCCAAGATTATCGTAGAAAATGCATTTATCATCTGGAAACCCCACGAAAACGAAGATATCGCAGTTTCCGCATATCAAATTCACTGTGAAGTTCTGAAAACACCAGAAAACGTGTTTTTCGCATTCAATAGCACGAAAACAGTGATTTCGGTGATTCTGCACGCTTGTCACAGAAGAAACTCGAAGATTATCACTGAAAATGCATGTCTTAGCTAGCAACCACACGAAAACGAAGATATCGCTGTATCAGCGTACCAAACGCACTGTGGAGTGCTGAAAACACCAGAAAACGTGTTTTTTGCATTCAATAGCACGAAAACAGCGATTTCGGTGAATCTGCACACTTGTCACAGAAGAATCTCAAAGATTATCACTGAAAATGCATATCTTAGCTGGAAACCCCACGAAAACGAAGATATCGCAGTTTCCGCATATCAAACGCACTGTGACGTGCTGAAAACGCCAGGAAACGTGTTTTAGCATTCAATAGCAAGAAAACTGCAATTTCGGTGATTCTGCACGCTTGTCACAGAAGAAATTCTAAGATTATCACTGAAAATGCATGTCTTAGCTGGAAACCCCACGAAAACGAAGATATCACAGTTTCCGCATATCAAACGCACTGTGGAGTGCTGAAAACACCAGAAAACGAGTTTTTCGCATTAAATAGCACGAAAACAGCGATTTCGGTGATTCTGCATACTTCTCGCGGAAGGATATGCAAGCTTATCGTTGAAAATGCATGTCCCAGCTGGAAACCCCACGGAAACGAAGATATCGCTGTATCAGCGTATCAAAAGCACTGTGGAGTGCTGAAAACTCCATAAAACGTGTTTTTCGCATTCAATAGCACCAAAACAGCGATCTCGGTGATTCTGCATACTTGTCACAGAAGAATCATGAGGATGATCACTGAAAATGCATATGTCAGCTAGAAACCTAACGAAACCGAAGATATCGCTGTATCCGAATGTCAAACGCACTGTGCAGTGCTGAAAACACCAGAAAACGTGTATATCGCATTAAATTGCACGAAAACAACGATTTAGGTATTTCTGCACACTTGTCACAGAAGAATCATGAAGATTATCACTGAAAATGCATATGTCAGCTGGAAACCAAACGAAACCGAAGATATCGCTGTATCCGAATGTCAAACGCACTGTGGGGTGCTGAAAACACCAGAAAACGTGTATTTCGCATTAAATAGCACGAAAACAGCGATTTCGGTTATTCTGAACGCTTGTCACAGAAGAAACTCGAAGATTATCACTGAAAATGCATGTCTTAGCTGGCAGCCACACGAAAACGACGATATCGCTGTATCAGCGTATCAAACGCACTGTGGAGTGCTGAAAACGCCAGAAAACGTGTTTTTCGCATTAAACAGCACGATAACAGCGCTTTCGGTGTTTCTGCATACTTCTCCAAGAAGGATATCCAAGATTATCGTAGAAAATGCATTCCTCAGCTGGAAACCCCACGAAACCGAAGATATCGCTGATGCCGCATGTCAAACTCACAGTGGAGTGCAGAAAACACCAGAAAACGTGTTTTTCGCATTCAATAGCACGAAAACAGCGATTTCGGTGATTCTGCAGACTTGCCACAGATGAATCATAAAGATTATCACTGAAAATGCATATCTCAGCTGGAAACCCCACGAAAACGAAGATATCGCAGTTTCCGCGTATCAAACTCACAGTGAAGTTCTGAAAACACCAGAAAACGTGTTTTTCGCATTAAATAGCACGAAAACAGCGATTTCGGTTATTCTGAACGCTTGTAACAGAAGAAACTCGAAAATTATCACTGAAAATGCATGTCTTAGCTGGCAATCACACGAAAACGACGATATCGCTGATGCCGCATGTCAAACGCACTGTGAAGTGCTCAAAACACCAGAAAACGAGTTTCTCGCATTCAGTAGCACGACAACAGCGATTTCGGTGATTCTGCATACTTCTCGCAGAAGGATATCCAAGCTTATCGTAGAAAATGCATTCCTCAGCCTGAAACCCCACCAAAACGAAGATATCGCTGATGCCGCATATCAAACTCACTGTGAAGTTCTGAAAACACCAGAAAACGTGTATTTCGCATTAAATAGCACGAAAACAGCGATCTCGGTGATTCTGCACACTTGTCACAGAAGAATCATGCACATTATCACTGAAAATGCATATCTCACCTGGAAACCCAACGAAACCGAAGATATCGCTGTTTCCGCATATCAAACGCATTGTAGAGTGCTGAAAGCACCAGGAAACGTGGTTTTCGCATTCAATAGCACGAAAACAGCGATTTCTGTGATTCTGCATACTTCTCGCAGAAGGATATCCAAGATTATCGTAGAAAATGCATTTCTCATCTTGAAACCCCACGAAAACGAAGATATCGCAGTCTCCGCATATCAAACTCACTGTGAAGTTCTGAAAACACCAGAAAACGTGTTTTTCGCATTCAATAGCACGAAAACAGCGATTCCGGTGATTCTGCACACTTCTAACAGCAGAATCATCAAGATTATCACTGAAAATGCATATCTCAGCTGGAAACCCAACGAAACCGAAGACATCGCAGTTTCCGCATGTCAAACGCACTATGGAGTGCTGAAAACTCCAGAAAACGTGTTTTTCGCATTAAGTAGCACGAAAACAGCGATTTCGGTTATTCTGCACGCTTCTCACAGAAGAAACACGAAGATTATCACTGAAAATGCATGTCTTAGCTGGCAACCACACGAAAACGAAGATATCGCAGTTTCCGCATATCAAACGCACTGTGAAGTTCTGAAAACACCAGAAAACGTGTTTTTCGCATTAAATAGCTCGAAACGAGCGATCTAGATGATTCTGCATACTTCTGCCTGAAGTCGCACCAAGATTATCGTAGAAAATGTATATCTCAGCTTGAAACCCGACCGATACCAAGATATCTACGGTTCTGCATGTCAAACGTACTGTGGAGTGGTGAATACACCAGAAAACGTGTTTCTCGCATTAAAT
Source organism: Anthophora plumipes (assembly GCA_951804975.1). Classification (NCBI taxonomy): domain Eukaryota; kingdom Metazoa; phylum Arthropoda; class Insecta; order Hymenoptera; family Apidae; genus Anthophora; species Anthophora plumipes. Next base: position 1,149,113 of record CATORF010000448.1, read on the forward strand.
AGCTCGAAAAGAGCGATCGCAATTATTCTGCATACTTCTGACTGAAGTCTCACCAAGATTATCGCAGAAAATGCATATCTCAGCTTGAAACCCGACCGAAACCAAGATATCTCCGGTTCTGCATATCAAACGCTCTGTGGAGTGGTCAAAACACCAGATAACGTGCTGCTCGCATTATGTAGCTCGAAAAGAGCGTTCTGGATGATTCTGCATACTTCTCATAGATGAAACACAAAGATTATCGCAGAAAATGCATATTTCAGCTGGAAACCCCACGAAAACCATGTTATCGGCGGCTCTACATATCCAACGCACTGTGGAGAGGTCAAAACACCAGAAAACTTGTTTTTTCGCATTAAATAGCTCGAAACGAGCGATCTAGATATTTCTACATACTTCTGACTGAAGTCTCACCAAGATTATCGCATGAAATGCATATCTCAGCTGGAAACCCCACGAAAACCAAGTTATCGCCGGTTCTGCATATCAAACGCCCTGTGGAGTGATGAAAACACCAGATAACGTGTTTCTCGCATTAAATAGCTCGAATAGAGCGATCTCGATGATTCTGCATACTTCTGACAGAAGACTCACAAAGATTATCGCAGAAAATGCATATTTCTGCTGGAAACCCCACGAAAACCAAGTTATCGGCGGCTCTACATATCAAACGCACTGTGGAGTGGTCAAAACACCAGGAAACTCGTTTTTTCGCTTTAAATAGCTCGAAACGAGCGATCTAGATGATTCTGCATACTTCTAACTGAAGTCTCACCAATATTATCGCAGAAAATGCATATCTCAGCTTGAAACCCGAACGAAACCAAGGTATCTCCGTTTCTGCATGTCAAACGTACTGTGGAGTGGTGAATACACCAGAAAACGTGTTTCTCGCATTAAATAGCTCGAAAAGAGCGATCTCGATTATTCTGCATACTTCTGACTGAAGTCTCACCAAGATTATCGCAGAAAATGCATATCTCAGCTTGAAACCCGACCGAAACCAAGATATCTCCGGTTCTGCATAACAAACGCACTGCGGTGTGGTCAAAACACCAGATAACGTGTTTCTCGCTTAAATAGCTCGAAAAGAGCGATATGGATGATTCTGCATACTTCGGACAGATGTCTCACCAATATTATCGCAGAAACTTCATATCACAGCTTGAAACCTTGCGAAAATCAAGATGTCGCCGGTTCTGCATATCAAACGCACTGTGGAGTGGTGAAAACACCAGAAAACGTGTTACTCGCATTAACTAGCTCGAAAAGAGCGTTCTGGATGATTCTGCATACTTCTCATAGATGAAACACAAAGATTATCGCAGAAAATGCATATTTCAGCTGGAAACCCCACGAAAACCATATTATCGGCGGCTCTACATATGAAACGCACTCTGGAGTGGTCAAAACACCAGAAAACTTGTTTTTTCGCATTAAATAGCTCGAAACGAGCGATCTAGATATTTCTGCATACTTCTGACTGAAGTCTCACCAAGATTATCGCAGGAAATGCATATCTCAGCTGGAAACCCCACGAAAACCAAGATATCGCCGTTTCTGCATATCAAACGCCCTGTGGAGTGATGAAAACACTAGATAATGTGTTTCTCGCATTAAATGGCTCGAATAGAGCGATCTCGATGATTCTGCATACTTCTGAAAGAAGACTCACAAAGATTATCGCAGAAAATGCATATCTCAGCTGGAAACACCACGAAAATCAAGATATCGCCGGCTCTACATATCAAACGCACTGTGGAGTGGTCAAAACACCAGAGAACTTGTTTTTTCGCAATAAATAGCTCAAAACGAGCGATCTAGATGATTCTGTATACTTCTAACTGAAGTCTCACCAATATTTTCGCAGAAAATGCATATCTCAGCTTGAAACCCGACAGAAACCAAGGTATCTCCGTTTCTGCTTGTCAAACGTACTGTGGAGTGGTGAATACACCAGAAAACGTGTTTCTCGCATTAAATAGCTCGAAAAGAGGGATCTAGATGATTCTGCATACTTCGGACAGAAGTCTCACGAATATTATCACAGAAAATGCATATCTCAGCTTGAAACCTCACGAAAATCAAGATGTCGCCGGTTCTGCATATCAAACGCACTGTGGAGTGGTGAAAACAACCAGATAACGTGTTCCTCGCATTAAATAGCTCGAAACGAGCGAACTAGATGATTCTGCATACTTCTGACTGAAGACTCACCAAGATTATCGCAGAAAATGCATATTTCAGCTTGAAACCTCTCGAAAATCAAGATGTCGCCGGTACTGCATATCAAACGCACTGTGGAGTGCTGAAAACAACCAGATAAGGTGTTTCTCGCATTAAATTGCTCGAAACGAGCGAACTCGATGATTCTGCATACTTCTGACAGAAGTCGCACCAAGATCGTCGGAGAAAATGCATACCTCAGGATGAAAACCGACGAAAACCAAGATTTCGCTATTTCTGCATGTCAAACGTACTGTGGAGTGGTGAATACACCAGAAAACGTGTTTCTCGCATTAAATAGCTCGAAAAGAGCGATCTAGATGATTCTGAATACTTCTGACAGAAGAGACACCAAGATTATCGCAGAATATGCATATCTCAGCTGGAAACACCACGAAAATCAAGATATCGCCGGCTCTACATATCAAACTCACTGTGGAGTGGTCAAAACACCAGAAAACTTGTTTTTTCGCAATAAATAGCTCGAAACGAGCGATCTAGATGATTCTGCATACTTCTAACTGAAGTCTCACCAATATTATCGCAGAAAATACATATCTCAGCTTGAAACCCGACCGAAACCAAGGTATCTCCGTTTCTGCTTGTCAAACGTACTGTGGAGTGGTGAATACACCAGAAAACGTGTTTCTCGCATTAAATAGCTCGAAAAGAGCGATCTAGATGATTCTGCATACTTCGGACAGATGTCTCACCAATATTATCGCAGAAAATGCATATCTCAGCTTGAAACCCGTCGAAAACCAAGATGTCGCCGTTTCTGCAAATCAAACGCACTGTGGTGTGGTGAAAACACCAGAAAACTTGTTTTTTCGCATTAAATAGCTCGAAAAGAGCGATCTAGATGATTCTTCATACTTCAGACTGAAGTCTCACCGAGATTATCGCAGAAAATACATGTCTCTGCTGGAAACACCGCGAAAATCAAGATATCGCCGGTTCTGCATATCAAAGGCACTGTGGAATGTTGAAAACTGCAGAAAACGTGTTTCTCGCATTAAATAGCTCGAAAAGAGCGATCTAGATGATTCTGCATACTTCGGAAAGAAGTCTCACCAATATTATCGCAGAAAATGCATATCTCAGCTTGAAACCCGACGAAAACCAAGATGTCGCCGGTTCTGCATATCAACCGCAGTGTGGGATGGTGAAAACACCAGAAAACTTGTTTTTTCGCATTAAATAGCTCGAAAAGAGCGATCTAGATGATTCTTCATACTTCAGACTGAAGTCTCAACGAGATTATCGCAGAAAATACATGCCTCAGCTGGAAACACCGCGAAAATCAAGATATCGCCGGTTCTGCATTTCAAACGCACTGTGGAATGTTGAAAACTGCAGAAAACGTGTTTCTCGCATTAAACAGCTCGAAAAGAGCGATCTAGATGATTCTGCATACTTCGGACAGAAGTCTCACCAATATTATCACAGAAAATGCATATCTCAGCTTGAAACCTCACGAAAATCAAGATGTCGCCGGGTCTGCATATCAAACGCACTGTGGAGTGGTGAAAACAACCAGATAACGTGTTTCTCGCATTAAATAGCTCGAAACGAGCGAACTAGATGATTCTACATACTTCTGACTGAACACTCACCAAGATTATCGCAGAAAATGCATATTTCAGCTGGAAACCCCACAAAAACCATGTTATCGGCGGCTCTACATATCAAACGCACTGTGGTGTGGTCAAAACACCAGAAAACTTGTTTTTTCGCTTTAAATAGCTCGAAACGAGCGATCTAGATGATTCTGCATACTTCTGACTGAAGTCTCACCAAGATTATCGCAGGAAATGCATATCTCAGCTGGAAACTCCACGAAAACCAAGATATCGCCGTTTCTGCATATCAAACGCCCTGTGGAGTGATGAAAACACCAGATAACGTGTTTCTCGCATTAAATAGCTCGAAACGAGCGAACTAGATGATTCTACATACTTCTGACTGAACACTCACCAAGATTATCGCAGAAAATGCATATCTCAGCTTGAAACCTCACGAAAATCAAGATGTCGCCGGTTCTGCATGTCAAACGTACTGTGGAGTGGTGAATACACCAGAAAACGTGTTTCTCGCATTAAATAGCTCGAAAAGAGCGATCTCGATTATTCTGCATACTTCTGACTGAAGTCTCACCCAGATTATCGCAGAAAATGCATATCTCAGCTTGAAACCCGACCGAAACCAAGATATCTCCGGTTCTGCATATCAAACGCTCTGTGGAGTGGTCAAAACACCAGCTAACGTGTTGCTCGCATTAAGTAGCTCGAAAAGAGCGATATCGATGATTCTGCATACATCTGACAGAAGTCTGACCAATATTATAGCAGAAAATGCATATCTCAGCTTGAAATCCGTCGAAAACCAAGATGTCGCCGTTTCTGCATATCAAACGCACTGTGGAGTGGTCAAAACACCAGAAAACTTGTTTTTTCGCAATAAATAGCTCGAAACGAGCGATCTAGATGATTCTGTATACTTCTAACTGAAGTGTCACCAATATTATCGCAGAAAATGCATATCTCAGCTTGAAACCCGACAGAAACCAAGGTATCTCCGTTTCTGCATGTCAAACGTACTGTGGAGTGGTGAATACAACAGAAAACGTGTTTCTCGCATTAAATAGCTCGAAAAGAGGGATCTCGATTATTCTGCATACTTCTGACTGAATTCTCACCAATATTATCGCAGAAAATGCATATCTCAGCTTGAAACCTCACGAAAATCAAGATGTCGCAGGTTCTGCATATCAAACGCCCTGTGGAGTGTTGAAAACACCAGAAAACGTGTTTCTCGCATTAAATAGCTCGAAAAGAGCGATCTAGATGATTCTGCATACTTCTGTCAGAAGACTCACCAATATGCTCGCAGAAAATGCATATCTCAGCTTGAAACCTCACGAAAATCAAGATGTGGCCGGTTCTGATTTTCAAACGCCCTGTGGAGCGATGAAAACACCAGATAACGTGCTTCTCGCATTAAATAGCTCGAATAGAGCGATATCGATGATTCTGCATACTTCTGACAGAAGACTCACAAAGATTATCGCAGAAAATGCATATCTCAGCTTGAAACCTCACGAAAATCAAGATGTCGCCGGTTCTGCATATCAAACGCCCTGTGGAGCGATGAAAACACCAGAAAACGTGTTTCTCGCATTAAACAGCTCGAAAAGAGCGATCTAGATGTTTCTGCATACTTCGGACAGAAGTCTCACCAATATTGTCGCAGACAATGCATATCTCAGCTTGAAACCCGAACGAAACCAAGTTATCGGCGGCTCTGCATATCAAACGCACTGTGGAGTGGTGAAAACAACCAGATAACGCGTTTCTCGCATTAAATAGCTCGAAACGTGCGATCTAGATGATTCTGCATACTTCTGACTGAAGTCTCACCAATATTATCGCAGAAAATGCATATTTCAGTTGGAAACACCACGAAAACCAAGATATCGCCGGTTCTGCATATCAAACGCCCTGTGGAGCGATGAAAACACCAGATAACGTGCTTCTCGCATTAAATAGCTCGAAAAGAGCGATATCGATGATTCTGCATACTTCTAACAGAAGACTCACAAAGATTATCGCAGGAAATGCATATCTCAGCTGGAAACCCGACGAAAACCAAGATATCGCCGGTTCTGCATATCAAACGCCCTGTGGAGCGATGAAAACACCAGAAAACGTGTTTCTCGCATTAAACAGCTCGAAAAGAGCGATCTAGATGATTCTGCATACTTCGGACAGAAGTCTCACCAATATTATCACAGAAAATGCATATCTCAGCTTGAAACCTCACGAAAATCAAGATGTCGCCGGGTCTGCATATCAAACGCACTGTGGAGTGGTGAAAACAACCAGATAACGTGTTTCTCGCATTAAATAGCTCGAAACGAGCGAACTAGATGATTCTACATACTTCTGACTGAACACTCACCAAGATTATCGCAGAAAATGCATATTTCAGCTGGAAACCCCACAAAAACCATGTTATCGGCGGCTCTACATATCAAACGCACTGTGGAGTGGACAAAACACCAGAAAACTTGTTTTTTCGCTTTAAATAGCTCGAAACGAGCGATCTAGATGATTCTGCATACTTCTGACTGAAGTCTCACCAAGATTATCGCAGGAAATGCATATCTCAGCTGGAAACTCCACGAAAACCAAGATATCGCCGTTTCTGCATATCAAACGCCCTGTGGAGTGATGAAAACACCAGATAACGTGTTTCTCGCATTAAATAGCTCGAAACGAGCGAACTAGATGATTCTACATACTTCTGACTGAACACTCACCAAGATTATCGCAGAAAATGCATATCTCAGCTTGAAACCTCACGAAAATCAAGATGTCGCCGGTTCTGCATGTCAAACGTACTGTGGAGTGGTGAATACACCAGAAAACGTGTTTCTCGCATTAAATAGCTCGAAAAGAGCGATCTCGATTATTCTGCATACTTCTGACTGAAGTCTCACCCAGATTATCGCAGAAAATGCATATCTCAGCTTGAAACCCGACCGAAACCAAGATATCTCCGGTTCTGCATATCAAACGCTCTGTGGAGTGGTCAAAACACCAGCTAACGTGTTGCTCGCATTAAGTAGCTCGAAAAGAGCGATATCGATGATTCTGCATACATCTGACAGAAGTCTGACCAATATTATAGCAGAAAATGCATATCTCAGCTTGAAATCCGTCGAAAACCAAGATGTCGCCGTTTCTGCATATCAAACGCACTGTGGAGTGGTCAAAACACCAGAAAACTTGTTTTTTCGCAATAAATAGCTCGAAACGAGCGATCTAGATGATTCTGTATACTTCTAACTGAAGTGTCACCAATATTATCGCAGAAAATGCATATCTCAGCTTGAAACCCGACAGAAACCAAGGTATCTCCGTTTCTGCATGTCAAACGTACTGTGGAGTGGTGAATACACCAGAAAACGTGTTTCTCGCATTAAATAGCTCGAAAAGAGGGATCTCGATTATTCTGCATACTTCTGACTGAATTCTCACCAAGATTATCGCAGAAAATGCATATCTCAGCTTGAAACCTCACGAAAATCAAGATGTCGCAGGTTCTGCATATCAAACGCCCTGTGGAGTGTTGAAAACACCAGAAAACTTGTTTTTTCGCAATAAATAGCTCGAAACGAGCGATCTAGATGATTCTGCATACTTCTGACTGACGTCTCACCAATATTATCGCAGAAAATGCATATCTCAGATGGAAACCCCACGGAAACCAAGATATCGCAGGTTCTGCATATCAAACGCCCTGTGAAGTGTTGAAAACACCAGATAATGTGTTTGTCGCATTAAATAGCTCGAAACGAGCGATCTAGATGATTCTGCATACTTCTAACTGACGTCTCACCAATATTATCATAGAAACTGCATATCTCAGCTTGAAACCCGACCGAAACCAAGATATCTCCGTTTCTGCATGTCAAACGTACTGTGGAGTGGCCAAAACACCAGATAACGTGCTGCTCGCATTAAATAGCTCGAAACGAGCGATCTAGATGATTCTGCATACTTCTGACTGACGTCTCACCAATATTATCGCAGAAAATGCATATCTCAGCTTGAAACCCGAACGAAACCAAGTTATCGGCGGCTCTGCATATCAAACGCACTGTGGAGTGGTGAAAACAACCAGATAACGCGTTTCTCGCATTAAATAGCTCGAAACGAGCGATCTAGATGATTCTGCATACTTCTGACTGAAGTCTCACCAATATTATCGCAGAAAATGCATATTTCAGTTGGAAACACCACGAAAACCAAGATATCGCCAGTTCTGCATATCAAACGCCCTGTGGAGTGGTGAATACACCAGAAAACGTGTTTCTCGCATTAAATAGCTCGAAAAGAGCGATCTAGATGATTCTGCATACTTCTGTCAGAAGACTCACCAATATGCTCGCAGAAAATGCATATCTCAGCTTGAAACCTCACGAAAATCAAGATGTGGCCGGTTCTGATTTTCAAACGCCCTGTGGAGCGATGAAAACACCAGATAACGTGCTTCTCGCATTAAATAGCTCGAATAGAGCGATTTCGATGATTCTGCATACTTCTAACAGAAGACTCACAAAGATTATCGCAGGAAATGCATATCTCAGCTGGAAACCCGACGAAAACCAAGATATCGCCGGTTCTGCATATCAAACGCCCTGTGGAGCGATGAAAACACCAGATAACGTGCTTCTCGCATTAAATAGCTCGAAAAGAGCGATCTAGATGATTCTGCATACTTTTGACAGAAGACTCACCAAGATTATCGCAGAAAATGCATTTTCCAGCTGGAAACCCCACGAAAACCAAGTTATAGGCGGCTCTACATATCAAACGCACTGTGGTGTGGTCAAAACACCAGATAACGTGTTTCTCGCATTAAATAGGTCGAAAAGAGCAATCTCGATGTTTCTGCATACTTCTGACAGAAGTCTGACCAAGATTATCGCAGAAAATGCATATCTGAGCTTGAAACCCCACGAAAACCAAGATATCGCAGGTTCTGCATATCAAACGCACTGTGGAGCGGTGAAAACACCAGATAACGTGTTTCTCGCATTAAATAGGTCGAAAAGAGCAATCTGGATGTTTCTGCATACTTCTAACAGAAGACTCACAAAGATTATCGCAGGAAATGCATATCTCAGCTTGAAACCCGACCGAAACCAAGGTATCTCCGTTTCTGCTTGTCAAACGTACTGTGGTGTGGTGAATACACCAGAAAACGTGTTTCTCGCATTAAATAGCTCGAAAAGAGCGATCTAGATGATTCTGCATACTTTTGACAGAAGACTCACCAAGATTATCGCAGAAAATGCATTTTCCAGCTGGAAACCCCACGAAAACCAAGTTATAGGCGGCTCTACATATCAAACGCACTGTGGTGTGGTCAAAACACCAGATAACGTGTTTCTCGCATTAAATAGGTCGAAAAGAGCAATCTCGATGATTCTGCATACTTCGGACAGAAGTCTCACCAAGATTATCGCAGAAAATGCATATCTGAACTTGAAACCCCACGAAAACCATGATATCGCAGGTTCTGCATATCAAACGCACTGTGGAGCGGTGAAAACACCACATAACGTGTTTCTCGCATTAAATAGGTCGAAAAGAGCAATCTCGATGTTTCTGCATACTTCTGACAGAAGTCTGACCAAGATTATCGCAGAAAATGCATATCTGAGCTTGAAACCCCACGATAACCAACATATCGTCGGTTCTGCATATCATCCGCACTGTGGAGTGGTGAAAACACCAGATAACGTGTTTCTCGCATTAAATAGCTCGAAACGAGCGATCTCGAAGATTAAGCATACTTCTGACTGAAGTCTCACCATGATTATCGTAGAAAATGCATATCGCAGCTGGAAACACCACGAAAATCAAGATATCGCCGGTTCTGCATATCAAACGTACTGTGGAATTTTGAAAACCCCAGAAAAGTTGTTTTTTCGCATTAAATAGCTCGAAAAGGGCGATCTAGATGATTCTGCATACTTCTGACTGAAGTCTCACCAATATTATCGCAGAAAATGCATATCTCAGCTTGAACCCCGACGAAATCCAAGATGTCGCCGGTTCTGCATATCAAACGCACTGTGGAGTGGTGAAAACACCAGAAAACGTGTTTCTCGCATTAAGCAGCTCGACAAGAGCGATCTAGATGATTCTGCATACTTCTGACTGAAGTCTCACCAATATTATCGCAGAAAATGCATATCTCAGCTTGAAACCTCACGAAAATCAAGATGTCGCCGGTTCTGCATATCAAACGCACTGTGGAGTGGTGAAAACCACCAGAGAACGTGTTTCTCGCATTAAATAGATCGAAAAGAGGGATCTCGATGATTCTGCAAACTTCTGTCAGAAGACTCACCAAGATTATCGCAGAAAATGCATATCTCAGCTTGAACCCCGACGAAATCCAAGATGTCGCCGGTTCTGCATATCAAACGCACTGTGGAGTGGTGAAAACACCAGATAACGTGTTTCTCGCACTAAATAGCTCGAAACGAGCGATCTCGATGATTAAGCATACTTCGGACAGAAGTCTCACCAAGATTATCGCAGATAATGCATATCTCAGCTGGAAACCCCACGAAAACCAAGATATCGCCGGTTCTGCATATCAAACGCACTGTGGAGTGGTCAAAACACCAGAAAAGTTGTTTTTTCGCATTATATAGCTCGAATAGAGCGATCTCGATGATTCTGCATACTTCTGACAGAAGACTCACCAGGATTATCGCAGAAAATGCATATTTCAGCTGGAAACCCCACGAAAACCAAGTTATCGGCGGCTCTACATATCAAACGCACTGTGGAGTGGTCAAATCACCAGAAAGCTTGTTTTTTCGCATTAAATAGCTCGAAAAGAGAGTTCTCGATGATTCTGCATACCTCTCATAGATGAAACACAAAGATTATCGCAGAAAATGCATATTTCAGCTGGAAACCACACGAAAACCAAGTTATCGTCGGTTCTGCATATCAAACGCACTGTGGAGTGGTGAAAACACCAGATAACGTGTTTCTCGCACTAAATAGCTCGAAACGAGCGATCTCGATGATTAAGCATACTTCGGACAGAGGTCTCACCAAGATTTTCGCAGAAAATGCATATCTGAGCTTCAAAACCCCACGAAATCCAACATATCGTCGGTTCTGCATGTCATACGCACTGTGGAGTGGTGAAAACACCAGATAACGTGTTTCTCGCACTAAATAGCTCGAAACGAGCGATCTCGATGATTAAGCATACTTCGGACAGAAGTCTCACCAAGATTATCGCAGAAAATGCATATCTCAGGTGGAAACCCCACGAAATCCAAGATATCGCCGGTTCTGCATATCAGACGCACTGTGGAATGTTGAATACACCAGGAAACTTGTTTTTTTGCATTAAATTGATCGACAAGAGCGATCTAGATGATTCTGCATACTTCTGACTGATGTCTCACCAAGATTATCGCAGAAAATGCATATCTCAGCTTGAAACCTCACGAAAACCAAGTTATCTCGTGTTCGGCACATTAAACGTACTGTGGAGCGGTGAAAACCCCAGAAAAGTTGTTTTTTCGCATTAAATAGCTCGAAAAGGGCGATCTAGATGATTCTGCATACTTCTGACTGAAGTCTCACCAATATTATCGCAGAAAATGCATATCTCAGCTTGAACCCCGACGAAATCCAAGATGTCGCCGGTTCTGCATATCAAACGCACTGTGGAGTGGTGAAAACACCAGAAAACGTGTTTCTCGCATTAAGCAGCTCGACAAGAGCGATCTAGATGATTCTGCATACTTCTGACTGAAGTCTCACCAATATTATCGCAGAAAATGCATATCTCAGCTTGAAACCTCACGAAAATCAAGATGTCGCCGGTTCTGCATATCAAACGCACTGTGGAGTGGTGAAAACCACCAGAGAACGTGTTTCTCGCATTAAATAGATCGAAAAGAGGGATCTCGATGATTCTGCAAACTTCTGTCAGAAGACTCACCAAGATTATCGCAGAAAATGCATATCTCAGCTTAAACCCCGACGAAATCCAAGATGTCGCCGGTTCTGCATATCAAACGCACTGTGGAGTGGTGAAAACACCAGATAACGTGTTTCTCGCATTAAATAGCTCGAAAAGAGGAATCTCGATGATTCTGCATACTTCCGACAGAAGACTCACCAAGATTATCGCAGAAAATGCATATCTCAGCTTGAAACCTCACGAAAACCAAGTCATCTCGTGTTCGGCACATTAAATGTACTGTGGAGCGGTGAAATCACCAGAAAACGTGTTTCTCGCATTAAATAGCTCGAAAAGAGGAATCTCGATGATTCTGCATACTTCTGACAGAAGACTTACCAATATTATCGCAGAAAATGCATGTCTCAGTTTGAACCCCGACTAAAGCAAAGATGTCGCCGGTTCTGCATATCAAACGCACTGTGGAGTGGTGAAAACACCAGATAACGTGTTTCTCGCATTAAACAGCTCGAAAAGAGCTTTCTCGATGATTCTGCATACTTCTGACAGAAGAATCACCAAGATTATCGCAGAAAATGCATGTCTCAGTTTGAACCCCGACTAAAGCAAAGATGTCGCCGGTTCTGCATATCAAACGCCCTGTGGAGTGGTGTAAACACCAGATAACGTGTTTCTCGCATTAAATAGCTCGAAAAGAGGAATCTCGATGATTCTGCATACTTCCGACAGAAGACTCACCAAGATTATCGCAGACAATGCATATCTCAGCTGGAAACACCACGAAAATCAAGATATCGCCGGTTCTGCATATCAAACGCACTGTGGAATGTTGAAAACACCAGAAAACGTGCTTCTCGCATTAAATAGATCGACAAGAGCGATCTAGATGAGTCTGCATACTTCTGACTGAAGTCTCACCAAGATTATCGCAGAAAATGCATATCTCAGCTTGAAACCTCACGAAAACCAAGTTATCTCCGGTTCGGCACATCAAACGTACTGTGGAGTGGTGAAAACACCAGAAAACGTGTTCCTCGCATTAAATAGTTCGAAAAGAGCGATCCCGATGATTCTGCATACTTCTGGCAGAAGTCTCACCAAGATTATCGCAGAAAATGCATATCTCAGCTTGAAACCCGACCGAAACCAAGATATCTCCGTTTCTGCATGTCAAACGTACTGTGGAGTGGTGAATACACCAGAAAACATGCTTCTCGCATTAAATAGCTCGAAAAGAGCGATCTAGATGATTCTGCACACTTGTCACAGAAGAATCATGAAGATTATCACTGAAAATGAATATCTCATCTGGAAACCCCACGAAAACCAAGATATCGCAGGTTCTGCATATAAAACGCCCTGTGGAGTGATGAAAACACCAGATAACGTGTTTCTCGCATTAAATAGCTCGAAACGAGCGATCTAGATGATTCTGCATACTTCTGACAGAAGACTCACCAAGATTATCGCAGAAAATGCATATCTCAGCTGGAAACATCACGAAAATCAACATATCGCCGGTTCTGCATATCAGACGCACTGTGGAGTGGTGAAAACACCAGAAAACGTGTTTCTCGCATTAACTAGCTCGAAAAGAGCGATCTCGATGATTCTGCATACTTCTGACAGAAGACTCACAAAGATTATCGCAGAAAATGCATATCTCAGCTTGAAACCCGACCGAAACCAAGATATCTCCGTTTCTGCATGTCAAACGTACTGTGGAGTGGTGAACTCACCAGAAAACATGTTTCACGCATTAAATAGCTCGAAAAGAGCGATCTAGATGATTCTGCACACTTGTCACAGAAGAATCATGAAGATTATCACTGAAAATGCATATCTCATCTGGAAACCCCACGAAAACCACGATGTCGCCGGTTCTACATATCAAACGCACTGTGGGGTGGTGAAAACACCAGAAAACGTGTTTCTCGCATTAAATAGCTCGAAAAGAGCGATCTAGATGCTTCTGCATACTTCTGACAGAAGACTCACCAAGATTATCGCAGAAAATGCATATCTCAGCTGGAAACATCACGAAAATCAAGATATCGCCGGTACTGCATATCAACCGCACTGTGGAGTGGTGAAAACACCAGAAAACGTGTTTCACGCATTAAATAGCTCGATACGAGCGATCTAGATGATTCTGCATACTTCTGTCTGAAGTCTCACCAATATTATCGCAGAAAATGCATATCTCAGCTTGAAACCCGACGAAATCCAAGACGTCGCCGGTTCTGCATATCAAACGCACTGTGGAGTGGTGAAAACAACCAGATAACGTGTTTCTCGCATTAAATAGCTCGAAACGAGCGATCTAGATGATTCTGCATACTTCTGACTGAAGTTTCACCATTATTATCGCAGAAAATGCATATTTCAGCTGGAAACACCACGAAATTCAAGATATCGCCGGTTCTGCATATCAAACGCACTGTGGAATTTTGAAAACACCAGAAAAGTTGTTTTTTCGCATTAAATAGCTCGAAAAGGACGATCTAGATAATTCTGCATACTTCTGACTGTAGTCTCACTAATATTATCGCAGAAAATGCATATCTCAGCTTGAAACCTCACGAAAATCAAGATGTCGCCGGATCTGCATATCAAACGCACTGTGGAGTGGTGAAAACAACCAGATGTCGTGTTTCGCGCATTAAATAGCTCGAAAAGAGCGATCCCGATGATTCTGCATACCTCTGACAGAAGACCCACCAAGATTATCGCAGAAAATGCATATCTCAGCTTGAACCCCGACGAAATCCAAGATGTCGCCGGTTCTGCATATCAAACGCACTGTGGAGTGGTGAAAACACCAGATAACGTGTTTCTCGCACTAAATAGCTCGAAACGAGCGATCTCGATGATTAAGCATACTTCGGACAGAGGTCTCACCAAGATTTTCGCAGAAAATGCATATCTGAGCTTGAAACCCCACGAAATCCAACATATCGTCGGTTCTGCATGTCATACGCACTGTGGAGTGGTGAAAACACCAGATAACGTGTTTCTCGCACTAAATAGCTCGAAACGAGCGATCTCGATGATTAAGCATACTTCGGACAGAAGTCTCACCAAGATTATCGCAGAAAATGCATATCTCAGGTGGAAACCCCACGAAATCCAAGATATCGCCGGTTCTGCATATCAGACGCACTGTGGAATGTTGAATACACCAGGAAACTTGTTTTTTTGCATTAAATTGATCGACAAGAGCGATCTCGATGATTCTGCATACTTCTGACAGAAGACTCACCAGGATTATCGCAGAAAATGCATATTTCAGCTGGAAACCCCACGAAAACCAAGTTATCGGCGGCTCTACATATCAAACGCACTGTGGAGTGGTCAAATCACCAGAAAACTTGTTTTTTCGCATTAAATAGCTCGAAAAGAGAGTTCTCGATGATTCTGCATACCTCTCATAGATGAAACACAAAGATTATCGCAGAAAATGCATATTTCAGCTGGAAACCACACGAAAACCAAGTTATCGTCGGTTCTGCATATCAAACGCACTGTGGAGTGGTGAAAACACCAGATAACGTGTTTCTCGCACTAAATAGCTCGAAACGAGCGATCTCGATGATTAAGCATACTTCGGACAGAGGTCTCACCAAGATTTTCGCAGAAAATGCATATCTGAGCTTGAAACCCCACGAAATCCAACATATCGTCGGTTCTGCATGTCATACGCACTGTGGAGTGGTGAAAACACCAGATAACGTGTTTCTCGCACTAAATAGCTCGAAACGAGCGATCTCGATGATTAAGCATACTTCGGACAGAAGTCTCACCAAGATTATCGCAGAAAATGCATATCTCAGGTGGAAACCCCACGAAATCCAAGATATCGCCGGTTCTGCATATCAGACGCACTGTGGAATGTTGAATACACCAGGAAACTTGTTTTTTTGCATTAAATTGATCGACAAGAGCGATCTAGATGATTCTGCATACTTCTGACTGATGTCTCACCAAGATTATCGCAGAAAATGCATATCTCAGCTTGAAACCTCACGAAAACCAAGTTATCTCGTGTTCGGCACATTAAACGTACTGTGGAGCGGTGAAAACACCAGAAAACGTGTTTCTCGCATTAAATAGCTCGAAAAGAGGAATCTCGATGATTCTGCATACTTCTGACAGAAGACTTACCAATATTATCGCAGAAAATGCATGTCTCAGTTTGAACCCCGACTAAAGCAAAGATGTCGCCGGTTCTGCATATCAAACGCACTGTGGAGTGGTGAAAACACCAGATAACGTGTTTCTCGCATTAAACAGCTCGAAAAGAGCTTTCTCGATGATTCTGCATACTTCTGACAGAAGAATCACCAAGATTATCGCAGAAAATGCATGTCTCAGTTTGAACCCCGACTAAAGCAAAGATGTCGCCGGTTCTGCATATCAAACGCCCTGTGGAGTGGTGTAAACACCAGATAACGTGTTTCTCGCATTAAATAGCTCGAAAAGAGGAATCTCGATGATTCTGCATACTTCCGACAGAAGACTCACCAAGATTATCGCAGACAATGCATATCTCAGCTGGAAACACCACGAAAATCAAGATATCGCCGGTTCTGCATATCAAACGCACTGTGGAATGTTGAAAACACCAGAAAACGTGCTTCTCGCATTAAATAGATCGACAAGAGCGATCCCGATGATTCTGCATACCTCTGACAGAAGTCTCACCAAGATGATCGTAGAAAATGCATATCTCAGCTGGAAACACCACGAAAATCAAGATATCGCCGGTTCTGCATATCAAACATACTGTGGAGTGGTGAAAACCACCAGATGTCGTGTTTCTCGCATTAAATAGCTCGAAAAGAGCGATCCCGATAATTCGCAAACTTCTGACAGAAGTCTCACCAAGATGATCGTAGAAAATGCTTATCTCAGCTTGATACCCTACGACAGCCAAGATGTCGCCGGTTCTGCATATCAAACGCACTGTGGAGTGGTGAAAACACCAGATAACGTGTTTTTCGCATTAACTAGCTCGAAAAGAGCGATCTCGAAGATTCTGCATACTTCTGACAGAATACTCACCAAGATTATCGCTGAAAATGCATATCTCAGCTGGAAAGACCACGAAAATCAAGATGTCGCCGGTTCTGCATATCAAACGCACTGTGGAGTGGTGAAAACAACCAGATGTCGTGTTTCTCGCACAAAATAGATCGAAAAGGACGATCTAGATGATTCTGCATACTTCTGACTGAAGTCTCACCAATATTATCGCAGAAAACGCATATCTCAGCTTGAAACCTCACGAAAATCAAGATGTCGCCGGTTCTGCATATCAAACGCACTGTGGAGTGGTGAAAACAACCAGATGTCGTGTTTCTCGCATTAAATAGCTCGAAAAGAGCGATCCCGATGATTCTGCATACCTCTGACAGAAGACTCACCAAGATTATCGCAGAAAATGCATATCTCAGGTTGAAACCTCACGAAAATCAAGATGTCGCCGGTTCTGCATATCAAACGCACTGTGGAGTGGTGAAAACACCAGATAACGTGTTTCTCGCATTAACTAGCTCGAAAAGAGCGATCCCGATGATTCTGCATACCTCTGACAGAAGTCTCACCAAGATGATCGTAGAAAATGCATATCTCAGCTTGAAACCTCACGATAATCAAGATGTCGCCGGTTCTGCATATCAAACGCACTGTGGAGTGGTGAAAACAACCAGATGTCGTGTTTCTCGCATTAAATAGCTCGAAAAGAGCGATCCCGATGTTTCTGCATACTTCTGACAGAAGTCTCACCAAGATGATCGTAGAAAATGCTTATCTCAGCTTGATACCCTACGACAGCCAAGATGTCGCCGGTTCTGCATATCAAACGCACTGTGGAGTGGTGAAAACACCAGATAACGTGTTTTTCGCATTAACTAGCTCGAAAAGAGCGATCTCGAAGATTCTGCATACCTCTGACAGAAGACTCACCAAGATTATCGCAGAAAATGCATATCTCAGGTTGAAACCTCACGAAAATCAAGATGTCGCCGGTTCTGCATATCAAACGCACTGTGGAGTGGTGAAAACAACCAGATGTCGTGTTTCTCGCATTAAATAGCTCGAAAAGAGCGATCCCGATGTTTCTGCATACTTCTGACAGAAGTCTCACCAAGATGATCGTAGAAAATGCATATCTCAGCTTGATACCCGACGAAAGCCAAGATGTCGCCGGGTCTGCATATCAAACGCAGTGTGGAGTGGCGAAAACACCAGATAACGTGTTTCTCGCATTAAGTAACTCGAACAGACGATCTCGAAGATTCTGCATACTTCTGACTGAAGTCTCACCAATATTATCGCAGAAAATGCATATCTCAGCTGGAAAGACCACGAAAATCAAGATATCGCCGGTTCGGCATATCAAACGCACTGTGGAGTGGTGAAAACACCAGAAGGCTATTTTTCGCATTAAATAGCTCGAAAAGAGCGATCCCGATGATTCAGCATACTTCTGACAGAAGTCTCACCAAGATTATCGTAGAAAATGCATATCTCAGCTTGATACCCTACGACAGCCAAGATGTCGCCGGTTCTGCATATCAAACGCACTGTGGAGTGGTGAAAACACCGGATAACGTGTTTCTCGCATTCAATAGCTCGAAAAGAGCGATATCGATGATTCTGCATACTTCTGACAGAAGTCTCACCAAGATGATCGTAGAAAATGCATATCTCAGCTTGATACCCTACGACAGCCAAGATGTCGCCGGTTCTGCATATCAAACGCACTGTGGAGTGGTGAAAACACCAGATAACGTGTTTCTCGCATTAAATAGCTCGAAAAGAGCGATCCCGATGTTTCTGCATACTTCTGACAGAAGTCTCACCAAGATGATCGTAGAAAATGCATATCTCAGCTGGAAACACCACGATAATCAAGATGTCGCCGGTTCTGCATATCAAACGCACTGTGGAGTGGTGAAAACAACCAGATGTCGTGTTTCTCGCATTAAATAGCTCGAAAAGAGCGATCCCGATGATTCTGCATACTTCTGACAGAAGACTCACCAAGATTATCGCTGAAAATGCATATCTCAGCTGGAAACACCACGAAAATCAAGATATCGCCGGTTCTGCATATCAAACGCACTGTGGAATTTTGAAAACACCAGAAAAGTAGTTTTTTCGCATTAAATAGCTCGAAAAGGATGATCTAGATGATTCTGCATGCTTCTGACTGAAGTCTCACCAATATTATCGTAGAAAATGCATATCTCAGCTTGATACCCGACGAAGGCCAAGATGTCGCCGGGTCTGCTTATCAAACGCAGTGTGGAGTGGTGAAAACACCAGATAACGTGTTTCTCGCATTAAGTAGCTCGAACAGAGCGATCTCGAAGATTCTGCATACTTCTGACAGAAGACTCACCAAGATGATCGTAGAAAATGCATATCTCAGCTGGAAACACCAGGAAAATCAAGATATCGCCGGTTCTGCATATCAAACGCACTGTGGAATTTTGAAAACACCAGAAAAGTTGTTTTTTCGCATTAAATAGCTCGAAAAGGACGATCTAGATGATTCTGCATACTTCTGACTGAAGTCTCACCAATATTCTCGCAGAAAATGCATATCTCAGCTTGAAACCTCACGAAAATCAAGATGTCGCCGGTTCTGCATATCAAACGCACTGTGGAGTGGTGAAAACAACCAGATGTCGTGTTTCTCGCATTCAATAGCTCGAAAAGAGCGATATCGATGATTCTGCATACCTCTGACAGAAGACTCACCAAGATTATCGCAGAAAATGCATATCTCAGGTTGAAACCTCACGAAAATCAAGATGTCGCCGGTTCTGCATATCAAACGCACTGTGGAGTGGTGAAAACACCAGATAACGTGTTTCTCGCATTAACTAGCTCGAAAAGAGCGATCCCGATGATTCTGCATACCTCTGACAGAAGTCTCACCAAGATGATCGTAGAAAATGCATATCTCAGCTTGAAACCTCACGATAATCAAGATGTCGCCGGTTCTGCATATCAAACGCACTGTGGAGTGGTGAAAACAACCAGATGTCGTGTTTCTCGCATTAAATAGCTCGAAAAGAGCGATCCCGATGTTTCTGCATACTTCTGACAGAAGTCTCACCAAGATGATCGTAGAAAATGCTTATCTCAGCTTGATACCCTACGACAGCCAAGATGTCGCCGGTTCTGCATATCAAACGCACTGTGGAGTGGTGAAAACACCAGATAACGTGTTTTTCGCATTAACTAGCTCGAAAAGAGCGATCTCGAAGATTCTGCATACCTCTGACAGAAGACTCACCAAGATTATCGCAGAAAATGCATATCTCAGGTTGAAACCTCACGAAAATCAAGATGTCGCCGGTTCTGCATATCAAACGCACTGTGGAATTTTGAAAACACCAGACAAGTAGTTTTTTCGCATTAAATAACTCGAAAAGGGCGATCTAGATGATTCTGCATACTTCTGACTGAAGTCTCACCAATATTATCGTAGAAAATGCATATCTCAGCTTGATACCCGACGAAAGCCAAGATGTCGCCGGGTCTGCATATCAAACGCAGTGTGGAGTGGTGAAAACACCAGATAACGTGTTTCTCGCATTAAGTAGCTCGAACAGAGCGATCCCGATGATTCTGCATACTTCTGACAGAAGTCTCACCAAGATGATCGTAGAAAATGCATATCTCAGCTTGATACCCGACGAAAGCCAAGATGTCGCCGGGTCTGCATATCAAACGCAGTGTGGAGTGGCGAAAACACCAGATAACGTGTTTCTCGCATTAAGTAACTCGAACAGACGATCTCGAAGATTCTGCATACTTCTGACTGAAGTCTCACCAATATTATCGCAGAAAATGCATATCTCAGCTGGAAAGACCACGAAAATCAAGATATCGCCGGTTCGGCATATCAAACGCACTGTGGAGTGGTGAAAACACCAGAAGGCTATTTTTCGCATTAAATAGCTCGAAAAGAGCGATCCCGATGATTCAGCATACTTCTGACAGAAGTCTCACCAAGATTATCGTAGAAAATGCATATCTCAGCTTGATACCCTACGACAGCCAAGATGTCGCCGGTTCTGCATATCAAACGCACTGTGGAGTGGTGAAAACACCGGATAACGTGTTTCTCGCATTCAATAGCTCGAAAAGAGCGATATCGATGATTCTGCATACTTCTGACAGAAGTCTCACCAAGATGATCGTAGAAAATGCATATCTCAGCTTGATACCCTACGACAGCCAAGATGTCGCCGGTTCTGCATATCAAACGCACTGTGGAGTGGTGAAAACACCAGATAACGTGTTTCTCGCATTAAATAGCTCGAAAAGAGCGATCCCGATGATTCTGCATACTTCTGACAGAAGACTCACCAAGATTATCGCTGAAAATGCATATCTCAGCTGGAAACACCACGAAAATCAAGATATCGCCGGTTCTGCATATCAAACGCACTGTGGAATTTTGAAAACACCAGAAAAGTAGTTTTTTCGCATTAAATAGCTCGAAAAGGATGATCTAGATGATTCTGCATGCTTCTGACTGAAGTCTCACCAATATTATCGTAGAAAATGCATATCTCAGCTTGATACCCGACGAAGGCCAAGATGTCGCCGGGTCTGCTTATCAAACGCAGTGTGGAGTGGTGAAAACACCAGATAACGTGTTTCTCGCATTAAGTAGCTCGAACAGAGCGATCTCGAAGATTCTGCATACTTCTGACAGAAGACTCACCAAGATGATCGTAGAAAATGCATATCTCAGCTGGAAACACCAGGAAAATCAAGATATCGCCGGTTCTGCATATCAAACGCACTGTGGAATTTTGAAAACACCAGAAAAGTTGTTTTTTCGCATTAAATAGCTCGAAAAGGACGATCTAGATGATTCTGCATACTTCTGACTGAAGTCTCACCAATATTCTCGCAGAAAATGCATATCTCAGCTTGAAACCTCACGAAAATCAAGATGTCGCCGGTTCTGCATATCAAACGCACTGTGGAGTGGTGAAAACAACCAGATGTCGTGTTTCTCGCATTAAATCGCTCGACAAGAGCGATCCCGATGATTCTGCATACCTCTGACAGAAGACTCACCAAGATTATCGTAGAAAATGCATATCTCACCTGGAAACACCAGGAAAAACAAGATATCGCCGGTTCTGCATATCAAAAGCACTGTGGAATTTTGAAAACACCAGAAAAGTTGTTTTTTCGCATTAAATAGCTCGAAAAGGACGATCTAGATGATTCTGCATACTTCTGACTGAAGTCTCACCAATATTCTCGCAGAAAATGCATATCTCAGGTTGAAACCTCACGAAAATCAAGATGTCGCCGGTTCTGCATATCAAACGCACTGTGGAGTGGTGAAAACACCAGATAACGTGTTTCTCGCATTAACTAGCTCGAAAAGAGCGATCCCGATGATTCTGCACACCTCTGACAGAAGTCTCACCAAGATAAATCGTAGAAAATGCATATCTCAGCTTGATACCCTACGACAGCCAAGATGTCGCCGGTTCTGCATATCAAACGCACTGTGGAGTGGTGAAAACACCAGATAACGTGTTTCTCGCATTAACTAGCTCGAAAAGAGCGATCTCGAAGATTCTGCATTCTTCTGACAGAAGACTCACCAAGATTATCGCTGAAAATGCATATCTCAGCTGGAAACACCACGAAAATCAAGATATCGCCGGTTCTGCATATCAAACGCACTGTGGAATTTTGAAAACACCAGAAAAGTAGTTTTTTCGCATTAAATAGCTCGAAAAGGGCGATCTAGATGATTCTGCATACTTCTGACTGAAGTCTCACCAATATTATCGTAGAAAATGCATATCTCAGCTTGATACCCGACGAAGGCCAAGATGTCGCCGGGTCTGCTTATCAAACGCAGTGTGGAGTGGTGAAAACCACCAGATGTCGTGTTTCTCGCATTAAATAGCTCGAAAAGAGCGATCTCGAAGATTCTGCATTCTTCTGACAGAAGACTCACCAAGATTATCGCTGAAAATGCATATCTCAGCTGGAAACACCACGAAAATCAAGATATCGCCGGTTCTGCATATCAAACGCACTGTGGAATTTTGAAAACACCAGAAAAGTTGTTTTTTCGCATTAAATAGCTCGAAAAGAGCGATCCCGATGATTCTGCATACCTCTGACAGAAGACTCACCAAGATTATCGCAGAAAATGCGTATCTCAGCTTGAAACCTCACGAAAATCAAGATGTCGCCGGTTCTGCATATCAAACGCACTGTGGAGTGGTGAAAACACCAGATAACGTGTTTCTCGCATTAAATAGATCGAAAAGAGGGATCTCGATGATTCTGCAAACTTCTGTCAGAAGACTCACCAAGATTATCGCAGAAAATGCATATCTCAGCTTGAACCCCGACGAAATCCAAGATGTCGCCGGTTCTGCATATCAAACGCACTGTGGAGTGGTGAAAACACCAGATAACGTGTTTCTCGCACTAAATAGCTCGAAACGAGCGATCTCGATGATTAAGCATACTTCGGACAGAAGTCTCACCAAGATTATCGCAGAAAATGCATATCTCAGCTGGAAACCCCTCGAAAACCAAGATATCGCCGGTTCTGCATATCAAACGCACTGTGGAGTGGTCAAAACACCAGAAAAGTTGTTTTTTCGCATTATATAGCTCGAATAGAGCGATCTCGATGATTCTGCATACTTCTGACAGAAGACTCACCAGGATTATCGCAGAAAATGCATATTTCAGCTGGAAACCCCACGAAAACCAAGTTATCGGCGGCTCTACATATCAAACGCACTGTGGAGTGGTCAAATCACCAGAAAACTTGTTTTTTCGCATTAAATAGCTCGAAAAGAGAGTTCTCGATGATTCTGCATACCTCTCATAGATGAAACACAAAGATTATCGTAGAAAATGCATATCTCAGCTTGATACCCTACGACAGCCAAGATGTCGCCGGTTCTGCATATCAAACGCACTGTGGAGTGGTGAAAACACCGGATAACGTGTTTCTCGCATTCAATAGCTCGAAAAGAGCGATATCGATGATTCTGCATACTTCTGACAGAAGTCTCACCAAGATGATCGTAGAAAATGCATATCTCAGCTTGATACCCTACGACAGCCAAGATGTCGCCGGTTCTGCATATCAAACGCACTGTGGAGTGGTGAAAACACCAGATAACGTGTTTCTCGCATTAAATAGCTCGAAAAGAGCGATCCCGATGATTCTGCATACTTCTGACAGAAGACTCACCAAGATTATCGCTGAAAATGCATATCTCAGCTGGAAACACCACGAAAATCAAGATATCGCCGGTTCTGCATATCAAACGCACTGTGGAATTTTGAAAACACCAGAAAAGTAGTTTTTTCGCATTAAATAGCTCGAAAAGGATGATCTAGATGATTCTGCATGCTTCTGACTGAAGTCTCACCAATATTATCGTAGAAAATGCATATCTCAGCTTGATACCCGACGAAGGCCAAGATGTCGCCGGGTCTGCTTATCAAACGCAGTGTGGAGTGGTGAAAACACCAGATAACGTGTTTCTCGCATTAAGTAGCTCGAACAGAGCGATCTCGAAGATTCTGCATACTTCTGACAGAAGACTCACCAAGATGATCGTAGAAAATGCATATCTCAGCTGGAAACACCAGGAAAATCAAGATATCGCCGGTTCTGCATATCAAACGCACTGTGGAATTTTGAAAACACCAGAAAAGTTGTTTTTTCGCATTAAATAGCTCGAAAAGGACGATCTAGATGATTCTGCATACTTCTGACTGAAGTCTCAGCAATATTCTCGCAGAAAATGCATATCTCAGCTTGAAACCTCACGAAAATCAAGATGTCGCCGGTTCTGCATATCAAACGCACTGTGGAGTGGTGAAAACAACCAGATGTCGTGTTTCTCGCATTAAATCGCTCGACAAGAGCGATCCCGATGATTCTGCATACCTCTGACAGAAGACTCACCAAGATTATCGTAGAAAATGCATATCTCACCTGGAAACACCAGGAAAAACAAGATATCGCCGGTTCTGCATATCAAAAGCACTGTGGAATTTTGAAAACACCAGAAAAGTTGTTTTTTCGCATTAAATAGCTCGAAAAGGACGATCTAGATGATTCTGCATACTTCTGACTGAAGTCTCACCAATATTCTCGCAGAAAATGCATATCTCAGGTTGAAACCTCACGAAAATCAAGATGTCGCCGGTTCTGCATATCAAACGCACTGTGGAGTGGTGAAAACACCAGATAACGTGTTTCTCGCATTAACTAGCTCGAAAAGAGCGATCCCGATGATTCTGCATACCTCTGACAGAAGTCTCACCAAGATAAATCGTAGAAAATGCATATCTCAGCTTGATACCCTACGACAGCCAAGATGTCGCCGGTTCTGCATATCAAACGCACTGTGGAGTGGTGAAAACACCAGATAACGTGTTTCTCGCATTAACTAGCTCGAAAAGAGCGATCTCGAAGATTCTGCATTCTTCTGACAGAAGACTCACCAAGATTATCGCTGAAAATGCATATCTCAGCTGGAAACACCACGAAAATCAAGATATCGCCGGTTCTGCATATCAAACGCACTGTGGAATTTTGAAAACACCAGAAAAGTAGTTTTTTCGCATTAAATAGCTCGAAAAGGGCGATCTAGATGATTCTGCATACTTCTGACTGAAGTCTCACCAATATTATCGTAGAAAATGCATATCTCAGCTTGATACCCGACGAAGGCCAAGATGTCGCCGGGTCTGCTTATCAAACGCAGTGTGGAGTGGTGAAAACCACCAGATGTCGTGTTTCTCGCATTAAATAGCTCGAAAAGAGCGATCTCGAAGATTCTGCATTCTTCTGACAGAAGACTCACCAAGATTATCGCTGAAAATGCATATCTCAGCTGGAAACACCACGAAAATCAAGATATCGCCGGTTCTGCATATCAAACGCACTGTGGAATTTTGAAAACACCAGAAAAGTTGTTTTTTCGCATTAAATAGCTCGAAAAGAGCGATCCCGATGATTCTGCATACCTCTGACAGAAGACTCACCAAGATTATCGCAGAAAATGCGTATCTCAGCTTGAAACCTCACGAAAATCAAGATGTCGCCGGTTCTGCATATCAAACGCACTGTGGAGTGGTGAAAACACCAGATAACGTGTTTCTCGCATTAAATAGATCGAAAAGAGGGATCTCGATGATTCTGCAAACTTCTGTCAGAAGACTCACCAAGATTATCGCAGAAAATGCATATCTCAGCTTGAACCCCGACGAAATCCAAGATGTCGCCGGTTCTGCATATCAAACGCACTGTGGAGTGGTGAAAACACCAGATAACGTGTTTCTCGCACTAAATAGCTCGAAACGAGCGATCTCGATGATTAAGCATACTTCGGACAGAAGTCTCACCAAGATTATCGCAGAAAATGCATATCTCAGCTGGAAACCCCTCGAAAACCAAGATATCGCCGGTTCTGCATATCAAACGCACTGTGGAGTGGTCAAAACACCAGAAAAGTTGTTTTTTCGCATTATATAGCTCGAATAGAGCGATCTCGATGATTCTGCATACTTCTGACAGAAGACTCACCAGGATTATCGCAGAAAATGCATATTTCAGCTGGAAACCCCACGAAAACCAAGTTATCGGCGGCTCTACATATCAAACGCACTGTGGAGTGGTCAAATCACCAGAAAACTTGTTTTTTCGCATTAAATAGCTCGAAAAGAGAGTTCTCGATGATTCTGCATACCTCTCATAGATGAAACACAAAGATTATCGCAGAAAATGCATATTTCAGCTGGAAACCACACGAAAACCAAGTTATCGTCGGTTCTGCATATCAAACGCACTGTGGAGTGGTGAAAACACCAGATAACGTGTTTCTCGCACTAAATAGCTCGAAACGAGCGATCTCGATGATTAAGCATACTTCGGACAGAGGTCTCACCAAGATTTTCGCAGAAAATGCATATCTGAGCTTGAAACCCCACGAAATCCAACATATCGTCGGTTCTGCATGTCATACGCACTGTGGAGTGGTGAAAACACCAGATAACGTGTTTCTCGCACTAAATAGCTCGAAACGAGCGATCTCGATGATTAAGCATACTTCGGACAGAAGTCTCACCAAGATTATCGCAGAAAATGCATATCTCAGGTGGAAACCCCACGAAATCCAACATATCGCCGGTTCTGCATATCAGACGCACTGTGGAATGTTGAATACACCAGGAAACTTGTTTTTTTGCATTAAATTGATCGACAAGAGCGATCTTGATGATTCTGCATACTTCTGACTGATGTCTCACCAAGATTATCGCAGAAAATGCATATCTCAGCTTGAAACCTCACGAAAACCAAGTTATCTCGTGTTCGGCACATTAAACGTACTGTGGAGCGGTGAAAACACCAGAAAACGTGTTTCTCGCATTAAATAGCTCGAAAAGAGGAATCTCGATGATTCTGCATACTTCTGACAGAAGACTTACCAATATTATCGCAGAAAATGCATGTCTCAGTTTGAACCCCGACTAAAGCAAAGATGTCGCCGGTTCTGCATATCAAACGCACTGTGGAGTGGTGAAAACACCAGATAACGTGTTTCTCGCATTAAACAGCTCGAAAAGAGCTTTCTCGATGATTCTGCATACTTCTGACAGAAGAATCACCAAGATTATCGCAGAAAATGCATGTCTCAGTTTGAACCCCGACTAAAGCAAAGATGTCGCCGGTTCTGCATATCAAACGCCCTGTGGAGTGGTGTAAACACCAGATAACGTGTTTCTCGCATTAAATAGCTCGAAAAGAGGAATCTCGATGATTCTGCATACTTCCGACAGAAGACTCACCAAGATTATCGCAGACAATGCATATCTCAGCTGGAAACACCACGAAAATCAAGATATCGCCGGTTCTGCATATCAAACGCACTGTGGAATGTTGAAAACACCAGAAAACGTGCTTCTCGCATTAAATAGCTCGAAAAGAGCGATCCCGATGATTCTGCATACTTCTGACAGAAGACTCACCAAGATTATCGCTGAAAATGCATATCTCAGCTGGAAACACCACGAAAATCAAGATATCGCCGGTTCTGCATATCAAACGCACTGTGGAATTTTGAAAACACCAGAAAAGTTGTTTTTTCGCATTAAATAGCTCGAAAAGGACGATCTAGATGATTCTGCATACTTCTGACTGAAGTCTCACCAATATTCTCGCAGAAAATGCATATCTCAGCTTGAAACCTCACGAAAATCAAGATGTCGCCGGTTCTGCATATCAAACGCACTGTGGAGTGGTGAAAACAACCAGATGTCGTGTTTCTCGCATTAAATCGCTCGACAAGAGCGATCCCGATGATTCTGCATACCTCTGACAGAAGACTCACCAAGATTATCGTAGAAAATGCATATCTCAGCTGGAAACACCAGGAAAAACAAGATATCGCCGGTTCTGCATATCAAAAGCACTGTGGAATTTTGAAAACACCAGAAAAGTTGTTTTTTCGCATTAAATAGCTCGAAAAGGACGATCTAGATGATTCTGCATACTTCTGACTGAAGTCTCACCAATATTCTCGCAGAAAATGCATATCTCAGGTTGAAACCTCACGAAAATCAAGATGTCGCCGGTTCTGCATATCAAACGCACTGTGGAGTGGTGAAAACACCAGATAACGTGTTTCTCGCATTAACTAGCTCGAAAAGAGCGATCCCGATGATTCTGCATACCTCTGACAGAAGTCTCACCAAGATAAATCGTAGAAAATGCATATCTCAGCTTGATACCCTACGACAGCCAAGATGTCGCCGGTTCTGCATATCAAACGCACTGTGGAGTGGTGAAAACACCAGATAACGTGTTTCTCGCATTAACTAGCTCGAAAAGAGCGATCTCGAAGATTCTGCATTCTTCTGACAGAAGACTCACCAAGATTATCGCTGAAAATGCAAATCTCAGCTGGAAACACCACGAAAATCAAGATATCGCCGGTTCTGCATATCAAAAGCACTGTGGAATTTTGAAAACACCAGAAAAGTTGTTTTTTCGCATTAAATAGCTCGAAAAGGACGATCTAGATGATTCTGCATACTTCTGACTGAAGTCTCACCAATATTCTCGCAGAAAATGCATATCTCAAGTTGAAACCTCACGAAAATCAAGATGTCGCCGGTTCTGCATATCAAACGCACTGTGGAGTGGTGAAAACAACCAGATGTCGTGTTTCTCGCATTAAATCGCTCGACAAGAGCGATCCCGATGATTCTGCATACCTCTGACAGAAGACTCACCAAGATTATCGTAGAAAATGCATATCTCAGCTGGAAACACCAGGAAAAACAAGATATCGCCGGTTCTGCATATCAAAAGCACTGTGGAATTTTGAAAACACCAGAAAAGTTGTTTTTTCGCATTAAATAGCTCGAAAAGGACGATCTAGATGATTCTGCATACTTCTGACTGAAGTCTCACCAATATTCTCGCAGAAAATGCATATCTCAGGTTGAAACCTCACGAAAATCAAGATGTCGCCGGTTCTGCATATCAAACGCACTGTGGAGTGGTGAAAACACCAGATAACGTGTTTCTCGCATTAACTAGCTCGAAAAGAACGATCCCGATGATTCTGCATACCTCTGACAGAAGTCTCACCAAGATAAATCGTAGAAAATGCATATCTCAGCTTGATACCCTACGACAGCCAAGATGTCGCCGGTTCTGCATATCAAACGCACTGTGGAGTGGTGAAAACACCAGATAACGTGTTTCTCGCATTAACTAGCTCGAAAAGAGCGATCTCGAAGATTCTGCATTCTTCTGACAGAAGACTCACCAAGATTATCGCTGAAAATGCATATCTCAGCTGGAAACACCACGAAAATCAAGATATCGCCGGTTCTGCATATCAAACGCACTGTGGAATTTTGAAAACACCAGAAAAGTAGTTTTTTCGCATTAAATAGCTCGAAAAGGGCGATCTAGATGATTCTGCATACTTCTGACTGAAGTCTCACCAATATTATCGTAGAAAATGCATATCTCAGCTTGATACCCGACGAAGGCCAAGATGTCGCCGGGTCTGCTTATCAAACGCAGTGTGGAGTGGTGAAAACCACCAGATGTCGTGTTTCTCGCATTAAATAGCTCGAAAAGAGCGATCTCGAAGATTCTGCATTCTTCTGACAGAAGACTCACCAAGATTATCGCTGAAAATGCATATCTCAGCTGGAAACACCACGAAAATCAAGATATCGCCGGTTCTGCATATCAAACGCACTGTGGAATTTTGAAAACACCAGAAAAGTTGTTTTTTCGCATTAAATAGCTCGAGAAGAGCGATCCCGATGATTCTGCATACCTCTGACAGAAGACTCACCAAAATTATCGCAGAAAATGCATATCTCAGCTTGAAACCTCACGAAAATCAAGATGTCGCCGGTTCTGCATATCAAACGCACTGTGGAGTGGTGAAAACACCAGATAACGTGTTTCTCGCATTAAATAGATCGAAAAGAGGGATCTCGATGATTCTGCAAACTTCTGTCAGAAGACTCACCAAGATTATCGCAGAAAATGCATATCTCAGCTTGAACCCCGACGAAATCCAAGATGTCGCCGGTTCTGCATATCAAACGCACTGTGGAGTGGTGAAAACACCAGATAACGTGTTTCTCGCACTAAATAGCTCGAAACGAGCGATCTCGATGATTAAGCATACTTCGGACAGAAGTCTCACCAAGATTATCGCAGAAAATGCATATCTCAGCTGGAAACCCCTCGAAAACCAAGATATCGCCGGTTCTGCATATCAAACGCACTGTGGAGTGGTCAAAACACCAGAAAAGTTGTTTTTTCGCATTATATAGCTCGAATAGAGCGATCTCGATGATTCTGCATACTTCTGACAGAAGACTCACCAGGATTATCGCAGAAAATGCATATTTCAGCTGGAAACCCCACGAAAACCAAGTTATCGGCGGCTCTACATATCAAACGCACTGTGGAGTGGTCAAATCACCAGAAAACTTGTTTTTTCGCATTAAATAGCTAGAAAAGAGAGTTCTCGATGATTCTGCATACCTCTCATAGATGAAACACAAAGATTATCGCAGAAAATGCATATTTCAGCTGGAAACCACACGAAAACCAAGTTATCGTCGGTTCTGCATATCAAACGCACTGTGGAGTGGTGAAAACACCAGATAACGTGTTTCTCGCACTAAATAGCTCGAAACGAGCGATCTCGATGATTAAGCATACTTCGGACAGATGTCTCACCAAGATTTTCGCAGAAAATGCATATCTGAGCTTGAAACCCCACGAAATCCAACATATCGTCGGTTCTGCATGTCATACGCACTGTGGAGTGGTGAAAACACCAGATAACGTGTTTCTCGCACTAAATAGCTCGAAACGAGCGATCTCGATGATTAAGCATACTTCGGACAGAAGTCTCACGAAGATTATCGCAGAAAATGCATATCTCAGGTGGAAACCCCACGAAATCCAAGATATCGCCGGTTCTGCATATCAGACGCACTGTGGAATGTTGAATACACCAGGAAACTTGTTTTTTTGCATTAAATTGATCGACAAGAGCGATCTAGATGATTCTGCATACTTCTGACTGATGTCTCACCCAGATTATCGCAGAAAATGCATATCTCAGCTTGAAACCTCACGAAAACCAAGTTATCTCGTGTTCGGCACATTAAACGTACTGTGGAGCGGTGAAAACACCAGAAAACGTGTTTCTCGCATTAAATAGCTCGAAAAGAGGAATCTCGATGATTCTGCATACTTCTGACAGAAGACTTACCAATATTATCGCAGAAAATGCATGTCTCAGTTTGAACCCCGACTAAAGCAAAGATATCGCCGGTTCTGCATATCAAACGCACTGTGGAGTGGTGAAAACACCAGATAACGTGTTTCTCGCATTAAACAGCTCGAAAAGAGCTTTCTCGATGATTCTGCATACTTCTGACAGAAGAATCACCAAGATTATCGCAGAAAATGCATGTCTCAGTTTGTACCCCGACTAAAGCAAAGATGTCGCCGGTTCTGCATATCAAACGCCCTGTGGAGTGGTGTAAACACCAGATAACGTGTTTCTCGCATTAAATAGCTCGAAAAGAGGAATCTCGATGATTCTGCATACTTCCGACAGAAGACTCACCAAGATTATCGCAGACAATGCATATCTCAGCTGGAAACACCACGAAAATCAAGATATCGCCGGTTCTGCATATCAAACGCACTGTGGAATGTTGAAAACACCAGAAAACGTGCTTCTCGCATTAAATAGATCGGCAAGAGCGATCTAGATGAGTCTGCATACTTCTGACAGAAGACTCACCAAGATTATCGCAGAAAATGCATATCTCAGGTTGAAACCTCACGAAAATCAAGATGTCGCCTGTTCTGCATATCAAACGCACTGTGGAGTGGTGAAAACACCAGATAACGTGTTTCTCGCATTAACTAGCTCGAAAAGAGCGATCCCGATGATTCTGCATACCTCTGACAGAAGTCTCACCAAGATGATCGTAGAAAATGCTTATCTCAGCTTGATACCCTACGACAGCCAAGATGTCGCCGGTTCTGCATATCAAACGCACTGTGGAGTGGTGAAAACACCAGATAACGTGTTTTTCGCATTAACTAGCTCGAAAAGAGCGATCTCGAAGATTCTGCATACCTCTGACAGAAGACTCACCAAGATTATCGCAGAAAATGCATATCTCAGGTTGAAACCTCACGAAAATCAAGATGTCGCCGGTTCTGCATATCAAACGCACTGTGGAGTGGTGAAAACACCAGATAACGTGTTTTTCGCATTAACTAGCTCGAAAAGAGCGATCTCGAAGATTCTGCATACCTCTGACAGAAGACTCACCAAGATTATCGCAGAAAATGCATATCTCAGGTTGAAACCTCACGAAAATCAAGATGTCGCCGGTTCTGCATATCAAACGCACTGTGGAATTTTGAAAACACCAAACAAGTAGTTTTTTCGCATTAAATAGCTCGAAAAGGGCGATCTAGATGATTCTGCATACTTCTGACTGAAGTCTCACCAATATTATCGTAGAAAATGCATATCTCAGCTTGATACCCGACGAAAGCCAAGATGTCGCCGGGTCTGCATATCAAACGCAGTGTGGAGTGGTGAAAACACCAGATAACGTGTTTCTCGCATTAAGTAGCTCGAACAGAGCGATCCCGATGATTCTGCATACTTCTGACAGAAGTCTCACCAAGATAAATCGTAGAAAATGCATATCTCAGCTTGATACCCTACGACAGCCAAGATGTCGCCGGTTCTGCATATCAAACGCACTGTGGAGTGGTGAAAACACCAGATAACGTGTTTCTCGCATTAACTAGCTCGAAAAGAGCGATCTCGAAGATTCTGCATTCTTCTGACAGAAGACTCACCAAGATTATCGCTGAAAATGCATATCTCAGCTGGAAACACCACGAAAATCAAGATATCGCCGGTTCTGCATATCAAACGCACTGTGGAATGTTGAACACACCAGGAAACTTGTTTTTTTGCATTAAATAGCTCGACAAGAGCGCTCTAGATGATTCTGCATACTTCTGACTGAAGTCTCACCAATATTATCGTAGAAAATGCATATCTCAGCTTGATACCCGACGAAGGCCAAGATGTCGCCGGGTCTGCTTATCAAACGCAGTGTGGAGTGGTGAAAACCACCAGATGTCGTGTTTCTCGCATTAAATAGCTCGAAAAGAGCGATCTCGAAGATTCTGCATTCTTCTGACAGAAGACTCACCAAGATTATCGCTGAAAATGCATATCTCAGCTGGAAACACCACGAAAATCAAGATATCGCCGGTTCTGCATATCAAACGCACTGTGGAATTTTGAAAACACCAGAAAAGTTGTTTTTTCGCATTAAATAGCTCGAAAAGAGCGATCCCGATGATTCTGCATACCTCTGACAGAAGACTCACCAAGATTATCGCAGAAAATGCATATCTCAGCTTGAAACCTCACGAAAATCAAGATGTCGCCGGTTCTGCATATCAAACGCACTGTGGAGTGGTGAAAACACCAGATAACGTGTTTCTCGCATTAAATAGATCGAAAAGAGGGATCGCGATGATTCTGCAAACTTCTGTCAGAAGACTCACCAAGATTATCGCAGAAAATGCATATCTCAGCTTGAACCCCGACGAAATCCAAGATGTCGCCGGTTCTGCATATCAAACGCACTGTGGAGTGGTGAAAACACCAGATAACGTGTTTTTCGCATTAACTAGCTCGAAAAGAGCGATCTCGAAGATTCTGCATACCTCTGACAGAAGACTCACCAAGATTATCGAAGAAAATGCATATCTCAGGTTGAAACCTCACGAAAATCAAGATGTCGCCGGTTCTGCATATCAAACGCACTGTGGAATTTTGAAAACACCAGACAAGTAGTTTTTTCGCATTAAATAGCTCGAAAAGGGCGATCTAGATGATTCTGCATACTTCTGACTGAAGTCTCACCAATATTATCGTAGAAAATGCATATCTCAGCTTGATACCCGACGAAAGCCAAGATGTCGCCGGGTCTGCATATCAAACGCAGTGTGGAGTGGTGAAAACACCAGATAACGTGTTTCTCGCATTAAGTAGCTCGAACAGAGCGATCCCGATGATTCTGCATACTTCTGACAGAAGTCTCACCAAGATGATCGTAGAAAATGCATATCTCAGCTTGATACCCGACGAAAGCCAAGATGTCGCCGGGTCTGCATATCAAACGCAGTGTGGAGTGGCGAAAACACCAGATAACGTGTTTCTCGCATTAAGTAACTCGAACAGACGATCTCGAAGATTCTGCATACTTCTGACTGAAGTCTCACCAATATTATCGCAGAAAATGCATATCTCAGCTGGAAAGACCACGAAAATCAAGATATCGCCGGTTCGGCATATCAAAAGCACTGTGGAGTGGTGAAAACACCAGAAGGCTATTTTTCGCATTAAATAGCTCGAAAAGAGCGATCCCGATGATTCAGCATACTTCTGACAGAAGTCTCACCAAGATTATCGTAGAAAATGCATATCTCAGCTTGATACCCTACGACAGCCAAGATGTCGCCGGTTCTGCATATCAAACGCACTGTGGAGTGGTGAAAACACCGGATAACGTGTTTCTCGCATTCAATAGCTCGAAAAGAGCGATATCGATGATTCTGCATACTTTGGACAGAAGTCTCACCAACATTATCGCAGAAAATGCATATCTCAGCTTGAAACCCGACGAAATCCAAGACGTCGCCGGTTCTGCATATCAAACGCACTGTGGAGTGGTGAAAACAACCAGATAACGTGTTTCTCGCATTAAATAGCTCGAAACGAGCGATCTAGATGATTCTGCATACTTCTGACTGAAGTTTCACCATTATTATCGCAGAAAATGCATATTTCAGCTAGAAACCTCACGAAAATCAAGATGTCGCCCGTTCTGCATATCAAACGCACTGTGGAGTGGTGAAAACAACCAGATATCGTGTGTCTCGCATTAAGTAGCTCGAAAAGAGCGATCTCGAAGATTCTGCATACTTCTGATAGAAGACTCACCAAGATTATCGCTGAAAATGCATATCTCAGCTGGAACCACCACGAAAATCAAGATATCGCTGGTTCTGCATATCAAACGCACTGTGGAATGTTGAAAACACCACAAAACTTGTTTTTCGCATTAAATAGCTCGAAAATAGCGATCTAGATGATTCTGCATACTTCTGACTGAAGTCTCACCAAGATTATCGCAGAAAATGCATATCTTAGCTTGAAACCTCACGAAAATCAAGATGTCGCCGGTTCTGCATATCAAACGCACTGTGGAGTGGTGAAAACAACCAGATGTCGTGTTTCTCGCATTAAATAGCTCGAAAAGAGCGATCCCGATGATTCTGCATACTTCTGACAGAAGTCTCACCAAGATGATCGTAGAAAATGCATATCTCAGCTTGATACCCTACGACAGCCAAGATGTCGCCGGTTCTGCATATCAAACGCACTGTGGAGTGGTGAAAACACCAGATAACGTGTTTCTCGCATTAAATAGCTCGAAAAGAGCGATCCCGATGATTCTGCATACTTCTGACAGAAGACTCACCAAGATTATCGCTGAAAATGCATATCTCAGCTGGAAACACCACGAAAATCAAGATATCGCCGGTTCTGCATATCAAACGCACTGTGGAATTTTGAAAACACCAGAAAAGTAGTTTTTTCGCATTAAATAGCTCGAAAAGGATGATCTAGATGATTCTGCATGCTTCTGACTGAAGTCTCACCAATATTATCGTAGAAAATGCATATCTCAGCTTGATACCCGACGAAGGCCAAGATGTCGCCGGGTCTGCTTATCAAACGCAGTGTGGAGTGGTGAAAACACCAGATAACGTGTTTCTCGCATTAAGTAGCTCGAACAGAGCGATCTCGAAGATTCTGCATACTTCTGACAGAAGACTCACCAAGATGATCGTAGAAAATGCATATCTCAGCTGGAAACACCAGGAAAATCAAGATATCGCCGGTTCTGCATATCAAACGCACTGTGGAATTTTGAAAACACCAGAAAAGTTGTTTTTTCGCATTAAATAGCTCGAAAAGGACGATCTAGATGATTCTGCATACTTCTGACTGAAGTCTCACCAATATTCTCGCAGAAAATGCATATCTCAGCTTGAAACCTCACGAAAATCAAGATGTCGCCGGTTCTGCATATCAAACGCACTGTGGAGTGGTGAAAACAACCAGATGTCGTGTTTCTCGCATTAAATCGCTCGACAAGAGCGATCCCGATGATTCTGCATACCTCTGACAGAAGACTCACCAAGATTATCGTAGAAAATGCATATCTCAGCTGGAAACACCAGGAAAAACAAGATATCGCCGGTTCTGCATATCAAAAGCACTGTGGAATTTTGAAAACACCAGAAAAGTTGTTTTTTCGCATTAAATAGCTCGAAAAGGACGATCTAGATGATTCTGCATACTTCTGACTGAAGTCTCACCAATATTCTCGCAGAAAATGCATATCTCAGGTTGAAACCTCACGAAAATCAAGATGTCGCCGGTTCTGCATATCAAACGCACTGTGGAGTGGTGAAAACACCAGAAAACGTGTTTCTCGCATTAACTAGCTCGAAAAGAGCGATCCCGATGATTCTGCATACCTCTGACAGAAGTCTCACCAAGATAAATCGTAGAAAATGCATATCTCAGCTTGATACCCTACGACAGCCAAGATGTCGCCGGTTCTGCATATCAAACGCACTGTGGAGTGGTGAAAACACCAGATAACGTGTTTCTCGCATTAACTAGCTCGAAAAGAGCGATCTCGAAGATTCTGCATTCTTCTGACAGAAGACTCACCAAGATTATCGCTGAAAATGCATATCTCAGCTGGAAACACCACGAAAATCAAGATATCGCCGGTTCTGCATATCAAACGCACTGTGGAATTTTGAAAGCACCAGAAAAGTAGTTTTTTCGCATTAAATAGCTCGAAAAGGGCGATCTAGAGGATTCTGCATACTTCTGACTGAAGTCTCACCAATATTATCGTAGAAAATGCATATCTCAGCTTGATACCCGACGAAGGCCAAGATGTCGCCGGGTCTGCTTATCAAACGCAGTGTGGAGTGGTGAAAACCACCAGATGTCGTGTTTCTCGCATTAAATAGCTCGAAAAGAGCGATCTCGAAGATTCTGCATTCTTCTGACAGAAGACTCACCAAGATTATCGCTGAAAATGCATATCTCAGCTGGAAACACCACGAAAATCAAGATATCGCCGGTTCTGCATATCAAACGCACTGTGGAATTTTGAAAACACCAGAAAAGTTGTTTTTTCGCATTAAATAGCTCGAAAAGAGCGATCCCGATGATTCTGCATACCTCTGACAGAAGACTCACCAAGATTATCGCAGAAAATGCATATCTCAGCTTGAAACCTCACGAAAATCAAGATGTCGCCGGTTCTGCATATCAAACGCACTGTGGAGTGGTGAAAACACCAGATAACGTGTTTCTCGCATTAACTAGCTCGAAAAGAGCGATCCCGATGATTCTGCATACCTCTGACAGAAGTCTCACCAAGATGATCGTAGAAAATGCATATCTCAGCTTGAAACCTCACGATAATCAAGATGTCGCCGGTGCTGCATATCAAACGCACTGTGGAGTGGTGAAAACAACCAGATGTCGTGTTTCTCGCATTAAATAGCTCGAAAAGAGCGATCCCGATGATTCTGCATACCTCTGACAGAAGACTCACCAAGATTATCGCAGAAAATGCATATCTCAGGTTGAAACCTCACGAAAATCAAGATGTCGCCGGTTCTGCATATCAAACGCACTGTGGAGTGGTGAAAACACCAGATAACGTGTTTCTCGCATTAACTAGCTCGAAAAGAGCGATCCCGATGATTCTGCATACCTCTGACAGAAGACTCACCAAGATTATCGCAGAAAATGCATATCTCAGGTTGAAACCTCACGAAAATCAAGATGTCGCCGGTTCTGCATATCAAACGCACTGTGGAATTTTGAAAACACCAGACAAGTAGTTTTTTCGCATTAAATAGCTCGAAAAGGGCGATCTAGATGATTCTGCATACTTCTGACTGAAGTCTCACCAATATTATCGTAGAAAATGCATATCTCAGCTTGAAACCTCACGATAATCAAGATGTCGCCGGTTCTGCATATCAAACGCACTGTGGAGTGGTGAAAACAACCAGATGTCGTGTTTCTCGCATTAAATAGCTCGAAAAGAGCGATCCCGATGATTCTGCATACCTCTGACAGAAGACTCACCAAGATTATCGCAGAAAATGCATATCTCAGGTTGAAACCTCACGAAAATCAAGATGTCGCCGGTTCTGCATATCAAACGCACTGTGGAGTGGTGAAAACACCAGATAACGTGTTTCTCGCATTAACTAGCTCGAAAAGAGCGATCCCGATGATTCTGCATACCTCTGACAGAAGACTCACCAAGATTATCGCAGAAAATGCATATCTCAGGTTGAAACCTCACGAAAATCAAGATGTCGCCGGTTCTGCATATCAAACGCACTGTGGAATTTTGAAAACACCAGACAAGTAGTTTTTTCGCATTAAATAGCTCGAAAAGGGCGATCTAGATGATTCTGCATACTTCTGACTGAAGTCTCACCAATATTATCGTAGAAAATGCATATCTCAGCTTGATACGCGACGAAAGCCAAGATGTCGCCGGGTCTGCATATCAAACGCAGTGTGGAGTGGTGAAAACACCAGATAACGTGTTTCTCGCATTAAGTAGCTCGAACAGAGCGATCCCGATGATTCTGCATACTTCTGACAGAAGTCTCACCAAGATGATCGTAGAAAATGCATATCTCAGCTTGATACCCGACGAAAGCCAAGATGTCGCCGGGTCTGCATATCAAACGCAGTGTGGAGTGGCGAAAACACCAGATAACGTGTTTCTCGCATTAAGTAACTCGAACAGAGCGATCTCGAAGATTCTGCATACTTCTGACTGAAGTCTCACCAATATTATCGCAGAAAATGCATATCTCAGCTGGAAAGACCACGAAAATCAAGATATCGCCGGTTCGGCATATCAAACGCACTGTGGAGTGGTGAAAACACCAGAAGGCTAATTTTCGCATTAAATAGCTCGAAAAGAGCGATCCCGATGATTCAGCATACTTCTGACAGAAGTCTCACCAAGATTATCGTAGAAAATGCATATCTCAGCTTGATACCCTACGACAGCCAAGATGTCGCCGGTTCTGCATATCAAACGCACTGTGGAGTGGTGAAAACACCGGATAACGTGTTTCTCGCATTCAATAGCTCGAAAAGAGCGATATCGATGATTCTGCATACTTCGGACAGAAGTCTCACCAATTTTATCGCAGAAAATGCATATCTCAGCTTGAAACCCGACGAAATCCAAGACGTCGCCGGTTCTGCATATCAAACGCACTGTGGAGTGGTGAAAACAACCAGATGTCGTGTTTCTCGCATTAAATAGCTCGAAAAGAGCGATCCCGATGATTCTGCATACTTCTGACAGAAGTCTCACCAAGATGATCGTAGAAAATGCATATCTCAGCTTGATACCCGACGAAAGCCAAGATGTCGCCGGGTCTGCATATCAAACGCACTGTGGAATGTTGAAAACACCACAAAACTTGTTTTTCGCATTAAATAGCTCGAAAATAGCGATCTAGATGATTCTGCATACTTCTGACTGAAGTCTCACCAAGATTATCGCAGAAAATGCATATCTTAGCTTGAAACCTCAAGAAAATCAAGATGTCGCCGGTTCTACATATCAAACGCACTGTGGAGTGGTGAAAACAACCAGATGTCGTGTTTCTCGCATTAAATAGCTCGAAAAGAGCGATCCCGATGATTCTGCATACTTCTGACAGAAGTCTCACCAAGATGATCGTAGAAAATGCTTATCTCAGCTTGATACCCTACGACAGCCAAGATGTCGCCGGTTCTGCATATCAAACGCACTGTGGAGTGGTGAAAACACCAGATAACGTGTTTCTTGCATTAACTAGCTCGAAAAGAGCGATCTCGAAGATTCTGCATACTTCTGACAGAATACTCACAAAGATTATCGCTAAAAATGCTTATCTCAGCTGGAAAGACCACGAAAATCAAGATATCGCCGGTTCTGCATATCAAACGAACTGTGGAGTGGTGAAAACACCAGAAAACGTGTTTCTCGCATTAACTAGCTCGAAAAGAGCGATCTCGATGATTCTGCATACTTCTGACAGAGGTCTCACCAAGATTATCGGCGAAAATGCATATCTCAGCTTGAAACCCCACGAAAACCCAGATATCGCAGGTTCTGCATATCAAACCAACTGTGGAGTGGTGAAAACGCCAGACAACGTGTTTATCGCATTAAATAGATCGAAATGTGCGATCTCGATGACTCTGCATACTTCGGACAGAAGTCTCACCAAGATTATCGC
This sequence comes from Anthophora plumipes, assembly GCA_951804975.1. Taxonomy (NCBI): domain Eukaryota; kingdom Metazoa; phylum Arthropoda; class Insecta; order Hymenoptera; family Apidae; genus Anthophora; species Anthophora plumipes. The sequence goes on from CATORF010000448.1 coordinate 1,189,950, forward strand.
AGAAAGTGCATATCTGAGCTTGAAACCCCACGAAAACCAAGATATCGTCGGTTCTGCATATCAAACCAACTGTGGAGTGGTGAAAACGCCAGACAACGTGTTTATCGCATTAAATAGATCGAAATGTGCGATCTCGATGTTTCTGCATACTTCTGACAGAATACTCACCAAGATTATCGCTGAAAATGCTTATCTCAGCTGGAAAGACCACGAAAATCAAGATATCGCCGGTTCTGCATATCAAACGAACTGTGGAGTGGTGAAAACACCAGAAAACGTGTTTCTCGCATTAACTAGCTCGAAAAGAGCGATCTCGATGATTCTGCATACTTCTGACAGAGGTCTCACCAAGATTATCGCAGAAAATGCATATCTCAGCTTGAAACCCCACGAAAACCAAGATATCGACGGTTCTGCATATCATACGCACTGTGGAGTGGTGAAAACACCAGATAACGTGATTCTCGCATCAAATATGTCGAAACGAGCGATCTCGATGGTTCAGCATACTTCTGACAGAAGTCTCACCAAGATGATCGTAGAAAATGCTTATCTCAGCTTGATACCCTACGACAGCCAAGATGTCGCCGGTTCTGCATATCAAACGCACTGTGGAGTGGTGAAAACACCAGATAACGTGTTTCTCGCATTAACTAGCTCGAAAAGAGCGATCTCGAAGATTCTGCATAGTTCTGACAGAATACTCACCAAGATTATCGCTGAAAATGCTTATCTCAGCTGGAAAGACCACGAAAATCAAGATATCGCCGGTTCTGCATATCAAACGAACTGTGGAGTGGTGAAAACACCAGAAAACGTGTTTCTCGCATTAACTAGTTCGAAAAGAGCGATCTCTATGATTCTGCATACTTCTGACAGAGGTCTCACCAAGATTATCGTAGAAAATGCATATCTCAGCTTGAAACCCCACGAAAACCCAGATATCGCAGGTTCTGCATATCATACGCACTGTGGAGTGGTGAAAACACCAGATAACGTGATTCTCGCATTAAATATGTCGAAACGAGCGATCTCGATGGTTCAGCATACTTCGGACAGAAGCCTCTCCAAGGTTATCGCAGAAAATGCATATCTCAGCTTGAAACCCCTCGAAAACCAAGATATCACCTGTTCTGCATATCCGACGTACTGTGGTGTGGTGAAAACCCCAGAAAACGTGTTTCTCGCATTAAATAGCTCGAAAAGAGCGATCTCGATGATTCTGCATACTTCTGACAGAGGTCTCACCAAGATTATCGCAGAAAATGCATATCTGAGCTTGAAACCCCACGAAAACCAAGATATCGTCGGTTCTGCATATCATACGCACTGTGGAGTGGTGAAAACACCAGATAACTTGTTTCTCGCATTAAATAGCTCGAAAAGAGCGATCTCGATGATTCTGCATACTTCGGACAGAAGTCTCACCAAGATTATCGTAAAAAATGAATTTCTCAGCTTGAAACCCCACGAAAACCAAGATATCGCTGGTTCTGCATATCAAATTCACTGTGGAGTGGTGAAAACACCAGATAACGTGTTTCTCGCATTAAATAGCTCGAAAAGAGCGATCTAGATGATTCAGCATACTTCGGACAGAAGTCTCTCCAAGGTTATCCCATAAAATGCATATCTCAGCTTGAAACCCCTCGAAAACCAAGATATCACATGTTCTGCATATCCAACGAACTGTGGTGTGGTGAAAACCCCAGAAAACGTGTTTCTCGCATTAAATAGCTCGAAAAGAGCGATCTCGATGATTCTGCACACTTCGGACAGAAGTCTCACCAAGATTATCGCAGACAATGCATATCTCAGCTTGAAACCCCACGAAAACCAAGATATCGACGGTTCTGCATATCATACGCACTGTGGAGTGGTGAAAACACCAGATTACGTGATTCTCGCATTAAATATGTCGAAACGAGCGATCTCGATGGTTCAGCATACTTCGGACAGAAGCCTCTCCAAGGTTATCGCAGAAAATGCATATCTCAGCTTGAAACCCCTCGAAAACCAAGATATCACCTGTTCTGCATATCCAACGTACTGTGGTGTGGTGAAAACCCCAGAAAACGTGTTTCTCGCATTAAATAGATCGAAAAGTGCGATCTCGATGTTTCTGCATACTTCGCACAGAGGTCTCACCAAGATTATCGCAGAAAATGCATATCTCAGCTTGAAACCCCACGAAAACCCAGATATCGCAGGTTCTGCATATCAAACCAACTGTGGAGTGGTGAAAACGCCAGACAACGTGTTTATCGCATTAAATAGATCGAAATGTGCGATCTCGATGACTCTGCATACTTCGGACAGAAGTCTCACCAAGATTATCGCAGAAAATGCATATCTCAGATTGAAAAACCACGAAAACCAAGATATCGCCGGTTCTGCATAGCATACGCACTGTGGAGTGGTGAAAACGCCAGATAACGTGTTTCTCGCATTAAATAAGTCGAAACGGGCGATCTCGGTGATTAAGCATACTTCGGACAAAAGTCTCACCATGATTATCGTAAAAAATGCTTATCTCAGCTTGAAACCCCACGAAAACCAAGATTTCGCTGGTTCTGCATATCAAACGCACTGTGGAGTGGTGAAAACCCCAGATAACGTGTTTCTCGCATTAAATAGGTCGAAAAGAGCGAACTCGATTTTTCTGCATACTTCGGACAGAGGTGTCACCAAGATTATCGCAGAAAATGCATATCTCAGCTTGAAATCCCACGAAAACCAAGATATCTCCGGTTCTGCACATCCAACGAACTGTGGTGTGGTGAAAGCCCCAGAAAACGTGTTTCTTGCATTAAATAGATCAAAAAGAGCGCTCTTGATGTTTCTGCATACTTCGGACAGATGTTTCACAAAGATTATCGTAGAAAATGCATATCTCAGCTTGAACCCCGGCGAAATCGATGATGTCGCCGGTTCTGCATATCAAACGCACTGTGGAGTGATGAAAACACCAGATAACGTGTTACTCGCATTAACTAGCTCCAAAAGATCGTTCTGGATGATTCTGCATACTTCTGACAGAAGACTCACCTAGATTATCGCAGAAAATGCATATTTCAGATGGAAACCACACGAAAACCATGTTATCGGCGGCTCTACATAACAAACGCACTGTGGAGTGGTCAAAACACTAGAAAACTTGTTTTTTCGCATTAAATAGCTCGAAAAGAGCGATCTCGAAGATTCTGCATACTTCTGAAAGAAGACTCACCAAGATTATCGCTGAAAATGCATATCTCAGCTGGAAACACCTCGAAAATCAAGATATCGCTGGTTCTGCATATCAAACGCACTGTGGAATGTTGAAAACACCACAAAACTTGTTTTTCGCATTAAATATCTCGAAAATAGCGATCTAGATGATTCTGCATGCTTCTGACTGAAGTCTCACCAAGATTATCGCGGAAAATGCATATCTTAGCTTGAAACCTCACGAAAATCAAGATGCCGCCGGTTCTGCATATCAAACGCACTGTGGAGTGGTGAAAACAACCAGATGTCGTGTTTCTCGCATTAAATAGCTCGAAAAGAGCGATCCCGATGATTCTGCATACTTCTGACAGAAGTCTCACCAAGATGATCGTAGAAAATGCATATCTCAGCTTGATACCCTACGACAGCCAAGATGTCGCCGGTTCTGCATATCAAACGCACTGTGGAGTGGTGAAAACACCAGATAACGTGTTTCTTGCATTAAATAGCTCGAAAAGAGCGATCCCGATGATTCTGCATACTTCTGACAGAAGTCTCACCAATATTATCGTAGAAAATGCATATCTCAGCTTGATACCCGACGAAGGCCAAGATGTCGCCGGGTCTGCATATCAAACGCAGTGTGGAGTGGTGAAAACACCAGATAACGTGTTTCTCGCATTAAGTAGCTCGAACAGAGCGATCTCGAAGATTCTGCATACTTCTGACAGAAGACTCACCAAGATGATCGTAGAAAATGCATATCTCAGCTGGAAACACCAGGAAAATCAAGATATCGCCGGTTCTGCATATCAAACGCACTGTGGAATTTTGAAAACACCAGAAAAGTTGTTTTTTCGCATTAAATAGCTCGAAAAGGACGATCTAGATGATTCTGCATACTTATGACTGAAGTCTCACCAAGATGATCGTAGAAAATGCTTATCTCAGCTTGATACCCTACGACAGCCAAGATGTCGCCGTTTCTGCATATCAAACGCACTGTGGAGTGGTGAAAACACCAGATAACGTGATTCTAGCATTAAATAGCTCGAATAGAGTGATCTCGATGATTCTGCATACTTCTGTCAGAAGTCTCACCAAGATGATCGTAGAAAATGCATATCTCAGCTTGATACCCTACGACAGCCAAGATGTCGCCGGTTCTGCATATCAAACGCACTGTGGAATTTTGAAAACACCAGAAAAGTTGTTTTTTCGCATTAAATAGCTCGAAAAGGGCTATCTCGATGATTCTGCATACTTCTGACAGAGGTCTCACCAAGATTATCGCAGAAAATGCATATCTGAGCTTGAAACCCCACGAAAACCAAGATATCGTCGGTTCTGCATATCATACGCACTGTGGAGTGGTGAAAACACCAGATAACTTGTTTCTCGCATTAAATAGCTCGAAAAGAGCGATTTCGATGATTCTGCATACTTCGGACAGAAGTCTCACCAAGATTATCGTAAAAAATGAATTTCTCAGCTTGAAACCCCACGAAAACCAAGATATCGCTGGTTCTGCATATCAAATTCACTGTGGAGTGGTGAAAACACCAGATAACGTGTTTCTCGCATTAAATAGCTCGAAAAGAGCGATCTAGATGATTCAGCATACTTCGGACAGAAGTCTCTCCAAGGTTATCGCATAAAATGCATATCTCAGCTTGAAACCCCTCGAAAACCAAGATATCACATGTTCTGCATATCCAACGAACTGTGGTGTGGTGAAAACCCCAGAAAACGTGTTTCTCGCATTAAATAGCTCGAAAAGAGCGATCTCGATGATTCTGCACACTTCGGACAGAAGTCTCACCAAGATTATCGCAGACAATGCATATCTCAGCTTGAAACCCCACGAAAACCAAGATATCGACGGTTCTGCATATCATACGCACTGTGGAGTGGTGAAAACACCAGATTACGTGATTCTCGCATTAAATATGTCGAAACGAGCGATCTCGATGGTTCAGCATACTTCGGACAGAAGCCTCTCCAAGGTTATCGCAGAAAATGCATATCTCAGCTTGAAACCCCTCGAAAACCAAGATATCACCTGTTCTGCATATCCAACGTACTGTGGTGTGGTCAAAACCCCAGAAAACGTGTTTCTCGCATTAAATAGATCGAAAAGTGCGATCTCGATGTTTCTGCATACTTCGCACAGAGGTCTCACCAAGATTATCGCAGAAAATGCATATCTCAGCTTGAAACCCCACGAAAACCCAGATATCGCAGGTTCTGCATATCAAACCAACTGTGGAGTGGTGAAAACGCCAGACAACGTGTTTATCGCATTAAATAGATCGAAATGTGCGATCTCGATGACCCTGCATACTTCGGACAGAAGTCTCACCAAGATTATCGCAGAAAATGCATATCTCAGATTGAAAAACCACGAAAACCAAGATATCGCCGGTTCTGCATATCATACGCACTGTGGAGTGGTGAAAACGCCAGATAACGTGTTTCTCGCATTAAATAAGTCGAAACGGGCGATCTCGGTGATTAAGCATACTTCGGACAAAAGTCTCACCATGATTATCGTAAAAAATGCTTATCTCAGCTTGAAACCCCACGAAAACCAAGATTTCGCTGGTTCTGCATATCAAACGCACTGTGGAGTGGTGAAAACCCCAGATAACGTGTTTCTCGCATTAAATAGGTCGAAAAGAGCGAACTCGATTTTTCTGCATACTTCGGACAGAGGTCTCACCAAGATTATCGCAGAAAATGCATATCTCAGCTTGAAATCCCACGAAAACCAAGATATCTCCGGTTCTGCACATCCAACGAACTGTGGTGTGGTGAAAGCCCCAGAAAACGTGTTTCTTGCATTAAATAGCTCAAAAAGAGCGCTCTTGATGTTTCTGCATACTTCGGACAGATGTTTCACAAAGATTATCGTAGAAAATGCATATCTCAGCTTGAACCCCGGCGAAATCGATGATGTCGCCGGTTCTGCATATCAAACGCACTGTGGAGTGATGAAAACACCAGATAACGTGTTACTCGCATTAACTAGCTCCAAAAGATCGTTCTGGATGATTCTGCATACTTCTGACAGAAGACTCACCTAGATTATCGCAGAAAATGCATATTTCAGCTGGAAACCACACGAAAACCATGTTATCGGCGGCTCTACATAACAAACGCACTGTGGAGTGGTCAAAACACTAGAAAACTTGTTTTTTCGCATTAAATAGCTCGAAAAGAGCGATCTCGAAGATTCTGCATACTTCTGAAAGAAGACTCACCAAGATTATCGCTGAAAATGCATATCTCAACTTGATACCCTACGACAGCCAAGATGTCGCCGGTTCTGCATATCAAACGCACTGTGGAATTTTGAAAACACCAGAAAAGTTGTTTTTTCGCATTAAATAGCTCGAAAAGGGCGATCTCGATGATTCTGCATACTTCTGACAGAGGTCTCACCAAGATTATCGCAGAAAATGCATATCTGAGCTTGAAACCCCACGAAAACCAAGATATCGTCGGTTCTGCATATCATACGCACTGTGGAGTGGTGAAAACACCAGATAACTTGTTTCTCGCATTAAATAGCTCGAAAAGAGCGATCTCGATGATTCTGCATACTTCGGACAGAAGTCTCACCAAGATTATCGTAAAAAATGAATTTCTCAGCTTGAAACCCCACGAAAACCAAGATATCGCTGGTTCTGCATATCAAATTCACTGTGGAGTGGTGAAAACACCAGATAACGTGTTTCTCGCATTAAATAGCTCGAAAAGAGCGATCTAGATGATTCAGCATACTTCGGACAGAAGTCTCTCCAAGGTTATCGCATAAAATGCATATCTCAGCTTGAAACCCCTCGAAAACCAAGATATCACATGTTCTGCATATCCAACGAACTGTGGTGTGGTGAAAACCCCAGAAAACGTGTTTCTCGCATTAAATAGCTCGAAAAGAGCGATCTCGATGATTCTGCACACTTCGGACAGAAGTCTCACCAAGATTATCGCAGACAATGCATATCTCAGCTTGAAACCCCACGAAAACCAAGATATCGACGGTTCTGCATATCATACGCACTGTGGAGTGGTGAAAACACCAGATTACGTGATTCTCGCATTAAATATGTCGAAACGAGCGATCTCGATGGTTCAGCATACTTCGGACAGAAGCCTCTCCAAGGTTATCGCAGAAAATGCATATCTCAGCTTGAAACCCCTCGAAAACCTAGATATCACCTGTTCTGCATATCCAACGTACTGTGGTGTGGTCAAAACCCCAGAAAACGTGTTTCTCGCATTAAATAGATCGAAAAGTGCGATCTCGATGTTTCTGCATACTTCGCACAGAGGTCTCACCAAGATTATCGCAGAAAATGCATATCTCAGCTTGAAACCCCACGAAAACCCAGATATCGCAGCTTGAAACCCCACGAAAACCCAGATATCGCAGGTTCTGCATATCAAACCAACTGTGGAGTGGTGAAAACGCCAGACAACGTGTTTATCGCATTAAATAGATCGAAATGTGCGATCTCGATGACCCTGCATACTTCGGACAGAAGTCTCACCAAGATTATCGCAGAAAATGCATATCTCAGATTGAAAAACCACGAAAACCAAGATATCGCCGGTTCTGCATATCATACGCACTGTGGAGTGGTGAAAACGCCAGATAACGTGTTTCTCGCATTAAATAAGTCGAAACGGGCGATCTCGGTGATTAAGCATACTTCGGACAAAAGTCTCACCATGATTATCGTAAAAAATGCTTATCTCAGCTTGAAACCCCACGAAAACCAAGATATCGCTGGTTCTGCATATCAAATTCACTGTGGAGTGGTGAAAACACCAGATAACGTGTTTCTCGCATTAAATAGCTCGAAAAGAGCGATCTAGATGATTCAGCATACTTCGGACAGAAGTCTCTCCAAGGTTATCGCATAAAATGCATATCTCAGCTTGAAACCCCTCGAAAACCAAGATATCACATGTTCTGCATATCCAACGAACTGTGGTGTGGTGAAAACCCCAGAAAACGTGTTTCTCGCATTAAATAGCTCGAAAAGAGCGATCTCGATGATTCTGCACACTTCGGACAGAAGTCTCACCAAGATTATCGCAGACAATGCATATCTCAGCTTGAAACCCCACGAAAACCAAGATATCGACGGTTCTGCATATCATACGCACTGTGGAGTGGTGAAAACACCAGATTACGTGATTCTCGCATTAAATATGTCGAAACGAGCGATCTCGATGGTTCAGCATACTTCGGACAGAAGCCTCTCCAAGGTTATCGCAGAAAATGCATATCTCAGCTTGAAACCCCTCGAAAACCTAGATATCACCTGTTCTGCATATCCAACGTACTGTGGTGTGGTCAAAACCCCAGAAAACGTGTTTCTCGCATTAAATAGATCGAAAAGTGCGATCTCGATGTTTCTGCATACTTCGCACAGAGGTCTCACCAAGATTATCGCAGAAAATGCATATCTCAGCTTGAAACCCCACGAAAACCCAGATATCGCAGGTTCTGCATATCAAACCAACTGTGGAGTGGTGAAAACGCCAGACAACGTGTTTATCGCATTAAATAGATCGAAATGTGCGATCTCGATGACCCTGCATACTTCGGACAGAAGTCTCACCAAGATTATCGCAGAAAATGCATATCTCAGATTGAAAAACCACGAAAACCAAGATATCGCCGGTTCTGCATATCATACGCACTGTGGAGTGGTGAAAACGCCAGATAACGTGTTTCTCGCATTAAATAAGTCGAAACGGGCGATCTCGGTGATTAAGCATACTTCGGACAAAAGTCTCACCATGATTATCGTAAAAAATGCTTATCTCAGCTTGAAACCCCACGAAAACCAAGATTTCGCTGGTTCTGCATATCAAACGCACTGTGGAGTGGTGAAAACCCCAGATAACGTGTTTCTCGCATTAAATAGGTCGAAAAGAGCGAACTCGATTTTTCTGCATACTTCTGACAGAGGTCTCACCAAGATTATCGCAGAAAATGCATATCTGAGCTTGAAACCCCACGAAAACCAAGATATCGTCGGTTCTGCATATCATACGCACTGTGGAGTGGTGAAAACACCAGATAACTTGTTTCTCGCATTAAATAGCTCGAAAAGAGCGATCTCGATGATTCTGCATACTTCGGACAGAAGTCTCACCAAGATTATCGTAAAAAATGAATTTCTCAGCTTGAAACCCCACGAAAACCAAGATATCGCTGGTTCTGCATATCAAATTCACTGTGGAGTGGTGAAAACACCAGATAACGTGTTTCTCGCATTAAATAGCTCGAAAAGAGCGATCTAGATGATTCAGCATACTTCGGACAGAAGTCTCTCCAAGGTTATCGCATAAAATGCATATCTCAGCTTGAAACCCCTCGAAAACCAAGATATCACATGTTCTGCATATCCAACGAACTGTGGTGTGGTGAAAACCCCAGAAAACGTGTTTCTCGCATTAAATAGCTCGAAAAGAGCGATCTCGATGATTCTGCACACTTCGGACAGAAGTCTCACCAAGATTATCGCAGACAATGCATATCTCAGCTTGAAACCCCACGAAAACCAAGATATCGACGGTTCTGCATATCATACGCACTGTGGAGTGGTGAAAACACCAGATTACGTGATTCTCGCATTAAATATGTCGAAACGAGCGATCTCGATGGTTCAGCATACTTCGGACAGAAGCCTCTCCAAGGTTATCGCAGAAAATGCATATCTCAGCTTGAAACCCCTCGAAAACCTAGATATCACCTGTTCTGCATATCCAACGTACTGTGGTGTGGTCAAAACCCCAGAAAACGTGTTTCTCGCATTAAATAGATCGAAAAGTGCGATCTCGATGTTTCTGCATACTTCGCACAGAGGTCTCACCAAGATTATCGCAGAAAATGCATATCTCAGCTTGAAACCCCACGAAAACCCAGATATCGCAGGTTCTGCATATCAAACCAACTGTGGAGTGGTGAAAACGCCAGACAACGTGTTTATCGCATTAAATAGATCGAAATGTGCGATCTCGATGACCCTGCATACTTCGGACAGAAGTCTCACCAAGATTATCGCAGAAAATGCATATCTCAGATTGAAAAACCACGAAAACCAAGATATCGCCGGTTCTGCATATCATACGCACTGTGGAGTGGTGAAAACGCCAGATAACGTGTTTCTCGCATTAAATAAGTCGAAACGGGCGATCTCGGTGATTAAGCATACTTCGGACAAAAGTCTCACCATGATTATCGTAAAAAATGCTTATCTCAGCTTGAAACCCCACGAAAACCAAGATATCGCTGGTTCTGCATATCAAATTCACTGTGGAGTGGTGAAAACACCAGATAACGTGTTTCTCGCATTAAATAGCTCGAAAAGAGCGATCTAGATGATTCAGCATACTTCGGACAGAAGTCTCTCCAAGGTTATCGCATAAAATGCATATCTCAGCTTGAAACCCCTCGAAAACCAAGATATCACATGTTCTGCATATCCAACGAACTGTGGTGTGGTGAAAACCCCAGAAAACGTGTTTCTCGCATTAAATAGCTCGAAAAGAGCGATCTCGATGATTCTGCACACTTCGGACAGAAGTCTCACCAAGATTATCGCAGACAATGCATATCTCAGCTTGAAACCCCACGAAAACCAAGATATCGACGGTTCTGCATATCATACGCACTGTGGAGTGGTGAAAACACCAGATTACGTGATTCTCGCATTAAATATGTCGAAACGAGCGATCTCGATGGTTCAGCATACTTCGGACAGAAGCCTCTCCAAGGTTATCGCAGAAAATGCATATCTCAGCTTGAAACCCCTCGAAAACCTAGATATCACCTGTTCTGCATATCCAACGTACTGTGGTGTGGTCAAAACCCCAGAAAACGTGTTTCTCGCATTAAATAGATCGAAAAGTGCGATCTCGATGTTTCTGCATACTTCGCACAGAGGTCTCACCAAGATTATCGCAGAAAATGCATATCTCAGCTTGAAACCCCACGAAAACCCAGATATCGCAGGTTCTGCATATCAAACCAACTGTGGAGTGGTGAAAACGCCAGACAACGTGTTTATCGCATTAAATAGATCGAAATGTGCGATCTCGATGACCCTGCATACTTCGGACAGAAGTCTCACCAAGATTATCGCAGAAAATGCATATCTCAGATTGAAAAACCACGAAAACCAAGATATCGCCGGTTCTGCATATCATACGCACTGTGGAGTGGTGAAAACGCCAGATAACGTGTTTCTCGCATTAAATAAGTCGAAACGGGCGATCTCGGTGATTAAGCATACTTCGGACAAAAGTCTCACCATGATTATCGTAAAAAATGCTTATCTCAGCTTGAAACCCCACGAAAACCAAGATTTCGCTGGTTCTGCATATCAAACGCACTGTGGAGTGGTGAAAACCCCAGATAACGTGTTTCTCGCATTAAATAGGTCGAAAAGAGCGAACTCGATTTTTCTGCATACTTCGGACAGAGGTCTCACCAAGATTATCGCAGAAAATGCATATCTCAGCTTGAAATCCCACGAAAACCAAGATATCTCCGGTTCTGCACATCCAACGAACTGTGGTGTGGTGAAAGCCCCAGAAAACGTGTTTCTTGCATTAAATAGCTCAAAAAGAGCGCTCTTGATGTTTCTGCATACTTCGGACAGATGTTTCACAAAGATTATCGTAGAAAATGCATATCTCAGCTTGAACCCCGGCGAAATCGATGATGTCGCCGGTTCTGCATATCAAACGCACTGTGGAGTGATGAAAACACCAGATAACGTGTTACTCGCATTAACTAGCTCCAAAAGATCGTTCTGGATGATTCTGCATACTTCTGACAGAAGACTCACCTAGATTATCGCAGAAAATGCATATTTCAGCTGGAAACCACACGAAAACCATGTTATCGGCGGCTCTACATAACAAACGCACTGTGGAGTGGTCAAAACACTAGAAAACTTGTTTTTTCGCATTAAATAGCTCGAAAAGAGCGATCTCGAAGATTCTGCATACTTCTGAAAGAAGACTCACCAAGATTATCGCTGAAAATGCATATCTCAGCTGGAAACACCTCGAAAATCAAGATATCGCTGGTTCTGCACATCAAACGCACTGTGGAATGTTGAAAACACCACAAAACTTGTTTTTCGCATTAAATATCTCGAAAATAGCGATCTAGATGATTCTGCATACTTCTGACTGAAGTCTCACCAAGATTATCGCGGAAAATGCATATCTTAGCTTGAAACCTCACGAAAATCAAGATGCCGCCGGTTCTGCATATCAAACGCACTGTGGAGTGGTGAAAACAACCAGATGTCGTGTTTCTCGCATTAAATAGCTCGAAAAGAGCGATCCCGATGATTCTGCATACTTCTGACAGAAGTCTCACCAAGATGATCGTAGAAAATGCATATCTCAGCTTGATACCCTACGACAGCCAAGATGTCGCCGGTTCTGCATATCAAACGCACTGTGGAGTGGTGAAAACACCAGATAACGTGTTTCTTGCATTAAATAGCTCGAAAAGAGCGATCCCGATGATTCTGCATACTTCTGACAGAAGTCTCACCAATATTATCGCAGAAAATGCATATCTCAGCTTGAAACCCGACGAAATCCAAGACGTCGCCGGTTCTGCATATCAAACGCACTGTGGAGTGGTGAAAACAACCAGATAACGTGTTTCTCGCATTAACTAGCTCGAAAAGAGCGATCTCGAAGATTCTGCATTTTTCTGACAGAAGACTCACCAAGATTATCGCTGAAAATGCATATCTCAGCTGGAAACACCACGAAAATCAAGATATCGCTGGTTCTGCATATCAAACGCACTGTGGAATTTTGAAAAAACCAGAAAAGTAGTTTTTTCGCATTAAATAGCTCGAAAAGGGCGATCTCGAAGATTCTGCATTTTTCTGACAGAAGACTCACCAAGATTATCGCTGAAAATGCATATCTCAGCTGGAAACACCACGAAAATCAAGATATCGCTGGTTCTGCATATCAAACGCACTGTGGAATTTTGAAAAAACCAGAAAAGTAGTTTTTTCGCATTAAATAGCTCGAAAAGGGCGATCTAGATGATTCTGCATACTTCTGACTGAAGTCTCACCAATATTATCGTAGAAAATGCATATCTCAGCTTGATACCCGACGAAGGCCAAGATGTCGCCGGGTCTGCATATCAAACGCAGTGTGGAGTGGTGAAAACACCAGATAACGTGTTTCTCGCATTAAGTAGCTCGAACAGAGCGATCTCGAAGATTCTGCATACTTCTGACAGAAGACTCACCAAGATGATCGTAGAAAATGCATATCTCAGCTGGAAACACCAGGAAAATCAAGATATCGCCGGTTCTGCATATCAAACGCACTGTGGAATTTTGAAAACACCAGAAAAGTTGTTTTTTCGCATTAAATAGCTCGAAAAGGACGATCTAGATGATTCTGCATACTTATGACTGAAGTCTCACCAAGATGATCGTAGAAAATGCTTATCTCAGCTTGATACCCTACGACAGCCAAGATGTCGCCGTTTCTGCATATCAAACGCACTGTGGAGTGGTGAAAACACCAGATAACGTGATTCTAGCATTAAATAGCTCGAATAGAGTGATCTCGATGATTCTGCATACTTCTGTCAGAAGTCTCACCAAGATGATCGTAGAAAATGCATATCTCAGCTTGATACCCTACGACAGCCAAGATGTCGCCGGTTCTGCATATCAAACGCACTGTGGAATTTTGAAAACACCAGAAAAGTTGTTTTTTCGCATTAAATAGCTCGAAAAGGGCGATCTAGATGATTCTGCATACTTCTGACTGAAGTCTCACCAATATTATCGCAGAAAATGCATATCTCAGCTTGAAACCTCACGAAAATCAAGATGTCGCCGGTTCTGCATATCAAACGCACTGTGGAATTTTGAAAACACCAGAAAAGTTGTTTTTTCGCATTAAATAGCTCGAAAAGGGCGATCTAGACGATTCTGCATACTTCTGACTGAAGTCTCACCAATATTATCGCAGAAAATGCATATCTCAGCTTGAAACCTCACGAAAATCAAGATGTCGCCGGTTCTGCATATCAAACGCACTGTGGAGTGGTGAAAACAACCAGATGTCGTGTTTCTCGCATTAAATAGCTCGAAAAGAGCGATCCCGATGATTCTGCATACTTCCGACAGAAGTCTCACCAAGATGATCGTAGAAAATGCTTATCTCAGCTTGATACCCTACGACAGCCAAGATGTCGCCGTTTCTGCATATCAAACGCACCGTGGAGTGGTGAAAACACCAGATAACGTGATTCTCGCATTAAATAGCTCGAATAGATTGATCTCGATGATTCTGCATACTTCTGTCAGAAGTCTCACCAAGATTATCGTAGAAAATGCATATCTCTGCTTGAACCCCGACGAAATCCATGATGTCGCCGGTTCTGCATATCAAGCGCGCTGTGGAGTGGTGAAAACACCAGATAACGTGTTTCTCGCATTAACTAGCGCGAAAAGAGCGATCTCGAAGATTCTGCATTCTTCTGACAGAAGACTCACCAAGATTATCGCTGAAAATGCATATCTCAGCTGGAAACACCACGAAAATCAAGATATCGCCGGTTCTGCATATCAAACGCACTGTGGAATTTTGAAAACACCAGAAAAGTTGTTTTTTCGCATTAAATAGCTCGAAAAGGGCGATCTAGACGATTCTGCATACTTCTGACTGAAGTCTCACCAAGATGATCGTAGAAAATGCTTATCTCAGCTTGATACCCTACGACAGCCAAGATGTCGCCGTTTCTGCATATCAAACGCACTGTGGAGTGGTGAAAACACCAGATAACGTGATTCTCGCATTAAATAGCTCGAATAGAGTGATCTCGATGATTCTGCATACTTCTGTCAGAAGTCTCACCAAGATTATCGTAGAAAATGCATATCTCTGCTTGAACCCCGACGAAATCCATGATGTCGCCGGTTCTGCATATCAAGCGCGCTGTGGAGTGGTGAAAACACCAGATAACGTGTTTCTCGCATTAAATAGCTCGAAAAGAGCGATATCGATGATTCTGCATACTTCGGACAGAAGTCTCACCAATATTATCGCAGAAAATGCATATCTCAGCTTGAAACCCCACGAAAACCAAAATATCTCCGGTTCTGCACATCCAACGAACTGTGGTGTGGTGAAAACCCCAGAAAACGTGTTTCTCGCATTAAGTAGCTCGAACAGAGCGATATCGATGATTCTGCATACTTCGGACAGAAGTCTCATCAATATTATCGCAGAAAATGCATATCTCAGCTGGAAACCCCACGAATACCAAGATATCGCCGGTTCTGCATATCAAACGCCCTGTGGAGTGATGAAATCACTAGATAACATGTTTCTCGCATTAAGTAGCTCGAAAAGTGCGATTTGGATGATTCCGCATACTTCTGACTGAAGTCTCACCAATATTATCGCAGAAAATGCATATCTCAGCTGGAAACACCACGAAAATCAAGCTATCGCCGGTTCTGCATATCAAACGCACTGTGGAATTTTTAAAACACCAGACAAGTAGTTTTTTCGCATTAAATAGCTCGAAAAGGGCGATCTAGATGATTCTGCATACTTCTGACTGAAGTCTCACCAATATTATCGCAGAAAATGCATATCTCAGCTGGAAACACCACGAAAATCAAGATATCGCCGGTTCTGCATACCAAACGCCACTGTGGAATGTTGAAAACACCAGAAAACTTGTTTTTTCGCATTAAATAGCGCGAAAAGAGCGATCTAGATGATTCTGCATACTTCGGACTGAAGTCTCACCAAGATTATCGCAAAAAATGCGTATCTCAGCTTGAAACCCCATAAAAACCAAGATATCGCAGGTTCTGCATATCAAACGCACTGTGGAGTGGTGAAAACTCCAGATAACGTGTTTCTCGCATTAAATAGCTCGAATAGAGCGATCTCGATGGTTAAGCATACTACGGACAGAAGTCTCACCAAGATTATCGTAAATAATGCGTATCTCAGCTTGAAACCCCATAAAAACCAAGATATCGCCGGTTCTGCATATCAAACGCACTGTGGAGTGGTGAAAACACCAGATAACTTGTTTCTCGCATTAAATAGCCCCGAAAAGAGCGATCTCGATGATTCTGCATACTTCTACAGAAGCCTCACCAAGCTTATCGCAGAAAATGCATATCTCAGCTTGAAACCCCACGAAAACCCAGATATCGACGGTTCTGCATATCATACGCACTGTGGAGTGCTGAAAACACCAGATAACGTGTTTCTCGCATTAAATAGCTCGAAACGAGCGATCTCGATGATTCTGCATACTTCGGACAGAAGTCTCACCAAGATTATCGTAGAAAATGCATATCTTAGCTTGATCCCCGACGAAATCCAAGATGTCGCCGGTTCTGCATATAAAGCGCACTGTGGAGTGCTGGAAACACCGGATAACGTGTTTCTCGCATTAAATAGCTCGAATAGTGCGATCTCGATGATTAAGCATACTTCGGACAGTAGTCTCACCAAGATTATCGCAGAAAATGCATATGTCAGCTTGAAACCCCACGAAAACCAAGATATCACCTGTTCTGCATATCCAACGAACTGTGGTGTGGTGAAAACCCCAGAAAACGTGTTTCTCGCATTAAATAGCTCGAAATGAGCGATCTCGATGATTCTGCACACTTCTACAGAAGCCTCTCCAAGATTATCACAGAAAATGCATATCTCAGCGTGAAACCCCACGAAAACCCAGATATCGACGGTTCTGCATATCATACGCACTGTGGCGTGGTGAAAACACCAGATAACATGTTTCTCGCATTGAATAGCTCGAATAGAGCGATCTCGATGATTAAGCATACTTCGGACAGAAGTCTCACCAAGATTATCGTAAAAAATGCGTATCTCAGCTTGAAACCCCATAAAAACCAAGATATCGCTGGTACTGCATATCAAACGCACTGTGGAGTGGTGAAAACACCAGATAACGTGTTTCTCGCATTAAATAGCTCGAAAAGAGCGATCTCGATGATTAAGCATACTTCCGACAGAAGTCTCACCAAGATTATCGCAGAAAATGCATATCTGAGCTTGAAACCCCACGAAAACCAAGATATCGCCGGTTCTGCATATCAAACGCACTGTGGAGTGGTGAAAACACCAGATAACTTGTTTCTCGCATTAAATAGCCCCGAAAAGAGCGATCTCGATGATTCTGCATACTTCTACAGAAGCCTCACCAAGCTTATCGCAGAAAATGCATATCTCAGCTTGAAACCCCACGAAAACCCAGATATCGACGGTTCTGCATATCATACGCACTGTGGAGTGGTGAAAACACCAGATAACGTGTTTCTCGCATTAAATAGCTCGAAACGAGCGATCTCGAAGATTCTGCATTCTTCTGACAGAAGACTCACCAAGATTATCGCTGAAAATGCATATCTCAGCTGGAAACACCACGAAAATCAAGATATCGCTGGTTCTGCATATAAAACGCTCTGTGGAGTGGTGAAAACACCAGATAACGTGTTTCTCGCATTAAATAGCTCGAAAAGAGCGATCTCGATGATTCTGCATACTTCGGACAGAAGTCTCACCAAGATTATCGCAGAAATTGCATATCTCTGCTTGAAACCCCACGAAAACAAAGATATCGCTGGTTCTGCATATAAAGCGCACTGTGGAGTGCTGGAAACACCAGATAACGTGTTTCTCGCATTAAATAGCTCGAATAGAGCGATCTCGATGATTAAGCATACTTCGGACAGTAGTCTCACCAAGATTATCGCAGAAAATGCATATGTCAGCTTGAAACCCCACGAAAACCAAGATATCACCTGTTCTGCATATCCAACGAACTGTGGTGTGGTGAAAACCCCAGAAAACGTGTTTCTCGCATTAAATAGCTCGAAATGAGCGATCTCGATGATTCTGCACACTTCGGACAGAAGTCTCACCAAGATTATCGCAGACAATGCATATCTCACCTTGAAACCCCACGAAAACCAAGATATCGCTGGTACTGCATATCAAACGCTCTGTGGAGTGGTGAAAACACCAGATAACGTGTTTCTCGCATTAAATAGCTCGAAAAGAGCGATCTCGATGATTCTGCATACTTCGGACAGAAGTCTCACCAAGATTATCGCAGAAATTGCATATCTCTGCTTGAAACCCCACGAAAACCAAGATATCGCTGGTTCTGCATATCATACGCACTGTGGAGTGGTGAAAACACCAGATAACGTGTTTCTCGCATTAAATAGCTCGAATAGAGCGATCTCGATGTTTCTGCATACTTCGGACAGAGGTCTCACCAACATTATCGCCGAAAATGCATATCTCTGCTTGAAACCCCACGAAAACCAAGATATCGCTGGTTCTGCATATAAAACGCTCTGTGGCGTGCTGGAAACACCAGATAACGTGTTTCTCGCATTAAATAGCTCGAATAGAGCGATCTCGATGAATCGGCATACTTCGGACAGAAGTCTCTCCAAGGTTATCGCAGAAAATGCATATCTCAGCTTGAGACCCCTCGAAAACCAAGATATCACCTGTTCTGCATATCCAACGAACTGTGGTGTGGTAAAAACCCCAGAAAACGTGTTTCTCGCATTAAATAGCTCGAATAGAGCGATCTCGATGATTCTGCATACTTCTGACAGAAGACTCACCAAGATTATCGCAGAAAATGCATATTTCAGCTGGAAACCCCACGAAAACCAAGTTATCGGCGGCTCTACATATCAAACGCACTGTGGAGTGGTGAAAACAACCAGACAACGTGTTTCTCGCATTAAATAGCTCGAAACAAGCGATCTCGATGATTCTGCATACTTCTGACAGAAGACTCACAAAGATTATCGCAGAAAATGCATATTTCAGCTGGAAACCCCACGAAAACCAAGTTATCGGCGGCTCTACATATCATACGCACTGTGGAGTGCTAAGAACACCAGATAACGTTTTGTCGCATTAAATAGCTCGAATAGAGCGATCTCGATGATTCTGCATACTTCGGACAGAAGTCTCACCAAGATTATCGTACAAAATGCATATCTCAGCTTGATACCCGACGAAGGCCAAGATGTCGCCGGGTCTGCTTATCAAACGCAGTGTGGAGTGGTGAAAACACCAGATAACGTGTTTCTCGCATTAAGTAGCTCGAACAGAGCGATCTCGAAGATTCTGCATACTTCTGACAGAAGACTCACCAAGATGATCGTAGAAAATGCATATCTCAGCTGGAAACACCAGGAAAATCAAGATATCGCCGGTTCTGCATATCAAACGCACTGTGGAATTTTGAAAACACCAGAAAAGTTGTTTTTTCGCATTAAATAGCTCGAAAAGGACGATCTAGATGATTCTGCATACTTCTGACTGAAGTCTCACCAATATTCTCGCAGAAAATGCATATCTCAGCTTGAAACCTCACGAAAATCAAGATGTCGCCGGTTCTGCATATCAAACGCACTGTGGAGTGGTGAAAACAACCAGATGTCGTGTTTCTCGCATTCAATAGCTCGAAAAGAGCGATATCGATGATTCTGCATACCTCTGACAGAAGACTCACCAAGATTATCGCAGAAAATGCATATCTCAGGTTGAAACCTCACGAAAATCAAGATGTCGCCGGTTCTGCATATCAAACGCACTGTGGAGTGGTGAAAACACCAGATAACGTGTTTCTCGCATTAACTAGCTCGAAAAGAGCGATCCCGATGATTCTGCATACCTCTGACAGAAGTCTCACCAAGATGATCGTAGAAAATGCATATCTCAGCTTGAAACCTCACGATAATCAAGATGTCGCCGGTTCTGCATATCAAACGCACTGTGGAGTGGTGAAAACAACCAGATGTCGTGTTTCTCGCATTAAATAGCTCGAAAAGAGCGATCCCGATGTTTCTGCATACTTCTGACAGAAGTCTCACCAAGATGATCGTAGAAAATGCTTATCTCAGCTTGATACCCTACGACAGCCAAGATGTCGCCGGTTCTGCATATCAAACGCACTGTGGAGTGGTGAAAACACCAGATAACGTGTTTTTCGCATTAACTAGCTCGAAAAGAGCGATCTCGAAGATTCTGCATACCTCTGACAGAAGACTCACCAAGATTATCGCAGAAAATGCATATCTCAGGTTGAAACCTCACGAAAATCAAGATGTCGCCGGTTCTGCATATCAAACGCACTGTGGAATTTTGAAAACACCAGACAAGTAGTTTTTTCGCATTAAATAACTCGAAAAGGGCGATCTAGATGATTCTGCATACTTCTGACTGAAGTCTCACCAATATTATCGTAGAAAATGCATATCTCAGCTTGATACCCGACGAAAGCCAAGATGTCGCCGGGTCTGCATATCAAACGCAGTGTGGAGTGGTGAAAACACCAGATAACGTGTTTCTCGCATTAAGTAGCTCGAACAGAGCGATCCCGATGATTCTGCATACTTCTGACAGAAGTCTCACCAAGATGATCGTAGAAAATGCATATCTCAGCTTGATACCCGACGAAAGCCAAGATGTCGCCGGGTCTGCATATCAAACGCAGTGTGGAGTGGCGAAAACACCAGATAACGTGTTTCTCGCATTAAGTAACTCGAACAGACGATCTCGAAGATTCTGCATACTTCTGACTGAAGTCTCACCAATATTATCGCAGAAAATGCATATCTCAGCTGGAAAGACCACGAAAATCAAGATATCGCCGGTTCGGCATATCAAACGCACTGTGGAGTGGTGAAAACACCAGAAGGCTATTTTTCGCATTAAATAGCTCGAAAAGAGCGATCCCGATGATTCAGCATACTTCTGACAGAAGTCTCACCAAGATTATCGTAGAAAATGCATATCTCAGCTTGATACCCTACGACAGCCAAGATGTCGCCGGTTCTGCATATCAAACGCACTGTGGAGTGGTGAAAACACCGGATAACGTGTTTCTCGCATTCAATAGCTCGAAAAGAGCGATATCGATGATTCTGCATACTTCTGACAGAAGTCTCACCAAGATGATCGTAGAAAATGCATATCTCAGCTTGATACCCTACGACAGCCAAGATGTCGCCGGTTCTGCATATCAAACGCACTGTGGAGTGGTGAAAACACCAGATAACGTGTTTCTCGCATTAAATAGCTCGAAAAGAGCGATCCCGATGATTCTGCATACTTCTGACAGAAGACTCACCAAGATTATCGCTGAAAATGCATATCTCAGCTGGAAACACCACGAAAATCAAGATATCGCCGGTTCTGCATATCAAACGCACTGTGGAATTTTGAAAACACCAGAAAAGTAGTTTTTTCGCATTAAATAGCTCGAAAAGGATGATCTAGATGATTCTGCATGCTTCTGACTGAAGTCTCACCAATATTATCGTAGAAAATGCATATCTCAGCTTGATACCCGACGAAGGCCAAGATGTCGCCGGGTCTGCTTATCAAACGCAGTGTGGAGTGGTGAAAACACCAGATAACGTGTTTCTCGCATTAAGTAGCTCGAACAGAGCGATCTCGAAGATTCTGCATACTTCTGACAGAAGACTCACCAAGATGATCGTAGAAAATGCATATCTCAGCTGGAAACACCAGGAAAATCAAGATATCGCCGGTTCTGCATATCAAACGCACTGTGGAATTTTGAAAACACCAGAAAAGTTGTTTTTTCGCATTAAATAGCTCGAAAAGGACGATCTAGATGATTCTGCATACTTCTGACTGAAGTCTCACCAATATTCTCGCAGAAAATGCATATCTCAGCTTGAAACCTCACGAAAATCAAGATGTCGCCGGTTCTGCATATCAAACGCACTGTGGAGTGGTGAAAACAACCAGATGTTGTGTTTCTCGCATTAAATCGCTCGACAAGAGCGATCCCGATGATTCTGCATACCTCTGACAGAAGACTCACCAAGATTATCGTAGAAAATGCATATCTCAGGTTGAAACCTCACGAAAATCAAGATATCGCCGGTTCTGCATATCAAACGCACTGTGGAATTTTGAAAACACCAGAAAAGTAGTTTTTTCGCATTAAATAGCTCGAAAAGGGCGATCTAGATGATTCTGCATACTTCTGACTGAAGTCTCACCAATATTATCGTAGAAAATGCATATCTCAGCTTGATACCCGACGAAGGCCAAGATGTCGCCGGGTCTGCTTATCAAACGCAGTGTGGAGTGGTGAAAACCACCAGATGTCGTGTTTCTCGCATTAAATAGCTCGAAAAGAGCGATCTCGAAGATTCTGCATTCTTCTGACAGAAGACTCACCAAGATTATCGCTGAAAATGCATATCTCAGCTGGAAACACCACGAAAATCAAGATATCGCCGGTTCTGCATATCAAACGCACTGTGGAATTTTGAAAACACCAGAAAAGTTGTTTTTTCGCATTAAATAGCTCGAAAAGAGCGATCCCGATGATTCTGCATACCTCTGACAGAAGACTCACCAAGATTATCGCAGAAAATGCATATCTCAGCTTGAAACCTCACGAAAATCAAGATGTCGCCGGTTCTGCATATCAAACGCACTGTGGAGTGGTGAAAACACCAGATAACGTGTTTCTCGCATTAAATAGATCGAAAAGAGGGATCTCGATGATTCTGCAAACTTCTGTCAGAAGACTCACCAAGATTATCGCAGAAAATGCATATCTCAGCTTGAACCCCGACGAAATCCAAGATGTCGCCGGTTCTGCATATCAAACGCACTGTGGAGTGGTGAAAACACCAGATAACGTGTTTCTCGCACTAAATAGCTCGAAACGAGCGATCTCGATGATTAAGCATACTTCGGACAGAAGTCTCACCAAGATTATCGCAGAAAATGCATATCTCAGCTGGAAACCCCTCGAAAACCAAGATATCGCCGGTTCTGCATATCAAACGCACTGTGGAGTGGTCAAAACACCAGAAAAGTTGTTTTTTCGCATTATATAGCTCGAATAGAGCGATCTCGATGATTCTGCATACTTCTGACAGAAGACTCACCAGGATTATCGCAGAAAATGCATATTTCAGCTGGAAACCCCACGAAAACCAAGTTATCGGCGGCTCTACATATCAAACGCACTGTGGAGTGGTCAAATCACCAGAAAACTTGTTTTTTCGCATTAAATAGCTCGAAAAGAGAGTTCTCGATGATTCTGCATACCTCTCATAGATGAAACACAAAGATTATCGCAGAAAATGCATATTTCAGCTGGAAACCACACGAAAACCAAGTTATCGTCGGTTCTGCATATCAAACGCACTGTGGAGTGGTGAAAACACCAGATAACGTGTTTCTCGCACTAAATAGCTCGAAACGAGCGATCTCGATGATTAAGCATACTTCGGACAGAGGTCTCACCAAGATTTTCGCAGAAAATGCATATCTGAGCTTGAAACCCCACGAAATCCAACATATCGTCGGTTCTGCATGTCATACGCACTGTGGAGTGGTGAAAACACCAGATAACGTGTTTCTCGCACTAAATAGCTCGAAACGAGCGATCTCGATGATTAAGCATACTTCGGACAGAAGTCTCACCAAGATTATCGCAGAAAATGCATATCTCAGGTGGAAACCCCACGAAATCCAAGATATCGCCGGTTCTGCATATCAGACGCACTGTGGAATGTTGAATACACCAGGAAACTTGTTTTTTTGCATTAAATTGATCGACAAGAGCGATCTTGATGATTCTGCATACTTCTGACTGATGTCTCACCAAGATTATCGCAGAAAATGCATATCTCAGCTTGAAACCTCACGAAAACCAAGTTATCTCGTGTTCGGCACATTAAACGTACTGTGGAGCGGTGAAAACACCAGAAAACGTGTTTCTCGCATTAAATAGCTCGAAAAGAGGAATCTCGATGATTCTGCATACTTCTGACAGAAGACTTACCAATATTATCGCAGAAAATGCATGTCTCAGTTTGAACCCCGACTAAAGCAAAGATGTCGCCGGTTCTGCATATCAAACGCACTGTGGAGTGGTGAAAACACCAGATAACGTGTTTCTCGCATTAAACAGCTCGAAAAGAGCTTTCTCGATGATTCTGCATACTTCTGACAGAAGAATCACCAAGATTATCGCAGAAAATGCATGTCTCAGTTTGAACCCCGACTAAAGCAAAGATGTCGCCGGTTCTGCATATCAAACGCCCTGTGGAGTGGTGTAAACACCAGATAACGTGTTTCTCGCATTAAATAGCTCGAAAAGAGGAATCTCGATGATTCTGCATACTTCCGACAGAAGACTCACCAAGATTATCGCAGACAATGCATATCTCAGCTGGAAACACCACGAAAATCAAGATATCGCCGGTTCTGCATATCAAACGCACTGTGGAATGTTGAAAACACCAGAAAACGTGCTTCTCGCATTAAATAGATCGGCAAGAGCGATCTAGATGAGTCTGCATACTTCTGACAGAAGACTCACCAAGATTATCGCAGAAAATGCATATCTCAGGTTGAAACCTCACGAAAATCAAGATGTCGCCTGTTCTGCATATCAAACGCACTGTGGAGTGGTGAAAACACCAGATAACGTGTTTCTCGCATTAACTAGCTCGAAAAGAGCGATCCCGATGATTCTGCATACCTCTGACAGAAGTCTCACCAAGATGATCGTAGAAAATGCATATCTCAGCTTGAAACCTCACGATAATCAAGATGTCGCCGGTTCTGCATATCAAACGCACTGTGGAGTGGTGAAAACAACCAGATGTCGTGTTTCTCGCATTAAATAGCTCGAAAAGAGCGATCCCGATGTTTCTGCATACTTCTGACAGAAGTCTCACCAAGATGATCGTAGAAAATGCTTATCTCAGCTTGATACCCTACGACAGCCAAGATGTCGCCGGTTCTGCATATTAAACGCACTGTGGAGTGGTGAAAACACCAGATAACGTGTTTTTCGCATTAACTAGCTCGAAAAGAGCGATCTCGAAGATTCTGCATACCTCTGACAGAAGACTCACCAAGATTATCGCAGAAAATGCATATCTCAGGTTGAAACCTCACGAAAATCAAGATGTCGCCGGTTCTGCATATCAAACGCACTGTGGAATTTTGAAAACACCAGACAAGTAGTTTTTTCGCATTAAATAGCTCGAAAAGGGCGATCTAGATGATTCTGCATACTTCTGACTGAAGTCTCACCAATATTATCGTAGAAAATGCATATCTCAGCTTGATACCCGACGAAAGCCAAGATGTCGCCGGGTCTGCATATCAAACGCAGTGTGGAGTGGTGAAAACACCAGATAACGTGTTTCTCGCATTAAGTAGCTCGAACAGAGCGATCCCGATGATTCTGCATACTTCTGACAGAAGTCTCACCAGGATGATCGTAGAAAATGCATATCTCAGCTTGATACCCGACGAAAGCCAAGATGTCGCCGGGTCTGCATATCAAACGCAGTGTGGAGTGGCGAAAACACCAGATAACGTGTTTCTCGCATTAAGTAACTCGAACAGACGATCTCGAAGATTCTGCATACTTCTGACTGAAGTCTCACCAATATTATCGCAGAAAATGCATATCTCAGCTGGAAACACCACGAAAATCAAGATATCGCCGGTTCGGCATATCAAACGCACTGTGGAGTGGTGAAAACACCAGAAGGCTATTTTTCGCATTAAATAGCTCGAAAAGAGCGATCCCGATGATTCAGCATACTTCTGACAGAAGTCTCACCAAGATTATCGTAGAAAATGCATATCTCAGCTTGATACCCTACGACAGCCAAGATGTCGCCGGTTCTGCATATCAAACGCACTGTGGAGTGGTGAAAACACCGGATAACGTGTTTCTCGCATTCAATAGCTCGAAAAGAGCGATATCGATGATTCTGCATACTTCGGACAGAAGTCTCACCAACATTATCGCAGAAAATGCATATCTCAGCTTGAAACCCGACGAAATCCAAGATGTCGCCGGTTCTGCATATCAAACGCACTGTGGAGTGGTGAAAACAACCAGATAACGTGTTTCTCGCATTAAATAGCTCGAAACGAGCGATCTAGATGATTCTGCATACTTCTGACTGAAGTTTCACCATTATTATCGCAGAAAATGCATGTCTCAGTTTGAACCCCGACTAAAGCAAAGATGTCGCCGGTTCTGCATATCAAACGCCCTGTGGAGTGGTGTAAACACCAGATAACGTGTTTCTCGCATTAAATAGCTCGAAAAGAGGAATCTCGATGATTCTGCATACTTCCGACAGAAGACTCACCAAGATTATCGCAGACAATGCATATCTCAGCTGGAAACACCACGAAAATCAAGATATCGCCGGTTCTGCATATCAAACGCACTGTGGAATGTTGAAAACACCAGAAAACGTGCTTCTCGCATTAAATAGATCGGCAAGAGCGATCTAGATGAGTCTGCATACTTCTGACAGAAGACTCACCAAGATTATCGCAGAAAATGCATATCTCAGGTTGAAACCTCACGAAAATCAAGATGTCGCCTGTTCTGCATATCAAACGCACTGTGGAGTGGTGAAAACACCAGATAACGTGTTTCTCGCATTAACTAGCTCGAAAAGAGCGATCCCGATGATTCTGCATACCTCTGACAGAAGTCTCACCAAGATGATCGTAGAAAATGCATATCTCAGCTGGAAACACCACGAAAATCAAGATGTCGCCGGTTCTGCATATCAAACGCACTGTGGAGTGGTGAAAACAACCAGATGTCGTGTTTCTCGCATTAAATAGCTTGAAAAGAGCGATCCCGATGATTCTGCATACCTCTGACAGAAGACTCACCAAGATTATCGCAGAAAATGCATATCTCAGGTTGAAACCTCACGAAAATCAAGATGTCGCCGGTTCTGCATATCAAACGCACTGTGGAGTGGTGAAAACACCAGATAACGTGTTTCTCGCATTAACTAGCTCGAAAAGAGCGATCCCGATGATTCTGCATACCTCTGACAGAAGTCTCACCAAGATGATCGTAGAAAATGCATATCTCAGCTTGAAACCTCACGATAATCAAGATGTCGCCGGTTCTGCATATCAAACGCACTGTGGAGTGGTGAAAACAACCAGATGTCGTGTTTCTCGCATTAAATAGCTCGAAAAGAGCGATCCCGATGTTTCTGCATACTTCTGACAGAAGTCTCACCAAGATGATCGTAGAAAATGCTTATCTCAGCTTGATACCCTACGACAGCCAAGATGTCGCCGGTTCTGCATATTAAACGCACTGTGGAGTGGTGAAAACACCAGATAACGTGTTTTTCGCATTAACTAGCTCGAAAAGAGCGATCTCGAAGATTCTGCATACCTCTGACAGAAGACTCACCAAGATTATCGCAGAAAATGCATATCTCAGGTTGAAACCTCACGAAAATCAAGATGTCGCCGGTTCTGCATATCAAACGCACTGTGGAATTTTGAAAACACCAGACAAGTAGTTTTTTCGCATTAAATAGCTCGAAAAGGGCGATCTAGATGATTCTGCATACTTCTGACTGAAGTCTCACCAATATTATCGTAGAAAATGCATATCTCAGCTTGATACCCGACGAAAGCCAAGATGTCGCCGGGTCTGCATATCAAACGCAGTGTGGAGTGGTGAAAACACCAGATAACGTGTTTCTCGCATTAAGTAGCTCGAACAGAGCGATCCCGATGATTCTGCATACTTCTGACAGAAGTCTCACCAGGATGATCGTAGAAAATGCATATCTCAGCTTGATACCCGACGAAAGCCAAGATGTCGCCGGGTCTGCATATCAAACGCAGTGTGGAGTGGCGAAAACACCAGATAACGTGTTTCTCGCATTAAGTAACTCGAACAGACGATCTCGAAGATTCTGCATACTTCTGACTGAAGTCTCACCAATATTATCGCAGAAAATGCATATCTCAGCTGGAAACACCACGAAAATCAAGATATCGCCGGTTCGGCATATCAAACGCACTGTGGAGTGGTGAAAACACCAGAAGGCTATTTTTCGCATTAAATAGCTCGAAAAGAGCGATCCCGATGATTCAGCATACTTCTGACAGAAGTCTCACCAAGATTATCGTAGAAAATGCATATCTCAGCTTGATACCCTACGACAGCCAAGATGTCGCCGGTTCTGCATATCAAACGCACTGTGGAGTGGTGAAAACACCGGATAACGTGTTTCTCGCATTCAATAGCTCGAAAAGAGCGATATCGATGATTCTGCATACTTCGGACAGAAGTCTCACCAACATTATCGCAGAAAATGCATATCTCAGCTTGAAACCCGACGAAATCCAAGATGTCGCCGGTTCTGCATATCAAACGCACTGTGGAGTGGTGAAAACAACCAGATAACGTGTTTCTCGCATTAAATAGCTCGAAACGAGCGATCTAGATGATTCTGCATACTTCTGACTGAAGTTTCACCATTATTATCGCAGAAAATGCATATTTCAGCTAGAAACCTCACGAAAATCAAGATGTCGCCCGTTCTGCATATCAAACGCACTGTGGAGTGGTGAAAACAACCAGATATCGTGTGTCTCGCATTAAGTAGCTCGAAAAGAGCGATCTCGAAGATTCTGCATACTTCTGATAGAAGACTCACCAAGATTATCGCTGAAAATGCATATCTCAGCTGGAAACACCTCGAAAATCAAGATATCGCTGGTTCTGCATATCAAACGCACTGTGGAATGTTGAAAACACCACAAAACTTGTTTTTCGCATTAAATAGCTCGAAAATAGCGATCTAGATGATTCTGCATACTTCTGACTGAAGTCACACCAAGATTATCGCAGAAAATGCATATCTTAGCTTGAAACCTCACGAAAATCAAGATGTCGCCGGTTCTGCATATCAAACGCACTGTGGAGTGGTGAAAACAACCAGATGTCGTGTTTCTCGCATTAAATAGCTCGAAAAGAGCGATCCCGATGATTCTGCATACTTCTGACAGAAGTCTCACCAAGATGATCGTAGAAAATGCATATCTCAGCTTGATACCCTACGACAGCCAAGATGTCGCCGGTTCTGCATATCAAACGCACTGTGGAGTGGTGAAAACACCAGATAACGTGTTTCTCGCATTAAATAGCTCGAAAAGAGCGATCCCGATGATTCTGCATACTTCTGACAGAAGACTCACCAAGATTATCGCTGAAAATGCATATCTCAGCTGGAAACACCACGAAAATCAAGATATCGCCGGTTCTGCATATCAAACGCACTGTGGAATTTTGAAAACACCAGAAAAGTAGTTTTTTCGCATTAAATAGCTCGAAAAGGATGATCTAGATGATTCTGCATGCTTCTGACTGAAGTCTCACCAATATTATCGTAGAAAATGCATATCTCAGCTTGATACCCGACGAAGGCCAAGATGTCGCCGGGTCTGCTTATCAAACGCAGTGTGGAGTGGTGAAAACACCAGATAACGTGTTTCTCGCATTAAGTAGCTCGAACAGAGCGATCTCGAAGATTCTGCATACTTCTGACAGAAGACTCACCAAGATGATCGTAGAAAATGCATATCTCAGCTGGAAACACCAGGAAAATCAAGATATCGCCGGTTCTGCATATCAAACGCACTGTGGAATTTTGAAAACACCAGAAAAGTTGTTTTTTCGCATTAAATAGCTCGAAAAGGACGATCTAGATGATTCTGCATACTTCTGACTGAAGTCTCACCAATATTCTCGCAGAAAATGCATATCTCAGCTTGAAACCTCACGAAAATCAAGATGTCGCCGGTTCTGCATATCAAACGCACTGTGGAGTGGTGAAAACAACCAGATGTCGTGTTTCTCGCATTAAATCGCTCGACAAGAGCGATCCCGATGATTCTGCATACCTCTGACAGAAGACTCACCAAGATTATCGTAGAAAATGCATATCTCAGCTGGAAACACCAGGAAAAACAAGATATCGCCGGTTCTGCATATCAAAAGCACTGTGGAATTTTGAAAACACCAGAAAAGTTGTTTTTTCGCATTAAATAGCTCGAAAAGGACGATCTAGATGATTCTGCATACTTCTGACTGAAGTCTCACCAATATTCTCGCAGAAAATGCATATCTCAGGTTGAAACCTCACGAAAATCAAGATGTCGCCGGTTCTGCATATCAAACGCACTGTGGAGTGGTGAAAACACCAGATAACGTGTTTCTCGCATTAACTAGCTCGAAAAGAGCGATCCCGATGATTCTGCATACCTCTGACAGAAGTCTCACCAAGATAAATCGTAGAAAATGCATATCTCAGCTTGATACCCTACGACAGCCAAGATGTCGCCGGTTCTGCATATCAAACGCACTGTGGAGTGGTGAAAACACCAGATAACGTGTTTCTCGCATTAACTAGCTCGAAAAGAGCGATCTCGAAGATTCTGCATTCTTCTGACAGAAGACTCACCAAGATTATCGCTGAAAATGCATATCTCAGCTGGAAACACCACGAAAATCAAGATATCGCCGGTTCTGCATATCAAAAGCACTGTGGAATTTTGAAAACACCAGAAAAGTTGTTTTTTCGCATTAAATAGCTCGAAAAGGACGATCTAGATGATTCTGCATACTTCTGACTGAAGTCTCACCAATATTCTCGCAGAAAATGCATATCTCAAGTTGAAACCTCACGAAAATCAAGATGTCGCCGGTTCTGCATATCAAACGCACTGTGGAGTGGTGAAAACAACCAGATGTCGTGTTTCTCGCATTAAATCGCTCGACAAGAGCGATCCCGATGATTCTGCATACCTCTGACAGAAGACTCACCAAGATTATCGTAGAAAATGCATATCTCAGCTGGAAACACCAGGAAAAACAAGATATCGCCGGTTCTGCATATCAAAAGCACTGTGGAATTTTGAAAACACCAGAAAAGTTGTTTTTTCGCATTAAATAGCTCGAAAAGGACGATCTAGATGATTCTGCATACTTCTGACTGAAGTCTCACCAATATTCTCGCAGAAAATGCATATCTCAGGTTGAAACCTCACGAAAATCAAGATGTCGCCGGTTCTGCATATCAAACGCACTGTGGAGTGGTGAAAACACCAGATAACGTGCTTCTCGCATTAAATAGATCGGCAAGAGCGATCTAGATGAGTCTGCATACTTCTGACAGAAGACTCACCAAGATTATCGCAGAAAATGCATATCTCAGGTTGAAACCTCACGAAAATCAAGATGTCGCCTGTTCTGCATATCAAACGCACTGTGGAGTGGTGAAAACACCAGATAACGTGTTTCTCGCATTAACTAGCTCGAAAAGAGCGATCCCGATGATTCTGCATACCTCTGACAGAAGTCTCACCAAGATGATCGTAGAAAATGCATATCTCAGCTGGAAACACCACGAAAATCAAGATGTCGCCGGTTCTGCATATCAAACGCACTGTGGAGTGGTGAAAACAACCAGATGTCGTGTTTCTCGCATTAAATAGCTCGAAAAGAGCGATCCCGATGTTTCTGCATACTTCTGACAGAAGTCTCACCAAGATGATCGTAGAAAATGCTTATCTCAGCTTGATACCCTACGACAGCCAAGATGTCGCCGGTTCTGCATATCAAACGCACTGTGGAGTGGTGAAAACACCAGATAACGTGTTTTTCGCATTAACTAGCTCGAAAAGAGCGATCTCGAAGATTCTGCATACCTCTGACAGAAGACTCACCAAGATTATCGCAGAAAATGCATATCTCAGGTTGAAACCTCACGAAAATCAAGATGTCGCCGGTTCTGCATATCAAACGCACTGTGGAATTTTGAAAACACCAGACAAGTAGTTTTTTCGCATTAAATAGCTCGAAAAGGGCGATCTAGATGATTCTGCATACTTCTGACTGAAGTCTCACCAATATTATCGTAGAAAATGCATATCTCAGCTTGATACCCGACGAAAGCCAAGATGTCGCCGGGTCTGCATATCAAACGCAGTGTGGAGTGGTGAAAACACCAGATAACGTGTTTCTCGCATTAAGTAGCTCGAACAGAGCGATCCCGATGATTCTGCATACTTCTGACAGAAGTCTCACCAAGATAAATCGTAGAAAATGCATATCTCAGCTTGATACCCTACGACAGCCAAGATGTCGCCGGTTCTGCATATCAAACGCACTGTGGAGTGGTGAAAACACCAGATAACGTGTTTCTCGCATTAACTAGCTCGAAAAGAGCGATCTCGAAGATTCTGCATTCTTCTGACAGAAGACTCACCAAGATTATCGCTGAAAATGCATATCTCAGCTGGAAACACCACGAAAATCAAGATATCGCCGGTTCTGCATATCAAACGCACTGTGGAATTTTGAAAACACCAGAAAAGTTGTTTTTTCGCATTAAATAGCTCGAAAAGAGCGATCCCGATGATTCTGCATACCTCTGACAGAAGACTCACCAAGATTATCGCAGAAAATGCATATCTCAGCTTGAAACCTCACGAAAATCAAGATGTCGCCGGTTCTGCATATCAAACGCACTGTGGAGTGGTGAAAACACCAGATAACGTGTTTCTCGCATTAAATAGATCGAAAAGAGGGATCTCGATGATTCTGCAAACTTCTGTCAGAAGACTCACCAAGATTATCGCAGAAAATGCATATCTCAGCTTGAACCCCGACGAAATCCAAGATGTCGCCGGTTCTGCATATCAAACGCACTGTGGAGTGGTGAAAACACCAGATAACGTGTTTCTCGCACTAAATAGCTCGAAACGAGCGATCTCGATGATTAAGCATACTTCGGACAGAAGTCTCACCAAGATTATCGCAGAAAATGCATATCTCAGCTGGAAACCCCTCGAAAACCAAGATATCGCCGGTTCTGCATATCAAACGCACTGTGGAGTGGTCAAAACACCAGAAAAGTTGTTTTTTCGCATTATATAGCTCGAATAGAGCGATCTCGATGATTCTGCATACTTCTGACAGAAGTCTCACCAAGATTTTCGCAGAAAATGCATATCTGAGCTTGAAACCCCACGAAATCCAACATATCGTCGGTTCTGCATGTCATACGCACTGTGGAGTGGTGAAAACACCAGATAACCTGTTTCTCGCACTAAATAGCTCGAAACGAGCGATCTCGATGATTAAGCATACTTCGGACAGAAGTCTCACCAAGATTATCGCAGAAAATGCATATCTCAGGTGGAAACCCCACGAAATCCAAGATATCGCCGGTTCTGCATATCAGACGCACTGTGGAATGTTGAATACACCAGGAAACTTGTTTTTTTGCATTAAATTGATCGACAAGAGCGATCTAGATGATTCTGCATACTTCTGACTGATGTCTCACCAAGATTATCGCAGAAAATGCATATCTCAGCTTGAAACCTCACGAAAACCAAGTTATCTCGTGTTCGGCACATTAAACGTACTGTGGAGCGGTGAAAACACCAGAAAACGTGTTTCTCGCATTAAATAGCTCGAAAAGAGGAATCTCGATGATTCTGCATACTTCTGACAGAAGACTTACCAATATTATCGCAGAAAATGCCTGTCTCAGTTTGAACCCCGACTAAAGCAAAGATGTCGCCGGTTCTGCATATCAAACGCACTGTGGAGTGGTGAAAACACCAGATAACGTGTTTCTCGCATTAAACAGCTCGAAAAGAGCTTTCTCGATGATTCTGCATACTTCTGACAGAAGAATCACCAAGATTATCGCAGAAAATGCATGTCTCAGTTTGTACCCCGACTAAAGCAAAGATGTCGCCGGTTCTGCATATCAAACGTCCTGTGGAGTGGTGTAAACACCAGATAACGTGTTTCTCGCATTAAATAGCTCGAAAAGAGGAATCTCGATGATTCTGCATACTTCCGACAGAAGACTCACCAAGATTATCGCAGACAATGCATATCTCAGCTGGAAACACCACGAAAATCAAGATATCGCCGGTTCTGCATATCAAACGCACTGTGGAATGTTGAAAACACCAGAAAACGTGCTTCTCGCATTAAATAGATCGGCAAGAGCGATCTAGATGAGTCTGCATACTTCTGACAGAAGACTCACCAAGATTATCGCAGAAAATGCATATCTCAGGTTGAAACCTCACGAAAATCAAGATGTCGCCTGTTCTGCATATCAAACGCACTGTGGAGTGGTGAAAACACCAGATAACGTGTTTCTCGCATTAACTAGCTCGAAAAGAGCGATCCCGATGATTCTGCATACCTCTGACAGAAGTCTCACCAAGATGATCGTAGAAAATGCATATCTCAGCTGGAAACACCACGAAAATCAAGATGTCGCCGGTTCTGCATATCAAACGCACTGTGGAGTGGTGAAAACAACCAGATGTCGTGTTTCTCGCATTAAATAGCTCGAAAAGAGCGATCCCGATGATTCTGCATACCTCTGACAGAAGACTCACCAAGATTATCGCAGAAAATGCATATCTCAGGTTGAAACCTCACGAAAATCAAGATGTCGCCGGTTCTGCATATCAAACGCACTGTGGAGTGGTGAAAACACCAGATAACGTGTTTCTCGCATTAACTAGCTCGAAAAGAGCGATCCCGATGATTCTGCATACCTCTGACAGAAGTCTCACCAAGATGATCGTAGAAAATGCATATCTCAGCTTGAAACCTCACGATAATCAAGATGTCGCCGGTTCTGCATATCAAACGCACTGTGGAGTGGTGAAAACAACCAGATGTCGTGTTTCTCGCATTAAATAGCTCGAAAAGAGCGATCCCGATGTTTCTGCATACTTCTGACAGAAGTCTCACCAAGATGATCGTAGAAAATGCTTATCTCAGCTTGATACCCTACGACAGCCAAGATGTCGCCGGTTCTGCATATCAAACGCACTGTGGAGTGGTGAAAACACCAGATAACGTGTTTTTCGCATTAACTAGCTCGAAAAGAGCGATCTCGAAGATTCTGCATACCTCTGACAGAAGACTCACCAAGATTATCGCAGAAAATGCATATCTCAGGTTGAAACCTCACGAAAATCAAGATGTCGCCGGTTCTGCATATCAAACGCACTGTGGAATTTTGAAAACACCAGACAAGTAGTTTTTTCGCATTAAATAGCTCGAAAAGGGCGATCTAGATGATTCTGCATACTTCTGACTGAAGTCTCACCAATATTATCGTAGAAAATGCATATCTCAGCTTGATACCCGACGAAAGCCAAGATGTCGCCGGGTCTGCATATCAAACGCAGTGTGTAGTGGTGAAAACACCAGATAACGTGTTTCTCGCATTAAGTAGCTCGAACAGAGCGATCCCGATGATTCTGCATACTTCTGACAGAAGTCTCACCAAGATGATCGTAGAAAATGCATATCTCAGCTTGATACCCGACGAAAGCCAAGATGTCGCCGGGTCTGCATATCAAACGCAGTGTGGAGTGGCGAAAACACCAGATAACGTGTTTCTCGCATTAAGTAACTCGAACAGACGATCTCGAAGATTCTGCATACTTCTGACTGAAGTCTCACCAATATTATCGCAGAAAATGCATATCTCAGCTGGAAAGACCACGAAAATCAAGATATCGCCGGTTCGGCATATCAAACGCACTGTGGAGTGGTGAAAACACCAGAAGGCTATTTTTCGCATTAAATAGCTCGAAAAGAGCGATCCCGATGATTCAGCATACTTCTGACAGAAGTCTCACCAAGATTATCGTAGAAAATGCATATCTCAGCTTGATACCCTACGACAGCCAAGATGTCGCCGGTTCTGCATATCAAACGCACTGTGGAGTGGTGAAAACACCGGATAACGTGTTTCTCGCATTCAATAGCTCGAAAAGAGCGATATCGATGATTCTGCATACTATGGACAGAAGTCTCACCAACATTATCAGAGAAAATGCATATCTCAGCTTGAAACCCGACGAAATCCAAGACGTCGCCGGTTCTGCATATCAAACGCACTGTGGAGTGGTGAAAACAACCAGATAACGTGTTTCTCGCATTAAATAGCTCGAAACGAGCGATCTAGATGATTCTGCATACTTCTGACTGAAGTTTCACAATTATTATCGCAGAAAATGCATATTTCAGCTAGAAACCTCACGAAAATCAAGATGTCGCCCGTTCTGCATATCAAACGCACTGTGGAGTGGTGAAAACAACCAGATATCGTGTGTCTCGCATTAAGTAGCTCGAAAAGAGCGATCTCGAAGATTCTGCATACTTCTGATAGAAGACTCACCAATATTATCGCTGAAAATGCATATCTCAGCTGGAAACACCTCGAAAATCAAGATATCGCTGGTTCTGCATATCAAACGCACTGTGGAATGTTGAAAACACCACAAAACTTGTTTTTCGCATTAAATAGCTCGAAAATAGCGATCTAGATGATTCTGCATACTTCTGACTGAAGTCTCACCAAGATTATCGCAGAAAATGCATATCTTAGCTTGAAACCTCACGAAAATCAAGATGTCGCCGGTTCTGCATATCAAACGCACTGTGGAGTGGTGAAAACAACCAGATGTCGTGTTTCTCGCATTAAATAGCTCGAAAAGAGCGATCCCGATGATTCTGCATACTTCTGACAGAAGTCTCACCAAGATGATCGTAGAAAATGCATATCTCAGCTTGATACCCTACGACAGCCAAGATGTCGCCGGTTCTGCATATCAAACGCACTGTGGAGTGGTGAAAACACCAGATAACGTGTTTCTCGCATTAAATAGCTCGAAAAGAGCGATCCCGATGATTCTGCATACTTCTGACAGAAGACTCACCAAGATTATCGCTGAAAATGCATATCTCAGCTGGAAACACCACGAAAATCAAGATATCGCCGGTTCTGCATATCAAACGCACTGTGGAATTTTGAAAACACCAGAAAAGTAGTTTTTTCGCATTAAATAGCTCGAAAAGGATGATCTAGATGATTCTGCATGCTTCTGACTGAAGTCTCACCAATATTATCGTAGAAAATGCATATCTCAGCTTGATACCCGACGAAGGCCAAGATGTCGCCGGGTCTGCTTATCAAACGCAGTGTGGAGTGGTGAAAACACCAGATAACGTGTTTCTCGCATTAAGTAGCTCGAACAGAGCGATCTCGAAGATTCTGCATACTTCTGACAGAAGACTCACCAAGATGATCGTAGAAAATGCATATCTCAGCTGGAAACACCAGGAAAATCAAGATATCGCCGGTTCTGCATATCAAACGCACTGTGGAATTTTGAAAACACCAGAAAAGTTGTTTTTTCGCATTAAATAGCTCGAAAAGGACGATCTAGATGATTCTGCATACTTCTGACTGAAGGCTCACCAATATTCTCGCAGAAAATGCATATCTCAGCTTGAAACCTCACGAAAATCAAGATGTCGCCGGTTCTGCATATCAAACGCACTGTGGAGTGGTGAAAACAACCAGATGTCGTGTTTCTCGCATTAAATCGCTCGACAAGAGCGATCCCGATGATTCTGCATACCTCTGACAGAAGACTCACCAAGATTATCGTAGAAAATGCATATCTCAGCTGGAAACACCAGGAAAAACAAGATATCGCCGGTTCTGCATATCAAAAGCACTGTGGAATTTTGAAAACACAGGAAAAGTTGTTTTTTCGCATTAAATAGCTCGAAAAGGACGATCTAGATGATTCTGCATACTTCTGACTGAAGTCTCACCAATATTCTCGCAGAAAATGCATATCTCAGGTTGAAACCTCACGAAAATCAAGATGTCGCCGGTTCTGCATATCAAACGCACTGTGGAGTGGTGAAAACACCAGATAACGTGTTTCTCGCATTAACTAGCTCGAAAAGAGCGATCCCGATGATTCTGCATACCTCTGACAGAAGTCTCACCAAGATAAATCGTAGAAAATGCATATCTCAGCTTGATACCCTACGACAGCCAAGATGTCGCCGGTTCTGCATATCAAACGCACTGTGGAGTGGTGAAAACACCAGATAACGTGTTTCTCGCATTTACTAGCTCGAAAAGAGCGATCTCGAAGATTCTGCATTCTTCTGACAGAAGACTCACCAAGATTATCGCTGAAAATGCATATCTCAGCTGGAAACACCACGAAAATCAAGATATCGCCGGTTCTGCATATCAAACGCACTGTGGAATTTTGAAAACACCAGAAAAGTAGTTTTTTCGCATTAAATAGCTCGAAAAGGGCGATCTAGTGGATTCTGCATACTTCTGACTGAAGTCTCACCAATATTATCGTAGAAAATGCATATCTCAGCTTGATACCCGACGAAGGCCAAGATGTCGCCGGGTCTGCTTATCAAACGCAGTGTGGAGTGGTGAAAACCACCAGATGTCGTGTTTCTCGCATTAAATAGCTCGAAAAGAGCGATCTCGAAGATTCTGCATTCTTCTGACAGAAGACTCACCAAGAATATCGCTGAAAATGCATATCTCAGCTGGAAACACCACGAAAATCAAGATATCGCCGGTTCTGCATATCAAACGCACTGTGGAATTTTGAAAACACCAGAAAAGTTGTTTTTTCGCATTAAATAGCTCGAAAAGAGCGATCCCGATGATTCTGCATACCTCTGACAGAAGACTCACCAAGATTATCGCAGAAAATGCATATCTCAGCTTGAAACCTCACGAAAATCAAGATGTCGCCGGTTCTGCATATCAAACGCACTGTGGAGTGGTGAAAACACCAGATAACGTGTTTCTCGCATTAACTAGCTCGAAAAGAGCGATCCCGATGATTCTGCATACCTCTGACAGAAGTCTCACCAAGATGATCGTAGAAAATGCATATCTCAGCTTGAAACCTCACGATAATCAAGATGTCGCCGGTTCTGCATATCAAACGCACTGTGGAGTGGTGAAAACAACCAGATGTCGTGTTTCTCGCATTAAATAGCTCGAAAAGAGCGATCCCGATGATTCTGCATACCTCTGACAGAAGACTCACCAAGATTATCGCAGAAAATGCATATCTCAGGTTGAAACCTCACGAAAATCAAGATGTCGCCGGTTCTGCATATCAAACGCACTGTGGAGTGGTGAAAACACCAGATAACGTGTTTCTCGCATTAACTAGCTCGAAAAGAGCGATCCCGATGATTCTGCATACCTCTGACAGAAGACTCACCAAGATTATCGCAGAAAATGCATATCTCAGGTTGAAACCTCACGAAAATCAAGATGTCGCCGGTTCTGCATATCAAACGCACTGTGGAATTTTGAAAACACCAGACAAGTAGTTTTTTCGCATTAAATAGCTCGAAAAGGGCGATCTAGATGATTCTGCATACTTCTGACTGAAGTCTCACCAATATTATCGTAGAAAATGCATATCTCAGCTTGATACGCGACGAAAGCCAAGATGTCGCCGGGTCTGCATATCAAACGCAGTGTGGAGTGGTGAAAACACCAGATAACGTGTTTCTCGCATTAAGTAGCTCGAACAGAGCGATCCCGATGATTCTGCATACTTCTGACAGAAGTCTCACCAAGATGATCGTAGAAAATGCATATCTCAGCTTGATACCCGACGAAAGCCAAGATGTCGCC
The DNA here is from genome assembly GCA_951804975.1 of Anthophora plumipes. Lineage (NCBI taxonomy): Eukaryota > Metazoa > Arthropoda > Insecta > Hymenoptera > Apidae > Anthophora > Anthophora plumipes. Next base: position 1,229,693 of record CATORF010000448.1, read on the forward strand.
GGGTCTGCATATCAAACGCACTGTGGAATGTTGAAAACACCACAAAACTTGTTTTTCGCATTAAATAGCTCGAAAATAGCGATCTAGATGATTCTGCATACTTCTGACTGAAGTCTCACCAAGATTATCGCAGAAAATGCATATCTTAGCTTGAAACCTCAAGAAAATCAAGATGTCGCCGGTTCTGCATATCAAACGCACTGTGGAGTGGTGAAAACAACCAGATGTCGTGTTTCTCGCATTAAATAGCTCGAAAAGAGCGATCCCGATGATTCTGCATACTTCTGACAGAAGTCTCACCAAGATGATCGTAGAAAATGCTTATCTCAGCTTGATACCCTACGACAGCCAAGATGTCGCCGGTTCTGCATATCAAACGCACTGTGGAGTGGTGAAAACACCAGATAACGTGTTTCTTGCATTAACTAGCTCGAAAAGAGCGATCTCGAAGATTCTGCATACTTCTGACAGAATACTCACAAAGATTATCGCTAAAAATGCTTATCTCAGCTGGAAAGACCACGAAAATCAAGATATCGCCGGTTCTGCATATCAAACGAACTGTGGAGTGGTGAAAACACCAGAAAACGTGTTTCTCGCATTAACTAGCTCGAAAAGAGCGATCTCGATGATTCTGCATACTTCTGACAGAGGTCTCACCAAGATTATCGGCGAAAATGCATATCTCAGCTTGAAACCCCACGAAAACCCAGATATCGCAGGTTCTGCATATCAAACCAACTGTGGAGTGGTGAAAACGCCAGACAACGTGTTTATCGCATTAAATAGATCGAAATGTGCGATCTCGATGACTCTGCATACTTCGGACAGAAGTCTCACCAAGATTATCGCAGAAAGTGCATATTTCAGCTGGAAACCCCACGAAAACCAAGTTATCGGCGGCTCTACATATCAAACGCACTGTGGAGTGGTGAAAACAACCAGACAACGTGTTTCTCGCATTAAATAGCTCGAAACAAGCGATCTCGATGATTCTGCATACTTCTGACAGAAGACTCACCAAGATTATCGCAGAAAATGCATATTTCAGCTGGAAACCCCACGAAAACCAAGTTATCGGCGGCTCTACATATCATACGCACTGTGGAGTGCTAAGAACACCAGATAACGTTTTGTCGCATTAAATAGCTCGAATAGAGCGATCTCGATGATTCTGCATACTTCGGACAGAAGTCTCACCAAGATTATCGTACAAAATGCATATCTCAGCTTGAAACCCCACGAAAACCAAGATATCGCTGGTACTGCATATCAAACGCTCTGTAGAGTGGTGAAAACACCAGATAACGTGTTTCTCGCATTAAATAGCTCGAAAAGAGCGATCTCGATGATTCTGCATACTTCGGACAGAAGTCTCACCAAGATTATCGCAGAAATTGCATATCTCTGCTTGAAACCCCACGAAAACCAAGATATCGCTGGTTCTGCATATAAAGCGCACTGTGGAGTGCTGGAAACACCAGATAACGTGTTTCTCGCAATAAATAGCTCGAATAGAGCGATCTCGATGATTAAGCATACTTCGGACAGAAGTCTCACCAAGATTATCGCAGAAAATGCATATCTCAGCTTGAAACCCCACGAACACCAAGATATCACCTGTTCTGCATATGCAACGAACTGTGGTGTTGTGAAAACCCCAGAAAACGTGTTTCTCGCATTAAATAGCTCGAAATGAGCGATCTCGATGATTCTGCACACTTCGGACAGAAGTCTCACCAAGATTATCGCAGACAATGCATATCTCAGATTGATACCCCACGAAAACCAAGATATCGCTGGTTCTGCATATCAAACGCACTGTGGAGTGGTGAAAACACCAGATAACGTGTTTCTCGCCTTAAATAGCTCGAAAAGAGCGATCTCGACGATTCTGCACACTTCGGACAGAAGTCTCTCCAAGGTTATCGCAGAAAATGCATATCTCAGCTTGAGACCCCTCGAAAACCAATATGTCACCTGTTCTGCATATCCAACGAACTGTGGTGTGGTGAAAACCCCAGAAAACGTGTTTCTCGCATTAAATAGCTCGAAAAGAGCGATCTCGATGATTCTGCACACTTCGGACAGAAGTCTCACCAAGATTATCGCAGACAATGCATATCTCAGCTTGAAACCCCACGAAAACCAAGATATCGCCGGTTCTGCATATCATACGCACTGTGGAGTGGTGAAAACCCCAGAAAACGTGTTTCTCACGTTAAATAGCTCGAAAAGAGCGATCTCGATGACTCTGCACACTTCGGACAGAAGTCTCACCAAGATTATCGCAGACAATGCATATCTCAGCTTGAAACCACACGAAAACCCAGATATCGCCGGTTCTGCATATCAAACCAACTGTGGAGTGGTGAAAACACCAGACAACGTGTTTATCGCATTAAATAGATCGAAATGTGCGATCTCGATGGTTAAGCACACTTCGGACAGAAGCCTCACCAAGATTATCGTAAAAAATGCGTATCTCAGCTTGAAACCCCATAAAAACCAAGATATCGCCGGTTCTGCATATCAAACGCACTGTGGAGTGGTGAAAACACCAGATAACTTGTTTCTCGCATTAAATAGCCCCGAAAAGAGCGATCTCGATGATTCTGCATACTTCTACAGAAGTCTCACCAAGCTTATCGCAGAAAGTGCATATCTCAGCTTGAAACCCCACGAAAACCCAGATATCGACGGTTCTGCATATCATACGCACTGTGGAGTGGTGAAAACACCAGATAACGTGTTTCTCGCATTAAATAGCTCGAAACGAGCGATCTCGATGATTAAGCATACTTCCGACAGAAGTCTCACCAAGATTTTCGCAGAAAATGCATATCTGAGCTTGAAACCCCACGAAAACCAAGATATCGGCGGTTCTGCATATCAAACGCACTGTGGAGTGCTAAAAACACCAGATAACGTTTTGTCGCATTAAATAGCTCGAATAGAGCGATCTCGATGATTCTGCATACTTCGGACAGAAGTCTCACCAAGCTTATCGCAGAAAGTGCATATCTCAGCTTGAAACCCCACGAAAACCCAGATATCGACGGTTCTGCATATCATACGCACTGTGGAGTGGTGAAAACACCATATAACGTGTTTCTCGCATTAAATAGCTCGAAAAGAGCGATCTCGATGATTCTGCATACTTCGGACAGAAGTCTCACCAAGATTATCGCAGAAATTGCATATCTCTGCTTGAAACCCCACGAAAACCAAGATATCGCTGGTTCTGCATATAAAGCGCACTGTGGAGTGCTGGAAACACCAGATAACGTGTTTCTCGCATTAAATAGCTCGAATAGAGCGATCTCGATGATTAAGCATACTTCGGACAGAAGTCTCACCAAGATTATCGCAGAAAATGCATATCTCAGCTTGAAACCCCACGAAAACCAAGATATCACCTGTTCTGCATATCCAACGAACTGTGGTGTTGTGAAAACCCCAGAAAACGTGTTTCTCGCATTAAATAGCTCGAAATGAGCGATCTCGATGATTCTGCACACTTCGGACAGAAGTCTCACCAAGATTATCGCAGACAATGCATATCTCAGCTTGAAACCCCACGAAAACCAAGATATCGCTGGTTCTGCATATCAAACGCACTGTGGAGTGGTGAAAACACCAGATAACGTGTTTCTCGCCTTAAATAGCTCGAAAAGAGCGATCTCGACGATTCTGCACACTTCGGACAGAATTCTCACCAAGATTATCGCAGACAATGCATATCTCAGCTTGAAACCCCACGAAAACCAAGATATCGCTGGTTCTGCATATAAAGCGCACTGTGGAGTGCTGGAAGCACCACATAACGTGTTTCTCGCATTAAATAGCTCGAATAGAGCGATCTCGATGATTAAGCATACTTCGGACAGATGTCTCACCAAGATTATCGTAAAAAATGTATATCTCAGCTTGAAACCCTACGAAAACCAAGATATCGCTGGTTCTGCATATCAAACGCACTGTGGAGTGGTGAAAACACCAGATAACGTGTTTCTCGCATTAAATAGCTCGAAAAGAGCGATCTAGATGATTCAGCATACTTCGGACAGAAGTCTCACCAAGATTATCGCAGAAAATGCATATCTCAGCTTGAAACCCCACGAAAACCAAGATATCGCTGGTACTGCATATCAAACGATCTGTGGAGTGGTGAAAACACCAGATAACGTGTTTCTCGCATTAAATAGCTCGAAACGAGCGATCTCGATGTTTCTGCATACTTCGGGCAGAAGTCTCTAGAAGGTTATCGCAGAAAATGCATATCTCAGCTTGAGACCCCTCGAAAACCAAGATGTCACCTGTTCTGCATATCCAACGAACTGTGGTGTGGTGAAAACCCCAGAAAACGTGTTTCTCGCATTAAATAGCTCGAAAAGAGCGATCTCGATGATTCTGCACACTTCGGACAGAAGTCTCACCAAGATTATCGCAGACAATGCATATCTCAGCTTGAAACCCCACGAAAAGCAAGATATCGCTGGTACTGCATATCATACGCACTGTGGAGTGCTGAAAACACCAGATAACGTGTTTCTCGCATTAAATAGCTCGAATAGAGCGATCTCGATGGTTAAGCATACTTCGGACAGAAGTCTCACCAAGATTATCGTAAAAAATGCGTATCTCAGCTTGAAACCCCATAAAACCCAAGATACCGCCGGTTCTGCATATCAAACGCACTGTGGAGTGGTGAAAACACCAGATAACTTGTTTCTCGCATTAAATAGCCCCGAAAAGTGCGATCTCGATGATTCTGCATACTTCTACAGAAGTGTCACCAAGCTTATCGCAGAAAGTGCATATCTCAGCTTGAAACCCCACGAAAACCCAGATATCGACGGTTCTGCATATCATACGCACTGTGGAGTGATGAAAACTCCAGATAACGTGTTTCTCGCATTAAATAGCTCGAAAAGAGCGATCTCGATGATTCTGCATACTTCGGACAGAAGTCTCACCAAGATTATCGCAGAAATTGCATATCTCTGCTTGAAACCCCACGAAAACCAAGATATCGCTGGTTCTGCATATCATACGCACTGTGGAGTGGTGAAAACACCAGATAACGTGTTTCTCGCCTTAAATAGCTCGAAAAGAGCGATCTCGACGATTCTGCACACTTCGGACAGAATTCTCACCAAGATTATCGCAGACAGTGCATATCTCAGCTTGAAACCCCACGAAAACCAAGATATCGCTGGTTCTGCATATAAAGCGCACTGTGGAGTGCTGGAAGCACCACATAACGTGTTTCTCGCATTAAATAGCTCGAATAGAGCGATCTCGATGATTAAGCATACTTCGGACAGATGTCTCACCAAGATTATCGTAAAAAATGTATATCTCAGCTTGAAACCCTACGAAAACCAAGATATCGCTGGTTCTGCATATCAAACGCACTGTGGAGTGGTGAAAACACCAGATAACGTGTTTCTCGCATTAAATAGCTCGAAAAGAGCGATCTAGATGATTCAGCATACTTCGGACAGAAGTCTCACCAAGATTATCGCAGAAAATGCATATCTCAGCTTGAAACCCCACGAAAACCAAGATATCGCTGGTACTGCATATCAAACGATCTGTGGAGTGGTGAAAACACCAGATAACGTGTTTCTCGCATTAAATAGCTCGAAACGAGCGATCTCGATGATTCTGCATACTTCGGGCAGAAGTCTCTAGAAGGTTATCGCAGAAAATGCATATCTCAGCTTGAGACCCCTCGAAAACCAAGATGTCACCTGTTCTGCATATCCAACGAACTGTGGTGTGGTGAAAACCCCAGAAAACGTGTTTCTCGCATTAAATAGCTCGAAAAGAGCGATCTCGATGATTCTGCACACTTCGGACAGAAGTCTCACCAAGATTATCGCAGACAATGCATATCTCTGCTTGAAACCCCACGAAAACCAAGATATCGCTGGTTCTGCATATCAAACGCACTGTGGAGTGGTGAAAACACCAGATAACTTGTTTCTCGCATTAAATAGCCCCGAAAAGTGCGATCTCGATGATTCTGCATACTTCTACAGAAGTGTCACCAAGCTTATCGCAGAAAGTGCATATCTCAGCTTGAAACCCCACGAAAACCCAGATATCGCCGGTTCTGCATATCAAACCAACTGTGGAGTGGTGAAAACACCAGACAACTCGTTTATCGCATTAAATAGATCGAAATGTGCGATCTCGATGGTTAATCACACTTCGGACAGAAGCCTCACCAAGATTATCGTAAAAAATGCGTATCTCAGCTTGAAACCCCATAAAACCCAAGATACCGCCGGTTCTGCATATCAAACGCACTGTGGAGTGGTGAAAACACCAGATAACTTGTTTCTCGCATTAAATAGCCCCGAAAAGTGCGATCTCGATGATTCTGCATACTTCTACAGAAGTGTCACCAAGCTTATCGCAGAAAGTGCATATCTCAGCTTGAAACCCCACGAAAACCCAGATATCGACGGTTCTGCATATCATACGCACTGTGGAGTGGTGAAAACACCAGATAACGTGTTTCTCGCATTAAATAGCTCGAAAAGAGCGATCTCGATGATTCTGCATACTTCGGACAGAAGTCTCACCAAGATTATCGCAGAAATTGCATATCTCTGCTTGAAACCCCACGAAAACCAAGATATCGCTGGTTCTGCATATCATACGCACTGTGGAGTGGTGAAAACACCAGATAACGTGTTTCTCGCATTAAATAGCTCGAATAGAGCGATCTCGATGATTCTGCATACTTCGGACAGAAGTCTCACCAAGCTTATCGCAGAAAGTGCATATCTCAGCTTGAAACCCCACGAAAACCCAGATATCGACGGTTCTGCATATCATACGCACTGTGGAGTGGTGAAAACACCATATAACGTGTTTCTCGCATTAAATAGCTCGAAAAGAGCGATCTCGATGATTCTGCATACTTCGGACAGAAGTCTCACCAAGATTATCGCAGAAATTGCATATCTCTGCTTGAAACCCCACGAAAACCAAGATATCGCTGGTTCTGCATATAAAGCGCACTGTGGAGTGCTGGAAACACCAGATAACGTGTTTCTCGCATTAAATAGCTCGAATAGAGCGATCTCGATGATTAAGCATACTTCGGACAGAAGTCTCACCAAGATTATCGCAGAAAATGCATATCTCAGCTTGAAACCCCACGAAAACCAAGATATCACCTGTTCTGCATATCCAACGAACTGTGGTGTTGTGAAAACCCCAGAAAACGTGTTTCTCGCATTAAATAGCTCGAAATGAGCGATCTCGATGATTCTGCACACTTCGGACAGAAGTCTCACCAAGATTATCGCAGACAATGCATATCTCAGCTTGAAACCCCACGAAAACCAAGATATCGCTGGTTCTGCATATCAAACGCACTGTGGAGTGGTGAAAACACCAGATAACGTGTTTCTCGCCTTAAATAGCTCGAAAAGAGCGATCTCGACGATTCTGCACACTTCGGACAGAATTCTCACCAAGATTATCGCAGACAATGCATATCTCAGCTTGAAACCCCACGAAAACCAAGATATCGCTGGTTCTGCATATAAAGCGCACTGTGGAGTGCTGGAAGCACCACATAACGTGTTTCTCGCATTAAATAGCTCGAATAGAGCGATCTCGATGATTAAGCATACTTCGGACAGATGTCTCACCAAGATTATCGTAAAAAATGTATATCTCAGCTTGAAACCCTACGAAAACCAAGATATCGCTGGTTCTGCATATCAAACGCACTGTGGAGTGGTGAAAACACCAGATAACGTGTTTCTCGCATTAAATAGCTCGAAAAGAGCGATCTAGATGATTCAGCATACTTCGGACAGAAGTCTCACCAAGATTATCGCAGAAAATGCATATCTCAGCTTGAAACCCCACGAAAACCAAGATATCGCTGGTACTGCATATCAAACGATCTGTGGAGTGGTGAAAACACCAGATAACGTGTTTCTCGCATTAAATAGCTCGAAACGAGCGATCTCGATGTTTCTGCATACTTCGGGCAGAAGTCTCTAGAAGGTTATCGCAGAAAATGCATATCTCAGCTTGAGACCCCTCGAAAACCAAGATGTCACCTGTTCTGCATATCCAACGAACTGTGGTGTGGTGAAAACCCCAGAAAACGTGTTTCTCGCATTAAATAGCTCGAAAAGAGCGATCTCGATGATTCTGCACACTTCGGACAGAAGTCTCACCAAGATTATCGCAGACAATGCATATCTCAGCTTGAAACCCCACGAAAAGCAAGATATCGCTGGTACTGCATATCATACGCACTGTGGAGTGCTGAAAACACCAGATAACGTGTTTCTCGCATTAAATAGCTCGAATAGAGCGATCTCGATGGTTAAGCATACTTCGGACAGAAGTCTCACCAAGATTATCGTAAAAAATGCGTATCTCAGCTTGAAACCCCATAAAACCCAAGATACCGCCGGTTCTGCATATCAAACGCACTGTGGAGTGGTGAAAACACCAGATAACTTGTTTCTCGCATTAAATAGCCCCGAAAAGTGCGATCTCGATGATTCTGCATACTTCTACAGAAGTGTCACCAAGCTTATCGCAGAAAGTGCATATCTCAGCTTGAAACCCCACGAAAACCCAGATATCGACGGTTCTGCATATCATACGCACTGTGGAGTGATGAAAACTCCAGATAACGTGTTTCTCGCATTAAATAGCTCGAAAAGAGCGATCTCGATGATTCTGCATACTTCGGACAGAAGTCTCACCAAGATTATCGCAGAAATTGCATATCTCTGCTTGAAACCCCACGAAAACCAAGATATCGCTGGTTCTGCATATCATACGCACTGTGGAGTGGTGAAAACACCAGATAACGTGTTTCTCGCCTTAAATAGCTCGAAAAGAGCGATCTCGACGATTCTGCACACTTCGGACAGAATTCTCACCAAGATTATCGCAGACAATGCATATCTCAGCTTGAAACCCCACGAAAACCAAGATATCGCTGGTTCTGCATATAAAGCGCACTGTGGAGTGCTGGAAGCACCACATAACGTGTTTCTCGCATTAAATAGCTCGAATAGAGCGATCTCGATGATTAAGCATACTTCGGACAGATGTCTCACCAAGATTATCGTAAAAAATGTATATCTCAGCTTGAAACCCTACGAAATCCAAGATATCGCTGGTTCTGCATATCAAACGCACTGTGGAGTGGTGAAAACACCAGATAACGTGTTTCTCGCATTAAATAGCTCGAAAAGAGCGATCTAGATGATTCAGCATACTTCGGACAGAAGTCTCACCAAGATTATCGCAGAAAATGCATATCTCAGCTTGAAACCCCACGAAAACCAAGATATCGCTGGTACTGCATATCAAACGATCTGTGGAGTGGTGAAAACACCAGATAACGTGTTTCTCGCATTAAATAGCTCGAAACGAGCGATCTCGATGATTCTGCATACTTCGGGCAGAAGTCTCTAGAAGGTTATCGCAGAAAATGCATATCTCAGCTTGAGACCCCTCGAAAACCAAGATGTCACCTGTTCTGCATATCCAACGAACTGTGGTGTGGTGAAAACCCCAGAAAACGTGTTTCTCGCATTAAATAGCTCGAAAAGAGCGATCTCGATGATTCTGCACACTTCGGACAGAAGTCTCACCAAGATTATCGCAGACAATGCATATCTCTGCTTGAAACCCCACGAAAACCAAGATATCGCTGGTTCTGCATATCAAACGCACTGTGGAGTGGTGAAAACACCAGATAACGTGTTTCTCGCATTAAATAGCCCCGAAAAGTGCGATCTCGATGATTCTGCATACTTCTACAGAAGTGTCACCAAGCTTATCGCAGAAAGTGCATATCTCAGCTTGAAACCCCACGAAAACCCAGATATCGCCGGTTCTGCATATCAAACCAACTGTGGAGTGGTGAAAACACCAGACAACTCGTTTATCGCATTAAATAGATCGAAATGTGCGATCTCGATGGTTAATCACACTTCGGACAGAAGCCTCACCAAGATTATCGTAAAAAATGCGTATCTCAGCTTGAAACCCCATAAAACCCAAGATACCGCCGGTTCTGCATATCAAACGCACTGTGGAGTGGTGAAAACACCAGATAACTTGTTTCTCGCATTAAATAGCCCCGAAAAGTGCGATCTCGATGATTCTGCATACTTCTACAGAAGTGTCACCAAGCTTATCGCAGAAAGTGCATATCTCAGCTTGAAACCCCACGAAAACCCAGATATCGACGGTTCTGCATATCATACGCACTGTGGAGTGGTGAAAACACCAGATAACGTGTTTCTCGCATTAAATAGCTCGAAAAGAGCGATCTCGATGATTCTGCATACTTCGGACAGAAGTCTCACCAAGATTATCGCAGAAATTGCATATCTCTGCTTGAAACCCCACGAAAACCAAGATATCGCTGGTTCTGCATATCATACGCACTGTGGAGTGGTGAAAACACCAGATAACGTGTTTCTCGCATTAAATAGCTCGAATAGAGCGATCTCGATGTTTCTGCATACTTCGGACAGAGGTCTCTAGAAGGTTATCGCAGAAAATGCATATCTCAGCTTGAGACCCCTCGAAAACCAAGATGTCACCTGTTCTGCATATCCAACGAACTGTGGTGTGGTGAAAACCCCAGAAAACGTGTTTCTCGCATTAAATAGCTCGAAAAGAGCGATCTCGATGATTCTGCACACTTCGGACAGAAGTCTCACCAAGATTATCGCAGACAATGCATATCTCTGCTTGAAACCCCACGAAAACCAAGATATCGCTGGTTCTGCATATCAAACGCACTGTGGAGTGGTGAAAACACCAGATAACGTGTTTCTCGCATTAAATAGCCCCGAAAAGTGCGATCTCGATGATTCTGCATACTTCTACAGAAGTGTCACCAAGCTTATCGCAGAAAGTGCATATCTCAGCTTGAAACCCCACGAAAACCCAGATATCGCCGGTTCTGCATATCAAACCAACTGTGGAGTGGTGAAAACACCAGACAACTCGTTTATCGCATTAAATAGATCGAAATGTGCGATCTCGATGGTTAATCACACTTCGGACAGAAGCCTCACCAAGATTATCGTAAAAAATGCGTATCTCAGCTTGAAACCCCATAAAACCCAAGATACCGCCGGTTCTGCATATCAAACGCACTGTGGAGTGGTGAAAACACCAGATAACTTGTTTCTCGCATTAAATAGCCCCGAAAAGTGCGATCTCGATGATTCTGCATACTTCTACAGAAGTGTCACCAAGCTTATCGCAGAAAGTGCATATCTCAGCTTGAAACCCCACGAAAACCCAGATATCGACGGTTCTGCATATCATACGCACTGTGGAGTGGTGAAAACACCAGATAACGTGTTTCTCGCATTAAATAGCTCGAAAAGAGCGATCTCGATGATTCTGCATACTTCGGACAGAAGTCTCACCAAGATTATCGCAGAAATTGCATATCTCTGCTTGAAACCCCACGAAAACCAAGATATCGCTGGTTCTGCATATCATACGCACTGTGGAGTGGTGAAAACACCAGATAACGTGTTTCTCGCATTAAATAGCTCGAATAGAGCGATCTCGATGTTTCTGCATACTTCGGACAGAGGTCTCACCAACATTATCGCCGAAAATGCATATCTCTGCTTGAAACCCCACGAAAACCAAGATATCGCTGGTTCTGCATATCAAACGCACTGTGGAGTGGTGAAAACACCAGATAACTTGTTGCTCGCATTAAACAGCCCCGAAAAGAGCGATCTCGATGATTCTGCATACTTCTACAGAAATCTCACCAAGCTTATCGCAGAAAGTGCATATCTCAGCTTGAAATCCCACGAAAACCCAGATATCGACGGTTCTGCATATCATACGCACTGTGGAGTGGTGAAAACACCAGATAACGTGTTTCTCGCATTAAATAGCTCGAAACGAGCGATCTCGATGATTAAGCATACTTCCGACAGAAGTCTCACCAAGATTATCGCAGAAAATGCATATCTGAGCTTGAAACCCCACGAAAACCAAGATATCGCCGGTTCTGCATATCAAACGCACTGTGGAGTGCTAAAAACACCAGATAACGTTTTGTCGCATTAAATAGCTCGAATAGAGCGATCTCGATGATTCTGCATACTTCGGACAGAAGTCTCACCAAGATTATCGTACAAAATGCATATCTCAGCTTGAAACCCCACGAAAACCAAGATATCGCTGGTACTGCATATCAAACGCTCTGTAGAGTGGTGAAAACACCAGATAACGTGTTTCTCGCATTAAATAGCTCGAAAAGAGCGATCTCGATGATTCTGCATACTTCGGACAGAAGTCTCACCAAGATTATCGCAGAAATTGCATATCTCTGCTTGAAACCCCACAAAAACCAAGATATCGCTGGTTCTGCATATAAAGCGCACTGTGGAGTGCTGGAAACACCAGATAACGTGTTTCTCGCATTAAATAGCTCGAATAGAGCGATCTCGATGATTAAGCATACTTCGGACAGAAGTCTCACCAAGATTATCGCAGAAAATGCATATCTCAGCTTGAAACCCCACGAAAACCAAGATATCACCTGTTCTGCATATCCAACGAACTGTGGTGTTGTGAAAACCCCAGAAAACGTGTTTCTTGCATTAAATAGCTCGAAATGAGCGATCTCGATGATTCTGCACACTTCGGACAGAAGTCTCACCAAGATTATCGCAGACAATGCATATCTCAGCTTGATACCCCACGAAAACCAAGATATCGCTGGTTCTGCATATCAAACGCACTGTGGAGTGGTGAAAACACCAGATAACGTGTTTCTCGCCTTAAATAGCTCGAAAAGAGCGATCTCGACGATTCTGCACACTTCGGACAGAAGTCTCTCCAAGGTTATCGCAGAAAATGCATATCTCAGCTTGAGACCCCTCGAAAACCAATATGTCACCTGTTCTGCATATCCAACGAACTGTGGTGTGGTGAAAACCCCAGAAAACGTGTTTCTCGCATTAAATAGCTCGAAAAGAGCGATCTCGATGATTCTGCATACTTCGGACAGAGGTCTCACCAACATTATCGCAGAAAATGCATATCTCTGCTTGAAACCCCACGAAAACCAAGATATCGCTGGTTATGCATATAAAACGCACTGTGGCGTGCTGGAAACACCAGATAACGTGTTTCTCGCATTAAATAGCTCGAATAGAGCGATCTCGATGATTAAGCAAACTTCGGACAGAAGTCTCACCAAGTTTATCGTAAAATATGCATATCTCAGCTTGAAACCACACGAAAACACAGATATCGCCGGTTCTGCATATCAAACCAACTGTGGAGTGGTGAAAACACCAGACAACGTGTTTTTCGCATTAAATAGATCGAAATGTGCGATCTCGATGGTTAAGCACACTTCGGACAGAAGCCTCACCAAGATTATCGTAAAAAATGCGTATCTCAGCTTGAAACCCCATAAAAACCAAGATATCGCCGGTTCTGCATATCAAACGCACTGTGGAGTGGTGAAAACACCAGATAACTTGTTTCTCGCATTAAATAGCCCCGAAAAGAGCGATCACGATGATTCTGCATACTTCTACAGAAGTCTCACCAAGCTTATCGCAGAAAGTGCATATCTCAGCTTGAAACCCCACGAAAACCCAGATATCGACGGTTCTGCATATCATACGCACTGTGGAGTGGTGAAAACACCAGATAACGTGTTTCTCGCATTAAATAGCTCGAAACGAGCGATCTCGATGATTAAGCATACTTCCGACAGAAGTCTCACCAAGATTTTCGCAGAAAATGCATATCTGAGCTTGAAACCCCACGAAAACCAAGATATCGGCGGTTCTGCATATCAAACGCACTGTGGAGTGCTAAAAACACCAGATAACGTTTTGTCGCATTAAATAGCTCGAATAGAGCGATCTCGATGATTCTGCATACTTCGGACAGAAGTCTCACCAAGCTTATCGCAGAAAGTGCATATCTCAGCTTGAAACCCCACGAAAACCCAGATATCGACGGTTCTGCATATCATACGCACTGTGGAGTGGTGAAAACACCAGATAACGTGATTCTCGCATTAAATGGCTCGAAAAGAGCGCTCTCTATGTTTCTGCATACTTCGGACAGAAGTCTCACCAAGCTTATCGTAGATAATGCATATTTCAGCTTGAAACCCGACGAAAACCAAAATATCTCCGGTTCTGCATATCCAACGCACTGTGGAGTGGTGAAAACACCAGATAACGTGTTTCTCGCATTAAATAGCTCGAAACGAGCGATCTCGATGATTCTGCATACTTCGGACAGAAGTCTCACCAAGATTATCGCAGACAATGCATATCTCAGCTTGAAACCCCACGAAAACCAAGATATCGCTGGTTCTGCATATCAAACGCACTGTGGAGTGGTTAAAACACCAGATAACGTGTTTCTCGCATTAAATAGCTCGAAAAGAGCGATCTAGATGATTCTGCATACTTCTGGCTGAAGTCTCACCAAGATTATCCCAGAAAATGCATATCTGAGCTTGAAACCCCACGAAAACCAAGATATCGTCGGTTCTGCATATCATACGCACTGTGGAGTGGTGAAAACACCAGATAACATGTTTCTCGCATTGAATAGCTCGAATAGAGCGATCTCGATGATTAAGCATACTTCGGACAGAAGTCTCACCAAGATTATCGTAAAAAATGCGTATCTCAGCTTGAAACCCCATAAAAACCAAGATATCGCTGGTACTGCATATCAAACGCTCTGTGGAGTGGTGAAAACACCAGATAACGTGTTTCTCGCATTAAATAGCTCGAAAAGAGCGATCTCGATGATTCTGCATGCTTCGGACAGAAGTCTCACCAAGATTATCGCAGACAATGCATATCTCAGCTTGAAACCCCACGAAAACCAAGATATCGCTGGTTCTGCACATCAAACGCACTGTGGAGTGCTGAAAACACCAGATAACGTGTTTCTCGCATTAAATAGCACGAATAGAGCGATCTCGATGGTTAAGCATACTTCGGACAGAAGTCTCTCCAAGATTATCGTAAAAAATGCGTATCTCAGCTTGAAACCCCATAAAAACCAAGTTATCGCCGGTTCTGCATATCAAACGCACTGTGGAGTGGTGAAAACACCAGATGACTTGTTTCTCGCATTAAATAGCCCCGAAAAGAGCGATCTCGATGATTCTGCATACTTCTACAGAAGCCTCACCAAGTTTATCGCAGAAAATGCATATCTCAGCTTGAAACCCCACGAAAACCCAGATATCGACGGTTCTGCATATCATACGCACTGTGGAGTGGTGAAAACACCAGATAACGTGTTTCTCGCATTAAATAGCTCGAAACGAGCGATCTCGATCATTAAGCATACTTCCGACAGAAGTCTCACCAAGATTATCGCAGAAAATGCATTTCTGAGCTTGAAACCCCACGAAAACCAAGATATCGCCGGTTCTGCATATCCAACGAACTGTAGTGTGGTGAAAACCCCAGAAAACGTGTTTCTCGCATTAAATAGCTCGAAATGAGCAATCTCGATGATTCTGCACACTTCGGACAGAAGTCTCACCAAGATTATCGCAGACAATGCATATCTCAGCTTGAAACCCCACGAAAACCAAGATATCGCTGGTACTGCATATCAAACGCTCTGTGGAGTGGTGAAAACACCAGATAACGTGTTTCTCGCATTAAATAGCTCGAAAAGAGCGATCTCGATGATTAAGCATACTTCGGACAGAAGTCTCACCAAGATTATCGCAGAAAATGCATATCTCAGCTTGAAACCCCACGAAAACCAAGATATCGCTGGTACTGCATATCAAACGATCTGTGGAGTGGTGAAAACACCAGAAAACGAGTATCTCGCATTAAATAGCTCGCAACGAGCGATCTCGATGATCCTGCATACTTCGGACAGAAGTCTCACCAAGATTATCATAAAAAATGCATATCTCAGCTTGAAACCACACGAAAACCAAAATATCTCCGGTTCTGCATATCCAACGCACTGTGGAGTGGTGAAAACACCAGATGACGTGTTTCTCGCATTAAATAGCTCGAAACGAGCGATCTCGATGATTCTGCATACTTCGGACAGACGTCTCACCAAGATTATCGCAGAAAATGCATATCTCAGCTTGAAACCCCACGAAAACCAAGATATCGCTGGTTCTGCATATCAAACGCACTGTGGAGTGGTGAAAACACCAGATAACGTGTTTCTCGCATTAAATAGCTCGAAAAGAGCGATCTAGATCATTCAGCATACTTCGGACAGAAGTCTCACCAAGATTATCGCAGAAAATGCATATCTCAGCTTGAAACCCCACGCAAACCAAGATATCGCTGGTACTGCATATCAAACGCACTGTGGAGTGGTGATAACAACCCGATAACGTGTTTCTCGCATTAAATATGTCGAAACGAGCGATCTCGATGATTAAGCATACTTCGGACAGAAGTCTCACCAAGATTATCGCAGACAATGCATATCTCAGCTTGAAACCCCACGAAAACCAAGATATCGCTGGTTCTGCATATCAAACGCACTGTGGAGTGGTGAAAACACCAGATAACGTGTTTCTCGCATTAAATAGCTCGAAAAGAGCGATCTCGATGATTCTGCATACTTCGGACAGAAGTCTCACCAAGATTATCGCAGAAATTGCATATCTCTGCTTGAAACCCCACGAAAACCAAGATATCGCTGGTTCTGCATATCAAACGCACTGTGGAGTGCTGAAAACACCAGATAGCGTGTTTCTCGCATTAAATAGCTCGAATCGAGCGATCTCGATGGTTAAGCATACTTCGGACAGAAGTCTCACCAAGATTATCGTAAAAAAAGCGTATCTCAGCTTGAAACCCCATAAAAACCAAGATATCGCCGGTTCTGCATATCAAACGCACTGTGGAGTGGTGAAAACACCAGATAACTGGTTTCTCGCATTAAATAGCCCCGAAAAGAGCGATCTCGATGATTCTGCATACTTCTACAGAAGCCTCACCAAGCTTATCGCAGAAAATGCATATCTCAGATTGAAACCCCACGAAAACCCAGATATCGACGGTTCTGCATATCATACGCACTGTGGAGTGGTGAAAACACCAGATAACGTGTTTCTCGCATTAAATAGCTCGAAACGAGCGATCTCGATGATTAAGCATACTTCCGACAGAAGTCTCACCAAGATTATCGCAGAAAATGCATATCTGAGCTTGAAACCCCACGAAAACCAAGATATCGCCGGTTCTGCATATCAAACGCACTGTGGAGTGCTAAAAACACCAGATAACGTTTTGTCGCATTAAATAGCTCGAATAGAGCGATCTCGATGATTCTGCATACTTCGGACAGAGGTCTCACCAAGATTATCTTAAAAAATGCATATCTCAGCTTGAAACCCCACGAAAACCAAGATATCGCTGGTACTGCATATCAAACGCTCTGTGGAGTGGTGAAAACACCAGATAACTTGTTTGTCGCATTAAATAGCTCGAAAAGAGCGATCTCGATGATTCTGCATACTTCGGACAGAAGTCTCACCAAGATTATCGCAGAAATTGCATATCTCTGCTTGAAACCCCACGAAAACCAAGATATCGCTGGTTCTGCATATAAAGCGCACTGTGGAGTGCTGGAAACACCAGATAACGTGTTTCTCGCATTAAATAGCTCGAATAGAGCGATCTCGATGATTAAGCATACTTCGGACAGAAGTCTCACCAAGATTATCGCAGAAAATGCATATCTCAGCTTGAAACCCCACGAAAACCAAGATATCACCTTTTCTGCATATCCAACGAACTGTGGTGTGGTGAAAACCCCAGAAAACGTGTTTCTCGCATTAAATAGCTCGAAACGAGCGATCTCGATGATTCTGCATACTTCGGACAGAAGTCTCTCCAAGGTTATCGCAGAAAATGCATATCTCAGCTTGAGACCCCTCGAAAACCAATATGTCACCTGTTCTGCATATCCAACGAACTGTGGTGTGGTGAAAACCCCAGAAAACGTGTTTCTCGCATTAAATAGCTCGAAAAGAGCGGTCTCGATGATTCTGCACACTTCGGACAGAAGTCTCACCAAGATTATCGCAGAAAATGCATATCTCTGCTTGAAACCCCACGAAAACCAAGATATCGCTGGTTATGCATATAAAACGCACTGTGGCGTGCTGGAAACACCAGATAACGTGTTTCTCGCATTACATAGCTCGAATAGAGCGATCTCGATGATTAAGCAAACTTCGGACAGAAGTCTCACCAAGTTTATCGTAAAATATGCATATCTCAGCTTGAAACCACACGAAAACCCAGATATCACCGGTTCTGCATATCAAACCAACTGTGGAGTGGTGAAAACACCAGACAACGCGTTTATCGCATTAAATAGATCGAAATGTGCGATCTCGATGATTAAGCAAACTTCGGACAGAAGTCTCACCAAGTTTATCGTAAAAATTTGCATATCTCAGCTTGAAACCCTACGAAAACCAACATATCGCTGGTTCTGCATATCAAACGCACTGTGGAGTGGTGAAAACACCAGATAACGTGTTTCTCGCATTAAATAGCTCGAAAAGAGCGATCTAGATGATTCAGCATACTTCGGACAGAAGTCTCACCAAGATTATCGCAGAAAATGCATATCTCAGCTTGAAACCCCACGAAAACCAAGATATCGCTGGTACTGCATATCAAACGATCTGTGGAGTGGTGAAAACACCAGATAACGTGTTTCTCGCATTAAATAGCTCGAAACGAGCGATCTCGATGATTCTGCATACTTCGGACAGAAGTCTCTAGAAGGTTATCGCAGAAAATGCATATCTCAGCTTGAGACCCCTCGATAACCAAGATGTGACCTGTTCTGCATATCCAACGAACTGTGGTGTGGTGAAAACCCCAGAAAATGTGTTTCTCGCATTAAATAGCTCGAAAAGAGCGATCTCGATGATTCTGCACACTTCGGACAGAAGTCTCACCAAGATTATCGCAGACAATGCATATCTCAGCTTGAAACCCCACGAAAACCAAGATATCGCCGGTTCTGCATATCATACGCACTGTGGAGTGCTGAAAGCACCAGATAACGTGTTTCTCGCATTAAATAGCTCGAATAGAGCGATCTCGATGGTTAAGCATACTTCGGACAGAAGTCTCACCAAGATTATCGTAAAAAATGCGTATCTCAGCTTGAAACCCCATAAAAACCAAGATATCGCCGGTTCTGCATATCAAACGCACTGTGGAGTGGTGAAAACACCAGATAACTTGTTTCTCGCATTAAATAGCCCCGAAAAGAGCGATCTCGATGATTAAGCATACTTCGGACAGAAGTCTCACCAAGATTATCGCAGAAAATGCATATCTCAGCCTGAAACCCCACGAAAACCAAGATATCACCTGTTGTGCATATCCAACGAACTGTGGTGTGGTGAAAACCCCAGAAAACGTGTTTCTCGCATTAAATAGCTCGAAATGAGCGATCTCGATGATTCTGCACACTTCGGACAGAAGTCTCACCAAGATGATCGCAGACAATGCATATCTCAGCTTGAAACCCCACGAAAACCAAGATATCGCTGGTTCTGCATATCAAACGCACTGTGGAGTGGTGAAAACACCAGATAACGTGTTTCTCGCCTTAAATAGCTCGAAAAGAGCGATCTCGATGATTCTGCACACTTCGGACAGAATTCTCACCAAGATTATCGCAGACAATGCATATCTGAGCTTGAAACCCCACGAAAACCAAGATATCGCTGGTTCTGCATATCAAACGCACTGTGAAGTGGTGAAAACACCAGATAACGTGTTTCTCGCATTAAATAGCTCGAAAAGAGCGATCTCGATGATTCTGCATACTTCGGACAGAAGTCTCACCAAGATTATCGCAGAAATTGCATATCTCTGCTTGAAACCCCACGAAAACCAAGATATCGCTGGTTCTGCATATCAAACGCACTGTGGAGTGCTGAAAACACCAGATAGCGTGTTTCTCGCATTAAATAGCTCGAATAGAGCGATCTCGATGATTCTGCATACTTCGGACAGAGGTCTCACCAAGATTATCTTAAAAAATGCATATCTCAGCTTGAAACCCCACGAAAACCAAGATATCGCTGGTACTGCATATCAAACGCTCTGTGGAGTGGTGAAAACACCAGATAACTTGTTTGTCGCATTAAGTAGCTCGAAAAGAGCGATCTCGATGATTCTGCATACTTCGGACAGAAGTCTCACCAAGATTATCGCAGAAATTGCATATCTCTGCTTGAAACCCCACGAAAACCAAGATATCGCTGGTTCTGCATATAAAGCGCACTGTGGAGTGCTGGAAACACCAGATAACGTGTTTCTCGCATTAAATAGCTCGAATAGAGCGATCTCGATGATTAAGCATACTTCGGACAGAAGTCTCACCAAGATTATCGCAGAAAATGCATATCTCAGCTTGAAACCCCACGAAAACCAAGATATCGCTGGTACTGCATATCAAACGATCTGTGGAGTGGTGAAAACACCAGATAACGTGTTTCTCGCATTAAATAGCTCGAAACGAGCGATCTCGATCATTCTGCATACTTCGGACAGAAGTCTCTCCAAGGTTATCTCAGAAAATGCATATCTCAGCTTGAGATCCCTCGAAAACCAAGATATCACCTGTTCTGCATATCCAACGAACTGTGGTGTGGTGAAAACCCCAGAAAACGTGTTTCTCGCATTAAATAGCTCAAAAAGAGCGATCTCGATGATTCTGCACACTTCGGACAGAAGTCTCACCAAGATTATCGCAGACAATGCATATCTCAGCTTGAAACCCCACGAAAACCAAGATATCTCTGGTTCAGCATATCCAACGAACTGTGGAGTGGTGAAAACCCCAGAAAACGAGTATCTCGCATTAAATAGCTCGAAACGAGCGATCTCGATGATCCTGCATACTTCGGACAGAAGTCTCACCAAGATTATCATAAAAAATGCATATCTCAGCTTGAAACCACACGAAAACCAAAATATCTCCGGTTCTGCATATCCAACGCACTGTGGAGTGGTGAAAACACCAGATAACGTGTTTCTCGCATTAAATAGCTCGAAAAGAGCGATCTAGATCATTCAGCATACTTCGGACAGAAGTCTCACCAAGATTATCGCAGAAAATGCATATCTCAGCTTGAAACCCCACGCAAACCAAGATATCGCTGGTACTGCATATCAAACGCACTGTGGAGTGGTGATAACAACCCGATAACGTGTTTCTCGCATTAAATATGTCGAAACGAGCGATCTCGATGATTAAGCATACTTCGGACAGAAGTCTCACCAAGATTATCGTAAAAAAAGCATATCTCAGCTTGAAACCCCATAAAAACCAAGATATCGCCGGTTCTGCATATCAAACGCACTGTGGAGTGGTGAAAACACCAGATAACTGGTTTCTCGCATTAAATAGCCCCGAAAAGAGCGATCTCGATGATTCTGCATACTTCTACAGAAGCCTCACCAAGCTTATCGCAGAAAATGCATATCTCAGCTTGAAACCCCACGAAAACCCAGATATCGACGGTTCTGCATATCATACGCACTGTGGAGTGGTGAAAACACCAGATAACGTGTTTCTCGCATTAAATAGCTCGAAACGAGCGATCTCGATGATTAAGCATACTTCCGACAGAAGTCTCACCAAGTTTATCGTAAAATATGCATATCTCAGCTTGAAACCACACGAAAACCCAGATATCACCGGTTCTGCATATCAAACCAACTGTGGAGTGGTGAAAACACCAGACAACGCGTTTATCGCATTAAATAGATCGAAATGTGCGATCTCGATGATTAAGCAAACTTCGGACAGAAGTCTCACCAAGTTTATCGTAAAAATTTGCATATCTCAGCTTGAAACCCTACGAAAACCAACATATCGCTGGTTCTGCATATCAAACGCACTGTGGAGTGGTGAAAACACCAGATAACGTGTTTCTCGCATTAAATAGCTCCAAAAGAGCGATCTAGATGATTCAGCATACTTCGGACAGAAGTCTCACCAAGATTATCGCAGAAAATGCATATCTCAGCTTGAAACCCCACGAAAACCAAGATATCGCTGGTACTGCATATCAAACGATCTGTGGAGTGGTGAAAACACCAGATAACGTGTTTCTCGCATTAAATAGCTCGAAACGAGCGATCTCGATGATTCTGCATACTTCGGACAGAAGTCTCTAGAAGGTTATCGCAGAAAATGCATATCTCAGCTTGAGACCCCTCGATAACCAAGATGTGACCTGTTCTGCATATCCAACGAACTGTGGTGTGGTGAAAACCCCAGAAAATGTGTTTCTCGCATTAAATAGCTCGAAAAGAGCGATCTCGATGATTCTGCACACTTCGGACAGAAGTCTCACCAAGATTATCGCAGACAATGCATATCTCAGCTTGAAACCCCACGAAAACCAAGATATCGCCGGTTCTGCATATCATACGCACTGTGGAGTGCTGAAAGCACCAGATAACGTGTTTCTCGCATTAAATAGCTCGAATAGAGCGATCTCGATGGTTAAGCATACTTCGGACAGAAGTCTCACCAAGATTATCGTAAAAAATGCGTATCTCAGCTTGAAACCCCATAAAAACCAAGATATCGCCGGTTCTGCATATCAAACGCACTGTGGAGTGGTGAAAACACCAGATAACTTGTTTCTCGCATTAAATAGCCCCGAAAAGAGCGATCTCGATGATTAAGCATATTTCGGACAGAAGTCTCACCAAGATTATCGCAGAAAATGCATATCTCAGCCTGAAACCCCACGAAAACCAAGATATCACCTGTTGTGCATATCCAACGAACTGTGGTGTGGTGAAAACCCCAGAAAACGTGTTTCTCGCATTAAATAGCTCGAAATGAGCGATCTCGATGATTCTGCACACTTCGGACAGAAGTCTCACCAAGATGATCGCAGACAATGCATATCTCAGCTTGAAACCCCACGAAAACCAAGATATCGCTGGTTCTGCATATCAAACGCACTGTGGAGTGGTGAAAACACCAGATAACGTGTTTCTCGCCTTAAATAGCTCGAAAAGAGCGATCTCGATGATTCTGCACACTTCGGACAGAATTCTCACCAAGATTATCGCAGACAATGCATATCTGAGCTTGAAACCCCACGAAAACCAAGATAACGCTGGTTCTGCATATCAAACGCACTGTGAAGTGGTGAAAACACCAGATAACGTGTTTCTCGCATTAAATAGCTCGAAAAGAGCGATCTCGATGATTCTGCATACTTCGGACAGAAGTCTCACCAAGATTATCGCAGAAATTGCATATCTCTGCTTGAAACCCCACGAAAACCAAGATATCGCTGGTTCTGCATATCAAACGCACTGTGGAGTGCTGAAAACACCAGATAGCGTGTTTCTCGCATTAAATAGCTCGAATAGAGCGATCTCGATGATTCTGCATACTTCGGACAGAGGTCTCACCAAGATTATCTTAAAAAATGCATATCTCAGCTTGAAACCCCACGAAAACCAAGATATCGCTGGTACTGCATATCAAACGCTCTGTGGAGTGGTGAAAACACCAGATAACTTGTTTGTCGCATTAAATAGCTCGAAAAGAGCGATCTCGATGATTCTGCATACTTCGGACAGAAGTCTCACCAAGATTATCGCAGAAATTGCATATCTCTGCTTGAAACCCCACGAAAACCAAGATATCGCTGGTTCTGCATATAAAGCGCACTGTGGAGTGCTGGAAACACCAGATAACGTGTTTCTCGCATTAAATATCTCGAATAGAGCGATCTCGATGATTAAGCATACTTCGGACAGAAGTCTCACCAAGATTATCGCAGAAAATGCATATCTCAGCTTGAAACCCCACGAAAACCAAGATATCGCTGGTACTGCATATCAAACGATCTGTGGAGTGGTGAAAACACCAGATAACGTGTTTCTCGCATTAAATAGCTCGAAACGAGCGATCTCGATCATTCTGCATACTTCGGACAGAAGTCTCTCCAAGGTTATCTCAGAAAATGCATATCTCAGCTTGAGATCCCTCGAAAACCAAGATATCACCTGTTCTGCATATCCAACGAACTGTGGTGTGGTGAAAACCCCAGAAAACGTGTTTCTCGCATTAAATAGCTCAAAAAGAGCGATCTCGATGATTCTGCACACTTCGGACAGAAGTCTCACCAAGATTATCGCAGACAATGCATATCTCAGCTTGAAACCCCACGAAAACCAAGATATCTCTGGTTCAGCATATCCAACGAACTGTGGAGTGGTGAAAACCCCAGAAAACGAGTATCTCGCATTAAATAGCTCGAAACGAGCGATCTCGATGATCCTGCATACTTCGGACAGAAGTCTCACCAAGATTATCATAAAAAATGCATATCTCAGCTTGAAACCACACGAAAACCAAAATATCTCCGGTTCTGCATATCCAACGCACTGTGGAGTGGTGAAAACACCAGATAACGTGTTTCTCGCATTAAATAGCTCGAAAAGAGCGATCTAGATCATTCAGCATACTTCGGACAGAAGTCTCACCAAGATTATCGCAGAAAATGCATATCTCAGCTTGAAACCCCACGCAAACCAAGATATCGCTGGTACTGCATATCAAACGCACTGTGGAGTGGTGATAACAACCCGATAACGTGTTTCTCGCATTAAATATGTCGAAACGAGCGATCTCGATGATTAAGCATACTTCGGACAGAAGTCTCACCAAGATTATCGTAAAAAAAGCATATCTCAGCTTGAAACCCCATAAAAACCAAGATATCGCCGGTTCTGCATATCAAACGCACTGTGGAGTGGTGAAAACACCAGATAACTGGTTTCTCGCATTAAATAGCCCCGAAAAGAGCGATCTCGATGATTCTGCATACTTCTACAGAAGCCTCACCAAGCTTATCGCAGAAAATGCATATCTCAGCTTGAAACCCCACGAAAACCCAGATATCGACGGTTCTGCATATCATACGCACTGTGGAGTGGTGAAAACACCAGATAACGTGTTTCTCGCATTAAATAGCTCGAAACGAGCGATCTCGATGATTAAGCATACTTCAGACAGAAGTCTCACCAAGATTATCGCAGAAAATGCATATCTCAGCTTGAAACCCCACGAAAACCAAGATATCACCTTTTCTGCATATCCAACGAACTGTGGTGTGGTGAAAACCCCAGAAAACGTGTTTCTCGCATTAAATAGCTCGAAACGAGCGATCTCGATGATTCTGCATACTTCGGACAGAGGTCTCACCAAGATTATCTTAAAAAATGCATATCTCAGCTTGAAACCCCACGAAAACCAAGATATCGCTGGTACTGCATATCAAACGCTCTGTGGAGTGGTGAAAACACCAGATAACTTGTTTGTCGCATTAAATAGCTCGAAAAGAGCGATCTCGATGATTCTGCATACTTCGGACAGAAGTCTCACCAAGATTATCGCAGAAATTGCATATCTCTGCTTGAAACCCCACGAAAACCAAGATATCGCTGGTTCTGCATATAAAGCGCACTGTGGAGTGCTGGAAACACCAGATAACGTGTTTCTCGCATTAAATAGCTCGAATAGAGCGATCTCGATGATTAAGCATACTTCGGACAGAAGTCTCACCAAGTTTATCGTAAAAATTTGCATATCTCAGCTTGAAACCCTACGAAAACCAACATATCGCTGGTTCTGCATATCAAACGCACTGTGGAGTGGTGAAAACACCAGATAACGTGTTTCTCGCATTAAATAGCTCGAAAAGAGCGATCTCGATGATTCTGCATACTTCGGACAGAAGTCTCACCAAGATTATCGCAGAAATTGCATATCTCTGCTTGAAACCCCACGAAAACCAAGATATCGCTGGTTCTGCATATCAAACGCACTGTGGAGTGCTGAAAACACCAGATAGCGTGTTTCTCGCATTAAATAGCTCGAATCGAGCGATCTGGATGGTTAAGCATACTTCGGACAGAAGTCTCACCAAGATTATCGTAAAAAAAGCGTATCTCAGCTTGAAACCCCATAAAAACCAAGATATCGCCGGTTCTGCATATCAAACGCACTGTGGAGTGGTGAAAACACCAGATAACTGGTTTCTCGCATTAAATAGCCCCGAAAAGAGCGATCTCGATGATTCTGCATACTTCTACAGAAGCCTCACCAAGCTTATCGCAGAAAATGCATATCTCAGCTTGAAACCCCACGAAAACCCAGATATCGACGGTTCTGCATATCATACGCACTGTGGAGTGGTGAAAACACCAGATAACGTGTTTCTCGCATTAAATAGCTCGCAACGAGCGATCTCGATGATTAAGCATACTTCCGACAGAAGTCTCACCAAGATTATCGCAGAAAATGCATATCTGAGCTTGAAACCCCACGAAAACCAAGATATCGCCGGTTCTGCATATCAAACGCACTGTGGAGTGCTAAAAACACCAGATAACGTTTTGTCGCATTAAATAGCTCGAATAGAGCGATCTCGATGATTCTGCATACTTCGGACAGAGGTCTCACCAAGATTATCTTAAAAAATGCATATCTCAGCTTGAAACCCCACGAAAACCAAGATATCGCTGGTACTGCATATCAAACGCTCTGTGGAGTGGTGAAAACACCAGATAACTTGTTTGTCGCATTAAATAGCTCGAAAAGAGCGATCTCGATGATTCTGCATACTTCGGACAGAAGTCTCACCAAGATTATCGCAGAAATTGCATATCTCTGCTTGAAACCCCACGAAAACCAAGATATCGCTGGTTCTGCATATAAAGCGCACTGTGGAGTGCTGGAAACACCAGATAACGTGTTTCTCGCATTAAATAGCTCGAATAGAGCGATCTCGATGATTAAGCATACTTCGGACAGAAGTCTCACCAAGATTATCGCAGAAAATGCATATCTCAGCTTGAAACCCCACGAAAACCAAGATATCACCTTTTCTGCATATCCAACGAACTGTGGTGTGGTGAAAACCCCAGAAAACGTGTTTCTCGCATTAAATAGCTCGAAACGAGCGATCTCGATGATTCTGCATACTTCGGACAGAAGTCTCTCCAAGGTTATCGCAGAAAATGCATATCTCAGCTTGAGACCCCTCGAAAACCAATATGTCACCTGTTCTGCATATCCAACGAACTGTGGTGTGGTGAAAACTCCAGAAAACGTGTTTCTCGCATTAAATAGCTCGAAAAGAGCGATCTCGATGATTCTGCACACTTCGGACAGAAGTCTCACCAAGATTATCGCAGAAAATGCATATCTCTGCTTGAAACCCCACGAAAACCAAGATATCGCTGGTTATGCATATAAAACGCACTGTGGCGTGCTGGAAACACCAGATAACGTGTTTCTCGCATTACATAGCTCGAATAGAGCGATCTCGATGATTAAGCAAACTTCGGACAGAAGTCTCACCAAGTTTATCGTAAAATATGCATATCTCAGCTTGAAACCACACGAAAACCCAGATATCACCGGTTCTGCATATCAAACCAACTGTGGAGTGGTGAAAACACCAGACAACGCGTTTATCGCATTAAATAGATCGAAATGTGCGATCTCGATGGTTAAGCACACTTCGGACAGAAGCCTCACCCAGATTATCGTAAAAAATGCGTATCTCAGCTTGAAACCCCATAAAAACCAAGATATCGCCGGTTCTGCATATCAAACGCACTGTGGAGTGGTGAAAACACCAGATAACTTGTTTCTCGCATTAAATAGCCCCGAAAAGAGCGATCTCGATGATTCTGCATACTTCGGACAGAAGTCTCACCAAGATTATCGCAGAAAATGCATATCTCAGCCTGAAACCCCACGAAAACCAAGATATCACCTGTTGTGCATATCCAACGAACTGTGGTGTGGTGAAAACCCCAGAAAACGTGTTTCTCGCATTAAATAGCTCGAAATGAGCGATCTCGATGATTCTGCACACTTCGGACAGAAGTCGCACCAAGATGATCGCAGACAATGCATATCTCAGCTTGAAACCCCACGAAAACCAAGATATCGCTGGTTCTGCATATCAAACGCACTGTGGAGTGGTGAAAACACCAGATAACGTGTTTCTCGCATTAAATAGCTCGAATAGAGCGATCTCGATGATTAAGCATACTTCGGACAGAAGTCTCACCAAGTTTATCGTAAAAATTTGCATATCTCAGCTTGAAACCCTACGAAAACCAACATATCGCTGGTTCTGCATATCAAACGCACTGTGGAGTGGTGAAAACACCAGATAACGTGTTTCTCGCATTAAATAGCTCGAAAAGAGCGATCTCGATGATTCTGCATACTTCGGACAGAAGTCTCACCAAGATTATCGCAGAAATTGCATATCTCTGCTTGAAACCCCACGAAAACCAAGATATCGCTGGTTCTGCATATCAAACGCACTGTGGAGTGCTGAAAACACCAGATAGCGTGTTTCTCGCATTAAATAGCTCGAATCGAGCGATCTGGATGGTTAAGCATACTTCGGACAGAAGTCTCACCAAGATTATCGTAAAAAAAGCGTATCTCAGCTTGAAACCCCATAAAAACCAAGATATCGCCGGTTCTGCATATCAAACGCACTGTGGAGTGGTGAAAACACCAGATAACTGGTTTCTCGCATTAAATAGCCCCGAAAAGAGCGATCTCGATGATTCTGCATACTTCTACAGAAGCCTCACCAAGCTTATCGCAGAAAATGCATATCTCAGCTTGAAACCCCACGAAAACCCAGATATCGACGGTTCTGCATATCATACGCACTGTGGAGTGGTGAAAACACCAGATAACGTGTTTCTCGCATTAAATAGCTCGCAACGAGCGATCTCGATGATTAAGCATACTTCCGACAGAAGTCTCACCAAGATTATCGCAGAAAATGCATATCTGAGCTTGAAACCCCACGAAAACCAAGATATCGCCGGTTCTGCATATCAAACGCACTGTGGAGTGCTAAAAACACCAGATAACGTTTTGTCGCATTAAATAGCTCGAATAGAGCGATCTCGATGATTCTGCATACTTCGGACAGAGGTCTCACCAAGATTATCTTAAAAAATGCATATCTCAGCTTGAAACCCCACGAAAACCAAGATATCGCTGGTACTGCATATCAAACGCTCTGTGGAGTGGTGAAAACACCAGATAACTTGTTTGTCGCATTAAATAGCTCGAAAAGAGCGATCTCGATGATTCTGCATACTTCGGACAGAAGTCTCACCAAGATTATCGCAGAAATTGCATATCTCTGCTTGAAACCCCACGAAAACCAAGATATCGCTGGTTCTGCATATAAAGCGCACTGTGGAGTGCTGGAAACACCAGATAACGTGTTTCTCGCATTAAATAGCTCGAATAGAGCGATCTCGATGATTAAGCATACTTCGGACAGAAGTCTCACCAAGATTATCGCAGAAAATGCATATCTCAGCTTGAAACCCCACGAAAACCAAGATATCACCTTTTCTGCATATCCAACGAACTGTGGTGTGGTGAAAACCCCAGAAAACGTGTTTCTCGCATTAAATAGCTCGAAACGAGCGATCTCGATGATTCTGCATACTTCGGACAGAAGTCTCTCCAAGGTTATCGCAGAAAATGCATATCTCAGCTTGAGACCCCTCGAAAACCAATATGTCACCTGTTCTGCATATCCAACGAACTGTGGTGTGGTGAAAACCCCAGAAAACGTGTTTCTCGCATTAAATAGCTCGAAAAGAGCGATCTCGATGATTCTGCACACTTCGGACAGAAGTCTCACCAAGATTATCGCAGAAAATGCATATCTCTGCTTGAAACCCCACGAAAACCAAGATATCGCTGGTTATGCATATAAAACGCACTGTGGCGTGCTGGAAACACCAGATAACGTGTTTCTCGCATTACATAGCTCGAATAGAGCGATCTCGATGATTAAGCAAACTTCGGACAGAAGTCTCACCAAGTTTATCGTAAAATATGCATATCTCAGCTTGAAACCACACGAAAACCCAGATATCACCGGTTCTGCATATCAAACCAACTGTGGAGTGGTGAAAACACCAGACAACGTGTTTATCGCATTAAATAGATCGAAATGTGCGATCTCGATGGTTAAGCACACTTCGGACAGAAGCCTCACCCAGATTATCGTAAAAAATGCGTATCTCAGCTTGAAACCCCATAAAAACCAAGATATCGCCGGTTCTGCATATCAAACGCACTGTGGAGTGGTGAAAACACAAGATAACTTGTTTCTCGCATTAAATAGCCCCGAAAAGAGCGATCTCGATGATTCTGCATACTTCGGACAGAAGTCTCACCAAGATTATCGCAGAAAATGCATATCTCAGCCTGAAACCCCACGAAAACCAAGATATCACCTGTTGTGCATATCCAACGAACTGTGGTGTGGTGAAAACCCCAGAAAACGTGTTTCTCGCATTAAATAGCTCGAAATGAGCGATCTCGATGATTCTGCACACTTCGGACAGAAGTCTCACCAAGATGATCGCAGACAATGCATATCTCAGCTTGAAACCCCACGAAAACCAAGATATCGCTGGTTCTGCATATCAAACGCACTGTGGAGTGGTGAAAACACCAGATAACGTGTTTCTCGCATTAAATAGCTCGAATAGAGCGATCTCGATGATTAAGCATACTTCGGACAGAAGTCTCACCAAGTTTATCGTAAAAATTTGCATATCTCAGCTTGAAACCCTACGAAAACCAACATATCGCTGGTTCTGCATATCAAACGCACTGTGGAGTGGTGAAAACACCAGATAACGTGTTTCTCGCATTAAATAGCTCGAAAAGAGCGATCTAGATGATTCAGCATACTTCGGACAGAAGTCTCACCAAGATTATCGCAGAAAATGCATATCTCAGCTTGAAACCCCACGAAAACCAAGATATCGCTGGTACTGCATTTCAAACGATCTGTGGAGTGGTGAAAACACCAGATGACGTGTTTCTCGCATTAAATAGCTCGAAACGAGCGATCTCGATGATTCTGCATACTTCGGACAGAAGTCTCTAGAAGGTTATCGCAGAAAATGCATATCTCAGCTTGAGACCCCTCGATAACCAAGATGTGACCTGTTCTGCATATCCAACGAACTGTGGTGTGGTGAAAACCCCAGAAAATGTGTTTCTCGCATTAAATAGCTCGAAAAGAGCGATCTCGATGATTCTGCACACTTCGGACAGAAGTCTCACCAAGATAATCGCAGACAATGCATATCTCAACTTGAAACCCCACGAAAACCAAGATATCGCCGGTTCTGCATATCATACGCACTGTGGAGTGCTGAAAGCACCAGATAACGTGTTTCTCGCATTAAATAGCTCGAATAGAGCGATCTCGATGGTTAAGCATACTTCGGACAGAAGTCTCACCAAGATTATCGTAAAAAATGCGTATCTCAGCTTGAAACCCCATAAAAACCAAGATATCGCCGGTTCTGCATATCAAACGCACTGTGGAGTGGTGAAAACACCAGATAACTTGTTTCTCGCATTAAATAGCCCCGAAAAGAGCGATCTCGATGATTAAGCATACTTCGGACAGAAGTCTCACCAAGATTATCGCAGAAAATGCATATCTCAGCCTGAAACCCCACGAAAACCAAGATATCACCTGTTGTGCATATCCAACGAACTGTGGTGTGGTGAAAACCCCAGAAAACGTGTTTCTCGCATTAAATAGCTCGAAATGAGCGATCTCGATGAATCTGCACACTTCGGACAGAATTCTCACCAAGATTATCGCAGACAATGCATATCTGCGCTTGAAACCCCACGAAAACCAAGATATCGCTGGTTCTGCATATCAAACGCACTGTGAAGTGGTGAAAACACCAGATAACGTGTTTCTCGCATTAAATAGCTCTAAAAGAGCGATCTAGATGATTCAGCATACTTCGGACAGAAGTCTCACCAAGATTATCGCAGAAAATGCATATCTCAGCTTGAAACCCCACGAAAACCAAGATATCGCTGGTTCTGCATATCAAACGCACTGTGGAGTGGTGAAAACACCAGATAACGTGTTTCTCGCCTTAAATAGCTCGAAAAGAGCGATCTCGATGATTCTGCACACTTCGGACAGAATTCTCACCAAGATTATCGCAGACAATGCATATCTGAGCTTGAAACCCCACGAAAACCAAGATATCGCTGGTACTGCATATCAAACGATCTGTGGAGTGGTGAAAACACCAGATAACGTGTTTCTCGCATTAAATAGCTCGAAACGAGCGATCTCGATGATTCTGCATACTTCGGACAGAAGTCTCTAGAAGGTTATCGCAGAAAATGCATATCTCAGCTTGAGACCCCTCGATAACCAATATGTGACCTGTTCTGCATATCCAACGAACTGTGGTGTGGTGAAAACCCCAGAAAATGTGTTTCTCGCATTAAATAGCTCGAAAAGAGCGATCTCGATGATTCTGCACACTTCGGACAGAAGTCTCACCAAGATAATCGCAGACAATGCATATCTCAACTTGAAACCCCACGAAAACCAAGATATCGCCGGTTCTGCATATCATACGCACTGTGGAGTGCTGAAAGCACCAGATAACGTGTTTCTCGCATTAAATAGCTCGAATAGAGCGATCTCGATGGTTAAGCATACTTCGGACAGAAGTCTCACCAAGATTATCGTAAAAAATGCGTATCTCAGCTTGAAACCCCATAAAAACCAAGATATCGCCGGTTCTGCATATCAAACGCACTGTGGAGTGGTGAAAACACCAGATAACTTGTTTCTCGCATTAAATAGCCCCGAAAAGAGCGATCTCGATGATTAAGCATACTTCGGACAGAAGTCTCACCAAGATTATCGCAGAAAATGCATATCTCAGCCTGAAACCCCACGAAAACCAAGATATCACCTGTTGTGCATATCCAACGAACTGTGGTGTGGTGAAAACCCCAGAAAACGTGTTTCTCGCATTAAATAGCTCGAAATGAGCGATCTCGATGAATCTGCACACTTCGGACAGAATTCTCACCAAGATTATCGCAGACAATGCATATCTGCGCTTGAAACCCCACGAAAACCAAGATATCGCTGGTTCTGCATATCAAACGCACTGTGAAGTGGTGAAAACACCAGATAACGTGTTTCTCGCATTAAATAGCTCTAAAAGAGCGATCTAGATGATTCAGCATACTTCGGACAGAAGTCTCACCAAGATTATCGCAGAAAATGCATATCTCAGCTTGAAACCCCACGAAAACCATGATATCGCTGGTTCTGCATATCAAACGCACTGTGCAGTGGTGAAAACACCAGATAACGTGTTTCTCGCCTTAAATAGCTCGAAAAGAGCGATCTCGATGATTCTGCACACTTCGGACAGAATTCTCACCAAGATTATCGCAGACAATGCATATCTGAGCTTGAAACCCCACGAAAACCAAGATATCGCTGGTTCTGCATATCAAACGCACTGTGAAGTGGTGAAAACACCAGA
This sequence comes from Anthophora plumipes, assembly GCA_951804975.1. Lineage (NCBI taxonomy): Eukaryota > Metazoa > Arthropoda > Insecta > Hymenoptera > Apidae > Anthophora > Anthophora plumipes. The sequence continues at coordinate 1,263,226 of CATORF010000448.1, forward strand.
TAACGTGTTTCTCGCATTAAATAGCTCGAAAAGAGCGATCTAGATGATTCAGCATACTTCGGACAGAAGTCTCACCAAGGTTATCGTAAAAAATGCATATCTCAGCTTGAAACCCCACGAAAACCAAGATATCGCTGGTTCTGCATATCAAACGCACTGTGGAGTGCTGAAAATACCAGATAACGTTTTGTCGCATTAAATAGCTCGAATAGAGCGATCTCGATGATTCTGCATACTTCGGACAGAACTCTCACCAAGATTATCGTAAAAAATGCATATCTCAGCTTGAAACCCCACGAAAACCAAGATATCGCTGGCACTGCATATCAAACGCACTGTGGAGTGGTGAAAGCACCAGACAAGGTTTTTCTCGCATTAACTAGCTCAAAAAGAGCGATCTCGATGATTCAGCATACTTCAGACTGAAGTCTCACCAAGTTTATCACAAAAATGCATATCTCAGCTTGAAACCCCTCGAAAACCAAGATATCACCTGTTCTGCATATCCAACGAACTGTGATGTGGTGAAAACCCCAGAAAACGTGTTATCCGCATTTAATAGCTCGAAAAGAGCGATATCGATGATTCTGCACACTTCGGACAGAAGTCTCACCAAGATTATCGCAGAAAATGCATATCTGAGCTTGAAACCCCACGAAAACCAAGATATCGTCGGTTCTGCATATCATACGCACTGTGGAGTGCTGAAAACACCAGATAACGTTTTGTCGCATTAAATAGCTCGAATAGAGCGATCTCGATGATTCTGCATACTTCGGACAGAAGTCTCACCAAGATTATCGTAAAAAATGCATATCTCAGCTTGAAACCCCACGAAAACCAACATATCGCTGGTACTGCATATAAAACGCACTGTGGAGTGGTGAAAGCACCAGACAAGGTTTTTCTCGCATTAACTAGCTTGAAAAGAGCGATCTCGATGATTCAGCATACTTCAGACTGAAGTCTCACCAAGTTTATCGCAGAAAATGCATATCTCAGCTTGAAACCCCTCGAAAACCAAGATATAGCCGGCTCGGCATATCAAACGCACTGTGGAGTGGTGAAAACACCAGATAACGTGTTTCTCGCATTAAATAGGTCGAAAAGAGCGATCTCGATGTTTCTGCATACTTCGGACAGAGGTCTCACCAAGATTATCGCAGAAAATGCATATCTCAGCTTGAAACCCCACGAAAACCCAGATATCGCCGGTTCTGCATATCAAACCAACTGTGGAGTGGTGAAAACACCAGACAACGTGTTTATCGCGTTAAATAGATCGAAATGTGCGATCTCGATGACTCTGCATACTTCGGACAGAAGTCTCACCCAGATTATCGCAGAAAATGCATATCTGAGTTTGAAACCCCACGAAAACCAAGATATCGCCGGTTCTGCATATCATACGCACTGTGGAGTGGTGAAAACACCAGATAACGTGTTTCTCGCATTAAATATGTCGAAACGAGCGATCTCGATGATTAAGCATACTTCGGACAGAAGTCTCACCAAAATTATCGTAAAAAATGCATATCTCAGCTTGAAACCCCACGAAAACCCAGATATCGCTGGTTCTGCATATCAAACGCACTGTGGAGTGCTGATAACAGCTGATAACGTGTTTCTCGCATTAAATAGCTCGAAAAGTGCGATCTCGATGATTCTGCATACTTCGGACAGAAGTCTCACCAAGATTATCGCCGAAAATGCATATCTCAGCTTGAAACCCAACGAAAACCCAGATATCGCCGGTTCTGCATATCAACCCATCTGTGGAGTGGTGAAAACACCAGACAACGTGTTTATCGCATTAAATAGATCGAAATGTGCGATCTCGATGACTCTGCATACTTCGGACAGAAGTCTCACCAAGATTATCGCAGAAAATGCATATCTGAGCTTGAAACCCCTCGAAAACCAAGATATCACCTGTTCTGCATATCTAACGAACTGTGGTGTGGTGAGAACCCCAGAAAACGTGTTTCCCGCATTAAATAGCTCGAAAAGGTCGATCACGATGATTCTGCACACTTCGGACAGAAGTCTCGCCAAGATTATCGCAGAAAATGCATATCTCAGCTTGAAACCCCACGAAAACACAGATATCGCTGGTTCTGAATATCAAACGCACTGTGGAGTGCTGAAAACACCAGATAACGTGTTTCTCGCATTAAATAGCTCGAAACGAGCGATCTCGATGATTCTGCACACTTCGGACAGAAGTCTCACCAATATTATCGCAGACAATGCATATCTCAGCTTGAAACCCCACGAAAACCAAGATATCGCCGGTTCTGCATATCATACGCACTGTGGAGTGGTGAAAACACCAGATAACGTGTTTCTCGCATTATATATGTCGAAACGAGCGATCTCGATGATTAAGCATACTTCGGACAGAAGTGTCACCAAGATTATCGTAAAAAATGCATATCTCAGCTTGAAACCCCACGAAAACCCAGATATCGCTGGTTCTGCATATCAAACGCACTGTGGAATGCTCAAAACACCCGATAACGTGTTTCTCGCATTAAATAGCTCGAAAAGAGCGACCTCGATGATTCTGCACACTTCGGACAGAAGTCTCACCAAGATTATCGCAGACAATGCATATCTCAGCTTGAAACCCCACGAAAACCAAGATATCGCCGGTTCTGAATATCAAACGCACTGTGGAGTGGTGAAAACACCAGATAAGGTTTTTCTCGCATTAACTAGCTCGAAAAGAGCGATCTCAATGATTCAGCATACTTCGGACAGAAGTCTCTCCAAGGTTATCGCAGAAAATGCATATCTCAGCTTGAAACCCCTCGAAAACCAAGATATCACCTGTTCTGCATATCCAACGAACTGTGGTGTGGTGAAAACCCCAGAAAACGTGTTTCTCGCATTAAATATCTCGAAAAGAGCGATCTCGATGCTTCTGCACACTTCGGACAGAAGTCTCACCAAGATTATCGCAGACAATGCATATCTCAGCTTGAAACCCCACGAAAACCAAGATATCGCCGGTTCTGCATATCATACGCACTGTGGAGTGGTGAAAACACCAGATAACGTGTTTCTCGCATTAAATATGTCGAAACGAGCGATCTCGATGATTAAGCATACTTCGGACAGAAGTCTCACCAAAATTATCGTAAAAAATGCATATCTCAGCTTGAAACCCCACGAAAACCCAGATATCGCTGGTTCTGCATATCAAACGCACTGTGGAGTGGTGAAAACACCAGACAACGTGTTTATCGCATTAAATAGATCAAAATGTGCGATCTCGATGACTCTGCATACTTCGGACAGAAGTCTCACCAAGATTATCGCAGAAAATGCATTTCTGAGCTTGAAACCCCACGAAAACCAAGATATCGTCGGTTCTGCATACCATACGCACTGTGGAGTGGTGAAAACACCAGACAACGTGTTTCTCGCATTAAATAGCTCGAAACGAGCGATCTCGATGACTCTGCATACTTCGGACAGAAGTCTCACCAAGATTATCGCAGAAAATGCATATCTGAGCTTGAAACCCCTCGAAAACCAAGATATCGTCGGTTCTGCATATCATACGCACTGTGGAGTGGTGAAAACACCAGATAACGTGTTTCTCGCATTAAATAGCTCGAATAGAGCGATCTCGATGATTAAGCATACTTCGGACAGAAGTCTCACCAAGATTATCGTAAAAAATGCATATCTCAGCTTGAAAACCCACGAAAACCAAGATATCGCTGGTTCTGCATATCAAACGCACTGTGGAGTGCTGAAAACACCAGATAACGTTTTGTCGCATTAAATAGCTCGAAACGAGCGATCTCGATGATTCTGCACACTTCGGACAGAAGTCTCACCAATATTATCGCAGACAATGCATATCTCAGCTTGAAACCCCACGAAAACCAAGATATCGCCGGTTCTGCATATCATACGCACTGTGGAGTGGTGAAAACACCAGATAACGTGTTTCTCGCATTATACATGTCGAAACGAGCGATCTCGATGATTAAGCATACTTCGGACAGAAGTGTCACCAAGATTATCGTAAAAAATGCATATCTCAGCTTGAAACCCCACGAAAACCCAGATATCGCTGGTTCTGCATATCAAACGCACTGTGGAATGCTCAAAACACCCGATAACGTGTTTCTCGCATTAAATAGCTCGAAAAGAGCGACCTCGATGATTCTGCACACTTCGGACAGAAGTCTCACCAAGATTATCGCAGACAATGCATATCTCAGCTTGAAACCCCACGAAAACCAAGATATCGCCGGTTCTGAATATCAAACGCACTGTGGAGTGGTGAAAACACCAGATAAGGTTTTTCTCGCATTAACTAGCTCGAAAAGAGCGATCTCAATGATTCAGCATACTTCGGACAGAAGTCTCTCCAAGGTTATCGCAGAAAATGCATATCTCAGCTTGAAACCCCTCGAAAACCAAGATATCACCTGTTCTGCATATCCAACGAACTGTGGTGTGGTGAAAACCCCAGAAAACGTGTTTCTCGCATTAAATATCTCGAAAAGAGCGATCTCGATGATTCTGCACACTTCGGACAGAAGTCTCACCAAGATTATCGCAGACAATGCATATCTCAGCTTGAAACCCCACGAAAACCAAGATATCGCCGGTTCTGCATATCATACGCACTGTGGAGTGGTGAAAACACCAGATAACGTGTTTCTCGCATTAAATATGTCGAAACGAGCGATCTCGATGATTAAGCATACTTCGGACAGAAGTCTCACCAAAATTATCGTAAAAAATGCATATCTCAGCTTGAAACCCCACGAAAACCCAGATATCGCTGGTTCTGCATATCAAACGCACTGTGGAGTGGTGAAAACACCAGACAACGTGTTTATCGCATTAAATAGATCAAAATGTGCGATCTCGATGACTCTGCATACTTCGGACAGAAGTCTCACCAAGATTATCGCAGAAAATGCATTTCTGAGCTTGAAACCCCACGAAAACCAAGATATCGTCGGTTCTGCATACCATACGCACTGTGGAGTGGTGAAAACACCAGACAACGTGTTTCTCGCATTAAATAGCTCGAAACGAGCGATCTCGATGACTCTGCATACTTCGGACAGAAGTCTCACCAAGATTATCGCAGAAAATGCATATCTGAGCTTGAAACCCCACGAAAACCAAGATATCGTCGGTTCTGCATATCATACGCACTGTGGAGTGGTGAAAACACCAGATAACGTGTTTCTCGCATTAAATAGCTCGAATAGAGCGATCTCGATGATTAAGCATACTTCGGACAGAAGTCTCACCAAGAATATCGTAAAAAATGCATATCTCAGCTTGAAAACCCACGAAAACCAAGATATCGCTGGTTCTGCATATCAAACGCACTGTGGAGTGCTGAAAACACCAGATAACGTTTTGTCGCATTAAATAGCTCGAATAGAGCGATCTCGATGATTCTGCATACTTCGGACAGAACTCTCACCAAGATTATCGTAAAAAATGCATATCTCAGCTTGAAACCCCACGAAAACCAAGATATCGCTGGTACTGCATATCAAACGCACTGTGGAGTGGTGAAAGCACCAGACAAGGTTTTTCTCGCATGAACTAGCTCAAAAAGAGCGATCTCGATGATTCAGCATACTTCAGACTGATGTCTCACCAAGTTTATCACAAAAATGCATATCTCAGCTTGAAACCCCTCGAAAACCAAGATATCACCTGTTCTGCATATCCAACGAACTGTGGTGTGGTGAAAACCCCAGAAAACGTGTTTCTCGCATTCAATATCTCGAAAAGAGCGATCTCGATGATTCTGCACACTTCGGACAGAAGTCTCACCAAGATTATCGCAGACAATGCATATCTCAGCTTGAAACCCCACGAAAACCAAGATATCGCCGGTTCTGCATATCATACGCACTGTGGAGTGGTGAAAACACCAGATAACGTGTTTCTCGCATTAAATATGTCGAAACGAGCGATCTCGATGATTAAGCATACTTCGGACAGAAGTCTCACCAAAATTATCGTAAAAAATGCATATCTCAGCTTGAAACCCCACGAAAACCCAGATATCGCTGGTTCTGCATATCAAACGCACTGTGGAGTGGTGATAACACCAGACAACGTGTTTATCGCATTAAATAGATCAAAATGTGCGATCTCGATGGCTCTGCATACTTCGGACAGAAGTCTCACCAAGATTATCGCAGAAAATGCATTTCTGAGCTTGAAACCCCACGAAAACCAAGATATCGTCGGTTCTGCATACCATACGCACTGTGGAGTGGTGAAAACACCAGACAACGTGTTTCTCGCATTAAATAGCTCGAAACGAGCGATCTCGATGACTCTGCATACTTCGGACAGAAGTCTCACCAAGATTATCGCAGAAAATGCATATCTGAGCTTGAAACCCCTCGAAAACCAAGATATCGTCGGTTCTGCATATCATACGCACTGTGGAGTGGTGAAAACACCAGATAACGTGTTTCTCGCATTAAATAGCTCGAATAGAGCGATCTCGATGATTAAGCATACTTCGGACAGAAGTCTCACCAAGATTATCGTAAAAAATGCATATCTCAGCTTGAAACCCCACGAAAACCAAGATATCGCTGGTTCTGCATATCAAACGCACTGTGGAGTGCTGAAAACACCAGATAACGTTTTGTCGCATTAAATAGCTCGAATAGAGCGATCTCGATGATTCTGCATACTTCGGACAGAACTCTCACCAAGATTATCGTAAAAAATGCATATCTCAGCTTGAAACCCCACGAAAACCAAGATATCGCTGGTACTGCATATCAAACGCACTGTGGAGTGGTGAAAACACCAGATAACGTGTTTCTCGCATTAAATAGCTCGAAAAGAGCGATATCGATGATTCTGCATACTTCGGACAGAAGTCTCACCAATATTATCGCAGAAAATGCATATCTCAGCTTGAAACCCCACGAAAACCAAGATATCTCCGGTTCTGCACATCCAACGAACTGTGGTGTGGTGAAAACCCCAGAAAACGTGTTTCTCGCATTAAGTAGCTCGAACAGAGCGATATCGATGATTCTGCATACTTCGGACAGAAGTCTCATCAATATTATCGCAGAAAATGCATATCTCAGCTGGAAACCCCACGAAAACCAAGATATCGCTGGTACTGCATATCAAACGCACTGTGGAGTGGTGAAAGCACCAGACAAGGTTTTTCTCGCATGAACTAGCTCAAAAAGAGCGATCTCGATGATTCAGCATACTTCAGACTGAAGTCTCACCAAGTTTATCACAAAAATGCATATCTCAGCTTGAAACCCCTCGAAAACCAAGATATCACCTGTTCTGCATATCCAACGAACTGTGGTGTGGTGAAAACCCCAGAAAACGTGTTTCTCGCATTCAATATCTCGAAAAGAGCGATCTCGATGATTCTGCACACTTCGGACAGAAGTCTCACAAAGATTATCGCAGACAATGCATATCTCAGCTTGAAACCCCACGAAAACCAAGATATCGCCGGTTCTGCATATCATACGCACTGTGGAGTGGTGAAAACACCAGATAACGTGTTTCTCGCATTAAATAGCTCGAATAGAGCGATCTCGATGATTAAGCATACTTCGGACAGAAGTCTCACCAAGATTATCGTAAAAAATGCATATCTCAGCTTGAAACCCCACGAAAACCAAGATATCGCTGGTTCTGCATATCAAACGCACTGTGGAGTGCTGAAAACACCAGATAACGTTTTGTCGCATTAAATAGCTCGAATAGAGCGATCTCGATGATTCTGCATACTTCGGACAGAACTCTCACCAAGATTATCGTAAAAAATGCATATCTCAGCTTGAAACCCCACGAAAACCAAGATATCGCTGGTACTGCATATCAAACGCACTGTGGAGTGGTGAAAGCACCAGACAAGGTTTTTCTCGCATTAACTAGCTCAAAAAGAGCGATCTCGATGATTCAGCATACTTCAGACTGAAGTCTCACCAAGTTTATCACAAAAATGCATATCTCAGCTTGAAACCCCTCGAAAACCAAGATATCACCTGTTCTGCATATCCAACGAACTGTGATGTGGTGAAAACCCCAGAAAACGTGTTTTCCGCATTTAATAGCTCGAAAAGAGCGATCTCGATGATTCTGCACACTTCGGACAGAAGTCTCACCAAGATTATCGCAGAAAATGCATATCTGAGCTTGAAACCCCACGAAAACCAAGATATCGTCGGTTCTGCATATCATACGCACTGTGGAGTGCTGAAAACACCAGATAACGTTTTGTCGCATTAAATAGCTCGAATAGAGCGATCTCGATGATTCTGCATACTTCGGACAGAAGTCTCACCAAGATTATCGTAGAAAATGCATATCTCAGCTTGAAACCCGACGAAAACCAAAATATCTCCGGTTCTGCATATCCAACGCACTGTGGAGTGGTGAAAACACCAGATAACGTGTTTCTCACCTTAAATAGCTCGAAACGAGCGATCTCGATGATTCTGCATACTTCGGACAGAAGTCTCACCAATATTATCGCAGACAATGCATATCTCAGCTTGAAACCCCACGAAAACCAAGATATCGCCGGTTCTGCATATCATACGCACTGTGGAGTGGTGAAAACACCAGATAACGTGTTTCTCGCATTTAATACGTCGAAACGAGCGATCTCGATGATTAAGCATACTTCGGACAGAAGTCTCACCAAGCTTATCGTAAAAAATGCATATCTCAGCTTGAAACCCCACGAAAACCCAGATATCGCTGGTTCTGCATATCAAACGCACTGTGGAGTGCTCAAAACACCCGATAACGTGTTTCTCGCATTAAATAGCTCGAAAAGAGCGATCTCGATGATTCTGAACACTTCGGACAGAAGTCTGACCAAGATTATCGCGGACAATGCATATCTCAGCTTGAAACCCCACGAAAACCAGGATATCGCCGTTTGTGCATATCATACGCACTGTGGAGTGGTGATAACACCAGATAACGTGTTTCTCGAATTAAATATGTCGAAACGAGCGATCTCGATGATTAAGCATACTTCGGACAGAAGTCTCACCAAGATTATCGTAAAAAATGCATATCTCAGCTTGAAACCCCACGAAAACACAGATATCGCTGGTTCTGAATATCAAACGCACTGTGGAGTGCTGAAAACACCAGATAACGTGTTTCTCGCATTAAATAGCTCGAAACGAGCGATCTCGATGATTCTGCACACTTCGGACAGAAGTCTCACCAATATTATCGCAGACAATGCATATCTCAGCTTGAAACCCCACGAAAACCAAGATATCGCCGGTTCTGCATATCATACGCACTGTGGAGTGGTGAAAACACCAGATAACGTGTTTCCCGCATTATATATGTCGAAACGAGCGATCTCGATGATTAAGCATACTTCGGACAGAAGTGTCACCAAGATTATCGTAAAAAATGCATATCTCAGCTTGAAACCCCACGAAAACCCAGATATCGCTGGTTCTGCATATCAAACGCACTGTGGAATGCTCAAAACACCCGATAACGTGTTTCTCGCATTAAATAGCTCGAAAAGAGCGACCTCGATGATTCTGCACACTTCGGACAGAAGTCTCACCAAGATTATCGCAGACAATGCATATCTCAGCTTGAAACCCCACGAAAACCAAGATATCGCCGGTTCTGCATATCATACGCACTGTGGAGTGGTGAAAACACCAGATAACGTGTTTCTCGCATTAAATATATCGAAACGAGCGATCTCGATGATTAAGCATACTTCGGACAGAAGTCTCACCAAGATTATCGTAAAAAATGAATATCTCATCTTGAAACCCCACGAAAACACAGATATCCCTGGTTCTGAATATCAAACGCACTGTGGAGTGGTGAAAACACCAGATAAGGTTTTTCTCGCATTAACTAGCTCGAAAAGAGCGATCTCAATGATTCAGCATACTTCGGACAGAAGTCTCACCAAGATTATCGCAGACAATGCATATCTCAGCTTGAAACTCCACGAAAACCAAGATATCGCCGGTTCTGCATATCATACGCACTGTGGAGTGGTGAAAACACCAGATAACGTGTTTCTCGCATTAAATATGTCGAAACGAGCGATCTCGATGATTAAGCACACTTCGGACAGAAGTCTCACCAAGATTATCGCAGAAAATGCATATCTGAGCTTGAAACCCCTCGAAAACCAAGATATCGTCGGTTCTGCATATCATACGCACTGTGGAGTGGTGAAAACACCAGATAACGTGTTTCTCGCATTAAACAGCTCGAATAGAGCGATCTCGATGATTAAGCATACTTCGGACAGAAGTCTCACCAAGATTATCGTAAAAAATGCATATCTCAGCTTGAAACCCCACGAAAACCAAGATATCGCTGGTTCTGCATATCAAACGCACTGTGGAGTGCTGAAAACACCAGATAACGTTTTGTCGCATTAAATAGCTCGAATAGAGCGATCTCGATGATTATGCATACTTCGGACAGAACTCTCACCAAGATTATCGTAAAAAATGCATATCTCAGCTTGAAACCCCACGAAAACCAAGATATCGCTGGTACTGCATATCAAACGCACTGTGGAGTGGTGAAAGCACCAGACAAGGTTTTTCTCGCATGAACTAGCTCAAAAAGAGCGATCTCGATGATTCAGCATACTTCAGACTGAAGTCTCACCAAGTTTATCACAAAAATGCATATCTCAGCTTGATACCCCTCGAAAACCAAGATATCACCTGTTCTGCATATCCAACGAACTGTGGTGTGGTGAAAACCCCAGAAAACGTGTTTCTCGCATTAAATATCTCGAAAAGAGCGATCTCGATGATTCTGCACACTTCGGACAGAAGTCTCACCAAGATTATCGCAGACAATGCATATCTCAGCTTGAAACCCCACGAAAACCAAGATATCGCCGGTTCTGCATATCATACGCACTGTGGAGTGGTGAAAACACCAGATAACGTGTTTCTCGCATTAAATATGTCGAAACGAGCGATCTCGATGATTAAGCATACTTTCGACAGAAGTCTCACCAAAATTATCGTAAAAAATGCATATCTCAGCTTGAAACCCCACGAAAACCCAGATATCGCTGGTTCTGCATATCAAACGCACTGTGGAGTGGTGAAAACACCAGACAACGTGTTTATCGCATTAAATAGATCAAAATGTGCGATCTCGATGATTCTGCATACTTCGGACAGAACTCTCACCAAGATTATCGTAAAAAATGCATATCTCAGCTTGAAACCCCCACGAAAACCAAGATATCGCTGGTACTGCATATCAAACGCACTGTGGAGTGGTGAAAGCACCAGACAAGGTTTTTCTCGCATTAACTAGCTCAAAAAGAGCGATCTCGATGATTCAGCATACTTCAGACTGAAGTCTCACCAAGTTTATCACAAAAATGCATATCTCAGCTTGAAACCCCTCGAAAACCAAGATATCACCTGTTCTGCATATCCAACGAACTGTGATGTGGTGAAAACCCCAGAAAACGTGTTTTCCGCATTTAATAGCTCGAAAAGAGCGATCTCGATGATTCTGCACACTTCGGACAGAAGTCTCACCAAGATTATCGCAGAAAATGCATATCTGAGCTTGAAACCCCACGAAAACCAAGATATCGTCGGTTCTGCATATCATACGCACTGTGGAGTGCTGAAAACACCAGATAACGTTTTGTCGCATTAAATAGCTCGAATAGAGCGATCTCGATGATTCTGCATACTTCGGACAGAAGTCTCACCAAGATTATCGTAGAAAATGCATATCTCAGCTTGAAACCCGACGAAAACCAAAATATCTCCGGTTCTGCATATCCAACGCACTGTGGAGTGGTGAAAACACCAGATAACGTGTTTCTCACATTAAATAGCTCGAAACGAGCGATCTCGATGATTCTGCATACTTCGGACAGAAGTCTCACCAATATTATCGCAGACAATGCATATCTCAGCTTGAAACCCCACGAAAACCAAGATATCGCCGGTTCTGCATATCATACGCACTGTGGAGTGGTGAAAACACCAGATAACGTGTTTCTCGCATTTAATACGTCGAAACGAGCGATCTCGATGATTAAGCATACTTCGGACAGAAGTCTCACCAAGCTTATCGTAAAAAATGCATATCTCAGCTTGAAACCCCACGAAAACCCAGATATCGCTGGTTCTGCATATCAAACGCACTGTGGAGTGCTCAAAACACCCGATAACGTGTTTCTCGCATTAAATAGCTCGAAAAGAGCGATCTCGATGATTCTGAACACTTCGGACAGAAGTCTGACCAAGATTATCGCGGACAATGCATATCTCACCTTGAAACCCCACGAAAACCAAGATATCGCCGGTTCTGCATATCATACGCACTGTGGAGTGGTGAAAACACCAGATAACGTGTTTCTCGCATTAAATATGTCGAAACGAGCGATCTCGATGATTAAGCATACTTCGGACAGAAGTCTCACCAAAATTATCGTAAAAAATGCATATCTCAGCTTGAAACCCCACGAAAACCCAGATATCGCTGGTTCTGCATATCAAACGCACTGTGGAGTGCTGAAAACACCTGATAACGTGTTTCTCGCATTAAATAGCTCGAAAAGTGCGATCTCGATGATTCTGCACACTTCGGACAGAAGTCTCACCATGATTATCGTAATAAATGCATATCTCAGCTTGAAACCCCACGAAAACCAAGATATCGCTGGTTCTGCATATCAAACGCACTGTGGAGTGGTGAAAACACCAGATAACGGGTTTCTCGCATTAAATAGGACGAAAAGAGCGATCTCGATGTTTCTGCATACTTCGGACAGAGGTCTCACCAAGATTATCGCAGAAAATGCATATCTCAGCTTGAAACCCCACGAAAACCCAGATATCGCCGGTTCTGCATATCAAACCAACTGTGGAGTGGTGAAAACCCCAGAAATGTGTTTCTCGCATTAAATATCTCGAAAAGAGCGATCTCGATGATTCTGCACACTTCGGACAGAAGTCTCACCAAGATTATCGCAGACAATGCATATCTCAGCTTGAAACCCCACGAAAACCGAGATATCGCTGGTTCTGCATATCAAACGCACTGTGGAGTGGTGAAAACACCAGATAACGGGTTTCTCGCATTAAATAGGTCGAAAAGAGCCATCTCGATGTTTCTGCATACTTCGGACAGAGGTCTCACCAAGATTATCGCAGAAAATGCATATCTCAGCTTGAAACCCCACGAAAACCCAGATATCGCCGGTTCTGCATATCAAACCAACTGTGGAGTGGTGAAAACACCAGATAACGTGATTCTCGCATTAAATATGTCGAAACGAGCGATCTCGATGATTAAGCATACTTCGGACAGAAGTCTCACCAAAATTATCGTAAAAAATGCATATCTCAGCTTGAAACCCCACGAAAACCCAGATATCGCTGGTTCTGCATATCAAACGCACTGTGGAGTGCTGAAAACACCTGATAACGTGTTTCTCGCATTAAATAGCTCGAAAAGTGCGATCTCGATGATTCTGCACACTTCGGACAGAAGTCTCACCATGATTATCGTAATAAATGCATATCTCAGCTTGAAACCCCACGAAAACCAAGATATCGCTGGTTCTGCATATCAAACGCACTGTGGAGTGGTGAAAACACCAGATAACGGGTTTCTCGCATTAAATAGGACGAAAAGAGCGATCTCGATGTTTCTGCATACTTCGGACAGAGGTCTCACCAAGATTATCGCAGAAAATGCATATCTCAGCTTGAAACCCCACGAAAACCCAGATATCGCCGGTTCTGCATATCAAACCAACTGTGGAGTGGTGAAAACCCCAGAAATGTGTTTCTCGCATTAAATATCTCGAAAAGAGCGATCTCGATGATTCTGCACACTTCGGACAGAAGTCTCACCAAGATTATCGCAGACAATGCATATCTCAGCTTGAAACCCCACGAAAACCGAGATATCGCTGGTTCTGCATATCAAACGCACTGTGGAGTGGTGAAAACACCAGATAACGGGTTTCTCGCATTAAATAGGTCGAAAAGAGCCATCTCGATGTTTCTGCATACTTCGGACAGAGGTCTCACCAAGATTATCGCAGAAAATGCATATCTCAGCTTGAAACCCCACGAAAACCCAGATATCGCCGGTTCTGCATATCAAACCAACTGTGGAGTGGTGAAAACACCAGACAACGTGTTTATCGCATTAAATAGATCAAAATGTGCGATCTCGATGACTCTGCATACTTCGGACAGAAGTCTCAACAAGATTATGGCAGAAAATGCATTTCTGAGCTTGAAACCCCACGAAAACCAAGATATCGTCGGTTCTGCATATCATACGCACTGTGGAGTGGTGAAAACACCAGATAACGTGTTTCTCGCATTAAATAGCTCGAATAGAGCGATCTCGATGATTAAGCATACTTCGGACAGAAGTCTCACCAAGATTATCGTAAAAAATGCATATCTCAGCTTGAAACCCCACGAAAACCAAGATATCGCTGGTTCTGCATATCAAACGCACTGTGGAGTGCTGAAAACACCAGATAACGTTTTGTCGCATTAAATAGCTCGAATAGAGCGATCTCGATGATTCTGCATACTTCGGACAGAACTCTCACCAAGATTATCGTAAAAAATGCATATCTCAGCTTGAAACCCCACGAAAACCAAGATATCGCTGGTACTGCATATCAAACGCACTGTGGAGTGGTGAAAGCACCAGACAAGGTTTTTCTCGCATGAACTAGCTCAAAAAGAGCGATCTCGATGATTCAGCATACTTCAGACTGAAGTCTCACCAAGTTTATCACAAAAATGCATATCTCAGCTTGAAACCCCTCGAAAACCAAGATATCACCTGTTCTGCATATCCAACGAACTGTGGTGTGGTGAAAACCCCAGAAAACGTGTTTCTCGCATTAAATATCTCGAAAAGAGCGATCTCGATGATTCTGCACACTTCGGACAGAAGTCTCACCAAGATTATCGCAGACAATGCATATCTCAGCTTGAAACCCCACGGAAACCAAGATATCGCCGGTTCTGCATATCATACGCACTGTGGAGTGGTGAAAACACCAGATAACGTGTTTCTCGCATTAAATATGTCGAAACGAGCGATCTCGATGATTAAGCATACTTCGGACAGAAGTCTCACCAAAATTATCGTAAAAAATGCATATCTCAGCTTGAAACCCCACGAAAACCCAGATATCGCTGGTTCTGCATATCAAACGCACTGTGGAGTGGTGAAAACACCAGACAACGTGTTTATCGCATTAAATAGATCAAAATGTGCGATCTCGATGACTCTGCATACTTCGGACAGAAGTCTCACCAAGATTATCGCAGAAAATGCATTTCTGAGCTTGAAACCCCACGAAAACCAAGATATCGTCGGTTCTGCATACCATACGCACTGTGGAGTGGTGAAAACACCAGACAACGTGTTTCTCGCATTAAATAGCTCGAAACGAGCGATCTCGATGACTCTGCATACTTCGGACAGAAGTCTCACCAAGATTATCGCAGAAAATGCATATCTGAGCTTGAAACCCCTCGAAAACCAAGATATCGTCGGTTCTGCATATCATACGCACTGTGGAGTGGTGAAAACACCAGATAACGTGTTTCTCGCATTAAATAGCTCGAAAAGGTCGATCTCGATGATTAAGCATACTTCGGACAGAAGTCTCACCAAGATTATCGTAAAAAATGCATATCTCAGCTTGAAACCCCACGAAAACCAAGATATCGCTGGTTCTGCATATCAAACGCACTGTGGAGTGCTGAAAACACCAGATAACGTTTTGTCGCATTAAATAGCTCGAATAGAGCGATCTCGATGATTCTGCATACTTCGGACAGAACTCTCACCAAGATTATCGTAAAAAATGCATATCTCAGCTTGAAACCCCACGAAAACCAAGATATCGCTGGTACTGCATATCAAACGCACTGTGGAGTGGTGAAAGCACCAGACAAGGTTTTTCTCGCATTAACTAGCTCAAAAAGAGCGATCTCGATGATTCAGCATACTTTAGACTGAAGTCTCACCAAGTTTATCACAAAAATGCATATCTCAGCTTGAAACCCCTCGAAAACCAAGATATCACCTGTTCTGCATATCCAACGAACTGTGATGTGGTGAAAACCCCAGAAACCGTGTTTTCCGCATTTAATAGCTCGAAAAGAGCGATCTCGATGATTCTGCACACTTCGGACAGAAGTCTCACCAAGATTATCGCAGAAAATGCATATCTGAGCTTGAAACCCCACGAAAACCAAGATATCGTCGGTTCTGCATATCATACGCACTGTGGAGTGCAGAAAACACCAGATAACGTTTTGTCGCATTAAATAGCTCGAATAGAGCGATCTCGATGATTCTGCATACTTCGGACAGAAGTCTCACCAATATTATCGCAGACAATGCATATCTCAGCTTGAAACCCCACGAAAACCAAGATATCGCTGGTTCTGCATATCAAACGCACTGTGGAGTGGTGAAAACACCAGACAACGTGTTTATCGCATTAAATAGATCAAAATGTGCGATCTCGATGACTCTGCATACTTCGGACAGAAGTCTCACCAAGATTATCGCAGAAAATGCATTTCTGAGCTTGAAACCCCACGAAAACCAAGATATCGTCGGTTCTGCATACCATACGCACTGTGGAGTGGTGAAAACACCAGACAACGTGTTTCTCGCATTAAATAGCTCGAAACGAGCGATCTCGATGACTCTGCATACTTCGGACAGAAGTCTCACCAAGATTATCGCAGAAAATGCATATCTGAGCTTGAAACCCCTCGAAAACCAAGATATCGTCGGTTCTGCATATCAAACGCACTGTGGAGTGCTGAAAACACCAGATAACGTTTTGTCGCATTAAATAGCTCGAATAGAGCGATCTCGATGATTCTGCATACTTCGGACAGAACTCTCACCAAGATTATCGTAAAAAATGCATATCTCAGCTTGAAACCCCACGAAAACCAAGATATCGCTGGTACTGCATATCAAACGCACTGTGGAGTGGTGAAAGCACCAGACAAGGTTTTTCTCGCATTAACTAGCTCAAAAAGAGCGATCTCGATGATTCAGCATACTTCAGACTGAAGTCTCACCAAGTTTATCACAAAAATGCATATCTCAGCTTGAAACCCCTCGAAAACCAAGATATCACCTGTTCTGCATATCCAACGAACTGTGATGTGGTGAAAACCCCAGAAACCGTGTTTTCCGCATTTAATAGCTCGAAAAGAGCGATCTCGATGATTCTGCACACTTCGGACAGAAGTCTCACCAAGATTATCGCAGAAAATGCATATCTGAGCTTGAAACCCCACGAAAACCAAGATATCGTCGGTTCTGCATATCATACGCACTGTGGAGTGCAGAAAACACCAGATAACGTTTTGTCGCATTAAATAGCTCGAATAGAGCGATCTCGATGATTCTGCATACTTCGGACAGAAGTCTCACCAAGATTATCGTAGAAAATGCATATCTCAGCTTGAAACCCGACGAAAACCAAAATATCTCCGGTTCTGCATATCCAACGCACTGTGGAGTGGTGAAAACACCAGATAACGTGTTTCTCACATTAAATAGCTCGAAACGAGCGATCTCGATGATTCTGCATACTTCGGACAGAAGTCTCACCAATATTATCGCAGACAATGCATATCTCAGCTTGAAACCCCACGAAAACCAAGATATCGCTGGTTCTGCATATCAAACGCACTGTGGAGTGCTCAAAACACCCGATAACGTGTTTCTCCCATTAAATAGCTCGAAAAGAGCGATCTCGATGATTCTGAACACTTCGGACAGAAGTCTCACCAATATTATCGCAGACAATGCATATCTCAGCTTGAAACCCCACGAAAACCAAGATATCGCCGGTTCTGCATATCATACGCACTGTGGAGTGGTGAAAACACCAGATAACGTGTTTCCCGCATTATATATGTCGAAACGAGCGATCTCGATGATTAAGCATACTTCGGACAGAAGTGTCACCAAGATTATCGTAAAAAATGCATATCTCAGCTTGAAACCCCACGAAAACCAAGATATCGCCGGTTCTGCATATCATACGCACTGTGGAGTGGTGAAAACACCAGATAACGTGTTTCTCGCATTAAATATATCGAAACGAGCGATCTCGATGATTAAGCACACTTCGGACAGAAGTCTCACCAAGATTATCGTAAAAAATGAATATCTCATCTTGAAACCCCACGAAAACACAGATATCCCTGGTTCTGAATATCAAACGCACTGTGGAGTGGTGAAAACACCAGATAAGGTTTTTCTCGCATTAACTAGCTCGAAAAGAGCGATCTCAATGATTCAGCATACTTCGGACAGAAGTCTCTCCAAGGTTATCGCAGAAAATGCATATCTCAGCTTGAAACCCCTCGAAAACCAAGATATCACCTGTTCTGCATATCCAACGAACTGTGGTGTGGTGAAAACCCCAGAAAACGTGTTTCTCGCATTAAATATCTCGAAAAGAGCGATCTCGATGATTCTGCACACTTCGGACAGAAGTCTCACCAAAATTATCGTAAAAAATGCATATCTCAGCTTGAAACCCCACGAAAACCCAGATATCGCTGGTTCTGCATATCAAACGCACTGTGGAGTGCTGAAAACACCTGATAACGTGTTTCTCGCATTAAATAGCTCGAAAAGTGCGATCTCGATGATTCTGCACACTTCGGACAGAAGTCTCACCATGATTATCGTAATAAATGCATATCTCAGCTTGAAACCCCACGAAAACCAAGATATCGCTGGTTCTGCATATCAAACGCACTGTGGAGTGGTGAAAACACCAGATAACGGGTTTCTCGCATTAAATAGGACGAAAAGAGCGATCTCGATGTTTCTGCATACTTCGGACAGAGATCTCACCAAGATTATCGCAGAAAATGCATATCTCAGCTTGAAACCCCACGAAAACCCAGATATCGCCGGTTCTGCATATCAAACCAACTGTGGAGTGGTGAAAACCCCAGAAATGTGTTTCTCGCATTAAATATCTCGAAAAGAGCGATCTCGATGATTCTGCACACTTCGGACAGAAGTCTCACCAAGATTATCGCAGACAATGCATATCTCAGCTTGAAACCCCACGAAAACCGAGATATCGCTGGTTCTGCATATCAAACGCACTGTGGAGTGGTGAAAACACCAGATAACGGGTTTCTCGCATTAAATAGGTCGAAAAGAGCCATCTCGATGTTTCTGCATACTTCGGACAGAGGTCTCACCAAGATTATCGCAGAAAATGCATATCTCAGCTTGAAACCCCTCGAAAACCAAGATATCACCTGTTCTGCATATCCAACGAACTGTGGTGTGGTGAAAACCCCAGAAAACGTGTTTCTCGCATTAAATATCTCGAAAAGAGCGATCTCGATGATTCTGCACACTTCGGACAGAAGTCTCACCAAAATTATCGTAAAAAATGCATATCTCAGCTTGAAACCCCACGAAAACCCAGATATCGCTGGTTCTGCATATCAAACGCACTGTGGAGTGCTGAAAACACCTGATATCGTGTTTCTCGCATTAAATAGCTCGAAAAGTGCGATCTCGATGATTCTGCACACTTCGGACAGAAGTCTCACCATGATTATCGTAATAAATGCATATCTCAGCTTGAAACCCCACGAAAACCAAGATATCGCTGGTTCTGCATATCAAACGCACTGTGGAGTGGTGAAATCACCAGATAACGGGTTTCTCGCATTAAATAGGACGAAAAGAGCGATCTCGATGTTTCTGCATACTTCGGACAGAGATCTCACCAAGATTATCGCAGAAAATGCATATCTCAGCTTGAAACCCCACGAAAACCCAGATATCGCCGGTTCTGCATATCAAACCAACTGTGGAGTGGTGAAAACCCCAGAAATGTGTTTCTCGCATTAAATATCTCGAAAAGAGCGATCTCGATGATTCTGCACACTTCGGACAGAAGTCTCACCAAGATTATCGCAGACAATGCATATCTCAGCTTGAAACCCCACGAAAACCGAGATATCGCTGGTTCTGCATATCAAACGCACTGTGGAGTGGTGAAAACACCAGATAACGGGTTTCTCGCATTAAATAGGTCGAAAAGAGCCATCTCGATGTTTCTGCATACTTCGGACAGAGGTCTCACCAAGATTATCGCAGAAAATGCATATCTCAGCTTGAAACCCCACGAAAACCCAGATATCGCCGGTTCTGCATATCAAACCAACTGTGGAGTGGTGAAAACACCAGACAACGTGTTTATCGCATTAAATAGATCAAAATGTGCGATCTCGATAACTCTGCATACTTCGGACAGAAGTCTCAACAAGATTATCGCAGAAAATGCATTTCTGAGCTTGAAACCCCACGAAAACCAAGATATCGTCGGTTCTGCATATCATACGCACTGTGGAGTGGTGAAAACACCAGACAACGTGTTTCTCGCATTAAATAGCTCGAAACGAGCGATCTCGATGATTAAGCATACTTCGGACAGAAGTCTCACCAAGATTATCGTAAAAAATGCATATCTCAGCTTGAAACCCCACGAAAACCAAGATATCGCTGGTTCTGCATATCAAACGCACTGTGGAGTGCTGAAAACACCAGATAACGTTTTGTCGCATTAAATAGCTCGAATAGAGCGATCTCGATGATTCTGCATACTTCGGACAGAACTCTCACCAAGATTACCGTAAAAAATGCATATCTCAGCTTGAAACCCCACGAAAACCAAGATATCGCTGGTACTGCATATCAAACGCACTGTGGAGTGGTGAAAGCACCAGACAAGGTTTTTCTCGCATTAACTAGCTCAAAAAGAGCGATCTCGATGATTCAGCATACTTCAGACTGAAGTCTCACCAAGTTTATCACAAAAATGCATATCTCAGCTTGAAACCCCTCGAAAACCAAGATATCACCTGTTCTGCATATCCAACGAACTGTGATGTGGTGAAAACCCCAGAAAACGTGTTTTCCGCATTTAATAGCTCGAAAAGAGCGATATCGATGATTCTGCACACTTCGGACAGAAGTCTCACCAAGATTATCGCAGAAAATGCATATCTGAGCTTGAAACCCCACGAAAACCAAGATATCGTCGGTTCTGCATATCATACGTACTGTGGAGTGCTGAAAACACCAGATAACGTTTTGTCGCATTAAATAGCTCGAATAGAGCGATCTCGATGATTCTGCATACTTCGGACAGAAGTCTCACCAAGATTATCGTAAAAAATGCATATCTCAGCTTGAAACCCCACGAAAACCAACATATCGCTGGTACTGCATATAAAACGCACTGTGGAGTGGTGAAAGCACCAGACAAGGTTTTTCTCGCATTAACTAGCTTGAAAAGAGCGATCTCGATGATTCAGCATACTTCAGACTGAAGTCTCACCAAGTTTATCGCAGAAAATGCATATCTCAGCTTGAAACCCCTCGAAAACCAAGATATAGCCGGCTCGGCATATCAAACGCACTGTGGAGTGGTGAAAACACCAGATAACGTGTTTCTCGCATTAAATAGGTCGAAAAGAGCGATCTCGATGTTTCTGCATACTTCGGACAGAGGTCTCACCAAGATTATCGCAGAAAATGCATATCTCAGCTTGAAACCCCACGAAAACCCAGATATCGCCGGTTCTGCATATCAAACCAACTGTGGAGTGGTGAAAACACCAGACAACGTGTTTATCGCATTAAATAGATCGAAATGTGCGATCTCGATGACTCTGCATACTTCGGACAGAAGTCTCACCCAGATTATCGCAGAAAATGCATATATGAGTTTGAAACCCCACGAAAACCAAGATATCGCCGGTTCTGCATATCATACGCACTGTGGAGTGGTGAAAACACCAGATAACGTGTTTCTCGCATTAAATATGTCGAAACGAGCGATCTCGATGATTAAGCATACTTCGGACAGAAGTCTCACCAAGATTATCGTAAAAAATGCATATCTCAGCTTGAAACCCCACGAAAACCCAGATATCGCCGGTTCTGCATATCAACCCAACTGTGGAGTGGTGAAAACACCAGACAACGTGTTTATCGCATTAAATAGATCGAAATGTGCGATCTCGATGACTCTGCATACTTCGGACAGAAGTCTCACCAAGATTATCGCAGAAAATGCATATCTGAGCTTGAAACCCCTCGAAAACCAAGATATCACCTGTTCTGCATATCTAACGACCTGTGGTGTGGTGAGAACCCCAGAAAACGTGTTTCCCGCATTAAATAGCTCGAAAAGGTCGATCACGATGATTCTGCACACTTCGGACAGAAGTCTCGCCAAGATTATCGCAGAAAATGCATATCTCAGCTTGAAACCCCTCGAAAACCAAGATATCACCTGTTCTGCATATCTCACGACCTGTGGTGTGGTGAGAACCCCAGAAAACGTGTTTCCCGCATTAAATAGCTCGAAAAGGGCGATCTCGATGATTCTGCACACTTCGGACAGAAGTCTCGCCAAGATTATCGCAGATAATGCATATCTCAGCTTGAAACCCCACGAAAACCAAGATATCGTCGGTTCTGCATATCATACGCACTGTGGGGTGGTGAAAACACCAGATAACGTGTTTCTCGCATTAAATAGCTCGAAACGAGCGATCTCGATGATTAAGCATACTTCGGACAGATGTCTCACCAAGATTATCGTAAAAAATGCATATCTCAGCTTGAAACCCCACGAAAGCCAAGATATCGCTGGTTCTGCATATCAAACGCACTGTGGAGTGGTGAAAACACCAGATAAGGTTTTTCTCCCATTAACTAGCTCGAAAAGAGCGATCTCAATGATTCAGCATACTTCGGACAGAAGTCTCTCCAAGGTTATCGCAGAAAATGCATATCTCAGCTTGAAACCCCTCGAAAACCAAGATATCAACTGTTCTGCATATCCAACGAACTGTGGTGTGGTGAAAACCCCAGAAAACGTGTTTCTCGCATTAAACAGCTCGAAAAGAGCGATCTCGATGATTCAGCACACTTCGGACAGAAGTCTCACCAAGATTATCGCAGACAATGCATATCTCAGCTTGAAACCCCACGAAAACCAAGATATCGCCGGTTCTGCATATCATACGCACTGTGGAGTGGTGAAAACACCAGATAACGTGTTTCTCGCATTAAATATGTCGAAACGAGCGATCTCGATGATTAAGCATACTTCGGACAGAAGTCTCACCAAGATTATCGTAAAAAATGCATATCTCAGCTTGAAACCCCACGAAACCCCAGATATCGCTGGTTCTGCATATCAAACGCACTGTGGAGTGCTGAAAACACCCGATAACGTGTTTCTCGCATTAAATAGCTCGAAAAGAGCGATCTCGATGATTCTGCACACTTCGGACAGAAGTCTCACCAACATTATCGCAGACAATGCATATCTCAGCTTGAAACCCCACGAAAACCAAGATATCGCAGGTGCTGCATATCATACGCACTGTGGAGTGGTGAAAACACCAGATAACTTGTTTCTCGCATTAAATAGCTCGAAAAGAGCGATCTCGATGATTCTGCATACTTCGGACAGAAGTCTCACCAAGATTATCGTAAAAAATGCATATCTCAGCTTGAAACCCCACGAAAACCAAGATATCGCTGGTTCTGCATATCAAACGCTCTGTGGAGTGGTGAAACCACCAGATAACGTGTTTCTCGCATTAAATAGCTCGAAAAGAGCGATCTCGATGATTCTGCATACTTCGGACAGAATTCTCACCAAGATTATCGAAAAAAATGCATATCTCAGCTTGAAACCCCACGAAAGCCAAGATATCGCTGATTCTGCATATCCAACGAACTTTGGAGTGCTGAAAACACCCGATAACGTGTTTCTCGCATTAAATAGCTCGAAAAGAGCGATCTCGATGCTTCAGCATACTTCGGACAGAAGTCTCTCCAAGGTTATCGCAGAAAATGCATATCTCAGCTTGAAACCCCTCGAAAACCAAGATATCACCTGTTCTGCATATCCAACGAACTGTGGTGTGGTGAAAATCCCAGAAATCGTGTTTCTCGCATTAAGCAGCTCGAAAAGAGCGATCTCGATGATTCTGCACACTTCGGACAGAAGTCTCACCAATATTATCGCAGACAATGCATATCTCAGCTTGAAACCCCACGAAAACCAAGATATCGCCGGTTCTGCATATCATACGCACTGTGGAGTGGTGAAAACACCAGATAACGTGTTTCTCGCATTTAATACGTCGAAAAGAGCCATCTCGATGTTTCTGCATACTTCGGACAGAGGTCTCACCAAGATTATCGCAGAAAATGCATATCTCAGCTTGAAACCCCACGAAAACCCAGATATCGCCGGTTCTGCATATCAAACCAACTGTGGAGTGGTGAAAACACCAGACAACGTGTTTATCGCATTAAATAGATCAAAATGTGCGATCTCGATAACTCTGCATACTTCGGACAGAAGTCTCAACAAGATTATCGCAGAAAATGCATTTCTGAGCTTGAAACCCCACGAAAACCAAGATATCGTCGGTTCTGCATATCATACGCACTGTGGAGTGGTGAAAACACCAGACAACGTGTTTCTCGCATTAAATAGCTCGAAACGAGCGATCTCGATGATTAAGCATACTTCGGACAGAAGTCTCACCAAGATTATCGTAAAAAATGCATATCTCAGCTTGAAACCCCACGAAAACCAAGATATCGCTGGTTCTGCATATCAAACGCACTGTGGAGTGCTGAAAACACCAGATAACGTTTTGTCGCATTAAATAGCTCGAATAGAGCGATCTCGATGATTCTGCATACTTCGGACAGAACTCTCACCAAGATTACCGTAAAAAATGCATATCTCAGCTTGAAACCCCACGAAAACCAAGATATCGCTGGTACTGCATATCAAACGCACTGTGGAGTGGTGAAAGCACCAGACAAGGTTTTTCTCGCATTAACTAGCTCAAAAAGAGCGATCTCGATGATTCAGCATACTTCAGACTGAAGTCTCACCAAGTTTATCACAAAAATGCATATCTCAGCTTGAAACCCCTCGAAAACCAAGATATCACCTGTTCTGCATATCCAACGAACTGTGATGTGGTGAAAACCCCAGAAAACGTGTTTTCCGCATTTAATAGCTCGAAAAGAGCGATATCGATGATTCTGCACACTTCGGACAGAAGTCTCACCAAGATTATCGCAGAAAATGCATATCTGAGCTTGAAACCCCACGAAAACCAAGATATCGTCGGTTCTGCATATCATACGTACTGTGGAGTGCTGAAAACACCAGATAACGTTTTGTCGCATTAAATAGCTCGAATAGAGCGATCTCGATGATTCTGCATACTTCGGACAGAAGTCTCACCAAGATTATCGTAAAAAATGCATATCTCAGCTTGAAACCCCACGAAAACCAACATATCGCTGGTACTGCATATAAAACGCACTGTGGAGTGGTGAAAGCACCAGACAAGGTTTTTCTCGCATTAACTAGCTTGAAAAGAGCGATCTCGATGATTCAGCATACTTCAGACTGAAGTCTCACCAAGTTTATCGCAGAAAATGCATATCTCAGCTTGAAACCCCTCGAAAACCAAGATATAGCCGGCTCGGCATATCAAACGCACTGTGGAGTGGTGAAAACACCAGATAACGTGTTTCTCGCATTAAATAGGTCGAAAAGAGCGATCTCGATGTTTCTGCATACTTCGGACAGAGGTCTCACCAAGATTATCGCAGAAAATGCATATCTCAGCTTGAAACCCCACGAAAACCCAGATATCGCCGGTTCTGCATATCAAACCAACTGTGGAGTGGTGAAAACACCAGACAACGTGTTTATCGCATTAAATAGATCGAAATGTGCGATCTCGATGACTCTGCATACTTCGGACAGAAGTCTCACCCAGATTATCGCAGAAAATGCATATATGAGTTTGAAACCCCACGAAAACCAAGATATCGCCGGTTCTGCATATCATACGCACTGTGGAGTGGTGAAAACACCAGATAACGTGTTTCTCGCATTAAATATGTCGAAACGAGCGATCTCGATGATTAAGCATACTTCGGACAGAAGTCTCACCAAGATTATCGTAAAAAATGCATATCTCAGCTTGAAACCCCACGAAAACCCAGATATCGCCGGTTCTGCATATCAACCCAACTGTGGAGTGGTGAAAACACCAGACAACGTGTTTATCGCATTAAATAGATCGAAATGTGCGATCTCGATGACTCTGCATACTTCGGACAGAAGTCTCACCAAGATTATCGCAGAAAATGCATATCTGAGCTTGAAACCCCTCGAAAACCAAGATATCACCTGTTCTGCATATCTAACGACCTGTGGTGTGGTGAGAACCCCAGAAAACGTGTTTCCCGCATTAAATAGCTCGAAAAGGTCGATCACGATGATTCTGCACACTTCGGACAGAAGTCTCGCCAAGATTATCGCAGAAAATGCATATCTCAGCTTGAAACCCCTCGAAAACCAAGATATCACCTGTTCTGCATATCTAACGACCTGTGGTGTGGTGAGAACCCCAGAAAACGTGTTTCCCGCATTAAATAGCTCGAAAAGGGCGATCTCGATGATTCTGCACACTTCGGACAGAAGTCTCGCCAAGATTATCGCAGATAATGCATATCTCAGCTTGAAACCCCACGAAAACCAAGATATCGTCGGTTCTGCATATCATACGCACTGTGGGGTGGTGAAAACACCAGATAACGTGTTTCTCGCATTAAATAGCTCGAAACGAGCGATCTCGATGATTAAGCATACTTCGGACAGATGTCTCACCAAGATTATCGTAAAAAATGCATATCTCAGCTTGAAACCCCACGAAAGCCAAGATATCGCTGGTTCTGCATATCAAACGCACTGTGGAGTGGTGAAAACACCAGATAAGGTTTTTCTCCCATTAACTAGCTCGAAAAGAGCGATCTCAATGATTCAGCATACTTCGGACAGAAGTCTCTCCAAGGTTATCGCAGAAAATGCATATCTCAGCTTGAAACCCCTCGAAAACCAAGATATCAACTGTTCTGCATATCCAACGAACTGTGGTGTGGTGAAAACCCCAGAAAACGTGTTTCTCGCATTAAACAGCTCGAAAAGAGCGATCTCGATGATTCAGCACACTTCGGACAGAAGTCTCACCAAGATTATCGCAGACAATGCATATCTCAGCTTGAAACCCCACGAAAACCAAGATATCGCCGGTTCTGCATATCATACGCACTGTGGAGTGGTGAAAACACCAGATAACGTGTTTCTCGCATTAAATATGTCGAAACGAGCGATCTCGATGATTAAGCATACTTCGGACAGAAGTCTCACCAAGATTATCGTAAAAAATGCATATCTCAGCTTGAAACCCCACGAAACCCCAGATATCGCTGGTTCTGCATATCAAACGCACTGTGGAGTGCTGAAAACACCCGATAACGTGTTTCTCGCATTAAATAGCTCGAAAAGAGCGATCTCGATGATTCTGCACACTTCGGACAGAAGTCTCACCAACATTATCGCAGACAATGCATATCTCAGCTTGAAACCCCACGAAAACCAAGATATCGCAGGTGCTGCATATCATACGCACTGTGGAGTGGTGAAAACACCAGATAACTTGTTTCTCGCATTAAATAGCTCGAAAAGAGCGATCTCGATGATTCTGCATACTTCGGACAGAAGTCTCACCAAGATTATCGTAAAAAATGCATATCTCAGCTTGAAACCCCACGAAAACCAAGATATCGCTGGTTCTGCATATCAAACGCTCTGTGGAGTGGTGAAACCACCAGATAACGTGTTTCTCGCATTAAATAGCTCGAAAAGAGCGATCTCGATGATTCTGCATACTTCGGACAGAATTCTCACCAAGATTATCGAAAAAAATGCATATCTCAGCTTGAAACCCCACGAAAGCCAAGATATCGCTGATTCTGCATATCCAACGAACTTTGGAGTGCTGAAAACACCCGATAACGTGTTTCTCGCATTAAATAGCTCGAAAAGAGCGATCTCGATGCTTCAGCATACTTCGGACAGAAGTCTCTCCAAGGTTATCGCAGAAAATGCATATCTCAGCTTGAAACCCCTCGAAAACCAAGATATCACCTGTTCTGCATATCCAACGAACTGTGGTGTGGTGAAAATCCCAGAAATCGTGTTTCTCGCATTAAGCAGCTCGAAAAGAGCGATCTCGATGATTCTGCACACTTCGGACAGAAGTCTCACCAATATTATCGCAGACAATGCATATCTCAGCTTGAAACCCCACGAAAACCAAGATATCGCCGGTTCTGCATATCATACGCACTGTGGAGTGGTGAAAACACCAGATAACGTGTTTCTCGCATTTAATACGTCGAAACGAGCGATCTCGATGATTAAGCATACTTCGGACAGAAGTCTCACCAAGCTTATCGTAAAAAATGCATATCTCAGCTTGAAACCCCACGAAAACCCAGATATCGCTGGTTCTGCATATCAAACGCACTGTGGAGTGCTCAAAACACCCGATAACGTGTTTCTCGCATTAAATAGCTCGAAAAGAGCGATCTCGATGATTCTGAACACTTCGGACAGAAGTCTGACCAAGATTATCGCAGACAATGCATATCTCAGCTTGAAACCCCACGAAAACCAGGATATCGCCGTTTCTGCATATCATACGCACTGTGGAGTGGTGAAAACACCAGATAACGTGTTTCTCGAATTAAATATGTCGAAACGAGCGATCTCGATGATTAAGCATACTTCGGACAGAAGTCTCACCAAGATTATCGTAATAAATGCATATCTCAGCTTGAAACCTCACGAAAACACAGATATCGCTGGTTCTGAATATCAAACGCACTGTGGAGTGCTGAAAACACCAGATAACGTGTTTCTCGCATTAAATAGCTCGAAACGAGCGATCTCGATGATTCTGCACACTTCGGACAGAAGTCTCACCAATATTATCGCAGACAATGCATATCTCAGCTTGAAACCCCACGAAAACCAAGATATCGCCGGTTCTGCATATCATACGCACTGTGGAGTGGTGAAAACACCAGATAACGTGTTTCTCGCATTATATATGTCGAAACGAGCGATCTCGATGATTAAGCATACTTCGGACAGAAGTGTCACCAAGATTATCGTAAAAAATGCATATCTCAGCTTGAAACCCCACGAAAACCCAGATACCGCTGGTTCTGCATATCAAACGCACTGTGGAATGCTCAAAACACCCGATAACGTGTTTCTCGCATTAAATAGCTCGAAAAGATCGACCTCGATGATTCTGCACACTTCGGACAGAAGTCTCACCAAGATTATCCCAGACAATGCATATCTCAGCTTGAAACCCCTCGAAAACCAAGATATCACCTGTTCTGCATATCCAACGAACTGTGGTGTGGTGAAAACCCCAGAAAACGTGTTTCTCGCATTAAATATCTCGAAAAGAGCGATCTCGATGATTCTGCACACTTCGGACAGAAGTCTCACCAAGATTATCGCAGACAATGCATATCTCAGCTTGAAACCCCACGAAAACCAAGATATCGCCGGTTCTGCATATCATACGCACTGTGGTGTGGTGAAAACACCAGATAACGTGTTTCTCGCATTAAATATGTCGAAACGAGCGATCTCGATGATTAAGCATACTTCGGACAGAAGTCTCACCAAAATTATCGTAAAAAATGCATATCTCAGCTTGAAACCCCACGAAAACCCAGATATCGCTGGTTCTGCATATCAAACGCACTGTGGAGTGCTGAAAACACCTGATAACGTGTTTCTCGCATTAAATAGCTCGAAAAGTGCGATCTCGATGATTCTGCACACTTCGGACAGAAGTCTCACCATGATTATCGTAATAAATGCATATCTCAGCTTGAAACCCCACGAAAACCAAGATATCGCTGGTTCTGCATATCAAACGCACTGTGGAGTGGTGAAAACACCAGATAACGGGTTTCTCGCATTAAATAGGTCGAAAAGAGCGCTCTCGATGTTTCTGCATACTTCGGACAGAGGTCTCACCAAGATTATCGCAGAAAATGCATATCTCAGCTTGAAACCCCACGAAAACCCAGATATCGCCGGTTCTGCATATCAAACCAACTGTGGAGTGGTGAAAACCCCAGAAAACGTGTTTCTCGCATTAAATATCTCGAAAAGAGCGATCTCGATGATTCTGCACACTTCGGACAGAAGTCTCACCAAGATTATCGCAGACAATGCATATCTCAGCTTGAAACCCCACGAAAACCAAGATATCGCAGGTTCTGCATATCAAACGCACTGTGGAGTGGTGAAAACACCAGATAACGGGTTTCTCGCATTAAATAGGTCGAAAAGAGCCATCTCGATGTTTCTGCATACTTCGGACAGAGGTCTCACCAAGATTATCGCAGAAAATGCATATCTCAGCTTGAAACCCCACGAAAACCCAGATATCGCCGGTTCTGCATATCAAACCAACTGTGGAGTGGTGAAAACACCAGACAACGTGTTTATCGCATTAAATAGATCAAAATGTGCGATCTCGATGACTCTGCATACTTCGGACAGAAGTCTCACCAAGATTATCGCAGAAAATGCATTTCTGAGCTTGAAACCCCACGAAAACCAAGATATCGTCGGTTCTGCATACCATACGCACTGTGGAGTGGTGAAAACACCAGACAACGTGTTTCTCGCATTAAATAGCTCGAAACGAGCGATCTCGATGACTCTGCATACTTCGGACAGAAGTCTCACCAAGATTATCGCAGAAAATGCATATCTGAGCTTGAAACCCCTCGAAAACCAAGATATCGTCGGTTCTGCATATCATACGCACTGTGGAGTGGTGAAAACACCAGATAACGTGTTTCTCGCATTAAATAGCTCGAATAGAGCGATCTCGATGATTAAGCATACTTCGGACAGAAGTCTCACCAAGATTATCGTAAAAAATGGATATCTCAGCTTGAAACCCCACGAAAACCAAGATATCGCTGGTTCTGCATATCAAACGCACTGTGGAGTGCTGAAAACACCAGATAACCTTTTGTCGCATTAAATAGCTCGAATAGAGCGATCTCGATGATTCTGCATACTTCGGACAGAACTCTCACCAAGATTATCGTAAAAAATGCATATCTCAGCTTGAAACCCCACGAAAACCAAGATATCGCTGGTACTGCATATCAAACGCACTGTGGAGTGGTGAAAGCACCAGACAAGGTTTTTCTCGCATTAACTAGCTCAAAAAGAGCGATCTCGATGATTCAGCATACTTCAGACTGAAGTCTCACCAAGTTTATCACAAAAATGCAAATCTCAGCTTGAAACCCCTCGAAAACCAAGATATCACCTGTTCTGCATATCCAACGAACTGTGATGTGGTGAAAACCCCAGAAAACGTGTTTTCCGCATTAAATAGCTCGAAATGAGCGATCTCGATGATTCTGCACACTTCGGACAGAAGTCTCACCAAGATTATCGCAGAAAATGCATATCTGAGCTTGAAACCCCACGAAAACCAAGATATCGTCGGTTCTGCATATCATACGCACTGTGGAGTGCTGAAAACACCAGATAACGTTTTGTCGCATTAAATAGCTCGAATAGAGCGATCTCGATGATTCTGCATACTTCGGACAGAAGTCTCACCAAGATTATCGTAGAAAATGCATATCCTAGCTTGAAACCCGACGAAAACCAAAATATCTCCGGTTCTGCATATCCAACGCACTGTGGAGTGGTGAAAACACCAGATAACGTGTTTCTCGCATTAAATAGCTCGAAACGAGCGATCTCGATGATTCTGCATACTTCGGACAGAAGTCTCACCAATATTATCGCAGACAATGCATATCTCAGCTTGAAACCCCACGAAAACCAAGATATCGCCGGTTCTGCATATCATACGCACTGTGGAGTGGTGAAAACACCAGATAACGTGTTTCTCGCATTTAATACGTCGAAACGAGCGATCTCGATGATTAAGCATACTTCGGACAGAAGTCTCACCAAGCTTATCGTAAAAAATGCATATCTCAGCTTGAAACCCCACGAAAACCCAGATATCGCTGGTTCTGCATATCAAACGCACTGTGGAGTGCTCAAAACACCCGATAACGTGTTTCTCGCATTAAATAGCTCGAAAAGAGCGATCTCGATGATTCTGAACACTTCGGACAGAAGTCTGACCAAGATTATCGCAGACAATGCATATCTCAGCTTGAAACCCCACGAAAACCAGGATATCGCCGTTTCTGCATATCATACGCACTGTGGAGTGGTGAAAACACCAGATAACGTGTTTCTCGAATTAAATATGTCGAAACGAGCGATCTCGATGATTAAGCATACTTCGGACAGAAGTCTCACCAAGATTATCGTAAAAAATGCATATCTCAGCATGAAACCCCACGAAAACACAGATATCGCTGGTTCTGAATATCAAACGCACTGTGGAGTGCTGAAAACACCAGATAACGTGTTTCTCGCATTAAATAGCTCGAAACGATCGATCTCGATGATTCTGCACACTTCGGACAGAAGTCTCACCAATATTATCGCAGACAATGCATATCTCAGCTTGAAACCCCACGAAAACCAAGATATCGCCGGTTCTGCATATCATACGCACTGTGGAGTGGTGAAAACACCAGATAACGTGTTTCCCGCATTGTATATGTCGAAACGAGCGATCTCGATGATTAAGCATACTTCGGACAGAAGTGTCACCAAGATTATCGAAAAAAATGCATATCTCAGCTTGAAACCCCACGAAAACCCAGATATCGCTGGTTCTGCATATCAAACGCACTGTGGAATGCTCAAAACACCCGATAACGTGTTTCTCGCATTAAATAGCTCGAAAAGAGCGACCTCGATGATTCTGCACACTTCGGACAGAAGTCTCACCATGATTATCGTAAAAAATGCATATCTCAGCTTGAAACCCCACGAAAACCAAGATATCGCTGGTACTGCATATCAAACGCACTGTGGAGTGGTGAAAGCACCAGACAAGGTTTTTCTCGCATTAACTAGCTCAAAAAGAGCGATCTCGATGATTCAGCATACTTCAGACTGAAGTCTCACCAAGTTTATCACAAAAATGCATATCTCAGCTTGAAACCCCTCGAAAACCAAGATATCACCTTTTCTGCATATCCAACGAACTGTGATGTGGTGAAAACCCCAGAAAACGTGTTTTCCGCATTTAATAGCTCGAAAAGAGCGATCTCGATGATTCTGCACACTTCGGACAGAAGTCTCACCAAGATTATCGCAGAAAATGCATATCTGAGCTTGAAACCCCACGAAAACCAAGATATCGTCGGTTCTGCATATCATACGCACTGTGGAGTGCTGAAAACACCAGATAACGTTTTGTCGCATTAAATAGCTCGAATAGAGCGATCTCGATGATTCTGCATACTTCGGACAGAAGTCTCACCAAGATTATCGTAAAAAATGCATATCTCAGCTTGAAACCCCACGAAAACCAACATATCGCTGGTACTGCATATAAAACGCACTGTGGAGTGGTGAAAGCACCAGACAAGGTTTTTCTCGCATTAACTAGCTTGAAAAGAGCGATCTCGATGATTCAGCATACTTCAGACTGAAGTCTCACCAAGTTTATCGCAGAAAATGCATATCTCAGCTTGAAACCCCTCGAAAACCAAGATATCTCCTGTTCTGCATATCCTACGAACTGTGGTGTGGTGAAAACCCCAGAAAACGTGTTTCCCGCATTAGATAGCTCGAAAAGGGCGATCTCGATGATTCTGCACACTTCGGACAGAAGTCTCGCCAAGATTATCGCAGACATTGCATATCTCTGCTTGAAACCCCACGAAAACCAAGATATAGCTGGCTCGGCATATCAAACGCACTGTGGAGTGGTGAAAACACCAGATAACGTGTTTCTCGCATTAAATAGGTCGAAAAGAGCGATCTCGATGTTTCTGCATACTTCGGACAGAGGTCTCACCAAGATTATCGCAGAAAATGCATATCTCAGCTTGAAACCCCACGAAAACCCAGATATCGCCGGTTCTGCATATCAAACCAACTGTGGAGTGGTGAAAACACGAGACAACGTGTTTATCGCATTAAATAGATCGAAATGTGCGATCTCGATGACTCTGCATACTTCGGACAGAAGTCTCACCCAGATTATCGCAGAAAATGCATATCTGAGTTTGAAACCCCACGAAAACCACGATATCGCCGGTTCTGCATATCATACGCACTGTGGAGTGGTGAAAACACCAGATAACGTGTTTCTCGCATTAAATATGTCGAAACGAGCGATCTCGATGATTAAGCATACTTCGGACAGAAGTCTCACCAAGATTATCGCAGATAATGCATATCTCAGCTTGAAACCCCACGAAAACCAAGATATCGTCGGTTCTGCATATCATACGCACTGTGGGGTGGTGAAAACACCAGATAGCGTGTTTCTCGCATTAAATAGCTCGAAACGAGCGATCTCGATGATTAAGCATACTTCGGACAGATGTCTCACCAAGATTTTCGCAGACATTGCATATCTCTGCTTGAAACCCCACGAAAACCAAGATATAGCTGGCTCGGCATATCAAACGCACTGTGGAGTGGTGAAAACACCAGATAACGTGTTTCTCGCATTAAATAGGTCGAAAAGAGCGATCTCGATGTTTCTGCATACTTCGGACAGAGGTCTCCCCAAGATTATCGCAGAAAATGCATATCTCAGCTTGAAACCCCACGAAAACCCAGATATCGCCGGTTCTGCATATCAAACCAACTGTGGAGTGGTGAAAACACCAGACAACGTGTTTATCGCATTAAATAGATCGAAATGTGCGATCTCGATGACTCTGCATACTTCGGACAGAAGTCTCACACAGATTATCGCAGAAAATGCATATCTGAGTTTGAAACCCCACGAAAACCAAGATATCGCCGGTTCTGCATATCATACGCACTGTGGAGTGGTGAAAACACCAGATAACGTGTTTCTCGCATTAAATATGTCGAAACGAGCGATCTCGATGATTAAGCATACTTCGGACAGAAGTCTCACCAAAATTATCGTAAAAAATGCATATCTCAGCTTGAAACCCCACGAAAAATCAGATATCGCTGGTTCTGCATATCAAACGCACTGTGGAGTGCTGAAAACAGCTGATAACGTGTTTCTCGCATTAAATAGCTCGATAAGTGCGATCTCGATGATTCTGCATACTTCGGACAGAAGTCTCACCAAGATTATCGCCGAAAATGCATATCTCAGCTTGAAACCCAACGAAAACCCAGATATCGCCGGTTCTGCATATCAACCCAACTGTGGAGTGGTGAAAACACCAGACAACGTGTTTATCGCATTAAATAGATCGAAATGTGCGATCTCGATGACTCTGCATACTTCGGACAGAAGTCTCACCAAGATTATCGCAGAAAATGCATATCTGAGCTTGAAACCACTCGAATACCAAGATATCACCTGTTCTGCATATCTAACGAACTGTGGTGTGGTGAGAACCCCAGAAAACGTGTTTCCCGCATTAAATAGCTCGACAAGGTCGATCACGATGATTCTGCACACTTCGGACAGAAGTCTCGCCAAGATTATCGCAGAAAATGCATATCTCAGCTTGAAACCCCTCGAAAACCAAGATATCACCTGTTCTGCATATCCAACGAAGTGTGGTGTGGTGAGAAGCCCAGAAAACGTGTTTCCCGCATTAAATAGCTCGAAAAGGTCGATCTCGACGATTCTGCACACTTCGGACAGAAGTCTCGCCAAGATTATCGCAGATAATGCATATCTCAGCTTGAAACCCCACGAAAACCAAGATATCGTCGGTTCTGCATATCATACGCACTGTGGAGTGGTGAAAGCACCAGATAACGTGTTTCTCGCATTAAATAGCTCGAAACGAGCGATCTCGATGATTAAGCATACTTCGGACAGAAGTCTCACCAAGATTATCGCAGAAATTGCATATCTCTGCTTGAAACCCCATGAAAACCAAGATATCGCTGGCTCTGCATATCAAACGCACTGTGGAGAGGTGAAAACACCAGATAACGTGTTTCTCGCATTAAATAGCTCGAAACGAGCGATCTCGATGATTAAGCATACTTCGGACAGAGGTCTCACCAAGATTATCGCAGAAAATGCATATCTGAGCTTGAAACCCCACGAAAACCCAGATATCGCCGGTTCTGCATATCAAACCAACTGTGGAGTGGTGAAAACACCAGACAACGTGTTTATCGCATTAAATAGATCGACATGTGCGATCTCGATGACTCTGCATACTTCGGACAGATGTCTCACCCAGATTATCGCAGAAAATGCATATCTGAGCTTGAAACCCCACGAAAACCAAGATATCGCCGGTTCTGCATATCATACGCACTGTGGAGAGGTGAAAACACCAGATAACGTGTTTCTCGCATTAAATAGCTCGAAACGAGCGATCTCGATGATTAAGCATACTTCGGACAGATGTCTCACCAAGATTTTCGCAGACATTGCATATCTCTGCTTGAAACCCCACGAAAACCAAGATATAGCTGGCTCGGCATATCAAACGCACTATGGAGTGGTGAAAACACCAGATAACGTGTTTCTCGCATTAAATAGGTCGAAAAGAGCGATCTCGATGTTTCTGCATACTTCGGACAGAGGTCTCACCAAGATTATCGCAGAAAATGCATATCTGAGCTTGAAACCCCACGAAAACCCAGATATCGCCGGTTCTGCATATCAAACCAACTGTGGAGTGGTGAAAACACCAGACAACGTGTTTATCGCATTAAATAGATCGACATGTGCGATCTCGATGACTCTGCATACTTCGGACAGATGTCTCACCCAGATTATCGCAGAAAATGCATATCTGAGCTTGAAACCCCACGAAAACCAAGATATCGCCGGTTCTGCATATCATACGCACTGTGGAGTGGTGAAAACACCAGATAACGTGTTTCTCGCATTAAATATGTCGAAACGAGCGATCTCGATGATTAAGCATACTTCGGACGGAAGTCTCACAAAAATTATCGTAAAAAATGCATATCTCAGCTTGAAACCCCACGAAAACATAGATATCGCTGGTTCTGCATATCAAACGCACTGTGGAGTGCTGAAAACTGCTGATAACGTGTTTCTCGCATTAAATACCTCGAAAAGTGCGATCTCGATGATTCTGCATACTTCGGACAGAAGTCTCACCAAGATTATCGCCGAAAATGCATATCTCAGCTTGAAACCCAACGAAAACCCAGATATCGCCGGTTCTGCATATCAACCCAACTGTGGAGTGGTGAAAACACCAGACAACGTGTTTATCGCATTAAATAGATCGAAATGTGCGATCTCGATGACTCTGCATACTTCGGACAGAAGTCTCACCAAGATTATCGCAGAAAATGCATATCTGAGCTTGAAACCCCTCGAAAACCAAGATATCACCTGTTCTGCATATCTAACGAACTGTGGTGTGGTTAGAACCCCAGAAAACGTGTTTCCCGCATTAAATAGCTCGAAAAGGTCGATCTCGCTGATTCTGCACACTTCGGACAGAAGTCTCGCCAAGATTATCGCAGAAAATGCATATCTGAGCTTGAAACCCCACGAAAACCAAGATATCGTCGGTTCTGCATATCATACGCACTGTGGAGTGCTGAAAACACCAGATAACGTTTTGTCGCATTAAATAGCTCGAATAGAGCGATCTCGATGATTCTGCATACTTCGGACAGAAGTCTCACCAAGATTATCGTAAAAAATGCATATCTCAGCTTGAAACCCCACGAAAACCAACATATCGCTGGTACTGCATATAAAACGCACTGTGGAGTGGTGAAAGCACCAGACAAGGTTTTTCTCGCATTAACTAGCTTGAAAAGAGCGATCTCGATGATTCAGCATACTTCAGACTGAAGTCTCACCAAGTTTATCGCAGAAAATGCATATCTCAGCTTGAAACCCCTCGAAAACCAAGATATCTCCTGTTCTGCATATCCAACGAACTGTGGTGTGGTGAAAACCCCAGAAAACGTGTTTCCCGCATTAGATAGCTCGAAAAGGGCGATCTCGATGATTCTGCACACTTCGGACAGAAGTCTCGCCAAGATTATCGCAGATAATGCATATCTCAGCTTGAAACCCCACGAAAACCAAGATATCGTCGGTTCTGCATATCATACGCACTGTGGGGTGGTGAAAACACCAGATAACGTGTTTCTTGCATTAAATAGCTCGAAACGAGCGATCTCGATGATTAAGCATGCTTCGGACAGATGTCTCACCAAGATTTTCGCAGACATTGCATATCTCTGCTTGAAACCCCACGAAAACCAAGATATAGCTGGCTCGGCATATCAAACGCACTGTGGAGTGGTGAAAACACCAGACAACGTGTTTCTCGCATTAAATAGGTCGAAAAGAGCGATCTCGATGTTTCTGCATACTTCGGACAGAGGTCTCACCAAGATTATCGCAGAAAATGCATATCTCAGCTTGAAACCCCACGAAAACCCAGATATCGCCGGTTCTGCATATCAAACCAACTGTGGAGTGGTGAAAACACCAGACAACGTGTTTATCGCATTAAATAGATCGAAATGTGCGATCTCGATGACTCTGCATACTTCGGACAGAAGTCTCACCCAGATTATCGCAGAAAATGCATATCTGAGTTTGAAACCCCACGAAAACCACGATATCGCCGGTTCTGCATATCATACGCACTGTGGAGTGGTGAAAACACCAGATAACGTGTTTCTCGCATTAAATATGTCGAAACGAGCGATCTCGATGATTAAGCATACTTCGGACAGAAGTCTCGCCAAGATTATCGCAGATAATGCATATCTCAGCTTGAAACCCCACGAAAACCAAGATATCGTCGGTTCTGCATATCATACGCACTGTGGGGTGGTGAAAACACCAGATAGCGTGTTTCTCGCATTAAATAGCTCGAAACGAGCGATCTCGATGATTAAGCATACTTCGGACAGATGTCTCACCAAGATTTTCGCAGACATTGCATATCTCTGCTTGAAACCCCACGAAAACCAAGATATCGCCGGTTCTGCATATCAAACCAACTGTGGAGTGGTGAAAACACCAGACAACGTGTTTATCGCATTAAATAGATCGAAATGTGCGATCTCGATGACTCTGCATACTTCGGACAGAAGTCTCACCAAAATTATCGTAAAAAATGCATATCTCAGCTTGAAACCCCACGAAAAATCAGATATCGCTGGTTCTGCATATCAAACGCACTGTGGAGTGCTGAAAACAGCTGATAACGTGTTTCTCGCATTAAATAGCTCGAAAAGTGCGATCTCGATGATTCTGCATACTTCGGACAGAAGTCTCACCAAGATTATCGCCGAAAATGCATATCTCAGCTTGAAACCCAACGAAAACCCAGATATCGCCGGTTCTGCATATCAACCCAACTGTGGAGTGGTGAAAACACCAGACAACGTGTTTATCGCATTAAATAGATCGAAATGTGCGATCTCGATGACTCTGCATACTTCGGACAGAAGTCTCACCAAGATTATCGCAGAAAATGCATATCTGAGCTTGAAACCCCTCGAATACCAAGATATCACCTGTTCTGCATATCTAACGAACTGTGGTGTGGTGAGAACCCCAGAAAACGTGTTTCCCGCATTAAATAGCTCGACAAGGTCGATCACGATGATTCTGCACACTTCGGACAGAAGTCTCGCCAAGATTATCGCAGAAAATGCATATCTCAGCTTGAAACCCCTCGAAAACCAAGATATCACCTGTTCTGCATATCCAACGAAGTGTGGTGTGGTGAGAAGCCCAGAAAACGTGTTTCCCGCATTAAATAGCTCGAAAAGGTCGATCTCGACGATTCTGCACACTTCGGACAGAAGTCTCGCCAAGATTATCGCAGATAATGCATATCTCAGCTTGAAACCCCACGAAAACCAAGATATCGTCGGTTCTGCATATCATACGCACTGTGGAGTGGTGAAAGCACCAGATAACGTGTTTCTCGCATTAAATAGCTCGAAACGAGCGATCTCGATGATTAAGCATACTTCGGACAGAAGTCTCACCAAGATTATCGCAGAAATTGCATATCTCTGCTTGAAACCCCATGAAAACCAAGATATCGCTGGCTCTGCATATCAAACGCACTGTGGAGAGGTGAAAACACCAGATAACGTGTTTCTCGCATTAAATAGCTCGAAACGAGCGATCTCGATGATTAAGCATACCTCGGACAGAAGTCTCACCAAGATTATCGTAAAAAATGCATATCTCAGCTTGAAACCCCACGAAAACCAAGATA
The DNA here is from genome assembly GCA_951804975.1 of Anthophora plumipes. Classification (NCBI taxonomy): domain Eukaryota; kingdom Metazoa; phylum Arthropoda; class Insecta; order Hymenoptera; family Apidae; genus Anthophora; species Anthophora plumipes. The sequence continues at coordinate 1,303,639 of CATORF010000448.1, forward strand.
CCGCTGGTACTGCATATAAAACGCACTGTGGAGTGGTGAAAGCACCAGACAAGGTTTTTCTCGCATTAACTAGCTTGAAAAGAGCGATCTCGATGATTCAGCATACTTCAGACTGAAGTCTCACCAAGTTTATCGCAGAAAATGCATATCTCAGCTTGAAACCCCTCGAAAACCAAGATATCTCCTGTTCTGCATATCCAACGAACTGTGGTGTGGTGAAAACCCCAGAAAACGTGTTTCCCGCATTAGATAGCTCGAAAAGGGCGATCTCGATGATTCTGCACACTTCGGACAGAAGTCTCGCCAAGATTATCGCAGATAATGCATATCTCAGCTTGAAACCCCACGAAAACCAAGATATCGTCGGTTCTGCATATCATACGCACTGTGGGGTGGTGAAAACACCAGATAACGTGTTTCTTGCATTAAATAGCTCGAAACGAGCGATCTCGATGATTAAGCATGCTTCGGACAGATGTCTCACCAAGATTTTCGCAGACATTGCATATCTCTGCTTGAAACCCCACGAAAACCAAGATATAGCTGGCTCGGCATATCAAACGCACTGTGGAGTGGTGAAAGCACCAGACAAGGTTTTTCTCGCATTAACTAGCTCAAAAAGAGCGACCTCGATGATTCAGCATACTTCAGACTGAAGTCTCACCAAGTTTATCACAAAAATGCATATCTCAGCTTGAAACCCCTCGAAAACCCAGATATCGCCGGTTCTGCATATCAAACGAACTGTGATGTGGTGAAAACCCCAGAAAACGTGTTTTCCGCATTTAATAGCTCGAAAAGAGCGATCTCGATGATTCTGCATACTTCGGACAGAGGTCTCACCAAGATTATCGCAGAAAATGCATATCTGAGCTTGAAACCCCACGAAAACCCAGATATCGCCGGTTCTGCATATCAAACCAACTGTGGAGTGGTGAAAACACCAGACAACGTGTTTATCGCATTAAATAGATCGACATGTGCGATCTCGATGACTCTGCATACTTCGGACAGATGTCTCACCCAGATTATCGCAGAAAATGCATATCTGAGCTTGAAACCCCACGAAAACCAAGATATCGCCGGTTCTGCATATCATACGCACTGTGGAGAGGTGAAAACACCAGATAACGTGTTTCTCGCATTAAATAGCTCGAAACGAGCGATCTCGATGATTAAGCATACTTCGGACAGATGTCTCACCAAGATTTTCGCAGACATTGCATATCTCTGCTTGAAACCCCACGAAAACCAAGATATAGCTGGCTCGGCATATCAAACGCACTATGGAGTGGTGAAAACACCAGATAACGTGTTTCTCGCATTAAATAGGTCGAAAAGAGCGATCTCGATGTTTCTGCATACTTCGGACAGAGGTCTCACCAAGATTATCGCAGAAAATGCATATCTGAGCTTGAAACCCCACGAAAACCCAGATATCGCCGGTTCTGCATATCAAACCAACTGTGGAGTGGTGAAAACACCAGACAACGTGTTTATCGCATTAAATAGATCGACATGTGCGATCTCGATGACTCTGCATACTTCGGACAGATGTCTCACCCAGATTATCGCAGAAAATGCATATCTGAGCTTGAAACCCCACGAAAACCAAGATATCGCCGGTTCTGCATATCATACGCACTGTGGAGTGGTGAAAACACCAGATAACGTGTTTCTCGCATTAAATATGTCGAAACGAGCGATCTCGATGATTAAGCATACTTCGGACGGAAGTCTCACAAAAATTATCGTAAAAAATGCATATCTCAGCTTGAAACCCCACGAAAACATAGATATCGCTGGTTCTGCATATCAAACGCACTGTGGAGTGCTGAAAACTGCTGATAAGTGTTTCTCGCATTAAATACCTCGAAAAGTGCGATCTCGATGATTCTGCATACTTCGGACAGAAGTCTCACCAAGATTATCGCCGAAAATGCATATCTCAGCTTGAAACCCAACGAAAACCCAGATATCGCCGGTTCTGCATATCAACCCAACTGTGGAGTGGTGAAAACACCAGACAACGTGTTTATCGCATTAAATAGATCGAAATGTGCGATCTCGATGACTCTGCATACTTCGGACAGAAGTCTCACCAAGATTATCGCAGAAAATGCATATCTGAGCTTGAAACCCCTCGAAAACCAAGATATCACCTGTTCTGCATATCTAACGAACTGTGGTGTGGTGAGAACCCCAGAAAACGTGTTTTCCGCATTAAATAGCTCGAAAAGGTCGATCTCGCTGATTCTGCACACTTCGGACAGAAGTCTCGCCAAGATTATCGCAGAAAATGCATATCTCAGCTTGAAACCCCTCGAAAACCAAGATATCACCTGTTCTGCATATCCAACGAACTGTGGTGTGGTGAGAACCCCAGAAAACGTGTTTCCCGCATTAAATAGCTCGAAAAGGTCGATCTCGATGATTCTGCACACTTCGGACAGAAGTCTCGCCAAGATTATCGCAGATAATGCATATCTCAGCTTGAAACCCCACGAAAACCAAGATATCGTCGGTTCTGCATATCATACGCACTGTGGAGTGGTGAAAGCACCAGATAACGTGTTTCTCGCATTAAATAGCTCGAAACGAGCGATCTCGATGATTAAGCATACTTCGGACAGAAGTCTCACCAAGATTATCGCAGAAATTGCATATCTCTGCTTGAAACCCCACGAAAACCAAGATATCGCTGGCTCTGCATATCAAACGCACTATGGAGAGGTGAAAACACCAGATAACGTGTTTCTCGCAATAAATAGGTCGAAAAGAGCGATATCGATGTTTCTGCATACTTCGGACAGAGGTCTCACCAAGATTATCGCAGAAAATGCATATCTCAGCTTGAAACCCCACGAAAACCCAGATATCGCCGGTTCTGCATATCAAACCAACTGTGGAGTGGTGAAAACACCAGACAACGTGTTTATCGCATTAAATAGATCGAAATGTGCGATCTCGAAGACTCTGCATACTTCGGACAGAAGTCTCACCCAGATTATCGCAGAAAATGCATATCTGAGCTTGAAACCCCACGAAAACCAAGATATCGTCGGTTCTGCATATCATACGCACTGTGGAGTGGTTAAAACACCAGATAACGTGTTTCTCGCATTAAAGAGCTCGAAACGAGCGATCTCGATAATTAAGCATACTTCGGACAGAAGTCTCACCAAGATTATCGCAGAAATTGCATATCTCTGCTTGAAACCCCACGAAAACCAAGATATCTCCTGTTCTGCATATCCAACGAACTGTGGAGTGGTGAAAACCCCAGAAAACGTTTTTCTCGCATTAAATAGCTCGAAAAGTACGATCTCGATGATTCTGCATACTTCGGACAAAAGTCTCACCAAGATTATCGCAGAAAATGCATATGTGAGCTTGAAACCCCACGAAAACCAAGAAATCGTCGGTTCTGCATATCATACGCACTGAGGAGTGGTGAAAACACCAGATAACGCGTTTCTCGCATTAAATAGCTCGAAACGAGCGATCTCGATGATTAAGCATACTTCGGACAGAAGTCTCACCAAGATTATCGTAAAAAATGCATATCTCAGCTTGAAACCCCACGGAAACCAAGATATCGCTGGTTCTGCATATCAAACGCACTGTCGAGTGGTGAAAGCACCAGACAAGGTTTTTCTCGCATTAACCAGCTCGAAAAGAGCGATCTCGGTGATTCAGCATACTTCGGACTGAGGTGTCACCAAGTTTATCGCAGAAAATGCATATCTCTGCTAGAAACCCCACGAAAACCAAGATATCTCCTGTTCTGCATATCCAACGAACTGTGGAGTGGTGAAAACCCCAGAAAACGTTTTTCTCGCATTAAATAGCTCGAAAAGTACGATCTCGATGACTCTGCATACTTCGGACAGAAGTCTCACCAAGATTATCGCAGAAAATGCATATCTGAGCTTGAAACCCCACGAAAACCAAGATATCGTCGGTTCTGCATATCATACGCACTGTGGAGGGGTTAAAACACCAGATAACGTGTTTCTCGCATTAAAGATCTCGAAACGAGCGATCTCGATGATTAAGCATACTTCGGACAGAAGTCTCACCAAGATTATCGCAGAAATTGCATATCTCTGCTTGAAACCCCACGAAAACCAAGATATCGCTGGTTCAGCATATAAAACGCACTGTGGTGTGCTGGAAACACCAGATAACGTGTTTCTCGCATTAAATAGCTCGAATAGAGCGATCTCGATGATTTAGCATACTTCGGACAGAAGTCTCACCAGGATTATCGTAAAAAATGCATATCTCAGCTTGAAACCCCTCGAAAACCAAGATATCACCTGTTCTGCATATCCTACGAACTGTGGTGTTGTGAAAACCCCAGAAAACGTGTTTCTCGCATTAAACAGCTCGAAAAGAGCGATCTCGATGATTCTGCACACTTCGGACAGAAGTCTCGCCAAGATTATCGCAGATAATGCATATCTCAGCTTGAAACCCCACGAAAACCAAGATATCGCCGGTTCTGCATACCATACGCACTGTGGAGTGGTGAAAACACCAGATAACGTGTTTCTCGCATTAAATATGTCGAAACGAGCGATCTCGATGATTAAGCATACTTCGGACAGATGTCTCACCAAAATTATCGTAAAAAATGCATATCTCAGCTTGAAACCCCACGAAAACCCAGATATCGCTGGTTCTGCATATCAAACGCACTGTGGAGTGCTGAAAACAGCTGATAACGTGATTCTCGCATTAAATAGCTCGAAAAGTGCGATCTCGATGATTCTGCATACTTCGGACAGAAGTCTCACCAAGATTATCGCCGAAAATGCATATCTCAGCTTGAAACCCAACGAAAACCCAGATATCGCCGGTTCTGCATATCAACCCAACTGTGGAGTGGTGAAAACACCAGAAAACGTGTTTCCCGCATTAAATAGCTCGAAATGTGCGATCTCGATGACTCTGCATACTTCGGGCAGAAGTCTCGCCAAGATTATCGCAGATAATGCATATCTCAGCTTGAAACACCACGAAAACCAAGATATCGTCGGTTCTGCATATCATACGCACTGTGGAGTGGTGAAAGCACCAGATAACGTGTTTCTCGCATTAAATAGCTCGAAACGAGCGATCGCGATGATTAAGCATACTTCGGACAGAAGTCTCACCAAGATTATCGCAGAAATTGCATATCTCTGCTTGAAACCCCACGGAAACCAAGATATCGCTGGCTCTGCATATCAAACGCACTGTGGAGAGGTGGAAACACCAGATAACGTGTTTCTCGCATTAAATAGGTCGAAAAGAGCGATCTCGATGTTTCTGCATACTTCGGACAGAGGTCTCACCAAGATTATCGCAGAAAATGCATATCTCAGCTTGAAACCCCACGAAAACTCAGATATCGCCGGTTCTGCATATCAAACCAACTGTGGAGTGGTGAAAACACCAGACAACGTGTTTATCGCATTAAATAGATCGAAATGTGCGATCTCGAAGACTCTGCATACTTCGGACAGAAGTCTCACCCAGATTATCGCAGAAAATGCATATCTGAGCTTGAAACCCCACGAAAACCAAGATATCGTCGGTTCTGCATATCATACGCACTGTGGAGTGGTTAAAACACCAGATAACGTGTTTCTCGCATTAAAGAGCTCGAAACGAGCGATCTCGATAATTAAGCATACTTCGGACAGAAGTCTCACCAAGATTATCGCAGAAATTGCATATCTCTGCTTGAAACCCCACGAAAACCAAGATATCGCTGGTTCAGCATATAAAACGCACTGTGGAGTGGTGAAAACACCAGATAACGTGTTTCTCGCATTAAATAGCTCGAAAAGTGCGATCTCGATGATTCTGCATACTTCGGAAAAAAGTCTCACCAAGATTATCGCAGAAAATGCATATGTGAGCTTGAAACCCCACGAAAACCAAGAAATCGTCGGTTCTGCATATCATACGCACTGAGGAGTGGTGAAAACACCAGATAACGCGTTTCTCGCATTAAATAGCTCGAAACGAGCGATCTCGATGATTAAGCATACTTCGGACAGAAGTCTCACCAAGATTATCGTAAAAAATGCATATCTCAGCTTGAAACCCCACGGAAACCAAGATATCGCTGGTTCTGCATATCAAACGCACTGTCGAGTGGTGAAAGCACCAGACAAGGTTTTTCTCGCATTAACTAGCTCGAAAAGAGCGATCTCGGTGATTCAGCATACTTCGGACTGAGGTGTCACCAAGTTTATCGCAGAAAATGCATATCTCTGCTAGAAACCCCACGAAAACCAAGATATCTCCTGTTCTGCATATCCAACGAACTGTGGAGTGGTGAAAACCCCAGAAAACGTTTTTCTCGCATTAAATAGCTCGAAAAGTACGATCTCGATGACTCTGCATACTTCGGACAGAAGTCTCACCAAGATTATCGCAGAAAATGCATATCTGAGCTTGAAACCCCACGAAAACCAAGATATCGTCGGTTCTGCATATCATACGCACTGTGGAGTGGTTAAAACACCAGATAACGTGTTTCTCGCATTAAAGATCTCGAAACGAGCGATCTCGATGATTAAGCATACTTCGGACAGAAGTCTCACCAAGATTATCGCAGAAATTGCATATCTCTGCTTGAAACCCCACGAAAACCAAGATATCGCTGGTTCAGCATATAAAACGCACTGTGGTGTGCTGGAAACACCAGATAACGTGTTTCTCGCATTAAATAGCTCGAATAGAGCGATCTCGATGATTTAGCATACTTCGGACAGAAGTCTCACCAAGATTATCGTAAAAAATGCATATCTCAGCTTGAAACCCCTCGAAAACCAAGATATCACCTGTTCTGCATATCCTACGAACTGTGGTGTTGTGAAAACCCCAGAAAACGTGTTTCTCGCATTAAACAGCTCGAAAAGAGCGATCTCGATGATTCTGCACACTTCGGACAGAAGTCTCGCCAAGATTATCGCAGATAATGCATATCTCAGCTTGAAACCCCACGAAAACCAAGATATCGCCGGTTCTGCATACCATACGCACTGTGGAGTGGTGAAAACACCAGATAACGTGTTTCTCGCATTAAATATGTCGAAACGAGCGATCTCGATGATTAAGCATACTTCGGACAGATGTCTCACCAAAATTATCGTAAAAAATGCATATCTCAGCTTGAAACCCCACGAAAACCCAGATATCGCTGGTTCTGCATATCAAACGCACTGTGGAGTGCTGAAAACAGCTGATAACGTGATTCTCGCATTAAATAGCTCGAAAAGTGCGATCTCGATGATTCTGCATACTTCGGACAGAAGTCTCACCAAGATTATCGCCGAAAATGCATATCTCAGCTTGAAACCCAACGAAAACCCAGATATCGCCGGTTCTGCATATCAACCCAACTGTGGAGTGGTGAAAACACCCGAAAACGTGTTTCCCGCATTAAATAGCTCGAAATGTGCGATCTCGATGACTCTGCATACTTCGGGCAGAAGTCTCGCCAAGATTATCGCAGATAATGCATATCTCAGCTTGAAACACCACGAAAACCAAGATATCGTCGGTTCTGCATATCATACGCACTGTGGAGTGGTGAAAGCACCAGATAACGTGTTTCTCGCATTAAATAGCTCGAAACGAGCGATCGCGATGATTAAGCATACTTCGGACAGAAGTCTCACCAAGATTATCGCAGAAATTGCATATCTCTGCTTGAAACCCCACGGAAACCAAGATATCGCTGGCTCTGCATATCAAACGCACTGTGGAGAGGTGGAAACACCAGATAACGTGTTTCTCGCATTAAATAGGTCGAAAAGAGCGATCTCGATGTTTCTGCATACTTCGGACAGAGGTCTCACCAAGATTATCGCAGAAAATGCATATCTCAGCTTGAAACCCCACGAAAACCCAGATATCGCCGGTTCTGCATATCAAACCAACTGTGGAGTGGTGAAAACACCAGACAACGTGTTTATCGCATTAAATAGTTCGAAATGTGCGATCTCGATGACTCTGCATACTTCGGACAGAAGTCTCACCCAGATTATCGCAGAAAATGCATATCTGAGCTTGAAACCCCACGAAAACCAAGATATCGTCGGTTCTGCATATCATACGCACTGTGGAGTGGTTAAAACACCAGATAACGTGTTTCTCGCATTAAAGAGCTCGATACGAGCGATCTCGATATTTAAGCATACTTCGGACAGAAGTCTCACCAAGATTATCGCAGAAATTGCATATCTCTGCTTGAAACCCCACGAAAACCAAGATATCGCTGGTTCTGCATATCAAACGCACTGTCGAGTGGTGAAAGCACCAGACAAGGTTTTTCTCGCATTAACTAGCTCGAAAAGAGCGATCTCGGTGATTCAGCATACTTCGGACTGAGGCCTCACCAAGTTTATCGCAGAAAATGCATATCTCAGCTTGAAACCCCTCGAAAACCAGGATATCACCTGTTCTGCATATCCAACGAACTGTGGTGTGGTGAAAACCCCAGAAAACGTGTTTCTCGCATTAAATAGGTCGAAAAGAGCGATCTCTATGTTTCTGCATACTTCGGACAGAGGTCTCACCAAGATTATCGCAGAAAATGCATATCTCAGCTTGAAACCCCACGAAAACCCAGATATCGCCGGTTCTGCATATCAAACCAACTGTGGAGTGGTGAAAACACCAGACAACGTGTTTATCGCATTAAATAGATCGAAATGTGCGATCTCGATGACTCTGCATACTTCGGACAGAAGTCTCACCCAGATTATCGCAGAAAATGCATATCTGAGCTTGAAACCCCACCAAAAACCAAGATATCGTCGGTTCTGCATATCATACGCACTGTGGAGTGGTTAAAACACCAGATAACGTGTTTCTCGCATTAAAGAGCTCGAAACGAGCGATCTCGATAATTAAGCATACTTCGGACAGAAGTCTCACCAAGATTATCGCAGAAATTGCATATCTCTGCTTGAAACCCAACGAAAGCCAAGATATCGCTGGTTCAGCATATAAAACGCACTGTGGAGTGGTGAAAACACCAGATAACGTGTTTCTCGCATTAAATAGGTCGAAACGAGCGATCTCGATGATTAAGCATACTTCGGACAGAAGTCACATCAAGATTATCGTAAAAAATGCATATCTCAGCTTGAAACCCCACGAATACCCAGATATCGCTGTTTCTGCATATCAAACGCACTGTGGAGTGCTGAAAACACCAGATAACGTGTTTCTCGCATTAAATAGCTCGAAATTGCGATCTCGATGATTCTGCATACTTCGGACAGAAGTCTCACCAAGATTATCGCAGAAAATGCATATCTGAGCTTGAAACCCCACGAAAACCAAGAAATCGTCGGTTCTGCATATCACACGCACTGAGGAGTGGTGAAAACACCAGATAACGTGTTTCTCGCATTAAATAGCTCGAAAAGTGCGATCTCGATGATTCTGCATACTTCGGACAGAAGTCTCACCAAGATTATCGCAGAAAATGCATATCTGAGCTTGAAACCCCACGAAAACCAAGATATCGCTGGTTCTGCATATCAAACGCACTGTGGAGTGGTGAAAACGCCGGATAACGTGTTTCTCGCATTAAATAGCTCGAAAAGAGCGATCTCGATGATTCTGCATACTTCTGTCAGAAGTCTCACCAAGATTATCGTTGAAAATGCATATCTCAGCTGGAAACCCCACGAAAACCAAGATATCGCCGGTTCTGCATATCAAACGTCCTGTGGAGTGGTGAAAACACCAGATAACGTGTTTCTCGCATTAAATAGGTCGAAAAGAGCGATCTCGATGATTCAGCATACTTCGGACAGAAGTCTCACCAATATTATCGCAGAAAATGCATATCTCAGCTGGAAACCCCACGAAAACCAAGATATCGCCGGTTCTGCATATCAAACATCCTGTGGAGTGGTGAAAACACCAGATAACGTGTTTCTCGCATTAAATAGGTCGAAAAGTGCGATCTCGATGTTTCTGCATACTTCGGACAGAGGTCTCACCAAGATTATCGCAGAAAATGCATATCTCAGCTTGAAACCCCACGAAAACCAAGAAATCGTCGGTTCTGCATATCACACGCACTGAGGAGTGGTGAAAACACCAGATAACGTGTTTCTCGCATTAAATAGCTCGAAAAGTGCGATCTCGATGATTCTGCATACTTCGGACAGAAGTCTCACCAAGATTATCGCAGAAAATGCATATCTGAGCTTGAAACCCCACGAAAACCAAGATATCGCCGGTTCTGCATATCAAACGAACTGTGGAGTGGTGAAAACACCAGATAACGTGTTTCTCGCATTAAGTAGCTCGAAAAGAGCGATCTCGATGATTCTGCATACTTCGGACAGAAGTCTCACCAAGATTATCGCAGAAAATGCATACCTCAGCTTGAAACCCGACCGAAACCAGGATATCTTCGGTTCTGCATATCAAACGCACTGTGGGGTGGTGAAAACACAAGAAAACGTGTTTCTCGCATTAAATAGCTCGCAAAGTGCGATCTAGATGATTCTGCACACTTCTGACAGAAGACTCACCAAGATTATCGCAGAAAATGCATATCTCAGCTGGAAACACCACGAAAATCAAGATATCGCCGGTTCTGCATATCAAACGCACTGTGGAATGTTGAAAACACAAGGAAACTTGTTTTTTTGCATTAAATAGCTCGACAAGAGCGATCTAGATGAATCGGCATACATCTGACTGAAGTCTCACCAAGATAATCGCAGAAAATGCATATCTCAGCTTGATACCCGACGAAAGCCAAGATGTCGCCGGTTCTGCATATCAAACGCTCTGTGGAGTGGTGAAAACACCAGAAAACGTGTTTCTCGCATTAAATAGCTCGAAAAGTGCGATCTCGATGATTCTGCATACTTCGGACAGAAGTCTCACCAAGATTATCGCAGAAAATGCATATCTGAACTTGAAACCCCACGAAAACCAAGATATCGCTGGTTCTGCATATCAAACGCACTGTGGAGTGGTGAAAACACCAGAAAACGTGTTTCTCGCATTAAGTAGCTCGATACGAGCGATCTAGATGATACTGCATACTTCTGACAGAAGTCTCACCAAGATTATCGTAGAAAATGCATATCTCAGCTTGATACCCGACGAAAGCCAAGATGTCGCCGGTTCTGCATATCAAACGCTCTGTGGAGTGGTGAAAACACCAGAAAACGTGTTTCTCGCATTAAATAGCTCGAAAAGTGCGATCTCGATGATTCTGCATACTTCGGACAGAAGTCTCACCAAGATTATCGCAGAAAATGCATATCTGAACTTGAAACCCCACGAAAACCAAGATATCGCTGGTTCTGCATATCAAACGCACTGTGGAGTGGTGAAAACACCAGATAACGTGTTTCTCGCATTAAATAGCTCGAAAAGAGCGATCTCGATGATTCTGCATACTTCTGTCAGAAGTCTCACCAAGATTATCGTAGAAAATGCATATCTCAGCTTGAACCCCACCGAAATCCATGATGTCGCCGGTTGTGCATATCAATCGCGCTGTGGAGTGGTGAAAACACCAAATAACGTGTTACTCGCATTAACTAGCTCGAAAAGATCGTTCTAGATGATTCTGCATACTTCTCATAGATGAAACACCAAGATTATCGCAGAAAATGCATATTTCAGCTGGAAACCCTACGAAAACCAAGATATCGCCGGTTCTGCACATCAAACGCCCTGTGGAGTGATCAAAACACCAGATAAAGTGTTTCTCGCATTAACTAGCTCGAAAAGAGCGATATCGATGATTCAGCATACTTCGAACAGAAGTCTCACCAATATTATCGCAGAAAATGCATATCTCAGCTGGAAACCCCACGAAAACCAAGATATCGCCGGTTCTGCATATCAAACGTCCTGTGGAGTGGTGAAAACACCAGATAACGTGTTTCTCGCATTAAATAGGTCGATAAGAGCAATCTCGATGTTTCTGCATACTTCGGATAGAGGTCTCACCAAGATTATCGCAGAAAATGCATATCTCAGCTTGAAACCCCACGAAAACCAAGATATCTCCGGTTCTGCACATCCAACGAACTGTGGTGTGGTGAAAACCCCAGAAATCGTGTTTCTCGCATTAACTAGCTCGAAAAGACCGTTCTGGATGATTCTGCATACTTCTCATAGATGAAACAGCAAGATTATCGTAAAAAATGCATATCTCAGCTTGAAACCCCACGAAAACCCAGATATCGCTGTTTCTGCATATCAAACGCACTGTGGAGTGCTGAAAACACCAGATAACGTGTTTCTCGCATTAAATAGCTCGAAAAGTGCGATCTCGATGATTCTGCATACTTCGGACAGAAGTCTCATCCAAGATTATCGCTGAAAATGCATATCTGAGCTTGAAACCCCACGAAAACCAAGAAATCGTCGGTTCTGCATATCATACGCACTGAGGAGTGGTGAAAACACCAGATAACGTGTTTCTCGCATTAAATAGCTCGAAACGAGCGATCTCGATGATTAAGCATACTTCGGACAGAAGTCTCACCAAGATTATCGCAGAAATTGCATATCTCTGCTTGAAACCCCACGGAAACCAAGATATCGCTGGCTCTGCATATCAAACGCACTGTGGAGAGGTGAAAACACCAGATAACGTGTTTCTCGCATTAAATAGGTCGAAAAGAGCGATCTCGATGTTTCTGCATACTTCGGACAGAGGTCTCACCAAGATTATCGCAGAAAATGCATATCTCAGCTTGAAACCCCACGAAAACCCAGATATCGCCGGTTCTGCATATCAAACCAACTGTGGAGTGGTGAAAACACCAGACAACGTGTTTATCGCATTAAATAGATCGAAATGTGCGATCTCGAAGACTCTGCATACTTCGGACAGAAGTCTCACCCAGATTATCGCAGAAAATGCATATCTGAGCTTGAAACCCCACGAAAACCAAGATATCGCCGGTTCTGCACATCAAACGCCCTGTGGAGTGATCAAAACACCAGATAAAGTGTTTCTCGCATTAACTAGCTCGAAAAGAGCGATATCGATGATTCAGCATACTTCGGACAGAAGTCTCACCAATATTATCGCAGAAAATGCATATCTCAGCTGGAAACCCCACGAAAACCAAGATATCGCCGGTTCTGCATATCAAACGTCCTGTGGAGTGGTGAAAACACCAGATAACGTGTTTCTCGCATTAAAGAGCTCGAAACGAGCGATCTCGATAATTAAGCATACTTCGGACAGAAGTCTCACCAAGATTATCGCAGAAATTGCATATCTCTGCTTGAAACCCAACGAAAACCAAGATATCGCTGGTTCAGCATATAAAACGCACTGTGGAGTGGTGAAAACACCAGATAACGTGTTTCTCGCATTAAATAGGTCGAAACGAGCGATCTCGATGATTAAGCATACTTCGGACAGATGTCACATCAAGATTATCGTAAAAAATGCATATCTCAGCTTGAAACCCCACGAAAACCAAGAAATCGTCGGTTCTGCATATCATACGCACTGAGGAGTGGTGAAAACACCAGATAACGTGTTTCTCGCATTAAATAGCTCGAAACGAGCGATCTCGATGATTAAGCATACTTCGGACAGAAGTCTCACCAAGATTATCGTAAAAAATGCATATCTCAGCTTGAAACCCCACGAAAACCAAGATATCGCTGGTTCAGCATATCAAACGCACTGTCGAGTGGTGAAAGCACCAGACAAGGTTTTTCTCGCATTAACTAGCTCGAAAAGAGCGATCTCGGTGATTCAGCATACTTCGGACTGAGGTCTCACCAAGTTTATCGCAGAAAATGCATATCTCTGCTAGAAACCCCACGAAAGCCAAGATATCTCCTGTTCTGCATATCCAACGAACTGTGGAGTGGTGAAAACCCCAGAAAACGTTTTTCTCGCATAAAATAACTCGAAAAGTACGATCTCGATGACTCTGCATACTTCGGACAGAAGTCTCACCAAGATTATCGCGGAAAATGCATATCTGAGCTTGAAACCCCACGAAAACCAAGAAATCGTCGGTTCTGCATATCATACGCACTGAGGAGTGGTGAAAACACCAGATAACGTGTTTCTCGCATTAAATAGCTCGAAACGAGCGATCTCGATGATTAAGCATACTTCGGACAGAAGTCTCACCAAGATTATCGCAGAAAATGCATATCTGAGCTTGAAACCCCACGAAAACCAAGATATCGCTGGTTCTGCATATCAAACGCACTGTGGAGTGGTGAAAACGCCGGATAACGTGTTTCTCGCATTAAATAGCTCGAAAAGAGCGATCTCGATGATTCTGCATACTTCTGTCAGAAGTCTCACCAAGATTATCGTTGAAAATGCATATCTCAGCTGGAAACCCCACGAAAACCAAGATATCGCCGGTTCTGCATATCAAACGTCCTGTGGAGTGGTGAAAACACCAGATAACGTGTTTCTCGCATTAAATAGGTCGAAAAGAGCGATCTCGATGTTTCTGCATACATCGGACAGAGGTATCACCAAGATTATCGTAGAAAATGCATATCTCAGCTTGAACCCCGACGAAATCCATGATGTCGCCGGTTCTGCATATCAATCGCACTGTGGAGTGGTGAAAACACCAACTAACGTGTTACTCGCATTAACTAGCTCGAAAAGATCGTTCTGGATGATTCTGCATACTTCTCATAGATGAAACACCAAGATTATCGCAGAAAATGCATATCTCAGCTGGAAACCCCACGAAAACCATGATATCGCTGGTTCTGCATATCAAACGTCCTGTGGAGTGGTGAAAACACCAGATAACGTGTTTCTCGCATTAAATAGGTCGAAAAGAGCGATCTCGATGTTTCTGCATACTTCGGACAGAGGTCTCACCAAGATTATCGCAGAAAATGCATATCTCAGCTTGAAACCCCACGAAAACCAAGATATCTCCGGTTCTGCACATCCAACGAACTGTGGTGTGGTGAAAACACCAGAAAACGTGTTTCTCGCATTAACTAGCTCGAAAAGACCGTTCTGGATGATTCTGCATACTTTTCATAGATGAAACAGCAAGATTATCGCAGAAAATGCATATTTCAGCTGGAAACCCCACGAAAACCAAGATATCGGCGGCTCTACATATCAAACGCTCTGTAGAGTGGTCAAAACACTAGAAAACTTGTTTTTTCGCATTAAATAGCTCGAAACGAACGTTCTAGATGATTCCGCATACTTCTGACTGAAGTCTCACCAATATTATCGCTGAAAATGCATATCTCAGCTTGAAACCTCACGAAAATTAAGATGTCGCCGGTTCTGCATATCAAACCAACTGTGGAGTGGTGAAAACACCAGACAACGTGTTTCTCGCATTAAATAGCTCGAATAGAGCGATCTCGATGATTAAGCATACTTCGGACAGAAGTCTCACCAAGATTATCGTAAAAAATGCATATCTCAGCTGGAAACCCCACGAAAACCAAGATATCACCAGTTCTGCATTTCAAACGCCCTGTGGAGTGATGAAAACACTAGATAACGTGTTTCTCGCATGACATAGCTCGACAAGTGCGATATCGATGATTCTGCATACTTCGGACAGAAGTCTCACCAAGATTATCGTAAAAAATGCATATCTCAAATGGAAACACCACGATAACCAAGATATCGCTGGTTCTGCATATCAAACGCACTGTGGAGTGGTGAAAACACCAGATAACGTGTTTCTCGCATTAAATAGCTCGAAAAGAGCGATCTCGATGATTCTGCATACTTCGGACAGAAGTCTCACCAAGATTATCGCAGAAAATGCATACCTCAGCTTGAAACCCGACCGAAACCAAGATATCTCCGGTTCTGCATATCAAACGCACTGTGGGGTGGTGAAAACACAAGAAAACGTGTTTCTCGCATTAAATAGCTCGAAAAGTGCGATCTAGATGATGCTGCACACTTCTGACAGAAGACTCACCAAGATTATCGCAGAAAATGCATATCTCAGCTGGAAACACCACGAAAATCAAGATATCGCCGGTTCTGCACATCAAACGCACTGTGGAATGTTGAAAACACCAGGAAACTTGTTATTTTGCATTAAATAGCTCGAGAAGAGCGATCTAGATGATTCAGCATACATCTGACTGAAGTCTCACCAAGATAATCGCAGAAAATGCATATCTCAGCTTGATACCCGACGAAAGACAAGATGTCGCCGGTTCAGCATATCAAACGCACTGTGGAGTGGTGAAAACACCAGATAACGTGTTTCTCGCATTAAATAGCTCGAAAAGAGGGATCTAGATGGTTCTGCATACTTCGGACTGAAGTCTCACCAAGATAATCGCAGAAAATGCATATCTCAGCTTGAAACCCGACGAAATCCAAGATGTCGCCGGTTCTGCACATAAAACGTTCTGTGGAGTGGTGAAAACACCAGAAAACGTGTTTCTCGCATTAAGTAGCTCGATACGAGCGATCTAGATGACACTGCATACTTCTGACTGAAGTCTCACCAATATTATCGCAAAAAATGCATACCTCACCTTGAAACCTCACGAAAATCAAGATGACGCCGGTTCTGCATATCAAACGCACTGTGGAGTGGTGAAAACAACCAGATAACGTGTTTCTCGCATTAAATAGCTCGAAAAGAGCGATCCCGATGATTATGCATACTTCTGACAGAAGTCTCACCAAGATTATCGTAGAAAATGCATATCTCAGCTTGATACCCGACGAAAACCAAGATATCGCCGGTTCTGCATATCAAACGTCCTGTGGAGTGGTGAAAACACCAGATAACGTGTTTCTGGCATTAAATAGCTCGAAAAGAGCGATCTAGATGATTCTGCATACTGCTGACAGAAGACTCACCAAGATTGTCGCAGGAAATGCATATCTCAGCTGGAAACACCACGAAAATCAAGATATCGCCGGTTCTGCATATCCAACGAACTGTGGTGTGGTGAAAACCCCAGAAAACGTGTTTCTCGCATTAACTAGCTCGAAAAGACCGTTCTGGATGATTCTGCATACTTCTCATAGATGAAACAGCAAGATTATCGCAGAAAATGCATATTTCAGCTGGAAACCCCACGAAAACCAAGATATGGGCGGCTCTACATATCAAGCGCACTGTGGAGTGGTCAAAACACTAGAAAACTTGTTTTTTCGCATTAAATAGCTCGAAACGAACGTTCTAGATGATTCCGCATACTTCTGACTGAAGTCTCACCAATATTATCGCTGAAAATGCATATCTCAGCTTGAAACCTCACGAAAATCAAGATGTCGCCGGTTCTGCATATCAAACCAACTGTGGAGTGGTGAAAACACCAGACAACGTGTTTCTCGCATTAAATAGCTCGAATAGAGCGATCTCGATGATTAAGCATACTTCGGACAGAAGTCTCTTCAAGATTATCGTAAAAAATGCATATCTCAGCTGGAAAGCCCACGAAAACCAAGATATCGCCAGTTCTGCATATCAAACGCCCTGTGGAGTGATGAAAACACTAGATAACGTGTTTCCTGCATTAAATAGCTCGACAAGTGCGATCTCGATGATTCTTCATACTTCGGACAGAAGTCTCACCAAGATTATCGTAAAAAATGCATATCTCAGCTGGAAACCCCACGAAAACCAAGATATCGCTGGTTCTGCATATCAAACGCACTGTGGAGTGGTGAAAACACCAGAAAACGTGTTACTCGCATTAAATAGCTGGAAACGAGCGATCTAGATGATTCTGCATACTTCTGACTGAAGTCTCACCAAGATTATCGCAGAAAATGCATATCTCAGCTGGAAGCCCACGAAAACGAAGATGTCGCCGGTTCTGCATATCAGGCGCAATGTGGAGTGGTGAAAACACCAGAAAACGTGTTACTCGCATTAAATAGCTGGAAACGAGCGATCTAGATGATTCTGCATACTTCTGACTGAAGTCTCACCTAGATTATCGCAGAAAATGCATATCTCAGCTGCAAACCCCACGAAAACCAAGATGTCGCCGGTTCTGCATATCAGGCGCAATGTGGAGTGGCGAAAACACCAGATAACGTGTTTCTCGCATTAAGTAGCACGATTAGAGCGATCTCGATGGTTCTGCATACTTCTGACAGAAGACTCACCAAGTTTATCGCAGAAAATGCTAATCTCAGCTGGAAACACCACGAAAACCAAGATGTCGCCGGTTCTGCATATCAGGCGCAATGTGGAGTTGCGAAAACACCAGATAACGTGTTTCTCGCATTAAATAGCTCGAATAGAGGGATCTCGATGATTCTGCATACTTCTGACTGAAGTCTCACCAAGCTTATCGCAGAAAATGCATATCTCAGCTGGAAACCCCACGAAAACCAAGATGTCGCCGGTTCTGCATATCAGGCGCAATGTGGAGTGGTGAAAACACCAGATAACGTGTTTCTCGCATTAAATAGCTCGAATAGAGGGATCTCGATGATTCTGCATACTTCTGACAGAAGACTCACGCAGTTAATCGCAGAAAATGCATATCTCAGCTAGAAACCCCACGAAATCCAAGTTATCGGCGGCGCTACATATCAAACGCACGGTGGAGTGGTCAAAACACCAGAAAACTTGTTTTTTCGCATTAAATAGCTCGAATCGGGCGATCTAGATGATTCTGCATACTTCTGACTGAAGTCTCACCAATATTATCGCAGAAAATGCATATCTCAGCTTGAAACCCGACCGAAACCAAGATATCTCCGTTTCTGCATGTCAAACGTACTGTGGAGTGGTGAAAACACCAGAAAACTTGTTTTTTCGCATTAAATAGCTCGAAACGACCGATCTAGATGATTCTGCATACTTCTGACTGAAGTCTCACCAAGTTTATCGCAGAAAATGCATACCTCAGGATGAAAACCGACGAAAACCAAGATTTCGCCATTTCTGCGTATCAAACGCACTGTGGAGTTCTCAAAACACCAGATAACGTGTTTCTCACATTAAATAGCTCGAAAAGAGCGATATCGATGGCTCTGCATACTTCGGACAGAAGTCTCACCAATATTATCGCTGAAAATGCATATCTCAGCTTGAAACCTCACGAAAATCAAGATGTCGCCGGTTCTGCATATCAAACCAACTGTGGAGTGGTGAAAACACCAGACAACGTGTTTCTCGCATTAAATAGCTCGAATAGAGCGATCTCGATGATTAAGCATACTTCGGACAGAAGTCTCTTCAAGATTATCGTAAAAAATGCATATCTCAGCTGGAAAGCCCACGAAAACCAAGATATCGCCAGTTCTGCATATCAAACGCCCTGTGGAGTGATGAAAACACTAGATAACGTGTTTCCTGCATTAAATAGCTCGACAAGTGCGATCTCGATGATTCTTCATACTTCGGACAGAAGTCTCACCAAGATTATCGTAAAAAATGCATATCTCAGCTGGAAACCCCACGAAAACCAAGATATCGCTGGTTCTGCATATCAAACGCACTGTGGAGTGGTGAAAACACCAGATAACGTGTTACTCGCATTAAATAGCTGGAAACGAGCGATCTAGATGATTCTGCATACTTCTGACTGAAGTCTCACCAAGATTATCGCAGAAAATGCATATCTCAGCTGGAAGCCCCACGAAAACGAAGATGTCGCCGGTTCTGCATATCAGGAGCAATGTGGAGTGGTGAAAACACCAGAAAACGTGTTACTCGCATTAAATAGCTGGAAACGAGCGATCTAGATGATTCTGCATACTTCTGACTGAAGTCTCACCTAGATTATCGCAGAAAATGCATATCTCAGCTGCAAACCCCACGAAAACCAAGATGTCGCCGGTTCTGCATATCAGGCGCAATGTGGAGTGGCGAAAACACCAGATAACGTGTTTCTCGCATTAAGTAGCACGATTAGAGCGATCTCGATGGTTCTGCATACTTCTGACAGAAGACTCACCAAGTTTATCGCAGAAAATGCTAATCTCAGCTGGAAACACCACGAAAACCAAGATGTCGCCGGTTCTGCATATCAGGCGCAATGTGGAGTTGCGAAAACACCAGATAACGTGTTTCTCGCATTAAATAGCTCGAATAGAGGGATCTCGATGATTCTGCATACTTCTGACTGAAGTCTCACCAAGCTTATCGCAGAAAATGCATATCTCAGCTGGAAACCCCACGAAAACCAAGATGTCGCCGGTTCTGCATATCAGGCGCAATGTGGAGTGGTGAAAACACCAGATAACGTGTTTCTCGCATTAAATAGCTCGAATAGAGGGATCTCGATGATTCTGCATACTTCTTACAGAAGACTCACGCAGTTAATCGCAGAAAATGCATATCTCAGCTAGAAACCCCACGAAATCCAAGTTATCGGCGGCGCTACATATCAAACGCACGGTGGAGTGGTCAAAACACCAGAAAACTTGTTTTTTCGCATTAAATAGCTCGAATCGGGCGATCTAGATGATTCTGCATACTTCTGACTGAAGTCTCACCAATATTATCGCAGAAAATGCATATCTCAGCTTGAAACACGACCGAAACCAAGATATCTCCGTTTCTGCATGTCAAACGTACTGTGGAGTGGTGAAAACACCAGAAAACTTGTTTTTTCGCATTAAATAGCTCGAAACGACCGATCTAGATGATTCTGCATACTTCTGACTGAAGTCTCACCAAGTTTATCGCAGAAAATGCATACCTCAGGATGAAAACCGACGAAAACCAAGATTTCGCCATTTCTGCGTATCAAACGCACTGTGGAGTTCTCAAAACACCAGATAACGTGTTTCTCATATTAAATAGCTCGAAAAGAGCGATATCGATGACTCTGCATACTTCGGACAGAAGTCTCACCAATATTATCGCAGAAAATGCATATGTCAGCTTGAAACCTCACGAAAATCAAGATGTCACCGGTTCTGTATATCAAACGCACTGTGGAGTGGTGAAAACAACCAGATAACGTGTATCTCGCATTAAATAGCTCGAAAAGAGCGATCTAGATGATTCTGCATACTGCTGACAGAAGACTCACCAAGATTATCGCAGAAAATGCATATCTCAGCTGGAAACCCCACGAAAACCAAGATGTCGCCGGTTCTGCATATCAGGCGCAATGTGGAGTGGTGAAAACACCAGATAACGTGTTTCTCGCATTAAGTAGCACGATTAGAGCGTTCTCGGTGATTCTGCATACTTCTGACAGAAGACTCACCAAGTTTATCGCAGAAAATGCTAATCTCAGCTGGAAACCCCACGAAAACCAAGATGTCGCCGGTTCTGCATATCAGGCGCAATGTGGAGTGGTGAAAACACCAGATAACGTGATTCTCGCATTAAATAGCTCGAATAGAGGGATCTCGATGATTCTGCATACTTCTGACAGAAGACTCACCAAGTTTATCGCAGAAAATGCATATCTCAGCTGCAAACCCCACGAAAACCAAGATGTCGCCGGTTCTGCATATCAGGCGCAATGTGGAGTGGCGAAAACACCAGATAACGTGTTTCTCGCATTAAGTAGCACGATTAGAGCGATCTCGATGGTTCTGCATACTTCTGACAGAAGACTCACCAAGTTTATCGCAGAAAATGCTAATCTCAGCTGGAAACACCACGAAAACCAAGATGTCGCCGGTTCTGCATATCAGGCGCAATGTGGAGTTGCGAAAACACCAGATAACGTGTTTCTCGCATTAAATAGCTCGAATAGAGGGATCTCGATGATTCTGCATACTTCTGACTGAAGTCTCACCAAGCTTATCGCAGAAAATGCATATCTCAGCTGGAAACCCCACGAAAACCAAGATGTCGCCGGTTCTGCATATCAGGCGCAATGTGGAGTGGTGAAAACACCAGATAACGTGTTTCTCGCATTAAATAGCTCGAATAGAGGGATCTCGATGATTCTGCATACTTCTTACAGAAGACTCACGCAGTTAATCGCAGAAAATGCATATCTCAGCTAGAAACCCCACGAAATCCAAGTTATCGGCGGCGCTACATATCAAACGCACGGTGGAGTGGTCAAAACACCAGAAAACTTGTTTTTTCGCATTAAATAGCTCGAATCGGGCGATCTAGATGATTCTGCATACTTCTGACTGAAGTCTCACCAATATTATCGCAGAAAATGCATATCTCAGCTTGAAACACGACCGAAACCAAGATATCTCCGTTTCTGCATGTCAAACGTACTGTGGAGTGGTGAAAACACCAGAAAACTTGTTTTTTCGCATTAAATAGCTCGAAACGACCGATCTAGATGATTCTGCATACTTCTGACTGAAGTCTCACCAAGTTTATCGCAGAAAATGCATACCTCAGGATGAAAACCGACGAAAACCAAGATTTCGCCATTTCTGCGTATCAAACGCACTGTGGAGTTCTCAAAACACCAGATAACGTGTTTCTCATATTAAATAGCTCGAAAAGAGCGATATCGATGACTCTGCATACTTCGGACAGAAGTCTCACCAATATTATCGCAGAAAATGCATATGTCAGCTTGAAACCTCACGAAAATCAAGATGTCACCGGTTCTGTATATCAAACGCACTGTGGAGTGGTGAAAACAACCAGATAACGTGTATCTCGCATTAAATAGCTCGAAAAGAGCGATCTAGATGATTCTGCATACTGCTGACAGAAGACTCACCAAGATTATCGCAGAAAATGCATATCTCAGCTGGAAACCCCACGAAAACCAAGATGTCGCCGGTTCTGCATATCAGGCGCAATGTGGAGTGGTGAAAACACCAGATAACGTGTTTCTCGCATTAAGTAGCACGATTAGAGCGTTCTCGGTGATTCTGCATACTTCTGACAGAAGACTCACCAAGTTTATCGCAGAAAATGCTAATCTCAGCTGGAAACCCCACGAAAACCAAGATGTCGCCGGTTCTGCATATCAGGCGCAATGTGGAGTGGTGAAAACACCAGATAACGTGATTCTCGCATTAAATAGCTCGAATAGAGGGATCTCGATGATTCTGCATACTTCTGACAGAAGACTCACCAAGTTTATCGCAGAAAATGCATATCTCAGCTAGAAACCCCAAGAAATCCAAGTTATCGGCGGCTCTACATATCAAACGCACTGTGGAGTGGTCAAAACACCAGAAAACGTGTTTCTGGCATTAAATAGCTCGAAAAGAGCGATCTAGATGATTCTGCATACTGCTGACAGAAGACTCACCAAGATTGTCGCAGGAAATGCATATCTCAGCTGGAAACACCACGAAAATCAAGATATCGCCGGTTCTGCATATCAAACGCACTGTGGAATGTTGAAAACACCAGTAAACTTGTTTTTTCGCATTAAATAGCTCGAAACGAGCGATCTAGATGATTCTGCATACTTCTGACATAAGACTCACCAAGATTACCGCAGAAAATGCATATCTCAGCTGGAAACACCTCGAAATTCAAGATATCGCCTGTTCTGCATATCAAACGCACTGTGGAATGTTGAAAACACCAGAAAACTTGCTTTTTCGCATTAAATAGCTCGAAACGAGCGGTCTAGATGATTCTGCATACTTCTGACTGAAGTCTCACCAAGATTATCGTAAAAAATGCATATCTCAGCTGGAAACCCCACGAAAACCAAGATATCGCTGGTTCTGCATATCAAACGCACTGTGGAGTGGTGAAAACACCAGAAAACGTGTTACTCGCATTAAATAGCTGGAAACGAGCGATCTAGATGATTCTGCATACTTCTGACTGAAGTCTCACCAAGATTATCGCAGAAAATGCATATCTCAGCTGGAAACCCCACGAAAACCAAGATATCGCTGGTTCTGCATATCAAACGCACTGTGGAGTGGTGAAAACACCAGAAAACCTGTTACTCGCATTAAATAGCTGGAAACGGGCGATCTCGATGATTAAGCATACTTCGGACAGAAGTCTCACCAAGATTATCGTAAAAAATGCATATCTCAGCTGGAAACCCCACGAAAACCAAGATATCGCTGGTTCTGCATATCAAACGCACTGTGGAGTGGTGAAAACACCAGAAAACGTGTTACTCGCATTAAATAGCTGGAGACGAGCGATCTAGATGATTCTGCATACTTCTGACTGAAGTCTCACCAAGATTATCGCAGAAAATGCATATCTCAGCTGGAAGCCCCACGAAAACGAAGATGTCGCCGGTTCTGCATATCAGGCGCAATGTGGAGTGGTGAAAACACCAGAAAACGTGTTACTCGCATTAAATAGTTGGAAACGAGCGATCTAGATGATTCTGCATACTTCTGACTGAAGTCTCACCTAGATTATCGCAGAAAATGCATATCTCAGCTGCAACCCCACGAAAACCAAGATGTCGCCGGTTCTGCATATCAGGCGCAATGTGGAGTTGCGAAAACACCAGATAACGTGTTTCTCGCATTAAATAGCTCGAATAGAGGGATCTCGATGATTCTGCATACTTCTGACTTTAGTCTCACCAAGCTAATCGCAGAAAATGCATATCTCAGCTGGAAACCCCACGAAAACCAAGATGTCGCCGGTTCTGCATATCAGGCGCAATGTGGAGTGGTGAAAACACCAGATAACGTGTTTCTCGCATTAAATAGCTCGAATAGAGGGATCTCGATGATTCTGCATACTTCTGACAGAAGACTCACGAAGTTAATCGCAGAAAATGCATATCTCAGCTAGAAACCCCACGAAATCCAAGTTATCGGCGGCGCTACATATCAAACGCACGGTGGAGTGGTCAAAACACCAGAAAACTTGTTTTTTCGCATTAAATAGCTCGAAACGGGCGATCTAGATGATTCTGCATACTTCTGACTGAAGTCTCACCAATATTATCGCAGAAAATGCATATCTCAGCTTGAAACCCGACCGAAACCAAGATATCTCCGTTTCTGCATGTCAAACGTACTGTGGAGTGGTGAAAACACCAGAAAACTTGTTTTTTCGCATTAAATAGCTCGAAACGACCGATCTAGATGATTCTGCATACTTCTGACTGAAGTCTCACCAAGTTTATCGCAGAAAATGCATACCTCAGGATGAAAACCGACGAAAACCAAGATTTCGCCATTTCTGCGTATCAAACGCACTGTGGAGTTCTCATAACACCAGATAACGTGTTTCTCGCATTAAATAGCTCGAAAAGTGCGATCTCGATGATTCTGCATACTTCGGACAGAAGTCTCACCAAGATTATCGCAGAAAATGCATATCTGAGCTTGAAACCCCACGAAAACCAAGAAATCGTCGGTTCTGCATATCATACGCACTGAGGAGTGGTGAAAACACCAGATAACGTGTTTCTCGCATTAAATAGCTCGAAACGAGCGATCTCGATGATTAAGCATACTTCGGACAGAAGTCTCACCAAGATTATCGTAAAAAATGCATATCTCAGCTTGAAACCCCACGAAAACCAAGATATCGCTGGTTCAGCATATCAAACGCACTGTCGAGTGGTGAAAGCACCAGACAAGGTTTTTCTCGCATTAACTAGCTCGAAAAGAGCGATCTCGGTGATTCAGCATACTTCGGACTGAGGTCTCACCTAGTTTATCGCAGAAAATGCATATCTCAGCTTGAAACCCCTCGAAAACCAAGATATCACCTGGTCTGCATATCCAACGAACTGTGGTGTGGTGAAAACCCCAGAAAACGTGTTTCTCGCATTAAATAGCTCGAAAAGAGCGATCTCGATGATTCTGCACACTTCGGACAGAAGTCTCGCCAAGATTATCGCAGATATTGCATATCTCAGCTTGAAACCCCACGAAAACCAAGAAATCGTCGGTTCTGCATATCATACGCACTGAGGAGTGGTGAAAACACCAGATAACGTGTTTCTCGCATTAAATAGCTCGAAACGAGCGATCTCGATGATTAAGCATACTTCGGACAGAAGTCTCACCAAGATTATCGTAAAAAATGCATATCTCAGCTTGAAACCCCACGAAAACCAAGATATCGCTGGTTCTGCATATCAAACGCACTGTCGAGTGGTGAAAGCACCAGACAAGGTTTTTCTCGCATTAACTAGCTCGAAAAGAGCGATCTCGGTGATTCAGCATACTTCGGACTGAGGTCTCACCAAGTTTATCGCAGAAAATGCATATCTCAGCTTGAAACCCCTCGAAAACCAAGATATCACCTGTTCTGCATATCCAACGAACTGTGGTGTGGTGAAAACCCCAGAAAACGTGTTTCTCGCATTAAATAGCTCGAAACGAGCGATCTCGATGATTAAGCATACTTCGGACAGATGTCTCACCAAGATTATCGTAAAAAATGCATATCTCAGCTTGAAACCCCACGAAAACCAAGATATCGCTGGTTCAGCATATCAAACGCACTGTCGAGTGGTGAAAGCACCAGACAAGGTTTTTCTCGCATTAACTAGCTCGAAAAGAGCGATCTCGGTGATTCAGCATACTTCGGACTGAGGTCTCACCAAGTTTATCGCAGAAAATGCATATCTCTGCTAGAAACCCCACGAAAGCCAAGATATCTCCTGTTCTGCATATCCAACGAACTGTGGAGTGGTGAAAACCCCAGAAAACGTTTTTCTCGCATTAAATAGCTCGAAAAGTACGATCTCGATGACTCTGCATACTTCGGACAGAAGTCTCACCAAGATTATCGCGGAAAATGCATATCTGAGCTTGAAACCCCACGAAAACCAAGAAATCGTCGGTTCTGCATATCATACGCACTGAGGAGTGGTGAAAACACCAGATAACGTGTTTCTCGCATTAAATAGCTCGAAACGAGCGATCTCGATGATTAAGCATACTTCGGACAGAAGTCTCACCAAGATTATCGTAAAAAATGCATATCTCTGCTTGAAACCCCACAAAAACCAAGATATCGCCCGTTCTGCATATCAAACGCACTGTGGAGTGGTGAAAACACCAGATAACGTGTTTCTCGCATTAAATAGCTCGAAAAGTGCGATCTCGATGATTCTGCATACTTCGGACAGAAGTCTCACCAAGATTATCGCAGAAAATGCATATCTGAGCTTGAAACCCCGCGAAAACCAAGATATCGCTGGTTCTGCATATCAAACGCACTGTGGAGTGGTGAAAACGCCGGATAACGTGTTTCTCGCATTAAATAGCTCGAAAAGAGCGATCTCGATGATTCTGCATACTTCTGTCAGAAGTCTCACCAAGATTATCGTTGAAAATGCATATCTCAGCTGGAAACCCCACGAAAACCAAGATATCGCCGGTTCTGCATATCAAACGTCCTGTGGAGTGGTGAAAACACCAGATAACGTGTTTCTCGCATGACATAGCTCGACAAGTGCGATCTCGATGATTCTGCATACTTCGGACAGAAGTCTCACCAAGATTATCTTAAAAAATGCATTTCTCAGATAGAAACCCCACGATAACCAAGATATCGTTGGTTCTGCATATCAAACGCACTGTGGAGTGGTGAAAACACCAGATAACGTGTTTCTCGCATTCAGTAGCTCGAAAAGAGCGATCTCGATGATTCTGCATACTTCGGACAGAAGTCTCACCAAGATTATCGCAGAAAATGCATACCTCAGCTTGAAACCCGACCGAAACCAAGATATCTCCGGTTCTGCATATCAAACGCACAGTGGGGTGGTGAAAACACAAGAAAACGTGTTTCTCGCATTAAATAGCTCGAAAAGTGCGATCTAGATGATTCTGCACACTTCTGACAGAAGACTCACCAAGATTATCGCAGAAAATGCATATCTCAGCTGGAAACACCACGAAAACCAAGATATCGCTGGTTCTGCATATCAAACGCTCTGTGGAGTGGTGAAAACACCAGAAAACGTGTTTCTCGCATTAAATAGCTCGGAAAGTGCGATCTCGATGATTCTGCATACTTCGGACAGAAGTCTCACCAAGATTATCGTAGAAAATGCATATCTCAGCTTGATACCCGACGAAAGGCAAGATGTCGCCGGTCCTGCATATCAAACGCTCTGTGGAGTGGTGAAAACACCAGAAAACGTGTTTCTCGCATTAAATAGCTCGGAAAGTGCGATCTCGATGATTCTGCATACTTCGGACAGAAGTCTCACCAAGATTATCGCAGAAAATGCATATCTGAGCTTGAAACCCCACGAAAACCAAGATATCGCTGGTTCTGCATATCAAACGCACTGTGGAGTGGTGCATACACCAGAAAACGTGTTTCTCGCATTAAATAGCTCGACAAGTGCGATCTCGATGATTCTTCATACTTCGGACAGAAGTCTCACCAAGATAATCGTAAAAAATGCATATCTCAGCTTGAACCCCGACGAAATCCATGATGTCGCCGGTTCTGCATATCAATCGCACTGTGGAGTGGTGAAAACACCAACTAACGTGTTACTCGCATTAACTAGCTCGAAAAGATCGTTCTGGATGATTCTGCATACTTCTCATAGATGAAACACCAAGATTATCGCAGAAAATGCATATTTCAGCTGGAAACCCTACGAAAACCAAGATATCGCCGGTTCTGCACATCAAACGCCCTGTGGAGTAATCAAAACACCAGATAAAGTGTTTCTCGCATTAACTTGCTCGAAAAGAGCGATATCGATGATTCAGCATACTTCGGACAGAAGTCTCACCAATATTATCGCAGAAAATGCATATCTCAGCTGGAAACCCCACGAAAACCAAGATATCGCCGGTTCTGCATATCAAACGTCCTGTGGAGTGGTGAAAACACCAGATAACGTGTTTCTCGCATTAAATAGGTGGAAAAGAGCGATCTCGATGTTTCTGCATACATCGGACAGAGGTATCACCAAGATTATCGTAGAAAATGCATATCTCAGCTTGAACCCCGACGAAATCCATGATGTCGCCGGTTCTGCATATCAATCGCACTGTGGAGTGGTGAAAACACCAACTAACGTGTTACTCGCATTAACTAGCTCGAAAAGATCGTTCTGGATGATTCTGCATACTTCTCATAGATGAAACACCAAGATTATCGCAGAAAATGCATATCTCAGCTGGAAACCCCACGAAAACCATGATATCGCCGGTTCTGCATATCAAACGTCCTGTGGAGTGGTGAAAACACCAGATAACGTGTTTCTCGCATTAAATAGGTCGAAAAGAGCGATCTCGATGTTTCTGCATACTTCGGACAGAGGTCTCACCAAGATTATCGCAGAAAATGCATATCTCAGCTTGAAACCCCACGAAAACCAAGATATCTCCGGTTCTGCACATCCAACGAACTGTGGTGTGGTGAAAACCCCAGAAAACGTGTTTCTCGCATTAACTAGCTCGAAAGGACCGTTCTGGATGATTCTGCATACTTTTCATAGATGAAACAGCAAGATTATCGCAGAAAATGCATATTTCAGCTGGAAACCCCACGAAAACCAAGATATCGGCGGCTCTACATATCAAACGCTCTGTAGAGTGGTCAAAACACTAGAAAACTTGTTTTTTCGCATTAAATAGCTCGAAACGAACGTTCTAGATGATTCCGCATACTTCTGACTGAAGTCTCACCAATATTATCGCTGAAAATGCATATCTCAGCTTGAAACCTCACGAAAATCAAGATGTCGCCGGTTCTGCATATCAAACCAACTGTGGAGTGGTGAAAACACCAGACAACGTGTTTCTCGCATTAAATAGCTCGAATAGAGCGATCTCGATGGTTAAGCATACTTCGGACAGAAGTCTCACCAAGATTATCGTAAAAAATGCATATCTCAGCTGGAAACCCCACGAAAACCAAGATATCGCCAGTTCTGCATATCAAACGCACTGTGGAGTGGTGAAAACACCAGATAACGTGTTTCTCGCATTAAATAGCTCGAAAAGAGCGATCTCGATGATTCTGCATACTTCGGACAGAAGTCTCACCAAGATTATCGCAGAAAATGCATACCTCAGCTTGAAACCCGACCGAAACCAAGATATCTCCGGTTCTGCATATCAAACGCACTGTGGGGTGGTGAAAACACAAGAAAACGTGTTTCTCGCATTAAATAGCTCGAAAAGTGCGCTCTAGATGATTCTGCACACTTCTGACAGAAGACTCACCAAGATTATCGCAGAAAATGCATATCTCAGCTGGCAACACCACGAAAATCAAGATATCGCCGGTTCTGCACATCAAACGCACTGTGGAATGTTGAAAACACCAGGAAACTTGTTATTTTGCATTAAATAGCTCGACAACAGCGATCTAGATGATTCAGCATACATCTGACTGAAGTCTCACCAAGATAATCGCAGAAAATGCATATCTCAGCTTGATACCCGACGAAAGACAAGATGTCGCCGGTTCAGCATATCAAACGCACTGTGGAGTGGTGAAAACACCAGATAACGTGTTTCTCGCATTAAATAGCTCGAAAAGAGGTTCTAGATGGTTCTGCATACTTCGGACTGAAGTCTCACCAAGATAATCGCAGAAAATGCATATCTCAGCTTGAAACCCGACGAAATCCAAGATGTCGCCGGTTCTGCACATAAAACGTTCTGTGGAGTGGTGAAAACACCAGAAAACGTGTTTCTCGCATTAAGTAGCTCGATACGAGCGATCTAGATGACACTGCATACTTCTGACTGAAGTCTCACCAATATTATCGCAAAAAATGCATACCTCACCTTGAAACCTCACGAAAATTAAGACGACGCCGGTTCTGCATATCAAACGCACTGTGGAGTGGTGAAAACAACCAGATAACGTGTTTCTCGCATTAAGTAGCTCGAAAAGAGCGATCCCGATGATTATGCATACTTCTGACAGAAGTCTCACCAAGATTATCGTAGAAAATGCATATCTCAGCTTGATACCCGACGAAAACCAAGATATCGCCGGTTCTGCATATCAAACGTCCTGTGGAGTGGTGAAAACACCAGATAACGTGTTTCTGGCATTAAATAGCTCGAAAAGAGCGATCTAGATGATTCTGCATACTGCTGACAGAAGACTCACCAAGATTGTCGCAGGAAATGCATATCTCAGCTGGAAACCCCACGAAAACCAAGATGTCGCCGGTTCTGCATATCAAACGCACTGTGGAGTGGTGAAAACACCAGATAACGTGTTTCTCGCATTAAATAGCTCGAAAAGAGGTTCTAGATGGTTCTGCATACTTCTGACTGAAGTCTCACCAAGTTTATCGCAGAAAATGCATACCTCAGGATGAAAACCGACGAAAACCAAGATTTCGCCATTTCTGCGTATCAAACGCACTGTGGAGTTCTCAAAACACCAGATAACGTGTTTCTCACATTAAATAGCTCGAAAAGAGCGATATCGATGACTCTGCATACTTCGGACAGAAGTCTCACCAATATTATCGCAGAAAATGCATATGTCAACTTGAAACCTCACGAAAATCAAGATGTCACCGGTTCTGTATATCAAACGCACTGTGGAGTGGTGAAAACAACCAGATAACGTGTATCTCGCATTAAATAGCTCGAAAAGAGCGATCTAGATGATTCTGCATACTGCTGACAGAAGACTCACCAAGATTATCGCAGAAAATGCATATCTCAGCTGGAAACCCCACGAAAACCAAGATGTCGCCGGTTCTGCATATCAGGCGCAATGTGGAGTGGTGAAAACACCAGAAAACGTGTTACTCGCATTAAATAGCTGGAAACGAGCGATCTAGATGATTCTGCATACTTCTGACTGAAGTCTCACCAAGATTATCGCAGAAAATGCATATCTCAGCTGGAAACCCCACGAAAACCAAGATGTCGCCGGTTCTGCATATCAGGCGCAATGTGGAGTGGTGAAAACACCAGATAACGTGTTTCTCGCATTAAGTAGCACGATTAGAGCGTTCTCGGTGATTCTGCATACTTCTGACAGAAGACTCACCAAGTTTATCGCAGAAAATGCTAATCTCAGCTGGAAACCCCACGAAAACCAAGATGTCGCCGGTTCTGCATATCAGGCGCAATGTGGAGTGGTGAAAACACCAGATAACCTGATTCTCGCATTAAATAGCTCGAATAGAGGGATCTCGATGATTCTGCATACTTCTGACAGAAGACTCACCAAGTTTATCGCAGAAAATGCATATCTCAGCTAGAAACCCCAAGAAATCCAAGTTATCGGCGGCTCTACATATCAAACGCACTGTGGAGTGGTCAAAACACCAGAAAACGTGTTTCTGGCATTAAATAGCTCGAAAAGAGCGATCTAGATGATTCTGCATACTGCTGACAGAAGACTCACCAAGATTGTCGCCGGAAATGCATATCTCAGCTGGAAACACCACGAAAATCAAGATATCGCCGGTTCTGCATATCAAACGCACTGTGGAATGTTGAAAACACCAGTAAACTTGTTTTTTCGCATTAAATAGCTCGAAACGACCGATCTAGATGATTCTGCATACTTCTGACTGAAGTTTTCACCAAGATTACCGCAGAAAATGCATATCTCAGCTGGAAACACCTCGAAATTCAAGATATCGCCTGTTCTGCATATCAAACGCACTGTGGAATGTTGAAAACACCAGATAACGTGTTACTCGCATTAAATAGTTGGAAACGAGCGATCTAGATGATTCTGCATACTTCTGACTGAAGTCTCACCTAGATTATCGCAGAAAATGCATATCTCAGCTGCAACCCCACGAAAACCAAGTTATCGGCGGCTCTACAGATCAAACGCACTGTGGAGTGGTCAAAACACCAGAAAACTTGTTTTTTCGCATTAAATAGCTCGAAACGAGCGATCTAGATGATTCTGCATACTTCTGACTGAAGTCTCACCAATATTATCGCAGAAAATGCATATCTCAGCTTGAAACCCGACCGAAACCAAGATATCTCCGTTTCTGCATGTCAAACGTACTGTGGAGTGATGAATACACCAGAAAACGTGTTTCTGGCATTAAATAGCTCGAAAAGAGCGATCTAGATGATTCTGCATACTTCTGACAGAAGACTCACCAAGTTTATCGCAGAAAATGCTAATCTCAGCTGGAAACCCCACGAAAACCAAGATGTCGCCGGTTCTGCATATCAGGCGCAATGTGGAGTGGTGAAAACACCAGATAACGTGATTCTCGCATTAAATAGCTCGAATAGAGGGATCTCGATGATTCTGCATACTTCTGACAGAAGACTCACCAAGTTTATCGCAGAAAATGCATATCTCAGCTAGAAACCCCAAGAAATCCAAGTTATCGGCGGCTCTAAATATCAAACGCACTGTGGAGTGGTCAAAACACCAGAAAACGTGTTTCTGGCATTAAATAGCTCGAAACGACCGATCTAGATGATTCTGCATACTTCTGACTGAAGTCTCACCAAGATTACCGCAGAAAATGCATATCTCAGCTGGAAACACCTCGAAATTCAAGATATCGCCTGTTCTGCATATCAAACGCACTGTGGAATGTTGAAAACACCAGATAACGTGTTACTCGCATTAAATAGTTGGAAACGAGCGATCTAGATGATTCTGCATACTTCTGACTGAAGTCTCACCTAGATTATCGCAGAAAATGCATATCTCAGCTTGAAACCTCACAAAAATCAAGATGGCGCCGGTTCTGCAAATCAAACGCACTGTGGAGTGGTCAATACACCAGATAACGTGTTTCTCGCATTAAATAGCTCGAAAAGAGCGATCTTGATGATTCTGCATACTTCTGACTGAAGTCTCACCAATATTATTGCTGAAAATGCATATCTCAACTTGAAACCTCTCGAAAATCAAGATGTCGCCGGGTCTGCATATCAGGCGCAATGTGGAGTGGTGGAAACACCAGATAACGTGTTTCTCGCATTAAATAGCTCGAATAGAGGGATCTCGATGATTCTGCATACTTCTGACTGAAGTCTCACCAAGCTTATCGCAGAAAATGCATATCTCAGCTTGAAACCCGACCGAAACCAAGATATCTCCGGTTCTGCATGTCAAACGTACTGTGGAGTGGTGAATACACCCGCAAACGTGTTACTCGCAATAAATAGCTCGAAAAGTGCAATCTAGATGATTCTGCATACCTCTGACAGAAGAATCACCAAGATTATCGCAGAAAATGCATGTCTCAGCTTGATACCCGTCGAAAGCCAAGATATCGCCGGTTCCGCATGTCAGACGCACTGTGGAGTGGTGAAAAAACCAGAAAACGTGTTTCTCGCATTAAGGAGCTCGAAAAGAGCGTTCTCGATGATTCTGCATACTTCTGACTGAAGTCTCACCAAGATTATCGCAGAAAATGCATATCTCAGCTTGATACCCGACGAAAGCCAAGATGTCGCCGGTTTTGCATATCAAACGCACTGTGGAGTGGTGAAAACACCAGATAACGTGTTTCTCGCATTGAATAGCTCGCAAAGAGCGATCTAGATGATTCTGCATACTTCTGACAGCAGACTCACCAAGATTATCGCAGAAAATGCATATCTCAGCTGGAAACCTCACGAAAATCAAGATGTCGCCGGATCTGCATATCAAACGCACTGTGGAGTGGTGAAAACAACCAGGTAACGTGTTTCTCGCATTAAATAGCACGAAAAGAGCGATCCCGATGATTCTGCATACTTCTGACAGAAGTCTCACCAAGATTATCGTAGAAAATGCATATCTCAGCTTGAAACCCGTCCGAAACCAAGATATCTCTGGTTCTGCATGTCAAACGTACTGTGGAGTGGTGAATACCCCAGAAAACGTGTTTCTCGGATTAAATAGCTCGAAAAGAGCGATCTAGATGATTCTGCATACTTCTGACTGAAGTCTCACCTAGATTATCGCAGAAAATGCATATCTCAGCTGCAACCCCACGAAAACCAAGATGTCGCCGGTTCTGCATATCAGGCGCAATGTGGAGTGGTGAAAACACCAGAAAACGTGTTACTCGCATTAAATAGCTGGAAACGAGCGATCTAGATGATTCTGCATACTTCTGACTGAAGTCTCACCAAGATTATCGCAGAAAATGCATATCTCAGCTGGAAACCCCACGAAAACCAAGATGTCGCCGGTTCTGCATATCAGGCGCAATGTGGAGTGGTGAAAACACCAGATAACGTGTTTCTCGCATTAAGTAGCACGATTAGAGCGTTCTCGGTGATTCTGCATACTTCTGACAGAAGACTCACCAAGTTTATCGCAGAAAATGCTAATCTCAGCTGGAAACCCCACGAAAACCAAGATGTCGCCGGTTCTGCATATCAGGCGCAATGTGGAGTGGTGAAAACACCAGATAACCTGATTCTCGCATTAAATAGCTCGAATAGAGGGATCTCGATGATTCTGCATACTTCTGACAGAAGACTCACCAAGTTTATCGCAGAAAATGCATATCTCAGCTAGAAACCCCAAGAAATCCAAGTTATCGGCGGCTCTACATATCAAACGCACTGTGGAGTGGTCAAAACACCAGAAAACGTGTTTCTGGCATTAAATAGCTCGAAAAGAGCGATCTAGATGATTCTGCATACTGCTGACAGAAGACTCACCAAGATTGTCGCCGGAAATGCATATCTCAGCTGGAAACACCACGAAAATCAAGATATCGCCGGTTCTGCATATCAAACGCACTGTGGAATGTTGAAAACACCAGTAAACTTGTTTTTTCGCATTAAATAGCTCGAAACGACCGATCTAGATGATTCTGCGTACTTCTGACTGAAGTCTCACCAAGATTACCGCAGAAAATGCATATCTCAGCTGGAAACACCTCGAAATTCAAGATATCGCCTGTTCTGCATATCAAACGCACTGTGGAATGTTGAAAACACCAGATAACGTGTTACTCGCATTAAATAGTTGGAAACGAGCGATCTAGATGATTCTGCATACTTCTGACTGAAGTCTCACCTAGATTATCGCAGAAAATGCATATCTCAGCTGCAACCCCACGAAAACCAAGATGTCGCCGGTTCTGCATATCAGGCGCAATGTGGAGTTGCGAAAACACCAGATAACGTGTTTCTCGCATTAAATAGCTCGAATAGAGGGATCTAGATGATTCTGCATACTGCTGACAGAAGACTCACCAAGATTATCGCAGAAAATGCATATCTCAGCTGGAAACCCCACGAAAACCAAGATGTCGCCGGTTCTGCATATCAGGCGCAATGTGGAGTGGTGAAAACACCAGATAACGTGATTCTCGCATTAAATAGCTCGAATAGAGGGATCTCGATGATTCTGCATACTTCTGACAGAAGACTCACCAAGTTTATCGCAGAAAATGCATATCTCAGCTAGAAACCCCAAGAAATCCAAGTTATCGGCGGCTCTACAGATCAAACGCACTGTGGAGTGGTCAAAACACCAGAAAACTTGTTTTTTCGCATTAAATAGCTCGAAACGAGCGATCTAGATGATTCTGCATACTTCTGACTGAAGTCTCACCAATATTATCGCAGAAAATGCATATCTCAGCTTGAAACCTCTCGAAAATCAAGATGTCGCCGGGTCTGCATATCGGGCGCAATGTGGAGTGGTGGAAACACCAGATAACGTGTTTCTCGCATTAAATAGCTCGAATAGAGGGATCTCGATGATTCTGCATACTTCTGACTGAAGTCTCACCAAGCTTATCGCAGAAAATGCATATCTCAGCTTGAAACCCGACCGAAACCAAGATATCTCCGGTTCTGCATGTCAAACGTACTGTGGAGTGGTGAATACACCCGCAAACGTGTTACTCGCAATAAATAGCTCGAAAAGTGCAATCTAGATGATTCTGCATACCTCTGACAGAAGAATCACCAAGATTATCGCAGAAAATGCTAATCTCAGCTGGAAACCCCACGAAAACGAAGATGTCGCCGGTTCTGCATATCAGGCGCAATGTGGAGTGGTGAAAACACCAGATAACGTGATTCTCGCATTAAATAGCTCGAATAGAGGGATCTCGATGATTCTGCATACTTCTGACAGAAGACTCACCAAGTTTATCGCAGAAAATGCATATCTCAGCTAGAAACCCCAAGAAATCCAAGTTATCGGCGGCTCTAAATATCAAACGCACTGTGGAGTGGTCAAAACACCAGAAAACGTGTTTCTGGCATTAAATAGCTCGAAAAGAGCGATCTAGATGATTCTGCATACTGCTGACAGAAGACTCACCAAGATTGTCGCAGGAAATGCATATCTCAGCTGGAAACACCACGAAAATCAAGATATCGCCGGTTCTGCATATCAAACGCACTGTGGAATGTTGAAAACACCAGTAAACTTGTTTTTTCGCATTAAATAGCTCGAAACGACCGATCTAGATGATTCTGCATACTTCTGACTGAAGTCTCACCAATATTATTGCTGAAAATGCATATCTCAACTTGAAACCTCTCGAAAATCAAGATGTCGCCGGGTCTGCATATCAGGCGCAATGTGGAGTGGTGGAAACACCAGATAACGTGTTTCTCGCATTAAATAGCTCGAAAAGAGCGATCTTGATGATTCTGCATACTTCTGACTGAAGTCTCACCAATATTATTGCTGAAAATGCATATCTCAACTTGAAACCTCTCGAAAATCAAGATGTCGCCGGGTCTGCATATCAGGCGCAATGTGGAGTGGTGGAAACACCAGATAACGTGTTTCTCGCATTAAATAGCTCGAATAGAGGGATCTCGATGATTCTGCATACTTCTGACTGAAGTCTCACCAAGCTTATCGCAGAAAATGCATATCTCAGCTTGAAACCCGACCGAAACCAAGATATCTCCGGTTCTGCATGTCAAACGTACTGTGGAGTGGTGAATACACCCGCAAACGTGTTACTCGCAATAAATAGCTCGAAAAGTGCAATCTAGATGATTCTGCATACCTCTGACAGAAGAATCACCAAGATTATCGCAGAAAATGCATGTCTCAGCTTGATACCCGTCGAAAGCCAAGATATCGCCGGTTCCGCATGTCAGACGCACTGTGGAGTGGTGAAAAAAACAGAAAACGTGTTTCTCGCATTAAGGAGCTCGAAAAGAGCGTTCTCGATGATTCTGCATACTTCTGACTGAAGTCTCACCAAGATTATCGCAGAAAATGCATATCTCAGCTTGATACCCGACGAAAGCCAAGATGTCGCCGGTTTTGCATATCAAACGCACTGTGGAGTGGTGAAAACACCAGATAACGTGTTTCTCGCATTGAATAGCTCGCAAAGAGCGATCTAGATGATTCTGCATACTTCTGACAGCAGACTCACCAAGA
Organism: Anthophora plumipes; assembly: GCA_951804975.1. Lineage (NCBI taxonomy): Eukaryota > Metazoa > Arthropoda > Insecta > Hymenoptera > Apidae > Anthophora > Anthophora plumipes. The sequence continues at coordinate 1,341,768 of CATORF010000448.1, forward strand.
TTATCGCAGAAAATGCATATCTCAGCTGGAAACCTCACGAAAATCAAGATGTCGCCGGATCTGCATATCAAACGCACTGTGGAGTGGTGAAAACAACCAGGTAACGTGTTTCTCGCATTAAATAGCACGAAAAGAGCGATCCCGATGATTCTGCATACTTCTGACAGAAGTCTCACCAAGATTATCGTAGAAAATGCATATCTCAGCTTGAAACCCGTCCGAAACCAAGATATCTCTGGTTCTGCATGTCAAACGTACTGTGGAGTGGTGAATACCCCAGAAAACGTGTTTCTCGCATTAAATAGCTCGAAAAGAGCGATCTAGATGATTCTGCATACTTCTGACAGAAGACTCACCAAGATTATCGCAGAAAATGCATATCTCAGCTGGAAACCTCACGAAAATCAAGATGTCGCCGGTTCTGCGTATCAAACGTACTGTGGAGTGGTGAATACACCAGAAAACGTGTTTCTCGCATTAAATAGCTCGAAAAGAGCGATCTAGATGATTCTGCATACTTCTGACAGAAGACTCACCAAGATTATCGCAGAAAATGCATATCTCAGCTGGAAACCTCACGAAAATCAAGATGTCGCCGGTTCTGCATATCAAACGCACTGTGGAGTGGTACAAACACTAGGAAACTTGTTTTTTTGCATTAAATAGCTCGACAAGAGCGATCTAGATGATACTGCATACTTCTGACTGAAGTCTCACCAAGATTATCGCAGAAAATGCATATCTCAGCTTGATACCCGACGAAAGCCAAGATGTCGCCGGTATTGCATATCAAACGCTCTGTGGAGTGGTGAAAACACCAGATAACGTGTTTCTCGCATTGAATAGCTCGCAAAGAGCGATCTAGATGATTCTGCATACTTCTGACAGCAGACTCACCAAGATTATCGCAGAAAAAGCATATCTCAGCTTGAAACCCGTCCGAAACCCAGATATCTCCGGTTCTGCATGTCAAATGTACTGTGGAGTGGTGAATACACCAGAAAACGTGTTTCTCGCATTAAGTAGCTCGAAAAGAGCGATCTAGATGATTCTGCATACTTCTGACAGAAGACTCACCAAGATCATCGCAGAAAATGCATATCTCAGCTGGAAACCTCACGAAAATCAAGATGTCGCCGGTTCTGCATATCAAACGCACTGTGGAGTGGTAAAAACACCGGGAAACTGGTTTTTTTGCATTAAATAGCTCGACAAGGGCGATCTAGATGATACTGCATACTTCTGACTGAAGTCTCACCAAGATTATCGCAGAAAATGCATATCTCAGCTTGATACCCGACGAAAGCCAAGATGTCGCCGGTTTTGCATATCAAACGCACTGTGGAGTGGTGAAAACACCAGATAACGTGTTTCTCGCATTAAATAGCTCGACAAGGGCGATCTAGATGATACTGCATACTTCTGACTGAAATCTCACCAAGATTATCGCAGAAAATGCATATCTCAGCTTGATACCCGACGACAGCCAAGATGTCGCCGGTTCTGCATAACAAACGCACTGTGGAGTGGTGAAAACACCAGATAACGTGTTACTTACATTAAATAGCTCGAAACCAGCGATCTCAATGATTCTGCATACTTCAGACAGACGTCTCACCAAGATTATCGTAGAAAATGCATATCTCAGCTTGAAACCCGTCCGAAACCAAGATATCTCCGGTACTGCATGTCAAACGTACTGTGGAGTGGTGAATACACCCGAAAACGTGCTACTCGCATTAAATAGCTCGAAAAGTGCAATCTAGATGATTCTGCATACCTCTGACAGAAGAATCACCAAGATTATCGCAGAAAATGCATGTCTCAGCTTGATACCCGTCGAAAGCCAAGATATCGCCGGTTCCGCATTTCAGACGCACTGTGGAGTGGTGAAAAAACCAGAAAACGTGTTTCTCGCATTAAGGAGCTCGAAAAGAGCGTTCTCGATGATTCTGCATACTTCTGACAGAAGTCTCACCAAGATTATCGCAGAAAATGCATATCTCAGCTTGATACCCGACGAAAGCCAAGATGTCGCCGGTTTTGCATATCAAACGCACTGTGGAGTGGTGAAAACACCAGATAACGTGTTTATCGCATTAAATAGCTCGAAAAGAGGGATCTCGATGATTCTGCATACTTCTGACTGAAGTCTCACCAAGATTATCGCAGAAAATGCATATCTCAGCTTGATACCCGTCGAAAGCCAAGATGTCGCCGGTTCTGCATATCAAACGCACTGTGTAGTGGTGAAAACACCAGATAACGTGTTTCTCGCATTAAAGAGCTCGAAAAGAGGGATCTGGATGATTCTGCTTACTTCTGATAGAAGTCTCACCAAGATTATCGTAGAAAATGCATATCTCAGCTTGATACCCGACGAAAGCCAAGATGTCGCCGGTTCTGCATATCAAAGGCACTGTGGAGTGGTGAAAACACCAGATAACGTGTTACTCGCATTAAATAGCCCGAAAAGATGGATCTCGATGATTCTGCATACTTCTGACAGAAGTCTCACCAAGATTATCGCAGAAAATGCATATCTCAGCTGGAAACACCACGAAAATCAATATATCGCCGGTTCTGCATATCAAACGCACTGTGGAATGTTGAACACACCAGGAAACTTGTTTTTTTGCATTAAATAGCTCGACAAGAGCGCTCTAGATGATTCTGCATACTTCTGACTGAAGTCTCACCAAGATTATCGCAGAAAATGCATATCTCAGCTTGATACCCGACGAAAGCCAAGATGTCGCCGGTTCAGCATATCAAACGCACTGTGGAGTGGTGAAAACACCAGATAACGAGTTTCTCGCATTAAATAGCTCGAAAAGAGCGATCTAGATGATTCTGCATACTTCTGACAGTAGACTCACCAAGATTATCGCAGAAAATGCATATCTCAGCTGGAAACCTCACGAAAATCAAGATGTCGCCGGATCTGCATATCAAACGCACTGTGGAGTGGTGAAAACAACCAGGTAACGTGTTTCTCGCATTAAATAGCACGAAAAGAGCGATCCCGATGATTCTGCATACTTCTGACAGAAGTCTCACCAAGATTATAGTAGAAAATGCATATCTCAGCTTGAAACCCGTCCGAAACCAAGATATCTCTGGTTCTGCATGTCAAACGTACTGTGGAGTGGTGAATACACCAGAAAACGTGTTTCTCGCATTAAATAGCTCGAAAAGAGCGATCTAGATGATTCTGCATACTTCTGACAGAAGACTCACCAAGATTATCGCAGAAAATGCATATCTCAGCTTGATACCCGACGAAAGCCAAGATGTCGCCGGTTCAGCATATCAAACGCACTGTGGAGTGGTGAAAACACCAGATAACGTGTTTCTCGCACTAAATAGCACGAAAAGAGCGATCCCGATGATTCCGCATACTTCTGACAGAAGTCTCACCAAGATTATCGCAGAAAATGCATATCTCAGCTGGAAACACCACGAAAATCAATATATCGCCGGTTCTGCATATCAAACGCACTGTGGAATGTTGAAAACACCAGGAAACTTGTTTTTTTGCATTAAATAGCTCGACAAGAGCGCTCTAGATGATTCTGCATACTTCTGACTGAAGTCTCACCAAGATTATCGCAGAAAATGCATATCTCAGCTTGATACCCGACGAAAGCCAAGATGTCGCCGGTTCAGCATATCAAACGCACTGTGGAGTGGTGAAAACACCAGATAACGTGTTTTTCGCATTAAATAGCTCGAAAAGAGCGATCTAGATGATTCTGCATCCTTCTGACAGCAGACTCACCAAGATTATCGCAGAAAATGCATATCTCAGCTGGAAACCTCACGAAAATCAAGATGTCGCCGGATCTGCATATCAAACGCACTGTGGAGTGGTGCAAACAACCAGGTAACGTGTTTCTCGCATTAAATAGCATGAAAAGAGCGATCCCGATGATTCTGCATACTTCTGACAGGAGTCTCACGAAGATTATCGTAGAAAATGCATATCTCAGCTTGAAACCCGTCCGAAACCAAGATATCTCTGGTTCTGCATGTCAAAGGTACTGTGGAGTGGTGAATACACCAGAAAACGTGTTTCTCGCATTAAATAGCTCGAAAAGAGCGATCTAGATGATTCTGCATAATTCTGACAGAAGACTCACCAAGATTATCGCAGAAAATGCATATCTCAGCTTGATACCCGACGAAAGCCAAGATGTCGCCGGTTCAGCATATCAAAGGCACTGTGGAGTGGTGAAAACACCAGATAACGTGTTACTCGCATTAAATAGCCCGAAAAGATGGATCTCGATGATTCTGCATACTTCTGACAGAAGACTCACCAAGATTATCGCAGAAAATGCATATCTCAGCTGGAAACCTCACGAAAATCAAGATGTCGCCGGATCTGCATATCAAACGCACTGTGGAGTGGTGCAAACAACCAGGTAACGTGTTTCTCGCATTAAATAGCATGAAAAGAGCGATCCCGATGATTCTGCATACTTCTGACAGAAGTCTCACCAAGATTATCGCAGAAAATGCATATCTCAGCTTGATACCCGACGAAAGCCAAGATGTCGCCGGTTTTGCATATCAAACGCACTGTGGAGTGGTGAAAACACCAGATAACGTGTTTATCGCATTAAATAGCTCGAAAAGAGGGATCTCGATGATTCTGCATACTTCTGACTGAAGTCTCACCAAGATTATCGCAGAAAATGCATATCTCAGCTTGATACCCGTCGAAAGCCAAGATGTCGCCGGTTCTGCATATCAAACGCACTGTGTAGTGGTGAAAACACCAGATAACGTGTTTCTCGCATTAAAGAGCTCGAAAAGAGGGATCTGGATGATTCTGCTTACTTCTGATAGAAGTCTCACCAAGATTATCGTAGAAAATGCATATCTCAGCTTGATACCCGTCGAAAGCCAAGATGTCGCGGGTTCTGCATATCAAAGGCACTGTGGAGTGGTGAAAACACCAGATAACGTGTTACTCGCATTAAATAGCCCGAAAAGATGGATCTCGATGATTCTGCATACTTCTGACAGAAGACTCACCAAGATTATCGCAGAAAATGCATATCTCAGCTGGAAACACCACGAAAATCAATATATCGCCGGTTCTGCATATCAAACGCACTGTGGAATGTTGAAAACACCAGGAAACTTGTTTTTTTGCATTAAATAGCTCGACAAGAGCGCTCTAGATGATTCTGCATACTTCTGACTGAAGTCTCACCAAGATTATCGCAGAAAATGCATATCTCAGCTTGATACCCGACGAAAGCCAAGATGTCGCCGGTTCAGCATATCAAACGCACTGTGGAGTGGTGAAAACACCAGATAACGAGTTTCTCGCATTAAATAGCTCGAAAAGAGCGATCTAGATGATTCTGCATACTTCTGACAGTAGACTCACCAAGATTATCGCAGAAAATGCATATCTCAGCTGGAAACCTCACGAAAATCAAGATGTCGCCGGATCTGCATATCAAACGCACTGTGGAGTGGTGAAAACAACCAGGTAACGTGTTTCTCGCATTAAATAGCACGAAAAGAGCGATCCCGATGATTCTGCATACTTCTGACAGAAGACTCACCAAGATTATCGCAGAAAATGCATATCTCAGCTTGATACCCGACGAAAGCCAAGATGTCGCCGGTTCAGCATATCAAACGCACTGTGGAGTGGTGAAAACACCAGATAACGTGTTTCTCGCACTAAATAGCACGAAAAGAGCGATCCCGATTTTTCCGCATACTTCTGACAGAAGTCTCACCAAGATTATCGCAGAAAATGCATATCTCAGCTGGAAACACCACGAAAATCAATATATCGCCGGTTCTGCATATCAAACGCACTGTGGAATGTTGAAAACACCAGGAAACTTGTTTTTTTGCATTAAATAGCTCGACAAGAGCGCTCTAGATGATTCTGCATACTTCTGACTGAAGTCTCACCAAGATTATCGCAGAAAATGCATATCTCAGCTTGATACCCGACGAAAGCCAAGATGTCGCCGGTTCAGCATATCAAACGCACTGTGGAGTGGTGAAAACACCAGATAACGTGTTTTTCGCATTAAATAGCTCGAAAAGAGCGATCTAGATGATTCTGCATCCTTCTGACAGCAGACTCACCAAGATTATCGCAGAAAATGCATATCTCAGCTGGAAACCTCACGAAAATCAAGATGTCGCCGGATCTGCATATCAAACGCACTGTGGAGTGGTGCAAACAACCAGGTAACGTGTTTCTCGCATTAAATAGCATGAAAAGAGCGATCCCGATGATTCTGCATACTTCTGACAGAAGTCTCACGAAGATTATCGTAGAAAATGCATATCTCAGCTTGAAACCCGTCCGAAACCAAGATATCTCTGGTTCTGCATGTCAAAGGTACTGTGGAGTGGTGAATACACCAGAAAACGTGTTTCTCGCATTAAATAGCTCGAAAAGAGCGATCTAGATGATTCTGCATAATTCTGACAGAAGACTCACCAAGATTATCGCAGAAAATGCATATCTCAGCTTGATACCCGACGAAAGCCAAGATGTCGCCGGTTCAGCATATCAAACGCACTGTGGAGTGGTGAAAACACCAGATAACGTGTTTCTCGCACTAAATAGCACGAAAAGAGCGATCCCGATGATTCTGCATACTTCTGACAGAAGTCTCACCAAGATTATCGTAGAAAATGCATATCTCAGCTTGAAACCCGTCCGAAACCAAGATATCTCTGGTTCTGCATGTCAAACGCACTGTGGAGTGGTGAAAACACCAGATAACGTGTTTCTCGCATTAAATAGCTCGAAAAGAGCGATCTAGATGATTCTGCATACTTCTGACAGCAGACTCAACAAGATTATCGCAGGAAATGCATATCTCAGCTTGATACCCGTCGAAAGCCAAGATATCGCCGGTTCCGCATTTCAGACGCACTGTGGAGTGGTGAAAAAACCAGAAAACGTGTTTCTCGCATTAAGGAGCTCGAAAAGAGCGTTCTCGATGATTCTGCATACTTCTGACTGAAGTCTCACCAAGATTATCGCAGAAAATGCATATCTCAGCTTGATACCCGACGAAAGCCAAGATGTCGCCGGTTTTGCATATCAAACGCACTGTGGAGTGGTGAAAACACCAGATAACGTGTTTCTCGCATTAAATTGCTCGAAAAGAGGGATCTCGATGATTCTGCATACTTCTGACAGAAGACTCACCAAGATTATCGCAGAAAATGCATATCTCAGCTGGAAACCTCACGAAAATCAAGATGTCGCCGGTTCTGCGTATCAAACGTACTGTGGAGTGGTGAATACACCAGAAAACGTGTTTCGCGCATTAAATAGCTCGAAAAGAGCGATCTCGATGATTCTGCATACTTCGGACAGAAGTCTCAACAAGATTATCGCAGAAAATGCATATCTCAGCTTGATACCCGACGACAGCCAAGATGTCGCCGGTTCTGCATATCAAACGCACTGTGGAGTGGTGAAAACACCAGATAACGTGTTACTTACATTAAGTAGCTCGAAACGAGCGATCTCAATGATTCTGCATACTTCTGACAGACGTCTCACCAAGATTATCGTAGAAAATGCATATCTCAGCTTGAAACCCGTCCGAAACCAAGATATCTCCGGTTCGGCACATCAAACGTACTGTGGAGTGGTGAAAACACCAGAAAACGTGTTTCTCGCATTAAATAGTTCGAAAAGAGCGTTCCCGATGATTCTGCATACTTCTGACTGAAGTCTCACCAAGATTATCGCAGAATAAGCATATCTCAGCTTGAAACCCGACCGAAACCAAGATATTTCCGGTTCTGCATGTCAAACGTACTGTGGAGTGGTGAATACACCAGAAAATGTGTTTCTCGCATTAAAAAGCTCGAAAAGAGCGATCTAGATGATTCTGCATACTTCTGAGAGAAGACCTACCAAGATTATCGCAGAAAATGCATATCTCATCTTGAAACCTCACGAAAACCAAGTTATCTCCGGTTCGGCACATCAAACGTACTGTGGAGTGGTGAATACACCAGAAAACGTGTTTCTCGCATTAAATAGCTCGAAAAGAGGGATCTCGATGATTCTGCATACTTCTGACTGAAGTCACACCAAGATTATCGCAGAAAATGCATATCCCAGCTTGATACCCGACGAAAGCCAAGATGTCGCCGGTTCTGCATATCAAACGCACTGTGGAGTGGTGAAAACACCAGATAACGTGTTTCTCGCATTAAAGAGATCGAAAAGAGGGATCTCGATGATTCTGCTTACTTCTGATAGAAGTCTCACCAAGATTATCGTAGAAAATGCATATCTCAGCTTGATACCCGACGAAAGCCAAGATGTCGCCGGTTCTGCATATCAAACGCACTGTGGAGTGGTGAAAACACCAGATAACGTGTTACTCGCATTAAACAGCTCGACAAGAGCGATCTAGATGATTCTGCATACTTCTGACCGAAGTCTCACCAAGATTATCGCAGAAAATGCATATCTCAGCTTGAAACCTCACGAAAACCAAGTTATCTCCGGTTCGGCACATCAAACGTACTGTGGAGTGGTGAAAACACCAGAAAACGTGTTTCTCGCATTAAATAGTTCGAAAAGAGCGTTCCCCATGATTCTGCATACTTCTGACTGAAGTCTCACCAAGATTATCGCAGAATAAGCATATCTCAGCTGGAAACCCGACCGAAACCAAGATATTTCCGGTTCTGCATGTCAAACGCACTGTGGAGTGGTGAAAACACCAGATAACGTGTTTCTCGCATTAAATAGCTAGACAAGAGCGATCTAGATGATTCTGCATACTTCTGACTGAAGTCTCACCAAGATTATCGCAGAAAATGCATATCTCAGCTTGAAACCTCACGAAAACCAAGTTAACTCCGGTTCGGCACATCAAACGTACTGTGGAGTTGTGAAAACACCAGAAAACGTGTTTCTCGCATTAAGTATCTCGAAAAAAGCGTTCCCGAAGATTCGGCATACTTCTGACCGAAGTCTCACCAAGATTATCGTAGAAAAGCATATCTCAGCTTGAAACCCGACCTAAAATAAGATATCTCCGGTTCTGCATGTCAAACGTACTGTGGAGTGGTGAATACACCAGAAAACGTGTTTCTCGCATTAAGTAGCTCGAAAAGATCGATCTCGAAGATTCTGCATACTTCTGACAGAAGTCTCACCAAGATTATCGCAGAAAATGCATATCTCAGCTGGAAACCCCACGAAAACCAAGATATCGCCAGTTCTGCATATCAGGCGCAATGTGGAGTGGTGAAAACACCAGATAACGTGTTTCTCGCATTAAATAGCTCGAAAAGAGGGATCTAAATGATTCTGCATACTTCGGACTGAAGTCTCACCAAGATAATCGCAGAAAATGCATATCTCAGCTTGAAACCCGACGAAATCCAAGATGTCGCCGGTTTTGCATATCAAACGCACTGTGGAGTGGTGAAAACACCAGATAACGTGTTTCTCGCATGAAATAGCTCGAAAAGAGGAATCTCGATGATTCTGCATACTTCTCACAGAAGACTCACCAAGATTATCGCAGAAAATGCATATCTCAGCTTGAAACCTCACGAAAACCAAGTTATCTCTGGTTCGGCACATCAAACGTACTGTGGAGTGGTGAAAATACCAGAAAACGTGTTTCTCGCATTAAATAGCTCGAAAAGAGCGATCCCGATGATTCTGCATACTTCTGACAGAAGACTCACCAAGATTATCGCAGAAAATGCATATCTCACCTGGAAACACCACGAAAATCAAGATATCGCCGGTTCTGCATATCAAACGCACTGCGGAATTTTGAAAACTCCAGGAAACTTGTTTTTTTGCATTAAATAGCTCGACAAGAGCGATCTAGATGATTCTGCATACTTCTGACTGATGTCTCACCAAGATTATCGCAGAAAATGCATATCTCAGCTTGAAACCTCACGAAAACCAAGTTATCTCCGGTTCGGCACATCAAACGTACTGTGGAGTTGTGAATACACCAGAAAACGTGTTTCTCGCATTAAAAAGCTCGAAACGAGCGATCTAGATGATTCTGCATACTTCTGAGAGAAGACTCACCAAGATTATCGCAGAAAATGCATATCTCAGCTGGAAACCTCACGAAAATCAAGATGTCGCCGGTTCTGCATATCAAACGCACTGTGGAGTGGTGAAAACACCAGATAACGTGTTTCTCGCATTAAATAACTCGAAAAGAGCGATCCCGATGATTCTGCATACTTCTGACAGAAGTCTCACCAAGATTATCGTAGAAAATGCATATCTCAGCTTGATACCCGACGAAAGCCACGATGTCGCCGGTGCTGCATATCAAACGCACTGTGGAGTGGTGAAAACACCAGATAACGTGTTTCTCGCATTAAATAGCTAGACAAGAGCGATCTAGATGATTCTGCATACTTCTGACAGAAGTCTCACCAAGATTATCGCAGAAAATGCATATCTCAGCTGGAAACCCCACGAAAACCAAGATATCGCCAGTTCTGCATATCAGGCGCAATGTGGAGTGGTGAAAACACCAGATAACGTGTTTCTCGCATTAAATAGCTCGAAAAGAGGGATCTAAATGATTCTGCATACTTCGGACTGAAGTCTCACCAAGATAATCGCAGAAAATGCATATCTCAGCTTGAAACCCGACGAAATCCAAGATGTCGCCGGTTTTGCATATCAAACGCACTGTGGAGTGGTGAAAACACCAGATAACGTGTTTCTCGCATGAAATAGCTCGAAAAGAGGAATCTCGATGATTCTGCATACTTCTCACAGAAGACTCACCAAGATTATCGCAGAAAATGCATATCTCAGCTTGAAACCTCACGAAAACCAAGTTATCTCCGGTTCGGCACATCAAACGTACTGTGGAGTGGTGAAAACACCAGAAAACGTGTTTCTCGCATTAAATAGCTCGAAAAGAGCGATCCCGATGATTCTGCATACTTCTGACAGAAGACTCACCAAGATTATCGCAGAAAATGCATATCTCACCTGGAAACACCACGAAAATCAAGATATCGCCGGTTCTGCATATCAAACGCACTGCGGAATTTTGAAAACTCCAGGAAACTTGTTTTTTTGCATTAAATAGCTCGACAAGAGCGATCTAGATGATTCTGCATACTTCTGACTGATGTCTCACCAAGATTATCGCAGAAAATGCATATCTCAGCTTGAAACCTCACGAAAACCAAGTTATCTCCGGTTCGGCACATCAAACGTACTGTGGAGTTGTGAATACACCAGAAAACGTGTTTCTCGCATTAAAAAGCTCGAAACGAGCGATCTAGATGATTCTGCATACTTCTGAGAGAAGACTCACCAAGATTATCGCAGAAAATGCATATCTCAGCTGGAAACCTCACGAAAATCAAGATGTCGCCGGTTCTGCATATCAAACGCACTGTGGAGTGGTGAAAACACCAGATAACGTGTTTCTCGCATTAAATAACTCGAAAAGAGCGATCCCGATGATTCTGCATACTTCTGACAGAAGTCTCACCAAGATTATCGTAGAAAATGCATATCTCAGCTTGATACCCGACGAAAGCCACGATGTCGCCGGTGCTGCATATCAAACGCACTGTGGAGTGGTGAAAACACCAGATAACGTGTTTCTCGCATTAAATAGCTAGACAAGAGCGATCTAGATGATTCTGCATACTTCTGACAGAAGTCTCACCAAGATTATCGTAGAAAATGCATATCCCAGCTTGATACCCGACGAAATCAAAGATGTCGCCGGTTCTGCATATCAAACGCACTGTGGAGTGGCGAAAACACCAGATAACGTGTTTCTCGCATTAAGTAGCACGATTAGAGCGATCTCGATGATTCTGCATACTTCTGACAGAAGACTCACCAAGTTTATCGCAGAAATTGCATATCTCAGCTGGAAACCCCACGAAAACCAAGTTATCGGCGGCTCTACATATCAAACGCACTGTGGGGTGGTCAAAACACCAGAAAACTTGTTTTTTCGCATTAAATAGCTCGAAACGAGCGATCTAGATGATTCTGCATACTTCTGACAGAAGACTCACCAAGATTATCGCAGAAAATGCATATCTCAGCTGGAAACACCACGAAAATCAAGATATCGCCGGTTCTGCATATCAAACGCACTGTGGAATGTTGAAAACACCAGATAACGTGTTTCTCGCATTAAATAGCTCGAAAAGAGGGATCTAAATGATTCTGCATACTTCGGACTGAAGTCTCACCAAGATAATCGCAGAAAATGCATATCTCAGCTTGAAACCCGACGAAATCCAAGATGTCGCCGGTTCTGCATAACAAACGCACTGTGGAGAGGTGAAAACACCAGATAACGTGTTTCTCGCATGAAATAGCTCGAAAAGAGGAATCTCGATGATTCTGCATCCTTCTGACAGAAGACTCACCAAGATTATCGCAGAAAATGCATATCTCAGCTTGAAACCTCACGAAAACCAAGTGATCTCCGCTTCGGCACATCAAACGTACTGTGGAGTGGTGAAAACACCCGAAAACGTGTTTCTCACATTAAGTAGCTCGAAAAGAGCAATCCCGATGATTCTGCATCCTTCTGACAGAAGTCTCACCAAGATTATCGTAGAAAATGCATATCTCAGCTTGATACCCGACGAAACCCAAGATGTCGCCGGTTTTGCATATCAAACGCACTGTGGAGTGGTGAAAACACCAGATAACGTGTTTCTCGCATTAAATAGCTCGAAAAGAGGGATCTCGATGATTCTGCATACTTCTCACAGAAGACTCACCAAGATTATCGCAGAAAATGCATATCTCAGCTTGAAACCGCACGAAAACCAAGTTATCTCCGGTTCGGCACATCAAACGTACTGTGGAGTGGTGAAAACACCAGAAAACGTGTTTCTCGCATTAAATAGCTCGAAAAGAGCGATCCCGATGATTCTGCATACTTCTGACAGAAGACTCACCAAGATTATCGCAGAAAATGCATATCTCACCTGGAAACACCACGAAAATCAAGATATCGCCGGTTCTGCATATCAAACGCACTGCGGAATTTTGAAAACTCCAGGAAACTTGTTTTTTTGCATTAAATAGCTCGACAAGAGCGATCTAGATGATTCTGCATACTTCTGACTGAAGTCTCACCAAGATTATCGCAGAAAATGCATATCTCAGCTTGAAACCTCACGAAAACCAAGTTATCTCCGGTTCGGCACATCAAACGTACTGTGGAGTTGTGAATACACCAGAAAACGTGTTTCTCGCATTAAAAAGCTCGAAACGAGCGATCTAGATGATTCTGCATACTTCTGAGAGAAGACTCACCAAGATTATCGCAGAAAATGCATATCTCAGCTGGAAACCTCACGAAAATCAAGATGTCGCCGGTTCTGCATATCAAACGCACTGTGGAGTGGTGAAAACACCAGATAACGTGTTTCTCGCATTAAATAACTCGAAAAGAGCGATCCCGATGATTCTGCATACTTCTGACAGAAGTCTCACCAAGATTATCGTAGAAAATGCATATCTCAGCTTGATACCCGACGAAAGCCACGATGTCGCCGGTGCTGCATATCAAACGCACTGTGGAGTGGTGAAAACACCAGATAACGTGTTTCTCGCATTAAATAGCTAGACAAGAGCGATCTAGATGATTCTGCATACTTCTGACAGAAGTCTCACCAAGATTATCGTAGAAAATGCATATCCCAGCTTGATACCCGACGAAATCAAAGATGTCGCCGGTTCTGCATATCAAACGCACTGTGGAGTGGCGAAAACACCAGATAACGTGTTTCTCGCATTAAGTAGCACGATTAGAGCGATCTCGATGATTCTGCATACTTCTGACAGAAGACTCACCAAGTTTATCGCAGAAATTGCATATCTCAGCTGGAAACCCCACGAAAACCAAGTTATCGGCGGCTCTACATATCAAACGCACTGTGGGGTGGTCAAAACACCAGAAAACTTGTTTTTTCGCATTAAATAGCTCGAAACGAGCGATCTAGATGATTCTGCATACTTCTGACAGAAGACTCACCAAGATTATCGCAGAAAATGCATATCTCAGCTGGAAACACCACGAAAATCAAGATATCGCCGGTTCTGCATATCAAACGCACTGTGGAATGTTGAAAACACCAGATAACGTGTTTCTCGCATTAAATAGCTCGAAAAGAGGGATCTAAATGATTCTGCATACTTCGGACTGAAGTCTCACCAAGATAATCGCAGAAAATGCATATCTCAGCTTGAAACCCGACGAAATCCAAGATGTCGCCGGTTCTGCATAACAAACGCACTGTGGAGAGGTGAAAACACCAGATAACGTGTTTCTCGCATGAAATAGCTCGAAAAGAGGAATCTCGATGATTCTGCATCCTTCTGACAGAAGACTCACCAAGATTATCGCAGAAAATGCATATCTCATCTTGAAACCTCACGAAAACCAAGTGATCTCCGCTTCGGCACATCAAACGTACTGTGGAGTGGTGAAAACACCCGAAAACGTGTTTCTCACATTAAGTAGCTCGAAAAGAGCAATCCCGATGATTCTGCATCCTTCTGACAGAAGTCTCACCAAGATTATCGTAGAAAATGCATATCTCAGCTTGATACCCGACGAAACCCAAGATGTCGCCGGTTTTGCATATCAAACGCACTGTGGAGTGGTGAAAACACCAGATAACGTGTTTCTCGCATTAAATAGCTCGAAAAGAGGGATCTCGATGATTCTGTATACTTCTGACTGAAGTCTCACCAAGATTATCGCAGAAAATGCATATCTCAGCTTGATACCCGACGAAAGCCAATATTTCGCCGGTTCTGCATATCAAACGCACTGTGGAGTGGTGAAAACACCAGATAACGTGTTTCTCGCATTAAAGAGCTCGAAAAGAGGGATCTCGATGATTCTGCTTTGTTCTGATAGAAGTCTCACCAAGATTATCGTAGAAAATGCATATCTCAGCTTGATACCCGACGAAAGCCAAGATGTCGCCGGTTCTGCATATCAAACGCACTGTGGAGTGGTGAAAACACCACCTAACGTGTTACTCGCATTAAATAGCCCGAAAAGATGGATCTCGATGATTCTGCATACTTCTGACAGAAGACTCACCAAGATTACCGCAGAAAATGCATATCTCAGCTGGAAACACCACGAAAATCAAGATATCGCTGGTTCTGCATATCAAACGCACTGTGGAATGTTGAAAACACCAGGAAACTTGTTTTTTGCATTAAATAGCTCGAAAAGAGCGATCCCGATGATTCTGCATACTTCTGACAGAAGCCTCACCAAGATTATCGTAGAAAATGCATATCTCAGCTTGATACCCGACAAAAGCCAAGATGTCGCCGGTTCGGCACATCAAACGTACTGTGGAGTGGTGAAAACACCAGAAAACGTGTTTCTCGCATTAAATTGTTCGAAAAGAGCGTTCCCGATGATTCTGCATACTTCTGACTGAAGTCTCACCAAGATTATCGCAGAAAAAGCATATCTCAGCTTGAAACCCGACCGAAACCAAGATATTTCCGGTTCTGCATGTCAAACGTACTGTGGAGTTGTGAATACACCAGAAAACGTGTTTCTCGCATTAAAAAGCTCGAAACGAGCGATCTAGATGATTCTGCATACTTCTGAGAGAAGACTCACCAAGATTATCGCAGAAAATGCATATCTCATCTGGAAACCTCACGAAAATCAAGATGTCGCCGGTTCTGCATATCAAACGCACTGTGGAGTGGTGAAAACACCAGATAACGTGTTTCTCGCATTAAATAACTCGAAAAGAGCGATCCCGATGATTCTGCACACTTCTGACAGAAGTCTCACCAAGATTATCGTAGAAAATGCATATCTCAGCTTGATACCCGACGAAAGCCACGATGTCGCCGGTGCTGCATATCAAACGCACTGTGGAGTGGTGAAAACACCAGATAACGCGTTTCTCGCATTAAATAGCTAGACAAGAGCGATCTAGATGATTCTGCATACTTCTGACAGAAGTCTCACCAAGATTATCGTAGAAAATGCATATCCCAGCTTGATACCCGACGAAATCAAAGATGTCGCCGGTTCTGCATATCAAACGCACTGTGGAGTGGCGAAAACACCAGATAACGTGTTTCTCGCATTAAGTAGCACGATTAGAGCGATCTCGATGATTCTGCATACTTCTGACAGAAGACTCACCAAGTTTATCGCAGAAATTGCATATCTCAGCTGGAAACCCCACGAAAACCAAGTTATCGGCGGCTCTACATATCAAACGCACTGTGGAGTGGTCAAAACACCATAAAACTTGTTTTTTCGCATTAAATAGCTCGAAACGAGCGATCTAGATGATTCTGCATACTTCTGACAGAAGACTCACCAAGATTATCGCAGAAAATGCATATCTCAGCTGGAAACACCACGAAAATCAAGATATCGCTGGTTCTGCATATCAAACGCACTGTGGAATGTTGAAAACACCAGGAAACTTGTTTTTTGCATTAAATAGCTCGAAAAGAGCGATCCCGATGATTCTGCATACTTCTGACAGAAGTCTCACCAATATTATCGTAGAAAATGCATATCTCAGCTTGATACCCGACGAAATCAAAGATGTCGCCGGTTCTGCATATCAAACGCACTGTGGAGTGGCGAAAACACCAGATAACGTGTTTCTCGCATTAAGTAGCACGATTAGAGCGATCTCGATGATTCTGCATACTTCTGACAGAAGACTCACCAAGATTATCGCAGAAAATGCATATCTCAGCTGGAAACACCACGAAAATCAAGATATCGCTGGTTCTGCATATCAAACGCACTGTGGAATGTTGAAAACACCAGGAAACATGTTTTTTGCATTAAATAGCTCGAAAAGAGCGATCCCGACGATTCTGCATACTTCTGACAGAAGTCTCACCAAGATTATCGTAGAAAATGCATATCTCAGCTTGATACCCGACGAAACCCAAGATGTCGCCGGTTTTGCATATCAAACGCACTGTGGAGTGGTGAAAACACCAGATAACGTGTTTCTCGCATTAAATAGCTCGAAAAGAGGGATCTCGATGATTCTGCATACTTCTGACTGAAGTCTCACCAAGATTATCGCAGGAAATGCATATCTCAGCTTGATACCCGACGAAAGCCAATATTTCGCCGGTTCTGCATATCAAACGCACTGTAGAGTGGTGAAAACACCAGATAACGTGTTTCTCGCATTAAAGAGCTCGAAAAGAGGGATCTCGATGATTCTGCTTTGTTCTGATAGAAGTCTCACCAAGATTATCGTAGAAAATGCATATCTCAGCTTGATACCCGACGAAAGCCAAGATGTCGCCGGTTCTGCATATCAAACGCACTGTGGAGTGGTGAAAAAACCACATAACGTGTTACTCGCATTAAATAGCCCGAAAAGATGGATCTCGATGATTCTGCATACTTCTGACAGAAGACTCACCAAGATTATCGCAGAAAATGCATATCTCAGCTGGAAACACCACGAAAATCAAGATATCGCTGGTTCTGCATATCAAACGCACTGTGGAATGTTGAAAACACCAGGAAACTTGTTTTTTGCATTAAATAGCTCGAAAAGAGCGATCCCGATGATTCTGCATACTTCTGACAGAAGTCTCACCAAGATTATCGTAGAAAATGCATATCTCAGCTTGATACCCGACAAAAGCCAAGATGTCGCCGGTTCTGCATATCAAACGCACTGTGGAGTGGTGAAAACACCAGATAACGTGTTTCTCGCATTAAATAGCTTGAAAAGAGGAATCTCGATGATTCTGCATACTTCTGACAGAAGACTCACCAAGATTATCGCAGAAAATGCATCTCTCAGCTTGAAACCTCTCGAAAACCAAGTGATCTCCGGTTCGGCACATTAAACGTACTGTGGAGTGGTGAAAACACCAGAAAACGTGTTTCTCGCGTTAAGTAGCTCGAAAAGAGCGATCCCGATGATTCTGCATACTTCTGACAGAAGTCTCACCAAGATTATCGTAGAAAATGCATATCTCAGCTTGATACCCGACGAAACCCAAGATGTCGCCGGTTTTGCATATCAAACGCACTGTGGAGTGGTGAAAACACCAGATATCGTGTTTCTCGCATTAAATAGCTCGAAAAGGGGGATCTCGATGATTCTGCATACTTCGGACAGAAGTCTCACCAAGATTATCGCAGGAAATGCATATCTCAGCTGGAAACACCGCGAAAATCAAGATATCGCCGGTTCTGCATATCAAACGCACTGTGGAATGTTGAAAACTGCAGAAAACGTGTTTCTCGCATTAAGTAGCTCGAAACGAGCGATGTAGATGATTCTGCATACTTCTGACTGAAGTCTCACCAATATTATCGCAGAAAATGCATATCTCAGCTTGAAACCTCACGAAAATCAAGATGTCGCCGGTTCTGCATATCAAACGGTCTGTGGAGTGGTCAAAACACCACAAAACTTGTTTTTTCGCAATAAATAGTTCGAAACGTGCGATCTAGATGATTCTGCATACTTCTGACAGAAGACTCACCAAGATTATCGAAGAAAATGCATATCTCAGCTTGAAACCCGACCGAAACCAAGGTATCGGCGGCTCTGCATATCAAACGCACTGTGGAGTGGTGAAAACAACCAGATAACGTGTTTCTCGCATTATATAGCTCGAAACGAGCGATCTAGATGATTCTGCATACTTCTGACTGAAGTGTCACCAATATTGTCGCAGAAAATGCATATCTCAGCTTGAACCCCGACGAAATCAATGATATCGCCGGTTCTGCATATCAAACGCCCTGTGGAGTGATGAAAACACCAGATAACGTGTTTCTCGCATTAAATAGCTCGAATAGAGCGATCTCGATGATTCTGCATACTTCTGACAGAAGAATCACAAAGATTACCGCAGAAAATGCATATTTCAGCTGGAAACCCCACGAAAACCAAGATGTCGCCGGTTCTGCATATCAAACGCACTGTGGGGTTGTGAAAACACCAGAAAACTTGTTTTTTCGCATTAAATAGCTCGAAACGAGCGATCTAGATGATTCTGCATACTTCTAACTGAAGTCTCACCAATATTATCGCAGAAAATGCATATCTCAGCTTGAAACTTCACGAAAATCAAGATGTCGCCGGTTCTGCATATCAAACGCCCTGTGGAGTGATGAAAACACCAGATAACGTGTTTCTCGCATTAAATAGCTCGAAACGAGCGATCTAGATGATTCTGCATACTTCTGACAGAAGAATCGCAAAGATTATCGCAGAAAATGCATATTTCAGCTGGAATCACCACGAAAACCAAGTTATCGGCGGCTCTACATATCAAACGCTCTGTGGAATGTTGAAAACTGCAGAAAACGTGTTTCTCGCATTAAGTAGCTCGAAACGAGCGATGTAGATGATTCTGCATACTTCTGACTGAAGTCTCACCAATATTATCGCAGAAAATGCATATCTCAGCTTGAAACCTCACGAAAATCAAGATGTCGCCGGTTCTGCACATCAAACGCACTGTGGAGTGGTGAAAACAACCAGATATCGTGTTTCTCGCATTAAATAGCTCGAAATGACCGTTCTCGAAGATTCTGCATACTTCTGACAGATTCTCACCAAGATAATCGTAGAAAATGCATATCTCAGCTTGAAACCCTCCGAAACCAAGAAATCTCCGGGACTGCATGTCAAACGTACTGTGGAGTGGTGAATACACCAGAAAACGTGTTTCTCGCATTAAATAGCTCGAAAAGAGCGATCTAAGTGATTCTTCATACTTCTGACTGAAGTCTCACCGAGATTATCGCAGAAAATGCATGTCTCAGCTGGAAACACCGCGAAAATCAAGATATCGCCGGTTCTGCATATCGGACGCACTGTGGAATGTTGAAAACTGCAGAAAACGTGTTTCTCGCATTAAGAAGCTCGAAACGAGCGATCTAGATGATTCTGCATACATCTGACTGAAGTCTCTCCAATATTATCGCAGAAAATGCATATCTCAGCTTGAAACCCGACCGAAACCAAGATATCTCCGTTTCTGCATGTCAAACGTACTGTGGAGTGGTCAATACACCAGAAAACGTGTTTCTCGAATTAAATAGCTCGAGAAGAGCGATCTAGATGATTCTGCATACTTCTGACTGAAGTCTCACCAATATTATCGCAGAAAATGCATATCTCAGCTTGAAACCAGACGAAAACCAAGATGTCGCCGGTTCTGCATATCAAACGCACTGTGGGGTTGTGAAAACGCCAGAAAACGTGTTACTCGCATTAACTAGCTCGAAAGGAGCGTTCTGGATGATTCTGCATACTTCTCATAGATGAAACACAAAGATTATCGCAGAAAATGCATATTTCAGCTGGAAACCCCACGAAAACCAAGTTATCGGCGGCTCTACATATCAAACGCACTGCGGAGTGGTCAAAACACCAGAAAACTTGTTTTTTCGCATTAAATAGCTCGAAACGAGCGATCTAGATGATTCTGCATACTTCTGACTGAAGTCTCACCAATATTATCGCAGAATACGCATATCTCAGCTAGAAAACTCACGAATACCAAGATATCGCCTGTTCTGCATATCAAACGCCCTGTGGAGTGATGAAAACACCAGATAACGTGTTTCTCGCATTAAATAGCTCGACAAGAGCGATCTAGATGATTCTGAATACTTCTGTCTGAAGTCTCACCAATATTATCGCAGAAAACGCATATCTCAGCTAGAAACCTCACGAAAACCAAGATATCGCCGGTTCTGCATATCAAACGCCCTGTGGAGTGATGAAAACACCAGATAACGTGTTTCTCGCATTAAATAGCTCGAATAGAGCGATCTCGATGATTCTGCATACTTCTGACTGAAGTCTCACCAATATTATCGCAGAAAAAGCATATCTCAGCTTGAAACCTCACGATAATCAAGATGTCGCCGGTTCTGCATATCAAACGCACTGTGGAGTGGTGAAAACAACCAGATAACGTGTTTCTCGCATTAAATAGCTCGAAAAGCGCGTTCTCGAAGATTCTGCATACTTCTGACAGATTCTCACCAAGATAATCGTAGAAAATGCATATCTCAGCTTGAAACCCGTCCGAAACCAAGAAATCTCCGGGACTGCATGTCAAACGTACTGTGGAGTGGTGAATACACCAGAAAACGTGTTTCTCGCATTAAATCGCTCGAAAAGAGCGATCTAGATGATTCTGCATACTTCTGACTGAAGTCTCACCAATATTGTAGCAGAAAATGCATATCTCAGCTAGAGCCCCGACGAAATCAAAGATATCGCCGTTTCTGCATATCAAACGCCCTGTGCAGTGATGAAAACACCAGATAACGTGTTTCTCGCATTAAATAGCTCGAATAGAGCGATCTCGATGATTCTGCATACTTCTGACAGAAGACTCACAAAGATTATCGCAGAAAATGCATATTTCAGCTGGAAACACCACGAAAACCAAGTTATCGGCGGCTCTACATATCAAACGCTCTTTGGAGTGGTCAAAACACCACAAAACTTGTTTTTTCGCATTAAATAGCTCGAAACGAGCGATCTAGATGATTCTGCATACTTCGGACTGACGTCTCACCAATATTATCGCAGAAAATGCATATCTCAGCTTGAAACCCGTCCGAAACCAAGAAATCTGCGGGACTGCATGTCAAACGTACTGTAGAGTGGTGAATACACCAGAAAACGCGTTTCTCGCATTAAATAGCTCGAAAAGAACGATCTAAGTGATTCTTCATACTTCTGACTGAAGTCTCACCGAGATTATCGCAGAAAATGCTTGTCTCAGCTGGAAACACCGCGAAAATCAAGATATCGCCGGTTCTGCATATCAAACGCACTGTGGAATGTTGAAAACTGCAGAAAACGTGTTTCTCGCATTAAGTAGCTCGAAAAGAGCGTTCTCGATGATTCTGCATACTTCTCATAGATGAAACACCAAGATTATCGCAGAAAGTGCATATCTCAGCTTGAAACCCGACCGAAACCAAGTTATCGGCGGCTCTGCATATCAAACGCACTGTGGAGTGGTGAAAACAACCAGATAACGCGTTACTCGCATTAAATAGCTCGAAACGAGCGATAAAGATGATTCTGCATACTTCTGACTGAAGTGTCACCAATATTGTAGCTGAAAATGCATATCTCAGCTAGAGCCCCGACGAAATCAAAGATATCGCCGTTTCTGCATATCAAACGCCCTGTGCAGTGATGAAAACACCAGATAACGTGTTTCTCGCATTAAATAGCTCGAATAGAGCGATCTCGATGATTCTGCATACTTCTGACAGAAGTCTCACCAAGATTATCGTAGAAAATGCATATCTCAGCTTGATACCCGACAAAAGCCAAGATGTCGCCGGTTCTGCATATCAAACGCACTGTGGAGTGGTGAAAACACCAGATAACGTGTTTCTCGCATTAAATAGCTTGAAAAGAGGAATCTCGATGATTCTGCATACTTCTGACTGAAGTGTCACCAATATTGTCGCAGAAAATGCATATCTCAGCTTGAACCCCGACGAAATCAATGATATCGCCGGTTCTGCATATCAAACGCCCTGTGGAGTGATGAAAACACCAGATAAGGTGTTTCTCGCATTAAATAGCTCGAATAGAGCGATCTCGATGATTCTGCATACTTCTGACAGAAGAATCACAAAGATTACCGCAGAAAATGCATATTTCAGCTGGAAACCCCACGAAAACCAAGATGTCGCCGGTTCTGCATATCAAACGCACTGTGGAGTGGTGAAAAAACCACATAACGTGTTACTCGCATTAAATAGCCCGAAAAGATGGATCTCGATGATTCTGCATACTTCTGACGGAAGACTCACCAAGATTATCGCAGAAAATGCATATCTCAGCTGGAAACACCACGAAAATCAAGATATCGCTGGTTCTGCATATCAAACGCACTGTGGAATGTTGAAAACACCAGGAAACTTGTTTTTTGCATTAAATAGCTCGAAAAGAGCGATCCCGATGATTCTGCATACTTCTGACAGAAGTCTCACCAAGATTATCGTAGAAAATGCATATCTCAGCTTGATACCCGACAAAAGCCAAGATGTCGCCGGTTCTGCATATCAAACGCACTGTGGAGTGGTGAAAACACCAGATAACGTGTTTCTCGCATTAAATAGCTTGAAAAGAGGAATCTCGATGATTCTGCATACTTCTGACAGAAGACTCACCAAGATTATCGCAGAAAATGCATCTCTCAGCTTGAAACCTCTCGAAAACCAAGTGATCTCCGGTTCGGCACATTAAACGTACTGTGGAGTGGTGAAAACACCAGAAAACGTGTTTCTCGCGTTAAGTAGCTCGAAAAGAGCGATCCCGATGATTCTGCATACTTCTGACAGAAGTCTCACCAAGATTATCGTAGAAAATGCATATCTCAGCTTGATACCCGACGAAACCCAAGCTATCGCCGGTTTTGCATATCAAACGCACTGTGGAGTGGTGAAAACACCAGATATCGTGTTTCTCGCATTAAATAGCTCGAAAAGGGGGATCTCGATGATTCTGCATACTTCGGACAGAAGTCTCACCAAGATTATCGCAGGAAATGCATATCTCAGCTGGAAACACCGCGAAAATCAAGATATCGCCGGTTCTGCATATCAAACGCACTGTGGAATGTTGAAAACTGCAGAAAACGTGTTTCTCGCATTAAGTAGCTCGAAACGAGCGATCTAGATGATTCTGCATACTTCTGACTGAAGTCTCACCTATATTATCGCAGAAAATGCATATCTCAGCTTGAAACCTCACGAAAATCAA
Organism: Anthophora plumipes; assembly: GCA_951804975.1. Classification (NCBI taxonomy): domain Eukaryota; kingdom Metazoa; phylum Arthropoda; class Insecta; order Hymenoptera; family Apidae; genus Anthophora; species Anthophora plumipes. The sequence continues at coordinate 1,365,597 of CATORF010000448.1, forward strand.
GATGTCGCCGGTTCTGCATATCAAACGGTCTGTGGAGTGGTCAAAACACCACAAAACTTGTTTTTTCGCAATAAATAGTTCGAAACGTGCGATCTAGATGATTCTGCATACTTCTGACAGAAGACTCACCAAGATTATCGAAGAAAATGCATATCTCAGCTTGAAACCCGACCGAAACCAAGGTATCGGCGGCTCTGCATATCAAACGCACTGTGGAGTGGTGAAAACAACCAGATAACGTGTTTCTCGCATTATATAGCTCGAAACGAGCGATCTAGATGATTCTGCATACTTCTGACTGAAGTGTCACCAATATTGTCGCAGAAAATGCATATCTCAGCTTGAACCCCGACGAAATCAATGATATCGCCGGTTCTGCATATCAAACGCCCTGTGGAGTGATGAAAACACCAGATAACGTGTTTCTCGCATTAAATAGCTCGAATAGAGCGATCTCGATGATTCTGCATACTTCTGACAGAAGAATCACAAAGATTACCGCAGAAAATGCATATTTCAGCTGGAAACCCCACGAAAACCAAGATGTCGCCGGTTCTGCATATCAAACGCACTGTGGGGTTGTGAAAACACCAGAAAACTTGTTTTTTCGCATTAAATAGCTCGAAACGAGCGATCTAGATGATTCTGCATACTTCTAACTGAAGTCTCACCAATATTATCGCAGAAAATGCATATCTCAGCTTGATACCCGACGAAACCCAAGATGTCGCCGGTTTTGCATATCAAACGCACTGTGGAGTGGTGAAAACACCAGATATCGTGTTTCTCGCATTAAATAGCTCGAAAAGGGGGATCTCGATGATTCTGCATACTTCGGACAGAAGTCTCACCAAGATTATCGCAGGAAATGCATATCTCAGCTGGAAACACCGCGAAAATCAAGATATCGCCGGTTCTGCATATCAAACGCACTGTGGAATGTTGAAAACTGCAGAAAACGTGTTTCTCGCATTAAGTAGCTCGAAACGAGCGATCTAGATGATTCTGCATACTTCTGACTGAAGTCTCACCAATATTATCGCAGAAAATGCATATCTCAGCTTGAAACCTCACGAAAATCAAGATGTCGCCGGTTCTGCATATCAAACGGTCTGTGGAGTGGTCAAAACACCAGAAAACTTGTTTTTTCGCATTAAATAGCTCGAAACGAGCGATCTAGATGATTCTGCATACTTCTAACTGAAGTCTCACCAATATTATCGCAGAAAATGCATATCTCAGCTTGAAACCCGACCGAAACCAAGGTATCGCCGGTTCTGCATATCAAACGTCCTGTGGAGTGATGAAAACAACAGATAACGTGTTTGTCGCATTAAATAACTCGAATAGAGCGATCTCGATGATTCTGCTTACTTCTGACAGAAGACTCACCAATATTATGGCAGAAAATGCATATCTCAGCTTGAAACCTCACGAAAATCAAGATGTCGCCGGTTCTGCATATCAAACGCCCTGTGGAGTGATGAAAACACCAGATAACGTGTTTCTCGCATTAAATAGCTCGAAACGAGCGATCTAGATGATTCTGCATACTTCTGACAGAAGAATCGCAAAGATTATCGCAGAAAATGCATATTTCAGCTGGAATCACCACGAAAACCAAGTTATCGGCGGCTCTACATATCAAACGCTCTGTGGAGTGGTGAAAACACCACAACACTTGTTTTTTCGCAATAAATAGCTCGAAACGAGCGACCTAGATGATTCTGCATACTTCTGACTGACGTCTCACCAATATTATCGCAGAAAATGCATATCTCAGCTTGAAACCCGACCGAAACCAAGATATCTCCGTTTCTGCATGTCAAACGTTCTGTGGAGTGGTCAAAACACCAGAAAAATTGTTTTTTCGCATTAAATAGCTCGAAACGAGCGATCTAGATGATTCTGCATACTTCTGACAGAAGACTCACCATGATTATCGTAGAAAATGCATATCTCAGCTGGAAACCCCACGAAAACCAAGATATCGCCGGTTCTGCATATCGGACGCACTGTGGAATGTTGAAAACTGCAGAAAACGTGTTTCTCGCATTAAGTAGCTCGAAACGAGCGATGTAGATGATTCTGCATACTTCTGACTGAAGTCTCACCAATATTATCGCAGAAAATGCATATCTCAGCTTGAAACCTCACGAAAATCAAGATGTCGCCGGTTCTGCACATCAAACGCACTGTGGAGTGGTGAAAACAACCAGATATCGTGTTTCTCGCATTAAATAGCTCGAAATGACCGTTCTCGAAGATTCTGCATACTTCTGACAGATTCTCACCAAGATAATCGTAGAAAATGCATATCTCAGCTTGAAACCCTCCGAAACCAAGAAATCTCCGGGACTGCATGTCAAACGTACTGTGGAGTGGTGAATACACCAGAAAACGTGTTTCTCGCATTAAATAGCTCGAAAAGAGCGATCTAAGTGATTCTTCATACTTCTGACTGAAGTCTCACCGAGATTATCGCAGAAAATGCATGTCTCAGCTGGAAACACCGCGAAAATCAAGATATCGCCGGTTCTGCATATCGGACGCACTGTGGAATGTTGAAAACTGCAGAAAACGTGTTTCTCGCATTAAGAAGCTCGAAACGAGCGATCTAGATGATTCTGCATACATCTGACTGAAGTCTCTCCAATATTATCGCAGAAAATGCATATCTCAGCTTGAAACCCGACCGAAACCAAGATATCTCCGTTTCTGCATGTCAAACGTACTGTGGAGTGGTCAATACACCAGAAAACGTGTTTCTCGAATTAAATAGCTCGAGAAGAGCGATCTAGATGATTCTGCATACTTCTGACTGAAGTCTCACCAATATTATCGCAGAAAATGCATATCTCAGCTTGAAACCAGACGAAAACCAAGATGTCGCCGGTTCTGCATATCAAACGCACTGTGGGGTTGTGAAAACGCCAGAAAACGTGTTACTCGCATTAACTTGCTCGAAAGGAGCGTTCTGGATGATTCTGCATACTTCTCATAGATGAAACACAAAGATTATCGCAGAAAATGCATATTTCAGCTGGAAACCCCACGAAAACCAAGTTATCGGCGGCTCTACATATCAAACGCACTGCGGAGTGGTCAAAACACCAGAAAACTTGTTTTTTCGCATTAAATAGCTCGAAACGAGCGATCTAGATGATTCTGCATACTTCTGACTGAAGTCTCACCAATATTATCGCAGAATACGCATATCTCAGCTAGAAACCTCACGAATACCAAGATATCGCCTGTTCTGCATATCAAACGCCCTGTGGAGTGATGAAAACACCAGATAACGTGTTTCTCGCATTAAATAGCTCGACAAGAGCGATCTAGATGATTCTGAATACTTCTGTCTGAAGTCTCACCAATATTATCGCAGAAAACGCATATCTCAGCTAGAAACCTCACGAAAACCAAGATATCGCCGGTTCTGCATATCAAACGCCCTGTGGAGTGATGAAAACACCAGATAACGTGTTTCTCGCATTAAATAGCTCGAATAGAGCGATCTCGATGATTCTGCATACTTCTGACTGAAGTCTCACCAATATTATCGCAGAAAAAGCATATCTCAGCTTGAAACCTCACGATAATCAAGATGTCGCCGGTTCTGCATATCAAACGCACTGTGGAGTGGTGAAAACAACCAGATAACGTGTTTCTCGCATTAAATAGCTCGAAAAGCGCGTTCTCGAAGATTCTGCATACTTCTGACAGATTCTCACCAAGATAATCGTAGAAAATGCATATCTCAGCTTGAAACCCGTCCGAAACCAAGAAATCTCCGGGACTGCATGTCAAACGTACTGTGGAGTGGTGAATACACCAGAAAACGTGTTTCTCGCATTAAATCGCTCGAAAAGAGCGATCTAGATGATTCTGCATACTTCTGACTGAAGTCTCACCAATATTGTAGCAGAAAATGCATATCTCAGCTAGAGCCCCGACGAAATCAAAGATATCGCCGTTTCTGCATATCAAACGCCCTGTGCAGTGAAGAAAACACCAGATAACGTGTTTCTCGCATTAAATAGCTCGAATAGAGCGATCTCGATGATTCTGCATACTTCTGACAGAAGACTCACAAAGATTATCGCAGAAAATGCATATTTCAGCTGGAAACACCACGAAAACCAAGTTATCGGCGGCTCTACATATCAAACGCACTTTGGAGTGGTCAAAACACCAAAAAACTTGTTTTTTCGCATTAAATAGCTCGAAACGAGCGATCTAGATGATTCTGCATACTTCGGACTGACGTCTCACCAATATTATCGCAGAAAATGCATATCTCAGCTTGAAACCCGTCCGAAACCAAGAAATCTGCGGGACTGCATGTCAAACGTACTGTAGAGTGGTGAATACACCAGAAAACGCGTTTCTCGCATTAAATAGCTCGAAAAGAACGATCTAAGTGATTCTTCATACTTCTGACTGAAGTCTCACCGAGATTATCGCAGAAAATGCATGTCTCAGCTGGAAACACCGCGAAAATCAAGATATCGCCGGTTCTGCATATCAAACGCACTGTGGAATGTTGAAAACTGCAGAAAACGTGTTTCTCGCATTAAGTAGCTCGAAAAGAGCGTTCTCGATGATTATGCATACTTCTCATAGATGAAACACCAAGATTATCGCAGAAAATGCATATCTCAGCTTGAAACCCGACCGAAACCAAGTTATCGGCGGCTCTGCATATCAAACGCACTGTGGAGTGGTGAAAACAACCAGATAACGCGTTACTCGCATTAAATAGCTCGAAACGAGCGATCTAGATGATTCTGCATACTTCTGACTGAAGTGTCACCAATATTGTAGCTGAAAATGCATATCTCAGCTAGAGCCCCGACGAAATCAAAGATATCGCCGTTTCTGCATATCAAACGCCCTGTGCAGTGATGAAAACACCAGATAACGTGTTTCTCGCATTAAATAGCTCGAATAGAGCGATCTCGATGATTCTGCATACTTCTGACAGAAGACTCACAAAGATTATCGCAGAAAATGCATATTTCAGCTGGAAACACCACGAAAACCAAGTTATCGGCGTCTCTACATATCAAACGCTCTTTGGAGTGGTCAAAACACCACAAAACTTGTTTTTTCGCATTAAATAGCTCGAAACGAGCGATCTAGATGATTCTGCATACTTCGGACTGACGTCTCACCAATATTATCGCAGAAAATGCATATCTCAGCTTGAAACCCGTCCGCAACCAAGAAATCTCCGGGACTGCATGTCAAACGTACTGTAGAGTGGTGAATACACCAGAAAACGCGTTTCTCGCATTAAATAGCTCGAAAAGAACGATCTAAGTGATTCTACATACTTCTGACAGAAGACTCACCAAGATTATAGCAGAAAATGCATATCTCAGCTGGAAACCTCACGAAAATCAAGATATCGCCGTTTCTGCATATCAAACGCCCTGTGCAGTGATGAAAACACCAGATAACGTGTTTCTCGCATTAAATAGCTCGAATAGAGCGATCTCGATGATTCTGCATACTTCTGACAGAAGACTCACAAAGATTATCGCAGAAAATGCATATTTCAGCTGGAAACACCACGAAAACCAAGTTATCGGCGGCTCTACATATCAAACGCTCTTTGGAGTGGTCAAAACACCACAAAACTAGTTTTTTCGCATTAAATAGCTCGAAACGAGCGATCTAGATGATTCTGCATACTTCGGACTGACGTCTCACCAATATTATCGCAGAAAATGCATATCTCAGCTTGAAACCCGTCCGAAACCAAGAAATATCCGGGACTGCATGTCAAACGTACTGTAGAGTGGTGAATACACCAGAAAACGCGTTTCTCGCATTAAATAGCTCGAAAAGAACGATCTAAGTGATTCTTCATACTTCTGACTGAAGTCTCACCGAGATTATCGCAGAAAATGCATGTCTCAGCTGGAAACACCGCGAAAATCAAGATATCGCCGGTTCTGCATATCAAACGCACTGTGGAATGTTGAAAACTGCAGAAAACGTGTTTCTCGCATTAAGTAGCTCGAAAAGAGCGTTCTCGATGATTCTGCATACTTCTCATAGATGAAACACCAAGATTATCGCAGAAAATGCATATCTCAGCTTGAAACCCGACCGAAACCAAGTTATCGGCGGCTCTGCATATCAAACGCACTGTGGAGTGGTGAAAACAACCAGATAACGCGTTACTCGCATTAAATAGCTCGAAACGAGCGATCTAGATGATTCTGCATACTTTTGACTGAAGTGTCACCAATATTGTAGCAGAAAATGCATATCTCAGCTAGAGCCCCGACGAAATCAAAGATATCGCCGTTTCTGCATATCAAACGCCCTGTGCAGTGATGAAAACACCAGATAACGTGTTTCTCGCATTAAATAGCTCGAATAGAGCGATCTCGATGATTCTGCATACTTCTGACAGAAGACTCACAAAGATTATCGCAGAAAATGCATATTTCAGCTGGAAACACCACGAAAACCAAGTTATCGGCGGCTCTACATATCAAACGCTCTTTGGAGTGGTCAAAACACCACAAAACTTGTTTTTTCGCATTAAATAGCTCGAAACGAGCGATCTAGATGATTCTGCATACTTCGGACTGACGTCTCACCAATTTTATCGCAGAAAATGCATATCTCAGCTTGAAACCCGTCCGAAACCAAGAAATCTCCGGGACTGCATGTCAAACGTACTGTAGAGTGGTGAATACACCAGAAAACGCGTTTCTCGCATTAAATAGCTCGAAAAGAACGATCTAAGTGATTCTTCATACTTCTGACTGAAGTCTCACCGAGATTATCGCAGAAAATGCATGTCTCAGCTGGAAACACCGCGAAAATCAAGATATCGCCGGTTCTGCATATCAAACGCACTGTGGAATGTGGAAAACTGCAGAAAACGTGTTTCTCGAATTAAATAGCTCGAGAAGAGCGGTCTAGATGATTCTGCATACTTCTGACTAAAGTCTCACCAATATTATCGCAGAAAATGCATATCTCAGCTTGAAACCCGACCGAAACCAAGATATCTCCGTTTCTGCATGTCAAACGTTCTGTGGAGTGGTCAAAACACCAGAAAACTTGTTTTTTCGCATTCAATAGCTCGAAACGAGCGATCTAGATGATTCTGCATACTTCTGACTGAAGTCTCACCAATATTATCGCAGAAAACGCATATCTCAGCTAGAAACCTCCCGAAAATCAAGATGTCGCCGGTGCTGCATATCAAACGCACTGTGGAGTGGTGAAAACACCACATAACGTGTTTCTCGCATTAAATAGCTCGAATAGAGCGATCTCGATGATTCTGCATACTTCTGACAGAAGACTCACCAAGATTATCGTAGAAAATGCATATCTCAGCTTGATACCCGACAAAAGCCAAGATGTCGCCGGTTCGGCACATCAAACGTACTGTGGAGTGGTGAAAACACCAGAAAACGTGTTTCTCGCATTAAATAGTTCGAAAAGAGCGTTCCCGATGATTCTGCATACTTCTGACTGAAGTCTCACCAAGATTATCGCAGAAAAAGCATATCTCAGCTTGAAACCCGACCGAAACCAAGATATTTCCGGTTCTGCATGTCAAACGTACTGTGGAGTTGTGACTACACCAGAAAACGTGTTTCTCGCATTAAAAAGCTCGAAACGAGCGATCTAGATGATTCTGCATACTTCTGAGAGAAGACTCACCAAGATTATCGCAGAAAATGCATATCTCATCTGGAAACCTCACGAAAATCAAGATGTCGCCGGTTCTGCATATCAAACGCACTGTGGAGTGGTGAAAACACCCGAAAACGTGTTTCTCACATTAAGTAGCTCGAAAAGAGCAATCCCGATGATTCTGCATCCTTCTGACAGAAGTCTCACCAAGATTATCGTAGAAAATGCATATCTCAGCTTGATACCCGACGAAAGCCACGATGTCGCCGGTGCTGCATATCAAACGCACTGTGGAGTGGTGAAAACACCAGATAACGTGTTTCTCGCATTAAAGAGCTCGAAAAGAGGGATCTCGATGATTCTGCTTTGTTCTGATAGAAGTCTCACCAAGATTATCGTAGAAAATGCATATCTCAGCTTGATACCCGACGAAAGCCAAGATGTCGCCGGTTCTGCATATCAAACGCACTGTGGAGTGGTGAAAAAACCACATAACGTGTTTCTCGCATTAAATAGCTTGAAAAGAGGAATCTCGATGATTCTGCATACTTCTGACAGAAGACTCACCAAGATTATCGCAGAAAATGCATCTCTCAGCTTGAAACCTCTCGAAAACCAAGTGATCTCCGGTTCGGCACATTAAACGTACTGTGGAGTGGTGAAAACACCAGAAAACGTGTTTCTCGCGTTAAGTAGCTCGAAAAGAGCGATGCCGATGATTCTGCATACTTCTGACAGAAGTCTCACCAAGATTATCGTAGAAAATGCATATCTCAGCTTGATACCCGACGAAACCCAAGATGTCGCCGGTTTTGCATATCAAACGCACTGTGGAGTGGTGAAAACACCAGATATCGTGTTTCTCGCATTAAATAGCTCGAAAAGGGGGATCTCGATGATTCTGCATACTTCGGACAGAAGTCTCACCAAGATTATCGCAGGAAATGCATATCTCAGCTGGAAACACCGCGAAAATCAAGATATCGCCGGTTCTGCATATCAAACGCACTGTGGAATGTTGAAAACTGCAGAAAACGTGTTTCTCGCATTAAGTAGCTCGAAACGAGCGATCTAGATGATTCTGCATACTTCTGACTGAAGTCTCGCCAATATTATCGCAGCAAATGCATATCTCAGCTTGAAACCTCACGAAAATCAAGATGTCGCCGGTTCTGCATATCAAACGGTCTGTGGAGTGGTCAAAACACCACAAAACTTGTTTTTTCGCAATAAATAGTTCGAAACGTGCGATCTAGATGATTCTGCATACTTCTGACAGAAGACTCACCAAGATTATCGCAGAAAATGCATATCTCAGCTTGAAACCCGACCGAAACCAAGGTATCGCCGGTTCTGCATATCAAACGTCCTGTGGAGTGATGAAAACAACAGATAACGTGTTTGTCGAATTAAATAACTCGAATAGAGCGATCTCGATGATTCTGCATACCTCTGACAGAAGACTCACCAATATTATGGCAGAAAATGCATATCTCAGCTTGAAACCTCACGAAAATCAAGATGTCGCCGGTTCTGCATATCAAACGCCCTGTGGAGTGATGAAAACACCAGATAACGTGTTTCTCGCATTAAATAGCTCGAAACGAGCGATCTAGATGATTCTGCATACTTCTGACAGAAGAATCGCAAAGATTATCGCAGAAAATGCATATTTCAGCTGGAATCACCACGAAAACCAAGTTATCGGCGGCTCTACATATCAAACGCTCTGTGGAGTGGTGAAAACACCACAACACTTGTTTTTTCGCAATAAATAGCTCGAAACGAGCGACCTAGATGATTCTGCATACTTCTGACTGACGTCTCACCAATATTATCGCAGAAAATGCATATCTCAGCTTGAAACCCGACCGAAACCAAGATATCTCCGTTTCTGCATGTCAAACGTTCTGTGGAGTGGTCAAAACACCAGAAAAATTGTTTTTTCGCATTAAATAGCTCGAAACGAGCGATCTAGATGATTCTGCATACTTCTGACAGAAGACTCACCATGATTATCGTAGAAAATGCATATCTCAGCTGGAAACCCCACGAAAACCAAGATATCGCCGGTTCTGCATATCGGACGCACTGTGGAATGTTGAAAACTGCAGAAAACGTGTTTCTCGCATTAAGTAGCTCGAAACGAGCGATGTAGATGATTCTGCATACTTCTGGCTGAAGTCTCACCAAGATTATCGCAGAAAATGCATATCTCAGCTTGAAACCCGACCGAAACCAAGGTATCGCCGGTTCTGCATATCAAACGTCCTGTGGAGTGATGAAAACAACAGATAACGTGTTTGTCGCATTAAATAACTCGAATAGAGCGATCTCGATGATTCTGCATACTTCTGACAGAAGACTCACCAATATTATGGCAGAAAATGCATATCTCAGCTTGAAACCTCACGAAAATCAAGATGTCGCCGGTTCTGCATATCAAACGCCCTGTGGAGTGATGAAAACACCAGATAACGTGTTTCTCGCATTAAATAGCTCGAAACGAGCGATCTAGATGATTCTGCATACTTCTGACAGAAGAATCGCAAAGATTATCGCAGAAAATGCATATCTCAGCTGGAAACCCCACGAAAACCAAGATATCGCCGGTTCTGCATATCGGACGCACTGTGGAATGTTGAAAACTGCAGAAAACGTGTTTCTCGCATTAAGAAGCTCGAAACGAGCGATCTAGAAGATTCTGCATACATCTGACTGAAGTCTCTCCAATATTATCGCAGAAAATGCATATCTCAGCTTGAAACCCGACCGAAACCAAGATATCTCCGTTTCTGCATGTCAAACGTACTGTGGAGTGGTCAATACACCAGAAAATGTGTTTCTCGAATTAAATAGCTCGAGAAGAGCGATCTAGATGATTCTGCATACTTCTGACTGAAGTCTCACCAATATTATCGCAGAAAATGCATATCTCAGCTTGAAACCAGACGAAAACCAAGATGTCGCCGGTTCTGCATATCAAACGCACTGTGGGGTTGTGAAAACGCCAGAAAACGTGTTACTCGCATTAACTAGCTCGAAAGGAGCGTTCTGGATGATTCTGCATACTTCTCATAGATGAAACACAAAGATTATCGCAGAAAATGCATATTTCAGCTGGAAACCCCACGAAAACCAAGTTATCGGCGGCTCTACATATCAAACGCACTGCGGAGTGGTCAAAACACCAGAAAACTTGTTTTTTCGCATTAAATAGCTCGAAACGAGCGATCTAGATGATTCTGCATACTTCTGACTGAAGTCTCACCAATATTATCGCAGAATACGCATATCTCAGCTAGAAACCTCACGAATACCAAGATATCGTCGGTTCTGCATATCAAACGCCCTGTGGAGTGATGAAAACACCAGATAACGTGTTTCTCGCATTAAATAGCTCGACAAGAGCGATCTAGATGATTCTGAATACTTCTGTCTGAAGTCTCACCAATATTATCGCAGAAAACGCATATCTCAGCTAGAAACCTCACGAAAACCAAGATATCGCCGGTTCTGCATATCAAACGCACTGTGGAGTGATGAAAACACCAGATAACGTGTTTCTCGCATTAAATAGCTCGAATAGAGCGATCTCGATGATTCTGCATACTTCTGACTGAAGTCTCACCAATATTATCGCAGAAAAAGCATATCTCAGCTTGAAACCTCACGATAATCAAGATGTCGCCGGTTCTGCATATCAAACGCACTGTGGAGTGGTGAAAACAACCAGATAACGTGTTTCTCGCATTAAATAGCTCGAAAAGCGCGTTCTCGAAGATTCTGCATACTTCTGACAGATTCTCACCAAGATAATCGTAGAAAATGCATATCTCAGCTTGAAACCCGTCCGAAACCAAGAAATCTCCGGGACTGCATGTCAAACGTACTGTGGAGTGGTGAAAACAACCAGATAACGTGTTTCTCGCATTATATAGCTCGAAACGAGCGATCTAGATGATTCTGCATACTTCTGACTGAAGTGTCAACAATATTGTCGCAGAAAATGCATATCTCAGCTTGAACCCCGACGAAATCAATGATATCGCCGGTTCTGCATATCAAACGCCCTGTGGAGTGATGAAAACACCAGATAACGTGTTTCTCGCATTAAATAGCTCGAATAGAGCGATCTCGATGATTCTGCATACTTCTGACAGAAGAATCACAAAGATTACCGCAGAAAATGCATATTTCAGCTGGAAACCCCACGAAAACCAAGATGTCGCCGGTTCTGCATATCAAACGCACTGTGGGGTTGTGAAAACACCAGAAAACTTGTTTTTTCGCATTAAATAGCTCGAAACGAGCGATCTAGATGATTCTGCATACTTCTAACTGAAGTCTCACCAATATTATCGCAGAAAATGCATATCTCAGCTTGAAACCCGACCGAAACCAAGGTATCGCCGGTTCTGCATATCAAACGTCCTGTGGAGTGATGAAAACAACAGATAACGTGTTTGTCGCATTAAATAACTCGAATAGAGCGATCTCGATGATTCTGCATACTTCTGACAGAAGACTCACCAATATTATGGCAGAAAATGCATATCTCAGCTTGAAACCTCACGAAAATCAAGATGTCGCCGGTTCTGCATATCAAACGCCCTGTGGAGTGATGAAAACACCAGATAACGTGTTTCTCGCATTAAATAGCTCGAAACGAGCGATCTAGATGATTCTGCATACTTCTGACAGAAGAATCGCAAAGATTATCGCAGAAAATGCATATTTCAGCTGGAATCACCACGAAAACCAAGTTATCGGCGGCTCTACATATCAAACGCTCTGTGGAGTGGTGAAAACACCACAACACTTGTTTTTTCGCAATAAATAGCTCGAAACGAGCGACCTAGATGATTCTGCATACTTCTGACTGACGTCTCACCAATATTATCGCAGAAAATGCATATCTCAGCTTGAAACCCGACCGAAACCAAGATATCTCCGTTTCTGCATGTCAAACGTTCTGTGGAGTGGTCAAAACACCAGAAAAATTGTTTTTTCGCATTAAATAGCTCGAAACGAGCGATCTAGATGATTCTGCATACTTCTGACAGATTCTCACCAAGATAATCGTAGAAAATGCATATCTCAGCTTGAAACCCTCCGAAACCAAGAAATCTCCGGGACTGCATGTCAAACGTACTGTGGAGTGGTGAATACACCAGAAAACGTGTTTCTCGAATTAAATAGCTCGAGAAGAGCGATCTAGATGATTCTGCATATTTCTGACTGAAGTCTCACCAATATTATCGCAGAAAATGCATATCTCAGCTTGAAACCAGACGAAAACCAAGATGTCGCCGGTTCTGCATATCAAACGCACTGTGGGGTTGTGAAAACGCCAGAAAACGTGTTACTCGCATTAACTAGCTCGAAAGGAGCGTTCTGGATGATTCTGCATACTTCTCATAGATGAAACACAAAGGTTATCTCAGAAAATGCATATTTCAGCTGGAAACCCCACGAAAACCAAGTTATCGGCGGCTCTACATATCAAACGCACTGCGGAGTGGTCAAAACACCAGAAAACTTGTTTTTTCGCATTAAATAGCTCGAATAGAGCGATCTCGATGATTCTGCATACTTCTGACAGAAGACTCACAAAGATTATCGCAGAAAATGCATATTTCAGCTGGAAACACCACGAAAACCAAGTTATCGGCGGCTCTACATATCAAACGCTCTTTGGAGTGGTCAAAACACCACAAAACTTGTTTTTTCGCATTAAATAGCTCGAAACGAGCGATCTAGATGATTCTGCATACTTCGGACTGACGTCTCACCAATATTATCGCAGAAAATGCATATCTCAGCTTGAAACCCGTCCGAAACCAAGAAATCTCCGGGACTGCATGTCAAACGTACTGTAGAGTGGTGAATACACCAGAAAACGCGTTTCTCGCATTAAATAGCTCGAAAAGAACGATCTAAGTGATTCTACATACTTCTGACAGAAGACTCACCAAGATTATAGCAGAAAATGCATATCTCAGCTGGAAACCTCACGAAAATCAAGATATCGCCGTTTCTGCATATCAAACGCCCTGTGCAGTGATGAAAACACCAGATAACGTGTTTCTCGCATTAAATAGCTCGAATAGAGCGATCTCGATGATTCTGCATACTTCTGACAGAAGACTCACAAAGATTATCGCAGAAAATGCATATTTCAGCTGGAAACACCACGAAAACCAAGTTATCGGCGGCTCTACATATCAAACGCTCTTTGGAGTGGTCAAAACACCACAAAACTTGTTTTTTCGCATTAAATAGCTCGAAACGAGCGATCTAGATGATTCTGCATACTTCGGACTGACGTCTCACCAATACTATCGCAGAAAATGCATATCTCAGCTTGAAACCCGTCCGAAACCAAGAAATCTGCGGGACTGCATGTCAAACGTACTGTAGAGTGGTGAATACACCAGAAAACGCGTTTCTCGCATTAAATAGCTCGAAAAGAACGATCTAAGTGATTCTTCATACTTCTGACTGAAGTCTCACCGAGATTATCGCAGAAAATGCATGTCTCAGCTGGAAACACCGCGAAAATCAAGATATCGCCGGTTCTGCATATCAAACGCACTGTGGAATGTTGAAAACTGCAGAAAACGTGTTTCTCGAATTAAATAGCTCGAGAAGAGCGGTCTAGATGATTCTGCATACTTCTGACTAAAGTCTCACCAATATTATCGCAGAAAATGCATATCTCAGCTTGAAACCCGACCGAAACCAAGATATCTCCGTTTCTGCATGTCAAACGTTCTGTGGAGTGGTCAAAACACCAGAAAACTTGTTTTTTCGCATTCAATAGCTCGAAACGAGCGATCTAGATGATTCTGCATACTTCTGACTGAAGTCTCACCAATATTATCGCAGAAAACGCATATCTCAGCTAGAAACCTCCCGAAAATCAAGATGTCGCCGGTGCTGCATATCAAACCCACTGTGGAGTAGCGAAAACAACCAGATAACGTGTTTCTCGCATTAAATAGCTCGAATAGAGCGATCTCGATGATGCTGCATACTTCTGACAGAAGACTCACCAAGATTATCGTAGAAAATGCATATCTCAGCTGGAAACCCCACGAAAACCAGGATATCGCCGGTTCTGCATATCAGACGCACTGTGGAATGTTGAAAACTGCAGAAAACGTGTTTCTCGCATTAAGTAGCTCGAAACGAGCGATTTAGATGATTCTGCATACTTCTGACTGAAGTCTCACCAATATTATCGCAGAAAATGCATATCTCAGCTTGAAACCTCACGAAAATCAAGATGTCGCCGGTTCTGCATATCAAACGCACTGTGGAGAGGTGAAAACAACCAGATAACGTGTTTCTCGCATTAAATAGTTCGAAAAGGCCGTTCTCGAAGATTCTGCGTACTTCTGACAGATTCTCACCAAGATAATCGTAGAAAATGCATATCTCAGCTTGAAACCCTCCGAAACCAAGAAATCTCCGGGACTGCATGTCAAACGTACTGTGGAGTAGTGAATACACCAGAAAACGTGTTTCTCGCATTAAATAGCTCGAAAAGAGCGATCTAAGTGATTCTTCATACTTCTGACTGAAGTCTCACAGAGATTATCGCAGAAAATGCATGTCTCAGCTGGAAACACCGCGAAAATCAAGATATCGCCGGTTCTGCATATCAAACGCACTGTGGAATGTTGAAAACTGCAGCAAACGTGTTTCTCGCATTAAGAAGCTCGAAACGAGCGATCTAGATGATTCTGCATACATCTGACTGAAGTCTCACCAATATTATCGCAGAAAATGCATATCTCAGCTTGAAACCCGACCGAAACCAAGATATCTCCGTTTCTGCATGTCAAACGTACTGTGGAGTGGTCAATACACCAGAAAACGTGTTTCTCGAATTAAATAGCTCGAGAAGAGCGATCTAGATGATTCTGCATACTTCTGACTGAAGTGTCACCAATATTATCGCAGAAAATGCATATCTCAGCTTGCAACCAGACGAAAACCAAGATGTCGCCGGTTCTGCATATCAAACGCACTGTGGGGTTGTGAAAACGCCAGAAAACGTGTTACTCGCATTAACTAGCTGGCACGGAGCGTTCTGGATGATTCTGCATACTTCTCATAGATGAAACACAAAGATTATCGCAGAAAATGCATATTTCAGCTGGAAACCCCACGAAAACCAAGTTATCGGCGGCTCTACATATCAAACGCTCTTTGGAGTGGTCAAAACACCACAAAACTTGTTTTTTCGCATTAAATAGCTCGAAACGAGCGATCTAGATGATTCTGCATACTTCGGACTGACGTCTCACCAATATTATCGCAGAAAATGCATATCTCAGCTTGAAACCCGTCCGAAACCAAGAAATCTCCGGGACTGCATGTCAAACGTACTGTGGAGTGGTGAATACACCAGAAAACGCGTTTCTCGCATTAAATAGCTCGAAAAGAACGATCTAAGTGATTCTTCATACTTCTGACTGAAGTCTCACCGAGATTATCGCAGAAAATGCATGTCTCAGCTGGAAACACCGCGAAAATCAAGATATCGCCGGTTCTGCATATCAAACGCACTGTGGAATGTTGAAAACTGCAGAAAACGTGTTTCTCGCATTAAGTAGCTCGAAACGAGCGATTTAGATGATTCTGCATACTTCTGACTGAAGTCTCACCAATATTATCGCAGAAAATGCGTATCTCAGCTTGAAACCTCACGAAAATCAAGATGTCGCCGGTTCTGCATATCAAACGCACTGTGGGGTTGAGAAAACACCAGATAACGTGTTTCTCGCATTAAATAGCTCGAGAAGAGCGGTCTAGATGATTCTGCATACTTCTGACAGAAGACTCACCAAGATTATCGTAGAAAATGCATATCTCAGCTGGAAACCCCACGAAAACCAAGATATCGCCGGTTCTGCATATCAGACGCACTGTGGAATGTTGAAAACTGCAGAAAACGTGTTTCTCGCATTAAGTAGCTCGAAACGAGCGATTTAGATGATTCTGCATACTTCTGACTGAAGTCTCACCAATATTATCGCAGAAAATGCGTATCTCAGCTTGAAACCTCACGAAAATCAAGATGTCGCCGGTTCTGCATATCAAACGCACTGTGGGGTTGTGAAAACACCAGATAACGTGTTTCTCGCATTAAATAGCTCGAGAAGAGCGATCTAGATGATTCTGCATACTTCTGACTGAAGTCTCACCAATATTATCGCAGAAAACGCATATCTCAGCTAGAAACCTCACGAAAACCAAGATATCGCCGGTTCTGCATATCAAACGCCCTGTGGAGTGATGAAAACACCAGATAACGTGTTTCTCGCATTAAATAGCTCGAGAAGAGCGATCTAGATGATTCTGCATACTTCTGACTGAAGTCTCACCAATATTATGGCAGAAAATGCATATCTCAGCTTGAAACCAGACGAAAACCAAGTTGTCGCCGGTTCTGCATATCAAACGCACTGTGGGGTGGTGAAAACGCCAGAAAACGTGTTACTCGCATTAACTAGCTCGAAAGGAGCGTTCTGGATGATTCTGCATACTTCTCATAGATGAAACACAAAGATTATCGCAGAAAATGCATATTTCAGCTGGAAACCCCACGAAAACCAAGTTATCGGCGGCTCTACATATCAAACGCACTGCGGAGTGGTCAAAACACCAGAAAACTTGTTTTTTC
The DNA here is from genome assembly GCA_951804975.1 of Anthophora plumipes. Taxonomy (NCBI): domain Eukaryota; kingdom Metazoa; phylum Arthropoda; class Insecta; order Hymenoptera; family Apidae; genus Anthophora; species Anthophora plumipes. The sequence goes on from CATORF010000448.1 coordinate 1,382,968, forward strand.
GCATTAAATAGCTCGAAACGAGCGATCTAGATGATTCTGCATACTTCTGACTGAAGTCTCACCAATATTATCGCAGAAAACGCATATCTCAGCTAGAAACCTCACGAAAACCAAGATATCGCCGGTTCTGCATATCAAACGCCCTGTGGAGTGATGAAAACACCAGATAACGTGTTTCTCGCATTAAATAGCTCGAGAAGAGCGATCTAGATTATTCTGCATACTTCTGACTGAAGTCTCACCAATATTATCGCAGAAAATGCATATCTCAGCTTGAAACCAGACGAAAACCAAGTTGTCGCCGGTTCTGCATATCAAACGCACTGTGGGGTGGTGAAAACGCCAGAAAACGTGTTACTCGCATTAACTAGCTCTAAAGGAGCGTTCTGGATGATTCTGCATACTTCTCATAGATGAAACACAAAGATTATCGCAGAAAATGCATATTTCAGCTGGAAACCCCACGAAAACCAAGTTATCGGCGGCTCTACATATCAAACGCACTGCGGAGTGGCCAAAACACCAGAAAACTTGTTTTTTCGCATTAAATAGCTCGAAACGAGCGATCTAGATGATTCTGCATACTTCTGACTGAAGTCTCACCAATATTATCGCAGAAAACGCATATCTCAGCTAGAAACCTCACGAAAACCAAGATATCGCCGGTTCTGCATATCAAACGCCCTGTGGAGTGATGAAAACACCAGATAACGTGTTTCTCGCATTAAATAGCTCGAATAGAGCGATCTCGATGATTCTGCATACTTCTGACAGAAGACTCACAAAGATTATCGCAGGAAATACATATCTCAGCTTGAAACCCGACCGAAACCAAGATATCTCCGTTTCTCCGTGTCAAACGTACTGTGAAGTGGTCAATACACCAGAAAACGTGTTTCTCGAATTAAATAGCTCGAGAAGAGCGATCTAGATGATTCTGCATACTTCTGACTGAAGTCTCACCAATATTATCGCAGAAAATGCATATCTCAGCTTGTAACCCGACGAAAACCAAGATGTCGCCGGTTCTGTATATCAAACGCACTGTGGGGTGGTGAAAACTCCAGAAAACGTGTTACTCGCATTAACTAGCTCGAAAAGAGCGTTCTGGATGATTCTGCATACTTCTCATAGATGAAGCACAGAGATATTCGCAGAAAATGCATATTTCAGCTGGAACATCCACGAAAACCAAGTTATCGGCGGCTCTACATATCAAACGCACTGTGGAGTGGTCAAAACACCAGAAAACTTGTTTTTTCGCATTAAATAGCTCGAAACGAGCGATCTAGATGACTCTGCATACTTCTGACTGAAGTCTCACCAAGATTATCGCAGAAAATGCATATCTCAGCTTGAAACCCGACCGAAACCGAGGTATCTCTGTTTCTGCATGTCAAGCGCACTGTGGAATGGTGAAAACACCAGATTACGTGTTTCTCGCATTAAATAGGTCGAAACGAGCGATCTCGATGATTAAGCATACTTCGGACAGAAGTCTCACCATGATTATCGCAGAAAATGCATATCTGAGCTTGAAACCCCACGAAAACCAAGATATCGTCGGTTCTGCATATCATACGCACTGTGGAGTGCTGAAAACACCAGATAACGTGTTTCTCGCATTAAATAGGTCGAAAAGAGCGATCTCGATGTTTCTGCATACTTCGGACAGAGGTCTCACCAAGATTATCGCAGAAAATGCATATCTCAGCTGGAAACCCCACGAAAACCAAGATATCTACTGTTGTGCATATCCAACGAACTGTGGAGTGGTGAAAACCCCAGAAAACGTGTTTCTCGCATTAAATAACTCGAAAAGGGCGCTCTCGATGTTTCTGCATACTTCGGACAGGTGATTCACCAAGCTTATCGAAGAAAACGCATATCTCAGCTTGATACCCGACGAAAACCAAAATATCTCCGGTTCTGCATATCCAACGCATTGTGGAGTGGTGAAAACAACCAGATAACGTGTTTCTCGCATTAAATAGCTCGAAAAGAGCGATCCCGATGATTCTGCATACTTCTGACAGAAGTCTCACCAAGATTATCGTAGAAAATGCATATCTCAGCTTGAAACCCGACGAAATCCAAGATATCACCGGTTCTGCATATCAAACGCACTGTGCATTGGTGAAAACACCAGATAACGTGTTCCTCGCATTAAGTAGCTCGAAAAGAGCTATCTCGAAGTTTCTGCATACTTCTGACAGAAGTCTCACCATGATTATTGTAGAAAATGCATATCTCATCTTGAAACCCGACGAAATCCAAGATGTCGCCGGTTCTGCATATCAAACGCACTGTGGAGTGGTGAATACACCAGAAAACGTGTTTCTCGCATTAAATAGCTCGAAACGAGCGATCCATATGATTCTGCATACTTCTGACAGAAGACTCACCAAGATTATCGCAGAAAATGCATACCTCAGCTTGAAACACCACGAAAATCAAGATATCGCCGGTTCTGCATATCAAACGCACTGTGGGGTGGCGAAAACACCAGAAAACGTGTTTCTCGCATTATATAGCTCGGAAAGAGCGATCTAGATGATTCTGCATACTTCTGACTGAAGTCTCACCAAGATTATCGCAGAAAATGCATATCTCAGCTTGAAACCTCACGAAAACCAAGCTATCTCCGGTTCTGCATATCAAACGCACTGTGGGGTGGCGAAAACACCAGAAAACGTGTTTCTCGCATTAAATAGCTCGAAAAGAGCGATCTAGATGATTCTGCATACTTCTGACTGAAGCCTCACCAAGATTATCGCAGAAAATGCATATCTCAGCTTGAAACCTCACGAAATCCAAGTTATCTCCGGTTCTGCACATGAAACGGACTGTGGAGTGGTGAAAACTCCAGAAAACGTGTTTCTCGCATTAAATAGCTCGATACGAGCGATCCAGATGATTCTGCATACTTCTGACTGAAGTCTCACCAAGATTATTGCAGAAAATGCATGTCTCAGCTTGAAACCTCACTAAAATCAAGATGTCGCCGGTTCTGCATATCAAACGCACTGTGGAGTGGTGAAAACAACCAGATAACGGGTTTCTCGGATTAAGTAGATCGCAAAGAGCGATCTCGAAGATTCTCCATACTTCTGACAGAAGTCTCACCATGATTATCGTAGAAAATGCATATCTCAGCTTGAAACCCGACCGAAACCAAGATATCTCCGGTTCTGCATGTCAAACGTACTGTGGAGTGGTGAATACACCAGAAAACGTGTTTCTCGCATTAAATAGCTCGAAACGAGTGATCCCGATGATTCTGCATACTTCTGACTGAAGTCTCACCAAGATTATCGCAGAAAATGCATATCTCAGCATGAAACCTCACGAAAACCAAGTCATCTCCGGTTCTGCATGTCCAACGTACTGTGGAGTGGTGAATACACCAGAAAACGTGTGTCTCGCATTAAATAGCTCGAAACGAGCGATCTAGATGATTCAGCATACTTCTGACAGAAGTCTCACCAAAATTATCGTAGAATCTGCATATCTCAGCTTGAACCGCGACGAAATTCAAGATGTCGCCGGTTCTGCATATCAAACGCACTGTGGAGTGGTGAAAACACCAGATAACGTGTTTCTTGCATTAAGTAGCTCGAAAAGAGCGATCTCGAAGGTTCTGCATACTTCTGACAGAAGTCTCATCAAGATTATCGTAGAATATGCATATCTCAGCTTGAAACCCGACGAAATCCAAGATGTCGCCGGTTCTGCTTATCAAACGCACTGTGGAGTGGTGAATACACCAGAAAACGTGTGTCTCGCATTAAATAGCTCGAAACGAGCGATCTAGATGATTCAGCATACTTCTGACAGAAGTCTCACCAAAATTATCGTAGAATCTGCATATCTCAGCTTGAACCGCGACGAAATTCAAGATGTCGCCGGTTCTGCATATCAAACGCACTGTGGAGTGGTGAAAACACCAGATAACGTGTTTCTTGCATTAACTAGCTCGAAAAGAGCGATCTCGAAGGTTCTGCATACTTCTGACAGAAGTCTCATCAAGATTATCGTAGAATATGCATATCTCAGCTTGAACCCCGACGAAATCCAATATGTCGCCGGTTCTGCATATCCAACGAACTGTGGTGTGGTGAAAACCCCAAAAAACGTGTTTCTCGCATTAAATAGCTCAAAAAGAGCGATCTCGATGATTCTGCACACTTCGGACAGAAGTCTCACCAAGATTATCGAAGACAATGCATATCTCAGCTTGAAACCCCACGAAAACCAAGATATCGCCGGTTCTGCATATCATACGCACTGTGGAGTGGTGAAAACACCAGATAACGTGTTTCTCGCATTAAGGATGTCGAAACGAGCGATCTCGATGATTAAGCATACTTCGGACAGAAGTCTCACCAAGATTATCGTAAAAAATGCATATCTCAGCTTGAAACCCCACGAAAACCCATATATCGCTGGTTCTGCATATCAAACGCACTGTGGGTGTGCTGAAAACACCCGATAACGTGTTTCTCGCATTAAATAGCTCGAAAAGAGCGATCTCGATGATTCTGCACACTTCGGACAGAAGTCTCAGCAAGATTATCCCAGACAATGCATATCTCAGCTTGAAACCCCACGAAAACCAAGATATCGCCGGTTCTGCATATCATACGCACTGTGGAGTGGTGAAAACACCAGATAACGTGTTTCTCGCATTAAATATGTCGAAACGAGCGATCTCGATGATTAAGCATACTTCGGACAGAAGTCTCACCAAGATTATCGTAAAAAATGCATATCTCAGCTTGAAACCCCACGAAAACACAGATATCGCTGGTTCTGCATATCAAACGCACTGTGGAGTGGTGAAAACACCAGATAACGTGTTTCTCGCATTAAATAGCTCGAAAAGAGCGATCTAGATGATTCAGCATACTTCCGACAGAAGTCTCACCAAGTTTATCGTAGAAAATGCATATCTCAGATTGAAACCCCACGAAAACCCAGATATCGCCGGTTCTGCATATCATACGCACTGTGGAGTGATGAAAACACCAGATAACGTGTTTCTCGCATTAAATATGTCGAAACGAGCGATCTCGATGATTAAGCATACTTCGAACAGAAGTCTCACCAAGATTATCGTAAAAAATGCATATCTCAGCTTGAAACCCCACGAAAACACAGATATCGCTGGTTCTGCATATCAAACGCACTGTGGAGTGGTGAAAACACCAGATAACGTGTTTCTCGCATTAAATAGCTCGAAAAGAGCGATCTAGATGATTCAGCATACTTCCGACAGAAGTCTCACCAAGTTTATCGTAGAAAATGCATATCTCAGATTGAAACCCCACGAAAACCCAGATATCGCCGGTTCTGCATATCATACGCACTGTGGAGTGATGAAAACACCAGATAACGTGTTTCTCGCATTAAATATGTCGAAACGAGCGATCTCGATGATTAAGCATACTTCGAACAGAAGTCTCACCAAGATTATCGTAAAAAATGCATATCTCAGCTTGAAACCCCACGAAAACCCAGATATCGCTGGTTCTGCATATCCAACGCCCTGTGGAGTGCTGAAAACACCCGATAACGTGTTTCTCGCATTAAATAGCTCGAAAAGAGCGATCTCGAAGATTCAGCATACTTCGGACAGAAGTCTCTCCAAGGTTATCGTAGAAAATGCATATCTAAGCTTGAAACCCCACGAAAACACAGATATCGCTGGTTCTGCATATCAAACGCACTGTGGAGTGGTGAAAACACCAGATAACGTGTTTCTCGCATTAAATAGCTCGAAAAGAGCGATCTAGATGATTCAGCATACTTCCGACAGAAGTCTCACCAAGTTTATCGTAGAAAATGCATATCTCAGATTGAAACCCCACGAAAACCCAGATATCGCTGGTTCTGCATATCGAACGCACTGTGGAGTGCTGAAAACACCCGATAACGTGTTTCTCGCATTAAATAGCTCGAAAAGAGCGATCTCGATGATTCTGCATACTTCGGACAGAAGTCTCACCAAGATTATCGTAAAAAATGCATATCTCAGCTTGAAACCCCACGAAAACCAAGATATCGCTGGTTTTGCATATCAAACGCACTGTGGAGTGGTGAAAACACCAGATAACGTGTTTCTCGCATTAAATAGCTCGAAAAGAGCGATCTAGATGATTCAGCATACTTCCGACAGAAGACTCACGAAGATTATCGCAGACAATGCATATCTCAGCATGAAACCTCACGAAAATCAAGATGTCGCCGGTTCTGCATATCAAACGCACTGTGGAGTGGTGAAAACAACCAGATAACGTGTTTCTCGCATTAAATAGCCCGAAACGGGCGATCTAGATGATTCTGCATACTTCTGACTGAAGTCTCACCAATATTATCGCAGAAAATGCATATCTCAGCTTGAAACCCCTCGAAAATCAAGATGTCGCCGTTTCTGCATATCAAACGCACTGTGGAGTGGTGAAAAAAACCAGAAAACGTGTTTCTCGCATTAAATAGCTCGAATAGAGCGATCTCGATTATTCTGCATACTTCTGACAGAAGACTCACCAAGATTATCGCAGAAAGTGCATATCTCAGCTGGAAACCCCACGAAAACCAAGATATCGTCGGTTCTGCATATCAGACGCACTGTGGAGTGGTGAAAACAACCAGAAAACGTGTTTCTCTCATTAAATAGCTCGAAAAGAGCGATCTAGATGATTCTGCATACTTCTTACTGAAGTCTCACCAAGATTATTGCAGAAAATGCATATCTCAGCTAGAAACCTCACGAAAAGCAAGATGTCGCCGGTTCTGCATATCAAACGCACTGTGGGGTGGTGAAAACACCAGAAAACATGTTTCTCGCATTAACTAGCTAGAAAAGAGCGATCTCGATGATTCTTCATACTTCTCCTAGATGAAACACCAAGATTATCGCAGAAAATGCATATTTCAGCTGGAAACCCCGCGAAAACCAAGATATCGCCGGTTCTGCATATCAGACGCACTGTGGAATGTTGAAAACACCAGAAAACGTGTTTCTCGCATTAACTAGCTCGAAAAGAGAGTTCTCGATGATTCTGCATACTTCTCATAGATGAAACACCAAGATTATCGCAGAAAATGCATATCTCAGCTTGAAACCCGACGAATTCCAAGATGTCGCCGGTTCTGCATATCAAACGCACTGTGGAGTGGTGAAAACACCAGATGACGTGTTTCTCGCATTAAAGAGCTCGAAAAGAGCGATCTCGATGATTCTGCATACTTCTGACAGAACACTCACCAAGATTATCGCAGAAAATGCATATCTCAGCTGGAAACACCACGAAAATCAAGATATCGCCGGTTCTGCATATCAAACGCACTGTGGAGTGGTGAAAACACCAGATAACGTGTTTCTCGCATTAAATAGCTCGAAAAGAGCGATCTCGATGATTCTGCATACTTCTGACAGAACACTCACCAAGATTATCGCAGAAAATGCATATCTCAGCTGGAAACCCCGCGAAAACCAAGATATCGCCGGTTCTGCATATCAGACGCACTGTGGAATGTTGAAAACACCAGAAAACCTGTTTCTCGCATTAACTAGCTCGAAAAGAGAGTTGTCGAATATTCTGCATACTTCTCATAGATGAAACACCAAGATTATCGCAGAAAATGCATATTTCAGCAGGAAACCCCACAAAAACCAAGTTATCGGCGGCTCTACATATCAAACGCACTGTGGAGTGGTCAAAGCACCAGAAAACTTGTTTTTTCGCATTAAATAGATCGAAACGAGCGATCTAGATGATTCTGCTAATTTCTGACAGATTCTCAACAAGATTATCGTAGAAAATGCATATCTCAGCTTGAAACCCGACCGAAACCAAGATATCTCCGGTTCTGCATGTCAAACGTACTGTGGAGTGGGGAATACACCAGAAAACGTGTTTCTCGCATTAAGTAGCTCGAAACGAGCGATCTAGATGATTCTGCATACTTCTGACAGAAGTCTCACCAAGACTACCGTAGAAAATGCATATCTCAGCTTGAAACCCGACCGAAACCATGATATCTGCGGTTCTGCATGTCAAACATACTGTGCAGTGGTGAATACACCAGATAACGTGTTTCTCGCATTAAATATCTCCAAACGAGCGATCTAGATGATTCTGCATACTTCTAACTGAAGTCTCACCAAGATGATAGCAGAAAATGAATATCTTAGCTTGAACACTCACTAAAATCAAGTTGTCGCCGGTTCTGCATATCAAACGCACTGTGGAGTGGTCAATACAGCATATAACGTGTTTCTCGCATTAACTAGCTCGAAAAGAGAGTTCTCGATGATTCTGCATACTTCTCATAGATGAAACACCAAGATTATCGCAGAAAATGCATATCTCAGCTTGAAACCCGACGAAATCCAAGATGTCGCCGGTTCTGCATATCAAACGCACTGTGGAGTGGTGAAAACACCAGATGACGTGTTTCTCGCATTAAAGAGCTCGAAAAGATCGATCTCGATGATTCTGCATACTTCTGACAGAACACTCACCAAGATTATCGCAGAAAATGCATATCTCAGCTTGAAACCCGACGAAAACCACGATGTCGCCGGTTCTGCATATCAAACGCACTGTGGGGTGGTGAAAATACCAGAAAACGTGTTTCTCGCATTAAATAGCTCGAAAAGAGCGATCTAGATGGTTCTGCATACTTCTTACAGAAGACTCACCAAGATTATCGCAGAAAATGCATATCTCAGCTGGAAACCCCGCGAAAACCAAGATATCGCCGGTTCTGCATATCAGACGCACTGTGGAGTGGTGAAAACAACCAGAAAACGTGTTTCTCGCATTAAATAGCTCGAATAGAGCGATCTCGATTATTCTGCATACTTCTGACAGAAGACTCACCAAGATTATCGCAGAAAGTGCATATCTCAGCTGGAAACCCCACGAAAACCAAGATATCGCCGGTTCTGCATATCAGACGCACTGTGGAGTGGTGAAAACAACCAGAAAACGTGTTTCTCGCATTAAATAGCTCGAAAAGGGCGATCTAGATGATTCTGCATACTTCTTACTGAAGTCTCACCAAGATTATTGCAGAAAATGCATATCTCAGCTAGAAACCTCACGAAAAGCAAGATGTCGCCGGTTCTGCATATCAAACGCACTGTGGGGTGGTGAAAACACCAGAAAACATGTTTCTCGCATTAACTAGCTAGAAAAGAGCGATCTCGATGATTCTGCATACTTCTCCTAGATGAAACACCAAGATTATCGCAGAAAATGCATATTTCAGCTGGAAACCCCGCGAAAACCAAGATATCGCCGGTTCTGCATATCAGACGCACTGTGGAATGTTGAAAACACCAGAAAACGTGTTTCTCGCATTAACTAGCTCGAAAAGAGAGTTCTCGATGATTCTGCATACTTCTCATAGATGAAACACCAAGATTATCGCAGAAAATGCATATCTCAGCTTGAAACCCGACGAATTCCAAGATGTCGCCGGTTCTGCATATCAAACGCACTGTGGAGTGGTGAAAACACCAGATGACGTGTTTCTCGCATTAAAGAGCTCGAAAAGAGCGATCTCGATGATTCTGCATACTTCTGACAGAACACTCACCAAGATTATCGCAGAAAATGCATATCTCAGCTGGAAACACCACGAAAATCAAGATATCGCCGGTTCTGCATATCAAACGCACTGTGGAGTGGTGAAAACACCAGATAACGTGTTTCTCGCATTAAATAGATCGAAACGAGCGATCTAGATGATTCTGCTAATTTCTGACAGATTCTCAACAAGATTATCGTAGAAAATGCATATCTCAGCTTGAAACCCGACCGAAACCAAGATATCTCCGGTTCTGCATGTCAAACGTACTGTGGAGTGGGGAATACACCAGAAAACGTGTTTCTCGCATTAAGTAGCTCGAAACGAGCGATCTAGATGATTCTGCATACTTCTAACTGAAGTCTCACCAAGATGATAGCAGAAAATGAATATCTTAGCTTGAACACTCACTAAAATCAAGTTGTCGCCGGTTCTGCATATCAAACGCACTGTGGAGTGGTCAATACAGCATATAACGTGTTTCTCGCATTAAATAGCTCGAAACGAGCGATCTAGATGATTCTGCATACTTCTGACTGACGTCTCACCAATATTATCGCAGAAAATGCATATCTCAGCTTGAAACCTCACTAAAATCAAGATGTCGCCGGTTCTGCATATCAAAGGCACTGTGGAGTGGTCAATACAGCAGATAACGTGTTTCTCGCATTAAATAGCTCGAAACGAGCGATCTAGATGATTCTGCATACTTCTGACTGAAGTCTCACCAATATTATCGCAGAAAATGCATATTTCAGCTGGAAACCCGACCGAAACCAAGATATCTCCGGTTCTGCATGTCAAACGTACTGTGCAGTGGTGAATACACCAGATAACGTGTTTCTCGCATTAAATATCTCGAAACGAGCGATCTAGATGATTCTGCATACTTCTGACTGAAGTATCACCAATATTATCGCAGAAAATGCATATTTCAGCTGAAAACCCCACGAAAACCAAGTTATCGGCGGCTCTACATATCAAACGCACTGTGGAGTGGTCAATACAGCAGATAACGTGTTTCTCGCATTAAATAGCTCGAAACGAGCGATCTAGATGTTTCTGCATACTTCTGACTGAAGTCTCACCAATATTATCGCAGAAAATGCATATCTCAGTTTGAAACCCGACGAAATCCAAGATGCCGCCGGTTCTGCATATCAAACGCACTGTGGAGTGGTGAAAACAACCAGATAACGTGTTTCTCGCATTAAATAGATCGAAACGAGCGATCTAGATGATTCTGCATTCTTGTGACAGATTCTCACCAAGATTATCGTAGAAAATGCATATCTCAGCTTGAAACCCGACCGAAACCAAGATGTAGCCGGTTCTGCATATCAAACGCACTGTGGGGTGGTGAAAACACCAGAAAACGTGTTTCTCGCATTAACTAGGTCGAAAAGAGCGATCTCGATGATTCTGCATACTTCTGACAGATTCTCACCAAGATTATCGTAGAAAATGCATATCTCAGCTTGAAACCTCACGATAATCAAGATGTCGCCGGTTCTGCATATCAAACGCACTGCGGAGTGGTGAAAACAACCAGATAACGAGTTTGTCGCATTAAATAGCTCGAAACGAGCGATCTAGATGATTCTGCAGTCTTCTGACTGAAGTCTCACCAATATTATCGCAGAAAATGAATATCTCAGCTTGAAACCCGACGAAATCCAAGATGCCGCCGGTTCTGCATATCAAACGCACTGTGGAGTGGTGAAAACAACCAGATAACGTGTTTCTCGCATTAAATAGATCGAAACGAGCGATCTAGATGATTCTGCATACTTCTGACAGATTCTCACCAAGATTATCGCAGACAATGCATATCTCAGCTTGAAACCCCACGAAAACCAAGATATCGCCGGTTCTGCATATCAGACGCACTGTGGAATGTTGAAAACACCAGAAAACCTGTTTCTCGCATTAAGTAGCTCGAAACGAGCGATCTAGATGATTCTGCTAATTTCTGACAGATTCTCAACAAGATTATCGTAGAAAATGCATATCTCAGCTTGAAACCCGACCGAAACCAAGATATCGCCGGTTCTGCATATCAAACGCACTGTGGAGTGGTGAAAACACCAGATAACGTGTTTCTCGCATTAAATAGATCGAAACGAGCGATCTAGATGATTCTGCTAATTTCTGACAGATTCTCAACAAGATTATCGTAGAAAATGCATATCTCAGCTTGAAACCCGACCGAAACCAAGATATCTCCGGTTCTGCATGTCAAACGTACTGTGGAGTGGGGAATACACCAGAAAACGTGTTTCTCGCATTAAGTAGCTCGAAACGAGCGATCTAGATGATTCTGCATACTTCTAACTGAAGTCTCACCAAGATGATAGCAGAAAATGAATATCTTAGCTTGAACACTCACTAAAATCAAGTTGTCGCCGGTTCTGCATATCAAACGCACTGTGGAGTGGTCAATACAGCATATAACGTGTTTCTCGCATTAAATAGCTCGAAACGAGCGATCTAGATGATTCTGCATACTTCTGACTGACGTCTCACCAATATTATCGCAGAAAATGCATATCTCAGCTTGAAACCTCACTAAAATCAAGATGTCGCCGGTTCTGCATATCAAAGGCACTGTGGAGTGGTCAATACAGCAGATAACGTGTTTCTCGCATTAAATAGCTCGAAACGAGCGATCTAGATGATTCTGCATACTTCTGACTGAAGTCTCACCAATATTATCGCAGAAAATGCATATTTCAGCTGGAAACCCGACCGAAACCAAGATATCTCCGGTTCTGCATGTCAAACGTACTGTGCAGTGGTGAATACACCAGATAACGTGTTTCTCGCATTAAATATCTCGAAACGAGCGATCTAGATGATTCTGCATACTTCTGACTGAAGTATCACCAATATTATCGCAGAAAATGCATATTTCAGCTGAAAACCCCACGAAAACCAAGTTATCGGCGGCTCTACATATCAAACGCACTGTGGAGTGGTCAATACAGCAGATAACGTGTTTCTCGCATTAAATAGCTCGAAACGAGCGATCTAGATGATTCTGCATACTTCTGACTGAAGTCTCACCAATATTATCGCAGAAAATGCATATCTCAGTTTGAAACCCGACGAAATCCAAGATGCCGCCGGTTCTGCATATCAAACGCACTGTGGAGTGGTGAAAACAACCAGATAACGTGTTTCTCGCATTAAATAGATCGAAACGAGCGATCTAGATGATTCTGCATTCTTGTGACAGATTCTCACCAAGATTATCGTAGAAAATGCATATCTCAGCTTGAAACCCGACCGAAACCAAGATGTCGCCGGTTCTGCATATCAAACGCACTGTGGGGTGGTGAAAACACCAGAAAACGTGTTTCTCGCATTAACTAGGTCGAAAAGAGCGATCTCGATGATTCTGCATACTTCTGACAGATTCTCACCAAGATTATCGTAGAAAATGCATATCTCAGCTTGAAACCTCACGATAATCAAGATGTCGCCGGTTCTGCATATCAAACGCACTGCGGAGTGGTGAAAACAACCAGATAACGAGTTTGTCGCATTAAATAGCTCGAAACGAGCGATCTAGATGATTCTGCAGTCTTCTGACTGAAGTCTCACCAATATTATCGCAGAAAATGAATATCTCAGCTTGAAACCCGACGAAATCCAAGATGCCGCCGGTTCTGCATATCAAACGCACTGTGGAGTGGTGAAAACAACCAGATAACGTGTTTCTCGCATTAAATAGATCGAAACGAGCGATCTAGATGATTCTATATACTTCTGACAGATTCTCACCAAGATTATCGCAGACAATGCATATCTCAGCTTGAAACCCCACGAAAACCAAGATATCGCCGGTTCTGCATATCAGACGCACTGTGGAATGTTGAAAACACCAGAAAACCTGTTTCTCGCATTAAGTAGCTCGAAACGAGCGATCTAGATGATTCTGCTAATTTCTGACAGATTCTCAACAAGATTATCGTAGAAAATGCATATCTCAGCTTGAAACCCGACCGAAACCAAGATATCTCCGGTTCTGCATGTCAAACGTACTGTGGAGTGGGGAATACACCAGAAAACGTGTTTCTCGCATTAAGTAGCTCGAAACGAGCGATCTAGATGATTCTGCATACTTCTGACAGAAGTCTCACCAAGACTACCGTAGAAAATGCATATCTCAGCTTGAAACCCGACCGAAACCATGATATCTGCGGTTCTGCATGTCAAACATACTGTGCAGTGGTGAATACACCAGATAACGTGTTTCTCGCATTAAATATCTCCAAACGAGCGATCTAGATGATTCTGCATACTTCTAACTGAAGTCTCACCAAGATGATAGCAGAAAATGAATATCTTAGCTTGAACACTCACTAAAATCAAGTTGTCGCCGGTTCTGCATATCAAACGCACTGTGGAGTGGTCAATACAGCATATAACGTGTTTCTCGCATTAACTAGCTCGAAAAGAGAGTTCTCGATGATTCTGCATACTTCTCATAGATGAAACACCAAGATTATCGCAGAAAATGCATATCTCAGCTTGAAACCCGACGAAATCCAAGATGTCGCCGGTTCTGCATATCAAACGCACTGTGGAGTGGTGAAAACACCAGATGACGTGTTTCTCGCATTAAAGAGCTCGAAAAGAGCGATCTAGATGGTTCTGCATACTTCTTACAGAAGACTCACCAAGATTATCGCAGAAAATGCATATCTCAGCTGGAAACCCCGCGAAAACCAAGATATCGCCGGTTCTGCATATCAGACGCACTGTGGAATTTTGAAAACACCAGAAAACGTGTTTCTCGCATTAAATAGCTCGAAAAGAGCGATCTAGATGATTCTGCATACTTTTGACTGAAGTCTCACCATTATTATCGCAGAAAATGCATATCTCAGCTTGAAACCCGACGAAAACCACGATGTCGCCGGTTCTGCATATCAAACGCACTGTGGGGTGGTGAAAATACCAGAAAACGTGTTTCTCGCATTAAATAGCTCGAAAAGAGCGATCTAGATGATTCTGCATACTTCTCATAGATGAAACACCAAGATTATCGCAGAAAATGCATATCTCAGCTTGAAACCCGACGAAATCCAAGATGTCGCCGGGTCTCCATATCAAACGCACTGTGGAGTGGTGAAAACACCAGATGACGTGTTTCTCGCATTAAAGAGCTCGAAAAGAGCGATCTCGATGATTCTGCATACTTCTGACAGAACACTCACCAAGATTATCGCAGAAAATGCATATCTCAGCTGGAAACACCACGAAAATCAAGATATCGCCGGTTCTGCATATCAAACGCACTGTGGGGTGGTGAAAATACCAGAAAACGTGTTTCTCGCGTTAAATAGCTCGAGAAGAGCGATCTAGATGATTCTGCATACTTTTGACTGAAGTCTCACCAATATTATCGCAGAAAATGCATATCTCAGCATGAAACCTCACGAAAATCAAGATGTCGCCGTTTCTGCATATCAAACGCACTGTGGAGTGGTGAAAACAACCAGATAACGTGTTTCTCGCATTAAATAGCCCGAAACGGGCGATCTAGA
The DNA here is from genome assembly GCA_951804975.1 of Anthophora plumipes. Lineage (NCBI taxonomy): Eukaryota > Metazoa > Arthropoda > Insecta > Hymenoptera > Apidae > Anthophora > Anthophora plumipes. Next base: position 1,398,126 of record CATORF010000448.1, read on the forward strand.
TGATTCTGCATACTTCTGACTGAAGTCTCACCAATATTATCGCAGAAAATGCATATCTCAGCTTGAAACCCCACGAAAACCAAGATATCGCCGGTTCTGCAAATCATACGCACTGTGGAGTGGCGAAAACACCAGATAACGTGTTTCTCGCATTAAATAGGTCCAAACCAGCGATCTCGATGATTCTGCATACTTCGGACAGAAGTCTCACCAAGATTATCGCAGAAAATGCATATCTGAGCTTGAAACCCCAAGAAAACCCAGATGTCGCTGGTTCTGCATATCAAACGCACTGTGGAGTGCTGAAAACACCAGATAACGTGTTTCTCGCATTAAATAGCTCGAAAAGAGCGATCTCGATGATTCTGCATACTTCTGACAGAACACTCACCAAGATTATCGCAGAAAATGCATATCTCAGCTTGAAACCCGACGAATTCCAAGATGTCGCCGCTTCTGCATATCAAACGCACTGTGGAGTGGTGAAAACACCAGATGACGTGTTTCTCGCATTAAAGAGCTCGAAAAGAGCGATCTCGATGATTCTGCATACTTCTGACAGAACACTCACCAAGATTATCGCAGAAAATGCATATCTCAGCTGGAAACACCACGAAAATCAAGATATCGCCGGTTCTGCATATCAAACGCACTGTGGAGTGGTGAAAACACCAGATAACGTGTTTCTCGCATTAAATAGCTCGAAAAGAGCGATCTCGATGATTCTGCATACTTCTGACAGAACACTCACCAAGATTATCGCAGAAAATGCATATCTCAGCTGGAAACCCCGCGAAAACCAAGATATCGCCGGTTCTGCATATCAGACGCACTGTGGAATGTTGAAAACACCAGAAAACCTGTTTCTCGCATTAACTAGCTCGAAAAGAGAGTTGTCGAATATTCTGCATACTTCTCATAGATGAAACACCAAGATTATCGCAGAAAATGCATATTTCAGCAGGAAACCCCACAAAAACCAAGTTATCGGCGGCTCTACATATCAAACGCACTGTGGAGTGGTCAAAGCACCAGAAAACTTGTTTTTTCGCATTAAATAGATCGAAACGAGCGATCTAGATGATTCTGCTAATTTCTGACAGATTCTCAACAAGATTATCGTAGAAAATGCATATCTCAGCTTGAAACCCGACCGAAACCAAGATATCTCCGGTTCTGCATGTCAAACGTACTGTGGAGTGGGGAATACACCAGAAAACGTTTTTCTCGCATTAAGTAGCTCGAAACGAGCGATCTAGATGATTCTGCATACTTCTGACAGAAGTCTCACCAAGACTACCGTAGAAAATGCATATCTCAGCTTGAAACCCGACCGAAACCATGATATCTGCGGTTCTGCATGTCAAACATACTGTGCAGTGGTGAATACACCAGATAACGTGTTTCTCGCATTAAATATCTCCAAACGAGCGATCTAGATGATTCTGCATACTTCTAACTGAAGTCTCACCAACATTATCGCAGAAAATGCATATCTCAGCTTGAAACCCCACGAAAACCAAGATATCGCCGGTTCTGCAAATCATACGCACTGTGGAGTGGCGAAAACACCAGATAACGTGTTTCTCGCATTAAATAGGTCCAAACCTGCGATCTCGATGATTAAGCATACTTCGCACAGAAGTCTCATCAAGATTATCGTAAAAAATGCATATCTCAGCTTGAAACCCCAAGAAAACCCAGATGTCGCTGGTTCTGCATATCAAACGCACTGTGGAGTGCTGAAAACACCAGATAACGTGTTTCTCGCATTAAATAGCTCGAAAAGTGCGATCTCGAGTATTCTGCATACTTCGGACAGAAGTCTCACCATGATTATCGTAAAAAATGCATATCTCAGCTTGAAACCCCACGAAAACCAAGATTTCGCTGGTTCGGCATATCAAACGCACTGTGGAGTGGTGAAAACACCAGATAACGTGTTTCTCGCATTAAATAGCTCGAAAAGTGCGATCTCGATGATTCTGCATACTTCGGTCAGAAGTCTCACCAAGATTATCGCAGAAAATGCATATCTGAGCTTGAAACCCCACGAAAACCAAGATATCGCTGGTTCTGCATATCAAACGCACTGTGGAGTGGTGAAAACACCGGATAACTTGTTTCTCGTATTAAATAGCTCAAAAAGAGCGATCTCGATGATTCTGCATACTTCGGACAGAAGTCTCACCAAGATTATCGTAAAAAATGCATATCTCAGCTTGAAACCCCACGAAAACCAAGATATCGCTGGTTCTGCATATCAAACGCTTTGTGGAGTGGTGAAAACACCAGATAACGTGTTTCTCGCATTAAATAGGTCCAAACCAGCGATCTCGATGATTCTGCATACTTCGGACAGAAGTCTCACCAAGATTATCGCAGAAAATGCATATCTGAGCTTGAAACCCCACGAAAACCAAGATATCGCTGGTTCTGCATTTCAAACGCACTGTGGAGTGCTGAAAACACCAGATAACTTGTTTCTCGCATTAAATAGCTCAAAAAGAGCGATCTCGATGATTCTGCATACTTCGGACAGAAGTCTCACCAACATTATCGCAGAAAATGCATATCTCAGCTTGAAACCCCACGAAAACCAAGATATCGCCGGTTCTGCAAATCATACGCACTGTGGAGTGGCGAAAACACCAGATAACGTGTTTCTCGCATTAAATAGGTCCAAACCAGCGATCTCGATGATTCTGCATACTTCGGACAGAAGTCTCACCAAGATTATCGCAGAAAATGCATATCTGAGCTTGAAACCCCAAGAAAACCCAGATGTCGCTGGTTCTGCATATCAAACGCACTGTGGAGTGCTGAAAACACCAGATAACGTGTTTCTCGCATTAAATAGCTCGAAAAGTGCGATCTCGAGTATTCTGCATACTTCGGACAGAAGTCTCACCATGATTATCGTAAAAAATGCATATCTCAGCTTGAAACCCCACGAAAACCAAGATTTCGCTGGTTCGGCATATCAAACGCACTGTGGAGTGGTGAAAACACCAGATAACGTGTTTCTCGCATTAAATAGGTCGAAAAGAGAGATCTCGATGTTTCTGCATACTTCGGACAGAGGTCTCACCAAGATTATGGCAGAAAATGCATATCTCAGCTTGAACCCCCCGAAAACCAAGATATCTCCGGTTCTGCACATCCTACTAACTGTGTTGTGGTGAAAACCCCAGAAAACGTGTTTCTCGCATTAAATAGCTCGAAAAGAGCGCTGTTGATGTTTCTGCATACTTCGGACAGATGTTTCACCAAGATTATCGTAGAAAATGCATATCTCAACTTGAAACCCGACGAAAACCAAACATCGCCGGATCTGCATATCAATCCAACTGTGGAGTGGTGAAAACTCCAGACAACGTGTTTCTCGCATTAAATAGATCGAAAAGTGCGATCTCGATGATTGTGCATACTTCCAACAGAAGTCTCACTATCATTATCGAAGAAAATGCATATCTCTGCTAGAAGCCCCACGAAATCCAAGATATCTCCTGTTCTGCGTATCCAACGAACTGTGGAGTGGTGAAAACCCCAGATAACGTGTTTCTCGCATTAAATAGGTCCAAACGAGCGATCTCGATGATTAAGCATACTTCGGACAGAAGTCTCATCAAGATTATCGTGAAAAATGCATATCTCAGCTTGAAACCCCACGAAAACCAAGATATCGCTGGTTCTGCATTTCAAACGCACTGTGGAGTGCTGAAAACACCAGATAACTTGTTTCTCGCATTAAATAGCTCAAAAACAGCGATCTCGATGATTCTGCATACTTCGGACAGAAGTCTCACCAACATTATCGCAGAAAATGCATATCTCAGCTTGAAACCCCACGAAAACCAAGATATCGCCGGTTCTGCAAATCATACGCACTGTGGAGTGGCGAAAACACCAGATAACGTGTTTCTCGCATTAAATAGGTCCAAACCAGCGATCTCGATGATTCTGCATACTTCGGACAGAAGTCTCACCAAGATTATCGCAGAAAATGCATATCTGAGCTTGAAACCCCAAGAAAACCCAGATGTCGCTGGTTCTGCATATCAAACGCACTGTGGTGTGCTGAAAACACCAGATAACGTGTTTCTCGCATTAAATAGCTCGAAAAGTGCGATCTCGAGTATTCTGCATACTTCGGACAGAAGTCTCACCATGATTATCGCAGAAAATGCTTATCTCAGCTTGAAACCCGACCGAAACCAAGATATCTCCGGTTCTGCATATCAAACGCACTGTGGGGTGGCGAAAACATCAAAAAACGTGTTTCTCGCATTAAATAGCTCGAAAAGAGCGATCTAGATGATTCTGCATACTTCAGACTGAAGCCTCACCAAGACTATCGCAGAAAATGCATATCTCAGCTTGAAACCTCACGAAAACCAAGTTATCTCCGGTTCTGCACATCAAACGGACTGTGGAGTGGTGAAAACACAAGAAAACGTGTTTCTCGCATTAAATAGCTCGAAACGAGCGATCTAGATGATTCTGCATACTTCTGACAGAGGTCTCACCAAGATTATCGTAGAAAATGCATATCTCAGCTTGAACCCCGACGAAATCCAAGATGTCGCCGGTTCTGCATGTCAAAAGCACTGTGGAGTGGTTAAAAATACCAGATAACGTGTTTCTCGCATTAAGTAGCTCGAAAAGAGCGATCTCGAAGTTTCTGCATACTTCTGACAGATGTCTCACCTAGATTATCGTAGAAAATGCATATCTCAGCTTGAAACCCGACCCAAACCAAGATATCTCCGGTTCTGCATGTCCAACGTACTGTGGAGTGGTGAATACACCAGAAAGCGTGTTTCTCGCATTAAATAGCTGGAAACGAGCGATCCAGATGGTTCTGCATACTTCTGACTGAAGTCTCACCAAGATTATCGCAGAAAATGCATATCTCAGCTTGAAACACGACCGAAACCAAGATATCTCCGGTTCTGCATATCAAACGCACTGTGGAGTGGTGAAAACACCAGAAAACTTGTTTTTCGCATTAAGTAGCTCGAAACGAGCGATCTAGATGATTCTGCATACTTCTGACAGAGGTCTCACCAAGATTATCGTAGAAAATGCATATCTCAGCTTGAACCCCGACGAAATCCAAGATGTCGCCGGTTCTGCATGTCAAACGCACTGTGGAGTGGTGAAAACACCAGATAACGTGTTTCTCGCATTAAGTAGCTCGAAAAGAGCGATCTCGAAGTTTCTACATACTTCTGACAGAAGTCTCACCAAGATTATCGTAGAAAATACATATCTCAGCTTGAAACCTCACGAAAACCAAGTCATCTCCGGTTCTGCATGTCAAACGTACTGTGGAGTGGTGAATACACCAGAAAACGTGTTTCCCGCATTAAATAGCTCGAAACGAGCGATCTAGATGATTCTGCATACTTCTAACCGAAGTCTCACCAAAATTATCTTAGAAAATGCATATCTCAGCTTGAACCCCGACGAAATCCAAGATGCCGCCGGTTCTGCAAATCAAACGCACTGTGGAGTGGTGAAAACACCAGATAACGTGCTCCTCGCATTAAGCAGCTCGAAACGAGCGATCTAGATGTTTCTGCATACTTCTGACAGAAGTGTCACCAAAATTATCGTAGAAAATGCACATCTCAGCTTGAACCCCGACGAAATCCAAGATGTCGCCGGTTCTGCATATCAAACGCACTGTGGAGTGGTGAAAACACCAGAAAACTTGTTTCTCGCATTAAGTAGCTCGAAAAGAGCGATCTCGAAGGTTCTGCATACTTCTGACAGAAGTCTCATCAAGATTATCGTAGAAAATGCATATCTCAGCTTGAAACCCGACGAAATCCAAGATGTCGCCGGTTCTGCATATCAAACGCAATGTGGAGTGGTGAAAACAACCAGATAACGTGTTTCTCGCATTAAATAGCTCAAAAAGAGCGATCCCGATGATTCTGCATACTTCTGACAGAAGTCTCACCAAGATTATAGTAGAAAATGCATATCTCAGCTTGAAACCCGACGAAATCCAAGATATCACCGGTTCTGCATATCAAACGCACTGTGCATTGGTGAAAACACCAGATAACGTGTTTCTCGCATTAAATAGCTTGAAAAGTGCGATCCCGATGATTCTGCATACTTCTGACAGAAGTCTCACCAAAATTATCGTAGAAAATTCATATCTCAGCTTGAACCCCGACGAAATCCAAGATGTCGCCGGTTCTGCATATCAAACGCACTGTGGAGTGGTGAAAACACCAGAAAACTTGTTTTTTCGTATTAAATAGCTCGAAAAGAGCGCACTAGATGATTCTGCATACTTCTGACTAAAGTCTCACCAGGATTATCGCAGAAAATACATATCTCAGCTTGAAACCTCACGAAAACCATGTCATCTCCGCTTCTGCATGTCAAACGTACTGTGGAGTGGTGAGTACACCAGAAAACGTGTTTCTCGCATTAAATAGCTCGAAACGAGCGATCTAGATGATTCTGCATACTTCTGACAGAAGTCTCACCATGATTATTGCAGAAAATGCATATATCAGCTTGAAACCTCACTAAAATCAAGATGTCGCCGGTTCTGCATATCAAACGCACTGTGGAGTGGTGAAAACACCAGATAACGTGTTTCTCGCATTAAGTAGCTCGAAAAGAGCGATCTCGAAGGTTCTGCATACTTCTGACAGAAGTCTCATCAAGATTAACGTAGAAAATGCATATCTCAGCTTGAAACCCGACGAAATCCAAGATGTCGCCGGTTCTGCATATCAAACGCACTGTGGAGTGGTGAAAACACCAGAAAACGTGTTTCTCGCATTAAATAGCTCGAAAAGAGCGATCTAGATGATTCTGCATACTTCTGACAGAAGTCTCACCAAGATTATTGCAGAAAATGCATATCTCAGCTTGAAACCTCACTAAAATCAAGATGTCGCCGGTTCTGCATATCAAACGCACTGTGGAGTGGTGAAAACAACCAGATAACGTGTTTCTCGCATTAAGTAGCTCGAAACGAGCCATCTAGATGGTTCTGCATACTTCTGACTGAAGTATCACCAATATTATCGCAGAAAATGCATATCTCAGCTTGAAACCTCACGAAAATCAAGATGTCGCCGGTTCTGTATATCAAACGTACTGTGGAGTGGTGAAAACAACCAGATTACGTGTTTCTCGCATTAAATAGCTCGAAAAGAGCGATATCGATGATTCTGCATACTTCCGACAGAAGTCTCACCAATATTATCGCAGTAAATGCATATCTCAGCTTGAAACCCGACGACAACCAAGATGTCGCCGGTTCTGCATATCAGACGCACCGTGGAGTGGTGAAAACACCAGAAAACCTGTTACTCGCATTAACTAGCTCGAAAAGAGCGTTCTGGATGATTCTGCACACTTCTCATAGATGAAACACAAAGATTTTCGCAGAAAATGCATATTTCAGTTGGAAACCCCACGAAAACCAAGTTATCGGCGGCTCTACATATCAAACGCACTGTGGAGTGGTCAAAACACCAGCAAACTTGTTTTTTCGCATTAAATAGCTCGAAACGAGCGATCTAGACGATTTTGCATACTTCTGACTGAAGTCTCACCAATATTATCGCAGAAAATGCATATCTCAGCTAGATACAGCACGAAAATCAAGATGTCGCCGGTTCTGCATATCAAACGCACTGTGGAGTGGTCAAAACACCAGAAAACTTGTTTTTTCGCATTAAATAGCTCGAAACGAGCGATCTAGATGATTCTGCATACTTCTGACTGAAGTCTCACCAATAGTATCGCAGAAAATGCATATCTCAGCTAGAAACATCACGAAAATCAAGATGTCGCCGGTTCTGCATATCAAACGCACTGTGGAGTGGTGAAAAGAACCAGATAACGTGTTTCTCGCATTAAATAGCTCGAAAAGAGCGATATCGATGATTCTGCATACTTCGGACAGAAGTGTCACCAATATTATCGCAGAAAATGCATATCTCAGCTTGAAACCCGACGAAAACCAAGATATCGCCGGTTCTGCATATCAGACGCACTGTGGAGTGGTGAAAACACCAGATCACGTGTTCCTCGCATTAAATAGCTCGAAAAGAGCGATATCGATGGTTCTGCATACTGCGGACAGAAGTCTCACCAATATTATCGCAGAAAATGCATATCTCAGTTTGAAACCTCACGAAAATCAAGATGTGGCCGGTTCTGTATATCAAACGCACTGTGGAGTGGTGAAAACAACCAGATTACGTGTATCTCGCATTAATTATCTCGAAACGAGCGATCTAGATGACTCTGCATACTTCTGACTGAAGTATCACCAATATTGACGATGAAAATGCATATCTCAGCTGGAAACCCGACGAAAACCAAGATATCGCCGGTTGTGCATATCAAACGCACTGAAGAGTGGTCAATACACCAGATAACGCGTTTTTCGCATTAAATAGCTCGAAAAGAGCGATCTCGATGATTCTGCATACTTCTGACAGTAGTCGCACCAAGATTATCGCAGAAAATGCATACCTCAGGATGAAAACAGAAGAAAACCAAGATTTCAGCATTTCTGCATATTAAACGCGCTGTGGAGTGGTCAAAACACCAGATCACGTGTTCCTCGCATTAAATAGCTCGAAAAGAGCGATATCGATGGTTCTGCATACTTCGGACAGAAGTATCACCAATATTATCGCAGAAAATGCATATCTCAGCTTGAAACCTCACGAAAATCAAGATGTCGCCGGTTCTGTATATCAAACGCACTGTGGAGTGGTGAAAACAACCAGATTACGTGTATCTCGCATTAAATAGCTCGAACTGAGCGATCTAGATGATTCTGCATACTTCTGACTGAAGTATCACCAATATTATCGTTGAAAATGCATATCTCAGCTTGAAACACGACGAAAACCAAGATTTCAGCATTTCTGCATATTAAACGCACTGTGGAGTGGTCAAAACACCAGATAACGTGTTTCTCGCATTAAATAGCTCGAAAAGAGCGATATCGATGATTCTGCATACTTCGGACAGAAGTGTCACCAATATTATCGCAGAAAATGCATATCTCAGCTTGAAACCCGACGAAAACCAAGATATCGCCGGTTCTGCATATCAGACGCACTGCGGAGTGGTGAAAACACCAGAAATCGTGTTACTCGCATTAACTAGCTCGAAAGGAGCGTTCTGGATGGTTCTGCATACTTCTCGTAGATGAAACACAAAGATTATCGCAGTAAATGCATATTTCAGCTGGAAACCTCACGAAAACCAAGTTATCGGCGGCTCTACATATCAAACGCACAGTGGAGTGGTCAAAACACCAGATAACGTGTATCTCGCATTAAATAGCTCGAAACGAGCCATCTAGATGATTCTGCATACTTCTGACTGTAGTATCACCAATATGATCTCAGAAAATGCATATCTCAGCTTGAAACCCGACGAAAACCAAGATGTCGCCGGTTCTGCATATCAAACGCACTGTGGGGTGGTGAATACACCAGAAAACGTGTTTCTCGCATTAAATAGATCGAAAAGAGCGATCTCGATGATTCTGCATACTTCTGACAGTAGTCGCACCAAGATTATCGCAGAAAATGCATACCTCAGGATGAAAACAGAAGAAAACCAAGATTTCAGCATTTCTGCATATTAAACGCGCTGTGGAGTGGTCAAAACACCAGATCACGTGTTCCTCGCATTAAATAGCTCGAAAAGAGCGATATCGATGGTTCTGCATACTTCGGACAGAAGTATCACCAATATTATCGCAGAAAATGCATATTTCAGCTGGAAACCCCACGAAAACCAAGATGTCGCCGGTTCTGCATATCAAACGCACTGTGGAGTGGTCAAAACACCAGATAACATGTTTCTCGCATTAAATAGCTCGAAAAGAGCGATATCGATGATTGTGCATACTTCGGACAGAAGTCTCACCAATATTATCGCAGAAAATGCATATCTCAGCTTGAAACCTCACGAAAATCAAGATGTCGCCGGTTCTGTATATCAAACGCACTGTGGAGTGGTGAAAACAACCAGATAACGTGTATCTCGCATTAAATAGCTCGAAACGAGCCATCTAGATGGTTGTGCATACGTCTGACTGATGTATCACCAATATTATCGCAGAAAATGCATATCTCAGCTTGAAACCTCACGAAAATCAAGATGTCGCCGGTTCTGTATATCAAACGCACTGTGGAGTGGTGAAAACAACCAGATTACGTGTTTCTCGCATTAAATAGCTCGAAAAGAGCGATATCGATGATTCTGCATACTTCAGACAGAAGTCTCACCAATATTATCGCAGTAAATGCATATCTCAGCTTGAAACCCGACGAAAACCAAGATGTCGCCGGTTCTGCATATCAGACGCACCGTGGAGTGGTGAAAACACCAGAAAACCTGTTACTCGCATTAACTAGATCGAAAAGAGCGTTCTGGATGATTCTACACACTTCTCATAGATGAAACACAAAGATTTTCGCAGAAAATGCATATTTCAGCTGGAAACCCCACGAAAACCAAGTTATCGGCGGCTCTACATATCAAACGCACTGTGGAGTGGTCAAAACACCAGCAAACTTGTTTTTTCGCATTAAATAGCTCGAAACGAGCGATCTAGACGATTTTGCATACTTCTGACTGAAGTCTCACCAATATTATCGCAGAAAATGCATATCTCAGCTAGATACAGCACGAAAATCAAGATGTCGCCGGTTCTGCATATCAAACGCACTGTGGAGTGGTCAAAACACCAGAAAACTTGTTTTTTCGCATTAAATAGCTCGAAACGAGCGATCTAGATGATTCTGCATACTTCTGACTGAAGTCTCACCAATATTATCGCATAAAATGCATATCTCAGCTAGAAACATCACGAAAATCAAGATGTCGCCGGTTCTGCATATCAAACGCACTGTGGAGTGGTGAAAAGAACCAGATAACGTGTTTCTCGCATTAAATAGCTCGAAACGAGCGATCTAGATGATTCTGCATTCTTCTGACTGAAGTCTCACCAATATGACCGCAGAAAATGCATATCTCAGCTTGAAACCCGACGAAAACCAAGATGTCGCCGGTTCTGCATATCAAATTCACTGTGGGGTGGTGAAAACACCAGAAAACGTGTTTCTCGCATTAAATAGCTCGAAACGAGCGATCTAGATGATTCTGCATACTTCTGACTGAAGTCTCACCAATATTATCGCAGAAAATGCATATCTCAGCTAGAAACATCACGAAAATCAAGATGTCGCCGGTTCTGCATATCAAACGCACTGTGGAGTGGTGAAAAGAACCAGATAACGTGTTTCTCGCATTAAATAGCTCGAAAAGAGCGATATCGATGATTCTGCATACCTCAGACAGAAGTCTCACCAATATTATCGCAGAAAATGCATATCTCAAGTTGAAACCTCACGAAAATCAAGATGTCGCCGGTTCTGCATATCAAACGCACTGTGGAGTGGTGAAAACAACCAGATAGAGTGTTTCTCGCATTAAATAGCTCGAAAAGAGCGTTCTGGATGATTCTGCATACTTCTCATAGATGAAACACAAAGATTATCGCAGAAAATGCATATTTCAGCTTGAAACCTCACGAAAACCAAGATGCCGCCGGTTCTGTATATCAAACGCACTGTGGAGTGGTGAAAACAACCAGATAACGTGTATCTCGCAATAAATAGCTCGAAACGAGCCATCTAGATGGTTCTGCATACTTCTGACTGAAGTATCACCAATATTATCGCAGAAAATGCATATCTCAGCTTGAAACCTCACGAAAATCAAGATGTCGCCGGTTCTGTATATCAAACGCACTGTGGAGTGGTGAAAACAACCAGATTACGTGTATCTCGCATTAATTAACTCGAAACGAGCGATCTAGATGATTCTGCATACTTCTGACTGAAGTCGCTCCAAGATTATCGCAGAAAATGCATACCTCAGGATGAAAACCGAAGAAAACCAAGATTTCAGCATTTGTGCATATTAAACGCACTGTGGAGTGGTCAAAACACCAGATAACGTGTTTCTCGCATTAAATAGCTCGAAAAGAGCGATATCGATGATTCTGCATACTTCGTACAGAAGTCTCACCAATATTATCGCAGAAAATGCATATCTCAGCTTGAAACCCGACGAAAACCAAGATATCGCCGGTTGTGCATATTAAACGCACTGTGGAGTGGTCAATACACCAGATAACGTGTATCTCGCATTAAATAGCTCGAAAAGAGCGATCTCGATGTTTCTGCATACTTCTCATAGATGAAACACCAAGATTATCGCAGAAAATGCATATTTCAGCTAGAAACCCCATGAAAACCAAGATGTCGCCGGTTCTGCATACCAAACGCACTGTGGAGTGGTCAAAACACCAGATAACATGTTTCTCGCATTAAATAGCTCGAAAAGAGCGGTATCGATGATTCTGCATACTTCGGACAGAAGTATCACCAATATTATCGTTGAAAATGCATATCTCAGCTTGAAACCCGACGAAAACCAAGATATCGCCGGTTGTGCATATTAAACGCACTGTGGAGTGGTCAATACACCAGATAACGCGTTTCTAGCATTAAATAGCTCGAAAAGAGCGATCTCGATGATTCTGCATACTTCTGACAGAAGTCGCACCAAGATTATCGCAGAAAATGCATACCTCAGGATGAAAACCGAAGAAAACCAAGATTTCAGCATTTCTGCATATTAAACGCACTGTGGAGTGGTCAAAGCACCAGATAATGTGTTTCTCGCATTAAATAGCTCGAAAAGAGCGATATCGATGATTCTGCATACTTCGGACAGAAGTCTCACCAATATTATCGCAGAAAATGCATATCTCAGCTTGAAACCTCACGAAAATCAAGATGTCGCCGGTTCTGTATATCAAACGCACTGTGGCGTGGTGAAAACAAACAGATTACGTGTATCTCGCATTAAATAGCTCGAAACGAGCGATCTAGATGATTCTGCGTACTTCTGACTGAAGTATCACCAATATTATCGTTGAAAATGCATATCTCAGCTTGAAACCCGACGAAAACCATGATATCGCCGGTTGTGCATATAAAACGCACTGTGGGGTGGTCAATACACCAGATAACGCGTTTCTCGCATTAAATAGCTCGAAAAGAGCAATCTCGATGATTCTGCATACTTCTGACAGAAGTCGCACCAAGATTATCGCAGAAAATGCATACCTCAGGATGAAAACCGAAGAAAACCAAGATTTCAGCATTTCTGCATATTAAACGCACTGTGGAGTGGTCAAAACACCAGATAACGTGTTTCTCGCATTAAATAGCTCGAAAAGAGCGATATCGATGATTCTGCATACTTCGGACAGAAGTCTCACCAATATTATCGTTGAAAATGCATATCTCAGCTTGAAACCTCACGAAAATCAAGATGTCGCCGGTTCTGTATATCAAACGCACTGTGGAGTGGTGAAAACAACCCGATAACGTGTATCTCGCATTAATTATCTCGAAACGTGCGATCTAGATGATTCTGCATACTTCTGACTGAAGTATCACCAATATTATCGCAGAATATGCATATCTCAGCTTGAAACCTCACGAAAATCAAGATGTCGCCGGTTCTGTATATCAAACGCACTGTGGCGTGGTGAAAACAAACAGATTACGTGTATCTCGCATTAAATAGCTCGAAACGAGCGATCTAGATGATTCTGCATACTTCTGTCTGAAGTATCACCAATATTATCGTTGAAAATGCATATCTCAGCTTGAAACCTCACGAAAATCAAGATGTCGCCGGTTCTGTATATCAAACGCACTGTGGCGTGGTGAAAACAAACAGATTACGTGTATCTCGCATTAAATAGCTCGAAACGAGCGATCTAGATGATTCTGCATACTTCTGACTGAAGTATCACCAATATTATCGTTGAAAATGCATATCTCAGCATTTTTTCGATAATCTGAGTGAGACTTCTGTCCGAAGTATGCTCAATCATCGAGATCGCTCGTTTCGAGCTATTTAATGCGAGAAACACGTTATCTGGTGTTTTCACCACTCCACAGTGCGTATGATATGCAGAACCGACGATATCTTGGTTTTCGTGGGGTTTCAAGCTGAGATATGCATTTTCTGCGATAATCTTGGTGAGATTTCTGTCCGAAATATGCTTAATCATCGAGATCGCTCGTTTCGAGCTATTTAATGCGAGAAACACGTTATCTGGTGTTTTCAGCACTCCACAGTGCGTTTGTTATGCAGAACCAGCGATATCTTGGTTTTCGTTGGGATTCAAGCTGAGATATGCAATTTCTGCGATAATCTTGGTGAGACTTCTGTCCGAAGTATGCTTAATCATCGAGATCGCTCGTTTCGAGCTACTTAATGCGCGAAACACGTTTTCTGGTGTTTTCACCACTCCACAGTGCGTTTGATATGCAGAACCAGCGATATCTTGGTTTTCGTGGGGATTCAAGCTGAGATATGCAATTTCTGCGATAATCTTGGTGAGACTTCTGTCCGAAGTATGCGTAATCATCGAGATCGCTCGTTTCGAGCTATTTAATTCGAGAAACACGTTATCTGGTGTTTTCTCCACTCCACAGTGCGTATGATATGCAGAACCGACGATATCTTGGTTTTCGTGGGGTTTCAAGCTGAGATATGCATTTTCTGCGATAATCTTGGTGAGACTTCTGTCCGAAGTATGCAGAATCATCGAGATCGCACTTTTCGAGCTATTTAATGCGAGAAACACGTTATCTGGTGTTTTCACCACACCACAGTGCGTTTGATATGCAAAACCGGCGATATCTTGGTTTTTGTGAGGTTTCGAGCTGAGATATGCATTTTCTGCGATAATCTTGTTGAGACTTCTGTCCGAAGTATGCAGAATCATCGAGATCGCTCGTTTCGAGCTACTTAATGCGCGAAACACGTTTTCTGGTGTTTTCACCACTCCACAGTGCGTTTGATATGCAGAACCAGCGATATCTTGGTTTTCGTGGGGATTCAAGCTGAGATATGCAATTTCTGCGATAATCTTGGTGAGACTTCTGTCCGAAGTATGCGTAATCATCGAGATCGCTCGTTTCGAGCTATTTAATTCGAGAAACACGTTATCTGGTGTTTTCACCACTCCACAGTGCGTATGATATGCAGAACCGACGATATCTTGGTTTTCGTGGGGTTTCAAGCTGAGATATGCATTTTCTGCGATAATCCTGGTGAGATTTCTGTCCGAAGTATGCAGTATCATCGAGATCGCACTTTTCGAGCTATTTAATGCGAGAAACACGTTATCTGGTGTTTTCACCACTCCAGAGTGCGTATGATATGCAGAACCGACGATATCTTGGTTGTCGTGGGGATTCAAGCTCGGATATGCATTTTCTGCGATAATCTTGGTGAGACTTCTGTCCGAAGTATGCAGAGTCATCGAGATCGTACTTTTCGAGCTATTTAATGCGAGAAACACGTTATCTGGTGTTTTCAGCACTCCACAGTGCGTTTGATATGTAGAACCAGCGATATCTTGGTTTTCGTTGGGATTCAAGCTGAGATATGCATTTTCTACGATAATCTTGGTGAGACTTCTGTCCGAAGTATGCTTAATCATCGAGATCGCTCGTTTCGAGCTACTTAATGCGCGAAACACGTTTTCTGGTGTTTTCACCACTCCACAGTGCGTTTGATATGCAGAACCAGCGATATCTTGGTTTTCGTGGGGATTCAAGCTGAGATATGCAATTTCTGCGATAATCTTGGTGAGACTTCTGTCCGAAGTATGCGTAATCATCGAGATCGCTCGTTTCGAGCTATTTAATTCGAGAAACACGTTATCTGGTGTTTTCACCACTCCACAGTGCGTATGATATGCAGAACCGACGATATCTTGGTTTTCGTGGGGTTTCAAGCTGAGATATGCATTTTCTGCGATAATCTTGGTGAGACTTCTGTCCGAAGTATGCAGAATCATCGAGATCGCACTTTTCGAGCTATTTAATGCGAGAAACACGTTATCTGGTGTTTTCACCACACCACAGTGCGTTTGATATGCAAAACCGGCGATATCTTGGTTTTTGTGAGGTTTCGAGCTGAGATATGCATTTTCTGCGATAATCTTGTTGAGACTTCTGTCCGAAGTATGCAGAATCATCGAGATCGCTCGTTTCGAGCTACTTAATGCGCGAAACACGTTTTCTGGTGTTTTCACCACTCCACAGTGCGTTTGATATGCAGAACCAGCGATATCTTGGTTTTCGTGGGGATTCAAGCTGAGATATGCAATTTCTGCGATAATCTTGGTGAGACTTCTGTCCGAAGTATGCGTAATCATCGAGATCGCTCGTTTCGAGCTATTTAATTCGAGAAACACGTTATCTGGTGTTTTCACCACTCCACAGTGCGTATGATATGCAGAACCGACGATATCTTGGTTTTCGTGGGGTTTCAAGCTCAGATATGCATTTTCTGCGATAATCTTGGTGAGATTTCTGTCCGAAGTATGCAGTATCATCGAGATCGCACTTTTCGAGCTATTTAATGCGAGAAACACGTTATCTGGTGTTTTCACCACTCCAGAGTGCGTATGATATGCAGAACCGACGATATCTTGGTTGTCGTGGGGATTCAAGCTCGGATATGCATTTTCTGCGATAATCTTGGTGAGACTTCTGTCCGAAGTATGCAGAGTCATCGAGATCGTACTTTTCGAGCTATTTAATGCGAGAAACACGTTTTCTGGGGTTTTCATCACTCCACAGTTCGTTGGATATGCAGAACAGGAGATATCTTGGTTTTCGTGGGGTTTCAAGCTGAGATATGCATTTTTTACGATAATCTTGGTGAGTCTTCGGTCCGAAGTATGCTTAATCATCGAGATCGCTCTTTTCGAGCTAGTTAATGCGAGAAAAACCTTATCCGGTGTTTTCACCACTCCACAGTGCGTTTGAGATGCAGAACCAGCGATATCTTGGCTTTCGTGGGGTTTCAAGCTGAGATATGCATTTTTTACGATATTCATGGTGAGACTTCTGTCCGAAGTATGCAGAATCATCGAGATCGCACTTTTCGTGCTATTTAATGCGAGAAACACGTTATCTGGTGTTTTCAGCACTCCACAGTGCGTTTGATATGTAGAACCAGCGATATCTGGGTTTTCGTGGGGTTTCAAGCTGAGATATGCATTTTCTACGATAATCTTGGTGAGACTTCTGTACGAAGTGTGCAGAATCATCGAGATCGCTCTTTTCGAGCTATTTAATGCGAGAAACACGTTATCTGGTATTTTCACCACTCCACAGAGCGTTTGATATGCAGTACCAGCGATATCTTGGTTTTCGTGGGGTTTCAAGCTGAGATATGCATTTTCTGCGATAATCTTGGTGAGATTTCTGTCCGAAGTATGCATAATCATCGAGAACGCACTTTTCGAGCTATTTAATGCGAGAAACACGTTATCTGGTGTTTTCACCACTCCAGAGTGCGTATGATATGCAGAACCGACGATATCTTGGTTGTCGTGGGGTTTCAAGATCGGATATGCATTTTCTGCGATAATCTTGGTGAGACTTCTGTCCGAAGTATGCAGAATCATCGAGATCGCACTTTTCGAGCTGTTTAATGCGAGAAACACGTTATCTGGTGTTTTCACCACACCACAGTGCGTTTGATATGCAAAACCGGCGATATCTTGGTTTTTGTGGGGTTTCAAGCTGAGATATGCATTTTTTACGATAATCTTGGTGAGACTTCCGTCCGAAGTATGCTTAATCATCGAGATCGCTCTATTCGAGCTAGTTAATGCGAGAAACACGTTATCTGGTGTTTTCAGCACTCCACAGTGCGTTTGTTATGCAGAACCAGCGATATCTTGGTTTTCGTGGGGATTCAAGCTGAGATATGCAATTTCTGCGATAATCTTGGTGAGACTTCTGTCCGAAGTATGCTTAATCATCGAGATCGCTCTATTCCATCTATTTAATGCGAGAAACACGTTATCTGGTGTTTTCAGCACTCCACAGTGCGTTTGTGATGCTGAACCAGCGATATCTTGGTTTTCGTGGGGATTCAAGCTGAGATATGCAATTTCTGCGATAATCTTGGTGAGACTTCTGTCCGAAGTATGCTTAATCATCGAGATCGCTCGTTTCGAGCTATATAACGCGAGGAACACGTTATCTGGTGTTTTCACCACTCCACAGTGCGTATGATATGCAGAACCGGCGATATCTTGGTTTTCGTGGGGTTTCAAGCTCAGATATGCATTTTCTGCGATAATCTTGGTGAGACTTCTGTCCGAAGGATGCAGAAACTTCAAGAGCGCTCTTTTCGAGCTATTTAATGCGAGAAACACGTTATCTGGTGTTTTCACCACACCACAGTGCGTTTGATATGCAAAACCGGCGATATCTTGGTTTTTGTGGGGTTTCAAGCTGAGATATGCATTTTTTACGATAATCTTGGTGAGTCTTCGGTCCGAAGTATGCTTAATCATCGAGATCGCTCTTTTCGAGCTAGTTAATGCGAGAAAAACCTTATCCGGTGTTTTCACCACTCCACAGTGCGTTTGAGATGCAGAACCAGCGATATCTTGGCTTTCGTGGGGTTTCAAGCTGAGATATGTATTTATTGCGATAATCTTGGTGTGACTTCTGTCCGAAGTATACAGAATCATCGAGATCGCTCGTTTCGAGCTATTTAATGCGAGAAACACGTTATCTGGTATTTCACCACTCCACAGTTCGTTGGATATGCAGAACAGTAGATATCTTGGCTTTCGTGGGGTTTCAAGCTGAGATATGCATTTATTGCGATAATCTTGGTGTGACTTCTGTCCGAAGTATGCTGAATCATCGAGATCGCTCTTTTCGAGCTAGTTAGTGCGAGAAACACGTTATCTGGTGTATTCACCACTCCACAGTGCGTTTGATATGCAGAACAGTAGATATCTTGGTTTTCGTGGGGTTTCAAGCTGAGATATGCATTTTCTGCGATAATCTTGGTGAGATTTCTGTCCGAAGAATGCAGAAACATCGAGATCGCACTTTTCGAGCTATTTAATACGAGAAACACGTATTCTGGGGTTTTCACCACTCCACAGTGCGTTTGATATGCAGAACCGGAGATATTTTGGTTTTCGTGGGGTTTCAAGCTGAAATATGCATTTTTTACGATAACTTTGGTGAGACTTCTGTCCGAAGTATGCAGAATCATCGAGATCAATCGTTTCGAGCTATTTAATTGCGAGAAACACGTTATCTGGTGTTTTCACCACTCCACAGTGCGTTTGATATGCAGAAACGGCGATATCTTGGTTTTCGTGGGGTTTCAAGCAGAGATATGCATTTTTTACCATAATCATGGTGAGACTTCTGTCCGAAGTATGCAGAAACATCGAGATCGCTCTTTTAGACCTATTTAATGCGAGAAACACGTTATCTGGTGTTTTCACCACTCCACAGTGCGTCTGATATGCAGAACCAGCGATATCTTGGTTTTTTGTGGGGTTTCAAGCTGAGATATGCATTTTTTACGATATTCATGGTGAGACTTCTGTCCGAAGTATGCAGAATCATCGAGATCGCACTTTTCGTGCTATTTAATGCGAGAAACACGTTATCTGGTGTTTTCAGCACTCCACAGTGCGTTTGATATGTAGAACCAGCGATATCTGGGTTTTCGTGGGGTTTCAAGCTGAGATATGCATTTTCTACGATAATCTTGGTGAGACTTCTGTACGAAGTGTGCAAAATCATCGAGATCGCTCTTTTCGAGCTATTTAATGCGAGAAACACGTTATCTGGTATTTTCACCACTCCACAGAGCGTTTGATATGCAGTACCAGCGATATCTTGGTTTTCGTGGGGTTTCAAGCTGAGATATGCATTTTCTGCGATAATCTTGGTGAGATTTCTGTCCGAAGTGTGCAGAATCATCGAGAACGCACTTTTCGAGCTATTTAATGCGAGAAACACGTTATCTGGTGTTTTCACCACTCCAGAGTGCGTATGATATGCAGAACCGACGATATCTTGGTTGTCGTGGGGTTTCAAGATCGGATATGCATTTTCTGCGATAATCTTGGTGAGACTTCGGTCCGAAGTATGCAGAATCATCGAGATCGCACTTTTCGAGCTGTTTAATGCGAGAAACACGTTATCTGGTGTTTTCACCACACCACAGTGCGTTTGATATGCAAAACCGGCGATATCTTGGTTTTTGTGGGGTTTCAAGCTGAGATATGCATTTTTTACGATAATCTTGGTGAGACTTCCGTCCGAAGTATGCTTAATCATCGAGATCGCTCTATTCGAGCTAGTTAATGCGAGAAACACGTTATCTGGTGTTTTCAGCACTCCACAGTGCGTTTGTTATGCAGAACCAGCGATATCTTGGTTTTCGTGGGGATTCAAGCTGAGATATGCAATTTCTGCGATAATCTTGGTGAGACTTCTGTCCGAAGTATGCTTAATCATCGAGATCGCTCTATTCCATCTATTTAATGCGAGAAACACGTTATCTGGTGTTTTCAGCACTCCACAGTGCGTTTGTTATGCTGAACCAGCGATATCTTGGTTTTCGTGGGGATTCAAGCTGAGATATGCAATTTCTGCGATAATCTTGGTGAGACTTCTGTCCGAAGTATGCTTAATCATCGAGATCGCTCGTTTCGAGCTATATAACGCGAGAAACACGTTATCTGGTGTTTTCACCACTCCACAGTGCGTATGATATGCAGAACCGGCGATATCTTGGTTTTCGTGGGGTTTCAAGCTCAGATATGCATTTTCTGCGATAATCTTGGTGAGACTTCTGTCCGAAGGATGCAGAAACTTCAAGAGCGCTCTTTTCGAGCTATTTAATGCGAGAAACACGTTATCTGGTGTTTTCACCACACCACAGTGCGTTTGATATGCAAAACCGGCGATATCTTGGTTTTTGTGGGGTTTCAAGCTGAGATATGCATTTTTTACGATAATCTTGGTGAGACTTCGGTCCGAAGTATGCTTAATCATCGAGATCGCTCTTTTCGAGCTAGTTAATGCGAGAAAAACCTTATCCGGTGTTTTCACCACTCCACAGTGCGTTTGAGATGCAGAACCAGCGATATCTTGGCTTTCGTGGGGTTTCAAGCTGAGATATGTATTTATTGCGATAATCTTGGTGTGACTTCTGTCCGAAGTATGCAGAATCATCGAGATCAATCGTTTCGAGCTATTTCATTGCGACAAACACGTTATCTGGTGTTTTCACCACTCCACAGTGCGTTTGATATGCAGAAACGGCGATATCTTGGTTTTCGTGGGGTTTCAAGCAGAGATATGCATTTTCTGCGATAATCTTGGGGAGACTTCTATTAGAAGTATGCAGAATATTCGAGAACGCTCTTTTCGAGCTACTTAATGCGCGAAACACGTTTTCTGGTGTTTTCACCACTCCACGGTACGTTTGATGTGCAGAACCGGAGATAACTCGGTTTTCGTTGGGTTTCAAGCTGAGATATGCATTTTCTACTATAAGCTTGGTGAGACTTCTGTCAGAAGTATGCTGAATCATCGAGATCGCTCTTGTCGAGCTAGTTAGTGCGAGAAACACGTTATCTGGTGTTTTCACCACTCCACAGTGCGTTTGATATGCAGAACAGTAGATATCTTGGTTTTCGTGGGGTTTCAAGCTGAGATATGCATTTTCTGCGATAATCTTGGTGAGACTTCTGTTCGAAGTATGCTGAATCATCGAGATCGCTCTTTTCGAGCTAGTTAGTGGGAGAATCACGTTATCTGGTATTTTAACCACTCCACAGTGCGTTGGATATGCAGAACAGTAGATATCTTGGTTTTCGTGGGGTTTCAAGCAGAGATATGCATTTTCTGCGATAATCTTGGGGAGACTTCTGTTAGAAGTATGCAGAATCATCGAGATCGCACTTTTCGAGCTATTTAATGCGAGAAACACGTTATCTGGTGTTTTCACCACTCCACAGTTGGTTTGATATGCAGAAACGGCGATATTTTGGTTTTCGTCGGGTTTCAAGCTGAGATATGCATTTTCTACGATAATCTTGGTGAAACATCTGTCCGAAGTATGCAGAAACATCGAGAGCGCTCTTTTCGAGCTATTTAATGCGGGAGCTCGTTTTCTGGGGTTTTCCCCACTGCACAGTTCGTTGGATATGCAGAACCGGAGATATCTTGGTTTTCGTGGGGTTTCAAGCTGAGATATGCATTTCCTGCGATATTCTTGGTGAGACTTCTGTCCGAAGTATGCAGGATCTTCGAGAACGCTCTTTTCGAGCTATTTAATGCGAGAAACACGTTATCTGGTGTTTTCACCACTCCACAGTGCGTTTGATATGCAGAACCGGCGATATCTTGGTTTTTGTGGGGTTTCAAGCTGAGATATGCACTTTCTGCGATAATCTTGGTGAGACCTCTGTCCGAAGTATGCTGAACCATCGAGATCGCACTTTTCGAGATAGTTAATGCGAGAAACACGTTATCTGGTGTTTTCACCACTCCAGAGTGCGTATGATATGCAGAACCGACGATATCTTGGTTGTCGTGGGGTTTCAAGCTCGGATATGCATTTTCTGCGATAATCTTGGTGACACTTCTGTCCGAAGTATGCAGAATCATCGAGATCGCACTTTTCGAACTATTTAATGCGAGAAACACGTTATCTGGTGTTTTCAGCACTCCACAGTGCGTTTGATATGCAGAACCGGCGATATCTTGGTTTTCGTGGGGTTTCCTGCTGAGATATGCATTTTCTGCGATAATCTTGGTGAGACTTCTGTCCGAAGTATGCTGAAACATCGAGATCGCTCTTTTCGAGGTAGTTAATTCGAGAAAAACCTTATCCGGTGTTTTCACCACTCCACAGTTCGTTGGATATGCAGAACCGACGATATCTTGGCTTTCGTGGGGTTTCAAGCTGAGATATGTATTTATTGCGATAATCTTGGTGTGACTTCTGTCCGAAGTATACAGAATCATCGAGATCGCTCGTTTCGAGCTATTTAATGCGAGAAACACGTTATCTGGTATTTCACCACTCCACAGTTCGTTGGATATGCAGAACAGTAGATATCTTGGCTTTCGTGGGGTTTCAAGCTGAGATATGCATTTATTGCGATAATCTTGGTGTGACTTCTGTCCGAAGTATGCTGAATCATCGAGATCGCTGTTTTCGAGCTAGTTAGTGCGAGAAACACGTTATCTGGTATTTCACCACTCCACAGTTCGTTGGATATGCAGAACAGTAGATATCTTGGCTTTCGTGGGGTTTCAAGCTGAGATATGCATTTATTGCGATAATCTTGGTGTGACTTCTGTCCGTAGTATGCAGAATCATCGAGATCGCACTTTTCGAGCTATTTAATGCGAGAAACACGTATTCTGGGGTTTTCACCACTCCACAGTGCGTTTGATATGCAGAACCGGAGATATTTTGGTTTTCGTGGGGTTTCAAGCTGAAATATGCATTTTTTACGATAACTTTGGTGAGACTTCTGTCCGAAGTATGCAGAATCATCGAGATCAATCGTTTCGAGCTATTTAATTGCGACAAACACGTTATCTGGTGTTTTCACCACTCCACAGTGCGTTTGATATGCAGAAACGGCGATATCTTGGTTTTCGTGGGGTTTCAAGCAGAGATATGCATTTTCTGCGATAATCTTGGTGAGACTTCTGTTCGAAGTATGCTGAATCATCGAGATCGCTCTTTTCGAGCTAGTTAGTGGGAGAATCACGTTATCTGGTATTTTAACCACTCCACAGTGCGTTGGATATGCAGAACAGTAGATATCTTGGTTTTCGTGGGGTTTCAAGCAGAGATATGCATTTTCTGCGATAATCTTGGGGAGACTTCTGTTAGAAGTATGCAGAATCATCGAGATCGCTGTTTTCGAGCTAGTTAGTGCGAGAAACACGTTATCTGGTGTATTCACCACTCCACAGTGCGTTTGATATGCAGAACAGTAGATATCTTGGTTTTCGTGGGGTTTCAAGCTGAGATATGCATTTTCTGCGATAATCTTGGTGAGATTTCTGTCCGAAGAATGCAGAAACATCGAGATCGCACTTTTCGAGCTATTTAATGCGAGAAACACGTATTCTGGGGTTTTCACCACTCCACAGTGCGTTTGATATGCAGAACCGGAGATATTTTGGTTTTCGTGGGGTTTCAAGCTGAAATATGCATTTTTTACGATAACTTTGGTGAGACTTCTGTCCGAAGTATGCAGAATCATCGAGATCAATCGTTTCGAGCTATTTAATTGCGACAAACACGTTATCTGGTGTTTTCACCACTCCACAGTGCGTTTGATATGCAGAAACGGCGATATCTTGGTTTTCGTGGGGTTTCAAGCAGAGATATGCATTTTCTGCGATAATCTTGGTGAGACTTCTGTTCGAAGTATGCTGAATCATCGAGATCGCTCTTTTCGAGCTAGTTAGTGGGAGAATCACGTTATCTGGTATTTTAACCACTCCACAGTGCGTTGGATATGCAGAACAGTAGATATCTTGGTTTTCGTGGGGTTTCAAGCAGAGATATGCATTTTCTGCGATAATCTTGGGGAGACTTCTGTTAGAAGTATGCAGAATCATCGAGATCGCACTTTTCGAGCTATTTAATGCGAGAAACACGTTATCTGGTGTTTTCACCACTCCACAGTTGGTTTGATATGCAGAAACGGCGATATTTTGGTTTTCGTCGGGTTTCAAGCTGAGATATGCATTTTCTACGATAATCTTGGTGAAACATCTGTCCGAAGTATGCAGAAACATCGAGAGCGCTCTTTTCGAGCTATTTAATGCGGGAGCTCGTTTTCTGGGGTTTTCCCCACTGCACAGTTCGTTGGATATGCAGAACCGGAGATATCTTGGTTTTCGTGGGGTTTCAAGCTGAGATATGCATTTCCTGCGATATTCTTGGTGAGACTTCTGTCCGAAGTATGCAGGATCTTCGAGAACGCTCTTTTCGAGCTATTTAATGCGAGAAACACGTTATCTGGTGTTTTCACCACTCCACAGTGCGTTTGATATGCAGAACCGGCGATATCTTGGTTTTTGTGGGGTTTCAAGCTGAGATATGCACTTTCTGCGATAATCTTGGTGAGACCTCTGTCCGAAGTATGCTGAACCATCGAGATCGCACTTTTCGAGATAGTTAATGCGAGAAACACGTTATCTGGTGTTTTCACCACTCCAGAGTGCGTATGATATGCAGAACCGACGATATCTTGGTTGTCGTGGGGTTTCAAGCTCGGATATGCATTTTCTGCGATAATCTTGGTGACACTTCTGTCCGAAGTATGCAGAATCATCGAGATCGCACTTTTCGAACTATTTAATGCGAGAAACACGTTATCTGGTGTTTTCAGCACTCCACAGTGCGTTTGATATGCAGAACCGGCGATATCTTGGTTTTCGTGGGGTTTCCTGCTGAGATATGCATTTTCTGCGATAATCTTGGTGAGACTTCTGTCCGAAGTATGCTGAAACATCGAGATCGCTCTTTTCGAGGTAGTTAATTCGAGAAAAACCTTATCCGGTGTTTTCACCACTCCACAGTGCGTTTGATATGCAGAACCGGCGATATCTTGGTTTTTGTGGGGTTTCAAGCTGAGATATGCATTTTCTGCGATAATCTTGGTGAGACTTCTGTCCGAAGTATGCAGAATCATCGAGATCGCACTTTTCGAGCTATTTAATGCGAGAAACACGTTATCTGGTGTTTTCACCACTCCACAGTTGGTTTGATATGCAGAACCGGCGATATTTTGGTTTTCGTCGGGTTTCAAGCTGAGATATGCATTTTCTACGATAATCTTGGTGAAACATCTGTCCGAAGTATGCAGAAACATCGAGAGCGCTCTTTTCGAGCTATTTAATGCGGGAGCTCGTTTTCTGGGGTTTTCCCCACTGCACAGTTCGTTGGATATGCAGAACCGGAGATATCTTGGTTTTCGTGGGGTTTCAAGCTGAGATATGCAATTTCTGCGATAATCTTGGTGAGACTTCTGTCCGAAGTATGCTTAATCATCGAGATCGCTCGTTTCGAGCTATATAACGCGAGAAACACGTTATCTGGTGTTTTCACCACTCCACAGTGCGTATGATATGCAGAACCGGCGATATCTTGGTTTTCGTGGGGTTTCAAGCTCAGATATGCATTTTCTGCGATAATCTTGGTGAGACTTCTGTCCGAAGGATGCAGAAACTTCAAGAGCGCTCTTTTCGAGCTATTTAATGCGAGAAACACGTTATCTGGTGTTTTCACCACACCACAGTGCGTTTGATATGCAAAACCGGCGATATCTTGGTTTTTGTGGGGTTTCAAGCTGAGATATGCATTTTTTACGATAATCTTGGTGAGACTTCGGTCCGAAGTATGCTTAATCATCGAGATCGCTCTTTTCGAGCTAGTTAATGCGAGAAAAACCTTATGCGGTGTTTTCACCACTCCACAGTGCGTTTGAGATGCAGAACCAGCGATATCTTGGCTTTCGTGGGGTTTCAAGCTGAGATATGTATTTATTGCGATAATCTTGGTGTGACTTCTGTCCGAAGTATACAGAATCATCGAGATGGCTCGTTTCGAGCTATTTAATGCGAGAAACACGTTATCTGGTATTTCACCACTCCACAGTTCGTTGGATATGCAGAACAGTAGATATCTTGGCTTTCGTGGGGTTTCAAGCTGAGATATGCATTTATTGCGATAATCTTGGTGTGACTTCTGTCCGAAGTATGCTGAATCATCGAGATCGCTCTTTTCGAGCTAGTTAGTGCGAGAAACACGTTATCTGGTGTATTCACCACTCCACAGTGCGTTTGATATGCAGAACAGTAGATATCTTGGTTTTCGTGGGGTTTCAAGCTGAGATATGCATTTTCTGCGATAATCTTGGTGAGATTTCTGTCCGAAGAATGCAGAAACATCGAGATCGCACTTTTCGAGCTATTTAATGCGAGAAACACGTATTCTGGGGTTTTCACCACTCCACAGTGCGTTTGATATGCAGAACCGGAGATATTTTGGTTTTCGTGGGGTTTCAAGCTGAAATATGCATTTTTTACGATAACTTTGGTGAGACTTCTGTCCGAAGTATGCAGAATCATCGAGATCAATCGTTTCGAGCTATTTAATTGCGACAAACACGTTATCTGGTGTTTTCACCACTCCACAGTGCGTTTGATATGCAGAAACGGCGATATCTTGGTTTTCGTGGGGTTTCAAGCAGAGATATGCATTTTCTGCGATAATCTTGGGGAGACTTCTATTAGAAGTATGCAGAATATTCGAGAACGCTCTTTTCGAGCTACTTAATGCGCGAAACACGTTTTCTGGTGTTTTCACCACTCCACGGTACGTTTGATGTGCAGAACCGGAGATAACTCGGTTTTCGTTGGGTTTCAAGCTGAGATATGCATTTTCTACTATAAGCTTGGTGAGACTTCTGTCAGAAGTATGCTGAATCATCGAGATCGCTCTTGTCGAGCTAGTTTGTGCGAGAAACACGTTATCTGGTGTTTTCACCACTCCACAGTGCGTTTGATATGCAGAACAGTAGATATCTTGGTTTTCGTGGGGTTTCAAGCTGAGATATGCATTTTCTGCGATAATCTTGGTGAGACTTCTGTTCGAAGTATGCTGAATCATCGAGATCGCTCTTTTCGAGCTAGTTAGTGGGAGAATCACGTTATCTGGTATTTTAACCACTCCACAGTGCGTTGGATATGCAGAACAGTAGATATCTTGGTTTTCGTGGGGTTTCAAGCAGAGATATGCATTTTCTGCGATAATCTTGGGGAGACTTCTGTTAGAAGTATGCAGAATCATCGAGATCGCACTTTTCGAGCTATTTAATGCGAGAAACACGTTATCTGGTGTTTTCACCACTCCACAGTTGGTTTGATATGCAGAAACGGCGATATTTTGGTTTTCGTCGGGTTTCAAGCTGAGATATGCATTTTCTACGATAATCTTGGTGAAACATCTGTCCGAAGTATGCAGAAACATCGAGAGCGCTCTTTTCGAGCTATTTAATGCGGGAGCTCGTTTTCTGGGGTTTTCCCCACTGCACAGTTCGTTGGATATGCAGAACCGGAGATATCTTGGTTTTCGTGGGGTTTCAAGCTGAGATATGCATTTCCTGCGATATTCTTGGTGAGACTTCTGTCCGAAGTATGCAGGATCTTCGAGAACGCTCTTTTCGAGCTATTTAATGCGAGAAACACGTTATCTGGTGTTTTCACCACTCCACAGTGCGTTTGATATGCAGAACCGGCGATATCTTGGTTTTCGTGGGGTTTCCTGCTGAGATATGCATTTTCTGCGATAATCTTGGTGAGACTTCTGTCCGAAGTATGCTGAAACATCGAGATCGCTCTTTTCGAGGTAGTTAATTCGAGAAAAACCTTATCCGGTGTTTTCACCACTCCACAGTGCGTTTGATATGCAGAACCGGCGATATCTTGGTTTTTGTGGGGTTTCAAGCTGAGATATGCATTTTCTGCGATAATCTTGGTGAGACTTCTGTCCGAAGTATGCAGAATCATCGAGATCGCACTTTTCGAGCTATTTAATGCGAGAAACACGTTATCTGGTGTTTTCACCACTCCACAGTTGGTTTGATATGCAGAACCGGCGATATTTTGGTTTTCGTCGGGTTTCAAGCTGAGATATGCATTTTCTACGATAATCTTGGTGAAACATCTGTCCGAAGTATGCAGAAACATCGAGAGCGCTCTTTTCGAGCTATTTAATGCGGGAGCTCGTTTTCTGGGGTTTTCCCCACTGCACAGTTCGTTGGATATGCAGAACCGGAGATATCTTGGTTTTCGTGGGGTTTCAAGCTGAGATATGCATTTCCTGCGATATTCTTGGTGAGTCTTCTGTCCGAAGTATGCAGGATCTTCGAGAACGCTCTTTTCGAGCTATTTAATGCGAGAAACACGTTATCTGGTGTTTTCACCACTCCACAGTGCGTTTGATATGCAGAACCGGCGATATCTTGGTTTTTGTGGGGTTTCAAGCTGAGATATGCATTTTCTGCGATAATCTTGGTGAGACTTCTGTCCGAAGTATGCTTAATCATCGAGATCGCTCGTTTCGAGCTATTTAATGCGAGAAACAGGTTATCTGGTGTTTTCAGCACTCCACAGTGCGTTTGATATGCAGAACCAGCGATATCTTGGCTTTCGTGGGGTTTCAAGCTGAGATATGCATTTTTTACGATACTCTTGGTGAGTTTTCTGTCCGAAGTATGCAGAATCATCGAGATCGCTCTTTTCGAGTTATTTAATGCGAGAAACACGTTATCTGGTATTTTCACCACTCCACAGAGCATTTGATATGCAGTACCAGCGATATCTTGGTTTTCGTGGGGTTTCAAGCTGAGATATGCATTTCCTACGATATTCTTGGTGAGACTTCTGTCCGAAGTATGCAGGATCTTCGAGATCGCTCTTTTCGAGCTATTTAATGCGAGAAACACGTTATCTGGTGTTTTCACCACTCCACAGTGCGTTTGATATGCAGAACCGACGATATCTTGGTTGTCGTGGGGTTTCAAGCTCGGATATGCATTTTCTGCGATAATCTTGGTGAGACTTCTGTCCGAAGTATGCAGAGTCATCGAGATCGTACTTTTCGAGCTATTTAATGCGAGAATCACGTTTTCTGGGGTTTTCACCACTCCACAGTTCGATGGATATGCAGAACAGGAGATATCTTGGTTTTCGTGGGGTTTCAAGCAGAGATATGCATTTTCTGCGATAATCTTGGTGAGACTTCTGTTAGAAGTATGCAGAATCATCGAGATCGCACTTTTCCAGCTATTTAATGCGAGAAACACGTTATCTGGTGTTTTCACCACTCCACAGTTGGTTTGATATGCAAAACCGGCGATATCTTGGTTTTTGTGGGGTTTCAAGCTGAGATATGCATTTTTTACGATAATCTTGGTGAGACTTCCGTCCGAAGTATGCTTAATCATCGAGATCGCTCTATTCGAGCTAGTTAATGCGAGAAACACGTTATCTGGTGTTTTCAGCACTCCACAGTGCGTTTGTTATGCAGAACCAGCGATATCTTGGTTTTCGTGGGGATTCAAGCTGAGATATGCAATTTCTGCGATAATCTTGGTGAGACTTCTGTCCGAAGTATGCTTAATCATCGAGATCGCTCGTTTCGAGCTATATAACGCGAGAAACACGTTATCTGGTGTTTTCACCACTCCACAGTGCGTATGATATGCAGAACCGGCGATATCTTGGTTTTCGTGGGGTTTCAAGCTCAGATATGCATTTTCTGCGATAATCTTGGTGAGACTTCTGTCCGAAGGATGCAGAAACTTCAAGAGCGCTCTTTTCGAGCTATTTAATGCGAGAAACACGTTATCTGGTGTTTCCACCACACCACAGTGCGTTTGATATGCAAAACCGGCGATATCTTGGTTTTTGTGGGGTTTCAAGCTGAGATATGCATTTTTTACGATAATCTTGGTGAGACTTCGGTCCGAAGTATGCTTAATCATCGAGATCGCTCTTTTCGAGCTAGTTAATGCGAGAAAAACCTTATCCGGTGTTTTCACCACTCCACAGTGCGTTTGAGATGCAGAACCAGCGATATCTTGGCTTTCGTGGGGTTTCAAGCTGAGATATGTATTTATTGCGATAATCTTGGTGTGACTTCTGTCCGAAGTATACAGAATCATCGAGATCGCTCGTTTCGAGCTATTTAATGCGAGAAACACGTTATCTGGTATTTCACCACTCCACAGTTCGTTGAATATGCAGAACAGTAGATATCTTGGCTTTCGTGGGGTTTCAAGCTGAGATATGCATTTATTGCGATAATCTTGGTGTGACTTCTGTCCGAAGTATGCTGAATCATCGAGATCGCTCTTTTCGAGCTAGTTAGTGCGAGAAACACGTTATCTGGTGTATTCACCACTCCACAGTGCGTTTGATATGCAGAACAGTAGATATCTTGGTTTTCGTGGGGTTTCAAGCTGAGATATGCATTTTCTGCGATAATCTTGGTGAGATTTCTGTCCGAAGAATGCAGAAACATCGAGATCGCACTTTTCGAGCTATTTAATGCGAGAAACACGTATTCTGGGGTTTTCACCACTCCACAGTGCGTTTGATATGCAGAACCGGAGATATTTTGGTTTTCGTGGGGTTTCAAGCTGAAATATGCATTTTTTACGATAACTTTGGTGAGACTTCTGTCCGAAGTATGCAGAATCATCGAGATCAATCGTTTCGAGCTATTTAATTGCGACAAACACGTTATCTGGTGTTTTCACCACTCCACAGTGCGTTTGATATGCAGAAACGGCGATATCTTGGTTTTCGTGGGGTTTCAAGCAGAGATATGCATTTTCTGCGATAATCTTGGGGAGACTTCTGTTAGAAGTATGCAGAATATTCGAGAACGCTCTTTTCGAGCTACTTAATGCGCGAAACACGTTTTCTGGTGTTTTCACCACTCCACGGTACGTTTGATGTGCAGAACCGGAGATAACTCGGTTTTCGTTGGGTTTCAAGCTGAGATATGCATTTTCTACTATAAGCTTGGTGAGACTTCTGTCAGAAGTATGCTGAATCATCGAGATCGCTCTTGTCGAGCTAGTTAGTGCGAGAAACACGTTATCTGGTGTTTTCACCACTCCACAGTGCGTTTGATATGCAGAACAGTAGATATCTTGGTTTTCGTGGGGTTTCAAGCTGAGATATGCATTTTCTGCGATAATCTTGGTGAGACTTCTGTTCGAAGTATGCTGAATCATCGAGATCGCTCTTTTCGAGCTAGTTAGTGGGAGAATCACGTTATCTGGTATTTTAACCACTCCACAGTGCGTTGGATATGCAGAACAGTAGATATCTTGGTTTTCGTGGGGTTTCAAGCAGAGATATGCATTTTCTGCGATAATCTTGGGGAGACTTCTGTTAGAAGTATGCAGAATCATCGAGATCGCACTTTTCGAGCTATTTAATGCGAGAAACACGTTATCTGGTGTTTTCACCACTCCACAGTTGGTTTGATATGCAAAACCGGCGATATCTTGGTTTTTGTGGGGTTTCAAGCTGAGATATGCATTTTTTACGATAATCTTGGTGAGACTTCCGTCCGAATTATGCTTAATCATCGAGATCGCTCTATTCGAGCTAGTTAATGCGAGAAACACGTTATCTGGTGTTTTCAGCACTCCACAGTGCGTTTGTTATGCAGAACCAGCGATATCTTGGTTTTCGTGGGGATTCAAGCTGAGATATGCAATTTCTGCGATAATCTTGGTGAGACTTCTGTCCGAAGTATGCTTAATCATCGAGATCGCTCTATTCCATCTATTTAATGCGAGAAACACGTTATCTGGTGTTTTCAGCACTCCACAGTGCGTTTGTTATGCTGAACCAGCGATATCTTGGTTTTCGTGGGGATTCAAGCTGAGATATGCAATTTCTGCGATAATCTTGGTGAGACTTCTGTCCGAAGTATGCTTAATCATCGAGATCGCTCGTTTCGAGCTATATAACGCGAGAAACACGTTATCTGGTGTTTTCACCACTCCACAGTGCGTATGATATGCAGAACCGGCGATATCTTGGTTTTCGTGGGGTTTCAAGCTCAGATATGCATTTTCTGCGATAATCTTGGTGAGACTTCTGTCCGAAGGATGCAGAAACTTCAAGAGCGCTCTTTTCGAGCTATTTAATGCGAGAAACACGTTATCTGGTGTTTTCACCACACCACAGTGCGTTTGATATGCAAAACCGGCGATATCTTGGTTTTTGTGGGGTTTCAAGCTGAGATATGCATTTTTTACGATAATCTTGGTGAGACTTCGGTCCGAAGTATGCTTAATCATCGAGATCGCTCTTTTCGAGCTAGTTAATGCGAGAAAAACCTTATCCGGTGTTTTCACCACTCCACAGTGCGTTTGAGATGCAGAACCAGCGATATCTTGGCTTTCGTGGGGTTTCAAGCTGAGATATGTATTTATTGCGATAATCTTGGTGTGACTTCTGTCCGAAGTATACAGAATCATCGAGATCGCTCGTTTCGAGCTATTTAATGCGAGAAACACGTTATCTGGTATTTCACCACTCCACAGTTCGTTGGATATGCAGAACAGTAGATATCTTGGCTTTCGTGGGGTTTCAAGCTGAGATATGCATTTATTGCGATAATCTTGGTGTGACTTCTGTCCGAAGTATGCTGAATCATCGAGATCGCTCTTTTCGAGCTAGTTAGTGCGAGAAACACGTTATCTGGTGTTTTCAGCACTCCACAGTGCGTTTGTTATGCTGAACCAGCGATATCTTGGTTTTCGTGGGGATTCAAGCTGAGATATGCATTTTCTGCGATAATCTTGGTGAGATTTCTGTCCGAAGAATGCAGAAACATCGAGATCGCACTTTTCGAGCTATTTAATGCGATAAACACGTATTCTGGGGTTTTCACCACTCCACAGTGCGTTTGATATGCAGAACCGGAGATATTTTGGTTTTCGTGGGGTTTCAAGCTGAAATATGCATTTTTTACGATAACTTTGGTGAGACTTCTGTCCGAAGTATGCAGAATCATCGAGATCAATCGTTTCGAGCTATTTAATTGCGACAAACACGTTATCTGGTGTTTTCACCACTCCACAGTGCGTTTGATATGCAGAAACGGCGATATCTTGGTTTTCGTGGGGTTTCAAGCAGAGATATGCATTTTCTGCGATAATCTTGGGGAGACTTCTGTCCGAAGTATGCTTAATCATCGAGATCGCTCGTTTCGAGCTATATAACGCGAGAAACACGTTATCTGGTGTTTTCACCACTCCACAGTGCGTATGATATGCAGAACCGGCGATATCTTGGTTTTCGTGGGGTTTCAAGCTCAGATATGCATTTTCTGCGATAATCTTGGTGAGACTTCTGTCCGAAGTATGCTGAATCATCGAGATCGCTCTTTTCGAGCTAGTTAGTGCGAGAAACACGTTATCTGGTGTATTCACCACTCCACAGTGCGTTTGATATGCAGAACAGTAGATATCTTGGTTTTCGTGGGGTTTCAAGCTGAGATATGCATTTTCTGCGATAATCTTGGTGAGATTTCTGTCCGAAGAATGCAGGATCTTCGAGAACGCTCTTTTCGAGCTATTTAATGCGAGAAACACGTTATCTGGTGTTTTCACCACTCCACAGTGCGTTTGATATGCAGAACCGGCGATATCTTGGTTTTTGTGGGGTTTCAAGCTGAGATATGCATTTTCTGCGATAATCTTGGTGAGACTTCTGTCCGAAGTATGCTTAATCATCGAGATCGCTCGTTTCGAGCTATTTAATGCGAGAAACAGGTTATCTGGTGTTTTCAGCACTCCACAGTGCGTTTGATATGCAGAACCAGCGATATCTTGGCTTTCGTGGGGTTTCAAGCTGAGATATGCATTTTTTACGATACTCTTGGTGAGTTTTCTGTCCGAAGTATGCAGAATCATCGAGATCGCTCTTTTCGAGTTATTTAATGCGAGAAACACGTTATCTGGTATTTTCACCACTCCACAGAGCATTTGATATGCAGTACCAGCGATATCTTGGTTTTCGTGGGGTTTCAAGCTGAGATATGCATTTCCTACGATATTCTTGGTGAGACTTCTGTCCGAAGTATGCAGGATCTTCGAGATCGCTCTTTTCGAGCTATTTAATGCGAGAAACACGTTATCTGGTGTTTTCACCACTCCACAGTGCGTTTGATATGCAGAACCGACGATATCTTGGTTGTCGTGGGGTTTCAAGCTCGGATATGCATTTTCTGCGATAATCTTGGTGAGACTTCTGTCCGAAGTATGCAGAGTCATCGAGATCGTACTTTTCGAGCTATTTAATGCGAGAATCACGTTTTCTGGGGTTTTCACCACTCCACAGTTCGTTGGATATGCAGAACAGGAGATATCTTGGTTTTCGTGGGGTTTCAAGCAGAGATATGCATTTTCTGCGATAATCTTGGTGAGACTTCTGTTAGAAGTATGCAGAATCATCGAGATCGCACTTTTCCAGCTATTTAATGCGAGAAACACGTTATCTGGTGTTTTCACCACTCCACAGTTGGTTTGATATGCAAAACCGGCGATATCTTGGTTTTTGTGGGGTTTCAAGCTGAGATATGCATTTTTTACGATAATCTTGGTGAGACTTCCGTCCGAAGTATGCTTAATCATCGAGATCGCTCTATTCGAGCTAGTTAATGCGAGAAACACGTTATCTGGTGTTTTCAGCACTCCACAGTGCGTTTGTTATGCAGAACCAGCGATATCTTGGTTTTCGTGGGGATTCAAGCTGAGATATGCAATTTCTGCGATAATCTTGGTGAGACTTCTGTCCGAAGTATGCTTAATCATCGAGATCGCTCGTTTCGAGCTATATAACGCGAGAAACACGTTATCTGGTGTTTTCACCACTCCACAGTGCGTATGATATGCAGAACCGGCGATATCTTGGTTTTCGTGGGGTTTCAAGCTCAGATATGCATTTTCTGCGATAATCTTGGTGAGACTTCTGTCCGAAGGATGCAGAAACTTCAAGAGCGCTCTTTTCGAGCTATTTAATGCGAGAAACACGTTATCTGGTGTTTTCACCACACCACAGTGCGTTTGATATGCAAAACCGGCGATATCTTGGTTTTTGTGGGGTTTCAAGCTGAGATATGCATTTTTTACGATAATCTTGGTGAGACTTCGGTCCGAAGTATGCTTAATCATCGAGATCGCTCTTTTCGAGCTAGTTAATGCGAGAAAAACCTTATCCGGTGTTTTCACCACTCCACAGTGCGTTTGAGATGCAGAACCAGCGATATCTTGGCTTTCGTGGGGTTTCAAGCTGAGATATGTATTTATTGCGATAATCTTGGTGTGACTTCTGTCCGAAGTATACAGAATCATCGAGATCGCTCGTTTCGAGCTATTTAATGCGAGAAACACGTTATCTGGTATTTCACCACTCCACAGTTCGTTGAATATGCAGAACAGTAGATATCTTGGCTTTCGTGGGGTTTCAAGCTGAGATATGCATTTATTGCGATAATCTTGGTGTGACTTCTGTCCGAAGTATGCTGAATCATCGAGATCGCTCTTTTCGAGCTAGTTAGTGCGAGAAACACGTTATCTGGTGTATTCACCACTCCACAGTGCGTTTGATATGCAGAACAGTAGATATCTTGGTTTTCGTGGGGTTTCAAGCTGAGATATGCATTTTCTGCGATAATCTTGGTGAGATTTCTGTCCGAAGAATGCAGAAACATCGAGATCGCACTTTTCGAGCTATTTAATGCGAGAAACACGTATTCTGGGGTTTTCACCACTCCACAGTGCGTTTGATATGCAGAACCGGAGATATTTTGGTTTTCGTGGGGTTTCAAGCTGAAATATGCATTTTTTACGATAACTTTGGTGAGACTTCTGTCCGAAGTATGCAGAATCATCGAGATCAATCGTTTCGAGCTATTTAATTGCGACAAACACGTTATCTGGTGTTTTCACCACTCCACAGTGCGTTTGATATGCAGAAACGGCGATATCTTGGTTTTCGTGGGGTTTCAAGCAGAGATATGCATTTTCTGCGATAATCTTGGGGAGACTTCTGTTAGAAGTATGCAGAATATTCGAGAACGCTCTTTTCGAGCTACTTAATGCGCGAAACACGTTTTCTGGTGTTTTCACCACTCCACGGTACGTTTGATGTGCAGAACCGGAGATAACTCGGTTTTCGTTGGGTTTCAAGCTGAGATATGCATTTTCTACTATAAGCTTGGTGAGACTTCTGTCAGAAGTATGCTGAATCATCGAGATCGCTCTTGTCGAGCTAGTTAGTGCGAGAAACACGTTATCTGGTGTTTTCACCACTCCACAGTGCGTTTGATATGCAGAACAGTAGATATCTTGGTTTTCGTGGGGTTTCAAGCTGAGATATGCATTTTCTGCGATAATCTTGGTGAGACTTCTGTTCGAAGTATGCTGAATCATCGAGATCGCTCTTTTCGAGCTAGTTAGTGGGAGAATCACGTTATCTGGTATTTTAACCACTCCACAGTGCGTTGGATATGCAGAACAGTAGATATCTTGGTTTTCGTGGGGTTTCAAGCAGAGATATGCATTTTCTGCGATAATCTTGGGGAGACTTCTGTTAGAAGTATGCAGAATCATCGAGATCGCACTTTTCGAGCTATTTAATGCGAGAAACACGTTATCTGGTGTTTTCACCACTCCACAGTTGGTTTGATATGCAAAACCGGCGATATCTTGGTTTTTGTGGGGTTTCAAGCTGAGATATGCATTTTTTACGATAATCTTGGTGAGACTTCCGTCCGAATTATGCTTAATCATCGAGATCGCTCTATTCGAGCTAGTTAATGCGAGAAACACGTTATCTGGTGTTTTCAGCACTCCACAGTGCGTTTGTTATGCAGAACCAGCGATATCTTGGTTTTCGTGGGGATTCAAGCTGAGATATGCAATTTCTGCGATAATCTTGGTGAGACTTCTGTCCGAAGTATGCTTAATCATCGAGATCGCTCTATTCCATCTATTTAATGCGAGAAACACGTTATCTGGTGTTTTCAGCACTCCACAGTGCGTTTGTTATGCTGAACCAGCGATATCTTGGTTTTCGTGGGGATTCAAGCTGAGATATGCAATTTCTGCGATAATCTTGGTGAGACTTCTGTCCGAAGTATGCTTAATCATCGAGATCGCTCGTTTCGAGCTATATAACGCGAGAAACACGTTATCTGGTGTTTTCACCACTCCACAGTGCGTATGATATGCAGAACCGGCGATATCTTGGTTTTCGTGGGGTTTCAAGCTCAGATATGCATTTTCTGCGATAATCTTGGTGAGACTTCTGTCCGAAGGATGCAGAAACTTCAAGAGCGCTCTTTTCGAGCTATTTAATGCGAGAAACACGTTATCTGGTGTTTTCACCACACCACAGTGCGTTTGATATGCAAAACCGGCGATATCTTGGTTTTTGTGGGGTTTCAAGCTGAGATATGCATTTTTTACGATAATCTTGGTGAGACTTCGGTCCGAAGTATGCTTAATCATCGAGATCGCTCTTTTCGAGCTAGTTAATGCGAGAAAAACCTTATCCGGTGTTTTCACCACTCCACAGTGCGTTTGAGATGCAGAACCAGCGATATCTTGGCTTTCGTGGGGTTTCAAGCTGAGATATGTATTTATTGCGATAATCTTGGTGTGACTTCTGTCCGAAGTATACAGAATCATCGAGATCGCTCGTTTCGAGCTATTTAATGCGAGAAACACGTTATCTGGTATTTCACCACTCCACAGTTCGTTGGATATGCAGAACAGTAGATATCTTGGCTTTCGTGGGGTTTCAAGCTGAGATATGCATTTATTGCGATAATCTTGGTGTGACTTCTGTCCGAAGTATGCTGAATCATCGAGATCGCTCTTTTCGAGCTAGTTAGTGCGAGACACACGTTATCTGGTGTTTTCAGCACTCCACAGTGCGTTTGTTATGCTGAACCAGCGATATCTTGGTTTTCGTGGGGATTCAAGCTGAGATATGCATTTTCTGCGATAATCTTGGTGAGATTTCTGTCCGAAGAATGCAGAAACATCGAGATCGCACTTTTCGAGCTATTTAATGCGATAAACACGTATTCTGGGGTTTTCACCACTCCACAGTGCGTTTGATATGCAGAACCGGAGATATTTTGGTTTTCGTGGGGTTTCAAGCTGAAATATGCATTTTTTACGATAACTTTGGTGAGACTTCTGTCCGAAGTATGCAGAATCATCGAGATCAATCGTTTCGAGCTATTTAATTGCGACAAACACGTTATCTGGTGTTTTCACCACTCCACAGTGCGTTTGATATGCAGAAACGGCGATATCTTGGTTTTCGTGGGGTTTCAAGCAGAGATATGCATTTTCTGCGATAATCTTGGGGAGACTTCTGTCCGAAGTATGCTTAATCATCGAGATCGCTCGTTTCGAGCTATATAACGCGAGAAACACGTTATCTGGTGTTTTCACCACTCCACAGTGCGTATGATATGCAGAACCGGCGATATCTTGGTTTTCGTGGGGTTTCAAGCTCAGATATGCATTTTCTGCGATAATCTTGGTGAGACTTCTGTCCGAAGTATGCTGAATCATCGAGATCGCTCTTTTCGAGCTAGTTAGTGCGAGAAACACGTTATCTGGTGTATTCACCACTCCACAGTGCGTTTGATATGCAGAACAGTAGATATCTTGGTTTTCGTGGGGTTTCAAGCTGAGATATGCATTTTCTGCGATAATCTTGGTGAGATTTCTGTCCGAAGAATGCAGAAACATCGAGATCGCACTTTTCGAGCTATTTAATGCGAGAAACACGTATTCTGGGGTTTTCACCACTCCACAGTGCGTTTGATATGCAGAACCGGAGATATTTTGGTTTTCGTGGGGTTTCAAGCTGAAATATGCATTTTTTACGATAACTTTGGTGAGACTTCTGTCCGAAGTATGCAGAATCATCGAGATCAATCGTTTCGAGCTATTTAATTGCGACAAACACGTTATCTGGTGTTTTCACCACTCTACAGTGCGTTTGATATGCAGAAACGGCGATATCTTGGTTTTCGTGGGGTTTCAAGCAGAGATATGCATTTTCTGCGATAATCTTGGGGAGACTTCTGTTAGAAGTATGCAGAATATTCGAGAACGCTCTTTTCGAGCTACTTAATGCGCGAAACACGTTTTCTGGTGTTTTCACCACTCCACGGTACGTTTGATGTGCAGAACCGGAGATAACTCGGTTTTCGTTGGGTTTCAAGCTGAGATATGCATTTTCTACTATAAGCTTGGTGAGACTTCTGTCAGAAGTATGCTGAATCATCGAGATCGCTCTTGTCGAGCTAGTTAGTGCGAGAAACACGTTATCTGGTGTTTTCACCACTCCACAGTGCGTTTGATATGCAGAACAGTAGATATCTTGGTTTTCGTGGGGTTTCAAGCTGAGATATGCATTTTCTGCGATAATCTTGGTGAGACTTCTGTTCGAAGTATGCTGAATCATCGAGATCGCTCTTTTCGAGCTAGTTAGTGGGAGAATCACGTTATCTGGTATTTTAACCACTCCACAGTGCGTTTGATATGCAGAACAGTAGATATCTTGGTTTTCGTGGGGTTTCAAGCTGAGATATGCATTTTCTGCGATAATCTTGGGGAGATTTCTGTCCGAAGAATGCAGAAACATCGAGATCGCACTTTTCGAGCTATTTAATGCGAGAAACACGTATTCTGGGGTTTTCACCACTCCACAGTGCGTTTGATATGCAGAACCGGAGATATTTTGGTTTTCGTGTGGTTTCAAGCTGAAATATGCATTTTTTACGATAACTTTGGTGAGACTTCTGTCCGAAGTATGCAGAATCATCGAGATCAATCGTTTCGAGCTATTTAATTGCGACAAACACGTTATCTGGTGTTTTCACCACTCCACAGTGCGTTTGATATGCAGAAACGGCGATATCTTGGTTTTCGTGGGGTTTCAAGCAGAGATATGCATTTTCTGCGATAATCTTGGGGAGACTTCTGTTAGAAGTATGCAGAATATTCGAGAACGCTCTTTTCGAGCTACTTAATGCGCGAAACACGTTTTCTGGTGTTTTCACCACTCCACGGTACGTTTGATGTGCAGAACCGGAGATAACTCGGTTTTCGTTGGGTTTCAAGCTGAGATATGCATTTTCTACTATAAGCTTGGTGAGACTTCTGTCAGAAGTATGCTGAATCATCGAGATCGCTCTTGTCGAGCTAGTTAGTGCGAGAAACACGTTATCTGGTGTTTTCACCACTCCACAGTGCGTTTGATATGCAGAACAGTAGATATCTTGGTTTTCGTGGGGTTTCAAGCTGAGATATGCATTTTCTGCGATAATCTTGGTGAGACTTCTGTTCGAAGTATGCTGAATCATCGAGATCGCTCTTTTCGAGCTAGTTAGTGGGAGAATCACGTTATCTGGTATTTTAACCACTCCACAGTGCGTTGGATATGCAGAACAGTAGATATCTTGGTTTTCGTGGGGTTTCAAGCAGAGATATGCATTTTCTGCGATAATCTTGGGGAGACTTCTGTTAGAAGTATGCAGAATCATCGAGATCGCACTTTTCGAGCTATTTAATGCGAGAAACACGTTATCTGGTGTTTTCACCACTCCACAGTTGGTTTGATATGCAGAAACGGCGATATTTTGGTTTTCGTCGGGTTTCAAGCTGAGATATGCATTTTCTACGATAATCTTGGTGAAACATCTGTCCGAAGTATGCAGAAACATCGAGAGCGCTCTTTTCGAGCTATTTAATGCGGGAGCTCGTTTTCTGGGGTTTTCCCCACTGCACAGTTCGTTGGATATGCAGAACCGGAGATATCTTGGTTTTCGTGGGGTTTCAAGCTG
Source organism: Anthophora plumipes (assembly GCA_951804975.1). Taxonomy (NCBI): domain Eukaryota; kingdom Metazoa; phylum Arthropoda; class Insecta; order Hymenoptera; family Apidae; genus Anthophora; species Anthophora plumipes. The sequence goes on from CATORF010000448.1 coordinate 1,439,598, forward strand.
AGATATGCATTTCCTGCGATATTCTTGGTGAGACTTCTGTCCGAAGTATGCAGGATCTTCGAGAACGCTCTTTTCGAGCTATTTAATGCGAGAAACACGTTATCTGGTGTTTTCACCACTCCACAGTGCGTTTGATATGCAGAACCGGCGATATCTTGGTTTTTGTGGGGTTTCAAGCTGAGATATGCACTTTCTGCGATAATCTTGGTGAGACCTCTGTCCGAAGTATGCTGAACCATCGAGATCGCACTTTTCGAGATAGTTAATGCGAGAAACACGTTATCTGGTGTTTTCACCACTCCAGAGTGCGTATGATATGCAGAACCGACGATATCTTGGTTGTCGTGGGGTTTCAAGCTCGGATATGCATTTTCTGCGATAATCTTGGTGACACTTCTGTCCGAAGTATGCAGAATCATCGAGATCGCACTTTTCGAACTATTTAATGCGAGAAACACGTTATCTGGTGTTTTCAGCACTCCACAGTGCGTTTGATATGCAGAACCGGCGATATCTTGGTTTTCGTGGGGTTTCCTGCTGAGATATGCATTTTCTGCGATAATCTTGGTGAGACTTCTGTCCGAAGTATGCTGAAACATCGAGATCGCTCTTTTCGAGGTAGTTAATTCGAGAAAAACCTTATCCGGTGTTTTCACCACTCCACAGTGCGTTGGATATGCAGAACCGGCGATATCTTGGTTTTTGTGGGGTTTCAAGCTGAGATATGCATTTTCTGCGATAATCTTGGTGAGACTTCTGTCCGAAGTATGCAGAATCATCGAGATCGCACTTTTCGAGCTATTTAATGCGAGAAACACGTTATCTGGTGTTTTCACCACTCCACAGTTGGTTTGATATGCAGAACCGGCGATATTTTGGTTTTCGTCGGGTTTCAAGCTGAGATATGCATTTTCTACGATAATCTTGGTGAAACATCTGTCCGAAGTATGCAGAAACATCGAGAGCGCTCTTTTCGAGCTATTTAATGCGGGAGCTCGTTTTCTGGGGTTTTCCCCACTGCACAGTTCGTTGGATATGCAGAACCGGAGATATCTTGGTTTTCGTGGGGTTTCAAGCTGAGATATGCATTTCCTGCGATATTCTTGGTGAGTCTTCTGTCCGAAGTATGCAGGATCTTCGAGAACGCTCTTTTCGAGCTATTTAATGCGAGAAACACGTTATCTGGTGTTGTCACCACTCCACAGTGCGTTTGATATGCAGAACCGGCGATATCTTGGTTTTTGTGGGGTTTCAAGCTGAGATATGCATTTTCTGCGATAATCTTGGTGAGACTTCTGTCCGAAGTATGCTTAATCATCGAGATCGCTCGTTTCGAGCTATTTAATGCGAGAAACAGGTTATCTGGTGTTTTCAGCACTCCACAGTGCGTTTGATATGCAGAACCAGCGATATCTTGGCTTTCGTGGGGTTTCAAGCTGAGATATGCATTTTTTACGATACTCTTGGTGAGTTTTCTGTCCGAAGTATGCAGAATCATCGAGATCGCTCTTTTCGAGTTATTTAATGCGAGAAACACGTTATCTGGTGTTTTCAGCACTCCACAGTGCGTTTGATATGCAGAACCAGCGATATCTTGGTTTTCGTGGGGATTCAAGCTGAGATATGCAATTTCTGCGATAATCTTGGTGAGACTTCTGTTAGAAGTATGCAGAATCATCGAGATCGCACTTTTCGAGCTATTTAATGCGAGAAACACGTTATCTGGTGTTTTCACCACTCCACAGTTGGTTTGATATGCAGAAACGGCGATATTTTGGTTTTCGTCGGGTTTCAAGCTGAGATATGCATTTTCTACGATAATCTTGGTGAAACATCTGTCCGAAGTATGCAGAAACATCGAGAGCGCTCTTTTCGAGCTATTTAATGCGGGAGCTCGTTTTCTGGGGTTTTCCCCACTGCACAGTTCGTTGGATATGCAGAACCGGAGATATCTTGGTTTTCGTGGGGTTTCAAGCTGAGATATGCATTTCCTGCGATATTCTTGGTGAGTCTTCTGTCCGAAGTATGCAGGATCTTCGAGAACGCTCTTTTCGAGCTATTTAATGCGAGAAACACGTTATCTGGTGTTTTCACCACTCCACAGAGCATTTGATATGCAGTACCAGCGATATCTTGGTTTTCGTGGGGTTTCAAGCTGAGATATGCATTTCCTGCGATATTCTTGGTGAGACTTCTGTCCGAAGTATGCAGGATCTTCGAGATCGCTCTTTTCGAGCTATTTAATGCGAGAAACACGTTATCTGGTGTTTTCACCACTCCACAGTGCGTTTGATATGCAGAACCGACGATATCTTGGTTGTCGTGGGGTTTCAAGCTCGGATATGCATTTTCTGCGATAATCTTGGTGAGACTTCTGTCCGAAGTATGCAGAGTCATCGAGATCGTACTTTTCGAGCTATTTAATTTGAGAATCACGTTTTCTGGGGTTTTCACCACTCCACAGTTCGTTGGATATGCAGAACAGGAGATATCTTGGTTTTCGTGGGGTTTCAAGCAGAGATATGCATTTTCTGCGATAATCTTGGTGAGACTTCTGTTAGAAGTATGCAGAATCATCGAGATCGCACTTTTCCAGCTATTTAATGCGAGAAACACGTTATCTGGTGTTTTCACCACTCCACAGTTGGTTTGATATGCAGAACCGGCGATATTTTGGTTTTCGTCGGGTTTCAAGCTGAGATATGCATTTTCTACGATAATCTTGGGGAAACATCTGTTCGAAGTATGCAGAAACATCGAGAGCGCTCTTTTCGAGCTATTTAATGCGAGAAACTCGTTTTCTGTGGTTTTCCCCACTGCACAGTTCGTTGGATATGCAGAACCGGAGATATCTTGGTTTTCGTGGGGTTTCAAGCTGAGATATGCATTTCCTGCGATATTCTTGGTGAGACTTCTGTCCGAAGTATGCAGGATCTTCGAGATCGCTCTTTTCGAGCTATTTAATGCGAGAAACACGTTATCTGGTGTTTTCACCACTCCACAGTGCGTTTGATATGCAGAACCGACGATATTTTGGTTTTCGTCGGGTTTCAAGCTGAGATATGCATTTTCTACGATAATCTTGGGGAAACATCTGTTCGAAGTATGCAGAAACATCGAGAGCGCTCTTTTCGAGCTATTTAATGCGAGAAACTCGTTTTCTGTGGTTTTCCCCACTGCACAGTTCGTTGGATATGCAGAACCGGAGATATCTTGGTTTTCGTGGGGTTTCAAGCTGAGATATGCATTTCCTGCGATATTCTTGGTGAGACTTCTGTCCGAAGTATGCAGGATCTTCGAGATCGCTCTTTTCGAGCTATTTAATGCGAGAAACACGTTATCTGGTGTTTTCACCACTCCACAGTGCGTTTGATATGCAGAACCGACGATATCTTGGTTTTTGTGGGGTTTCAAGCTGAGATATGCATTTTTTACGATAATCTTGGTGAGACTTCTGTCCGAAGTATGCTTAATCATCGAGATCGCTCTATTCGAGCTATTTATAGCGAGAAACACGTTATCTGGTGTTTTCAGCACTCCACAGTGCGTTTGATATGCAGAACCAGCGATATCTTGGTTTTCGTGGGGATTCAAGCTGAGATATGCAATTTCTGCGATAATCTTGGTGAGACTTCTGTCCGAAGTATGCAGAGTCATCGAGATCGTACTTTTCGAGCTATTTAATGCGAGAATCACGTTTTCTGGGGTTTTCACCACTCCACAGTGCGTATGATATGCAGAACCGACTATATCTTGGTTTTCGTGGGGTTTCAAGCTCAGATATGCATTTTCTGCGATAATCTTGGTGAGACTTCTGTCCGAAGTATGCAGAGTCATCGAGATCGTACTTTTCGAGCTGTTTAATGCGAGAAACACGTTTTCAGGGGGTTTCACCACTCCACAGTTCGTTGGATATGCAGAACAGGAGATATCTTGGTTTTCGTAGGGTTTCTAGCAGAGATATGCATTTTCTGCGATAATCATGGTGAGACTTCTGTTAGAAGTATGCAGAATTATCGAGATCGCTCTTTTCGACCTATTTAATGCGAGCAAACACGTTATCTGGTGTTTTCACCACTCCACGGTTCGTTGGATATGCAGAACAGTAGATATCTTGGCTTTCGTGGGGTTTCAAGCTGAGATATGCATTTATTGCGATAATCTTGGTGTGACTTCTGTCCGAAGTATGCTGAATCATCGAGATCGCTCTTTTCGAGCTAGTTAGTGCGAGAAACACGTTATCTGGTGTTTTCACCACTCCACAGTGCGTTTGATATGCAGAACAGTAGATATCTTGGTTTTCGTGGGGTTTCAAGCTGAAATATGCATTTTCTGCGATAATCTTGTTGAGACTTCTGTCCGAAGTATGCAGAATCATCGAGATCGCACTTTTCGAGCTATTTAATTCGAGAAACACGTTATCTGGTGTTTTCACCACTCCACAGTTGGTTTCATATGCAGATCCGGCGATATCTTGGTTTTCGTGGGGTTTCAAGTTGTGATATGCATTTTCTGCGATAATCTTGGTGAGACTTCTGTCCGAAGTATGCTGAAACATCGAGATCGCTCTTTTCGAGCGAGTTAATGCGAGAAAAACCTTATCCGGTATTTTCACCATTCCACAGTGCGTTTGATATGCAGTACCAGCGACACCTTGGTGTTCGTGGGGTTTCAAGCTGAGATATGCATTTTCTGCGATAATCTTGGTGAGACTTCTGTCCGAACTATGCTGAATCATCGAGATCGCTCTTTTCGAGCTAGTTAGTGCGAGAAACACGTTATCTGGAGTTTTCACCACTCCACAGTGCGTTGGATATGCAGAACCGGAGATATTTTGGATTTCGTCGGGTTTCAAGCTAAAATTTGCATTTTCTACGATAAGCTTGGTGAGACATCAGTCCGAAGTATGCAGAAACATCGAGAGCGCTCTTTTCGAGCTATTTAATGCGAGAAACACGTATTCTGGGGTTTTCACCACTCCACAGTGCGTTTGATATGCAGAACCGGAGATATTTTGGTTTTCGTGGGGTTTCAAGCTGAAATATGCATTTTTTACGATAACTTTGGTGAGACTTCTGTCCGAAGTATGCAGAATCATCGAGATCAATCGTTTCGAGCTATTTAATTGCGAGAAACACGTTATCTGGTGTTTTCACCACTCCACAGTGCGTTTGATATGCAGAAACGGCGATATCTTGGTTTTCGTGGGGTTTCAAGCAGAGATATGCATTTTCTGCGATAATCTTGGGGAGACTTCTGTCAGACGTATGCAGAATATTCGAGAACGCTCTTTTCGAGCTACTTAATGCGCGAAACACGTTTTCTGGTGTTTTCACCACTCCACGGTACGTTTGATGTGCAGAACCGGAGATAACTCGGTTTTCGTCGGGTTTCAAGCTGAGATATGCATTTTCTACGATAAGCTCGGTGAGACTTCGGTCAGAAGTATGCTGAATCATCGAGATCGCTCTTTTCGAGCTAGTTAGTGCGAGAAACACGTTATCTGGTGTTTTCACCACTCCACAGTGCGTTTGATATGCAGAACAGTAGATATCTTGGTTTTCGTGGGGTTTCAAGCTGAGATATGCATTTTCTGCGATAATCTTGGTGAGACTTCTGTCCGAAGTAGGCTGAATCATCGAGATCGCTCTTTCCGAGCTAGTTAGTGCGAGAAACACGTTATGTGGTGTTTTAACCACTCCACAGTGCGTTGGATATGCAGAACAGTAGATATCTTGGTTTTCGTGGGGTTTCAAGCAGAGATATGCATTTTCTGCGATAATCTTGGGGAGACTTCTGTCCGAAGTATGCTGAAACATCGAGATCGCTCTTTTCGAGCTATTTAATGCGAGAATCACGTTTTCTGGGGTTTTCACCACTCCACAGTGCGTATGATATGCAGAACCGACTATATCTTGGTTTTCGTGGGGTTTCAAGCTCAGATATGCATTTTCTGCGATAATCTTGGTGAGACTTCTGTCCGAAGTATGCAGAGTCATCGAGATCGTACTTTTCGAGCTGTTTAATGCGAGAAACACGTTTTCAGGGGGTTTCACCACTCCACAGTTCGTTGGATATGCAGAACAGGAGATATCTTGGTTTTCGTAGGGTTTCTAGCAGAGATATGCATTTTCTGCGATAATCATGGTGAGACTTCTGTTAGAAGTATGCAGAATTATCGAGATCGCTCTTTTCGACCTATTTAATGCGAGCAAACACGTTATCTGGTGTTTTCACCACTCCACAGTTCGTTGGATATGCAGAACAGTAGATATCTTGGCTTTCGTGGGGTTTCAAGCTGAGATATGCATTTATTGCGATAATCTTGGTGTGACTTCTGTCCGAAGTATGCTGAATCATCGAGATCGCTCTTTTCGAGCTAGTTAGTGCGAGAAACACGTTATCTGGTGTTTTCACCACTCCACAGTGCGTTTGATATGCAGAACAGTAGATATCTTGGTTTTCGTGGGGTTTCAAGCTGAAATATGCATTTTCTGCGATAATCTTGTTGAGACTTCTGTCCGAAGTATGCAGAATCATCGAGATCGCACTTTTCGAGCTATTTAATTCGAGAAACACGTTATCTGGTGTTTTCACCACTCCACAGTTGGTTTCATATGCAGATCCGGCGATATCTTGGTTTTCGTGGGGTTTCAAGTTGTGATATGCATTTTCTGCGATAATCTTGGTGAGACTTCTGTCCGAAGTATGCTGAAACATCGAGATCGCTCTTTTCGAGCGAGTTAATGCGAGAAAAACCTTATCCGGTATTTTCACCATTCCACAGTGCGTTTGATATGCAGTACCAGCGACACCTTGGTTTTCGTGGGGTTTCAAGCTGAGATATGCATTTTCTGCGATAATCTTGGTGAGACTTCTGTCCGAACTATGCTGAATCATCGAGATCGCTCTTTTCGAGCTAGTTAGTGCGAGAAACACGTTATCTGGAGTTTTCACCACTCCACAGTGCGTTGGATATGCAGAACCGGAGATATTTTGGATTTCGTCGGGTTTCAAGCTAAAATTTGCATTTTCTACGATAAGCTTGGTGAGACATCAGTCCGAAGTATGCAGAAACATCGAGAGCGCTCTTTTCGAGCTATTTAATGCGAGAAACACGTATTCTGGGGTTTTCACCACTCCACAGTGCGTTTGATATGCAGAACCGGAGATATTTTGGTTTTCGTGGGGTTTCAAGCTGAAATATGCATTTTTTACGATAACTTTGGTGAGACTTCTGTCCGAAGTATGCAGAATCATCGAGATCAATCGTTTCGAGCTATTTAATTGCGAGAAACACGTTATCTGGTGTTTTCACCACTCCACAGTGCGTTTGATATGCAGAAACGGCGATATCTTGGTTTTCGTGGGGTTTCAAGCAGAGATATGCATTTTCTGCGATAATCTTGGGGAGACTTCTGTCAGACGTATGCAGAATATTCGAGAACGCTCTTTTCGAGCTACTTAATGCGCGAAACACGTTTTCTGGTGTTTTCACCACTCCACGGTACGTTTGATGTGCAGAACCGGAGATAACTCGGTTTTCGTCGGGTTTCAAGCTGAGATATGCATTTTCTACGATAAGCTCGGTGAGACTTCGGTCAGAAGTATGCTGAATCATCGAGATCGCTCTTTTCGAGCTAGTTAGTGCGAGAAACACGTTATCTGGTGTTTTCACCACTCCACAGTGCGTTTGATATGCAGAACAGTAGATATCTTGGTTTTCGTGGGGTTTCAAGCTGAGATATGCATTTTCTGCGATAATCTTGGTGAGACTTCTGTCCGAAGTAGGCTGAATCATCGAGATCGCTCTTTCCGAGCTAGTTAGTGCGAGAAACACGTTATCTGGTGTTTTAACCACTCCACAGTGCGTTGGATATGCAGAACAGTAGATATCTTGGTTTTCGTGGGGTTTCAAGCAGAGATATGCATTTTCTGCGATAATCTTGGGGAGACTTCTGTCCGAAGTATGCTGAAACATCGAGATCGCTCTTTTCGAGCTAGTTAATGCGAGAAAAACCTTATCCGGTGTTTTCACCACTCCACAGTGCGTTTGATATGCAGAACCAGCGATATCTTGGCTTTCGTGGGGTTTCAAGCTGAGATATGTATTTATTGCGATAATCTTGGTGTGACTTCTGTCCGAAGTATACAGAATCATCGAGATCGCTCGTTTCGAGCTATTTAATGCGAGAAACACGTTATCTGGTGTTTTCACCACTCCACAGTTCGTTGGATATGCAGAACAGTAGATATCTTGGTTTTCGTGGGGTTTCAAGCAGAGATATGCATTTTCTGCGATAATCTTGGGGAGACTTCTGTTAGAAGTATGCAGAATCATCGAGATCGCACTTTTCGAGCTATTTAATGCGAGAAACACGTTATCTGGTGTTTTCACCACTCCACAGTTGGTTTGATATGCAGAACCGGCGATATTTTGGTTTTCGTCGGCTTTCAAGCTGAGATATGCATTTTCTACGATAATCCTGGTGAGACTTCTGTCAGACGTATGCAGAATATTCGAGAACGCTCTTTTCGAGCTACTTAATGCGCGAAACACGTTTTCTGGTGTTTTCACCACTCCACGGTACGTTTGATGTGCAGAACCGGAGATAACTCGGTTTTCGTTGGGTTTCAAACTGAGATATGCATTTTCTACTATAAGCTTGGTGAGACTTCTGTCCGAAGTATGCTGAATCATCGAGATCGCTCTTTTCGAGCTAGTTAGTGGGAGAATCACGTTATCTGGTATTTTAACCACTCCACAGTGCGTTGGATATGCAGAACAGTAGATATCTTGGTTTTCGTGGGGTTTCAAGCAGAGATATGCATTTTCTGCGATAATCTTGGGGAGACTTCTGTTAGAAGTATGCAGAATCATCGAGATCGCACTTTTCGAGCTATTTAATGCGAGAAACACGTTATCTGGTGTTTTCACCACTCCACAGTTGGTTTGATATGCAGAACCGGCGATATTTTGGTTTTCGTCGGGTTTCAAGCTGAGATATGCATTTTCTGCGATAATCTTGGTGAGACTTCTGTCCGAAGTATGCTGAATCATCGAGATCGCTCTTTTCGAGCTAGTTAGTGCGAGAAACACGTTATCTGGTGTTTTCACCACTCCACAGTGCGTTTGATATGCAGTACCAGCGACATCTTGGTTTTCGTGGGGTTTCATGCTGGGATATGCATTTTCTGCGATAATCTTGGTGAGACTTCTGTCCGAAGTATGCTGAATCATCGAGATCGCTCTTTTCGAGCTAGTTAGTGCGAGAAACACGTTATCTGGTGTTTTCACCACTCCACAGTGCGTTTCATATGCAGAACAGTAGATATCTTGGATTTTGTGGGGTTTCAAGCTGAGATATGCATTTTCTGCGATAATCTTGTTGAGACTTCTGTCCGAAGTATGCAGAATCATCGAGATCGCTCGTTTCGAGCTATTTAATGCGAGAACCACGATTTCTGGGGTTTTCACCACTCCACAGTGCGTTTGATATGCTGAACACAGCGATATCTTGGTTTTCGTGGGGTTTCAAGCTGAGATATGCATTTTTTACGATAACTTTGGTGAGACTTCTGTCCGAAGTATGCAGAATCATCGAGATCAATCGTTTCGAGCTATTTAATTGCGAGAAACACGTTATCTGGTGTTTTCTCCACTCCACAGTGCGTTTGATATGCAGAACCGGCGATATCTTGGTTTTCGTGGGTTTTCAAGCTGAGATATGCATTTTCTGCGATAATCTTGTTGAGACTTCTGTCCGAAGTATGCTGAAACATCGAGATCGCTCTTTTCGAGCTAGTTAATGCGAGAAAAACCTTATCCGGTGTTTTCACCACTCCACAGTGCGTTTGATATGCAGAACAGTAGATATCTTGGTTTTCGTGGGGTTTCAAGCTGAGATATGCATTTATTGCGATAAGCTTGGTGTGACTTCTGTCCGAAGTATGCTGAATCATCGAGATCGCTCTTTTCGAGCTAGTTAGTGCGAGAAACACGTTATCTGGTGTTTTCACCACTCCACAGTGCGTTTGATATGCAGAACAGTAGATATCTTGGTTTTCGTGGGATTTCAAGCAGAGATATGCATTTTCTGCGATAATCTTGTTGAGACTTCTGTCCGAAGTATGCTGAATCATCGAGATCGCTCTTTTCGAGCTAGTTAGTGCGAGAAACACGTTATCTGGTGTTTTCACCACTCCACAGTGCGTTTGATATGCAGTACCAGCGACATCTTGGTTTTCGTGGTGTTTCATGCTGGGATATGCATTTTCTGCGATAATCTTGGTGAGACTTCTGTCCGAAGTATGCTGAATCATCAAGATCGCTCTTTTCGAGCTAGTTAGTGCGAGAAACACGTTATCTGGTGTTTTCACCACTCCACAGTGCGTTTCATATGCAGAACAGTAGATATCTTGGATTTCGTGGGGTTTCAAGCTGAGATATGCATTTTCTGCGATAATCTTGTTGAGACTTCTGTCCGAAGTATGCAGAATCATCGAGATCGCTCGTTTCGAGCTATTTAATGCGAGAAACACGATTTCTGGGGTTTTCACCACTCCACAGTGCGTTTGATATGCTGAACACAGCGATATCTTGGTTTTCGTGGGGTTTCAAGCTGAGATATGCATTTTTTACGATAACTTTGGTGAGACTTCTGTCCGAAGGATGCAGAATCATCGAGATCAATCGTTTCGAGCTATTTAATTGCGAGAAACACGTTATCTGGTGTTTTCTCCACTCCACAGTGCGTTGGATATGCAGAACCGGCGATATCTTGGTTTTCGTGGGTTTTCAAGCTGAGATATGCATTTTCTGCGATAATCTTGGTGAGACTTCTGTCCGAAGTATGCTGAATCATCGAGATCGCTCTTTTCGAGCTAGTTAGTGCGAGAAACACGTTATCTGGTGTTTTCACCACTCCACAGTGCGTTTGATATGCAGAATAGTAGATATCTTGGTTTTCGTGGGGTTTCAAGCTGAGATATGCATTTTCTGCGATAGTCTTGTTGAGACTTCTGTCCGAAGTATGAAGAATCATCGAGATCGCTCGTTTCGAGCTATTTAATGCGAGAAACCCGTTATCTGGTGTTTTCACCACTCCACAGTGCGTTGGATATGCAGAACCGGAGATATTTTGGTTTTCGTCGGGTTTCAAGCTGAGGTATGCATTTTCTACGATAAGCTTGGTGAGACATCAGTCCGAAGTATGCAGAAACATCGAGAGCGCTCTTTTCGAGCTATTTAATGCGAGAAACACGTATTCTGGGGTTTTCACCACTCCACAGTTCGTTGGATATGCAGAACAGTAGATATCTTGGTTTTCGTGGGGTTTCAAGCAGAGATATGCATTTTCTGCGTTAATCTTGGTGAGACTTCTGTCCGAAGTATGCTGAAACATCGAGATCGCTCTTTTCGAACTAGTTAATGCGAGAAAAACCTTATCCGGTGTTTTCACCACTCCACAGTGCGTTTGATATGCAGAACCAGCGATATCTTGGCTTTCGTGGGGTTTCAAGCTGAGATATGCATTTATTGCGATAATCTTGGTGTGACTTCTGTCCGAAGTATGCTGAATCATCGAGATCGCTCTTTTCGAGCTAGTTAATGCGAGAAAAACCTTATCCGGTGTTTTCACCACTCCACAGTGCGTTTCATATGCAGAACAGTAGATATCTTGGATTTCGTGGGGTTTCAAGCTGAGTTATGCATTTTCTGCGATAATCTTTTTGAGACTTCTGTCCGAAGTATGCAGAATCATCGAGATCGCTCGTTTCGAGCTATTTAATGCGAGAAACACGATTTCTGGGGTTTTCACCACTCCACAGTGCGTTTGATATGCTGAACACAGCGATATCTTGGTTTTCGTGGGGTTTCAAGCTGAGATATGCATTTTTTACGATAACTTTGGTGAGACTTCTGTCCGAATGATGCAGAATCATCGAGATCAATCGTTTCGAGCTATTTAATTGCGAGAAACACGTTATCTGGTGTTTTCTCCACTCCACAGTGCGTTGGATATGCAGAACCTGCGATATCTTGGTTTTCGTGGGTTTTCAAGCTGAGATATGCATTTTCTGCGATAATCTTGGTGAGACTTCTGTCCGAAGTATGCTGAATCATCGAGATCGCTCTTTTCGAGCTAGTTAGTGCGAGAAACACGTTATCTGGTGTTTTCACCACTCCACAGTGCGTTTGATATGCAGAATAGTAGATATCTTGGTTTTCGTGGGGTTTCAAGCTGAGATATGCATTTTCTGCGATAGTCTTGTTGAGACTTCTGTCCGAAGTATGAAGAATCATCGAGATCGCTCGTTTCGAGCTATTTAATGCGAGAAACACGTTATCTGGTGTTTTCACCACTCCACAGTGCGTTGGATATGCAGAACCGGAGATATTTTGGTTTTCGTCGGGTTTCAAGCTGAGGTATGCATTTTCTACGATAAGCTTGGTGAGACATCAGTCCGAAGTATGCAGAAACATCGAGAGCGCTCTTTTCGAGCTATTTAATGCGAGAAACACGTATTCTGGGGTTTTCACCACTCCACAGTTCGTTGGATATGCAGAACAGTAGATATCTTGGTTTTCGTGGGGTTTCAAGCAGAGATATGCATTTTCTGCGATAATCTTGGTGAGACTTCTGTCCGAAGTATGCTGAAACATCGAGATCGCTCTTTTCGAGCTAGTTAATGCGAGAAAAACCTTATCCGGTGTTTTCACCACTCCACAGTGCGTTTGATATGCAGAACCAGCGATATCTTGGCTTTCGTGGGGTTTCAAGCTGAGATATGCATTTATTGCGATAATCTTGGTGTGACTTCTGTCCGAAGTATGCTGAATCATCGAGATCGCTCTTTTCGAGCTAGTTAATGCGAGAAAAACCTTATCCGGTGTTTTCACCACTCCACAGTGCGTTTCATATGCAGAACAGTAGATATCTTGGATTTCGTGGGGTTTCAAGCTGAGATATGCATTTTCTGCGATAATCTTGTTGAGACTTCTGTCCGAAGTATGCAGAATCATCGAGATCGCTCGTTTCGAGCTATTTAATGCGAGAAACACGATTTCTGGGGTTTTCACCACTCCACAGTGCGTTTGATATGCAGAACAGTAGATATCTTGGTTTTCGTGGGGTTTCAAGCTGAGATATGCATTTTCTGCGATAAGCTTGGTGAGACATCAGTCCGAAGTATGCAGAAACATCGAGAGCGCTCTTTTCGAGCTATTTAATGCGAGAAACACGTATTCTGGGGTTTTCACCACTCCACAGTTCGTTGGATATGCAGAACAGTAGATATCTTGGCTTTCGTGGGGTTTCAAGCTGAGATATGCATTTATTGCGATAATCTTGGTGTGACTTCTGCCCGAAGTATGCTGAATCATCGAGATCGCTCTATTCGAGCTAGTTAGTGCGAGAAACACGTTATCTGGTGTTTTCACCACTCCACAGTGCGTTTGATATGCAGAACAGTAGATATCTTGGTTTTCGTGGGATTTCAAGCAGAGATATGCATTTTCTGCGATAATCTTGTTGAGACTTCTGTCCGAAGTATGCTGAATCATCGAGATCGCTCTTTTCGAGCTAGTTAGTGCGAGAAACTCGTTATCTGGTGTTTTCACCACTCCACAGTGCGTTTGATATGCAGTACCAGCGACATCTTGGTTTTCGTCGGGTTTCATGCTGGGATATGCATTTTCTGCGATAATCTTGGTGAGACTTCTGTCCGAAGTATGCTGAATCATCGAGATCGCTCTTTTCGAGCTAGTTAGTGCGAGAAACACGTTATCTGGTGTTTTCACCACTCCACAGTGCGTTTCATATGCAGAACAGTAGATATCTTGGATTTCGTGGGGTTGCAAGCTGAGATATGCATTTTCTGCGATAATCTTGTTGAGACTTCTGTCCGAAGTATGCAGAATCATCGAGATCGCTCGTTTCGAGCTATTTAATGCGAGAAACACGATTTCTGGGGTTTTCACCACTCCACAGTTCGTTGGATATGCAGAACAGTAGATATCTTGGTTTTCGTGGGGTTTCAAGCAGAGATATGCATTTTCTGCGATAATCTTGGTGAGACTTCTGTCCGAAGTATGCTGAAACATCGAGATCGCTCTTTTCGAGCTAGTTAATGCGAGAAAAACCTTATCCGGTGTTTTCACCACTCCACAGTGCGTTTGATATGCAGAACCAGCGATATCTTGGCTTTCGTGGGGTTTCAAGCTGAGATATGCATTTATTGCGATAATCTTGGTGTGACTTCTGTCCGAAGTATGCTGAATCATCGAGATCGCTCTTTTCGAGCTAGTTAATGCGAGAAAAACCTTATCCGGTGTTTTCACCACTCCACAGTGCGTTTCATATGCAGAACAGTAGATATCTTGGATTTCGTGGGGTTTCAAGCTGAGATATGCATTTTCTGCGATAATCTTGTTGAGACTTCTGTCCGAAGTATGCAGAATCATCGAGATCGCTCGTTTCGAGCTATTTAATGCGAGAAACACGATTTCTGGGGTTTTCACCACTCCACAGTGCGTTTGATATGCTGAACACAGCGATATCTTGGTTTTCGTGGGGTTTCAAGCTGAGATATGCATTTTTTACGATAACTTTGGTGAGACTTCTGTCCGAAGTATGCAGAATCATCGAGATCAATCGTTTCGAGCTATTTAATTGCGAGAAACACGTTATCTGGTGTTTTCTCCACTCCACAGTGCGTTTGATATGCAGAACCGGCGATATCTTGGTTTTCGTGGGTTTTCAAGCTGAGATATGCTTTTTCTGCGATAATCTTGTTGAGACTTCTGTCCGAAGTATGCTGAATCATCGAGATCGCTCGTTTCGAGCTATTTAATGCGAGAAACACGTTATCTGGTGTTTTCACCACTCCACAGTTCGTTGGATATGCAGAACAGTAGATATCTTGGTTTTGGTGGGGTTTCAAGCAGAGATATGCATTTTCTGCGATAATCTTGGTGAGACTTCTGTCCGAAGTATGCTGAATCATCGAGATCGCTCGTTTCGAGCTATTTAATGCGAGAAACACGTTTTCTGGGGTTTTCACCACTCCACAGTGCGTTTGATATGCTGAACACAGCGATATCTTGGTTTTCGTGGGGTTTCAAGCTGAGATATGCATTCTTTACGATAACATTGGTGAGACTTCTGTCCGAAGTATGCAGAATCATCGAGATCAATCGTTTCGAGCTATTTAATTGCGAGAAACACGTTATCTGGTGTATTCACCACTCCACAGTGCGTTTGATATGCAGAACCGGCGATATCTTGGTTTTCGTGGGGTTTCAAGCTGAGATATGCATTTTCTGTGATAATCTTGGTGAGACTTCTGTCCGAAGTATGCTGAATCATCGAGATCGCTCTTTTCGAGCTAGTTAGTGCGAGAAACACGTTATCTGGTGTTTTAACCACTCCCCAGTGCGTTGGATATGCAGAATAGTTGATATCTTGGTTTTCGTGGGGTTTCAAGCAGAGATATGCATTTTCTGCAATAATCTTGTTGAGACTTCTGTCCGAGGTATGCAGAATCATCGAGATCGCTCGTTTCGAGCTATTTAATGCGAGAAACACGTTATCTGGTGTTTTCACAACTCCACAGTGCGTTTGATATGCAGAATAGTAGATATCTTGTTTTTCGTGGGGTTTCAAGCTGAGATATGCATTTTCTGCGATAATCTTGGTGAGACTTCTGTCCGAAGTATGCTGAAACATCGAGATCGCTCTTTTCGAGCTAGTTAATGCGAGAAAAACCTTATCCGGTGTTTTCACCACTCCACAGTGCGTTTGATATGCAGAACCAGCGATATCTTGGCTTTCGTGGGGTTTCAAGCTGAGATATGCATTTATTGCGATAATCTTGGTGTGACTTCTGTCCGAAGTATGCTGAATCATCGAGATCGCTCTTTTCGAGCAAGTTAGTGCGAGAAACACGTTATCTGGTATTTTCACCACTCCACAGTGCGTTTGATATGCAGAACAGTAGATATCTTGGTTTTCGTGGGGTTTCAAGCTGAAATATGCATTTTCTGCGATAATCTTGGTGTGACTTCTGTCCGAAGTATGCTGAATCATCGAGATCGCTCTTTTCGAGCAAGTTAGTGCGAGAAACACGTTATCTGGTGTTTTCACCACTCCACAGTGCGCTTGATACGCAGAACAGTAGATATCTTGGTTTTCGTGGGGTTTCAAGCAGAGATATGCATTTTCTGCGATAATCTTGGTGAGACTTCTGTCCGAAGTATGCTGAAACATCGAGATCGCTCTTTTCGAGCTAGTTAATGCGAGAAAAACCTTATCCGGTGTTTTCACCACTCCACAGTGCGTTTGATATGCAGAACCAGCGATATCTTGGCTTTCGTGGGGTTTCAAGCTGAGATATGCATTTATTGCGATAATCTTGGTGTGACTTCTGTCCGAAGTATACAGAATCATCGAGATCGCTCGTTTCGAGCTATTTAATGCGAGAAACACGTTATCTGGTGTTTTCACCACTCCACAGTTCGTTGGATATGCAGATCAGTAGATATCTTGGTTTTCGTGGGGTTTCAAGCAGAGATATGCATTTTCTGCGATAATCTTTGTGAGACTTCTGTCCGAAGTATGCTGAAACATCGAGATCGCTTTTTTCGAGCTAGTTAATGCGAGAAAAACCTTATCCGGTGTTTTCACCACTCCACAGTGCGTTTGATATGCAGAACAGTAGATATCTTGGTATTCGTGGGGATTCAAGCTGAGATATGCATTTTCTGCGATAATCTTGTTGAGACTTCTGTCCGAAGTATGCAGAATCATCGAGATCGCTCGTTTCGAGCTATTTAATGCGAGAAACACGTTTTCTGGGGTTTTCACCACTCCACAGTGCGTTTGATATGCTGAACACAGCGATATCTTGGTTTTCGTGGGGTTTCAAGCTGAGATATGCATTCTTTACGATAACATTGGTGAGACTTCTGTCCGAAGTATGCAGAATCATCGAGATCAATCGTTTCGAGCTATTTAATTGCGAGAAACACGTTATCTGGTGTATTCACCACTCCACAGTGCGTTTGATATGCAGAACCGGCGATATCTTGGTTTTCGTGGGGTTTCAAGCTGAGATATGCATTTTCTGTGATAATCTTGGTGAGACTTCTGTCCGAAGTATGCTGAATCATCGAGATCGCTCTTGTCGAGCTAGTTAGTGCGAGAAACACGTTATCTGGTGTTTTCACCACTCCACAGTGCGTTTGATATGCAGAACAGTAGATATCTTGGTTTTCGTGGGGTTTCAAGCAGAGATATGCATTTTCTGCGATGATCTTGTTGAGACTTCTGTCCGAAGTATGCAGAATCATCGAGATCGCTCGTTTCGAGCTATTTAATGCGAGAAACACGTTATCTGGTGTTTTCACAACTCCACAGTGCGTTTGATATGCAGAATAGTAGATATCTTGGTTTTCGTGGGGTTTCAAGCTGAGATATGCATTTTCTGCGATAATCTTGGTGAGACTTCTGTCCGAAGTATGCTGAAACATCGAGATCGCTCTTTTCGAGCTAGTTAATGCGAGAAAAACCTTATCCGGTGTTTTCACCACTCCACAGTGCGTTTGATATGCAGAACCAGCGATATCTTGGCTTTCGTGGGGTTTCAAGCTGAGATATGCATTTATTGCGATAATCTTGGTGTGACTTCTGTCCGAAGTATGCAGAATCATGGAGATCGCACTTTTCGAGCTATTTAATGCGAGAAACACGTTATCTGGTGTTTTCACCACACCACAGGTGGTTTGATATGCAGAACAGGCGATATCTTGGTTTTCGTGGGGTTTCAAGCTGAGATATGCATTTTCTGCGATAATCTTGGTGAGACATCTGTCCGAAGTATGCTGAAACATCGAGATCGCTCTTTTCGAGCAAGTTAATGCGAGAAAAACCTTATCCGGTGTTTTCACCACTCCACAGTGCGTTTGATATGCAGAACCAGCGATATCTTGGCTTTCGTGGAGTTTCAAGCTGAGATATGCATTTATTGCGATAATCTTGGTGTGACTTCTGTCCGAAGTATACAGAATCATCGAGATCGCTCGTTTCGAGCTATTTAATGCGAGAAACACGTTATCTGGTGTTTTCACCACTCCACAGTTCGTTGGATATGCAGAACAGTAGATATCTTGGTTTTCGTGGGGTTTCAAGCAGAGATATGCATTTTCTGCGATAATCTTGGTGAGACTTCTGTCCGAAGTATGCTGAAACATCGAGATCGCTCTTTTCGAGCTAGTTAATGCGAGAAAAACCTTATCCGCTGTTTTCACCACACCACAGTGCGTTTGATATGCAGAACAGTAGATATCTTGGTTTTCGTGGGGTTTCAAGCAGAGATATGCATTTTCTGCGATAATCTTGTTGAGACTTCTGTCCGAAGTATGCAGAATCATCGAGATCGCTCGTTTCGAGCTATTTAATGCGAGAAACACGTTATCTGGTGTTTTCACAACTCCACAGTGCGTTTGATATGCAGAATAGTAGATATCTTGGTTTTCGTGGGGTTTCAAGCTGAGATATGCATTTTCTGCGATAATCTTGGGGAGACTTCTGTCCGAAGTATGCTGAATCATCGAGATCGCTCTTTTCGAGCAAGTTAGTGCGAGAAACACGTTATCTGGTGTTTTCACCACTCCACAGTGCGTTTGATACGCAGAACAGTAGATATCTTGGTTTTCGTGGGGTTTCAAGCAGAGATATGCATTTTCTGCGATAATCTTGGTGAGACTTCTGTCCGAAGTATGCTGAAACATCGAGATCGCTCTTTTCGAGCTAGTTAATGCGAGAAAAACCTTATCCGGTGTTTTCACCACTCCACAGTGCGTTTGATATGCAGAACCAGCGATATCTTGGCTTTCGTGGAGTTTCAAGCTGAGATATGCATTTATTGCGATAATCTTGGTGTGACTTCTGTCCGAAGTATACAGAATCATCGAGATCGCTCGTTTCGAGCTATTTAATGCGAGAAACACGTTATCTGGTATTTTCACCACTCCACAGTGCGTTTGATATGCAGAACCGGCGACATCTTGGTTTTCGTGGGGTATCAAGCTGAGATATGCATTTTCTGTGATAATCTTGGTGAGACTTCTGTCCGAAGTATGCTGAATCATCGAGATCGCTCTTGTCGAAATAGTTAGTGCGAGAAACACGTTATCTGGTGTTTTCACCACTCCACAGTGCGTTTGATATGCGGAACAGTAGATATCTTGGTTTTCGTGGGGTTTCAAGCTGAGATATGCATTTTCTGCGATAATCTTGGTGAGACTTCTGTCCGAAGTATGCTGAATCATCGAGATCGCTCTTTTCGAGCTAGTTAATGCGAGAAACACGTTATCTGGTGTTTTAACCACTCCACAGTGCGTTGGATATGCAGAACAGTAGATATCTTGGTTTTCGTGGGGTTTCAAGCAGAGATATGCATTTTCTGCGATAATCTTGTTGAGACTTCTGTCCGAAGTATGCAGAATCATCGAGATCGCTCGTTTCGAGCTATTTAATGCGAGAAACTCGTTATCTGGTGTTTTCACAACTCCACAGTGCGTTTGATATGCAGAATAGTAGATATCTTGGTTTTCGTGGGGTTTCAAGCTGAGATATGCATTTTCTGCGATAATCTTGGTGAGACTTCTGTCCGAAGTATGCTGAAACATCGAGATCGCGCTTTTCGAGCTAGTTAATGCGAGAAAAACCTTATCCGGTGTTTTCACCACTCCACAGTGCGTTTGATATGCAGAACCAGCGATATCTTGGCTTTCGTGGGGTTTCAAGCTGAGATATGCATTTATTGCGATAATCTTGGTGTGACTTCTGTCCGAAGTATGCTGAATCATCGAGATCGCTCTTTTCGAGCAAGTTAGTGCGAGAAACACGTTATCTGGTGTTTTCACCACTCCACAGTATGTTTGATATGCAGAACAGTAGATATCTTGGTTTTCGTGGGGTTTCAAGCTGAAATATGCATTTTCTGCGATAATCTTGTTTAGACTTCTGTCCGTAGTATGCAGAATCATCGAGATCGCACTTTTCGAGCTATTTAATGCGAGAAACACGTTATCTGGTGTTTTCACCACTCCACAGCTGGTTTGATATGCAGAACCGGCGATATCTTGGTTTTCGTGGGGTTTCAAGCTGAGATATGCATTTTCTGCGATAATCTTGGTGAGATTTCTGTCCGAAGTATGCTGAAACATCGAGATCGCTCTTTTCGAGCGAGTTAATGCGAGAAAAACCTTATCCGCTGTTTTCACCACTCCACAGTGCGTTTGATATGCAGAACCAGCGATATCTTGGCTTTCGTGGGGTTTCAAGCTGAGATACGCATTTTTTACGATAATCTTGATGATACTTCTGTCCGAAGTATGCTGAATCAGCGAGATCGCTCTTTTCGAGCTAGTTAATGCGAGAAACACGTTATCTGGTGTTTTAACCACTCTACAGTGCGTTGGATATGCAGAACAGTAGATATCTTGGTTTTCGTGGGGTTTCAAGCAGAGATATGCATTTTCTGCGATAATCTTGTTGAGACTTCTGTCCGAAGTATGCAGAATCATCGAGTTCGCTCGTTTCGAGCTATTTAATGCGAGAAACACGTTATCTGGTGTTTTCACCACTCCACAGTGCGTTGGATATGCAGAACCGGAGATATTTTGGTTTTCGTCGGGTTTCAAGCTGAGATATGCATTTTCTACTATAATCTTGGTGAAACATCTGTCCGAAGTATGCAGAAACATCGAGAGCGCTCTTTTCGAGCTATTTAATGCGAGAAACACGTTATCTGGTGTTTTCACCACTCCACAGTGCGTTTGATATGCAGAATAGTAGATATCTTGGTTTTCGTGGGGTTTCAAGCTGAGATATGCATTTTCTGCGATAATCATGTTGAGACTTCTGTCCGAAGTATGCAGAATCATCGAGATCGCTCGTTTGGAGCTATTTAATGCGAGAAACACGTTATCTGCAGTTTTCACCACTCCACAGTGCGTTGGATATGCAGAACCGGAGATATTTTGGTTTTCGTCGGGTTTCAAGCTGAGATATGCATTTTCTACGTTAAGCTTGGTGAGACATCAGTCTGAAGTGTGCAGAAACATCGAGAGCGCTCGTTTCGAGCTATTTAATGCGAGAAACACGTATTCTGGTGTTTTCACCACTCCACAGTTCGTTGGATATGCAGAACAGTAGATATCTTGGCTTTCGTGGGGTTTCAAGCTGAGATATGCATTTATTGCGATAATCTTGGTGTGACTTCTGTCCGAAGTATGCTGAATCATCGAGATCGCTCTTTTCGAGCTAGTTAGTGCGAGAAACACGTTATCTGGTGTTTTCACCACTCCACAGTGCTTTTGATATGCAGAACAGTAGATATCTTGGTTTTCGTGGGGTTTCAAGCTGAAATATGCATTTTCTGCGATAATCTTGTTGAGACTTCTGTCCGAAGTATGCAGAATCATCGAGATCGCACTTTTCGAGCTATTTAATGCGAGGAACACGTTATCTGGTGTTTTCACCACTCCACAGTTGGTTTGATATGCAGAACCGGCGATATCTTGGTTTTCGTGGGGTTTCAAGTGGAGATATGCATTTTCTGCGATAATCTTGGTGAGACTTCTGTCCGAAGTATGCTGAATCATCGAGATCGCTCTTTTCGAGCTAGTTAGTGCGAGAAACACGTTATCTGGTGTTTTCACCTCTCCACAGTGCGTTTGATATGCTGAACAGTAGATATCTTGGTTTTCGTCGGGTTTCAAGCTGAGATATGCATTTTCTACGATAAGCTTGGTGAGACATCAGTCCGAAGTATGCAGAAATATCGAGAGCGCTCTTTTCGAGCTATTTAATGCGAGAAACACGTTATCTGGTGTTTTCACCACTCCACAGTTGTTTTCATATGCAGAACCGGCGATATCTTGGTTTTCGTGGGGTTCCAAGCTGAGATATGCATTTATTGCGATAATCTTGGTGTGACTTCTGTCCGAAGTATGCTGAATCATCGAGATCGCTCGTTTCGAGCTATTTAATGCGAGAAACACGATTTCTGGGGTTTTCACCACTCCACAGTGCGTTTCATATGCTGAACACAGCGATATCTTGGTTTTCGTGGGGTTTCAAGCTGAGATATGCATTTATTACGATAACTTTGGTGAGACTTCTGTCCGAAGTATGCAGAATCATCGAGATCAATCGTTTCGAGCTATTTAATTGCGAGAAACACGTTATCTGGTGTTTCCACCACTCCACAGTGCTTTTGATATGCAGAACAGTAGATATCTTGGTTTTCGTGCGGTTTCAAGCTGAGATATGCATTTTCTGCGATAATCTTGGTGAGACTTCTGTCCGAAGTATGCTGAATCATCGAGATCGCTCTTTTCGAGCTAGTTAGTGGGAGAAACACGTTATCTGGTGTTTTAACCACTCCACAGTGCGTTGGATATGCAGAACAGTAGATATCTTGGTTTTCGTGGGGTTTCAAGCAGAGATATGCATTTTCTGCGATAATCTTAGGGAGACTTCTGTTAGAAGTATGCAGAATCATCGAGATCGCACTTTTCGAGCTATTTAATGCGAGAAACACGTTATCTGGTGTTTTCACCACTCCACAGTGCGTTTGATAAGCAGAACAGTAGATATCTTGGTTTTCGTGGGGTTTCAAGCTGAGATATGCATTTTCTGCGATAATCTTGGTGAGACTTCTGTCCGAAGTATGCTGAATCATCGAGATCGCTCTTTTCGAGCTAGTTAATGCGAGAAACACGTTATCTGGTGTTTTAACCACTCCACAGTGCGTTGGATATGCAGAACAGTAGATATCTTGGTTTTCGTGGGGTTTCAAGCTGAGATATGCATTTTCTGCGATAATCTTGCTGAGACTTCTGTCCGAAGTATGCTGAAACATCGAGATCGCTCTTTTCGAGCGAGTTAATGCGAGAAAAACCTTATCCGCTGTTTTCACCACTCCACAGTGCGTTTGATATGCAGAACCAGCGATATCTTGGCTTTCGTGGGGTTTCAAGCTGAGATACGCATTTTTTGCGATAATCTTGATGATACTTCTGTCCGAAGTATGCTGAATCATCGAGACCGCTCTTTTCGAGCTAGTTAGAGCGAGAAACACGTTATCTGGTGTTTTCACCACTCCACAGTGCTTTTGATATGCAGAACAGTAGATATCTTGGTTTTCGTGGGGTTTCAAGCTGAGATATGCATTTTCTGCGATAATCTTGTGGAGACTTCTGTCCGAAGTATGCAGAATCATCGAGATCGCTCGTTTCGAGCTGTTTAATGCGAGAAACACGATTTCTGGGGTTTTCTCCACTCCACAGTGCGTTTCATATGCTGAACACAGCGATATCTTGGTTTTCGTGGGGTTTCAAGCTGAGATATGCATTTATTACGATAACTTTGGTGAGACTTCTGTCCGAAGTATGCAGAATCATCGAGATCAATCGTTTCGAGCTATTTAATTGCGAGAAACACGTTATCTGGTGTTTCCACCACTCCACAGTGCTTTTGATATGCAGAACAGTAGATATCTTGGTTTTCGTGCGGTTTCAAGCTGAGATATGCATTTTCTGCGATAATCTTGGTGAGACTTCTGTCCGAAGTATGCTGAATCATCGAGATCGCTCTTTTCGAGCTGGTTAGTGGGAGAAACACGTTATCTGGTGTTTTAACCACTCCACAGTGCGTTGGATATGCAGAACAGTAGATATCTTGGTTTTCGTGGGGTTTCAAGCTGAGATATGCATTTTCTGTGATAATCTTGGTGAGACTTCTGTCCGAAGTATGCTGAACCATCGAGATCGCTCTTGTCGAAATAGTTAGTGCGAGAAACACGTTATCTGGTGTTTTCACCACTCCACAGTGCGTTTGATATGCGGAACAGTAGATATCTTGGTTTTCGTGGGGTTTCAAGCTGAGATATGCATTTTCTGCGATAATCTTGGTGAGACTTCTGTCCGAAGTATGCTGAATCATCGAGATCGCTCTTTTCGAGCTAGTTAATGCGAGAAACACGTTATCTGGTGTTTTAACCACTCCACAGTGCGTTGGATATGCAGAACAGTAGATATCTTGGTTTTCGTGGGGTTTCAAGCTGAGATATGCATTTTCTGCGATAATCTTGGTGAGACTTCTGTCCGAAGTATGCTGAAACATCGAGATCGCTCTTTTCGAGCGAGTTAATGCGAGAAAAACCTTATCCGCTGTTTTCACCACTCCACAGTGCGTTTGATATGCAGAACCGGCGATATCTTGGTTTTCGTGGGGTTTCAAGCTGAGATATGCATTTATTGCGATAATCTTGGTGTGACTTCTGTCCGAAGTATGCTGAATCATCGAGATCGCTCTTTTCGAGCTAGTTAGTGCGAGAAACACGTTATCTGGTGTTTTCACCACTCCACAGTGCTTTTGATATGCCGAACAGTAGATATCTTGGTTTTCGTGGGGTTTCAAGCTGAGATATGCATTTTCTGCGATAATCTTGTGGAGACTTCTGTCCGAAGTATGCAGAATCATCGAGATCGCTCGTTTCGAGCTATTTAATGCGAGAAACACGATTTCTGGGGTTTTCACCACTCCACAGTGCGTTTCATATGCTGAACACAGCGATATCTTGGTTTTCGTGGGGTTTCAAGCTGAGATATGCATTTATTGCGATAATCTTGGTGTGACTTCTGTCCGAAGTATGCTGAATCATCGAGATCGCTCTTTTCGAGCTAGTTAGTGCGAGAAACACGTTATCTGGTGTTTTCACCACTCCACAGTGCTTTTGATATGCCGAACAGTAGATATCTTGGTTTTCGTGGGGTTTCAAGCAGAGATATGCATTTTCTGCGATAATCTTGTTGAGACTTCTGTCCGAAGTATGCAGAATCATCGAGTTCGCTCGTTTCGAGCTATTTAATGCGAGAAACACGTTATCTGGTGTTTTCACCACTCCACAGTGCGTTGGATATGCAGAACCGGAGATATTTTGGTTTTCGTCGGGTTTCAAGCTGAGATATGCATTTTCTACTATAATCTTGGTGAAACATCTGTCCGAAGTATGCAGAAACATCGAGAGCGCTCTTTTCGAGCTATCTAATGCGAGAAACACGTTATCTGGTGTTTTCACCACTCCACAGTGCGTTTGATATGCAGAATAGTAGATATCTTGGTTTTCGTGGGGTTTCAAGCTGAGATATGCATTTTCTGCGATAATCATGTTGAGACTTCTGTCCGAAGTATGCAGAATCATCGAGATCGCTCGTTTGGAGCTATTTAATGCGAGAAACACGTTATCTGCAGTTTTCACCACTCCACAGTGCGTTGGATATGCAGAACCGGAGATATTTTGGTTTTCGTCGGGTTTCAAGCTGAGATATGCATTTTCTACGTTAAGCTTGGTGAGACATCAGTCTGAAGTGTGCAGAAACATCGAGAGCGCTCGTTTCGAGCTATTTAATGCGAGAAACACGTATTCTGGTGTTTTCACCACTCCACAGTTCGTTGGATATGCAGAACAGTAGATATCTTGGCTTTCGTGGGGTTTCAAGCTGAGATATGCATTTATTGCGATAATCTTGGTGTGACTTCTGTCCGAAGTATGCTGAATCATCGAGATCGCTCTTTTCGAGCTAGTTAGTGCGAGAAACACGTTATCTGGTGTTTTCACCACTCCACAGTGCTTTTGATATGCAGAACAGTAGATATCTTGGTTTTCGTGGGGTTTCAAGCTGAAATATGCATTTTCTGCGATAATCTTGTTGAGACTTCTGTCCGAAGTATGCAGAATCATCGAGATCGCACTTTTCGAGCTATTTAATGCGAGAAACACGTTATCTGGTGTTTTCACCACTCCACAGTTGGTTTGATATGCAGAACCGGCGATATCTTGGTTTTCGTGGGGTTTCAAGTGGAGATATGCATTTTCTGCGATAATCTTGGTGAGACTTCTGTCCGAAGTATGCTGAATCATCGAGATCGCTCTTTTCGAGCTAGTTAGTGCGAGAAACACGTTATCTGGTGTTTTCACCTCTCCACAGTGCGTTTGATATGCTGAACAGTAGATATCTTGGTTTTCGTCGGGTTTCAAGCTGAGATATGCATTTTCTACGATAAGCTTGGTGAGACATCAGTCCGAAGTATGCAGAAACATCGAGAGCGCTCTTTTCGAGCTATTTAATGCGAGAAACACGTTATCTGGTGTTTTCACCACTCCACAGTTGTTTTCATATGCAGAACCGGCGATATCTTGGTTTTCGTGGGGTTCCAAGCTGAGATATGCATTTATTGCGATAATCTTGGTGTGACTTCTGTCCGAAGTATGCTGAATCATCGAGATCGCTCGTTTCGAGCTATTTAATGCGAGAAACACGATTTCTGGGGTTTTCACCACTCCACAGTGCGTTTCATATGCTGAACACAGCGATATCTTGGTTTTCGTGGGGTTTCAAGCTGAGATATGCATTTATTACGATAACTTTGGTGAGACTTCTGTCCGAAGTATGCAGAATCATCGAGATCAATCGTTTCGAGCTATTTAATTGCGAGAAACACGTTATCTGGTGTTTCCACCACTCCACAGTGCTTTTGATATGCAGAACAGTAGATATCTTGGTTTTCGTGCGGTTTCAAGCTGAGATATGCATTTTCTGCGATAATCTTGGTGAGACTTCTGTCCGAAGTATGCTGAATCATCGAGATCGCTCTTTTCGAGCTAGTTAGTGGGAGAAACACGTTATCTGGTGTTTTAACCACTCCACAGTGCGTTGGATATGCAGAACAGTAGATATCTTGGTTTTCGTGGGGTTTCAAGCAGAGATATGCATTTTCTGCGATAATCTTAGGGAGACTTCTGTTAGAAGTATGCAGAATCATCGAGATCGCACTTTTCGAGCTATTTAATGCGAGAAACACGTTATCTGGTGTTTTCACCACTCCACAGTGCGTTTGATAAGCAGAACAGTAGATATCTTGGTTTTCGTGGGGTTTCAAGCTGAGATATGCATTTTCTGCGATAATCTTGGTGAGACTTCTGTCCGAAGTATGCTGAATCATCGAGATCGCTCTTTTCGAGCTAGTTAATGCGAGAAACACGTTATCTGGTGTTTTAACGACTCCACAGTGCGTTGGATATGCAGAACAGTAGATATCTTGGTTTTCGTGGGGTTTCAAGCTGAGATATGCATTTTCTGCGATAATCTTGCTGAGACTTCTGTCCGAAGTATGCTGAAACATCGAGATCGCTCTTTTCGAGCGAGTTAATGCGAGAAAAACCTTATCCGCTGTTTTCACCACTCCACAGTGCGTTTGATATGCAGAACCAGCGATATCTTGGCTTTCGTGGGGTTTCAAGCTGAGATACGCATTTTTTGCGATAATCTTGATGATACTTCTGTCCGAAGTATGCTGAATCATCGAGACCGCTCTTTTCGAGCTAGTTAGAGCGAGAAACACGTTATCTGGTGTTTTCACCACTCCACAGTGCTTTTGATATGCAGAACAGTAGATATCTTGGTTTTCGTGGGGTTTCAAGCTGAGATATGCATTTTCTGCGATAATCTTGTGGAGACTTCTGTCCGAAGTATGCAGAATCATCGAGATCGCTCGTTTCGAGCTGTTTAATGCGAGAAACACGATTTCTGGGGTTTTCTCCACTCCACAGTGCGTTTCATATGCTGAACACAGCGATATCTTGGTTTTCGTGGGGTTTCAAGCTGAGATATGCATTTATTACGATAACTTTGGTGAGACTTCTGTCCGAAGTATGCAGAATCATCGAGATCAATCGTTTCGAGCTATTTAATTGCGAGAAACACGTTATCTGGTGTTTCCACCACTCCACAGTGCTTTTGATATGCAGAACAGTAGATATCTTGGTTTTCGTGCGGTTTCAAGCTGAGATATGCATTTTCTGCGATAATCTTGGTGAGACTTCTGTCCGAAGTATGCTGAATCATCGAGATCGCTCTTTTCGAGCTGGTTAGTGGGAGAAACACGTTATCTGGTGTTTTAACCACTCCACAGTGCGTTGGATATGCAGAACAGTAGATATCTTGGTTTTCGTGGGGTTTCAAGCTGAGATATGCATTTTCTGTGATAATCTTGGTGAGACTTCTGTCCGAAGTATGCTGAATCATCGAGATCGCTCTTGTCGAAATAGTTAGTGCGAGAAACACGTTATCTGGTGTTTTCACCACTCCACAGTGCGTTTGATATGCGGAACAGTAGATATCTTGGTTTTCGTGGGGTTTCAAGCTGAGATATGCATTTTCTGCGATAATCTTGGTGAGACTTCTGTCCGAAGTATGCTGAATCATCGAGATCGCTCTTTTCGAGCTAGTTAATGCGAGAAACACGTTATCTGGTGTTTTAACCACTCCACAGTGCGTTGGATATGCAGAACAGTAGATATCTTGGTTTTCGTGGGGTTTCAAGCTGAGATATGCATTTTCTGCGATAATCTTGGTGAGACTTCTGTCCGAAGTATGCTGAAACATCGAGATCGCTCTTTTCGAGCGAGTTAATGCGAGAAAAACCTTATCCGCTGTTTTCACCACTCCACAGTGCGTTTGATATGCAGAACCGGCGATATCTTGGTTTTCGTGGGGTTTCAAGCTGAGATATGCATTTATTGCGATAATCTTGGTGTGACTTCTGTCCGAAGTATGCTGAATCATCGAGATCGCTCTTTTCGAGCTAGTTAGTGCGAGAAACACGTTATCTGGTGTTTTCACCACTCCACAGTGCTTTTGATATGCCGAACAGTAGATATCTTGGTTTTCGTGGGGTTTCAAGCTGAGATATGCATTTTCTGCGATAATCTTGTGGAGACTTCTGTCCGAAGTATGCAGAATCATCGAGATCGCTCGTTTCGAGCTATTTAATGCGAGAAACACGATTTCTGGGGTTTTCACCACTCCACAGTGCGTTTCATATGCTGAACACAGCGATATCTTGGTTTTCGTGGGGTTTCAAGCTGAGATATGCATTTATTACGATAACTTTGGTGAGACTTCTGTCCGAAGTATGCAGAATCATCGAGATCAATCGTTTCGAGCTATTTAATTGCGAGAAACACGTTATCTGGTGTTTCCACCACTCCACAGTGCTTTTGATATGCAGAACAGTAGATATCTTGGTTATCGTGCGGTTTCAAGCTGAGATATGCATTTTCTGTGATAATCTTGGTGAGACTTCTGTCCGAAGTATGCTGAATCATCGAGATCGCTCTTGTCGAAATAGTTAGTGCGAGAAACACGTTATCTGGTGTTTTCACCACTCCACAGTGCGTTTGATATGCGGAACAGTAGATATCTTGGTTTTCGTGGGGTTTCAAGCTGAGATATGCATTTTCTGCGATAATCTTGGTGAGACTTCTGTCCGAAGTATGCTGAAACATCGAGATCGCTCTTTTCGAGCGAGTTAATGCGAGAAAAACCTTATCCGCTGTTTTCACCACTCCACAGTGCGTTTGATATGCAGAACCAGCGATATCTTGGCTTTCGTGGGGTTTCAAGCTGAGATACGCATTTTTTACGATAATCTTGATGATACTTCTGTCCGAAGTATGCTGAATCATCGAGATCGCTCTTTTCGAGCTAGTTAATGCGAGAAAAACCTTATCCGGTGTTTTCACCACTCCACAGTGCGTTTGATATGCAGAACCAGCGATATCTTGGCTTTCGTGGGGTTTCAAGCTGAGATATGCATTTATTGCGATAATCTTGGTGTGACTTCTGTCCGAAGTATGCTGAATCATCGAGATCGCTCTTTTCGAGCAAGTTAGTGCGAGAAACACGTTATCTGGTGTTTTCACAACTCCACAGTATGTTTGATATGCAGAACAGTAGATATCTTGGTTTTCGTGGGGTTTCAAGCTGAAATATGCATTTTCTGCGATAATCTTGTTTAGACTTCTGTCCGTAGTATGCAGAATCATCGAGATCGCACTTTTCGAGCTATTTAATGCGAGAAACACGTTATCTGGTGTTTTCACCACTCCACAGCTGGTTTGATATGCAGAACCGGCGATATCTTGGTTTTCGTGGGGTTTCAAGCTGAGATATGCATTTTCTGCGATAATCTTGGTGAGACTTCTGTCCGAAGTATGCTGAAACATCGAGATCGCTCTTTTCGAGCGAGTTAATGCGAGAAAAACCTTATCCGCTGTTTTCACCACTCCACAGTGCGTTTGATATGCAGAACCAGCGATATCTTGGCTTTCGTGGGGTTTCAAGCTGAGATACGCATTTTTTACGATAATCTTGATGATACTTCTGTCCGAAGTATGCTGAATCATCGAGATCGCTCTTTTCGAGCTAGTTAATGCGAGAAACACGTTATCTGGTGTTTTAACCACTCTACAGTGCGTTGGATATGCAGAACAGTAGATATCTTGGTTTTCGTGGGGTTTCAAGCAGAGATATGCATTTTCTGCGATAATCTTGTTGAGACTTCTGTCCGAAGTATGCAGAATCATCGAGTTCGCTCGTTTCGAGCTATTTAATGCGAGAAACACGTTATCTGGTGTTTTCACCACTCCACAGTGCGTTGGATATGCAGAACCGGAGATATTTTGGTTTTCGTCGGGTTTCAAGATGAGATATGCATTTTCTACGTTAAGCTTGGTGACACATCAGTCTGAAGTGTGCAGAAACATCGAGAGCGCTCGTTTCGAGCTATTTAATGCGAGAAACACGTATTCTGGTGTTTTCACCACTCCACAGTTCGTTGGATATGCAGAACAGTAGATATCTTGGCTTTCGTGGGGTTTCAAGCTGAGATATGCATTTATTGCGATAATCTTGGTGTGACTTCTGTCCGAAGTATGCTGAATCATCGAGATCGCTCTTTTCGAGCTAGTTAGTGCGAGAAACACGTTATCTGGTGTTTTCACCACTCCACAGTGCTTTTGATATGCAGAACAGTAGATATCTTGGTTTTCGTGGGGTTTCAAGCTGAAATATGCATTTTCTGCGATAATCTTGTTGAGACTTCTGTCCGAAGTATGCAGAATCATCGAGATCGCACGTTTCGAGCTATTTAATGCGAGAAACACGTTATCTGGTGTTTTCACCACTCCACAGTGCGTTGGATATGCAGAACCGGAGATATTTTGGTTTTCGTCGGGTTTCAAGCTGAGATATGCATTTTCTACGATAAGCTTGGTGAGACATCAGTCCGAAGTATGCAGAAACATCGAGAGCGCTCTTTTCGAGCTATTTAATGCGAGAAACACGTTATCTGGTGTTTTCACCACTCCACAGTTGGTTTCATATGCAGAACCGGCGATATCTTGGTTTTCGTGGGGTTTCAAGCTGAGATATGCATTTATTGCGATAATCTTGGTGTGACTTCTGTCCGAAGTATGCTGAATCATCGAGATCGCTCTTTTCGAGCTAGTTAGTGCGAGAAACACGTTATCTGGTGTTTTCACCACTCCACAGTGCTTTTGATATGCAGAACAGTAGATATCTTGGTTTTCGTGGGGTTTCAAGCTGAGATATGCATTTTCTGCGATAATCTTGTGGAGACTTCTGTCCGAAGTATGCAGAATCATCGAGATCGCTCGTTTCGAGCTATTTAATGCGAGAAACACGATTTCTGGGGTTTTCACCACTCCACAGTGCGTTTCATATGCTGAACACAGCGATATCTTGGTTTTCGTGGGGTTTCAAGCTGAGATATGCATTTATTACGATAACTTTGGTGAGACTTCTGTCCGAAGTATGCAGAATCATCGAGATCAATCGTTTCGAGCTATTTAATTGCGAGAAACACGTTATCTGGTGTTTCCACCACTCCACAGTGCTTTTGATATGCAGAACAGTAGATATCTTGGTTTTCGTGCGGTTTCAAGCTGAGATATGCATTTTCTGCGATAATCTTGGTGAGACTTCTGTCCGAAGTATGCTGAATCATCGAGATCGCTCTTTTCGAGCTAGTTAGTGGGAGAAACACGTTATCTGGTGTTTTAACCACTCCACAGTGCGTTGGATATGCAGAACAGTAGATATCTTGGTTTTCGTGGGGTTTCAAGCTGAGATATGCATTTTCTGCGATAATCTTGGTGAGACTTCTGTCCGAAGTATGCTGAAACATCGAGATCGCTCTTTTCGAGCTAGTTAATGCGAGAAAAACCTTATCCGGTGTTTTCACCACTCCACAGTGCGTTTGATATGCAGAACCAGCGATATCTTGGCTTTCGTGGAGGTTCAAGCTGAGATATGCATTTATTGCGATAATCTTGGTGTGACTTCTGTCCGAAGTATACAGAATCATCGAGATCGCTCGTTTCGAGCTATTTAATGCGAGAAACACGTTATCTGGTGTTTTCACCACTCCACAGTGCGTTTGATATGCAGAACCGGCGACATCTTGGTTTTCGTGGGGTATCAAGCTGAGATATGCATTTTCTGTGATAATCTTGGTGAGACTTCTGTCCGAAGTATGCTGAATCATCGAGATCGCTCTTGTCGAAATAGTTAGTGCGAGAAACACGTTATCTGGTGTTTTCACCACTCCACAGTGCGTTTGATATGCGGAACAGTAGATATCTTGGTTTTCGTGGGGTTTCAAGCTGAGATATGCATTTTCTGCGATAATCTTGGTGAGACTTCTGTCCGAAGTATGCTGAATCATCGAGATCGCTCTTTTCGAGCTAGTTAATGCGAGAAACAGGTTATCTGGTGTTTTAACCACTCCACAGTGCGTTGGATATGCAGAACAGTAGATATCTTGGTTTTCGTGGGGTTTCAAGCAGAGCTATGCATTTTCTGCGATAATCTTGTTGAGACTTCTGTCCGAAGTATGCAGAATCATCGAGATCGCTCGTTTCGAGCTATTTAATGCGAGAAACACGTTATCTGGTGTTTTCACAACTCCACAGTGCGTTTGATATGCAGAATAGTAGATATCTTGGTTTTCGTGGGGTTTCAAGCTGAGATATGCATTTTCTGCGATAATCTTGGTGAGACTTCTGTCCGAAGTATGCTGAAACATCGAGATCGCTCTTTTCGAGCTAGTTAATGCGAGAAAAACCTTATCCGGTGTTTTCACCACTCCACAGTGCGTTTGATATGCAGAACCAGCGATATCTTGGCTTTCGTGGGGTTTCAAGCTGAGATATGCATTTATTGCGATAATCTTGGTGTGACTTCTGTCCGAAGTATGCTGAATCATCGAGATCGCTCTTTTCGAGCAAGTTAGTGCGAGAAACACGTTATCTGGTGTTTTCACCACTCCACAGTATGTTTGATATGCAGAACAGTAGATATCTTGGTTTTCGTGGGGTTTCAAGCTGAAATATGCATTTTCTGCGATAATCTTGTTTAGACTTCTGTCCGTAGTATGCAGAATCATCGAGATCGCACTTTTCGAGCTATTTAATGCGAGAAACACGTTATCTGGTGTTTTCACCACTCCACAGCTGGTTTGATATGCAGAACCGGCGATATCTTGGTTTTCGTGGGGTTTCAAGCTGAGATATGCATTTTCTGCGATAATCTTGGTGAGACTTCTGTCCGAAGTATGCTGAAACATCGAGATCGCTCTTTTCGAGCGAGTTAATGCGAGAAAAACCTTATCCGCTGTTTTCACCACTCCACAGTGCGTTTGATATGCAGAACCAGCGATATCTTGGCTTTCGTGGGGTTTCAAGCTGAGATACGCATTTTTTACGATAATCTTGATGATACTTCTGTCCGAAGTATGCTGAATCATCGAGATCGCTCTTTTCGAGCTAGTTAATGCGAGAAACACGTTATCTGGTGTTTTAACCACTCTACAGTGCGTTGGATATGCAGAACAGTAGATATCTTGGTTTTCGTGGGGTTTCAAGCAGAGATATGCATTTTCTGCGATAATCTTGTTGAGACTTCTGTCCGAAGTATGCAGAATCATCGAGTTCGCTCGTTTCGAGCTATTTAATGCGAGAAACACGTTATCTGGTGTTTTCACCACTCCACAGTGCGTTGGATATGCAGAACCGGAGATATTTTGGTTTTCGTCGGGTTTCAAGATGAGATATGCATTTTCTACGTTAAGCTTGGTGACACATCAGTCTGAAGTGTGCAGAAACATCGAGAGCGCTCGTTTCGAGCTATTTAATGCGAGAAACACGTATTCTGGTGTTTTCACCACTCCACAGTTCGTTGGATATGCAGAACAGTAGATATCTTGGCTTTCGTGGGGTTTCAAGCTGAGATATGCATTTATTGCGATAATCTTGGTGTGACTTCTGTCCGAAGTATGCTGAATCATCGAGATCGCTCTTTTCGAGCTAGTTAGTGCGAGAAACACGTTATCTGGTGTTTTCACCACTCCACAGTGCTTTTGATATGCAGAACAGTAGATATCTTGGTTTTCGTGGGGTTTCAAGCTGAAATATGCATTTTCTGCGATAATCTTGTTGAGAC
Organism: Anthophora plumipes; assembly: GCA_951804975.1. Classification (NCBI taxonomy): domain Eukaryota; kingdom Metazoa; phylum Arthropoda; class Insecta; order Hymenoptera; family Apidae; genus Anthophora; species Anthophora plumipes. The sequence continues at coordinate 1,474,039 of CATORF010000448.1, forward strand.
TTCTGTCCGAAGTATGCAGAATCATCGAGATCGCACGTTTCGAGCTATTTAATGCGAGAAACACGTTATCTGGTGTTTTCACCACTCCACAGTGCGTTGGATATGCAGAACCGGAGATATTTTGGTTTTCGTCGGGTTTCAAGCTGAGATATGCATTTTCTACGATAAGCTTGGTGAGACATCAGTCCGAAGTATGCAGAAACATCGAGAGCGCTCTTTTCGAGCTATTTAATGCGAGAAACACGTTATCTGGTGTTTTCACCACTCCACAGTTGGTTTCATATGCAGAACCGGCGATATCTTGGTTTTCGTGGGGTTTCAAGCTGAGATATGCATTTATTGCGATAATCTTGGTGTGACTTCTGTCCGAAGTATGCTGAATCATCGAGATCGCTCTTTTCGAGCTAGTTAGTGCGAGAAACACGTTATCTGGTGTTTTCACCACTCCACAGTGCTTTTGATATGCAGAACAGTAGATATCTTGGTTTTCGTGGGGTTTCAAGCTGAGATATGCATTTTCTGCGATAATCTTGTGGAGACTTCTGTCCGAAGTATGCAGAATCATCGAGATCGCTCGTTTCGAGCTATTTAATGCGAGAAACACGATTTCTGGGGTTTTCACCACTCCACAGTGCGTTTCATATGCTGAACACAGCGATATCTTGGTTTTCGTGGGGTTTCAAGCTGAGATATGCATTTATTACGATAACTTTGGTGAGACTTCTGTCCGAAGTATGCAGAATCATCGAGATCAATCGTTTCGAGCTATTTAATTGCGAGAAACACGTTATCTGGTGATACCACCACTCCACAGTGCTTTTGACATGCAGAACAGTAGATATCTTGGTTTTCGTGCGGTTTAAGCTGAGATATGCATTTTCTGCGATAATCTTGGTGAGACTTCTGTCCGAAGTATGCTGAATCATCGAGATCGCTCTTTTCGAGCTAGTTAGTGGGAGAAACACGTTATCTGGTGTTTTAACCACTCCACAGTGCGTTGGATATGCAGAACAGTAGATATCTTGGTTTTCGTGGGGTTTCAAGCAGAGATATGCATTTTCTGCAATAATCTTAGGGAGACTTCTGTTAGAAGTATGCAGAATCATCGAGATCGCACTTTTCGAGCTATTTAATGCGAGAAACACGTTATCTGGTGTTTTCACCACTCCACAGTGCGTTTGATAAGCAGAACAGTAGATATCTTGGTTTTCGTGGGGTTTCAAGTTGAGATATGCATTTTCTGCGATAATCTTGGTGAGACTTCTGTCCGAAGTATGCTGAATCATCGAGATCGCTCTTTTCGAGCTAGTTAATGCGAGAAACACGTTATCTGGTGTTTTAACCACTCCACAGTGCGTTGGATATGCAGAACAGTAGATATCTTGGTTTTCGTGGGGTTTCAAGCTGAGATATGCATTTTCTGCGATAATCTTGGTGAGACTTCTGTCCGAAGTATGCTGAAACATCGAGATCGCTCTTTTCGAGCGAGTTAATGCGAGAAAAACCTTATCCGCTGTTTTCACCACTCCACAGTGCGTTTGATATGCAGAACCAGCGATATCTTGGCTTTCGTGGGGTTTCAAGCTGAGATACGCATTTTTTACGATAATCTTGATGATACTTCTGTCCGAAGTATGCTGAATCATCGAGACCGCTCTTTTCGAGCTAGTTAATGCGAGAAACACGTTATCTGGTGTTTTAACCACTCTACAGTGCGTTGGATATGCAGAACAGTAGATATCTTGGTTTTCGTGGGGTTTCAAGCAGAGATATGCATTTTCTGCGATAATCTTGTTGAGCCTTCTGTCCGAAGTATGCAGAATCATCGAGATCGCTCGTTTCGAGCTATTTAATGCGAGAAACACGTTATCTGGTGTTTTCACCACTCCACAGTGCGTTGGATATGCAGAACCGGAGATATTTTGGTTTTCGTCGGGTTTCAAGCTGAAATATGCATTTTCTGCGATAATCTTGTTGAGACTTCTATCCGAAGTATGCAGAATCATCGAGATCGCACTTTTCGAGCTATTTAATGCGAGAAACACGTTATCTGGTGTTTTCACCACTCCACAGTTGGTTTGATATGCAGAACCGGCGATATCTAGGTTTTCGTGGGGTTCCAAGCTGAGATATGCATTTTCTGCGATAATCTTGGTGAGACTTCTGTCCGAAGTATGCTGAATCATCGAGATCGCTCTTTTCGAGCTAGTTAGTGCGAGAAACACGTTATCTGGTGTTTTCACCACTCCACAGTGCGTTTGATATGCTGAACAGTAGATATCTTGGTTTTCGTGGGGTTTCAAGCTGAAATATGCATTTTCTGCGATAATCTTGTTGAGACTTCTGTCTGAAGTATGCAGAATCAACGAGATCGCACTTTTCGAGCTATTTAATGAGAGAAACACGTTATCTGGTGTTTTCACCACTCCACAGTTCGTTGGATATGCAGAACAGTAGATATCTTGGCTTTCGTGGGGTTTCAAGCTGAGATATGCATTTATTGCGATAATCTTGGTGTGACTTCTGTCCGAAGTATGCTGAATCATCGAGATCGCTCTTTTCGAGCTAGTTAGTGCGAGAAACACGTTATCTGGTGTTTTCACCACTCCACAGTGCTTTTGATATGCAGAACAGTAGATATCTTGGTTTTCGTGGGGTTTCAAGCTGAAATATGCATTTTCTGCGATAATCTTGTTGAGACTTCTATCCGAAGTATGCAGAATCATCGAGATCGCACTTTTCGAGCTATTTAATGCGAGAAACACGTTATCTGGTGTTTTCACCACTCCACAGTTGGTTTGATATGCAGAACCGGCGATATCTAGGTTTTCGTGGGGTTTCAAGCTGAGATATGCATTTTCTGCGATAATCTTGGTGAGACTTCTGTCCGAAGTATGCTGAATCATCGAGATCGCTCTTTTCGAGCTAGTTAGTGCGAGAAACACGTTATCTGGTGTTTCACCACTCCACAGTGCGTTTGATATGCTGAACAGTAGATATCTTGGTTTTCGTGGGGTTTCAAGCTGAAATATGCATTTTCTGCGATAATCTTGTTGAGACTTCTGTCTGAAGTATGCAGAATCAACGAGATCGCACTTTTCGAGCTATTTAATGAGAGAAACACGTTATCTGGTGTTTTCACCACTCCACAGTTGGTTTGATATGCAGAACCGGCGATATCTTGGTTTTCGTGGGGTTTCAAGCTGAGATATGCATTTTCTGCGATAATCTTGGTGAGACTTCTGTCCGAAGTATGCAGAATCATCGAGATCGCACTTTTCGAGCTATTTAATGCGAGAAACACGTTATCTGGTGTTTTCACCACTCCACAGTGCGTTGGATATGCAGAACCGGAGATATTTTGGTTTTCGTCGGGTTTCAAGCTGAGATATGCATTTTCTACGATAAGCTTGGTGAGACATCAGTCCGAAGTATGCAGAAACATCGAGAGCGCTCTTTTCGAGCTATTTAATGCGAGAAACACGTTATCTGGTGTTTTCACCACTCCACAGTTGGTTTCATATGCAGAACCGGCGATATCTTGGTTTTCGTGGGGTTTCAAGCTGAGATATGCATTTATTGCGATAATCTTGGTGTGACTTCTGTCCGAAGTATGCTGAATCTTCGTGATCGCTCTTTTCGAGCTAGTTAGTGCGAGAAACACGTTATCTGGTGTTTTCACCACTCCACAGTGCTTTTGATATGCAGAACAGTAGATATCTTGGTTTTCGTGGGGGATCAAGCTGAAATATGCATTTTCTGCGATAATCTTGTTGAGACTTCTGTTAGAAGTATGCTGAATCATCGAGATCGCACTTTTCGAGCTATTTAATGCGAGAAACACGTTATCTGGTGTTTTCACCACTCCACAGTGCGTTTGATAAGCAGAACAGTAGATATCTTGGTTTTCGTGGGGTTTCAAGCTGAGATATGCATTTTCTGCGATAATCTTGGTGAGACTTCTGTCCGAAGTATGCTGAATCATCGAGATCGCTCTTTTCGAGCTAGTTAATGCGAGAAACACGTTATCTGGTGTTTTAACCACTCCACAGTGCGTTGGATATGCAGAACAGTAGATATCTTGGTTTTCGTGGGGTTTCAAGCTGAGATATGCATTTTCTGCGATAATCTTGTTGAGACTTCTGTCCGAAGTATGCAGAATCATCGAGATCGCACTTTTCGAGCTATTTAATGCGAGAAACACGTTATCTGGTGTTTTCACCACTCCACAGTTGGTTTGATATGCAGAACCGGCGATATCTTGGTTTTCGTGGGGTTTCAAGCTGAGATATGCATTTTCTGCGATAATCTTGGTGAGACTACTGTCCGAAGTATGCTGAATCATCGAGATCGCTCTTTTCGAGCTAGTTAGTGCGAGAAACACGTTATCTGGTGTTTTCACCACTCCACAGTATGTTTGATATGCAGAACAGTAGATATCTTGGTTTTCGTGGGGTTTCAAGCTGAGATATGCATTTATTGCGATAATCTTGGTGTGACTTCTGTCCGAAGTATGCTGAATCATCGAGATCGCTCTTTTCGAGCTAGTTAGTGCGAGAAACACGTTATCTGGTGTTTTCACCACTCCACAGTGCTTTTGATATGCAGAACAGTAGATATCTTGGTTTTCGTGGGGGATCAAGCTGAAATATGCATTTTCTGCGATAATCTTGTTGAGACTTCTGTCCGAAGTATGCAGAATCATCGAGATCGCACTTTTCGAGCTATTTAATGCGAGAAACACGTTATCTGGTGTTTTCACCACTCCACAGTTGGTTTGATATGCAGAACCGGCGATATCTTGGTTTTCGTGGGGTTTCAAGCTGAGATATGCATTTTCTGCGATAATCTTGGTGAGACTACTGTCCGAAGTATGCTGAATCATCGAGATCGCTCTTTTCGAGCTAGTTAGTGCGAGAAACACGTTATCTGGTGTTTTCACCACTCCACAGTTGGTTTGATATGCAGAACCGGCGATATCTTGGTTTTCGTGGGGTTTCAAGCTGAGATATGCATTTTCTGCGATAATCTTGGTGAGACTACTGTCCGAAGTATGCTGAATCATCGAGATCGCTCTTTTCGAGCTAGTTAGTGCGAGAAACACGTTATCTGGTGTTTTCACCACTCCACAGTATGTTTGATATGCAGAACAGTAGATATCTTGGTTTTCGTGGGGTTTCAAGCTGAGATATGCATTTATTGCGATAATCTTGGTGTGACTTCTGTCCGAAGTATGCTGAATCATCGAGATCGCTCTTTTCGAGCTAGTTAGTGCGAGAAACACGTTATCTGGTGTTTTCACCACTCCACAGTGCTTTTGATATGCAGAACAGTAGATATCTTGGTTTTCGTGGGGGATCAAGCTGAAATATGCATTTTCTGCGATAATCTTGTTGAGACTTCTGTCCGAAGTATGCAGAATCATCGAGATCGCACTTTTCGAGCTATTTAATGCGAGAAACACGTTATCTGGTGTTTTCACCACTCCACAGTTGGTTTGATATGCAGAACCGGCGATATCTTGGTTTTCGTGGGGTTTCAAGCTGAGATATGCATTTTCTGCGATAATCTTGGTGAGACTACTGTCCGAAGTATGCTGAATCATCGAGATCGCTCTTTTCGAGCTAGTTAGTGCGAGAAACACGTTATCTGGTGTTTTCACCACTCCACAGTGCGTTTGATATGCTGAACAGTAGATAGCTTGGTTTTCGTGGGGTTTCAAGCTGAAATATGCATTTTCTGCGATAATCTTGTTGAGACTTCTGTCTGAAGTATGCAGAATCTACGAGATCGCATTTTTCGAGCTATTTAATGCGAGAAACACGTTATCTGGTGTTTTCACCACTCCACTTGTTGGTTTGATATGCAGAACCGGCGATATCTTGGTTTTCGTGGGGTTTCAAGCTGAGATATGCATTTTCTGCGATAATCTTGGTGAGACTTCTGTCTGAAGTATGCAGAATCATCGAGATCGCACTTTTCGAGCTATTTAATGCGAGAAACACGTTATCTGGTGTTTTCACCACTCCACAGTTGGTTTGATATGCAGAACCGGCGATATCTTGGTTTTCGTGGGGTTTCAAGCTGAGATATGCATTTTCTGCGATAATCTTGGTGAGACTACTGTCCGAAGTATGCTGAATCATCGAGATCGCTCTTTTCGAGCTAGTTAGTGCGAGAAACACGTTATCTGGTGTTTTCACCACTCCACAGTGCGTTTGATATGCAGAACAGTAGATATCTTGGTTTTCGTGGGGTTTCAAGCTGAGATATGCATTTTCTGCGATAATCTTGGTGTGACTTCTGTCCGAAGTATGCTGAATCATCGAGATCGCTCTTTTCGAGCTAGTTAGTGCGAGAAACACGTTATCTGGTGTTTTCACCACTCCACAGTGCTTTTGATATGCAGAACAGTAGATATCTTGGTTTTCGTGGGGGATCAAGCTGAAATATGCATTTTCTGCGATAATCTTGTTGAGACTTCTGTCCGAAGTATGCAGAATCATCGAGATCGCACTTTTCGAGCTATTTAATGCGAGAAACACGTTATCTGGTGTTTTCACCACTCCACAGTTGGTTTGATATGCAGAACCGGCGATATCTTGGTTTTCGTGGGGTTTCAAGCTGAGATATGCATTTTCTGCGATAATCTTGGTGAGACTACTGTCCGAAGTATGCTGAATCATCGAGATCGCTCTTTTCGAGCTAGTTAGTGCGAGAAACACGTTATCTGGTGTTTTCACCACTCCACAGTGCGTTTGATATGCAGAACCGGCGATATCTAGGTTTTCGTGGGGTTTCAAGCTGAGATATGCATTTTCTGCGATAATCTTGGTGAGACTTCTGTCCGAAGTATGCTGAATCATCGAGATCGCTCTTTTCGAGCTAGTTAGTGCGAGAAACACGTTATCTGGTGTTTCACCACTCCACAGTGCGTTTGATATGCTGAACAGTAGATATCTTGGTTTTCGTGGGGTTTCAAGCTGAAATATGCATTTTCTGCGATAATCTTGTTGAGACTTCTGTCTGAAGTATGCAGAATCAACGAGATCGCACTTTTCGAGCTATTTAATGAGAGAAACACGTTATCTGGTGTTTTCACCACTCCACAGTTGGTTTGATATGCAGAACCGGCGATATCTTGGTTTTCGTGGGGTTTCAAGCTGAGATATGCATTTTCTGCGATAATCTTGGTGAGACTTCTGTCCGAAGTATGCAGAATCATCGAGATCGCACTTTTCGAGCTATTTAATGCGAGAAACACGTTATCTGGTGTTTTCACCACTCCACAGTGCGTTGGATATGCAGAACCGGAGATATTTTGGTTTTCGTCGGGTTTCAAGCTGAGATATGCATTTTCTACGATAAGCTTGGTGAGACATCAGTCCGAAGTATGCAGAAACATCGAGAGCGCTCTTTTCGAGCTATTTAATGCGAGAAACACGTTATCTGGTGTTTTCACCACTCCACAGTTGGTTTCATATGCAGAACCGGCGATATCTTGGTTTTCGTGGGGTTTCAAGCTGAGATATGCATTTATTGCGATAATCTTGGTGTGACTTCTGTCCGAAGTATGCTGAATCTTCGTGATCGCTCTTTTCGAGCTAGTTAGTGCGAGAAACACGTTATCTGGTGTTTTCACCACTCCACAGTGCTTTTGATATGCAGAACAGTAGATATCTTGGTTTTCGTGGGGGATCAAGCTGAAATATGCATTTTCTGCGATAATCTTGTTGAGACTTCTGTTAGAAGTATGCTGAATCATCGAGATCGCACTTTTCGAGCTATTTAATGCGAGAAACACGTTATCTGGTGTTTTCACCACTCCACAGTGCGTTTGATAAGCAGAACAGTAGATATCTTGGTTTTCGTGGGGTTTCAAGCTGAGATATGCATTTTCTGCGATAATCTTGGTGAGACTTCTGTCCGAAGTATGCTGAATCATCGAGATCGCTCTTTTCGAGCTAGTTAATGCGAGAAACACGTTATCTGGTGTTTTAACCACTCCACAGTGCGTTGGATATGCAGAACAGTAGATATCTTGGTTTTCGTGGGGTTTCAAGCTGAGATATGCATTTTCTGCGATAATCTTGTTGAGACTTCTGTCCGAAGTATGCAGAATCATCGAGATCGCACTTTTCGAGCTATTTAATGCGAGAAACACGTTATCTGGTGTTTTCACCACTCCACAGTTGGTTTGATATGCAGAACCGGCGATATCTTGGTTTTCGTGGGGTTTCAAGCTGAGATATGCATTTTCTGCGATAATCTTGGTGAGACTACTGTCCGAAGTATGCTGAATCATCGAGATCGCTCTTTTCGAGCTAGTTAGTGCGAGAAACACGTTATCTGGTGTTTTCACCACTCCACAGTATGTTTGATATGCAGAACAGTAGATATCTTGGTTTTCGTGGGGTTTCAAGCTGAGATATGCATTTATTGCGATAATCTTGGTGTGACTTCTGTCCGAAGTATGCTGAATCATCGAGATCGCTCTTTTCGAGCTAGTTAGTGCGAGAAACACGTTATCTGGTGTTTTCACCACTCCACAGTGCTTTTGATATGCAGAACAGTAGATATCTTGGTTTTCGTGGGGGATCAAGCTGAAATATGCATTTTCTGCGATAATCTTGTTGAGACTTCTGTCCGAAGTATGCAGAATCATCGAGATCGCACTTTTCGAGCTATTTAATGCGAGAAACACGTTATCTGGTGTTTTCACCACTCCACAGTTGGTTTGATATGCAGAACCGGCGATATCTTGGTTTTCGTGGGGTTTCAAGCTGAGATATGCATTTTCTGCGATAATCTTGGTGAGACTACTGTCCGAAGTATGCTGAATCATCGAGATCGCTCTTTTCGAGCTAGTTAGTGCGAGAAACACGTTATCTGGTGTTTTCACCACTCCACAGTTGGTTTGATATGCAGAACCGGCGATATCTTGGTTTTCGTGGGGTTTCAAGCTGAGATATGCATTTTCTGCGATAATCTTGGTGAGACTACTGTCCGAAGTATGCTGAATCATCGAGATCGCTCTTTTCGAGCTAGTTAGTGCGAGAAACACGTTATCTGGTGTTTTCACCACTCCACAGTATGTTTGATATGCAGAACAGTAGATATCTTGGTTTTCGTGGGGTTTCAAGCTGAGATATGCATTTATTGCGATAATCTTGGTGTGACTTCTGTCCGAAGTATGCTGAATCATCGAGATCGCTCTTTTCGAGCTAGTTAGTGCGAGAAACACGTTATCTGGTGTTTTCACCACTCCACAGTGCTTTTGATATGCAGAACAGTAGATATCTTGGTTTTCGTGGGGGATCAAGCTGAAATATGCATTTTCTGCGATAATCTTGTTGAGACTTCTGTCCGAAGTATGCAGAATCATCGAGATCGCACTTTTCGAGCTATTTAATGCGAGAAACACGTTATCTGGTGTTTTCACCACTCCACAGTTGGTTTGATATGCAGAACCGGCGATATCTTGGTTTTCGTGGGGTTTCAAGCTGAGATATGCATTTTCTGCGATAATCTTGGTGAGACTACTGTCCGAAGTATGCTGAATCATCGAGATCGCTCTTTTCGAGCTAGTTAGTGCGAGAAACACGTTATCTGGTGTTTTCACCACTCCACAGTGCGTTTGATATGCTGAACAGTAGATAGCTTGGTTTTCGTGGGGTTTCAAGCTGAAATATGCATTTTCTGCGATAATCTTGTTGAGACTTCTGTCTGAAGTATGCAGAATCTACGAGATCGCATTTTTCGAGCTATTTAATGCGAGAAACACGTTATCTGGTGTTTTCACCACTCCACTTGTTGGTTTGATATGCAGAACCGGCGATATCTTGGTTTTCGTGGGGTTTCAAGCTGAGATATGCATTTTCTGCGATAATCTTGGTGAGACTTCTGTCCGAAGTATGCAGAATCATCGAGATCGCACTTTTCGAGCTATTTAATGCGAGAAACACGTTATCTGGTGTTTTCACCACTCCACAGTTTGTTGGATATGCAGAACCGGAGATATTTTGGTTTTCGTCGGGTTTCAAGCTGAGATATGCATTTTCTACGATAAGCTTGGTGAGACATCAGTCCGAAGTATGCAGGAACATCGAGAGCGCTCTTTTCGAGCTATTTAATGCGAGAAACACGTTATCTGGTGTTTTCACCACTCCACAGTTGGTTTCATATGCAGAACCGGCGATATCTTGGTTTTCGTGGGGTTTCAAGCTGAGATATGCATGTTCTGCGATAATCTTGGTGAGACTTCTGTCCGAAGTATGCTGAAACATCGAGATCGCTCTTTTCGAGCGAGTTAATGCGAGAAAAACCTTATCCGGTGTTTTTACCACTCCACAGTGCGTTTGATATGCAGTACCAGCGACATCTTGGTTCTCGTGGGGTTTCATGCTGGGATATGCATTTTCTGCGATAATCTTGGTGAGACTTCTGTCCGAAGTATGCTGAATCATCGAGATCGCTCTTTTCGAGCTAGTTAGTGCGAGAAACACGTTATCTGGTGTTTTCACCACTCCACAGTGCGTTTGATATGCAGCACAGTAGATATCTTGGTTTTCGTGGGGTTTCAAGCTGAGATATGCATTTTCTGCGATAATCTTGTGGAGACTTCTGTCCGAAGTATGCAGAATCATCGAGATCGCTCGTTTCGAGCTATTTAATGCGAGAAACACGATTTCTGGGGTTTTCACCACTCCACAGTGCGTTTCATATGCTGAACACAGCGATATCTTGGTTTTCGTGGGGTTTCAAGCTGAGATATGCATTTATTACGATAACTTTGGTGAGACTTCTGTCCGAAGTATGCAGAATCATCGAGATCAATCGTTTCGAGCTACTTAATTGCGAGAAACACGTTATCTGGTGTTTTCACCACTCCACAGTGGGTTTGATATGCAGAACCGGCGATATATTGGTTTTCGTGCGGTTTCAAGCTGAGATATGCATTTTCTGCGATAATCTTGGTGAGACTTCTGTCCGAAGTATGCTGAATCATCGAGATCGCTCTTTTCGAGCTAGTTAGTGGGAGAAACACGTTATCTGGTGTTTTAACCACTCCACAGTGCGTTGGATATGCAGAACAGTAGATATCTTGGTTTTCGTGGGGTTTCAAGCAGAGATATGCATTTTCTGCGATAATCTTAGGGAGACTTCTGTTAGAAGTATGCAGAATCATCGAGATCGCACTTTTCGAGCTATTTAATGCGAGAAACGCGTTATCTGGTGTTTTCACCACTCCACAGTGCGTTTGATAAGCAGAACAGTAGATATCTTGGTTTTCGTGGGGTTTCAAGCTGAGATATGCATTTTCTGCGATAATCTTGGTGAGACTTCTGTCCGAAGTATGCTGAATCATCGAGATCGCTCTTTTCGAGCTAGTTAATGCGAGAAACACGTTATCTGGTGTTTTAACCACTCCACAGTGCGGTGGATATGCAGAACAGTAGATATCTTGGTTTTCGTGGGGTTTCAAGCTGAGATATGCATTTTCTGCGATAATCTTGGTGAGACTTCTGTCCGAAGTATGCTGAAACATCGAGATCGCTCTTTTCGAGAGAGTTAATGCGAGAAAAACCTTATCCGCTGTTTTCACCACTCCACAGTGCGTTTGATATGCAGAACCAGCGATATCTTGGCTTTCGTGGGGTTTCAAGCTGAGATACGCATTTTTTACGATAATCTTGATGATACTTCTGTCCGAAGTATGCTGAATCATCGAGATCGCTCTTTTCGAGCTAGTTAATGCGAGAAACACGTTATCTGGTGTTTTAACCACTCCACAGTGCGTTGGATATGCAGAACAGTAGATATCTTGGTTTTCGTGGGGTTTCAAGCAGAGATATGCATTTTCTGCGATAATCTTGTTGAGACTTCTGTCCGAAGTATGCAGAATCATCGAGATCGCTCGTTTCGAGCTATTTAATGCGAGAAACACGTTATCTGGTGTTTTCACCACTCCACAGTGCGTTGGATATGCAGAACCGGAGATATTTTGGTTTTCGTCGGGTTTCAAGCTGAGATATGCATTTTCTACAATAATCTTGGTGAAACATCTGTCCGAAGTATGCAGAAACATCGAGAGCGCTCTTTTCGAGCTATTTAATGCGAGAAACACGTTATCTGGTGTTTTCACCACTCCACAGTATGTTTGATATGCAGAACAGTAGATATCTTGGTTTTCGTGGGGTTTCAAGCTGAGATATGCATTTTCTGCGATAATCTTGTTGAGACTTCTGTCCGAAGTATGCAGAATCATCGAGATCGCTCGTTTCGAGCTATTTAATGCGAGAAACACGATTTCAGGGGTTTTCACCACTCCACAGTGCGTTTGATAAGCAGAACAGTAGATATCTTGGTTTTCGTGGGGTTTCAAGCTGAGATATGCATTTTCTGCGATAATCTTGGTGAGACTTCTGTCCGAAGTATGCTGAATCATCGAGATCGCTCTTTTCGAGCTAGTTAATGCGAGAAACACGTTATCTGGTGTTTTAACCACTCCACAGTGCGTTGGATATGCAGAACAGTAGATATCTTGGTTTTCGTGGGGTTTCAAGCTGAGATATGCATTTTCTGCGATAATCTTGGTGAGACTTCTGTCCGAAGTATGCTGAAACATCGAGATCGCTCTTTTCGAGAGAGTTAATGCGAGAAAAACCTTATCCGCTGTTTTCACCACTCCACAGTGCGTTTGATATGCAGAACCAGCGATATCTTGGCTTTCGTGGGGTTTCAAGCTGAGATACGCATTTTTTACGATAATCTTGATGATACTTCTGTCCGAAGTATGCTGAATCATCGAGATCGCTCTTTTCGAGCTAGTTAATGCGAGAAACACGTTATCTGGTGTTTTAACCACTCCACAGTGCGTTGGATATGCAGAACAGTAGATATCTTGGTTTTCGTGGGGTTTCAAGCAGAGATATGCATTTTCTGCGATAATCTTGTTGAGACTTCTGTCCGAAGTATGCAGAATCATCGAGATCGCTCGTTTCGAGCTATTTAATGCGAGAAACACGTTATCTGGTGTTTTCACCACTCCACAGTGCGTTGGATATGCAGAACCGGAGATATTTTGGTTTTCGTCGGGTTTCAAGCTGAGATATGCATTTTCTACAATAATCTTGGTGAAACATCTGTCCGAAGTATGCAGAAACATCGAGAGCGCTCTTTTCGAGCTATTTAATGCGAGAAACACGTTATCTGGTGTTTTCACCACTCCACAGTATGTTTGATATGCAGAACAGTAGATATCTTGGTTTTCGTGGGGTTTCAAGCTGAGATATGCATTTTCTGCGATAATCTTGTTGAGACTTCTGTCCGAAGTATGCAGAATCATCGAGATCGCTCGTTTCGAGCTATTTAATGCGAGAAACACGATTTCAGGGGTTTTCACCACTCCACAGTGCGTTTCATATGCTGAACACAGCGATATCTTGGTTTTCGTGGGGTTTCAAGCTGAGATATGCATTTTTTACGATAACTTTGGTGAGACTTCTGTCCGAAGTATGCAGAATCATCGAGATCAATCGTTTCTAGCTATTTAATTTCGAGAAACACATTATCTGGTGTTTTCACCACTCCACAGTGCGTTTGATATGCAGAACCGGCGATATCTTGGTTTTCGTGGGGTTTCAAGCAGAGATATGCATTTTCAGCGATAATCTTGGTGAGACTTCTGTCGGAAGTATGCTGAATCATCGAGATCGCTCTTTTCGAGCTAGTTAGTGGGAGAAACACGTTATCTGGTGTTTTAACCACTCCACAGTGCGTTGGATATGCAGAACAGTAGATATCTTGGTTTTCGTGGGGTTTCAAGCAGAGATATGCATTTTCTGCGATAATCTTGGGGATACTTCTGTTAGAAGTATGCAGAATCATCGAGATCGCACTTTTCGAGCTATTTAATGCGAGAAACACGTTATCTGGTGTTTTCACCACTCCACAGTTGGTTTGATATGCAGAACCGGCGATATTTTGGTTTTCGTAGGGTTTCAAGCTGAGATATGCATTTTCTACGATAATCCCGGTGAGACTTCTGTCAGACGTATGCAGAATATTCGAGAACGCTCTTTTCGAGCTACTTAATGCGCGAAACACGTTTTCTGGTGTTTTCACCACTCCACGGTACGTTTGATGTGCAGAACCGGAGATAACTCGGTTTTCGTCGGGTTTCAAGCTGAGATATGCATTTTCTACGATAAGCTTGGTGAGACATCAGTCCGAAGTATGCAGAAACATCGAGAGCGCTCTTTTCGAGCTATTTAATGCGAGAAACACGTATTCTGGGGTTTTCACCACTCCACAGTTCGTTGGATATGCAGAACAGTAGATATCTTGGCTTTCGTGGGGTTTCAAGCTGAGATATGCATTTATTGCGATAATGTTGGTGTGACTTCTGTCCGAAGTATGCTGAATCATCGAGATCGCTCTTTTCGAGCTAGTTAGTGCGAGAAACACGTTATCTGGTGTTTTCACCACTCCACAGTGCTTTTGATATGCAGAACAGTAGATATCTTGGTTTTCGTGGGGTTTCAAGCTGAGATATGCATTTTCTGCGATAATCTTGGTGAGACTTCTGTCCGAAGTATGCTGAATCATCGAGATCGCTCTTTTCGAGCTAGTTAGTGCGAGAAACACGTTATCTGGTGTTTTCACCACTCCACAGTGCGTTTGATATGCAGAACAGTAGATATCTTGGTTTTCGTGGGGTTTCAAGCTGAAATATGCATTTTCTGCGATAATCTTGTTGAGACTTCTGTCTGAAGTATGCAGAATCATCGAGATCGCACTTTTCGAGCTATTTAATGCGAGAAACACGTTATCTGGTGTTTTCACCACTCCACAGTTGGTTTGATATGCAGAACCGGCGATATCTTGGTTTTCGTGGGGTTTCAAGCTGAGATATGCATTTTCTGCGATAATCTTGGTGAGACTTCTGTCCGAAGTATGCTGAAACATCGAGATCGCTCTTTTCGAGCGAGTTAATACGAGAAAAACCTTATCCGGAGTTTTACCCACTCCACAGTGCGTTGGATATGCAGAACAGTAGACATCTTGGTTTTCGTGCGGTTTCAAGCAGAGATATGCATTTTCTGCGATAATCTTGGGGAGACTTCTGTTAGAAGTATGCAGAATCATCGAGATCGCACTTTTCGAGCTATTTAATTCGAGAAACACGTTATCTGGTGTTTTCACCACTCCACAGTTGGTTTGATATGCAGAACCGGCGATATTTTGGTTTTCGTCGGGTTTAAAGCTGAGATATGCATTTTCTACGATAGTCTTGGTGAAACATCTGTCCGAAGTATGCAGAAACATCGAGAGCGCTCTTTTCGAGCTATTTAATGGGAGAAACACGTTATCTGGTGTTTTAACCACTCCACAGTGCGTTTGATATGCAGAACAGTAGATATCTTGGTTTTCGTGGGGTTTCAAGATGAGATATGCATTTTCTGCGATAATCTTGTTGAGACTTCTGTCCGAAGTATGCAGAATCATCGAGAACGCTCGTTTCGAACTATTTAATGCGAGAAACACGTTATCTGGTGTTTTCACCACTCCACGGTACGTTTGATGTGCAGAACCGGAGATAACTCGGTTTTCGTCGGGTTTCATGCTGAGATATGCATTTTCTACGATAAGCTTGGTGAGACTTCTGTCAGAAGTATGCAGGATCTTCGAGAACGCTCTTTTCGAGCTACTTAATGCGAGAAACACGTTTTCTGGGGTTTTCACCACTCCACAGTTCGTTGGATATGCAGAACAGTAGATATCTTGGTTTTCGTGGGGTTTCAAGCAGAGATATGCATTTTCTGCGATAATCTTGGGGAGACTTCTGTTAGAAGTATGCAGAAACATCGAGAGCGCTCTTTTCGAGCCATTTAATGCGAGAAACACGTTTTCTGGTGTTTTCACCACTCCACGGTACGTTTGATGTGCAGAACCGGAGATAACTCGGTTTTCGTCGGGTTTCAAGCTGAGATATGCATTTTCTGCGATAATCTTGGTGAGACTTCTGTCCGAAGTATGCTGAATCATCGAGATCGCTCTTTTCGAGCTAGTTAGTGCGAGAAACACGTTATCTGGTGTTTTCACCACTCCACAGTGCGTTTGATATGCAGAACAGTAGATATCTTGGTTTTCGTGGGGTTTCAAGCTGAAATATGCATTTTCTGCGATAATCTTGTTGAGACTTCTGTCTGAAGTATGCAGAATCATCGAGATCGCACTTTTCGAGCTATTTAATGCGAGAAACACGTTATCTGGTGTTTTCACCACTCCACAGTTGGTTTGATATGCAGAACCGGCGATATCTTGGTTTTCGTGGGGTTTCAAGCTGAGATATGCATTTTCTGCGATAATCTTGGTGAGACTTCTGTCCGAAGTATGCTGAAACATCGAGATCGCTCTTTTCGAGCGAGTTAATACGAGAAAAACCTTATCCGGAGTTTTACCCACTCCACAGTGCGTTGGATATGCAGAACAGTAGACATCTTGGTTTTCGTGCGGTTTCAAGCAGAGATATGCATTTTCTGCGATAATCTTGGGGAGACTTCTGTTAGAAGTATGCTGAATCATCGAGATCGCTCTTTTCGAGCTAGTTAGTGCGAGAAACACGTTATCTGGTGTTTTCACCACTCCACAGTGCGTTTGATATGCAGAACAGTAGATATCTTGGTTTTCGTGGGGTTTCAAGCTGAAATATGCATTTTCTGCGATAATCTTGTTGAGACTTCTGTCTGAAGTATGCAGAATCATCGAGATCGCACTTTTCGAGCTATTTAATGCGAGAAACACGTTATCTGGTGTTTTCACCACTCCACAGTTGGTTTGATATGCATAACCGGCGATATCTTGGTTTTCGTGGGGTTTCAAGCTGAGATATGCATTTTCTGCGATAATCTTGGTGAGACTTCTGTCCGAAGTATGCTGAAACATCGAGATCGCTCTTTTCGAGCGAGTTAATACGAGAAAAACCTTATCCGGAGTTTTACCCACTCCACAGTGCGTTGGATATGCAGAACAGTAGACATCTTGGTTTTCGTGCGGTTTCAAGCAGAGATATGCATTTTCTGCGATAATCTTGGGGAGACTTCTGTTAGAAGTATGCAGAATCATCGAGATCGCACTTTTCGAGCTATTTAATTCGAGAAACACGTTATCTGGTGTTTTCACCACTCCACAGTTGGTTTGATATGCAGAACCGGCGATATTTTGGTTTTCGTCGGGTTTAAAGCTGAGATATGCATTTTCTACGATAGTCTTGGTGAAACATCTGTCCGAAGTATGCAGAAACATCGAGAGCGCTCTTTTCGAGCTATTTAATGGGAGAAACACGTTATCTGGTGTTTTAACCACTCCACAGTGCGTTTGATATGCAGAACAGTAGATATCTTGGTTTTCGTGGGGTTTCAAGATGAGATATGCATTTTCTGCGATAATCTTGTTGAGACTTCTGTCCGAAGTATGCAGAATCATCGAGAACGCTCGTTTCGAACTATTTAATGCGAGAAACACGTTATCTGGTGTTTTCACCACTCCACGGTACGTTTGATGTGCAGAACCGGAGATAACTCGGTTTTCGTCGGGTTTCAAGCTGAGATATGCATTTTCTACGATAAGCTTGGTGAGACTTCTGTCAGAAGTATGCAGGATCTTCGAGAACGCTCTTTTCGAGCTACTTAATGCGAGAAACACGTTTTCTGGGGTTTTCACCACTCCACAATTCGTTGGATATGCAGAACAGTAGATATCTTGGTTTTCGTGGGGTTTCAAGCAGAGATATGCATTTTCTGCGATAATCTTGGGGAGACTTCTGTTAGAAGTATGCAGAAACATCGAGAGCGCTCTTTTCGAGCCATTTAATGCGAGAAACACGTTTTCTGGTGTTTTCACCACTCCACGGTACGTTTGATGTGTAGAACCGGAGATAACTCGGTTTTCGTCGGGTTTCAAGCTGAGATATGCATTTTCTACGATAAGCTTGGTGAGACTTCTGTCAGAAGTATGCAGGATCTTCGAGAACGCTCTTTTCGAGCTACTTAATGCGAGAAACACGTTTTCTGGGGTTTTCACCACTCCACAGTTCGTTGGATATGCAGAACAGTAGATATCTTGGTTTTCGTGGGGTTTCAAGCAGAGATATGCATTTTCTGCGATAATCTTGGTGAGACTTCTGTTTGAAGTATGCAGAATCATCGAGATCGCACTTTTCGAGCTATTTAATGCGAGAAACACGTTATCTGGTGTTTTCACCACTCCACAGTTGGTTTGATATGCAGAACCGGCGATATTTTGGTTTTCGTCGGGTTTCAAGCTGAGATATGCATTTTCTACGATAATCTTGGTGAAACATCTGTCCGAAGTATGCAGAAACTTCGGGAGCGCTCTTTTCGAGCTATTTAATGGGAGAAACACGTTATCTGGTGTTTTAACCACTCCACAGTGCGTTTGATATGCAGAACCGGAGATATTTTGGTTTTCGTGGGGTTTCAAGCTGAGATATGCATTTTCAGCGATATTCTTGGGGAGACTTCTGTTAGAAGTATGCAGAATCATCGAGATCGCACTTTTCGAGCTATTTAATGCGAG
The DNA here is from genome assembly GCA_951804975.1 of Anthophora plumipes. Lineage (NCBI taxonomy): Eukaryota > Metazoa > Arthropoda > Insecta > Hymenoptera > Apidae > Anthophora > Anthophora plumipes. The sequence goes on from CATORF010000448.1 coordinate 1,492,642, forward strand.
AAACACGTTATCTGGTGTTTTCACCACTCCACAGTTGGTTTGATATGCAGAACCGGCGATATTTTGGTTTTCGTCGGGTTTAAAGCTGAGATATGCATTTTCTACGATAATCTTGGTGAAACATCTGTCCGAAGTATGCAGAAACATCGAGAGCGCTCTTTTCGAGCTATTTAATGGGAGAAACACGTTATCTGGTGTTTTAACCACTCCACAGTGCGTTTGATATGCAGAACAGTAGATATCTTGGTTTTCGTGGGGTTTCAAGATGAGATATGCATTTTCTGCGATAATCTTGTTGAGACTTCTGTCCGAAGTATGCAGAATCATCGAGATCGCTCGTTTCGAACTATTTAATGCGAGAAACACGTTATCTGGTGTTTTCACCACTCCACGGTACGTTTGATGTGCAGAACCGGAGATAACTCGGTTTTCGTCGGGTTTCAAGCTGAGATATGCATTTTCTACGATAAGCTTGGTGAGACTTCTGTCAGAAGTATGCAGGATCTTCGAGAACGCTCTTTTCGAGCTACTTAATGCGAGAAACACGTTTTCTGGGGTTTTCATCACTCCACAGTTCGTTGGATATGCAGAACAGTAGATATCTTGGTTTTCGTGGGGTTTCAAGCAGAGATATGCATTTTCTGCGATAATCTTGGGGAGACTTCTGTTAGAAGTATGCAGAAACATCGAGAGCGCTCTTTTCGAGCCATTTAATGCGAGAAACACGTTTTCTGGTGTTTTCACCACTCCACGGTACGTTTGATGTGCAGAACCGGAGATAACTCGGTTTTCGTCGGGTTTCAAGCTGAGATATGCATTTTCTACGATAAGCTTGGTGAAACATCTGTCCGAAGTATGCAGAAACATCGAGAGCGCTCTTTTCGAGCTATTTAATGCGAGAAACACGTTATCTGGTGTTTTAACCACTCCACAGTGCGTTTGATATGCAGAACAGTAGATATCTTGGTTTTCGTGGGGTTTCAAGCTGATATATGCATTTTCTGCGATAATCTTGTTGAGAATTCTGTCCGAAGTATGCAGAATCATCGAGATCGCTCGTTTCGAACTATTTAATGCGAGAAACACGTTATCTGGTGTTTTCACCACTCCACAGTGCGTTGGATATGCAGAACCGGAGATATTTTGGTTTTCGTCGGGTTTCAAGCTGAGATATACATTTTCTACGATAAGCTTGGTGAGACATCTGTCCGAAGTATGCAGAAACGTCGGGAGCGCTCTTTTCGAGCTATTTAATGCGAGAAACACGTTTTCTGGGGTTTTCACCACTCCACAGTTCGTTGGATATGGAGAACAGTAGATACCTTGGTTTTCGTGGGGTTTCAAGCAGAGATATGCATTTTCTGCGATAATCTTGGGGAGACTTCTGTTAGAAGTATGCAGAATCATCGAGATCGCACCTTTCGAGCTATTTAATGCGAGAAACACGTTATCTGGTGTTTTCACCACTCCACAGTTGGTTTGATATGCAGAACCGGCGATATTTTGGTTTTCGTCGGGTTTCAAGCTGAGATATGCATTTTCTACGATAAGCTTGGTGAGACATCTGTCCGAAGTATGCAGAAACATCGAGAGCGCTCTTTTCGAGCCACTTAATGCGAGAAACACGTTTTCTGGTGTTTTCACCACTCCACGGTACGTTTGATGTGCAGAACCGGAGATATCTCGGTTTTCGTGGTGTTTCAAGCTGAGATATGCATTTCCTGCGATAATCTTGGTGGGTCTTTTGTCAGAAGTATGCAGAATAACTCGATCGCTCTTTTCGAGCTACTTAATGCACGAAACACGTCTTCTGGTGTTTTCACCACTCCACAGTACGTTTGACATGCAGAACCGGAGATATCTTGGTTTCGGTCGGGTTTCAAGCTGAGATATGCATTTTCTGCGATAATATTGGCGAGACTTCAGTCAGAAGTGTGCAGAATCATCTAGATCGCTCTTTTCGAGCTATTTAATGCGAGAAACACGTTATCTGGTGTTTTCACCACTCCACAGTTGGTTTGATATGCAGAACCGGCGATATTTTGGTTTTCGTCGGGTTTCAAGCTGAGATATGCAATTTCTGCGATAATCATGGTGAGACTTCTGTCCGAAGTATGCTGAATCATCGAGATCGCTCTATTCGAGCTATTTAATGCGAGAAACACGTTATCTGGTGTTTTCACCACTCCACAGTTGGTTTGATATGCAGAACCGGCGATATTTTGGTTTTCGTCGGGTTTCAAGCTGAGATATGCAATTTCTGCGATAATCTTGGTGAGACTTCTGTCCGAAGTATGCTTAATCATCGAGATCGCTCGTTTCGAACTATTAAATACGAGAAACACGTTATCTGGTGTTTTCACCACTCCACAGTGCGTATGATATGCAGAACCGACGATATCTTGGTTTTCGTGGGGTTTCAAGCTCAGATATGCATTTTCTGCGATAATCTTGTTGAGACTTCTGTCAGAAGTATGCAGGATCTTCGAGAACGCTCTTTTCGAGCTACTTAATGCGAAAAACACGTTTTCTGGTGTTTTCACCACTCCACAGTGCGTTGGATATGCAGAACCGGAGATATTTTGGTTTTCGTCGGGTTTCAAGCTGGGATATGCATTTTCTACGATAAGCTTGGTGAGACATCTGTCCGAAGTATGCAGAAACGTCGGGAGCGCTCTTTTCGAGCTATTTAATGCGAGAAACACGTTTTCTGTGGTTTTCACCACTCCACAGTTCGTTGGATATGCAGAACAGTAGATATCTTGGTTTTCGTGGGGTTTCAAGCAGAGATATGCATTTTCTGCGATAATCTTGGGGAGACTTCTGTTAGAAGTATGCAGAATCATCGAGATCGCACTTTTCGAGCTATTTAATGCGAGAAACACGATATGTGGTGTTTTCACCACTCCACAGTTGGTTTGATATGCAGAACCGGCGATATTTTGGTTTTCGTCGGGTTTCAAGCTGAGATATGCGTTTTCTGCGATAATCTTGTTGAGACTTCTGTCCGAAGTATGCAGAATCATCGAGATCGCTCGTTTCGAACTATTTAATGCGAGAAACACGTTATCTGGTGTTTTCACCACTCCACAGTGCGTTGGATATGCAGAACCGGAGATATTTTGGTTTTCGTCGGGTTTCAAGCTGGGATATGCATTTTCTACGATAAGCTTGGTGAGACATCTGTCCGAAGTATGCAGAAACGTCGGGAGCGCTCTTTTCAAGCTATTTAATGCGAGAAACACGTTTTCTGTGGTTTTCACCACTCCACAGTTCGTTGGATATGCAGAACAGTAGATATCTTGGTTTTCGTGGGGTTTCAAGCAGAGATATGCATTTTCTGCGATAATCTTGGGGAGACTTCTGTTAGAAGTATGCAGAATCATCGAGATCGCACTTTTCGAGCTATTTAATGCGAGAAACACGTTATCTGGTGTTTTCACCACTCCACAGTTGGTTTGATATGCAGAACCGGCGATATTTTGGTTTTCGTCGGGTTTCAAGCTGAGATATGCGTTTTCTACGATAATCTTTTGTGAGACTTCTGTCAGAAGTATGCAGGATCTTCGAGAACGCTCTTTTCGAGCTACTTAATGCGAAAAACACGTTTTCTGGTGTTTTCACCACTCCACAGTGCGTTTGATATGCAGAACCGGCGATATCTTGGTTTTCGTGGGGTTTGAAGCTGAGATATGCATTTTCTGCGATAATCTTGGTGAGACTTCTGTCCGAAGTATGCTGAAACATTGAGATCGCACTTTTCGAGCTAGCTAATGCGAGAAAAACCTTATCCGGTGTTTTCACCACTCCACAGTGCGTTTGATATGCAGAACCAGCGATATCTTGGCTTTCGTGGGGTTTCAAGCTGAGATATGCATTTTTTACGATAATCTTGGTGAGACTTCTGTCCGAAGTATGCTGAATCATCGAGATCGCTCTTGCCGAGCTAGTTAGTGCGAGAAACACGTTATCTGGTGTTTTCACCACTCCACAGTGCGTTTGATATGCAGAACAGTAGATATCTCGGTTTTCGTGGGGTTTCAAGCTGAGATATGCATTTTCTGCGATAATCTTGGTGAGACATCTGTCCGAAGTATGCAGAATCATCGAGATCGCACTTTTCGAGCTATTTAATGCGAGAAACACGTTATCTGGTGTTTTCACAACTCCACAGTTGGTTTGATATGCAGAACCGGCGATATCTTGGTTTTCCTGGGGTTTCAAGCTGAGATATGCATTTTATGCGATAATCTTGGAGAGACTTCTGTCCGAAGTATGCTGAAACATCGAGATCGCTCTTTTCGAGCTAGTTAATGCGAGAAAAACCTTATCATGTGTTTTCACCACTCCACAGTGCGTTTGATATGCAGAACCAGCGATATCTCGGCTTTCGTGGGGTTTCAAGCTGAGATATGCATTTTGTACGATAATCTTGGTGAGACTTCTGTCCGAAGTATGCTTAACCATCGAGATCGCTCTTGTCGAGCTAGTTAGTGCGAGAAACACGTTATCTGGTGTTTTCACCACTCCACAGAGCGTTTGATATGCAGAACAGTAGATATCTTGGTTTTCGTGGGGTTTCAAGCTGAGGTATGCATTTTCTGCGATAATCTTGGTGAGACTTCTGTCCGAAGTATGCAGAATCATCGAGATCTCACTTTTCGAGCTATTTAATGCGAGAAACACGTTATCTAGTGTTCTCACCACTCCTCAGTGCGTATGATATGCAGAACCGGCGAAATCTTGGTTTTCGTGGGGTTTCAAGCTGAGATATGCATTTTCTGCGATAATCTTGGTGAGACTTCTGTCCGAAGTATGCTGAAACATCGACATCGCTCTTTTCGAGCTAGTTAATGCGAGAAAAACCTTATCCGGTGTTTTCACCACTCCACAGTGCGTTTGATATGCAGAACCAGCGATATCTTGGCTTTCGTGAGGTTTCAAGCTGAGATATGGATTTTCTACGATAATCTTGTTGAGACTTCTGTCCGAAGTGTGCAGAATCATCGAGATCGCTCTTTTCGAGCTATTTAATGCGAGAAACACGTTTTCTGGGGTTTTCACCACACCACAGTTCGTTGGATGTGCAGAACCGGAGATATCTTGGTTTTCGTGGGGTTTCAAGCTGAGATATGCATTTTCTGCGATAATCTTGGTGAGACCTCTGTCCGAAGTATGCAGAAACATCGAGATCGCTCTTTTCGAGCTTTTTAATGCGAGAAACACGTTATTTGGTGTTTTCACCACTCCACAGTGCGTTTGATATGCAGAACCGGCGATATCTTGGTTTTCGTGGGGTTTCAAGCTGAGATATGCATTTTCTGCGATAATCTTGGTGAAACTTCTGTCCGAAGTATGCTTAATCATCGAGATCGCTCGTTTCGAGCTATTTAATGCGAGAAACAGGTTATCTGGTGTTTTCACCACTCCACAGTGCGTATGATATGCAGAACGGACGATATCTTGGTTTTCGTGGGGTTTCAAGCTCAGATATGCATTTTCAGCGATAATCTTGGTGAGACTTCTGTCAGAAGTATGCAGAATCATCGAGATCGCACTTTTCGAGCTATTTAATGCGAGAAACACGTTATCTGGTGTTTTCACAACTCCACAGTTGGTTTGATATGCAGAACCGGCGATATCTTGGTTTTCGTGGGGTTTCAAGCTGAGATATGCATTTCCTGCGATAATCTTGGTGAGACTTCTGTCAGAAGTATGCAGAATCTTCGAGAACGCTCTTTTCGAGCTACTTAATGCGAGAAACACGTTATCTGGTGTTTTCACAACTCCACAGTTGGTTTGATATGCAGAACCGGCGATATCTTGGTTTTCCTGGGGTTTCAAGCTGAGATATGCATTTTATGCGATAATCTTGGAGAGACTTCTGTCCGAAGTATGCTGAAACATCGAGATCGCTCTTTTCGAGCTAGTTAATGCGAGAAAAACCTTATCATGTGTTTTCACCACTCCACAGTGCGTTTGATATGCAGAACCAGCGATATCTCGGCTTTCGTGGGGTTTCAAGCTGAGATATGCATTTTGTACGATCATCTTGGTGAGACTTCTGTCCGAAGTATGCTTAACCATCGAGATCGCTCTTGTCGAGCTAGTTAGAGCGAGAAACACGTTATCTGGTGTTTTCACCACTCCACAGAGCGTTTGATATGCAGAACAGTAGATATCTTGGTTTTCGTGGGGTTTCAAGCTGAGATATGCATTTTCTGCGATAATCTTGGTGAGACTTCTGTCCGAAGTATGCAGAATCATCGAGATCTCACTTTTCGAACTATTTAATGCGAGAAACACGTTATCTAGTGTTTTCACCACTCCTCAGTGCGTATGATATGCAGAACCGGCGAAATCTTGGTTTTCGTGGGGTTTCAAGCTGAGATATGCATTTTCTGCGATAATCTTGGTGAGACTTCTGTCCGAAGTATGCTGAAACATCGACATCGCTCTTTTCGAGCTAGTTAATGCGAGAAAAACCTTATCCGGTGTTTTCACCACTCCACAGTGCGTTTGATATGCAGAACCAGCGATATCTTGGCTTTCGTGAGGTTTCAGGCTGAGATATGGATTTTCTACGATAATCTTGTTGAGACTTCTGTCCGAAGTGTGCAGAATCATCGAGATCGCTCTTTTCGAGCTATTTAATGCGAGAAACACGTTTTCTGGGGTTTTCACCACACCACAGTTCGTTGGATGTGCAGAACCGGAGATATCTTGGTTTTCGTGGGGTTTCAAGCTGAGATATGCATTTTCTGCGATAATCTTGGTGAGACCTCTGTCCGAAGTATGCAGAAACATCGAGATCGCTCTTTTCGAGCTTTTTAATGCGAGAAACACGTTATTTGGTGTTTTCACCACTCCACAGTGCGTTTGATATGCAGAACCGGCGATATCTTGGTTTTCGTGGGGTTTCAAGCTGAGATATGCATTTTCTGCGATAATCTTGGTGAAACTTCTGTCCGAAGTATGCTTAATCATCGAGATCGCTCGTTTCGAGCTATTTAATGCGAGAAACAGGTTATCTGGTGTTTTCACCACTCCACAGTGCGTATGATATGCAGAACGGACGATATCTTGGTTTTCGTGGGGTTTCAAGCTCAGATATGCATTTTCAGCGATAATCTTGGTGAGACTTCTGTCCGAAGTATGCAGAATCATCGAGATCGCACTTTTCGAGCTATTTAATGCGAGCAACACGTTATCTGGAGTTTTCACCACTCCACAGTGCGTTTGATATGCAGAACCGGTGATATCATGGTTTTTGTGGGGTTTCAAGCTGAGATATGCATTATCTGCGATAATCTTGGTGAGACTTCTGTCCGAAGTGTGCAGAATCATCGAGATCGCTCGTTTCGAGCTATCTAATGCGAGAAACACGTTATCTGGTGTTTTCACCACTCCACAGTTGGTTTCATATGCAGAACAGGCGATATCTTGGTTTTCGTGGGGTTTCAAGCTGAGATATGCATTTTCTGCGATAATCTTGGTGAGACATCTGTCCGAAGTATGCTGAAACATCGAGATCGCTCTTTTCGAGCGAGTTAATGCGAGAAAAAACTTATCCGGTGTTTTCACCACTCCACAGTGCGTTTGATATGCAGAACCAGCGATATCTTGGCTTTCGTGGGGTTTCAAGCTGAGATATGCATTTATTGCGATAATCTTGGTGTGACTTCTGTCCGAAGTATGCTGAATCATCGAGATCGCTCTTTTCGAGCAAGTTAGTGCGAGAAACACTTTATCTGGTGTTTTCACCACTCCACAGTGCGTTTGATACGCAGAACAGTAGATATCTTGGTTTTCGTGGGGTTTCAAGCAGAGATATGCATTTTCTGCGATAATCTTGGTGAGACTTCTGTCCGAAGTATGCTGAAACATCGAGATCGCTCTTTTCGAGCTAGTTAATGCGAGAAAAACCTTATCCGGTGTTTTCACCACTCCACAGTGCGTTTGATATGCAGAACCAGCGATATCTTGGCTTTCGTGGAGTTTCAAGATGAAATATGCATTTATTGCGATAATCTTGGTGTGACCCTTGTCCGAAGTATACAGAATCATCGAGATCGCTCGTTTCGAGCTATTTAATGCGAGAAACACGTTATCTGGTGTTTTCACCACTCCACAGTTCGTTGGATATGCAGAACAGTAGATATCTTGGTTTTCGTGGGGTTTCAAGCAGAGATATGCATTTTCTGCGATAATCTTGGAGAGACTTCTGTCCGAAGTATGCTGAAACATCGAGATCGCTCTTTTCGAGCTAGTTAATGCGAGAAAAACCTTATCCGGTGTTTTCACCACACCACAGTGCGTTTGATATGCAGAACAGTAGATATTTTGGTTTTCGTGGGGTTTCAAGCAGAGATATGCATTTTCTGCGATAATCTTGTTGAGACTTCTGTCCGAAGTATGCAGAATCATCGAGATCGCTCGTTTCGAGCTATTTAATGCGAGAAACACGTTATCTGGTGTTTTCACCACTCCACAGTGCGTTTGATACGCAGAACAGTAGATATCTTGGTTTTCGTGGGGTTTCAAGCAGAGATATACATTTTCTGCGATAATCTTGGTGAGGCTTCTGTCCGAAGTATGCTGAAACATCGAGATCGCTCTTTTCGAGCTAGTTAATGCGAGAAAAACCTTATCCGGTGTTTTCACCACTCCACAGTGCGTTTGATATGCAGAACAGTAGATATCTTGGTTTTCGTGGGGTTTCAAGCTGAAATATGCATTTTCTGCGATAATCTTGTTGAGACTTCTGTCCGAAGTATGCAGAATCATCGAGATCGCTCGTTTCGAGCTATTTAATGCGAGAAACACGTTATCTGGAGTTTTCACCACTCCACAGTGCGTTGGATATGCAGAACCGGAGATATTTTGGTTTTCGTCGGGTTTCAAGCTGAGATATGCATTTTCTACGATAAACCTGGTGAGACATCAGTCCGAAGTATGCAGAAACATCGAGAGCGCTCTTTTCGAGCTATTTAATGCGAGAAACACGTATTCTGGGGTTTTCACCACTCCACAGTTCGCTGGATATGCAGAACAGTAGATATCTTGGCTTTCGTGTGGTTTCAAGCTGAGATATGCATTTATTGCGATAATCTTGGTGTGACTTCTGTCCGAAGTATGCTGAATCATCGAGATCGCTCCTTTCGAGCTAGTTAGTGCGAGAAACACGTTATCTGGTGTTTTCACCACTCCACAGTGCGTTTGATATGCAGAACAGTAGATATCTTGGTTTTCGTGGGGTTTCAAGCTGAAATATGCATTTTCTGCGATAATCTTGTTGAGACTTCTGTCCGAAGTATGCAGAATCATCGAGATCGCACTTTTCGAGCTATTTAATGCGAGAAACACGTTATCTGGTGTTTTCACCACTCCACAGTTGGTTTCATATGCAGAACCGGCGATATCTTGGTTTTCGTGGGGTTTCAAGCTGAGATATGCATGTTCTGCGATAATCTTGGTGAGACTTCTGTCCGAAGTATGCTGAAACATCGAGATCGCTCTTTTCGAGCGAGTTAATGCGAGAAAAACCTTATCCGGTGTTTTCACCACTCCACAGTGCGTTTGATATGCAGAACAGTAGATATCTTGGTTTTCGTGGGGTTTCAAGCTGAGATATGCATTTTCTGCGATAATCTTGTTGAGACTTCTGTCCGAAGTATGCAGAATCATCGAGATCGCTCGTTTCGAGATATTTAATGCGAGAAACACGATTTCTGGGGTTTTCACCACTCCACAGTGCGTTTGATATGCAGAACACAGCGATATCTTGGTTTTCGTCGGGTTTCAAGCTGAGATATGCATTTTCTACGATAAGCTTGGTGAGACTTCTGTCAGAAGTGTGCAGGATGTTCGAGTACGCTCTTTTCGAGCTACTTAATGCGAGAAACACGTTTTCTGGTGTTTTCACCACTCCACAGTGCGTTTGATATGCAGAACCGGCGACATCTTGGTTTTCGTGGGGTTTCAAGCTGAGATATGCATTTATTGCGATAATCTTGGTGTGACTTCTGTCCGAAGTATGCTGAATCATCGAGATCGCTCTTTTCGAGCTAGTTAGTGCGAGAAACACGTTATCTGGTGTTTTCACCACTCCACAGTGCTTTTGATATGCAGAACAGTAGATATCTTGGTTTTCGTGGGGTTTCAAGCTGAAATATGCATTTTCTGCGATAATCTTGTTGAGACTTCTGTCCGAAGTATGCAGAATCATCGAGATCGCACTTTTCGAGCTATTTAATGCGAGAAACACGTTATCTGGTGTTTTCACCACTCCACAGTTGGTTTGATATGCAGAACCGGCGATATCTTGGTTTTCGTGGGGTTTCAAGCTGAGATATGCATTTTCTGCGATAATCTTGGTGAGACTTCTGTCCGAAGTATGCTGAATCATCGAGATCGCTCTTTTCGAGCTAGTTAGTGCGAGAAACACGTTATCTGGTGTTTTCACCACTCCACAGTGCGTTTGATATGCTGAACAGTAGATATCTTGGTTTTCGTGGGGTTTCAAGCTGAAATATGCATTTTCTGCGATAATCTTGTTGAGACTTCTGTCCGAAGTATGCAGAATCATCGAGATCGCACTTTTCGAGCTATTTAATGCGAGAAACACGTTATCTGGTGTTTTCACCACTCCACAGTTGGTTTGATATGCAGAACCGGCGATATCTTGGTTTTCGTGGGGTTTCAAGCTGAGATATGCATTTTCTGCGATAATCTTGGTGAGACTTCTGTCCGAAGTATGCTGAATCATCGAGATCGCTCTTTTCGAGCTAGTTAGTGCGAGAAACACGTTATCTGGTGTTTTCACCACTCCACAGTGCGTTGGATATGCAGAACCGGAGATATTTTGGTTTTCGTCGGGTTTCAAGCTGAGATATGCATTTTCTGCGATAATCTTGGTGAGACTTCTGTCCGAAGTATGCTGAATCATCGAGATCGCTCTTTTCGAGCTAGTTAGTGCGAGAAACACGTTATCTGGTGTTTTCACCACTCCACAGTGCGTTTGATATGCAGAACAGTAGATATCTTGGTTTTCGTGGGGTTTCAAGCTGAGATATGCATTTTCTGCGATAATCTTGTGGAGACTTCTGTCCGAAGTATGCAGAATCATCGAGATCGCTCGTTTCGAGCTATTTAATGCGAGAAACACGATTTCTGGGGTTTTCACCACTCCACAGTGCGTTTCATATGCTGAACACAGCGATATCTTGGTTTTCGTGGGGTTTCAAGCTGAGATATGCATTTATTACGATAACTTTGGTGAGACTTCTGTCCGAAGTATGCAGAATCATCGAGATCAATCGTTTCGAGCTATTTAATTGCGAGAAACACGTTATCTGGTGTTTTCACCACTCCACAGTTGGTTTCATATGCAGAACCGGCGATATCTTGGTTTTCGTGGGGTTTCAAGCTGAGATATGCATGTTCTGCGATAATCTTGTGGAGACTTCTGTCCGAAGTATGCAGAATCATCGAGATCAATCGTTTCGAGCTATTTAATTGTGAGAAACACGTTATCTGGTGTTTTCTCCACACCACAGTGCGTTGGATATGCAGAACAGTAGATATCTTGGTTTTCGTGGGGTTTCAAGCAGAGATATGCATTTTCTGCGATAATCTTGGTGAGACTTCTGTCGGAAGTATGCTGAATCATCGAGATCGCTCTTTTCGAGCTAGTTAGTGGGAGAAACACGTTATCTGGTGTTTTAACCACTCCACAGTGCGTTGGATATGCAGAACAGTAGATATCTTGGTTTTCGTGGGGTTTCAAGCAGAGATATGCATTTTCTGCGATAATCTTGTTGAGACTTCTGTCCGAAGCATGCAGAATCATCGAGATCGCTCGTTTCGAGCTATTTAATGCGAGAAACACGTTATCTGGTGTTTTCACCACTCCACAGTATGTTTGATATGCAGAACAGTAGATATCTTGGTTTTCGTGGGGTTTTAAGCTGAGATATGCATTTTCTGCGATAATCTTGTTGAGACTTCTGTCCGAAGTATGCAGAATCATCGAGATCGCTCGTTTCGAGCTATTTAATGCGAGAAACACGATTTCTGGGGTTTTCACCACTCCACAGTGCGTTTCATATGCTGAACACAGCGATATCTTGGTTTTCGTGGGGTTTCAAGCTGAGATATGCATTTTTTACGATAACTTTGGTGAGACTTCTGTCCGAAGTATGCAGAATCATCGAGATCAATCGTTTCGAGCTATTTAATTGCGAGAAACACGTTATCTGGTGTTTTCACCACTCCACAGTGCGTTTGATATGCAGAACCGGCGATATCTTGGTTTTCGTGGGGTTTCAAGCAGAGATATGCATTTTCAGCGATAATCTTGGTGAGACTTCTGTCGGAAGTATGCTGAATCATCGAGATCGCTCTTTTCGAGCTAGTTAGTGGGAGAAACACGTTATCTGGTGTTTTAACCACTCCACAGTGCGTTGGATATGCAGAACAGTAGATATCTTGGTTTTCGTGGGGTTTCAAGCAGAGATATGCATTTTCTGCGATAATCTTGGGGAGACTTCTGTTAGAAGTATGCAGAATCATCGAGATCGCACTTTTCGAGCTATTTAATGCGAGAAACACGTTATCTGGTGTTTTCACCACTCCACAGTTGGTTTGATATGCAGAACCGGCGATATTTTGGTTTTCGTCGGGTATCAAGCTGAGATATGCATTTTCTACGATAATCCTGGTGAGACTTCTGTCAGACGTATGCAGAATATTCGAGAACGCTCTTTTCGAGCTACTTAATGCGCGAAACACGTTTTCTGGTGTTTTCACCACTCCACGGTACGTTTGATGTGCAGTACCGGAGATAACTCGGTTTTCGTCGGGTTTCAAGCTGAGATATGCATTTTCTACGATAAGCTTGGTGAGACTTCTGTCAGAAGTGTGCAGGATGTTCGAGAACGCTCTTTTCGAGCTACTTAATGCGAGAAACACGTTTTCTGGTGTTTTCACCACTCCACAGTGCGTTTGATATGCAGAACCGGCGACATCTTGGTTTTCGTGGGGTATCAAGCTGAGATATGCATTTTCTGTGATAATCTTGGTGAGACTTCTGTCCGAAGTATGCAGAATAATCGAGATCGCTCTTGTCGAACTAGTTAGTGGGAGAAACACGTTATCTGGTGTTTTCACCACTCCACCGTGCGTTGGATATGCAGAACAGTAGATATCTTGGTTTTCGTGGGGTTTCAAGCTGAGATATGCATTTTCTGCGATAATCTTGGTGAGACTTCTGTCCGAAGTATGCTGAATCATCGAGATCGCTCTTTTCGAGCTAGTTAATGCGAGAAACACGTTATCTGGTGTTTTAACCACTCCACAGCTGGTTTGATATGCAGAACCGGCGATATCTTGGTTTTCGTGGGGTTTCAAGCTGAGATATGCATTTTCTGCGATAATCTTGGTGAGACTTCTGTCCGAAGTATGCTGAAACCTCGAGATCGCTCTTTTCGAGCGAGTTAATGCGAGAAAAACCTTATCCGCTGTTTTCACCACTCCACAGTGCGTTTGATATGCAGAGCCAGCGATATCTTGGCTTTCGTGGGGTTTCAAGCTGAGATATGCATTTTTTACGATAATCTTGATGATACTTCTGTCCGAAGTATGCAGAAACATCGAGAGCGCTCTTTTCGAGCTATTTAATGCGAGAAACACGTTATCTGGAGTTTTCACCACTCCACAGTGCGTTGGATATGCAGAACCGGAGATATTTTGGTTTTCGTCGGGTTTCATGCTGAGATATGCATTTTCTACGATAAGCTTGGTGAGACATCAGTCCGAAGTATGCAGAAACATCGAGAGCGCACTTTTCGAGCTATTTAATGCGAGAAACACGTATTCTGGGGTTTTCACCACTCCACAGTTCGTTGGATATGCAGAACAGTAGATATCTTGGCTTTCGTGGGGTTTCAAGCTGAGATATGCATTTTCTGCGATAATCTTGGTGAGACTTCTGTCCGAAGTATGCTGAAACATCGAGATCGCTCTTTTCGAGCTAGTTAATGCGAGAAAAACCTTATCCTGTGGTTTCACCACTCCACAGTGCGTTTGATATGCAGAACACTAGATATCTTGGTTTTCGTGGGGTTTCAAGCTGAGATATGCATTTTCTGCGATAATCTTGTTGAGACTTCTGTCCGAAGTATGCAGAAACATCGAGAGCGCTCTTTTCGAGCTATTTAATGCGAGAAACACGTATTCTGGGGTTTTCACCACTCCACATTGCGTTTGATATGCAGAACAGTGGATATCTCGGTTTTCGTGGGGTTTCAAGCTGAGATATGCATTTTCTGCGATAATCTTGTTGAGACTTCTGTCCGAAGTATGCAGAATCATCGAGATCGCTCGTTTCGAGCTATTTAATGCGAGAAACACGTTATCTGGAGTTTTCACCACTCCACAGTGCGTTGGATATGCAGAACCGGAGATATTTTGGTTTTCGTCGGGTTTCAAGCTGAGATATGCATTTTCTACGATAAGCTTGGTGAGACATCAGTCCGAAGTATGCAGAAACATCGAGAGCGCTCTTTTCGAGCTATTTAATGCGAGAAACACGTATTCTGGGGTTTTCACCACTCCACAGTTCGTTGGATATGCAGAACAGTAGATATCTTGGCTTTCGTGGGGTTTCAAGCTGAGATATGCATTTATTGCGATAATCTTGGTGTGACTTCTGTCCGAAGTATGCTGAATCATCGAGATCGCTCTTTTCGAGCTAGTTAGTGCGAGAAACACGTTATCTGGTGTTTTCACCACTCCACAGTGCTTTTGATATGCAGAACAGTAGATATCTTGGTTTTCGTGGGGTTTCAAGCAGAGATATGCATTTTCAGCGATAATCTTGGTGAGACTTCTGTCGGAAGTATGCTGAATCATCGAGATCGCTCTTTTCGAGCTAGTTAGTGGGAGAAACACGTTATCTGGTGTTTTAACCACTCCACAGTGCGTTGGATATGCAGAACAGTAGATATCTTGGTTTTCGTGGGGTTTCAAGCAGAGATATGCATTTTCTGCGATAATCTTGGGGAGACTTCTGTTAGAAGTATGCAGAATCATCGAGATCGCACTTTTCGAGCTATTTAATGCGAGAAACACGTTATCTGGTGTTTTCACCACTCCACAGTTGGTTTGATATGCAGAACCGGCGATATTTTGGTTTTCGTCGGGTTTCAAGCTGAGATATGCATTTTCTACGATAATCCTGGTGAGACTTCTGTCAGACGTATGCAGAATATTCGAGAACGCTCTTTTCGAGCTACTTAATGCGCGAAACACGTTTTCTGGTGTTTTCACCACTCCACGGTACGTTTGATGTGCAGAACCGGAGATAACTCGGTTTTCGTCGGGTTTCAAGCTGAGATATGCATTTTCTACGATAAGCTTGGTGAGACTTCTGTCAGAAGTGTGCAGGATGTTCGAAAACGCTCTTTTCGAGCTACTTAACGCGAGAAACACGTTTTCTGGTGTTTTCACCACTCCACAGTGCGTTTGATATGCAGAACCGGCGACATCTTGGTTTTCGTGGGGTATCAAGCTGAGATATGCATTTTCTGTGATAATCTTGGTGAGACTTCTGTCCGAAGTATGCTGAATAATCGAGATCGCTCTTGTCGAACTAGTTAGTGCGAGAAACACGTTATCTGGTGTTTTAACCACTCCACAGTGCGTTGGATATGCAGAACAGTAGATATCTTGGTTTTCGTGGGGTTTCAAGCAGAGATATGCATTTTCTGCGATAATCTTGGGGAGACTTCTGTTAGAAGTATGCAGAATCATCGAGATCGCACTTTTCGAGCTATTTAATGCGAGAAACACGTTATCTGGTGTTTTCACCACTCCACAGTTGGTTTGATATGCAGAACCGGCGATATTTTGGTTTTCGTCGGGTTTCAAGCTGAGATATGCATTTTCTACGATAATCCTGGTGAGACTTCTGTCAGAAGTATGCAGAATATTCGAGAACGCTCTTTTCGAGCTACTTAATGCGCGAAACACGTTTTCTGGTGTTTTCACCACTCCACGGTACGTTTGATGTGCAGAACCGGAGATAACTCGGTTTTCGTCGGGTTTCAAGCTGAGATATGCATTTTCTACGATAAGCTTGGTGAGACTTCTGTCAGAAGTGTGCAGGATGTTCGAGAACGCTCTTTTCGAGCTACTTAATGCGAGAAACACGTTTTCTGGTGTTTTCACCACTCCACAGTGCGTTTGATATGCAGAACCGGCGACATCTTGGTTTTCGTGGGGTATCAAGCTGAGATATGCATTTTCTGTGATAATCTTGGTGAGACTTCTGTCCGAAGTATGCTGAATAATCGAGATCGCTCTTGTCGAACTAGTTAGTGCGAGAAACACGTTATCTGGTGTTTTCCCCACTCCACAGTGCGTTTGATAAGCAGAACAGTAGATATCTTGGTTTTCGTGGGGTTTCAAGCTGAGATATGCATTTTCTGCGATAATCTTGGTGAGACTTCTGTCCGAAGTATGCTGAATCATCGAGATCGCTCTTTTCGAGCTAGTTAATGCGAGAAACACGTTATCTGGTGTTTTAACCACTCCACAGCTGGTTTGATATGCAGAACCGGCGATATCTTGGTTTTCGTGGGGTTTCAAGCTGAGATATGCATTTTCTGCGATAATCTTGGTGAGACTTCTGTCCGAAGTATGCTGAAACCTCGAGATCGCTCTTTTCGAGCGAGTTAATGCGAGAAAAACCTTATCCGCTGTTTTCACCACTCCACAGTGCGTTTGATATGCAGAACCAGCGATATCTTGGCGTTCGTGGGGTTTCAAGCTGAGATATGCATTTTTTACGATAATCTTGATGATACTTCTGTCCGAAGTATGCAGAAACATCGAGAGCGCTCTTTTCGAGCTATTTAATGCGAGAAACACGTATTCTGGGGTTTTCACCACTCCACAGTTCGTTGGATATGCAGAACAGTAGATATCTTGGCTTTCGTGGGGTTTCAAGCTGAGATATGCATTTTGTACGATAATCTTGGTGAGACTTCTGTCCGAAGTATGCAGAAACATCGAGAGCGCTCTTTGCGAGCCATTTAATGCAAGAAACACGTTTTCTGGTGTTTTCACCACTCCACGGTACGTTTGATGTGCAGAACCGGAGATAACTCGGTTTTCGTCGGGTTTCAAGCTGAGATATGCATTTTCTACGATAAGCTTGGTGAGACTTCTGTCAGAAGTGTGCAGGATGTTCGAGAACGCTCTTTTCGAGCTAGTTAGTGCGAGAAACACGTTATCTGTGGTTTTCACCACTCCACAGTGCGTTGGATATGCAGAACAGTAGATATCTTGGTTTTCGTGGGGTTTCAAGCAGAGATATGCATTTTCTGCGATAATCTTGTTGAGACTTCTGTCCGAAGTATGCAGAAACATCGAGAGCGCTCTTTTCGAGCCATTTAATGCAAGAAACACGTTTTCTGGTGTTTTCACCACTCCACGGTACGTTTGATGTGCAGAACCGGAGATAACTCGGTTTTCGTCGGGTTTCAAGCTGAGATATGCATTTTCTACGATAAGCTTGGTGAGACTTCTGTCAGAAGTATGCTGAATATTCGAGATCGCTCTTTTCGAGCTATGTAATGCGGGAAACACGTTATCTGGTGTTTTCACCACTCCACAGTGCGTTTGATATGCAGAACCGGCGATATCTTGGTTTTCGTGGGGTTTCAAGCTGAGATAAGCATTTTCTGCGATAATCTTGGTGAGACTTCTGTTAGAAGTATGCAGAATCATCAAGAGCGCTCTTTTCGAGCTATTTAATGCGAGAAACACGTTATCTGGTGTTTTAACCACTCCACAGAGCGTTTGATATGCAGAACAGTAGATATCTTGGTTTTCGTAGGGTTTCAAGCTGAGATATGCATTTTTTACGATGATTTTGGTGAGACTTCTGTACGAAGTATGCAGAATCATCGAGATCGCACGTTTCGAGCTATATAATGCGAGAAACACGTTATCTGGTGTTTTCACCACTCCACAGTGCGTTGGATATGCAGAACCGGAGATATCTCGGTTTTCGTGGTGTTTCAAGCTGAGATATGCATTTCCTGCGATAATCTTGGTGGGTCTTTTGTCAGAAGTATGCAGAATAACTCGATCGCTCTTTTCGAGCTACTTAATGAACGAAACACGTCTTCTGGTGTTTTCACCACTCCACAGTACGTTTGACATGCAGAACCGGAGATATCTTGGTTTCGGTCGGGTTTCAAGCTGAGATATGCATTTTCTGCGATAATATTGGCGAGACTTCAGTCAGAAGTGTGCAGAATCATCTAGATCGCTCTTTTCGAATTAATTAATGCGAGAAACACGTTATCTGGTGTTTTCACCACTCCACAGTTGGTTTGATATGCACAACCGGCGATATTTTGGTTTTCGTCGGGTTTCAAGCTGAGATATGCAATTTCTACGATAATCTTGTTGAGACTTCTGTCCGAAGTGTGCAGAATCATCGAGATCGCTCGTTTCGAGCTATCTAATTCGAGAAACACGTTATCTGGTGTTTTCACCACTCCAGAGTGCGTATGATATGCAGAACCGGCGATATCTTGGTTTTCGTGGGGTTTCAAGCTGAGATATGCATTATCTGCGATAATCTTTGTGAGACTTCTGTCCGAAGTGTGCAGAATCATCGAGATCGATCGTTTCGAGCTATCTAATGCGAGAAACACGTTATCTGGTGTTTTCACCACTCCAGAGTGCGTATGATATGCAGAACCGACGATATCTTGGTTTTCGTGGGGTTTCAAGCTCGGATATGCATTTTCTGCGATAATCTTGGTGAGACTTCTGTCCGAAGTATGCAGAATCATCGAGATCGCACTATTCGAGCTTTTTAATGCGAGCAACACGTTATCTGGTGTTTTCAGCACTCCACAGTGCGTTTGATATGTAGAACCAGCGATATCTGGGTTTTCGTGGGGTTTCAAGCTGAGATATGCATTTTTTACGATAATCTTGGTGAGACTTCTGTCCGAAGTATGCTTAATCATCGAGATCGCTCGTTTCGACCTATTTAATGCGAGAAATACGTTATCTGGTGTTTTCACCACTCCACAGTTCGTTGGATATGCAGAACAGGAGATATCTTGGTTTTCGTGGGGTTTCTAGCAGAGATATGCATTTTCTGCGATAATCTTGGTGAGACTTCAGTCCGAAGGATGCACAAACATCAAGAGCGCTCATTTCGAGCTATTTAATGTGAGAAACACGTTTTCTGGGGTTTTCAATACACCACAGTTCGTTGGATGTGCAGAACCGGAGATATCTTGGTTTTCGTGGGGTTTCAAGCTGAGATATGCATTTTCTGCGATAATCTTTGTGAGACTTCTGTCCGAAGTATGCAGAAACATCGAGATCGCTCTTTTCGACCTATTTAATGCGAGAAACACGTTATCTGGTGTTTTCACCACTCCACAGTGCGTTTGATATGCAGAACCAGCGATATCTTGGTTTTTGTGGGGTTTCAAGCTGAGATATGCATTTTTTACGATAATCATGGTGAGACTTCTGTCCGAAGTATGCAGAATCATCGAGATCGCACTTTTCGAGCTATTTAATGCGAGAAACACGTTTTCTGGGTTTTTCACCACACCACAGTTCGTTGGATATGCAGAACAGGTGATATCTTGGTTTTCGAGGGTTTTCAAGCTGAGATATGCATTTTCTGCGATAATCTTGGTGAAAATTCTGTCCGCAGTATGCTTAATCATCGAGATCGCTCGTTTCGAGCTATTTAATGCGAGAAACAGGTTATCTGGTGTTTTCACCACTCCACAGTGCGTATGATATGCAGAACCGACGATATCTTGGTTTTCGTGGGGTTTCAAGATCAGATATGCATTTTCAGCGATAATCTTGGTGAGACTTCTGTCCGAAGTATGCAGAATCATCGAGATCGCACTATTCGAGCTTTTTAATGCGAGCAACACGTTATCTGGTGTTTTCAGCACTCCACAGTGCGTTTGATATGTAGAACCAGCGATATCTGGGTTTTCGTGGGGTTTCAAGCTGAGATATGCATTTTTTACGATAATCTTGGTGAGACTTCTGTCCGAAGTATGCTTAATCATCGAGATCGCTCGTTTCGACCTATTTAATGCGAGAAATACGTTATCTGGTGTTTTCACCACTCCACAGTTCGTTGGATATGCAGAACAGGAGATATCTTGGTTTTCGTGGGGTTTCTAGCAGAGATATGCATTTTCTGCGATAATCTTGGTGAGACTTCAGTCCGAAGGATGCAGAAACATCAAGAGCGCTCATTTCGAGCTATTTAATGTGAGAAACACGTTTTCTGGGTTTTTCACCACACCACAGTTCGTTGGATGTGCAGAACCGGAGATATCTTGGTTTTCGTGGGGTTTCAAGCTGAGATATGCATTTTCTGCGATAATCTTTGTGAGACTTCTGTCCGAAGTATGCAGAAACATCGAGATCGCTCTTTTCGACCTATTTAATGCGAGAAACACGTTATCTGGTGTTTTCACCACTCCACAGTGCGTTTGATATGCAGAACCAGCGATATCTTGGTTTTTGTGGGGTTTCAAGCTGAGATATGCATTTTTTTCGATAATCATGGTGAGACTTCTGTCCGAAGTATGCAGAATCATCGAGATCGCACTTTTCGAGCTATTTAATGAGAGAAACACGTTTTCTGGGTTTTTCACCACACCACAGTTCGTTGGATATGCAGAACAGGTGATATCTTGGTTTTCGAGGGTTTTCAAGCTGAGATATGCATTTTCTGCGATAATCTTGGTGAAAATTCTGTCCGCAGTATGCTTAATCATCGAGATCGCTCGTTTCGAGCTATTTAATGCGAGAAACAGGTTATCTGGTGTTTTCACCACTCCACAGTGCGTATGATATGCAGAACCGACGATATCTTGGTTTTCGTGGGGTTTCAAGCTGAGATATGCATTTTGTACGATAATCTTGGTGAGACTTCTGTCCGAAGTATGCTTAACCATCGAGATCGCTCTTGTCGAGCTAGTTAGTGCGAGAAACACGTTATCTGGTGTTTTCACCACTCCACAGAGCGTTTGATATGCAGAACAGTAGATATCTTGGTTTTCGTGGGGTTTCAAGCTGAGATATGCTATTTCTGCGATAATCTTTGTGAGACTTCTGTCCGAAGTATGCTTAATCATCGAGATCGCTCGTTTCGAGCTATTAAATACGAGAAACACGTTATCTGGTGTTTTCACCACTCCACAGTGCGTATGATATGCAGCACCGACGATATCTTGGTTTTCGTGGGGTTTCAAGCTCAGATATGCATTTTCTGCGATAATCTTGGTGAGTCTTCTATCCGAAGTATGCAGAGTCATCGAGATCGTATTTTTCGAGCTATTTTATGCGAGAAACACGTTATCTAGTGTTTTCACCACTCCTCAGTGCGTATGATATGCAGAACCGGCGAAATGTTGGTTTTCGTTGGGTTTCAAGCTGAGATATGCATTTTCTGCGATAATCTTGGTGAGAATTCTGTCCGAAGTATGCTGAAACATCGACATCGCTCTTTTCGAGCTAGTTAATGCGAGAAAAACCTTATCCGGTGTTTTCACCACTCCACAGTGCGTTTGATATGCAGAACCAGCGATATCTTGGCTTTCGTGAGGTTTCAAGCTGAGATATGCATTTTTTACGATAATCTTGGTGAGACTTCTGTCCGAAGTATGAAGAATCATCGAGATCGCTCTATTCGAGCTATTTAATACGAGGAACACGTTTTCTGGGGTTTTCACCACTCCACAGTTCGTTGGATGTGCAGAACCGGAGATATCTCGGTTTTCGTGGGGTTTCAAGCTGAGATATGCATTTTCTGCGATAAGCTTGGTGAGACTTCTGTCCGAAGTATGCAGAATCATCGAGATCGCACTTTTCGAGCTATTTAATGCGAGAAACACGTTATCTGGTGTTTTCACCACTCCCACAGTGCGTTTGATATGCAGAACCAGCGATATCTTGGTTTTTGTGGGGTTTCAAGCTGAGATATGCATTTTTTACGATAATCATGGTGAGACTTCTGTCCGAAGTATGCAGAATCATCGAGATCGCACTTTTCGAGCTATTTAATGCGAGAAACACGTTATCTGGTGTTTTCAGCACTCCACAGTGCGCTTGATATGTAGAACCAGCGATATCTGGGTTTTCGTGGGGTTTCAAGCTGAGATATGCATTTTCTACGATAATCTTGTTGAGACTTCTGTCCGAAGTGTGCAGAATCATCGAGATCGCTCTTTTCGAGCTATTTAATGCGAGAAACACGTTTTCTGGGGTTTTCACCACACCACAGTTCGTTGGATGTGCAGAACCGGAGATATCTTGGTTTTCGTGGGGTTTCAAGCTGAGATATGCATTTTCTGCGATAATCTTGGTGAGACCTCTGTCCGAAGTATGCAGAAACATCGAGATCGCTCTTTTCGAGCTTTTTAATGCGAGAAACACGTTATTTGGTGTTTTCACCACTCCACAGTGCGTTTGATATGCAGAACCGGCGATATCTTGGTTTTCGTGGGGTTTCAAGCTGAGATATGCATTTTCTGCGATAATCTTGGTGAAACTTCTGTCCGAAGTATGCTTAATCATCGAGATCGCTCGTTTCGAGCTATTTAATGCGAGAAACAGGTTATCTGGTGTTTTCACCACTACACAGTGCGTATGATATGCAGAACCGACGATATCTTGGTTTTCGTGGGGTTTCAAGCACAGATATGCATTTTCAGCGATAATCTTGGTGAGACTTCTGTCCGAAGTATGCAGAATCATCGAGATCGCACTTTTCGAGCTATTTAATGCGAGCAACACGTTATCTGGAGTTTTCACCACTCCACAGTGCGTTTGATATGCAGAACCGGTGATATCTTGGTTTTTGTGGGGTTTCAAGCTGAGATATGCATTATCTGCGATAATCTTGGTGAGACTTCTGTCCGAAGTGTGCAGAATCATCGAGATCGCTCGTTTCGAGCTATCTAATTCGAGAAACACGTTATCTGGTGTTTTCACCACTCCAGAGTGCGTATGATATGCAGAACCGGCGATATCTTGGTTTTCGTGGGGTTTCAAGCTGAGATATGCATTATCTGCGATAATCTTGGTGAGACTTCTGTCCGAAGTGTGCAGAATCATCGAGATCGATCGTTTCGAGCTATCTAATGCGAGAAACACGTTATCTGGTGTTTTCACCACTCCAGAGTGCGTATGATATGCAGAACCGACGATATCTTGGTTTTCGTGGGGTTTCAAGCTCGGATATGCATTTTCTGCGATAATCTTGGTGAGACTTCTGTCCGAAGTATGCAGAATCATCGAGATCGCACTATTCGAGCTTTTTAATGCGAGCAACACGTTATCTGGTGTTTTCAGCACTCCACAGTGCGTTTGATATGTAGAACCAGCGATATCTGGGTTTTCGTGGGGTTTCAAGCTGAGATATGCATTTTTTACGATAATCTTGGTGAGACTTCTGTCCGAAGTATGCTTAATCATCGAGATCGCTCGTTTCGACCTATTTAATGCGAGAAATACGTTATCTGGTGTTTTCACCACTCCACAGTTCGTTGGATATGCAGAACAGGAGATATCTTGGTTTTCGTGGGGTTTCTAGCAGAGATATGCATTTTCTGCGATAATCTTGGTGAGACTTCAGTCCGAAGGATGCACAAACATCAAGAGCGCTCATTTCGAGCTATTTAATGTGAGAAACACGTTTTCTGGGGTTTTCAATACACCACAGTTCGTTGGATGTGCAGAACCGGAGATATCTTGGTTTTCGTGGGGTTTCAAGCTGAGATATGCATTTTCTGCGATAATCTTTGTGAGACTTCTGTCCGAAGTATGCAGAAACATCGAGATCGCTCTTTTCGACCTATTTAATGCGAGAAACACGTTATCTGGTGTTTTCACCACTCCACAGTGCGTTTGATATGCAGAACCAGCGATATCTTGGTTTTTGTGGGGTTTCAAGCTGAGATATGCATTTTTTACGATAATCATGGTGAGACTTCTGTCCGAAGTATGCAGAATCATCGAGATCGCACTTTTCGAGCTATTTAATGCGAGAAACACGTTTTCTGGGTTTTTCACCACACCACAGTTCGTTGGATATGCAGAACAGGTGATATCTTGGTTTTCGAGGGTTTTCAAGCTGAGATATGCATTTTCTGCGATAATCTTGGTGAAAATTCTGTCCGCAGTATGCTTAATCATCGAGATCGCTCGTTTCGAGCTATTTAATGCGAGAAACAGGTTATCTGGTGTTTTCACCACTCCACAGTGCGTATGATATGCAGAACCGACGATATCTTGGTTTTCGTGGGGTTTCAAGATCAGATATGCATTTTCAGCGATAATCTTGGTGAGACTTCTGTCCGAAGTATGCAGAATCATCGAGATCGCACTATTCGAGCTTTTTAATGCGAGCAACACGTTATCTGGTGTTTTCAGCACTCCACAGTGCGTTTGATATGTAGAACCAGCGATATCTGGGTTTTCGTGGGGTTTCAAGCTGAGATATGCATTTTTTACGATAATCTTGGTGAGACTTCTGTCCGAAGTATGCTTAATCATCGAGATCGCTCGTTTCGACCTATTTAATGCGAGAAATACGTTATCTGGTGTTTTCACCACTCCACAGTTCGTTGGATATGCAGAACAGGAGATATCTTGGTTTTCGTGGGGTTTCTAGCAGAGATATGCATTTTCTGCGATAATCTTGGTGAGACTTCAGTCCGAAGGATGCAGAAACATCAAGAGCGCTCATTTCGAGCTATTTAATGTGAGAAACACGTTTTCTGGGGTTTTCAATACACCACAGTTCGTTGGATGTGCAGAACCGGAGATATCTTGGTTTTCGTGGGGTTTCAAGCTGAGATATGCATTTTCTGCGATAATCTTTGTGAGACTTCTGTCCGAAGTATGCAGAAACATCGAGATCGCTCTTTTCGACCTATTTAATGCGAGAAACACGTTATCTGGTGTTTTCACCACTCCACAGTGCGTTTGATATGCAGAACCAGCGATATCTTGGTTTTTGTGGGGTTTCAAGCTGAGATATGCATTTTTTTCGATAATCATGGTGAGACTTCTGTCCGAAGTATGCAGAATCATCGAGATCGCACTTTTCGAGCTATTTAATGAGAGAAACACGTTTTCTGGGTTTTTCACCACACCACAGTTCGTTGGATATGCAGAACAGGTGATATCTTGGTTTTCGAGGGTTTTCAAGCTGAGATATGCATTTTCTGCGATAATCTTGGTGAAAATTCTGTCCGCAGTATGCTTAATCATCGAGATCGCTCGTTTCGAGCTATTTAATGCGAGAAACAGGTTATCTGGTGTTTTCACCACTCCACAGTGCGTATGATATGCAGAACCGACGATATCTTGGTTTTCGTGGGGTTTCAAGATCAGATATGCATTTTCAGCGATAATCTTGGTGAGACTTCTGTCCGAAGTATGCAGAATCATCGAGATCGCACTTTTCGAGCTATTTAATGCGAGCAACACGTTATCTGGAGTTTTCACCACTCCGCAGTGCGTTTGATATGCAGAACCGACGATACCTTGGTTTTCGTGGGGTTTCAAGCTCAGATATGCATTTTCTGCGATAATCTTGGTGAGACTTCTGTCCGAAGTATGCTTAATCATCGAGATCGCACGTTTCGACCTATTTAATGCGAGCAACACGTTATCTGGTGTTTTCACCTCTCCACAGTTCGTTGGATATGCAGAACAGGAGATATCTTGGTTTTCGTGGGGTTTCTAGCAGAGATATGCATTTTCTGCGATAATCTTGGTGAGACTTCAGTCCGAAGGATGCAGAAACATCAAGAGCGCTCATTTCGAGCTACTTAATGTGAGAAACACGTTTTCTGGGGTTTTCAATACACCACAGTTCGTTGGATGTGCAGAACCGGAGATATCTTGGTTTTTGTGGGGTTTCAAGCTGAGATATGCATTTTCTGCGATAATCTTTGTGAGACCTCTGTCCGAAGTATGCAGAAACATCGAGATCGCTCTTTTCGACCTATTTAATGCGAGAAACACGTTATCTGGTGTTTTCACCACTCCACAGTGCGTTTGATATGCAGAACCAGCGATATCTTGGTTTTTGTGGGGTTTCAAGCTGAGATATGCATTTTTTACGATAATCATGGTGAGACTTCTGTCCGTAGTATGCAGAATCATCGAGATCGCACTTTTCGAGCTATTTAATGCGAGAAACACGTTATCTGGTGTTTTCAGCACTCCACAGTGCGTTTGATACGTAGAACCAGCGATATCTGGGTTTTCGTGGGGTTTCAAGCTGAGATATGCATTTTCTGCGATAATCTTGGTGAGACTTCTGTCCGAAGTGTGCAGAATCATCGAGATCGCTCTTTTCGAGCTATTTAATGCGAGAAACACGTTTTCTGGGGTTTTCACCACACCACAGTTCGTTGGATATGCAGAACAGGTGATATCTTGGTTTTCGAGGGTTTTCAAGCTGAGATATGCATTTTCTGCGATAATCTTGGTGAGACTTCTGTCCGAAGTATGCAGAAACATCAATAGCGCTCTTTTCGAGCTATTTAATGCGAGAAACACGTTTTCTGGGGTTTTCACCACTCCACGGTACGTTTGATGTGCAGAACCGGAGATAACTCGGTTTTCGTCGGGTTTCAAGCTGAGATATGCATTTTCTACGATAAGCTTGGTGAGACTTCTGTCAGAAGTATGCAGGATCTTCGAGAACGCTCTTTTCGAGCTACTTAATGCGAGAAACACGTTTTCTGGGGTTTTCACCACTCCACAGTTCGTTGGATATGCAGAACAGTAGATATCTTGGTTTTCGTGGGGTTTCAAGCAGAGATATGCATTTTCTGCGATAATCTTGGGGAGACTTCTGTTAGAAGTATGCAGAAACATCGAGATCGCACTTTTCGAGCTATTTAATGCGAGAAACACGTTATCTGGTGTTTTCACCACTCCACAGTTGGTTTGATATGCAGAACCGGCGATATTTTGGTTTTCGTCGGGTTTCAAGCTGAGATATGCATTTTCTACGATAATCTTGGTGAAACATCTGTCCGAAGTATGCAGAAACATCGAGAGCGCTCTTTTCGAGCTATTTAATGCGAGAAACACGTTATCTGGTGTTTTAACCACTCCACAGAGCGTTTGATATGCAGAACAGTAGATATCTTGGTTTTCGTGGGGTTTCAAGCTGAGATATGCATTTTTTACGATGATTTTGGTGAGACATCTGTTAGAAGTATGCAGAATCATCGAGATCGCACTTTTCGAGCTATTTAATGCGAGAAACACGTTATCTGGTGTTTTCACCACTCCACAGTTCGTTGGATATGCAGAACAGTAGATATCTTGGTTTTCGTGGGGTTTCAAGCAGAGATATGCATTTTCTGCGATAATCTTGGTGAGACTTCTGTTTGAAGTATGCAGAATCATCGAGAGCGCTCTTTTCGAGCTATTTAATGCGAGAAACACGTTATCTGGTGTTTTAACCACTCCACAGAGCGTTTGATATGCAGAACAGTAGATATCTTGGTTTTCGTGGGGTTTCAAGCTGAGATATGCATTTTTTACGATGATTTTGGTGAGACTTCTGTACGAAGTATGCAGAATCATCGAGATCGCACGTTTCGAGCTATTTAATGCGAGAAACACGTTATCTGGTGTTTTCACCACTCCACAGTGCGTTGGATATGCAGAACCGGAGATATCTCGGGTTTCGTGGGGTTTCAAGCAGAGATATGCATTTTCTGCGATAATCTTGGGGAGACATCTGTTAGAAGTATGCAGAATCATCGAGATCGCACTTTTCGAGCTATTTAATGCGAGAAACACGTTATCTGGTGTTTTCACCACTCCACAGTTGGTTTGATATGCAGAACCGGCGATATTTTGGTTTTCGTCGGGTTTCAATCTGAGATATGCAATTTCTGCGATAATCTTGGTGAGACTTCTGTCCGAAGTATGCTTAATCATCGAGATCGCTCGTTTCGAACTATTATATACGAGAAACACGTTATCTGGTGTTTTCACCACTCCACAGTTGGTTTGATATGCAGAACCGGCGATATTTTGGTTTTCGTCGGGTTTCAAGCTGAGATATGCTATTTCTGCGATAATCTTGGTGAGACTTCTGTCCGAAGTATGCTTAATCATCGAGATCGCTCGTTTCGAACTATTATATACGAGAAACACGTTATCTGGTGTTTTCACCACTCCACAGTTGGTTTGATATGCAGAACCGGCGATATTTTGGTTTTCGTCGGGTTTCAAGCTGAGATATGCTATTTCTGCGATAATCTTGGTGAGACTTCTGTCCGAAGTATGCTTAATCATCGAGATCGCTCGTTTCGAGCTATTAAATACGAGAAACACGTTATCTGGTGTTTTCACCACTCCACAGTGCGTATGATATGCAGAACCGACGATATCTTGGTTTTCGTGGGGTTTCAAGCTCAGATATGCATTTTCTGCGATAATCTTGGTGAGTCTTCTATCCTAAGTATGCAGAGTCATCGAGATCGTATTTTTCGAGCTATTTAATGCGAGAAACACGTTTTCTGGAGTTTTCACCACACCACAGTTCGTTGGATGTGCAGAACCGGAGATATCTTGGTTTTCGCGGGGTTTCAAGCATAGATATGCATTTTCTGCGATAATCTTGGTGAGACTTCTGTTTGAAGTATGCAGAATCATCGAGATCGCACTTTTCGAGCTATTTAATGCGAGAAACACGTTATCTGGTGTTTTCACCACTCCACAGTTGGTTTGATATGCAGAACCGGCGATATCTTGGTTTTCCTGGGGTTTCAAGCTGAGATATGCATTTTATGCGATAATCTTGGTGAGACTTCTGTCCGAAGTATGCTGAAACATCGAGGTCGCTCTTTTCGAGCTAGTTAATGCGAGAAAAACCTTATCATGTGTTTTCACCACTCCACAGTGCGTTTGATATGCAGAACCAGCGATATCTCGGCTTTCGTGGGGTTTCAAGCTGAGATATGCATTTTGTACGATAATCTTGGTGAGACTTCTGTCCGAAGTATGCTTAACCATCGAGATCGCTCTTGTCGAGCTAGTTAGTGCGAGAAACACGTTATCTGGTGTTTTCACCACTCCACAGAGCGTTTGATATGCAGAAAAGTAGATATCTTGGTTTTCGTGGGGTTTCAAGCTGAGATATGCATTTTCTGCGATAATCTTGGTGAGACTTCTGTCCGAAGTATGCAGAATCATCGAGACCTCACTTTTCGAGCTATTTAATGCGAGAAACACGTTATCTAGTGTTTTCACCACTCCTCAGTGCGTATGATATGCAGAACCGGCGAAATCTTGGTTTTCGTGGGGTTTCAAGCTGAGATATGCATTTTCTGCGATAATCTTGGTGAGAATTCTGTCCGAAGTATGTTGAAACATCGACATCGCTCTTTTCGAGCTAGTTAATGCGAGAAAAACCTTATCCGGTGTTTTCACCACTCCACAGTGCGTTTGATATGCAGAACCAGCGATATCTTGGCTT
This sequence comes from Anthophora plumipes, assembly GCA_951804975.1. Lineage (NCBI taxonomy): Eukaryota > Metazoa > Arthropoda > Insecta > Hymenoptera > Apidae > Anthophora > Anthophora plumipes. The sequence continues at coordinate 1,522,238 of CATORF010000448.1, forward strand.
TCGTGAGGTTTCAAGCTGAGATATGCATTTTTTACGATAATCTTGGTGAGACTCCTGTCCGAAGTATGAAGAATCATCGAGATCGCTCTATTCGAGCTATTTAATACGAGGAACACGTTTCCTGGGGTTTTCACCACTCCACAGTTCGTTGGATGTGCAGAACCGGAGATATCTCGGTTTTCGTGGGGTTTCAAGCTGAGATATGCATTTTCTGCGGTAAGCTTGGTGAGACTTCTGTCCGAAGTATGCAGAATCATCGAGATCGCACTTTTCGAGCTATTTAATGCGAGAAACACGTTATCTGGTGTTTTCACCACTCCACAATTGGTTTGATATGCAGAACCGGCGATATCTTGGTTTTCCTGGGGTTTCAAGCTGAGATATGCATTTTATGCGATAATCTTGGTGAGACTTCTGTCCGAAGTATGCTGAAACATCGAGATCGCTCTTTTCGAGCTAGTTAATGCGAGAAAAACCTTATCATGTGTTTTCCCCACTCCACAGTGCGTTTGATATGCAGAACCAGCGATATCTCGGCTTTCGTGGGGTTTCAAGCTGAGATATGCATTTTATGCGATAATCTTGGTGAGACTTCTGTCCGAAGTATGCTTAATCATCGAGATCGCTCGTTTCGAGCTATTAAATACGAGAAACACGTTATCTGGTGTTTTCACCACTCCACAGTGCGTATGATATGCAGAACCGACGATATCTTGGTTTTCGTGGGGTTTCAAGCTCAGATATGCATTTTCTGCGATAATCTTGGTGAGTCTTCTATCCGAAGTATGCAGAGTCATCGAGATCGTATTTTTCGAGCTATTTAATGCGAGAAACACGTTTTCTGGAGTTTTCACCACACCACAGTTCGTTGGATGTGCAGAACCGGAGATATCTTGGCTTTCGTGAGGTTTCAAGCTGAGATATGCATTTTTTACGATAATCTTGGTGAGACTCCTGTCCGAAGTATGAAGAATCATCGAGATCGCTCTATTCGAGCTATTTAATACGAGGAACACGTTTCCTGGGGTTTTCACCACTCCACAGTTCGTTGGATGTGCAGAACCGGAGATATCTCGGTTTTCGTGGGGTTTCAAGCTGAGATATGCATTTTCTGCGGTAAGCTTGGTGAGACTTCTGTCCGAAGTATGCAGAATCATCGAGATCGCACTTTTCGAGCTATTTAATGCGAGAAACACGTTATCTGGTGTTTTCACCACTCCACAATTGGTTTGATATGCAGAACCGGCGATATCTTGGTTTTCCTGGGGTTTCAAGCTGAGATATGCATTTTATGCGATAATCTTGGTGAGACTTCTGTCCGAAGTATGCTGAAACATCGAGATCGCTCTTTTCGAGCTAGTTAATGCGAGAAAAACCTTATCATGTGTTTTCACCACTCCACAGTGCGTTTGATATGCAGAACCAGCGATATCTCGGCTTTCGTGGGGTTTCAAGCTGAGATATGCATTTTATGCGATAATCTTGGTGAGACTTCTGTTTGAAGTATGCAGAATCATCGAGATCGCACTTTTCGAGCTATTTAATACGAGAAACACGTTATCTGGTGTTTTCACCACTCCACAGTTGGTTTGATATGCAGAACCGGCGATATCTTGGTTTTCCTGGGGTTTCAAGCTGAGATATGCATTTTATGCGATAATCTTGGTGAGACTTCTGTCCGAAGTATGCTGAAACATCGAGGTCGCTCTTTTCGAGCTAGTTAATGCGAGAAAAACCTTATCATGTGTTTTCACCACTCCACAGTGCGTTTGATATGCAGAACCAGCGATATCTCGGCTTTCATGGGGTTTCAAGCTGAGATATGCATTTTGTACGATAATCTTGGTGAGACTTCTGTCCGAAGTATGCTTAACCATCGAGATCGCTCTTGTCGAGCTAGTTAGTGCGAGAAACACGTTATCTGGTGTTTTCACCACTCCACAGAGCGTTTGATATGCAGAACAGTAGATATCTTGGTTTTCGTGGGGTTTCAAGCTGAGATATGCATTTTCTGCGATAATCTTGGTGAGACTTCTGTCCGAAGTATGCAGAATCATCGAGATCTCACTTTTCGAGCTATTTAATGCGAGAAACACGTTATCTAGTGTTTTCACCACTCCTCAGTGCGTATGATATGCAGAACCGGCGAAATCTTGGTTTTCGTGGGGTTTCAAGCTGAGATATGCATTTTCTGCGATAATCTTGGTGAGAATTCTGTCCGAAGTATGTTGAAACATCGACATCGCTCTTTTCGAGCTAGTTAATGCGAGAAAAACCTTATCCAGTGTTTTCACCACTCCACAGTGCGTTTGATATGCAGAACCAGCGATATCTTGGCTTTCGTGAGGTTTCAAGCTGAGATATGCATTTTTTACGATAATCTTGGTGAGACTTCTGTCCGAAGTATGAAGAATCATCGAGATCGCTCTATTCGAGCTATTTAATACGAGGAACACGTTTCCTGGGGTTTTCACCACTCCACAGTTCGATGGATGTGCAGAACCGGAGATATCTCGGTTTTCGTGGGGTTTCAAGCTGAGATATGCATTTTCTGCGGTAAGCTTGGTGAGACTTCTGTCCGAAGTATGCAGAATCATCGAGATCGCACTTTTCGAGCTATTTAATGCGAGAAACACGTTATCTGGTGTTTTCACCACTCCACATTTGGTTTGATATGCAGAACCGGCGATATCTTGGTTTTCCTGGGGTTTCAAGCTGAGATATGCATTTTATGCGATAATCTTGGTGAGACTTCTGTCCGAAGTATGCTGAAACATCGAGATCGCTCTTTTCGAGCTAGTTAATGCGAGAAAAACCTTATCATGTGTTTTCACCACTCCACAGTGCGTTTGATATGCAGAACCAGCGATATCTCGGCTTTCGTGGGGTTTCAAGCTGAGATATGCGTTTTGTACGATAATCTTGGTGAGACTTCTGTCCGAAGTATGCTGAAACATCGGCATCGCTCTTTTCGAGCTAGTTAATGCGAGAAAAACCATATCCGGTGTTTTCACCACTCCACAGTGCGTTTGATATGCAGAACCAGCGATATCTTGGCTTTCGTGAGGTTTCAAGCTGAGATATGCATTTTTTACGATAATCTTGGTGAGACTTCTGTCCGAAGTATGAAGAATCATCGAGATCGCTCTATTCGAGCTATTTAATACGAGGAACACGTTTTCTGGGGTTTTCACCACTCCACAGATCGTTGGATGTGCAGAACCGGTGATATCTTGGTTTTCGTGGGGTTTCAAGCTGAGATATGCATTTTCTGCGATAATCTTTGTGAGACCTCTGTCCGAAGTATGCAGAAACATCGAGATCGCACTTTTCGACCTATTAAATGCGAGAAACACGTTATCTGGTGTTTTCACCACTCCCACAGTGCGTTTGATATGCAGAACCAGCGATATCTTGGTTTTTGTGGGGTTTCAAGCTGAGATATGCATTTTTTACGATAATCATGGTGAGACTTCTGTCCGAAGTATGCAGAATCATCGAGATCGCACTTTTCGAGCTATTTAATGCGAGAAACACGTTATCTGGTGTTTTCAGCACTCCACAGTGCGCTTGATATGTAGAACCAGCGATATCTGGGTTTTCGTGGGGTTTCAAGCTCGGATATGCATTTTCTGCGATAATCTTGGTGAGACCTCTGTCCGAAGTATGCAGAAACATCGAGATCGCTCTTTTCGAGCTTTTTAATGCGAGAAACACGTTATTTGGTGTTTTCACCACTCCACAGTGCGTTTGATATGCAGAACCGGCGATATCTTGGTTTTCGTGGGGTTTCAAGCTGAGATATGCATTTTCTGCGATAATCTTGGTGAAACTTCTGTCCGAAGTATGCTTAATCATCGAGATCGCTCGTTTCGAGCTATTTAATGCGAGAAACAGGTTATCTGGTGTTTTCACCACTCCACAGTGCGTATGATATGCAGAACCGACGATATCTTGGTTTTCGTGGGGTTTCAAGCTCAGATATGCATTTTCAGCGATAATCTTGGTGAGACTTCTGTCCGAAGTATGCAGAATCATCGAGATTGCACTTTTCGAGCTATTTAATGCGAGCAACACGTTATCTGGAGTTTTCACCACTCCACAGTGCGTTTGATATGCAGAACCGGTGATATCTTGGTTTTTGTGGGGTTTCAAGCTGAGATATGCATTATCTGCGATAATCTTGGTGAGACTTCTGTCCGAAGTGTGCAGAATCATCGAGATCGCTCGTTTCGAGCTATCTAATTCGAGAAACACGTTATCTGGTGTTTTCACCACTCCAGAGTGCGTATGATATGCAGAACCGGCGATATCTTGGTTTTCGTGGGGTTTCAAGCTGAGATATGCATTATCTGCGATAATCTTGGTGAGACTTCTGTCCGAAGTGTGCAGAATCATCGAGATCGATCGTTTCGAGCTATCTAATGCGAGAAACACGTTATCTGGTGTTTTCACCACTCCAGAGTGCGTATGATATGCAGAACCGACGATATCTTGGTTTTCGTGGGGTTTCAAGCTCGGATATGCATTTTCTGCGATAATCTTGGTGAGACTTCTGTCCGAAGTATGCAGAATCATCGAGGTCGCACTATTCGAGCTTTTTAATGCGAGCAACACGTTATCTGGTGTTTTCAGCACTCCACAGTGCGTTTGATATGTAGAACCAGCGATATCTGGGTTTTCGTGGGGTTTCAAGCTGAGATATGCATTTTTTACGATAATCTTGGTGAGACTTCTGTCGGAAGTATGCTTAATCATCGAGATCGCTCGTTTCGACCTATTTAATGCGAGAAACACGTTATCTGGTGTTTTCACAACTCCACAGTTCGTTGGATATGCAGAACAGGAGATATCTTGGTTTTCGTGGGGTTTCTAGCAGAGATATGCATTTTCTGCGATAATCTTGGTGAGACTTCAGTCCGAAGGATGCAGAAACATCAAGAGCGCTCATTTCGAGCTATTTAATGTGAGAAACACGTTATCTGGTGTTTTCACCACTCCACAGTGCGTTTGATATGCAGAACCAGCGATATCTTGGTTTTTGTGGGGTTTCAAGCTGAGATATGCATTTTTTACGATAATCATGGTGAGACTTCTGTCCGTAGTATGCAGAATCATCGAGATCGCACTTTTCGAGCTATTTAATGCGAGAAACACGTTATCTGGTGTTTTCAGCACTCCACAGTGCGTTTGATACGTAGAACCAGCGATATCTGGGTTTTCGTGGGGTTTCAAGCTGAGATATGCATTTTCTGCGATAATCTTGGTGAGACTTCTGTCCGAAGTGTGCAGAATCATCGAGATCGCTCTTTTCGAGCTATTTAATGCGAGAAACACGTTTTCTGGGGTTTTCACCACACCACAGTTCGTTGGATATGCAGAACAGGTGATATCTTGGTTTTCGAGGGTTTTCAAGCTGAGATATGCATTTTCTGCGATAATCTTGGTGAGACTTCTGTCCGAAGTATGCAGAAACATCAATAGCGCTCTTTTCGAGCTATTTAATGCGAGAAACACGTTTTCTGGGGTTTTCACCACTCCACAGTTCCTTGGATATGCAGAACCGGAGATATCTTGGTTTTCGTGGTGTTTCAAGCTGAGATATGCATTTCCTGCGATAATCTTGGTCAGACTTCTGTCCGAAGTATGCTGAATCATCGAGATCGCTCTTTTCCAGCTATTTAATGCGAGGAACACGTTCTCTGGTTGTTTTCACCACTCCACAGTGCGTTTGATATGCAGAACAGGCGATATCTTGATTTTCGTGGTGTTTCCAGCTGAGATATGCATTTTCTGCGATAATCTTGGTGAGACTTCTGTCCGAAGTATGCTTAATCATCGAGATCGCTCGTTTCGAGCTATTAAATACGAGAAACACGTTATCTGGTGTTTTCACCACTCCACAGTACGTTTGACATGCAGAACCGGAGATATCTTGGTTTTCGTGGGGTTTGAAGCTCAGATATGCATTTTCTGCGATAATCTTGTTGAGACTTCTGTCCGAAGTATGCTCAATCATCGAGATCGCTCTATTCGAGCTATTTACTGCGAGGAACACGTTATCTGGTGTTTTCAGCACTCCACAGTGCGTTTGATATGCAGAAGCAGCGATATCTTGGTTTTCGTGGGGTTTCAAGCTGAGATATGCAATTTCTGCGATAATCTTGGTGAGACTTCTGTCCGAAGTATGCTTAATTATCGAGATCGCTCGTTTCGAGCTATTAAATACGAGAAACACGTTATCTGGTGTTTTCACCACTCCACAGTGCGTATGATATGCAGAACCGACGATATCTTGGTTTTCGTGGGGTTTCAAGCTCAGATATGCATTTTCTGCGATAATCTTGGTGAAACATCTGTCAGAAGTATGCAGAAACATCGAGAGCGCTCTTTTCGATCTATTTAATGCGAGAAACACGTTATCTGGTGTTTAAACCAATCCACAGTGCGTTTGATATGCAGAACAGTAGATATCTTGGTTTTCGTGGGGTTTCAAGCTGAGATATGCATTTTCTGCGATAATCTTGGTGAGACTTCTGTCCGAAGTGTGCAGAATCATCGAGACCGCTCGTTTCGAGCTATTTTATGCGAGAAACACGTAATCTGGTGTTTTCACCACTCCACAGTGCGTTGGATATGCAGAACCGGCGATGTCTTGGTTTTCGTGGGGTTTCAAGCTGAGATATGCATTTTCTGCGATAATCTTGGTGAAACTTCTGTCCGAAGTATGCTTAATCATCGAGATCGCTCGTTTCGAGCTATTTAATGCGAGAAACAGGATATCTGGTGTTTTCACCACTCCACAGTTGGTATGATATGCAGAACCGACGATATCTTGGTTTTCGTGGGGTTTCAAGCTCAGATATGCATTTTCAGCGATAATCTTGGTGAGACTTCTGTCCGAAGTATGCAGAATCATCGAGATCGCACTTTTCGAGCTATTTAATGCGAGCAACACGTTATCTGGAGTTTTCACCACTCCACAGTGCGTTTGATATGCAGATCCGGTGATATCTTGGTTTTTGTGGGGTTTCAAGCTGAGATATGCATCCTTTACGATAATCTTGGTGAGACTTCTGTCCGAAGTATGCTTAATCATCGAGATCGCTCGTTTCGAGCTATTTAATGCGAGAAACACGTTATCTGGTGTTTTCACCACTCCACAGTGCGTATGATATGCAGAACCGACGATACCTTGGTTTTCGTGGGGTTTCAAGCTCAGATATGCATTTTCTGCGATAATCTTGGTGAGACTTCTGTCCGAAGTATGCTTAATCATCGAGATCGCTCGTTTCGACCTATTAAATGCGAGAAACACGTTATCTGGTGTTTTCACCACTCCACAGTGCGTTTGATATGCAGAACAGTAGATATCTTGGTTTTCGTGGGGTTTCAAGCTGAGATATGCATTTTTAACGATAATCTTGGTGAGACTTCTGTCCGAAGTATGCTGAATCATCGAAATCGCTCTTGCCGAGCTAGTTAGTGCGAGAAACACGTTATCTGGTGTTTTCACCACTCCACAGTGCGTTTGATATGCAGAACAGTAGATATCTTGGTTTTCGTGGGGTTTCAAGCTGAGATATGCATTTTCTGCGATAATGTTGGTGAGACTTCTGTCCGAAGTATGCAGAATCATCGAGATCGCACTTTTCGAGCTATTTAATGCGAGAAACACGTTATCTGGTGTTTTCACCACTCCACAGTTGGTTTGATATGCAGAACCGGCGATATCTTGGTTTTCCTGGGGTTTCAAGCTGAGATATGCATTTTCTGCGATAATCTTGGTGTGACTTCTGTCCGAAGTATGCTGAAACATCGAGATCGCTCTTTTCGAGCTAGTTAATGCGAGAAAAAGCTTATCATGTGTTTTCACCACTCCACAGTGCGTTTGATATGCAGAACCAGCGATATCTCGGCTTTCGTGGGGTTTCAAGCTGCGATATGCATTTTGTACGATAATCTTGGTGAGACTTCTGTCCGAAGTATGCTTAATCATCGAGATCGCTCTTGTCGAGCTAGTTAATGCGAGAAAAACCTTATCCGTTGTTTTCACCACTCCACAGTGCGTTTGATATGCAGAACAGGAGATATCTTGGATTTCGTGGGGTTTCTAGCAGTGATATGCATTTCTGCGATAATCATGGTGAGACTTCTGTTAGAAGTATGCAGAATCATCGAGATCGCACTTTTCGAGCTATTTAATGCGAGAAACACGTTATCTGGTGTTTTCACCACTCCACAGTGCGTATGATATGCAGAACCGGCGATATCTTGGTTTTCGTGGGGTTTCAAGCTGAGATATGCATTATCTGCGATAATCTTGGTGAGACTTCTGTCCGAAGTGTGCAGAATCATCGAGACCGCTCGTTTCGAGCTATTTTATGCGAGAAACACGTTATCTGGTGTTTTCACCACTCCACAGTGCGTTGGATATGCAGAACCGGCGATATCTTGGTTTTCGTGGGGTGTCAAGCTGAGATATGCATTTTCTGCGATAATCTTGGTGAAACTTCTGTCCGAAGTATGCTTAATCATCGAGATCGCTCGTTTCGAGCTATTTAATGCGAGAAACAGGTTATCTGGTGTTTTCACCACTCCACAGTTGGTATGATATGCAGAACCGACGATATCTTGGTTTTCGTGGGGTTTCAAGCTGAGATATGCATTTTTTACGATAATCATGGTAAGACTTCTGTCCGAAGTATGCAGATTCATCGAGATCGCACTTTTCGAGCTATTTAATGCGAGAAACACGTTTACTGGGGTTTTCACCACTCCACAGTACCTTGGATATGCAGAACAGGAGATATCTTGGATTTCGTGGGGTTTCTAGCAGTGATATGCATTTCTGCGATAATCATGGTGAGACTTCTGTTAGAAGTATGCTAAATCATCGAGATCGCTCGTTTCGAGCTATTTAATGCGAGAAACACGTTATCTGGTGTTTTCACCACTCCACAGTGCGTATGATATGCAGAACCGACGATACCTTGGTTTTCGTGGGGTTTCAAGCTCAGATATGCATTTTCTGCGATAATCTTGGAGAGACTTCTGTCCGAAGTATGCTTAATCATCGAGATCGCTCGTTTCGACCTATTTAATGCGAGCAACACGTTATCTGGTGTTTTCACCTCTCCACAGTTCGTTGGATATGCAGAACAGGAGATATCTTGGTTTTCGTGGGGTTTCTAGCAGAGATATGCATTTTCTGCGATAATCTTGGTGAGACTTCAGTCCGAAGGATGCAGAAACATCAAGAGCGCTCATTTCGAGCTATTTAATGTGAGAAACACGTTTTCTGGGGTTTTCAATACACCACAGTTCGTTGGATGTGCAGAACCGGAGATATCTTGGTTTTTGTGGGGTTTCAAGCTGAGATATGCATTTTCTGCGATAATCTTTGTGAGACCTCTGTCCGAAGTATGCAGAAACATCGAGATCGCTCTTTTCGACCTATTTAATGCGAGAAACACGTTATCATGTGTTTTCACCACTCCACAGTGCGTTTGATATGAAGAACCAGCGATATCTCGGCTTTCGTGGGGTTTCAAGCTGAGATATGCATTTTGTACGATAATCTTGGTGAGACTTCTGTCCGAAGTATGCTTAATCATCGAGATCGCTCTTGTCGAGCTAGTTAATGCGAGAAAAACCTTATCCGTTGTTTTCACCACTCCACAGTGCGTTTGATATGCAGAACAGGAGATATCTTGGATTTCGTGGGGTTATTAGCAGTGATATGCATTTCTGCGATAATCATGGTGAGACTTCTGTTAGAAGTATGCAGAATCATCGAGATCGCACTTTTCGAGCTATTTAATGCGAGAAACACGTTATCTGGTGTTTTCACCACTCCACAGTGCGTATGATATGCAGAACCGGCGATATCTTGGTTTTCGTGGGGTTTCAAGCTGAGATATGCATTTTCTGCGATAATCTTGGTGAAACTTCTGTCCGAAGTATGCTTAATCATCGAGATCGCTCGTTTCGAGCTATTTAATGCGAGAAACAGGTTATCTGGTGTTTTCACCACTCCACAGTTGGTATGATATGCAGAACCGACGATATCTTGGTTTTCGTGGGGTTTCAAGCTCAGATATGCATTTTCAGCGATAATCTTGGTGAGACTTCTGTCCGAAGTATGCAGAATCATCGAGATCGCACTTTTCGAGCTATTTAATGCGAGCAACACGTTATCTGGAGTTTTCACCACTCCACAGTGCGTTTGATATGCAGAACCGGTGATATCTTGGTTTTTGTGGGGTTTCAAGCTGAGATATGCATCCTTTACGATAATCTTGGTGAGACTTCTGTCCGAAGTATGCTTAATCATCGAGATCGCACGTTTCGAGCTATTTAATGCGAGAAACACGTTATCTGGTGTTTTCACCACTCCACAGTGCGTATGATATGCAGAACCGACGATACCTTGGTTTTCGTGGGGTTTCAAGCTCAGATATGCATTTTCTGCGATAATCTTGGTGAGACTTCTGTCCGAAGTATGCTTAATCATCGAGATCGCTCGTTTCGACCTATTAAATGCGAGAAACACGTTATCTGGTGTTTTCACCACTCCACAGTTCGTTGGATATGCAGAACAGGAGATATCTTGGTTTTCGTGGGGTTTCTAGCAGAGATATGCATTTTCTGCGATAATCTTGGTGAGACTTCAGTCCGAAGGATGCAGAAACATCAAGAGCGCTCATTTCGAGCTATTTAATGTGAGAAACACGTTTTCTGGGGTTTTCAATACACCACAGTTCGTTGGATGTGCAGAACCGGAGATATCTTGGTTTGCGTGGGGTTTTAAGCAGAGATATGCATTTTCTGCCATAATCTTTGTGAGACCTCTGTCCGAAGTATGCAGAAACATCGAGATCGCTCTTTTCGACCTATTTAATGCGAGAAACACGTTATCTGGTGTTTTCACCACTCCGCAGTGCGTTTGATATGCAGAACCAGCGATATCTTGGTATTTGTGGGGTTTCAAGCTGAGATATGCATTTTTTACGATAATCATGGTGAGACTTCTGTCCGAAGTATGCAGAATCATCGAGATCGCACTTTTCGAGCTATTGAATGCGAGAAACACGTTATCTGGTGTTTTCAGCACTCCACAGTGCGTTTGATACGTAGAACCAGCGATATCTGGGTTTTCGTGGGGTTTCAAGCTGAGATATGCATTTTTTACGATAATCATGGTGAGACTTCTGTCCGAAGTATGCAGATTCATCGAGATCGCACTTTTCGAGCTATTTAATGCGAGAAACACGTTTTCTGGGGTTTTCACCACTCCACAGTTCCTTGGATAGGCAGAACAGGAGATATCTTGGATTTCATGGGGTTTCTAGCAGTGATATGCATTTCTGCGATAATCATGGTGAGACTTCAGTCCGAAGGATGCAGAAACATCAAGAGCGCTCATTTCGAGCTATTTAATGTGAGAAACACGTTTTCTGGGGTTTTCAATACACCACAGTTCGTTGGATGTGCAGAACCGGAGATATCTTGGTTTGCGTGGGGTTTCAAGCTGAGATATGCATTTTCTGCCATAATCTTTGTGAGACCTCTGTCCGAAGTATGCAGAAACATCGAGATCGCTCTTTTCGACCTATTTAATGCGAGAAACACGTTATCTGGTGTTTTCACCACTCCGCAGTGCGTTTGATATGCAGAACCAGCGATATCTTGGTATTTGTGGGGTTTCAAGCTGAGATATGCATTTTCTACGATAAGCTTGGTGAGACATCTCTCCGAAGTATGCAGAAACATCGAGAGCACTCTTTTCGAGCTTTTTAATGCGAGAAACACGTTATTTGGTGTTTTCACCACTCCACAGTGCGTTTGATATGCAGAACCGACGATATCTTGGTTTTCGCGGGGTTTCAAGCTGAGATATGCATTTTCTGCGATAATCTTGGTGAAACTTCTGTCCGAAGTATGCTTAATCATCGAGATCGCTCGTTTCGAGCTATTTAATGCGAGAAACAGGTTATCTGGTGTTTTCACCACTCCACAGTGCGTATGATATGCAGAACCGACGATATCTTGGTTTTCGTGGGGTTTCAAGCTCAGATATGCATTTTCAGCGATAATCTTGGTGAGACTTCTGTCCGAAGTATGCAGAATCATCGAGATCGCACTTTTCGAGCTATTTAATGCGAGCAACACGTTATCTGGAGTTTTCACCACTCCACAGTGCGTTTGATATGCAGAACCGGTGATATCTTGGTTTTTGTGGGGTTTCAAGCTGAGATATGCATCTTTTACGATAATCTTGGTGAGACTTCTGTCCGAAGTATGCTTAGTCATCGAGATCGCTCGTTTCGAGCTATTTAATGCGAGAAACACGTTATCTGGTGCTTTCACCACTCCACAGTGCGTATGATATGCAGAACCGACGATACCTTGGTTTTCGTGGGGTTTCAAGCTCCTATATGCATTTTCTGCGATAATCTTGGTGAGACTTCTGTCCGAAGTATGCTTAATCATCGAGATCGCTCGTTTCGACCTATTAAATGCGAGAAACACGTTATCTGGTGTTTTCACCACTCCACAGTTCGTTGGATATGCAGAACAGGTGATATGTTGGTTTTCTAGGGTTTTCAAGCTGAGATACGCATTTCTGCGATAATCTTGGTGAGACTTCTGTCCGAAGTATGCAGAAACATCAAGAGCGCTCATTTCGAGCTATTTAATGTGAGAAACACGTTTTCTGGGGTTTTCAATACACCACAGTTCGTTGGATGTGCAGAACAGGTGATATGTTGGTTTTCGAGGGTTTTCAAGCTGAGATATGCATTTTCTGCGATAATCTTGGAGAGACTTCTGTCCGAAGTATGCAGAAACATCAAGAGCGCTCTTTTCGAGCTATTTAATGCGAGTAACACGTTTTCTGGGGTTTTCACCACACCACAGTTCGTTGGATGTGCAGAACCGGAGATATCTTGGTTTTCGTGGGGTTTCAAGCTGAGATATGCATTTTCTGCGATAATCTTGGTGAGACCTCTGTCCGAAGTATGCAGAAACATCGAGATCGCTCTTTTCGACCTATTTAATGCGAGAAACACGTTATCTGGTGTTTTCACCACTCCACAGTGCGTTTGATATGCAGTACCAGCGATATCTTGGTTTTCGTGGGGTTTCAAGCTGAGATATGCATTTTTTACGATAATCATGGTGAGACTTCTGTCCGAAGTATCAGATTCATCGAGATCGCACTTTTCGAGCTATTTAATGCGAGAAACACGTTTTCTGGGTTTTTCACCACTCCACAGTTCCTTGGATATGCAGAACAGGAGATATCTTGGATTTCGTGGGGTTTCTAGGAGTGATATGCATTTCTGCGATAATCATGGTGAGACTTCTGTTAGAAGTATGCAGAATCATCGAGATCGCACTTTTCGAGCTATTTAATGCGAGAAGCACATTCTCTGGTAGTTTTCACCACTCCACAGTGCGTATGATATGCAGAACCGGCGATATCTTGGTTTTCGTGGGGTTTCAAGCTGAGATATGCATTATCTGCGATAATCTTGGTGAGACTTCTGTCCGAAGTGTGCAGAATCATCGAGATCGCTCGTTTCGAGCTATTTTATGCGAGAAACACGTTATCTGGTGTTTTCACCACTCCACAGTGCGTTGGATATGCAGAACTGGAGATATTTTGGTTTTCGTCGGGGTTCAAGCTGAGATATGCATTTTCTACGATAAGCTTGGTGAGACATCTCTCCGAAGTATGCAGAAACATCGAGAGCACTCTTTTCGAGCTTTTTAATGCGAGAAACACGTTATTTGGGGTTTTCACCACTCCACAGTGCGTTTGATATGCAGAACCGACGATATCTTGGTTTTCGTGGGGTTTCAAGCTGAGATATGCATTTTCTGCGATAATCTTGGTGAAACTTCTGTCCGAAGTATGCTTAATCATCGAGATCGCTCGTTTCGAGCTATTTAATGCGAGAAACAGGTTATCTGGTGTTTTCACCACTCCACAGTGCGTATGATATGCAGAACCGACGATAACTTGGTTTTCGTGGGGTTTCAAGCTCAGATATGCATTTTCTGCGATAATCTTGGTGAGACTTCTGTCCGAAGTATGCAGAATCATCGAGATCGCACTTTTCGAGCTATTTAATGCGAGCAACACGTTATCTGGAGTTTTCACCACTCCACAGTGCGTTTGATATGCAGAACCGGTGATATCTTGGTTTTTGTGGGGTTTCAAGCTGAGATATGCATCTTTTACGATAATCTTGGTGAGACTTCTGTCCGAAGTATGCTTAATCATCGAGATCGCTCGTTTCGAGCTATTTAATGCGAGAAACACGTTATCTGGTGTTTTCACCACTCCACAGTGCGTATGATATGCAGAACCGACGATACCTTGGTTTTCGTGGGGTTTCAAGCTCAGATATGCATTTTCTGCGATAATCTTGGTGAGACTTCTGTCCGAAGTATGCTTAATCATCGAGATCGCTCGTTTCGACCTATTAAATGCGAGAAACACGTTATCTGGTGTTTTCACCACTCCACAGTTCGTTGGATATGCAGAACAGGTGATATGTTGGTTTTCGAGGGTTGTCAAGCTGAGATATGCATTTTCTGCGATAATCTTGGTGAGACTTCTGTCCGAAGTATGCAGAAACATCAAGAGCGCTCATTTCGAGCTATTTAATGTGAGAAACACGTTTTCTGGGGTTTTCAATACACCACAGTTCGTTGGATGTGCAGAACCGGAGATATCTTGGTTTTCGTGGGGTTTCAAGCTGAGATATGCATTTTCTGCCATAATCTTTGTGAGAACTCTGTCCGAAGTATGCAGAAACATCGAGATCGCTCTTTTCGACCTATTTAATGCGAGGAACACGTTATCTGGTGTTTTCACCACTCCACAGTGCGTTTGATATGCAGAACCAGCGATATCTTGGTTTTTGTGGGGTTTCAAGCTGAGATATGCATTTTTTACGATAATCATGGTGAGACTTCTGTCCGAAGTATGCAGAATCATCGAGATCGCACTTTTCGAGCTATTTAATGCGAGAAACACGTTTTCTGGGGTTTTCACCACACCACAGTTCGTTGGATATGCAGAACAGGTGATATGTTGGTTTTCGAGGGTTTTCAAGCTGAGATATGCATTTTCTGCGATAATCTTGGTGAGACTTCTGTCCGAAGTATGCAGAAACATCAAGAGCGCTCTTTTCGAGCTATTTAATGCGAGAAACACGTTTTCTGGGGTTTTCACCACACCACAGTTCGTTGGATGTGCAGAACCGGAGATATCTTGGTTTTCGTGGGGTTTCAAGCTGGGATATGCATTTTCTGCGATAATCTTTGTGAGACTTCTGTCCGAAGTATGCTGAATCATCGAGATCGCTCTTCTCGAGATAGTTAATGCGAGAAAAACCTTATCTGGTGTTTTCACCACTCCACAGTGCGTTTCATATGCAGAACCAGCGATATCTTGGCTTTCGTGGGGTTTCAAGCTGAGATATGCATTTTTTACGATAATCTTGGTGAGACTTCTGTCCCAAGTATGCAGAATCATCGAGATCGCTCGTTTCGAACTATTTAATGCGCAAACACGTTATCTGGTGTTTTCACCTCTCCGCAGTTCGTTGGATATGCAGAACCGGAGATATTTTGGTTTTCGTCGGGTTTCAAGCTGAGATATGCATTTTCTACGATAAGCTTGGTGAGACATCATTTCGAAGAATACAGAAACAACGATAGCGCCCTTTTCGAGCTATTTAATGCGAGAAACACGTTTTCTGGGGTTTTCACCACTCCACAGTTCGTTGGATATGCAGAACAGTAGATATCTTGGTTTTCGTGGGGTTTCAAGCAGAGATATGCATTTTCTGCGATAATCTTGGTGAGACTTCTGTTAGAAGTATGCTGAATCTTCGAGATCGCTCTTTTCGAGCTAGTTAGTGCGAGAAACACGTTATCTGGTGTTTTCACCACTCCACAGTGCGTTTGATATGCAGAACAGTAGATATTTTGGTTTTCGTGGGGTTTCAAGCTGAGATATGCGTTTTCTGCGATAATCTTGGTGAGACTTCTGTCCGAAGTATGAAGAATCATCGAGATCGCTCTATTCTAGCTATGTATTGCGAGGAACACGTTTTCTGGGGTTTTCACCACTCCACATTGCGTTTGATATGCAGAACAGGAGATATCTTGGTTTTCGTGGCGTTTCCAGCAGAGATATGCATTTTCTGCGATAATCTTGGTGAGACTTCAGTCCGAAGGTTGCAGAAACATCAAGAGCGCTCATTTCGAGCTATTTAATGTGAGAAACACGTTTTCTGGGGTTTTCAATACACCACAGTTCGTTGGATGTGCAGAACCGGAGATATCTTGGTTTTCGTGGGGTTCAAGCTGAGATATGCATTTTCTGCCATAATCTTTGTGAGACCTCTGTCCGAAGTATGCAGAAACGTCGCGATCGCTCTTTTCGACCTATTTAATGCGAGAAACACGTTATCTGGTGTTTTCACCACTCCACAGTGCGTTTGATATGCAGAACCAGCGATATCTTGGTTTTTGTGGGGTTTCAAGCTGAGATATGCATTTTTTACGATAATCATGGTGAGACTTCTGTCCGAAGTATGCAGAATCATCGAGATCGCACTTTTCGAGCTATTTAATGCCAGAAACAGGTTATCTGGTGTTTTCGGCACTCCACAGTGCGTTTGATACGTAGAACCAGCGATTACTGGGTTTTCGTGGGGTTTCAAGCTGAGATATGCATTTTCTGCGATAATCTTGGTGAGACTTCTGTCCGAAGTGTGCAGAATCATCGAGATCGCTCTTTTCGAGCTATTTAATGCGAGAAACACGTTTTCTGGGGTTTTCACCACACCACAGTTCGTTGGATGTCCAGAACCGGAGATATCTTGGTTTTCGTGGGGTTTCAAGCTGAGATATGCATTTTCTGCGATAATCTTTGTGAGACCTCTGTCCGAAGTATGCAGAAACATCGAGATCGCTCTTTTCGACCTATTTAATGCGAGAAACACGTTTTCTGGGATTTTCACCACACCACAGTTCGTTGGATATGCAGAACAGGTGATATCTTGGTTTTCGAGGGTTTTCAAGCTGAGATATGCATTTTCTGCGATAATCTTGGTGAGACTTCTGTCCGAAGTATGCAGAAACATCAAGAGCTCTCTTTTCGCGCTATTTAATGCGAGAAACACGTTTTCTGGGGTTTTCACCACACCACAGTTCGTTGGATGTGCAGAACCGGAGATATCTTGGTTTTCGTGGGGTTTCAAGCTGAGATATGCATTTTCTGCGATAATCTTGGTGAGACTTCTATCCGAAGTATGCAGAGTCATCGAGATCGTATTTTTCGAGCTATTTAATGCGAGAAACACGTTTTCTGGGGTTTTCACCACTCCACAGTTCGTTGGATATGCAGAACAGGAGATATCTTGGTTTTCGTGGGGTTTCCAGCAGAGATATGCATTTTCTGCGATAATCATGGTGAGACTTCTGTTAGAAGTATGCAGAATCATCGAGATCGCACATTTCGAGCTATTTAATGCGAGTAACACGTTGTCTGGTGTTTTCACCACTCCACAGTTGGTTTGATATGCAGAACAGGTGATATCTTGGTTTTCGAGGGGTTTCAAGCTGAGATATGCATTTTCTGCGATAAACTTGGTGAGACTTCTGTCCGTAGTATGCTGAATCATCGAGATCGCTCTTTTCGAGATAGTTAATGCGAGAAAAACCTTATCTGGTGTTTTCACCACTCCACAGTGCGTTTCATATGCAGAACCAGCGATATCTTGGCTTTCGTGGTGTTTCAAGCTGAGATATGCATTTTTTACGATAATCTTGGTGAGACTTCTGTCCGAAGTATGCAGAATCATCGAGATCGTTCTTTTCGAGCTATTTAATAGGAGAAACACGTTATCTGGTATTTTCACCACTCCACAAATCGTTTGATATGCAGTACCAGCGATATCTTGGTTTTCGTGGGGTTTCAAGCTGAGATATGCATTTTTTACGATAATCTTGGTGAGACTTCTGTCCGAAGTATGCTTAATCATCGAGATCGCTCTATTCGAGCTATTTAATGCGAGAAACACGTTATCTGGTGTTTTCACCACTCCACAGTGCGTATGATATGCAGAACCGACGATACCTTGGTTTTCGTGGGGTTTCAAGCTCAGATATGCGTTTTCTGCGATAATCTTGGTGAGACTTCTGTCCGAAGTATGAAGAATCATCGAGATCGGTCTATTCTAGCTATGTATTGCGAGGAACACGTATTCTGGGGTTTTCACCACTCCACAGTGCGTTTGATATGCAGAACACAGGGATATCTTGGTTTTCGGTGGGGTTTCAAGCTGAGATATGCTTTTTTTACGATAATTTTGGTGAGACTTCTGTCCGAAGTATGCAGAATCATCGAGATCGCTCGTTTCGAGCTAGTTAGTGCGAGAAACACGTTATCTGGTGTTTTAACCACTCCACAGTGCGTTTGATATGCAGAACAGTAGATATCTTGGTTTTCGTGGGGTTTCAAGCTGAGATATGCATTTTCTGCGATAATCTTGTTGAGACTTCTGTCCGAAGTATGCAGAATCATCGAAATCTCTCGTTTCGAGCTATTTAATGCGGAAACACGTTATCTGGTGTTTTCACCACTCCACAGTGCGTTGGATATGCAGAACAGTAGATATCTTGGTTTTCGTGGGGTTTCAAGCTGAGATATGCATTTTCTGCGATAATCTTGGTGAGACTTCTGTTAGAAGTATGCAGAATCTTCGAGAACGCTCTTTTCGAGCTACTTAATGCGCGAAACACGTTTTCTGGTGTTTTCATCACTCCACGGTACGTTTGATGAGCAGAACCGGAGATAACTCGGTTTTCGTCGGGTTTCAAGCTGAGATATGCATTTTCTACGATAATCTTGGTGAGACTTCTGTCAGAAGTATGCAGGATCTTCGAGAACGCTCTTTTCGAACTATTTAATGCGAGAAACACGTTATCTGGTGTTTTCACCACTCCACAGTGCGTTTGATATGCAGCACCAGCGATATCTTGGTTTTCGTGGGGTTTCAAGCTGAGATATGAATTTTTTACGATAATCTTAGTGAGACTTCTGTCCGAAGTATGCAGAATCATCGAGATCGCACTATTCGAGCTACTGAATGCGAGAAACACGTTCTCTGGTTGTTTTCACCACTCCACAGTGCGTTTGATATGCCGAACAGGCGACATCTTGATTTTCGTGGTGTTTCCAGCTGAGATATGCATTTTCTGCGATAATCATGGTGGGTCTTTTGTCAGAAGTATGCAGAATCATCTAGATCGCTCTTTTCGAGCTACTTAATGCACGAAACACGCTTTCTGGTGTTTTCACCACTCCACAGTACGTTTGACATGCAGAACCGGAGATATCGTGGTTTCGGTCGGGTTTCAAGCTGATATATGCATTTTCTACGATAATCTTGGTGAGACTTCTGTCAGAAGTATGCAGGATCTTCGAGAACGCCCTTTTCGAGCTATTTAATGCGAGAAACACGTTATCTGGTGTTTTCACCACTCCACAGTGCGTTTGATATGCAGCACCAGCGATATCTTGGTTTTCGTGGGGTTTCAAGCTGAGATATGAATTTTTTACGATAATCTTGGTGAGACTTCTGTCAGAAGTACGCAGGATCTTCGAGAACGCTCTTTTCGAGCTATTTAATGCGAGAAACACGTTATCTGGTGTTTTCACCACTCCACAGTGCGTTTGATATGCAGTACCAGCGATATCTTGGTTTCGGTCGGGTTTCAAGCTGATATATGCATTTTCTACGATAATCTTGGTGAAACATCTGTCCGAAGTATGCAGAAACATCGAGAGCGCTCTTTTCGAGCTATTTAATGCGAGAAACTCGTTTTCTGGTGTTATCACCACTCCACAGTACGTTTGACATGCAGAACCGGAGATTTCTTGGTTTCGGTCGGGTTTCAAGCTGAGATATGCATTTTCTACGATAATCTTGGTGAAACATCTGTCCGAAGTATGCAGATACATCGAGAGCGCTCTTTTCGAACTATTTAATGCGAGAAACTCGTTTTCTGGGGTTTTCACCACTCCACAGTTCGTTGGATATGTAGAACCGGAGATATCTTGGTTTTCGTGGGGTTTCAAGCTGATATATGCATTTCCTGCGATAATCTTGGTGAGACTTCTGTCAGAAGTATGCAGAATCTTCGAGAACGCTCTTTTCGAGCTACATAATGCGCGAAACACGTTTTCTGGTGTTTTCATCACTCCACGGTACGTTTGATGAGCAGAACCGGAGATAACTCGGTTTTCGTCGGGTTTCAAGCTGAGATTTGCATTTTCTACGATAATCTTGGTGAGACTTCTGTCAGAAGTATGCAGGATCTTCGAGAACGCTCTTTTCGAGCTAGTTAGTGCGAGAAACACGTTATCTGGTGTTTTCACCACTCCACAGTGCGTTTGATATGCAGAACAGTAGATATCTTGGTTTTCGTGGGGTTTCAAGCTGAGATATGCATTTTCTGCGATAATCTTGTTGAGACTTCTGTCCGAAGTATGCAGAATCATCGAATCTCTCGTTTCGAGCTATTTAATGCGGAAACACGTTATCTGGTGTTTTCACCACTCCACAGTGCGTTGGATATGCAGAACAGTAGATATCTTGGTTTTCGTGGGGTTTCAAGCTGAGATATGCATTTTCTGCGATAATCTTGGTGAGACTTCTGTTAGAAGTATGCAGAATCATCGAGATCGCACTTTTCGAGCTATTTAATGCGAGAAACTCGTTTTCTGGTGTTATCACCACTCCACAGTACGTTTGACATGCAGAACCGGAGATTTCTTGGTTTCGGTCGGGTTTCAAGCTGAGATATGCATTTTCTACGATAATCTTGGTGAAACATCTGTCCGAAGTATGCAGATACATCGAGAGCGCTCTTTTCGAACTATTTAATGCGAGAAACTCGTTTTCTGGGGTTTTCACCACTCCACAGTTCGTTGGATATGTAGAACCGGAGATATCTTGGTTTTCGTGGGGTTTCAAGCTGATATATGCATTTCCTGCGATAATCTTGGTGGGTCATTGGTCAGAAGTATGCAGAATCTTCGAGATCGCTCTTTTCGAGCCACTTAATGCACGAAACACGTTTTCTGGTGTTTTCTCCACTCCACAGTACGTTTGACATGCAGAACCGGAGATATCTTGGTTTTGGTCGGGTTTCAAGCTGAGATATGCATTTTCTACGATAATCTTGGTGAAACATCTGTCCGAAGTATGCACAAACATCGAGAGCGCTCTTTTCGAGCTATTTAATGCGAGAAACTCGTTTTCTGGGGTTTTCACCACTCTACAGTGCGTTTGATATGCAGAACAGGCGATATCTTGGTTTTCGTGGGGTTTCAAGCTGAGATATGCATTTCCTGCGATAATCTTGGTGAGACTTCTGTCAGAAGTATGCAGAATCTTCGAGAACGCTCTTTTCGAGCTACTTAATGCGCGAAACACGTTTTCTGGTGTTTTCATCACTCCACGGTACGTTTGATGAGCAGAACCGGAGATAACTCGGTTTTCGTCGGGTTTCAAGCTGAGATATGCATTTTCTACGATAATCTTGGTGAGACTTCTGTCAGAAGTATGCAGAATCTTCGAGATCGCTCTTTTCGAGCTATTTAATGCGAGAAACACGTTATCTGGTGTTTTCACCACTCCACAGTGGGTTTGATATGCAGTACCAGCGACATCTTGGTTTTCGTGGGGTTTCAAGCTGAGATATGCATTTTCTGCGATAATCTTGTTGAGACTTCTGTGCGAAGTATGCTGAATCATCGAGATCGCTCTTTTCGAGCTAGTTAGTGCGAGAAACACGTTTTCTGGGGTTTTCACCACTCCACAGTTCGTTGGATATGTAGAACCGGAGATATCTTGGTTTTCGTGGGGTTTCAAGCTGATATATGCATTTCCTGCGATAATCTTGGTGGGTCATTGGTCAGAAGTATGCAGAATCTTCGAGATCGCTCTTTTCGAGCCACTTAATGCACGAAACACGTTTTCTGGTGTTTTCTCCACTCCACAGTACGTTTGACATGCAGAACCGGAGATATCTTGGTTTTGGTCGGGTTTCAAGCTGAGATATGCATTTTCTACGATAATCTTGGTGAAACATCTGTCCGAAGTATGCACAAACATCGAGAGCGCTCTTTTCGAGCTATTTAATGCGAGAAACTCGTTTTCTGGGGTTTTCACCACTCTACAGTGCGTTTGATATGCAGAACAGGCGATATCTTGGTTTTCGTGGGGTTTTAAGCGGAGATATGCATTTTCTGCGATAATCTTGGTGAGACATCTGTTAGAAGTATGAAAAATCATCAAGATCGCACTTTTCGAGCTATTTAATGCGATAAACACGTTATCTGGTGTTTTAACCACTCCACAGATGGTATGATATGCAGAACCGGCGATATTTTCGTTTTCGTCGAGTTTCAAGCTGAGATATGCATTTCCTGCGATAATCTTGGTGAGACTTCTGTCAGAAGTATGCAGAATCTTCGAGAACGCTCTTTTCGAGCTACTTAATGCGCGAAACACGTTTTCTGGTGTTTTCATCACTCCACGGTACGTTTGATGAGCAGAACCGGAGATAACTCGGTTTTCGTCGGGTTTCAAGCTGAGATTTGCATTTTCTACGATAATCTTGGTGAGACTTCTGTCAGAAGTATGCAGGATCTTCGAGAACGCTCTTTTCGAACTATTTAATGCGAGAAACACGTTATCTGGTGTTTTCACCACTCCACAGTGCGTTTGATATGCAGCACCAGCGATATCTTGGTTTTCGTGGGGTTTCAAGCTGAGATATGAATTTTTTACGATAATCTTGGTGAGACTTCTGTGCGAAGTATGCAGAATCATCGAGATCGCACTATTCGAGCTACTGAATGCGAGAAACACGTTCTCTGGTTGTTTTCACCACTCCACAGTGCGTTTGATATGCAGGAACAGGCGACATCTTGATTTTCGTGGTGTTTCCAGCTGAGATATGCATTTTCTGCGATAATCATGGTGGGTCTTTTGTCAGAAGTATGCAGAATCATCTAGATCGCTCTTTTCGAGCTACTTAATGCACGAAACACGCTTTCTGGTGTTTTCACCACTCCACAGTACGTTTGACATGCAGAACCGGAGATATCGTGGTTTCGGTCGGGTTTCAAGCTGATATATGCATTTTCTACGATAATCTTGGTGAGACTTCTGTCAGAAGTATGCAGGATCTTCGAGAACGCTCTTTTCGAGCTATTTAATGCGAGAAACACGTTATCTGGTGTTTTCACCACTCCACAGTGCGTTTGATATGCAGCACCAGCGATAACTTGGTTTTCGTGGGGTTTCAAGCTGAGATATGAATATTTTACGATAATCTTGGTGAGACTTCTGTCAGAAGTACGCAGGATCTTCGAGAACGCTCTTTTCGAGCTATTTAATGCGAGAAACACGTTATCTGGTGTTTTCACCACTCCACAGTGCGTTTGATATGCAGTACCAGCGATATCTTGGTATCGGTCGGGTTTCAAGCTGATATATGCATTTTCTACGATAATCTTGGTGAAACATCTGTCCGAAGTATGCAGAAACATCGAGAGCGCTCTTTTCGAGCTATTTAATGCGAGAAACTCGTTTTCTGGGGTTTTCACCACTCCACAGTTCGTTGGATATGCAGAACCGGAGATATCTTGGTTTTCGTGGGATTTCAAGCTGAGATATGCATTTCCTGCGATAATCTTGGTGAGACTTCAGTCAGAAGTATGCAGAATCATCTAGATCGCTCTTTTCGAGCTACTTAATGCGCGAAACACGTTCTCTGGTTGTTTTCACCACTCCACAGTGCGTTTGATATGCAGAACCGGAGATATCTTGGTTTTCGTGGGGTTTCAAGCTGAGATATGCATTTCCTGCGATAATCTTGGTGAGACTTCTGTCCGAAGTATGCTGAATCATCGAGATCGCTCTTTTCAAGCTACTTAATGCACGAAACACGTTTTCTGGTGTTATCACCACTCCACAGTACGTTTGACATGCAGAACCGGAGATTTCTTGGTTTCGGTCGGGTTTCAAGCTGAGATATGCATTTTCTACGATAATCTTGGTGAAACATCTGTCCGAAGTATGCAGATACATCGAGAGCGCTCTTTTCGAACTATTTAATGCGAGAAACTCGTTTTCTGGGGTTTTCACCACTCCACAGTTCGTTGGATATGTAGAACCGGAGATATCTTGGTTTTCGTGGGGTTTCAAGCTGAGATATGCATTTCCTGCGATAATCTTGGTGGGTCTTTGGTCAGAAGTATGCAGAATCTTCGAGATCGCTCTTTTCGAGCCACTTAATGCACGAAACACGTTTTCTGGTGTTTTCACCACTCCACAGTACGTTTGACATGCAGAACCGTAGATATCTTGGTTTTGGTCGGGTTTCAAGCTGAGATATGCATTTTCTACGATAATCTTGGTGAAACATCTGTCCGAAGTATGCACAAACATCGAGAGCGCTCTTTTCGAGCTATTTAATGCGAGAAAGTCGTTTTCTGGGGTTTTCACCACTCTACAGTGCGTTTGATATGCAGAACAGGCGATATCTTGGTTTTCGTGGGGTTTTAAGCGGAGATATGCATTTTCTGCGATAATCTTGGTGAGACATCTGTTAGAAGTATGAAAAATCATCAAGATCGCACTTTTCGAGCTATTTAATGCGATAAACACGTTATCTGGTGTTTTAACCACTCCACAGTTGGTATGATATGCAGAACCGGCGATATTTTCGTTTTCGTCGGGTTTCAAGCTGAGATATGCATTTCCTGCGATAATCTTGGTGAGACTTCTGTCAGAAGTATGCAGAATCTTCGAGAACGCTCTTTTCGAGCTACTTAATGCGCGAAACACGTTTTCTGGTGTTTTCATCACTCCACGGTACGTTTGATGAGCAGAACCAGAGATAACTCGGTTATCGTCGGGTTTCAAGCTGAGATATGCATTTTCTGCGATAATCTTGGTGAGACTACTGTTAGAAGTATGCAGAATCATCGAGATCGCACTTTTCGAGCTATTTAATGCGAGAAACACGTTATCTGGTGTTTTAACCACTTCACAGTTGGTTTGATATGCAGAACAGGCGATATCTTGGTTTTCGTGGGGTTTTAAGCGGAGATATGCATTTTCTGCGATAATCTTGGTGAGACATCTGTTAGAAGTATGAAAAATCATCAAGATCGCACTTTTCGAGCTATTTAATGCGATAAACACGTTATCTGGTGTTTTAACCACTCCACAGTGCGTTTGATATGCAGAACAGTAGATATCTTGGTTTTCGTGGGCTTTCAAGCTGAGATATGCATTTTCTGCGATAATCTTGTTGAGACTTCTGTCCGAAGTATGCTGAATCATCGAATCTCTCGTTTCGAGCTATTTAATGCGGAAACACGTTATCTGGTGTTTTCACCACTCCACAGTGCGTTGGATATGCAGAACAGTAGATATCTTGGTTTTCGTGGGGTTTCAAGCTGAGATATGCATTTTCTGCGATAATCTTGGTGAGACTTCTGTTAGAAGTATGCAGAATCATCGAGATCGCACTTTTCGAGCTATTTAATGCGAGAAACACGTTATCTGGTGTTTTCACCACTTCACAGTTGGTTTGATATGCAGAACCGGCGATATTTTGGTTCTCGTCGGGTTTCAAGCTGAGATATGCATTTTCTACGATAATCTTGGTGAAACATCTGTCCGAAGTATGCAGAAGCATCGAGAGCGCTCTTTTCGAGCTATTTAATGCGAGAAACACGTTATCTGGTGTTTTCACCACTCCACAGTGCATTTGATATGCAGAATAGTAGGTATCTTGGTTTTCGTGGGGTTTAAAGATGAGATATGCATTTTCTGCGATAATATTGGTGAGACTTCAGTCCGAAGTATGCAGAATCATCTAGATCGCTCTTTTCGAGCTACTTAATGCACGAAACATGTTTTCTGGTGTTTTCATCACTCCACAGTTCGTTTGATATGCAGAACAGGCGACATCTTGATTTTCGTGGTGTTTCCAGCTGAGATATGCATTTTCTGCGATAATCTTGGTGGGTCTTTTGTCAGAAGTATGCAGAATCATCTAGATCGCTCTTTTCGAGCTACTTAATGCACGAAACACGTTTTCTGGTGTTTTCACCACTCCACAGTGGGTTTGATATGCAGTACCAGCGACATCTTGGTTTTCGTGGGGTTTCAAGCTGAGATATGCATTTTCTGCGATAATCTTGGTGAGACTTCTGTCCGAAGTATGCTGAAACATCGAGATTGCTCTTTTCGAGCTAGTTAGTGCGAGAAACACGTTATCTGGTGTTTTCACCACTCCACAGTGCGTTTGATATGCAGAACAGGCGATATCTTGATTTTCGTGGTGTTTCCAGCTGAGATATGCATTTTCTGCGATAATCTTGGTGGGTCTTTTGTCAGAAGTATGCAGAATCATCTAGATCGCTCTTTTCGAGCTACTTAATGCACGAAACACGTTTTCTGGTGTTTTCACCACTCCACAGTACGTTTGACATGCAGAACCGGAGATATCTTGGTTTTGGTCGGGTTTCAAGCTGAGATATGCATTTTCTACGATAATCTTGGTGAAACATCTGTCCGAAGTATGCACAAACATCGAGAGCGCTCTTTTCGAGCTATTTAATGCGAGAAACTCGTTTTCTGGGGTTTTCACCACTCTACAGTGCGTTTGATATGCAGAACAGGCAATATCTTGGTTTTCGTGGGGTTTTAAGCAGATCTATGCATTTTCTGCGATAATCTTGGTGAGACATCTGTTAGAAGTATGAAAAATCATCAAGATCGCACTTTTCGTGCTATTTAATGCGATAAACACGTTATCTGGTGTTTTCACCACTCCACAGATGGTATGATATGCAGAACCGGCGATATTTTCGTTTTCGTCGAGTTTCAAGCTGAGATATGCATTTCCTGCGATAATCTTGGTGAGACTTCTGTCAGAAGTATGCAGAATCTTCGAGAACGCTCTTTTCGAGCTACTTAATGCGCGAAACACGTTTTCTGGTGTTTTCATCACTCCACGGTACGTTTGATGAGCAGAACCGGAGATAACTCGGTTTTCGTCGGGTTTCAAGCTGAGATTTGCATTTTCTACGATAATCTTGGTGAGACTTCTGTCAGAAGTATGCAGGATCTTCGAGAACGCTCTTTTCGAACTATTTAATGCGAGAAACACGTTATCTGGTGTTTTCACCACTCCACAGTGCGTTTGATATGCAGCACCAGCGATATCTTGGTTTTCGTGGGGTTTCAAGCTGAGATATGAATTTTTTACGATAATCTTGGTGAGACTTCTGTCCGAAGTATGCAGAATCATCGAGATCGCACTATTCGAGCTACTGAATGCGAGAAACACGTTCTCTGGTTGTTTTCACCACTCCACAGTGCGTTTGATATGCCGAACAGGCGACATCTTGATTTTCGTGGTGTTTCCAGCTGAGATATGCATTTTCTGCGATAATCATGGTGGGTCTTTTGTCAGAAGTATGCAGAATCATCTAGATCGCTCTTTTCGAGCTACTTAATGCACGAAACACGCTTTCTGGTGTTTTCACCACTCCACAGTACGTTTGACATGCAGAACCGGAGATATCGTGGTTTCGGTCGGGTTTCAAGCTGATATATGCATTTTCTACGATAATCTTGGTGAGACTTCTGTCAGAAGTATGCAGGATCTTCGAGAACGCTCTTTTCGAGCTATTTAATGCGAGAAACACGTTATCTGGTGTTTTCACCACTCCACAGTGCGTTTGATATGCAGCACCAGCGATAACTTGGTTTTCGTGGGGTTTCAAGCTGAGATATGAATTTTTTACGATAATCTTGGTGAGACTTCTGTCAGAAGTACGCAGGATCTTCGAGAACGCTCTTTTCGAGCTATTTAATTCCGAGAAACACGTTATCTGGTGTTTTCACCACTCCACAGTGCGTTTGATATGCAGTACCAGCGATATCTTGGTTTCGGTCGGGTTTCAAGCTGATATATGCATTTTCTACGATAATCTTGGTGAAACATCTGTCCGAAGTATGCAGAAACATCGAGAGCGCTCTTTTCGAGCTATTTAATGCGCGAAACACGTTCTCTGGTTGTTTTCACCACTCCACAGTGCGTTTGATATGCAGAACCGGAGATATCTTGGTTTTCGTGGGGTTTCAAGCTGAGATATGCATTTCCTGCGATAATCTTGGTGAGACTTCTGTCCGAAGTATGCTGAATCATCGAGATCGCTCTTTTCAAGCTACTTAATGCACGAAACACGTTTTCTGGTGTTATCACCACTCCACAGTACGTTTGACATGCAGAACCGGAGATTTCTTGGTTTCGGTCGGGTTTCAAGCTGAGATATGCATTTTCTACGATAATCTTGGTGAAACATCTGTCCGAAGTATGCAGATACATCGAGAGCGCTCTTTTCGAACTATTTAATGCGAGAAACTCGTTTTCTGGGGTTTTCACCACTCCACAGTTCGTTGGATATGTAGAACCGGAGATATCTTGGTTTTCGTGGGGTTTCAAGCTGAGATATGCATTTCCTGCGATAATCTTGGTGGGTCTTTGGTCAGAAGTATGCAGAATCTTCGAGATCGCTCTTTTCGAGCCACTTAATGCACGAAACACGTTTTCTGGTGTTTTCACCACTCCACAGTACGTTTGACATGCAGAACCGTAGATATCTTGGTTTTGGTCGGGTTTCAAGCTGAGATATGCATTTTCTACGATAATCTTGGTGAAACATCTGTCCGAAGTATGCACAAACATCGAGAGCGCTCTTTTCGAGCTATTTAATGCGAGAAACTCGTTTTCTGGGGTTTTCACCACTCTACAGTGCGTTTGATATGCAGAACAGGCGATATCTTGGTTTTCGTGGGGTTTTAAGCGGAGATATGCATTTTCTGCGATAATCTTGGTGAGACATCTGTTAGAAGTATGAAAAATCATCAAGATCGCACTTTTCGAGCTATTTAATGCGATAAACACGTTATCTGGTGTTTCAACCACTCCACAGTTGGTATGATATGCAGAACCGGCGATATTTTCGTTTTCGTCGGGTTTCAAGCTGAGATATGCATTTCCTGCGATAATCTTGGTGAGACTTCTGTCAGAAGTATGCAGAATCTTCGAGAACGCTCTTTTCGAGCTACTTAATGCGCGAAACACGTTTTCTGGTGTTTTCATCACTCCACGGTACGTTTGATGAGCAGAACCGGAGATAACTCGGTTATCGTCGGGTTTCAAGCTGAGATATGCATTTTCTGCGATAATCTTGGTGAGACTACTGTTAAAAGTATGCAGAATCATCGAGATCGCACTTTTCGAGCTATTTAATGCGAGAAACACGTTATCTGGTGTTTTAACCACTTCACAGTTGGTTTGATATGCAGAACAGGCGATATCTTGGTTTTCGTGGGGTTTTAAGCGGAGATATGCATTTTCTGCGATAATCTTGGTGAGACATCTGTTAGAAGTATGAAAAATCATCAAGATCGCACTTTTCGAGCTATTTAATGCGATAAACACGTTATCTGGTGTTTTAACCACTCCACAGTGCGTTTGATATGCAGAACAGTAGATATCTTGGTTTTCGTGGGGTTTCAAGCTGAGATATGCATTTTCTGCGATAATCTTGTTGAGACTTCTGTCCGAAGTATGCTGAATCATCGAATCTCTCGTTTCGAGCTATTTAATGCGGAAACACGTTATCTGGTGTTTTCACCACTCCACAGTGCGTTGGATATGCAGAACAGTAGATATCTTGGTTTTCGTGGGGTTTCAAGCTGAGATATGCATTTTCTGCGATAATCCTGGTGAGACTTCTGTTAGAAGTATGCAGAATCATCGAGATCGCACTTTTCGAGCTATTTAATGCGAGAAACACGTTATCTGGTGTTTTCACCACTTCACAGTTGGTTTGATATGCAGAACCGGCGATATTTTGGTTCTCGTCGGGTTTCAAGCTGAGATATGCATTTTCTACGATAATCTTGGTGAAACATCTGTCCGAAGTATGCAGAAGCATCGAGAGCGCTCTTTTCGAGCTATTTAATGCGAGAAACACGTTATCTGGTGTTTTCACCACTCCACAGTGCATTTGATATGCAGAACAGGCGACATCTTGATTTTCGTGGGGTTTAAAGATGAGATATGCATTTTCTGCGATAATCTTGGTGGGTCTTTTGTCAGAAGTATGCAGAATCATCTAGATCGCTCTTTTCGAGCTACTTAATGCACGAAACACGTTTTCTGGTGTTTTCACCACTCCACAGTGGGTTTGATATGCAGTACCAGCGACATCTTGGTTTTCGTGGGGTTTCAAGCTGAGATATGCATTTTCTGCGATAATCTTGGTGAGACTTCTGTCCGAAGTATGCTGAAACATCGAGATTGCTCTTTTCGAGCTAGTTAGTGCGAGAAACACGTTATCTGGTGTTTTCACCACTCCACAGTGCGTTTGATATGCAGAACAGGCGATATCTTGATTTTCGTGGTGTTTCCAGCTGAGATATGCATTTTCTGCGATAATCTTGGTGGGTCTTTTGTCAGAAGTATGCAGAATCATCTAGATCGCTCTTTTCGAGCTACTTAATGCACGAAACACGTTTTCTGGTGTTTTCACCACTCCACAGTACGTTTGACATGCAGAACCGGAGATATCTTTTTTTCGGTTGGGTTTCAAGATGTGATATGCATTTTCTACGATAATCTTGGTGAAACATCTGTCCGAAGTATGCAGAAACATCGAGAGCGCTCTTTTCGAGCTATTTAATGCGAGAAACTCGTTTTCTGGTGTTTTCACCACTCCACGGAACGCTTGATGTGCAGAACCGGAGATAACTCGGTTTTCGTCGGGTTTCAAGCTGAGATATGCATTTTCTACGATAATCTTGGTGAGACTTCTGTCCGAAGTATGCAGGATCTTAGAGAACGCTCTTTTCGAGCTATTTAATGCGAGAAACACGTTATCTGGTGTTTTCACCACTCCACAGTGCGTTTGATATGCAGTACCAGCGATATATTGGTTTTCGTGGGGTTTCAAGCTGAGATATGGATTTTTTACGATAATTTTTGTGAGACTTCTGTCCGAAGTATGCAGGATCTTCGAGAACGCTCTTTTCGAGCTATTTAATGGGAGAAACACGTTATCTGGTGTTTTCACCACTCCACAGTGCGTTTGATATGCAGTACCAGCGATATCTTGGTTTTCGTGGGGTTTCAAGCTGAGATATGCATTTTTTACGATAATCTTGGTGAGACTTCTGTCCGAAGTACGCAGAATCATCGAGATCGCACTATTCGTGCTATTTAATGCGAGAAACACGTTCGCTGGTTGTTTTCACCACTCCACAGTGCGTTTGATATGCAGAACCGGCAACATCTTGATTTTCGTGAGGTTTCGAGCTGAGATATGCATTTTCTGCGATAATATTGGTGAGACTTCAGTCAGAAGTATGCAGAATCATCTAGATCGCTCTTTTCGAGCTACTTAATGCTCGAAACACGTTCTCTGGTGTTTTCACCACTCCACAGTACGTTTGACATGCACAACAGGAGATATCTTGGTTTCGGTCGGGTTTCAAGCTGAGATATGCATTTTCTACGATAATCTTGGTGAGACTTCTGTCAGAAGTATGCAGGATCTTAGAGAACGCTCTTTTCGAGCTATTTAATGCGAGAAACACGTTATCTGATGTTTTCACCACTCCACAGTGCGTTTGATATGCAGTACCAGCGATATATTGGTTTTCGTGGGGTTTCAAGCTGAGATATGGATTTTTTACGATAATTTTTGTGAGACTTCTGTCCGAAGTATGCAGAAACATCGAGAGCGCTCTTTTCGAGCTATTTAATGCAAGAAACTCGTTTTCTGGGGTTTTCACCACTCCACAGTGCGTTTGATATGCAGAACCAGCGATATCTTAGTTTTCGTGGGGTTTCAAGCTGAGATATGCATTTTCTGCGATAATATTGGTGAGACTTCTGTCAGAAGTATGCAGGATCTTCGAGAACGCTCTTTTCGAGCTATTTAATGGGAGAAACACGTTATCTGGTGTTTTCACCACTCCACAGTGCGATTGCTATGCAGTACCAGCGATACCTTGGTTTTCGTGGGGTTTCTAGCTGAGATATGCATTTTCTACGATAATCTTGGTGAGACTTCTGTCAGAAGTATGCAGAATCTTCGAGATCGCTCTTTTCGAGCTATTTAATGCGAGAAACACGTTATCTGGTGTTTTCACCACTCCACAGTGCGTTTGATATGCAGTACCAGCGATATCTTGGTTTCGGTCGGGTTTCAAGCTGATATATGCATTTTCTACGATAATCTTGGTGAAACATCTGTCCGAAGTATGCAGAAACATCGAGAGCGCTCTTTTCGAGCTATTTAATGCGAGAAACTCGTTTTCTGGGGTTTTCACCACTCCACAGTTCGTTGGATATGCAGAACCGGAGATATCTTGGTTTTCGTGGAATTTCAAGCTGAGATATGCATTTCCTGCGATAATCTTGGTGAGACTTCAGTCAGAAGTATGCAGAATCATCTAGATCGCTCTTTTCGAGCTACTTAATGCGCGAAACACGTTCTCTGGTTGTTTTCACCACTCCACAGTGCGTTTGATATGCAGAACCGGAGATATCTTGGTTTTCGTGGGGTTTCAAGCTGAGATATGCATTTCCTGCGATAATCTTGGTGAGACTTCTGTCCGAAGTATGCTGAATCATCGAGATCGCTCTTTTCAAGCTACTTAATGCACGAAACACGTTTTCTGGTGTTATCACCACTCCACAGTACGTTTGACATGCAGAACCGGAGATTTCTTGGTTTCGGTCGGGTTTCAAGCTGAGATATGCATTTTCTACAATAATCTTGGTGAAACATCTGTCCGAAGTATGCAGATACATCGAGAGCGCTCTTTTCGAACTATTTAATGCGAGAAACTCGTTTTCTGGGGGTTTCACCACTCCACAGTTCGTTGGATATGTAGAACCGGAGATATCTTGGTTTTCGTGGGGTTTCAAGCTGAGATATGCATTTCCTGCGATAATCTTGGTGGGTCTTTGGTCAGAAGTATGCAGAATCTTCGAGATCGCTCTTTTCGAGCCACTTAATGCACGAAACACGTTTTCTGGTGTTTTCACCACTCCACAGTACGTTTGACATGCAGAACCGTAGATATCTTGGTTTTGGTCGGGTTTCAAGCTGAGATATGCATTTTCTACGATAATCTTGGTGAAACATCTGTCCGAAGTATGCACAAACATCGAGAGCGCTCTTTTCGAGCTATTTAATGCGAGAAACTCGTTTTCTGGGGTTTTCACCACTCTACAGTGCGTTTGATATGCAGAACAGGCGATATCTTGGTTTTCGTGGGGTTTTAAGCGGAGATATGCATTTTCTGCGATAATCTTGGTGAGACATCTGTTAGAAGTATGAAAAATCATCAAGATCGCACTTTTCGAGCTATTTAATGCGATAAACACGTTATCTGGTGTTTTAACCACTCCACAGTTGGTATGATATGCAGAACCGGCGATATTTTCGTTTTCGTCGGGTTTCAAGCTGAGATATGCATTTCCTGCGATAATCTTGGTGAGACTTCTGTCAGAAGTATGCAGAATCTTCGAGAACGCTCTTTTCGAGCTACTTAATGCGCGAAACACGTTTTCTGGTGTTTTCATCACTCCACGGTACGTTTGATGAGCAGAACCGGAGATAACTCGGTTATCGTCGGGTTTCAAGCTGAGATATGCATTTTCTGCGATAATCTTGGTGAGACTTCTGTTAGAAGTATGCAGAATCATCGAGATCGCACTTTTCGAGCTATTTAATGCGAGAAACACGTTATCTGGTGTTTTAACCACTTCACAGTTGGTTTGATATGCAGAACAGGCGATATCTTGGTTTTCGTGGGGTTTTAAGCGGAGATATGCATTTTCTGCGATAATCTTGGTGAGACATCTGTTAGAAGTATGAAAAATCATCAAGATCGCACTTTTCGAGCTATTTAATGCGATAAACACGTTATCTGGTGTTTTAACCACTCCACAGTGCGTTTGATATGCAGAACAGTAGATATCTTGGTTTTCGTGGGGTTTCAAGCTGAGATATGCATTTTCTGCGATAATCTTGTTGAGACTTCTGTCCGAAGTATGCTGAATCATCGAATCTCTCGTTTCGAGCTATTTAATGCGGAAACACGTTATCTGGTGTTTTCACCACTCCACAGTGCGTTGGATATGCAGAACAGTAGATATCTTGGTTTTCGTGGGGTTTCAAGCTGAGATATGCATTTTCTGCGATAATCTTGGTGAGACTTCTGTTAGAAGTATGCAGAATCATCGAGATCGCACTTTTCGAGCTATTTAATGCGAGAAACACGTTATCTGGTGTTTTCACCACTTCACAGTTGGTTTGATATGCAGAACCGGCGATATTTTGGTTCTCGTCGGGTTTCAAGCTGAGATATGCATTTTCTACGATAATCTTGGTGAAACATCTGTCCGAAGTATGCAGAAGCATCGAGAGCGCTCTTTTCGAGCTATTTAATGCGAGAAACACGTTATCTGGTGTTTTCACCACTCCACAGTGCATTTGATATGCAGAATAGTAGGTATCTTGGTTTTCGTGGGGTTTAAAGATGAGATATGCATTTTCTGCGATAATATTGGTGAGACTTCAGTCCGAAGTATGCAGAATCATCTAGATCGCTCTTTTCGAGCTACTTAATGCACGAAACATGTTTTCTGGTGTTTTCATCACTCCACAGTTCGTTTGATATGCAGAACAGGCGACATCTTGATTTTCGTGGTGTTTCCAGCTGAGATATGCATTTTCTGCGATAATCTTGGTGGGTCTTTTGTCAGAAGTATGCAGAATCATCTAGATCGCTCTTTTCGAGCTACTTAATGCACGAAACACGTTTTCTGGTGTTTTCACCACTCCACAGTGGGTTTGATATGCAGTACCAGCGACATCTTGGTTTTCGTGGGGTTTCAAGCTGAGATATGCATTTTCTGCGATAATCTTGGTGAGACTTCTGTCCGAAGTATGCTGAAACATCGAGATTGCTCTTTTCGAGCTAGTTAGTGCGAGAAACACGTTATCTGGTGTTTTCACCACTCCACAGTGCGTTTGATATGCAGAACAGGCGATATCTTGATTTTCGTGGTGTTTCCAGCTGAGATATGCATTTTCTGCGATAATCTTGGTGGGTCTTTTGTCAGAAGTATGCAGAATCATCTAGATCGCTCTTTTCGAGCTACTTAATGCACGAAACACGTTTTCTGGTGTTTTCACCACTCCACAGTACGTTTGACATGCAGAACCGGAGATATCTTTTTTTCGGTTGGGTTTCAAGATGTGATATGCATTTTCTACGATAATCTTGGTGAAACATCTGTCCGAAGTATGCAGAAACATCGAGAGCGCTCTTTTCGAGCTATTTAATGCGAGAAACTCGTTTTCTGGGGTTTTCACCACTCCACAGTGCGTTTGATATGCAGAACAGGCGATATCTTGGTTTTCGTGGGGTTTCAAGCAGAGATATGCATTTTCCGCGATAATCTTGGTGAGACTTCAGTCAGAAGTATGCAGAATCATCTAGATCGCTCTTTTCGAGCTACTTAATGCACGAAACACGTTTTCTGGTGTTTTCACCACTCCACAGTACGTTTGACATGCAGAACAGGAGATATCTTGGTTTCGGTCGGGATTCAAGCTGAGATATGCATTTTCTACGATAATCCTGGTGAGACTTCTGTCAGAAGTATGCAGAATCTTCGAGAACGTACTTTTCGAGCTACTTAATGCGCGAAACACGTTTTCTGGTGTTTTCACCACTCCACGGAACGCTTGATGTGCAGAACCGGAGATAACTCGGTTTTCGTCGGGTTTCAAGCTGAGATATGCATTTTCTACGATAATCTTGGTGAGACTTCTGTCCGAAGTATGCAGGATCTTAGAGAACGCTCTTTTCGAGCTATTTAATGCGAGAAACACGTTATCTGGTGTTTTCACCACTCCACAGTGCGTTTGATATGCAGTACCAGCGATATATTGGTTTTCGTGGGGTTTCAAGCTGAGATATGGATTTTTTACGATAATTTTTGTGAGACTTCTGTCCGAAGTATGCAGGATCTTCGAGAACGCTCTTTTCGAGCTATTTAATGGGAGAAACACGTTATCTGGTGTTTTCACCACTCCACAGTGCGTTTGATATGCAGTACCAGCGATATCTTGGTTTTCGTGGGGTTTCAAGCTGAGATATGCATTTTTTACGATAATCTTGGTGAGACTTCTGTCCGAAGTACGCAGAATCATCGAGATCGCACTATTCGTGCTATTTAATGCGAGAAACACGTTCGCTGGTTGTTTTCACCACTCCACAGTGCGTTTGATATGCAGAACCGGCAACAGCTTGATTTTCGTGAGGTTTCGAGCTGAGATATGCATTTTCTGCGATAATATTGGTGAGACTTCAGTCAGAAGTATGCAGAATCATCTAGATCGCTCTTTTCGAGCTACTTAATGCTCGAAACACGTTCTCTGGTGTTTTCACCACTCCACAGTACGTTTGACATGCACAACAGGAGATATCTTGGTTTCGGTCGGGTTTCAAGCTGAGATATGCATTTTCTACGATAATCTTGGTGAGACTTCTGTCAGAAGTATGCAGGATCTTAGAGAACGCTCTTTTCGAGCTATTTAATGCGAGAAACACGTTATCTGGTGTTTTCACCACTCCACAGTGCGTTTGATATGCAGTACCAGCGATATATTGGTTTTCGTGGGGTTTCAAGCTGAGATATGGATTTTTTACGATAATTTTTGTGAGACTTCTGTCCGAAGTATGCAGAAACATCGAGAGCGCTCTTTTCGAGCTATTTAATGCGAGAAACTCGTTTTCTGGGGTTTTCACCACTCCACAGTGCGTTTGATATGCAGAACCAGCGATATCTTAGTTTTCGTGGGGTTTCAAGCTGAGATATGCATTTTCTGCGATAATATTGGTGAGACTTCTGTCAGAAGTATGCAGGATCTTCGAGAACGCTCTTTTCGAGCTATTTAATGGGAGAAACACGTTATCTGGTGTTTTCACCACTCCACAGTGCGATTGATATGCAGTACCAGCGATATCTTGGTTTTCGTGGGGTTTCTAGCTGAGATATGCATTTTCTACGATAATCTTGGTGAGACTTCTGTCAGAAGTATGCAGAATCTTCGAGATCGCTCTTTTCGAGCTATTTAATGCGAGAAACACGTTATCTGGTGTTTTCACCACTCCACAGTGGGTTTGATATGCAGTACCAGCGACATCTTGGTTTTCGTGGGGTTTCAAGCTGAGATATGCATTTTCTGCGATAATCTTGGTGAGACTTCTGTCCGAAGTATGCTGAAACATCGAGATTGCTCTTTTCGAGCTAGTTAGTGCGAGAAACACGTTATCTGGTGTTTTCACCACTCCACAGTGCGTTTGATATGCAGAACAGGCGATATCTTGATTTTCGTGGTGTTTCCAGCTGAGATATGCATTTTCTGCGATAATCTTGGTGGGTCTTTTGTCAGAAGTATGCAGAATCATCTAGATCGCTCTTTTCGAGCTACTTAATGCACGAAACACGTTCTCTGGTGTTTTCACCACTCCACAGTACGTTTGACATGCAGAACCGGAGATATCTTTTTTTCGGTTGGGTTTCAAGATGTGATATGCATTTTCTACGATAATCTTGGTGAAACATCTGTCCGAAGTATGCAGAAACATCGAGAGCGCTCTTTTCGAGCTATTTAATGCGAGAAACTCGTTTTCTGGGGTTTTCACCACTCCACAGTGCGTTTGATATGCAGAACAGGCGATATCTTGGTTTTCGTGGGGTTTCAAGCAGAGATATGCATTTTCCGCGATAATCTTGGTGAGACTTCAGTCAGAAGTATGCAGAATCATCTAGATCGCTCTTTTCGAGCTACTTAATGCACGAAACACGTTTTCTGGTGTTTTCACCACTCCACAGTGCGTTTGATATGCAGAACCGGTGATATCTTGGTTTTTGTGGGGTTTCAAGCTGAGATATGCATCTTTTACGATAATCTTGGTGAGACTTCTGTCCGAAGTATGCTTAATCATCGAGATCGCTCGTTTCGAGCTATTTAATGCGAGAAACACGTTATCTGGTGTTTTCACCACTCCACAGTGCGTATGATATGCAGAACCGACGATACCTTGGTTTTCGTGGGGTTTCAAGCTCAGATATGCATTTTCTGCGATAATCTTGGTGAGACTTCTGTCCGAAGTATGCTTAATCATCGAGATCGCTCGTTTCGAACTATTTAATGCGAGAAACACGTTATCTGGTGTTTTCACCACTCCACAGTGCGTTTGATATGCAGTACCAGCGATATCTTGGTTTTCGTGGGGTTTCAAGCTGAGATATGCATTTTTTACGATAATCTTGGTGAGACTTCTGTCCGAAGTACGCAGATTCATCGAGATCGCACTATTCGTGCTATTTAATGCGAGAAACACGTTCGCTGGTTGTTTTCACCACTCCACAGTGCGTTTGATATGCAGAACCGGCAACATCTTGATTTTCGTGAGGTTTCGAGCTGAGATATGCATTTTCTGCGATAATATTGGTGAGACTTCAGTCAGAAGTATGCAGAATCATCTAGATCGCTCTTTTCGTGCTACTTAATGCACGAAACACGTTCTCTGGTGTTTTCACCACTCCACAGTACGTTTGACATGCACAACAGGAGATATGTTGGTTTCGGTCGGGTTTCAAGCTGAGATATGCATTTTCTACGATAATCTTGGTGAGACTTCTGTCAGAAGTATGCAGGATCTTAGAGAACGCTCTTTTCGAGCTATTTAATGCGAGAAACACGTTATCTGGTGTTTTCACCACTCCACAGTGCGTTTGATATGCAGTACCAGCGATATATTGGTTTTCGTGGGGTTTCAAGCTGAGATATGGATTTTTTACGATAATTTTTGTGAGACTTCTGTCCGAAGTATGCAGAAACATCGAGAGCGCTCTTTTCGAGCTATTTAATGCGAGAAACTCGTTTTCTGGGGTTTTCACCACTCCACAGTGCGTTTGATATGCAGAACCAGCGATATCTTGGTTTTCGTGGGGTTTCAAGCTGAGATATGCATTTTCTGCGATAATATTGGTGAGACTTCAGTCAGAAGTATGCAGAATCATCGAGGACGCTCTTTTCGAGCTATTTAATGCGAGAAACACGTTTTCTGGGGTTTCACCACTCCACAGTTCGTTGGATATGCAGAACAGTAGATGTCTTGGTTTTCGTGGGGATTCAAGCTGAGATATGCATTTTCTACGATAATCTTGGTGAGACTTCTGTCAGAAGTATGCAGGATCTTCGAGAACGCTCTTTTCGAGCTATTTAATGGGAGAAACACGTTATCTGGTGTTTTCACCACTCCACAGTGCGTTTGATATGCAGAACTGGCAATATTTTGGTTTTCGTCGGGTGTCAAGCTGGGATATGCATTTTCTGCGATAATATTGGTGAGACTTCAGTCAGAAGTATGCAGAATCATCTAGGACGCTCCTTTCGAGCTACTTAATGCACGAAACACGTTTTCTGGTGTTTTCACCACTCCACAGTAAGTTTGACATGCAGAACCGGAGATATCTTGGTTTCGGTCGAGTTTCAAGCTAAGATATGCATTTTCTACGATAATCCTGGTGAGACTTCTGTCAGAAGTATGCAGAATCTTCGAGAACGCTCTTTTCGAGCTACTTAATGCGCGAAACACGTTTTCTGGTGTTTTCACCACTCCACGGTACGTTTGATGTGCAGAACCGGAGATAACTCGGTTTTCGTCGGGTTTCAAGCTGAGATATGCATTTTCTGCGATAATCTTGGTGAGACTTCTGTCCGAAGTATGCTGAAACATCGAGATCGCTCTTTTCGAGCTAGTTAATGTGAGAGAAACCTTATCCGGTGTTTTCACCACACCACAGTGCATTTGATATGCAGAACCGGCGATATCTTGGTTTTCGTGGGGTTTCAAGCTGAAATATGCATTTTCTGCGATAATCTTGGTGAGACTTCTGTCCGAAGTATGCTGAATCATCGAGATAGCTCTATTCGAGCTAGTTAGTGCGAGAAACACGTTATCTGGTGTTTTCACCACTCCACAGTGCGTTTGATATGCAGAACAGTAGATATCTTGGTTTTCGTGGGGTTTCAAGCTAAGATATGCATTTTCTGCGATAATCTTGTTGAGACTTCTGTCCGAAGTATGCAGAATCATCGAGATCGCTCGTTTCGTGCTACTTAATGCGAGAAACACGTTATCTGGTGTTTTCTCCACTCCACAGTGCGTTTGATATGCAGAACGGGCAACATCTTGATTTTCGTGAGGTTTCGAGCTGAGATATGCATTTTCTGCGATAATATTGGTGAGACTTCAGTCAGAAGTATGCAGAATCATCTAGATCGCTCTTTTCGAGCTACTTAATGCACGAAACACGTTTTCTGGTGTTTTCACCACTCCACAGTACGTTTGACATGCACAACAGGAGATATCTTGGTTTCGGTCGGGTTTCAAGCTGAGATATGCATTTTCTACGATAATCCTGGTGAGACTTCTGTCAGAAGTATGCAGAATCTTCGAGGACGCTCTTTTCGAGCTATTTAATGCGAGAAACACGTTTTCTGGGGTTTTCACCACTCCACAGTTCGTTGGATATGCAGAACAGTAGATGTCTTGGTTTTCGTGGGGATTCAAGCTGAGATATGCATTTTCTACGATAATCTTGGTGAGACTTCTGTCAGAAGTATGCAGGATCTTCGAGAACGCTCTTTTCGAGCTATTTAATGGGAGAAACACGTTATCTGGTGTTTTCACCACTCCACAGTGCGTTTGATATGCAGTACCAGCGATATCTTGGTTTTCGTGGGGTTTCAAGCTGAGATATGTATTTTCTACGATAATCTTGGTGAGACTTCTGTCAGAAGTATGCAGAATCTTCGAGATCGCTCTTTTCGAGCTATTTAATGCGAGAAACAGGTTATCTGGTGTTTTCACCATTCCACAGTGCGTTTGATATGCAGAACAGTAGATATCTTGGTTTTCGTGGGGTTTCAAGCTAAGATATGCATTTTCTGCGATAATCTTGTTGAGACTTCTGTCAGTAGTATGCAGGATCTTAGAGAACGCTCTTTTCGAGCTATTTAATGCGAGAAACACGTTATCTGGTGTTTTCACCACTCCACAGTGCGTTTGATATGCAGTACCAGCGATATATTGGTTTTCGTGGGGTTTCAAGCTGAGATATGGATTTTTTACGATAATTTTTGTGAGACTTCTGCCCGAAGTATGCAGAAACATCGAGAGCGCTCTTTTCGAGCTATTTAATGCGAGAAACTCGTTTTCTGGGGTTTTCACCACTCCACAGTGCGTTTGATATGCAGAACCAGCGATATCTTGGTTTTCGTGGGGTTTCAAGCTGAGATATGCATTTTCTGCGATAATATTGGTGAGACTTCTGTCAGAAGTATGCAGGATCTTCGAGAACGCTCTTTTCGAGCTATTTAATGGGAGAAACACGTTATCTGGTGTTTTCACCACTCCACAGTGCGTTTGATATGCAGTACCAGCGATATCTTGGTTTTCGTGGGGTTTCAAGCTGAGATATGCATTTTCTACGATAATCTTGGTGAGACTTCTGTCAGAAGTATGCAGAATCTTCGAGATCGCTCTTTTCGAGCTATTTAATGCGAGAAACACGTTATCTGGTGTTTTCACCACTCCACAGTGGGTTTGATATGCAGTACCAGCGACATCTTGGTTTTCGTGGGGTTTCAAGCTGAGATATGCATTTTCTGCGATAATCTTGGTGAGACTTCTGTCCGAAGTATGCTGAAACATCGAGATTGCTCTTTTCGAGCTAGTTAGTGCGAGAAACACGTTATCTGTTGTTTTCACCACTCCACAGTGCGTTTGATATGCAGAACAGGCGATATCTTGGTTTTCGTGGGGTTTCAAGCAGAGATATGCATTTTCCGCGATAATCTTGGTGAGACTTCAGTCAGAAGTATGCAGAATCATCTAGATCGCTCTTTTCGAGCTACTTAATGCACGAAACACGTTTTCTGGTGTTTTCACCACTCCACAGTGCGTTTGATATGCAGAACCGGTGATATCTTGGTTTTTGTGGGGTTTCAAGCTGAGATATGCATCTTTTACGATAATCTTGGTGAGACTTCTGTCCGAAGTATGCTTAATCATCGAGATCGCTCGTTTCGAGCTATTTAATGCGAGAAACACGTTATCT
Organism: Anthophora plumipes; assembly: GCA_951804975.1. Taxonomy (NCBI): domain Eukaryota; kingdom Metazoa; phylum Arthropoda; class Insecta; order Hymenoptera; family Apidae; genus Anthophora; species Anthophora plumipes. The sequence goes on from CATORF010000448.1 coordinate 1,564,658, forward strand.
GGTGTTTTCACCACTCCACAGTGCGTATGATATGCAGAACCGACGATACCTTGGTTTTCGTGGGGTTTCAAGCTCAGATATGCATTTTCTGCGATAATCTTGGTGAGACTTCTGTCCGAAGTATGCTTAATCATCGAGATCGCTCGTTTCGACCTATTTAATGCGAGAAACACGTTATCTGGTGTTTTCACCACTCCACAGTGCGTTTGATATGCAGTACCAGCGATATCTTGGTTTTCGTGGGGTTTCAAGCTGAGATATGCATTTTTTACGATAATCTTGGTGAGACTTCTGTCCGAAGTACGCAGAATCATCGAGATCGCACTATTCGTGCTATTTAATGCGAGAAACACGTTCGCTGGTTGTTTTCACCACTCCACAGTGCGTTTGATATGCAGAACCGGCAACATCTTGATTTTCGTGAGGTTTCGAGCTGAGATATGCATTTTCTGAGATAATATTGGTGAGACTTCAGTCAGAAGTATGCAGAATCATCTAGATCGCTCTTTTCGTGCTACTTAATGCACGAAACACGTTCTCTGGTGTTTTCACCACTCCACAGTACGTTTGACATGCACAACAGGAGATATCTTGGTTTCGGTCGGGTTTCAAGCTGAGATATGCATTTTCTACGATAATCTTGGTGAGACTTCTGTCAGAAGTATTCAGGATCTTAGAGAACGCTCTTTTCGAGCTATTTAATGCGAGAAACACGTTATCTGGTGTTTTCACCACTCCACAGTGCGTTTGATATGCAGTACCAGCGATATATTGGTTTTCGTGGGGTTTCAAGCTGAGATATGGATTTTTTACGATAATTTTTGTGAGACTTCTGTCCGAAGTATGCAGTAACATCGACAGCGCTCTTTTCGAGCTATTTAATGCGAGAAACTCGTTTTCTGGGGTTTTCACCACTCCACAGTGCGTTTGATATGCAGAACCAGCGATATCTTGGTTTTCGTGGGGTTTCAAGCTGAGATATGCATTTTCTGCGATAATGTTTGTGAGACTTCAGTCAGAAGTATGCAGAATCATCGAGGACGCTCTTTTCGAGCTATTTAATGCGAGAAACGCGTTTTCTGGGGTTTCACCACTCCACAGTTCGTTGGATATGCAGAACAGTAGATGTCTTGGTTTTCGTGGGGATTCAAGCTGAGATATGCATTTTCTACGATAATCTTGGTGAGACTTCTGTCAGAAGTATGCAGGATCTTAGAGAACGCTCTATTCGAGCTACTTAATGCACGAAACACGTTTTCTGGTGTTTTCACCACTCCACAGTACGTTTGACATGCACAACAGGAGATATCTTGGTTTCGGTCGGGTTTCAAGCTGAGATATGCATTTTCTACGATAATCCTGGTGAGAGTTCTGTCAGAAGTATGCAGAATCTTCGAGGACGCTCTTTTCGAGCTATTTAATGCGAGAAACACGTTTTCTGGGGTTTTCACCACTCCACAGTTCGTTGGATATGCAGAACAGCAGATGTCTTGGTTTTCGTGGGGATTCAAGCTGAGATATGCATTTTCTACGATAATCTTGGTGAGACTTCTGTCAGAAGTGTGCAGGATCTTCGAGAACACTCTTTTCTAGCTATTTAATGGGAGAAACACGTTATCTGGTGTTTTCACCACTCCACAGTGCGTTTGATATGCAGAACTGGCAATATTTTGGTTTTCGTCGGGTGTCAAGCTGGGATATGCATTTTCTGCGATAATATTGGTGAGACTTCAGTCAGAAGTATGCAGAATCATCTAGGACGCTCCTTTCGAGCTACTTAATGCACGAAACACGTTTTCTGGTGTTTTCACCACTCCACAGTAAGTTTGACATGCAGAACCGGAGATATCTTGGTTTCGGTCGAGTTTCAAGCTAAGATATGCATTTTCTACGATAATCCTGGTGAGACTTCTGTCAGAAGTATGCAGAATCTTCGAGAACGCTCTTTTCGAGCTACTTAATGCGCGAAACACGTTTTCTGGTGTTTTCACCACTCCACGGTACGTTTGATGTGCAGAACCGGAGATAACTCGGTTTTCGTCGGGTTTCAAGCTGAGATATGCATTTTCTACGATAATCTTGGTGAGACTTCTGTCAGAAGTATGCAGGATCTTCGAGAACGCTCTTTTCGAGCTATTTAATGCGAGAAACACGTTATCTGGTATTTTCACCACTCCACAGTGTGTATCATATGCAGAACCGGCAATATCTTGGTTTTCGTGGGGTTTCAAGCTGAGATATGCATTTTCTGCGATAATCTTGGTGAGACTTCTGTCCGAAGTATGCTGAAACATCGAGATCGCTCTTTTCGAGCTAGTTAATGTGAGAGAAACCTTATCCGGTGTTTTCACCACACCACAGTGCATTTGATATGCAGAACCGGCGATATCTTGGTTTTCGTGGGGTTTCAAGCTGAAATATGCATTTTCTGCGATAATCTTGGTGAGACTTCTGTCCGAAGTATGCTGAATCATCGAGATAGCTCTATTCGAGCTAGTTAGTGCGAGAAACACGTTATCTGGTGTTTTCACCACTCCACAGTGCGTTTGATATGCAGAACAGTAGATATCTTGGTTTTCGTGGGGTTTCAAGCTAAGATATGCATTTTCTGCGATAATATTGGTGAGACTTCAGTCAGAAGTATGCAGAATCATCTAGATCGCTCTTTTCGAGCTACTTAATGCACGAAACACGTTTTCTGGTGTTTTCACCACTCCACAGTACGTTTGACATGCACAACAGGAGATATCTTGGTTTCGGTCGGGTTTCAAGCTGAGATATGCATTTTCTACGATAATCCTGGTGAGACTTCTGTCAGAAGTATGCAGAATCTTCGAGGACGCTCTTTTCGAGCTATTTAATGCGAGAAACACGTTTTCTGGGGTTTTCACCACTCCACAGTTCGTTGGATATGCAGAACAGTAGATGTCTTGGTTTTCGTGGGGATTCAAGCTGAGATATGCATTTTCTACGATAATCTTGGTGAGACTTCTGTAAGAAGTATGCAGTATCTTCGAGAACGATCTTTTCGAGCTATTTAATGGGAGAAACACGTTATCTGGTGTTTTCACCACTCCACAGTGCGTTTGATATGCAGTACCAGCGATATCTTGGTTTTCGTGGGGTTTCAAGCTGAGATATGTATTTTCTACGATAATCTTGGTGAGACTTCTGTCAGAAGTATGCAGAATCTTCGAGATCGCTCTTTTCGAGCTATTTAATGCGAGAAACAGGTTATATAGTGTTTTCACCACTCCACAGTGGGTTTGATATGCAGTACCAGCGACATCTTGGTTTTCGTGGGGTTTCAAGCTGAGATATGCATTTTCTGCGATAATCTTGGTGAGACTTCTGTCCGAAGTATGCTGAAACATCGAGATTGCTCTTTTCGAGCTAGTTAGTGCGAGAAACACGTTATCTGGTGTTTTCACCACTCCACAGTGCGTTTGATATGCAGAACAGGCGATATCTTGATTTTCGTGGTGTTTCCAGCTGAGATATGCATTTTCTGCGATAATCTTGGTGGGTCTTTTGTCAGAAGTATGCAGAATCATCTAGATCGCTCTATTCGAGCTACTTAATGCACGAAACACGTTTTCTGGTGTTTTCACCACTCCACAGTACGTTTGACATGCAGAACCGGAGATATCTTTTTTTCGGTTGGGTTTCAAGATGTGATATGCATTTTCTACGATAATCTTGGTGAAACATCTGTCCGAAGTATGCTGAAACATCGAGATTGCTCTTTTCGAGCTAGTTAGTGCGAGAAACACGTTATCTGGTGTTTTCACCACTCCACAGTGCGTTTGATATGCAGAACAGGCGATATCTTGATTTTCGTGGTGTTTCCAGCTGAGATATGCATTTTCTGCGATAATCTTGGTGGGTCTTTTGTCAGAAGTATGCAGAATCATCTAGATCGCTCTATTCGAGCTACTTAATGCACGAAACACGTTTTCTGGTGTTTTCACCACTCCACAGTACGTTTGACATGCAGAACAGGAGATATCTTGGTTTCGGTCGGGATTCAAGCTGAGATATGCATTTTCTACGATAATCCTGGTGAGACTTCTGGCAGAAGTATGCACAATCTTCGAGAACGTACTTTTCGAGCTACTTAATGCGCGAAACACGTTTTCTGGTGTTTTCACCACTCCACGGAACGTTTGATGTGCAGAACCGGAAATAACTCGGTTTTCGTCGTGTTTCAAGCTGAGATATGCATTTTCTACGATAATCTTGGTGAGACTTCTGTCAGAAGTATGCAGGATCTTAGAGAACGCTCTTTTCGAGCTATTTAATGCGAGAAACACGTTATCTGGTGTTTTCACCACTCCACAGTGCGTTTGATATGCAGAACCGGCAACATCTTGATTTTCGTGAGGTTTCGAGCTGAGATATGCATTTTCTGCGATAATATTGGTGAGACTTCAGTCAGAAGTATGCAGAATCATCTAGATCGCTCTTTTCGAGCTACTTAATGCACGAAACACGTTCTCTGGTGTTTTCACCACTCCACAGTACGTTTGACATGCACAACAGGAGATATCTTGGTTTCGGTCGGGTTTCAAGCTGAGATATGCATTTTCTACGATAATCTTGGTGAGACTTCTGTCAGAAGTATGCAGGATCTTAGAGAACGCTCTTTTCGAGCTATTTAATGCGAGAAACACGTTATCTGGTGTTTTCACCACTCCACAGTGCGTTTGATATGCAGTACCAGCGATATCTTGGTTTTCGTGGGGTTTCAAGCTGAGATATGGATTTTTTACGATAATTTTTGTGAGACTTCTGTCCGAAGTATGCAGAAACATCGAGAGCGCTCTTTTCGAGCTATTTAATGCGAGAAACTCGTTTTCTGGGGTTTTCACCACTCCACAGTGCGTTTGATATGCAGAACCAGCGATATCTTGGTTTTCGTGGGGTTTCAAGCTGAGATATGCATTTTCTGCGATAATATTGGTGAGACTTCAGTCAGAAGTATGCAGGATATTAGAAAACGCTCTTTTCGAGCTACTTAATGCACGAAACACGTTTTCTGGTGTTTTCACCACTCCACAGTACGTTTGACATGCACAACAGGAGATATCTTGGTTTCGGTCGGGTTTCAAGCTGAGATATGCATTTTCTACGATAATCCTGGTGAGAGTTCTGTCAGAAGTATGCAGAATCTTCGAGGACGCTCTTTTCGAGCTATTTAATGCGAGAAACACGTTTTCTGGGGTTTTCACCACTCCACAGTTCGTTGGATATGCAGAACAGTAGATGTCTTGGTTTTCGTGGGGATTCAAGCTGAGATATGCATTTTCTACGATAATCTTGGTGAGACTTCTGTCAGAAGTATGCAGGATCTTCGAGAACGCTCTTTTCGAGCTATTTAATGGGAGAAACACGTTATCTGGTGTTTTCACCACTCCACAGTGCGTTTGATATGCAGAACTGGCAATATTTTGGTTTTCGTCGGGTGTCAAGCTGGGACATGCATTTTCTGCGATAATATTGGTCAGACTTCAGTCAGAAGTATGCAGAATCATCTAGGACGCTCCTTTCGAGCTACTTAATGCACGAAACACGTTTTCTGGTGTTTTCACCACTCCACAGTAAGTTTGACATGCAGAACCGGAGATATCTTGGTTTCGGTCGAGTTTCAAGCTAAGATATGCATTTTCTACGATAATCCTGGTGAGACTTCTGTCAGAAGTATGCAGAATCTTCGAGAACGCTCTTTTCGAGCTACTTAATGCGCGAAACACGTTTTCTGGTGTTTTCACCACTCCACGGTACGTTTGATGTGCAGAACCGGAGATAACTCGGTTTTCGTCGGGTTTCAAGCTGAGATATGCATTTTCTACGATAATCTTGGTGAGACTTCTGTCAGAAGTATGCAGGATCTTCGAGAACGCTCTTTTCGAGCTATTCAATGCGAGAAACACGTTATCTGGTGTTTTCACCACTCCACAGTGCGTATCATATGCAGAACCGGCGATATCTTGGTTTTCGTGGGGTTTCAAGATGAGATATGCATTTTCTGCGATAATCTTGGTGAGACTTCTGTCCGAAGTATGCTGAAACATCGAGATCGCTCTTTTCGAGCTAGTTAATGTGAGAGAAACCTTATCCGGTGTTTTCACCACACCACAGTGCATTTGATATGCAGAACCGGCGATATCTTGGTTTTCGTGGGGTTTCAAGCTGAAATATGCATTTTCTGCGATAATCTTGGTGAGACTTCTGTCCGAAGTATGCTGAATCATCGAGATCGCTCTATTCGAGCTGGTTAGTGCGAGAAACACGTTATCTGGTGTTTTCACCACTCCACAGTGCGTTTGATATGCAGAACAGTAGATATCTTGGTTTTCGTGGGGTTTCAAGCTGAGATATGCATTTTCTGCGATAATCTTGTTGAGACTTCTGTCCGAAGTATGCAGAATCATCGAGATCGCTCGTTTCGAGCTACTTAATGCGAGAAACACGTTATCTGGTGTTTTCTCCACTCCACAGTGCGTTTGATATGCAGAACGGGCAACATCTTGATTTTCGTGAGGTTTCGAGCTGAGATATGCATTTTCTGCGATAATATTGGTGAGACTTCAGTCAGAAGTATGCAGAATCATCTAGATCGCTCTTTTCGAGCTACTTAATGCACGAAACACGTTATCTGGTGTTTTCACCACTCCACAGTACGTTTGACATGCAGAGCAGGAGATATCTTGGTTTCGGCCTGGTTTCAAGCTGAGATATGCATTTTCTGCGATAATCCTGGCGAGACTTCTGTCAGAAGTATGCAGGATCTTCGAGAACGCTCTTTTCGAGCTATTTAATGCGCGAAACACGTTAGCTGGTGTTTTCACCACTCCACGGTACGTTTGATGTGCAGAACCGGAGATAACTCGGTTTTCGTCGGGTTTCAAGCTGAGATATGCATTTTCTACGATAATCTTGGTGAGACTTCTGTCAGAAGTATGCAGAAACATCGAGAGCGCTCTTTTCGAGCTATTTAATGCGAGAAACTCGTTTTCTGGGGATTTTCACCACTCCACAGTGCGTTTGATATGCAGAACAGTAGATATCTTGGTTTTCGTCGGGTTTCAAGCTGAGATATGCATTTTCTACGATAATCTTGGTGAGACTTCTGTCAGAAGTATGCAGGATCTTAGAGAACGCTCTTTTCGAGCTATTTAATGCGAGAAACACGTTATCTGGTGTTTTCACCACTCCACAGTGCGTTTGATATGCAGTACCAGCGATATTTTGGTTTTCGTGGGGTTTCAAGCTGAGATATGCATTTTTTACGATAATCTTGGTGAGACTTCTGTCCGAAGTACGCAGAATCATCGAGATCGCACTATTCGTGCTATTTAATTCGAGAAACACGTTCGCTGGTTGTTTTCACCACTCCACAGTGCGTTTGATATGCAGAACCGGCAACATCTTGATTTTCGTGAGGTTTCGAGCTGAGATATGCATTTTCTGCGATAATATTGGTGAGACTTCAGTCAGAAGTTTGCAGAATCATCTAGATCGCTCTTTTCGAGCTACTTAATGCACGAAACACGTTCTCTGGTGTTTTCACCACTCCACAGTACGTTTGACATGCACAACAGGAGATATCTTGGTTTCGGTCGGGTTTCAAGCTGAGATATGCATTTTCTACGATAATCTTGGTGAGACTTCTGTCAGAAGTATGCAGGATCTTAGAGAACGCTCTTTTCGAGCTATTTAATGCGAGAAACACGTTATCTGGTGTTTTCACCACTCCACAGTGCGTTTGATATGCAGTACCAGCGATATCTTGGTTTTCGTGGGGTTTCAAGCTGAGATATGGATTTTTTACGATAATTTTTGTGAGACTTCTGTCCGAAGTATGCAGAAACATCGAGAGCGCTCTTTTCGAGCTATTTAATGCGAGAAACTCGTTTTCTGGGGTTTTCACCACTCCACAGTGCGTTTGATATGCAGAACCAGCGATACCTTGGTTTTCGTGGGGTTTCAAGCTGAGATATGCATTTTCTGCGATAATATTGGTGAGTCTTCAGTCAGAAGTATGCAGGATATTAGAGAACGCTCTTTTCGAGCTACTTAATGCACGAAACACGTTTTCTGGTGTTTTCACCACTCCACAGTACGTTTGACATGCACAACAGGAGATATCTTGGTTTCGGTCGGGTTTCAAGCTGAGATATGCATTTTCTACGATAATCCTGGTGAGAGTTCTGTCAGAAGTATGCAGAATCTTCGAGGACGCTCTTTTCGAGCTATTTAATGCGAGAAACACGTTTTCTGGGGTTTTCACCACTCCACAGTGCGTTTGATATGCAGTACCAGCGATATTTTGGTTTTCGTGGGGTTTCAAGCTGAGATATGCATTTTTTACGATAATCTTGGTGAGACTTCTGTCCGAAGTACGCAGAATCATCGAGATCGCACTATTCGTGCTATTTAATTCGAGAAACACGTTCGCTGGTTGTTTTCACCACTCCACAGTGCGTTTGATATGCAGAACCGGCAACATCTTGATTTTCGTGAGGTTTCGAGCTGAGATATGCATTTTCTGCGATAATATTGGTGAGACTTCAGTCAGAAGTTTGCAGAATCATCTAGATCGCTCTTTTCGAGCTACTTAATGCACGAAACACGTTCTCTGGTGTTTTCACCACTCCACAGTACGTTTGACATGCACAACAGGAGATATCTTGGTTTCGGTCGGGTTTCAAGCTGAGATATGCATTTTCTACGATAATCTTGGTGAGACTTCTGTCAGAAGTATGCAGGATCTTAGAGAACGCTCTTTTCGAGCTATTTAATGCGAGAAACACGTTATCTGGTGTTTTCACCACTCCACAGTGCGTTTGATATGCAGTACCAGCGATATCTTGGTTTTCGTGGGGTTTCAAGCTGAGATATGGATTTTTTACGATAATTTTTGTGAGACTTCTGTCCGAAGTATGCAGAAACATCGAGAGCGCTCTTTTCGAGCTATTTAATGCGAGAAACTCGTTTTCTGGGGTTTTCACCACTCCACAGTGCGTTTGATATGCAGAACCAGCGATACCTTGGTTTTCGTGGGGTTTCAAGCTGAGATATGCATTTTCTGCGATAATATTGGTGAGTCTTCAGTCAGAAGTATGCAGGATATTAGAGAACGCTCTTTTCGAGCTACTTAATGCACGAAACACGTTTTCTGGTGTTTTCACCACTCCACAGTACGTTTGACATGCACAACAGGAGATATCTTGGTTTCGGTCGGGTTTCAAGCTGAGATATGCATTTTCTACGATAATCCTGGTGAGAGTTCTGTCAGAAGTATGCAGAATCTTCGAGGACGCTCTTTTCGAGCTATTTAATGCGAGAAACACGTTTTCTGGGGTTTTCACCACTCCACAGTTCGTTGGATATGCAGAACAGTAGGTGTCTTGGTTTTCGTGGGAATTCAAGCTGAGATATGCATTTTCTACGATAATCTTGGTGAGACTTCTGTCAGAAGTATGCAGGATCTTCGAGAACGCTCTTTTCGAGCTATTTAATGGGAGAAACACGTTATCTGGTGTTTTCACCACTCCACAGTGCGTTTGATATGCAGAACTGGCAATATTTTGGTTTTCGTCGGGTGTCAAGCTGGGACATGCATTTTCTGCGATAATATTGGTGAGACTTCAGTCAGAAGTATGCAGAATCATCTAGGACGCTCCTTTCGAGCTACTTAATGCACGAAACACGTTTTCTGGTGTTTTCACCACTCCACAGTAAGTTTGACATGCAGAACCGGAGATATCTTGGTTTCGGTCGAGTTTCAAGCTAAGATATGTATTTTCTACGATAATCCTGGAGAGACTTCTGTCAGAAGTATGCAGAATCTTCGAGAACGCTCTTTTCGAGCTACTTAATGCGCGAAACACGTTTTCTGGTGTTTTCACCACTCCACGGTACGTTTGATGTGCAGAACCGGAGATAACTCGGTTTTCGTCGGGTTTCAAGCTGAGATATGCATTTTCTACGATAATCTTGGTGAGACTTCTGTCAGAAGTATGCAGGATCTTCGAGAACGCTCTTTTCGAGCTATTTAATGCGAGAAACACGTTATCTGGTGTTTTCACCACTCCACAGTGCGTATCATATGCAGAACCGGCGATATCTTGGTTTTCGTGGGGTTTCAAGCTGAGATATGCATTTTCTGCGATAATCTTGGTGAGACTTCTGTCCGAAGTATGCTGAAACATCGAGATCGCTCTTTTCGAGCTAGTTAATGTGAGAGAAACCTTATCCGGTGTTTTCACCACACCACAGTGCATTTGATATGCAGAACCGGCGATATCTTGGTTTTCGTGGGGTTTCAAGCTGAAATATGCATTTTCTGCGATAATCTTGGTGAGACTTCTGTCCGAAGTATGCTGAATCATCGAGATCGCTCTATTCGAGCTAGTTAGTGCGAGAAACACGTTATCTGGTGTTTTCACCACTCCACAGTGCGTTTGATATGCAGAACAGTAGATATCTTGGTTTTCGTGGGGTTTCAAGCTGAGATATGCATTTTCTGCGATAATCTTGTTGAGACTTCTGTCCGAAGTATGCAGAATCATCGAGATCGCTCGTTTCGAGCTACTTAATGCGAGAAACACGTTATCTGGTGTTTTCTCCACTCCGCAGTGCGTTTGATATGCAGAACGGGCAACATCTTGACTTTCGTGAGGTTTCGAGCTGAGATATGCATTTTCTGCGATAATATTGGTGAGACTTCAGTCAGAAGTATGCAGAATCATCTAGATCGCTCTTTTCGAGCTACTTAATGCACGAAACACGTTATCTGGTGTTTTCACCACTCCACAGTACGTTTGACATGCAGAACAGGAGATATCTTGGTTTCGGTCTGGTTTCAAGCTGAGATATGCATTTTCTGCGATAATCCTGGCGAGACTTCTGTCAGAAGTATGCAGGATCATCGAGAACGCTCTTTTCGAGCTATTTAATGCGCGAAACACGTTAGCTGGTGTTTTCACCACTCCACGGTACGTTTGATGTGCAGAACCGGAGATAACTCGGTTTTCGTCGGGTTTCAAGATGAGATATGCATTTTCTACGATAATCTTGGTGAGACTTCTGTCAGAAGTATGCAGAAACATCGAGAGCGGTCTTTTCGAGCTATTTAATGCGAGAAACTCGTTTTCTGGGGTTTTCACCACTCCACAGTGCGTTTGATATGCAGAACCAGCGATATCTTGGTTTTCGTGGGGTTTCAAGCTGAGATATGCATTTTCTGCGATAATATTGGTGAGACTTCAGTCAGAAGTATGCAGGATCTTAGAGAACGCTCTTTTCGAGCTACTTAATGCACGAAACACGTTTTCTGGTGTTTTCACCACTCCACAGTACGTTTGACATGCACAACAGGAGATATCTTGGTTTCGGTCGGGTTTCAAGCTGAGATATGCATTTTCTACGATAATCCTGGTGAGAGTTCTGTCAGAAGTATGCAGAATCTTCGAGGACGCTCTTTTCGAGCTATTTAATGCGAGAAACACGTTTTCTGGGGTTTTCACCACTCCACAGTTCGTTGGATATGCAGAATCGGAGATATCTTGGTTTTCGTGGGGTTTCAAGCTGAGATATGCATTTTCTACGATAATCCTGGTGAGACTTCTGTCAGAAGTATGCAGAATCTTCGAGAACGCTCTTTTCGAGCTACTTAATGCGCGAAACACGTTTTCTGGTGTTTTCACCACTCCACGGTACGTTTGATGTGCAGAACCGGAGATAACACGGTTTTCGTCGGGTTTCAAGCTGAGATATGCATTTTCTACGACAAGCTTGGTGAGACTTCTGTCAGAAGTATGCAGGATCATCGAGAACGCTCTTCTCGAGCTATTTAATGCGAGAAACACGTTATCTGGTGTTTTCACCACTCCACAGTGCGTTTGGTATGCAGTACCAGCGATATCTTGGTTTCGGTCGGGTTTCAAGCTGAGATATGCATTTTCTACGATAATCCTGGTGAGACTTCTGTCAGAAGTATGCAGAATCTTCGAGAACGCTCGCTTCGAGCTACTTAATGTGCGAAACACGTTTTCTGGTGTTTTCACCACTCCACGGTACGTTTGATGTGCAGAACCGGAGATAACTCGGTTTTCGTCGGGTTTCAAGCTGAGATATGCATTTTCTACGATAATCTTGGTGAGACTTCTGTCAGAAGTATGCAGGATCTTCGAGAACTCTCTTCTCGAGCTATTTAATGCGAGAAACACGTTATCTGGTGTTTTCACAACTCCACAGTGCGTTTGATATGCAGTACCAGCGATATCTTGGTTTTCGTGGGGTTTCAAGCTGAGACCTGCATTTTTTACGATAATCTTGGTGAGACTTCTGTCCAAAGTATGCAGAGTCATCGAGATCGCACTATTCGAGCTATTTAATGCGAGAAACACGTTCTATGTTTGTTTTCACCACTCCACAGTGCGTTTTATATGCAGAACGGGCAACATCTTGATTTTCGTGAGGTTTCGAGCTGAGATATGCATTTTCTGCGATAATATTGGCGAGACTTCAGTCAGAAGTATGCAGAATCATCTAGATCGCTCCTTTCGAGCTACTTAATGCACGAAACACGTTATCTGGTGTTTTCACCACTCCACAGTACGTTTGACATGCAGAACAGGAGATATCTTGGTTTCGGTCGGGTTTCAAGCTGAGATATGCATTTTCTGCGATAATCCTGGTGAGACTTCTGTTAGAAGTATGCAGAATCTTCGAGAACGCTCTTTTCGAGCTACTTAATGCGCGAAACACGTTTTCTGGGGTTTTCACCACTCCACGGTACGTTTGATGTGCAGAACCGGAGATAACTCGGTTTTCGTCGTGTTTCAAGCTGAGATATGTATTTTCTACGATAATCTTGGTGAGACTTCTGTCAGAAGTATGCAGGATCATCTAGATCGCTCTTTTCGAGCTACTTAATGCACGAAACACGTTTTCTGGTGTTTTCACCACACCACAGTACGTTCGACATGCAGAACCGTAGATATCTTGGTTTCGGTCGGGTTTCAAGCTGAGATATGCATTTCCTGCGATAATCTTGGTGAGACTTCTGTCCGAAGTATGCTGAATCATCTAGATCGCTCTGTTCGAGCTACTTAATGCACGAAACACGTTTTCTGGTGTTTTCACCACTCCACAGTACGTTTGACATGCAGAACCGGAGATATCTTGGTTTCGGTCGGGTTTCAAGCTGAGATATGCATTTTCTACGATAATCCTGGTGAGACTTCTGTCAGAAGTATGCAGAATCTTCGAGAACGCTCTTTTCGAGCTACTTAATGCGCGAAACACGTTTTCTGGTGTTTTCACCACTCCACGGTACGTTTGATGTGCAGAACCGGAGATAACACGGTTTTCGTCGGGTTTCAAGCTGAGATATGCATTTTCTACGACAAGCTTGGTGAGACTTCTGTCAGAAGTATGCAGGATCTTCGAGAACGCTCTTCTCGAGCTATTTAATGCGAGAAACACGTTATCTGGTGTTTTCACCACTCCACAGTGCGTTTGGTATGCAGTACCAGCGATATCTTGGTTTCGGTCGGGTTTCAAGCTGAGATATGCATTTTCTACGATAATCCTGGTGAGACTTCTGTCAGAAGTATGCAGAATCTTCGAGAACGCTCGCTTCGAGCTGTTTAATGCGAGAAACTCATTTTCTGGGGTTTTCACCACTCCACAGTTCGTTGGATATGCAGAACCGGAGATATCTTGGTTTTCGTCGGGTTTCAAGCTGAGATATGCATTTTCTACGATAATCTTGGTGAGACTTCTGTCAGAAGTATGCAGGATCTTCGAGAACTCTCTTCTCGAGCTATTTAATGCGAGAAACACGTTATCTGGTGTTTTCACAACTCCACAGTGCGTTTGATATGCAGTACCAGCGATATCTTGGTTTTCGTGGGGTTTCAAGCTGAGACCTGCATTTTTTACGATAATCTTGGTGAGACTTCTGTCCAAAGTATGCAGAGTCATCGAGATCGCACTATTCGAGCTATTTAATGCGAGAAACACGTTCTATGTTTGTTTTCACCACTCCACAGTGCGTTTTATATGCAGAACGGGCAACATCTTGATTTTCGTGAGGTTTCGATCTGAGATATGCATTTTCTGCGATAATATTGGCGAGACTTCAGTCAGAAGTATGCAGAATCATCTAGATCGCTCCTTTCGAGCTACTTAATGCACGAAACACGTTATCTGGTGTTTTCACCACTCCACAGTACGTTTGACATGCAGAACAGCAGATATCTTGGTTTCGGTCGGGTTTCAAGCTGAGATATGCATTTTCTGCGATAATCCTGGTGAGACTTCTGTTAGAAGTATGCAGAATCTTCGAGAACGCTCTTTTCGAGCTACTTAATGCGCGTAACACGTTTTCTGGGGTTTTCACCACTCCACGGTACGTTTGATGTGCAGAACCGGAGATAACTCGGTTTTCGTCGTGTTTCAAGCTGAGATATGTATTTTCTACGATAATCTTGGTGAGACTTCTGTCAGAAGTATGCAGGATCATCTAGATCGCTCTTTTCGAGCTACTTAATGCACGAAACACGTTTTCTGGTGTTTTCACCACACCACAGTACGTTCGACATGCAGAACCGTAGATATCTTGGTTTCGGTCGGGTTTCAAGCTGAGATATGCATTTCCTGCGATAATCTTGGTGAGACTTCTGTCCGAAGTATGCTGAATCATCTAGATCGCTCTGTTCGAGCTACTTAATGCACGAAACACGTTTTCTGGTGTTTTCACCACTCCACAGTACGTTTGACATGCAGAACCGGAGATATCTTGGTTTCGGTCGGGTTTCAAGCTGAGATATGCATTTTCTACGATAATCCTGGTGAGACTTCTGTCAGAAGTATGCAGAATCTTCGAGAACGCTCTTTTCGAGCTACTTAATGCGCGAAACACGTTTTCTGGTGTTTTCACCACTCCACGGTACGTTTGATGTGCAGAACCGGAGATAACACGGTTTTCGTCGGGTTTCAAGCTGAGATATGCATTTTCTACGACAAGCTTGGTGAGACTTCTGTCAGAAGTATGCAGGATCTTCGAGAACGCTCTTCTCGAGCTATTTAATGCGAGAAACACGTTATCTGGTGTTTTCACCACTCCACAGTGCGTTTGGTATGCAGTACCAGCGATATCTTGGTTTCGGTCGGGTTTCAAGCTGAGATATGCATTTTCTACGATAATCCTGGTGAGACTTCTGTCAGAAGTATGCAGAATCTTCGAGAACGCTCGCTTCGAGCTGTTTAATGCGAGAAACTCATTTTCTGGGGTTTTCACCACTCCACAGTTCGTTGGATATGCAGAACCGGAGATATCTTGGTTTTCGTCGGGTTTCAAGTTGAGATATGCCTTTTCTACGATAATCTTGGTGAGACTTCTGTCCGAAGTATGCTGAATCATCGAGAACGCTCTTTTCGAGCTACTTAATGCGCGAAACACGTTTTCTGGTGTTTTCACCACTCCACGGTACGTTTGATGTGCAGAACCGGAGATAACTCGGTTTTCGTCGGGTTTCAAGCTGAGATATGCATTTTCTACGATAATCTTGGTGAGACTTCTGTCCGAAGTATGCTGAATCATCGAGATCGCTCTATTCGAACTAGTTAGTGAGAGAAACACGTTATCTGGTGTTTTCACCACTCCACAGTGCGTTTGATATGCAGAACAGTAGATATCTTGGTTTTCGTGGGGTTTCAAGCTGAGATATGCATTTTCTACGATAATCTTGGTGAGACTTCTGTCAGAAGTATGCAGGATCTTCGAGAACGCTCTTTTCGAGCTATTTAATGGGAGAAACACGTTATCTGGTGTTTTCACCACTCCACAGTGCGTTTGATATGCAGAACTGGCAATATTTTGGTTTTCGTCGGGTGTCAAGCTGGGACATGCATTTTCTGCGATAATATTGGTCAGACTTCAGTCAGAAGTATGCAGAATCATCTAGGACGCTCCTTTCGAGCTACTTAATGCACGAAACACGTTTTCTGGTGTTTTCACCACTCCACAGTAAGTTTGACATGCAGAACCGGAGATATCTTGGTTTCGGTCGAGTTTCAAGCTAAGATATGCATTTTCTACGATAATCCTGGTGAGACTTCTGTCAGAAGTATGCAGAATCTTCGAGAACGCTCTTTTCGAGCTACTTAATGCGCGAAACACGTTTTCTGGTGTTTTCACCACTCCACGGTACGTTTGATGTGCAGAACCGGAGATAACTCGGTTTTCGTCGGGTTTCAAGCTGAAATATGCATTTTCTGCGATAATCTTGGTGAGACTTCTGTCCGAAGTATGCTGAATCATCGAGATCGCTCTATTCGAGCTAGTTAGTGCGAGAAACACGTTATCTGGTGTTTTCACCACTCCACAGTGCGTTTGATATGCAGAACAGTAGATATCTTGGTTTTCGTGGGGTTTCAAGCTGAGATATGCATGTTCTGCGATAATCTTGTTGAGACTTCTGTCCGAAGTATGCAGAATTATCGAGATCGCTCGTTTCGAGCTACTTAATGCGAGAAACACGTTATCTGGTGTTTTCTCCACTCCACAGTGCGTTTGATATGCAGAACGGGCAACATCTTGATTTTCGTGAGGTTTCGAGCTGAGATATGCATTTTCTGCGATAATATTGGTGAGACTTCAGTCAGAAGTATGCAGAATCATCTAGATCGCTCTTTTCGAGCTACTTAATGCACGAAACACGTTATCTGGTGTTTTCACCACTCCACAGTACGTTTGACATGCAGAGCAGGAGATATCTTGGTTTCGGCCTGGTTTCAAGCTGAGATATGCATTTTCTGCGATAATCCTGGCGAGACTTCTGTCAGAAGTATGCAGGATCTTCGAGAACGCTCTTTTCGAGCTATTTAATGCGCGAAACACGTTAGCTGGTGTTTTCACCACTCCACGGTACGTTTGATGTGCAGAACCGGAGATAACTCGGTTTTCGTCGGGTTTCAAGCTGAGATATGCATTTTCTACGATAATCTTGGTGAGACTTCTGTCAGAAGTATGCAGAAACATCGAGAGCGCACTTTTCGAGCTATTTAATGCGAGAAACTCGTTTTCTGGGGATTTTCACCACTCCACAGTGCGTTTGATATGCAGAACAGTAGATATCTTGGTTTTCGTCGGGTTTCAAGCTGAGATATGCATTTTCTACGATAATCTTGGTGAGACTTCTGTCAGAAGTATGCAGGATCTTAGAGAACGCTCTTTTCGAGCTATTTAATGCGAGAAACACGTTATCTGGTGTTTTCACCACTCCACAGTGCGTTTGATATGCAGTACCAGCGATATCTTGGTTTTCGTGGGGTTTCAAGCTGAGATATGCATTTTTTACGATAATCTTGGTGAGACTTCTGTCCGAAGTACGCAGAATCATCGAGATCGCACTATTCGTGCTATTTAATTCGAGAAACACGTTCGCTGGTTGTTTTCACCACTCCACAGTGCGTTTGATATGCAGAACCGGCAACATCTTGATTTTCGTGAGGTTTCGAGCTGAGATATGCATTTTCTGCGATAATATTGGTGAGACTTCAGTCAGAAGTTTGCAGAATCATCTAGATCGCTCTTTTCGAGCTACTTAATGCACGAAACACGTTCTCTGGTGTTTTCACCACTCCACAGTGCGTTTGATATGCAGAACCAGCGATACCTTGGTTTTCGTGGGGTTTCAAGCTGAGATATGCATTTTCTGCGATAATATTGGTGAGACTTCAGTCAGAAGTATGCAGGATATTAGAGAACGCTCTTTTCGAGCTACTTAATGCACGAAACACGTTTTCTGGTGTTTTCACCACTCCACAGTACGTTTGACATGCACAACAGGAGATATCTTGGTTTCGGTCGGGTTTCAAGCTGAGATCTGCATTTTCTACGATAATCCTGGTGAGAGTTCTGTCAGAAGTATGCAGAATCTTCGAGGACGCTCTTTTCGAGCTATTTAATGCGAGAAACACGTTATCTGGTGTTTTCACCACTCCACAGTGCGTTTGATATGCAGTACCAGCGATATCTTGGTTTTCGTGGGGTTTCAAGCTGAGATATGGATTTTTTACGATAATTTTTGTGAGACTTCTGTCCGAAGTATGCAGAAACATCGAGAGCGCTCTTTTCGAGCTATTTAATGCGAGAAACTCGTTTTCTGGGGTTTTCACCACTCCACAGTGCGTTTGATATGCAGAACCAGCGATACCTTGGTTTTCGTGGGGTTTCAAGCTGAGATATGCATTTTCTGCGATAATATTGGTGAGACTTCAGTCAGAAGTATGCAGGATATTAGAGAACGCTCTTTTCGAGCTACTTAATGCACGAAACACGTTTTCTGGTGTTTTCACCACTCCACAGTACGTTTGACATGCACAACAGGAGATATCTTGGTTTCGGTCGGGTTTCAAGCTGAGATCTGCATTTTCTACGATAATCCTGGTGAGAGTTCTGTCAGAAGTATGCAGAATCTTCGAGGACGCTCTTTTCGAGCTATTTAATGCGAGAAACACGTTTTCTGGGGTTTTCACCACTCCACAGTTCGTTGGATATGCAGAACAGTAGGTGTCTTGGTTTTCGTGGGAATTCAAGCTGAGATATGCATTTTCTACGATAATCTTGGTGAGACTTCTGTCAGAAGTATGCAGGATTTTCGAGAACGCTCTTTTCGAGCTATTTAATGGGAGAAACACGTTATCTGGTGTTTTCACCACTCCACAGTGCGTTTGATATGCAGAACTGGCAATATTTTGGTTTTCGTCGGGTGTCAAGCTGGGATATGCATTTTCTGCGATAATATTGGTGAGACTTCAGTCAGAAGTATGCAGAATCATCTAGGACGCTCCTTTCGAGCTACTTAATGCACGAAACACGTTTTCTGGTGTTTTCACCACTCCACAGTAAGTTTGACATGCAGAACCGGAGATATCTTGGTTTCGGTCGAGTTTCAAGCTAAGATATGTATTTTCTACGATAATCCTGGTGAGACTTCTGTCAGAAGTATGCAGAATCTTCGAGAACGCTCTTTTCGAGCTACTTAATGCGCGAAACACGTTTTCTGGTGTTTTCACCACTCCACGGTACGTTTGATGTGCAGAACCGGAGATAACTCGGTTTTCGTCGGGTTTCAAGCTGAGATATGCATTTTCTACGATAATCTTGGTGAGACTTCTGTCAGAAGTATGCAGGATCTTCGAGAACGCTCTTTTCGAGCTATTTAATGCGAGAAACACGTTATCTGGTGTTTTCACCACTCCACAGTGCGTATCATATGCAGAACCGGCGATATCTTGGTTTTCGTGGGGTTTCAAGCTGAGATATGCATTTTCTGCGATAATCTTGGTGAGACTTCTGTCCGAAGTATGCTGAAACATCGAGATCGCTCTTTTCGAGCTAGTTAATGTGAGAGAAACCTTATCCGGTGTTTTCACCACACCACGGTGCATTTGATATGCAGAACCGGCGATATCTTGGTTTTCGTGGGGTTTCAAGCTGAAATATGCATTTTCTGCGATAATCTTGGTGAGACTTCTGTCCGAAGTATGCTGAATCATCGAGATCGCTCTATTCGAGCTAGTTAGTGCGAGAAACACGTTATCTGGTGTTTTCACCACTCCACAGTGCGTTTGATATGCAGAACAGTAGATATCTTGGTTTTCGTGGGGTTTCAAGCTGAGATATGCATTTTCTGCGATAATCTTGTTGAGACTTCTGTCCGAAGTATGCAGAATCATCGAGATCGCTCGTTTCGAGCTACTTAATGCGAGAAACACGTTATCTGGTGTTTTCTCCACTCCACAGTGCGTTTGATATGCAGAACGGGCAACATCTTGACTTTCGTGAGGTTTCGAGCTGAGATATGCATTTTCTGCGATAATATTGGTGAGACTTCAGTCAGAAGTATGCAGAATCATCTAGATCGCTCTTTTCGAGCTACTTAATGCACGAAACACGTTATCTGGTGTTTTCACCACTCCACAGTACGTTTGACATGCAGAACAGGAGATATCTTGGTTTCGGTCTGGTTTCAAGCTGAGATATGCATTTTCTGCGATAATCCTGGCGAGACTTCTGTCAGAAGTATGCAGGATCATCGAGAACGCTCTTTTCGAGCTATTTAATGCGCGAAACACGTTAGCTGGTGTTTTCACCACTCCACGGTACGTTTGATGTGCAGAACCGGAGATAACTCGGTTTTCGTCGGGTTTCAAGATGAGATATGCATTTTCTACGATAATCTTGGTGAGACTTCTGTCAGAAGTATGCAGAAACATCGAGAGCGCTCTTTTCGAGCTATTTAATGCGAGAAACTCGTTTTCTGGGGTTTTCACCACTCCACAGTGCGTTTGATATGCAGAACCAGCGATATCTTGGTTTTCGTGGGGTTTCAAGCTGAGATATGCATTTTCTGCGATAATATTGGTGAGACTTCAGTCAGAAGTATGCAGGATCTTAGAGAACGCTCTTTTCGAGCTACTTAATGCACGAAACACGTTTTCTGGTGTTTTCACCACTCCACAGTACGTTTGACATGCACAACAGGAGATATCTTGGTTTCGGTCGGGTTTCAAGCTGAGATATGCATTTTCTACGATAATCCTGGTGAGAGTTCTGTCAGAAGTATGCAGAATCTTCGAGGACGCTCTTTTCGAGCTATTTAATGCGAGAAACACGTTTTCTGGGGTTTTCACCACTCCACAGTTCGTTGGATATGCAGAATCGGAGATATCTTGGTTTTCGTGGGGTTTCAAGCTGAGATATGCATTTGCTGCGATAATCTTGGTGAGACTTCTGTCCGAAGTATGCTGAATCATCTAGATCGCTCTTTTCGAGCTACTTAATGCACGAAACACGTTTTCTGGTGTTTTCACCACTCCACAGTATGTTTGACATGCAGAACCGGAGATATCTTGGTTTCGGTCGGGTTTCAAGCTGAGATATGCATTTTCTACGATAATCCTGGTGAGACTTCTGTCAGAAGTATGCAAAAACATCGAGAGCGCTCTTTTCGAGCTATTTGATGCGTGAAACACGTTTTCTGGGGTTTTCACCACTCCACAGTTCGTTGGATATGCAGAACAGTAGATATCTTGGTTTTCGTGGGGTTTCAAGCTGAGATATGCATTTTCTACGATAATCCTGGTGAGCCTTCTGTCAGATGTATGCAGAATCTTCGAGAACGCTCTTTTCGAGCTACTTAATGTGCGAAACACGTTTTCTGGTGTTTTCACCACTCCACGGTACGTTTGATGTGCAGAACCGGAGATAACTCGGTTTTCGTCGGGTTTCAAGCTGAGATATGCATTTTCTACGATAATCTTGGTGAGACTTCTGTCAGAAGTATGCAGTATCTTCGAGAACTCTCTTCTCGAGCTATTTAATGCGAGAAACACGTTATCTGGTGCTTTCACAACTCCACAGTGCGTTTGATATGCAGTACCAGCGATATCTTGGTTTTCGTGGGGTTTCAAGCTGAGACCTGCATTTTTTACGATAATCTTGGTGAGACTTCTGTCCAAAGTATGCAGAGTCATCGAGATCGCACTATTCGAGCTATTTAATGCGAGAAACACGTTCTATGTTTGTTTTCACCACTCCACAGTGCGTTTTATATGCAGAACGGGCAACATCTTGATTTTCGTGAGGTTTCGAGCTGAGATATGCATTTTCTGCGATAATATTGGCGAGACTTCAGTCAGAAGTATGCAGAATCATCTAGATCGCTCCTTTCGAGCTACTTAATGCACGAAACACGTTATCTGGTGTTTTCACCACTCCACAGTACGTTTGACATGCAGAACAGGAGATATCTTGGTTTCGGTCGGGTTTCAAGCTGAGATATGCATTTTCTGCGATAATCCTGGTGAGACTTCTGTTAGAAGTATGCAGAATCTTCGAGAACGCTCTTTTCGAGCTACTTAATGCGCGAAACACGTTTTCTGGGGTTTTCACCACTCCACGGTACGTTTGATGTGCAGAACCGGAGATAACTCGGTTTTCGTCGTGTTTCAAGCTGAGATATGTATTTTCTACGATAATCTTGGTGAGACTTCTGTCAGAAGTATGCAGGATCATCTAGATCGCTCTTTTCGAGCTACTTAATGCACGAAACACGTTTTCTGGTGTTTTCACCACACCACAGTACGTTCGACATGCAGAACCGTAGATATCTTGGTTTCGGTCGGGTTTCAAGCTGAGATATGCATTTCCTGCGATAATCTTGGTGAGACTTCTGTCCGAAGTATTCTGAATCATCTAGATCGCTCTGTTCGAGCTACTTAATGCACGAAACACGTTTTCTGGTGTTTTCACCACTCCACAGTACGTTTGACATGCAGAACCGGAGATATCTTGGTTTCGGTCGGGTTTCAAGCTGAGATATGCATTTTCTACGATAATCCTGGTGAGACTTCTGTCAGAAGTATGCAGAATCTTCGAGAACGCTCTTTTCGAGCTACTTAATGCGCGAAACACGTTTTCTGGTGTTTTCACCACTCCACGGTACGTTTGATGTGCAGAACCGGAGATAACACGGTTTTCGTCGGGTTTCAAGCTGAGATATGCATTTTCTACGACAAGCTTGGTGAGACTTCTGTCAGAAGTATGCAGGATCTTCGAGAACGCTCTTCTCGAGCTATTTAATGCGAGAAACACGTTATCTGGTGTTTTCACCACTCCACAGTGCGTTTGGTATGCAGTACCAGCGATATCTTGGTTTCGGTCGGGTTTCAAGCTGAGATATGCATTTTCTACGATAATCCTGGTGAGACTTCTGTCAGAAGTATGCAGAATCTTCGAGAACGCTCGCTTCGAGCTGTTTAATGCGAGAAACTCGTTTTCTGGGGTTTTCACCACTCCACAGTTCGTTGGATATGCAGAACCGGAGATATCTTGGTTTTCGTCGGGTTTCAAGTTGAGATATGCCTTTTCTACGATAATCTTGGTGAGACTTCTGTCCGAAGTATGCTGAATCATCGAGAACGCTCTTTTCGAGCTACTTAATGCGCGAAACACGTTTTCTGGTGTTTTCACCACTCCACGGTACGTTTGATGTGCAGAACCGGAGATAACTCGGTTTTCGTCGGGTTTCAAGCTGAGATATGCATTTTCTACGATAATCTTGGTGAGACTTCTGTCCGAAGTATGCTGAATCATCGAGATCGCTCTATTCGAACTAGTTAGTGAGAGAAACACGTTATCTGGTGTTTTCACCACTCCACAGTGCGTTTGATATGCAGAACAGTAGATATCTTGGTTTTCGTGGGGTTTCAAGCTGAGATATGCATTTTCTGCGATAATCTTGTTGAGACTTCTGTCCGAAGTATGCAGAATCATCGAGATCGCTCGTTTCCAGCTACTTAATGCGAGAAACACGTTATCTGGTGTTTTCTCCACTCCACAGTGCGTTTGATATGCAGAACGGGCAACATCTTGATTTTCGTGAGGTTTCGAGCTGAGATATGCATTTTCTGCGATAATATTGGTGAGACTTCAGTCAGAAGTATGCAGAATCATCTAGATCGCTCTTTTCGAGCTACTTAATGCACGAAACACGTTATCTGGTGTTTTCACCACTCCACAGTACGTTTGACATGCAGAACAGGAGATATCTTGGTTTCGGCCTGGTTTCAAGCTGAGATATGCATTTTCTGCGATAATCCTGGCGAGACTTCTGTCAGAAGTATGCAGGATCTTCGAGAACGCTCTTTTCGAGCTATTTAATGCGCGAAACACGTTAGCTGGTGTTTTCACCACTCCACGGTACGTTTGATGTGCAGAACCGGAGATAACTCGGTTTTCGTCGGGTTTCAAGCTGAGATATGCATTTTCTACGATAATCTTGGTGAGACTTCTGTCAGAAGTATGCAGAAACATCGAGAGCGCTCTTTTCGAGCTATTTAATGCGAGAAACTCGTTTTCTGGGGTTTTCACCACTCCACAGTGCGTTTGATATGCAGAACCAGCGATATCTTGGTTTTCGTGGGGTTTCAAGCTGAGATATGCATTTTCTGCGATAATATTGGTTAGACTTCAGTCAGAAGTATGCAGAATCATCTAGATCGCTCTTTTCGAGCTACTTAATGCACGAAACACGTTCTCTGGTGTTTTCTCCACTCCACAGTACGTTTGACATGCACAACAGGAGATATCTTGGTTTCGGTCGGGTTTCAAGCTGAGATATGCATTTTCTACGATAATCTTGGTGAGACTTCTGTCAGAAGTATGCAGGATCTTAGAGAACGCTCTTTTCGAGCTATTTAATGCGAGAAACACGTTATCTGGTGTTTTCACCACTCCACAGTGCGTTTGATATGCAGTACCAGCGATATCTTGGTTTTCGTGGGGTTTCAAGCTGAGATATGGATTTTTTACGATAATTTTTGTGAGACTTCTGTCCGAAGTATGCAGAAACATCGAGAGCGCTCTTTTCGAGCTATTTAATGCGAGAAACTCGTTTTCTGGGGTTTTCACCACTCCACAGTGCGTTTGATATGCAGAACCAGCGATATCTTGGTTTTCGTGGGGTTTCAAGCTGAGATATGCATTTTCTGCGATAATATTGGTGAGACTTCAGTCAGAAGTATGCAGGATATTAGAGAACGCTCTTTTCGAGCTACTTAATGCACGAAACACGTTTTCTGGTGTTTTCACCACTCCACAGTACGTTTGACATGCACAACAGGAGATATCTTGGTTTCGGTCGGGTTTCAAGCTGAGATATGCATTTTCTACGATAATCCTGGTGAGAGTTCTGTCAGAAGTATGCAGAATCTTTGAGGACGCTCTTTTCGAGCTATTTAATGCGAGAAACACGTTTTCTGGGGTTTTCACCACTCCACAGTTCGTTGGATATGCAGAACAGTAGATGTCTTGGTTTTCGTGGGAATTCAAGCTGAGATATGCATTTTCTACGATAATCTTGGTGAGACTTCTGTCAGAAGTATGCAGGATCTTCGAGAACGCTCTTTTCGAGCTATTTAATGCGCGAAACACGTTTTCTGGTGTTTTCACCACTCCACGGTACGTTTGATGTGCAGAACCGGAGATAACTCGGTTTTCGTCGGGTTTCAAGCTGAGATATGCATTTTCTACGATAATCTTGGTGAGACTTCTGTCAAAAGTATGCAGGATCTTCGAGAACGCTCTTTTCGAGCTACTTAATGCACGAAACACGTTTTCTGGTGTTTTCACCACTCCACAGTACGTTTGACATGCACAACAGGAGATATCTTGGTTTCGGTCGGGTTTCAAGCTGAGATATGCATTTTCTACGATAATCCTGGTGAGACTTCTGTCAGAAGTATGCAGAAACATCGAGAGCGCTCTTTTCGAGCTATTTGATGCGTGAAACACGTTTTCTGGGGTTTTCACCACTCCACAGTTCGTTGGATATGCAGAACAGTAGATATCTTGGTTTTCGTGGGGTTTCAAGCTGAGATATGCATTTTCTACGATAATCCTGGTGAGCCTTTTGTCAGATGTATGCAGAATCTTCGAGAACGCTCTTTTCGAGCTACTTAATGTGCGAAACACGTTTTCTGGTGTTTTCACCACTCCACGGTACGTTTGATGTGCAGAACCGGAGATAACTCGGTTTTCGTCGGGTTTCAAGCTGAGATATGCATTTTCTACGATAATCTTGGTGAGACTTCTGTCAGAAGTATGCAGGATCTTCGAGAACTCTCTTCTCGAGCTATTTAATGCGAGAAACACGTTATCTGGTGTTTTCACCACTCCACAGTGCGTTTGATATGCAGTACCAGCGATATCTTGGTTTTCGTGGGGTTTCAAGCTGAGACCTGCATTTTTTACGATAATCTTGGTGAGACTTCTGTCCAAAGTATGCGGGAATCATCGAGATCGCACTATTCGAGCTATTTAATGCGAGAAACACGTTCTATGTTTGTTTTCACCACTCCACAGTGCGTTTTATATGCAGAACGGGCAACATCTTGATTTTCGTGAGGTTTCGAGCTGAGATATGCATTTTCTGCGATAATATTGGCGAGACTTCAGTCAGAAGTATGCAGAATCATCTAGATCGCTCCTTTCGAGCTACTTAATGCACGAAACACGTTATCTGGTGTTTTCACCACTCCACAGTACGTTTGACATGCAGAACAGGAGATATCTTGGTTTCGGTCGGGTTTCAAGCTGAGATATGCATTTTCTGCGATAATCCTGGTGAGACTTCTGTTAGAAGTATGCAGAATCTTCGAGAACGCTCTTTTCGAGCTACTTAATGCGCGAAACACGTTTTCTGGTGTTTTCACCACTCCACGGTACGTTTGATGTGCAGAACCGGAGATAACACGGTTTTCGTCGGGTTTCAAGCTGAGATATGCATTTTCTACGACAAGCTTGGTGAGACTTCTGTCAGAAGTATGCAGGATCTTCGAGAACGCTCTTCTCGAGCTATTTAATGCGAGAAACACGTTATCTGGTGTTTTCACCACTCCACAGTGCGTTTGGTATGCAGTACCAGCGATATCTTGGTTTCGGTCGGGTTTCAAGCTGAGATATGCATTTTCTACGATAATCCTGGTGAGACTTCTGTCAGAAGTATGCAGAATCTTCGAGAACGCTCGCTTCGAGCTGTTTAATGCGAGAAACTCGTTTTCTGGGGTTTTCACCACTCCACAGTTCGTTGGATATGCAGAACCGGAGATATCTTGGTTTTCGTCGGGTTTCAAGTTGAGATATGCCTTTTCTACGATAATCTTGGTGAGACTTCTGTCCGAAGTATGCTGAATCATCGAGATCGCTCTTTTCGAGCTATTTAATGCGAGAAACACGTTCTCTGGTTGTTTTCACCACTCCACATTGCGTTTGATATGCAGAACAGGCGATATCTTGATTTTCGTGGTGTTTCCAGCTGATATATGCATTTTCTGCGATAATCTTGGTGGGTCTTTTGTCAGAAGTATGCAGAATCATCTAGATCGCTCTTTTCGAGCTACTTAATGCACGAAACACGTTTTCTGGTGTTTTCCCCACTCCACAGTACGTTTGTCATGCAGAACCGGAGATATCTTGGTTTCGGTCGGGTTTCAAGCTGAGATATGCATTTTCTACGATAATCCAGGTGAGACTTCTGTCAGAAGTATGCAGAATCAACTAGATCGCTCTTTTCGAGCTACTTAATGCACGAAACACGTTTTCTGGTGTGTTCACCACTCCACAGTACGTTTGACATGCAGAACCGGAGATATCTTGGTTTCGGTCGGGTTTCAAGCTGAGATATGCATTTTCTATGATAATCTTGGTGAAACATCTGTCCGAAGTATGCTGAATCATCGAGATCGCTCTTTTCGAGCTATATAATGCAAGAAACACATTCTCTGGTTGTTTTCACCACTCCACAGTGCGCTTGATATGCAGAACAGGCGATATCTTGATTTTCGTGGTGTTTCCAGCTGATATATGCATTTTCTGCTATAATCTTGGTGGGTCTTTTGTCAGAAGTATGCAGAATCATCTAGATCGCTCTTTTCGAGCTACTTAATGCACGAAACACGTTTTCTGGTGTTTTCACCACTCCACAGTACGTTTGACATGCAGAACCGGAGATATCTTGGTTTCGGTCGGGTTTCAAGCTGAGATATGCATTTTGTACGATAATATTGGTGAGACTTCTGTCAGAAGTATGCAGAATCATCTAGATCGCTCCTTTCGAGCTACTTAATGCACGAAACACGTTTTCTGGTGTTTTCACCACTCCACGGTACGTTTGATGTGCAGAACCGGAGATATCTTGGTTTCGGTCGGGTTTCAAGCTGAGATATGCATTTTCTGCGATAATCCTGGTGAGACTTCTGTCAGAAGTATGCAGGATCTTCGAGAACGCTCTTCTCGAGCTATTTAATGCGAGAAACACGTTATCTGGTGTTTTCACCACTCCACAGTGCGTTTGGTATGCAGTACCAGCGATATCTTGGTTTCGGTCGGGTTTCAAGCTGAGATATGCATTTTCTACGATAATCCTGGTGAGACTTTGGTCAGAAGTATGCAGAATCTTCGAGAACGCTCGCTTCGAGCTGTTTAATGCGAGAAACTCGTTTTCTGGGGTTTTCACCACTCCACAGTTCGTTGGATATGCAGAACCGGAGATATCTTGGTTTTCGTCGGGTTTCAAGTTGAGATATGCCTTTTCTACGATAATCTTGGTGAGACTTCTGTCCGAAGTATGCTGAATCATCGAGATCGCTCTTTTCGAGCTATTTAATGCGAGAAACACGTTCTTTGGTTGTTTTCACCACTCCACAGTGCGTTTGATATGCAGAACAGGCGATATCTTGATTTTCGTGGTGTTCCAGCTGATATATGCATTTTCTGCGATAATCTTGGTGGGTCTTTTGTCAGAAGTATGCAGAATCATCTAGATGGCTCTTTTCGAGCTACTTAATGCACGAAACACGTTTTCTGGTGTTTTCACCACTCCACAGTACGTTTGTCATGCAGAACCGTTGATATCTTGGTTTCGGTCGGGTTTCAAGCTGAGATATGCATTTTCTACGATAATCCTGGTGAGACTTCTGTCAGAAGTATGCAGAATCTTCGAGAACGCTCGTTTCGAGCTACTTAATGCGCGAAACACGTTTTCTGGTGTTTTCACCACTCCACGGTACGTTTGATGTGCAGAACCGGAGATAACTCGGTTTTCGTCGGGTTTCAAGCTGAGATATGCATTTCCTGCGATAATCTTGGTGAGACTTCTGTCCGAAGTATGCTGAATCATCGAGATCGCTCTTTTCGAGCTATATAATGCAAGAAACACATTCTCTGGTTGTTTTCACCACTCCACAGTGCGCTTGATATGCAGAACAGGCGATATCTTGATTTTCGTGGTGTTTCCAGCTGATATATGCATTTTCTGCGATAATCTTGGTGGGTCTTTTGTCAGAAATATGCAGAATCATCTAGATCGCTCTTTTCGAGCTACTTAATGCACGAAACACGTTTTCTGGTGTTTTCACCACTCCACAGTACGTTTGACATGCAGAACCGGAGATATCTTGGTTTCGGTCGGGTTTCAAGCTGAGATATGCATTTTCTACGATAATCTTGGTGAGACTTCTGTCAGAAGTATGCAGAATCTTCGAGAACTCTCGTTTCGAGCTACTTAATGTGCGAAACACGTTTTCTGGTGTTTTCACCACTCCACGGTACGTTTGATGTGCAGAACCGGAGATAACTCGGTTTTCGTCGGGTTTCAAGCTGAGATATGCATTTTCTACGATAATCTTGGTGAGACTTCTGTCAGAAGTATGCAGGATCTTCGAGAACGCTCTTCTCGAGCTATTTAACGCGAGATACACGTTATCTGGTGTTTTCACCAATCCACAGTGCGTTTGATATGCAGTACCAGCGATATCTTGGTTTCGGTCGGGTTTCAAGCTGAGATATGCATTTTCTGCGATAATCCTGGTGAGACTTCTGTCCGAAGTATGCTGAATCATCGAGATCGCTCTTTTCGAGCTATTTAATGCGAGAAACACGTTCTCTGGTTGTTTTCACCACTCCACAGTGCGTTTGATATGCAGAACAGGCGATATCTTGATTTTCGTGGTGTTTCCAGCTGATATATGCATTTTCTGCGATAATCTTGGTGGGTCTTTTGTCAGAAGTATGCAGAATCATCTAGATCGCTCTTTTCGGGCTACTTAATGCACGAAACACGTTTTCTGGTGTTTTCACCACTCCACAGTACGTTTGTCATGCAGAACCGGAGATATCTTGGTTTCGGTCGGGTTTCAAGCTGAGATATGCATTTTCTACGATAATCCTGGTGAGACTTCTGTCAGAAGTATGCAGAATCTTCGAGAACGCTCTTTTCGAGCTACATAATGCGCGAAACACGTTTTCTGGTGTTTTCACCACTCCACGGTACGTTTGATGTGCAGAACCGGAGATAACTCTGTTTTCGTCGGGTTTCAAGCTGAGATATGCATTTTCTACGATAATCATGGTGAGACTTCTGTCAGAAGTATGCAGGATCTTCGAGAACGCTCTTCTCGAGCTATTGAATGCGAGAAACACGTTATCTGGTGTTTTCACCACTCCACAGTGCGTTTGATATGCAGTACCAGCGATATCTTGGTTTCGGTCGGGTTTCAAGCTGAGATATGCATTTTCTGCGATAATCCTGGTGAGACTTCTGTCCGAAGTATGCTGAAACATCGAGATCGCTCTTTTCGAGCTAGTTAATGCGAGAAAAACCTTATCCGGTGTTTTCACCACTCCACAGTTCTTTGGATAAGCAGAACCGGAGATATCTTGGTTTTCGTGGGGTTTCAAGCTGAGATATGCATTTTCTGCGATAATCTTGGTGGGTCTTTTGTCAGAAGTAAGCAGAATCAACTAGATCGCTCTTTTCGAGCTACTTAATGCACGAAACACGTTTTCTGGTGTTTTCACCACTCCACAGTACGTTTGACATGCAGAACCGGAGATAACTCGGTTTTCGTCGGGTTTCAAGCTGAGATATGCATTTTCTACGATAATCTTGGTGAGACTTCTGTCCGAAGTATGCTGAATCATCGAGATCGCTCTTTTCGAGCTATTTAATGCGAGAAACACGTTCTCTGGTTGTTTTCACCACTCCACAGTGCGTTTGATATGCAGAACAGGCGATATCTTGATTTTCGTGGTGTTTCCAGCTGATATATGCATTTTCTGCAATAATCTTGGTGAGACTTCTGTTAGAAGTATGCAGAATCATCGAGATCGCACTTTTCGAGCTATTTAATGCGAGAAACACGTTATCTGGTGTTTTCACCACTCCACAGTTCTTTGGATAAGCAGAACCGGAGATATCTTGGTTTTCGTGGGGTTTCGAGCTGAGATATGCATTTTCTGCGATAATATTGGCGAGACTTCAGTCAGAAGTATGCAGAATCATCTAGATCGCTCCTTTCGACCTACTTAATGCACGAAACACGTTATCTGGTGTTTTCACCACTCCACAGTACGTATGACATGCAGAACAGGAGATATCTTGGTTTCGGTCGGGTTTCAAGCTGAGATATGCATTTTCTGCGATAATCCTGGTGAGACTTCTGTCAGAAGTATGCAGAATCTTCGAGAACGCTCTTTGCGAGCTACTTAATGCGCGAAACACGTTTTCTGGGGTTTTCACCACTCCACGGTACGTTTGATGTGCAGAACCGGAGATAACTCGGTTTTCGTCGTGTTTCAAGCTGAGATATGCATTTTCTACGATAATCTTGGTGAGACTTCTGTCAGAAGTATGCAGGATCATCTAGATCGCTCTTTTCGAGCTACTTAATGCACGAAACACGTTTTCTGGTGTTTTCACCACACCACAGTACGTTCGACATGCAGAACCGTAGATATCTTGGTTTCGGTCGGGTTTCAAGCTGAGATATGCATTTCCTGCGATAATCTTGGTGAGACTTCTGTCCGAAGTATGCTGAATCATCTAGATCGCTCTGTTCGAGCTACTTAATGCACGAAACACGTTTTCTGGTGTTTTCACCACTCCACAGTACGTTTGACATGCAGAACCGGAGATATCTTGGTTTCGGTCGGGTTTCAAGCTGAGATATGCATTTTCTACGATAATCCTGGTGAGACTTCTGTCAGAAGTATGCAGGATCTTCGAGAACGCTCTTCTCGAGCTATTTAATGCGAGAAACACGTTATCTGGTGTTTTCACCACTCCACAGTGCGTTTGGTATGCAGTACCAACGATATCTTGGTTTCGGTCGGGTTTCAAGCTGAGATATGCATTTTCTACGATAATCCTGGTGAGACTTCTGTCAGAAGTATGCAGAATCTTCGAGAACGCTCGCTTCGAGCTGTTTAATGCGAGAAACTCGTTTTCTGGGGTTTTCACCACTCCACAGTTCGTTGGATATGCAGAACCGGAGATATCTTGGTTTTCGTCGGGTTTCAAGTTGAGATATGCCTTTTCTACGATAATCTTGGTGAGACTTCTGTCCGAAGTATGCTGAATCATCGAGATCGCTCTTTTCGAGCTATTTAATGCGAGAAACACGTTCTCTGGTTGTTTTCACCACTCCACAGTGCGTTTGATATGCAGAACAGGCGATATCTTGATTTTCGTGGTGTTTCCAGCTGATATATGCATTTTCTGCGATAATCTTGGTGGGTCTTTTGTCAGAAGTATGCAGAATCATCTAGATCGCTCTTTTCGAGCTACTTAATGCACGAAACACGTTTTCTGGTGTTTTCACCACTCCACAGTACGTTTGTCATGCAGAACCGGAGATATCTTGGTTTCGGTCGGGTTTCAAGCTGAGATATGCATTTTCTACGATAATCCTGGTGAGACTTCTGTCAGAAGTATGCAGAATCTTCGAGAACGCTCTTTTCGAGCTACTTAATGCGCGAAACACGTTTTCTGGTGTTTTCACCACTCCACGGTACGTTTGATGTGCAGAACCGGAGATAACTCGGTTTTCGTCGGGTTTCAAGCTGAGATATGCATTTCCTGCGATAATCTTTGTGAGACTTCTGTCCGAAGTATGCTGAATCATCGAGATCGCTCTTTTCGAGCTATATAATGCAAGAAACACATTCTCTGGTTGTTTTCACCACTCCACAGTGCGCTTGATATGCAGAACAGGCGATATCTTGATTTTCGTGGTGTTTCCAGCTGATATATGCATTTTCAGCGATAATCTTGGTGGGTCTTTTGTCAGAAGTATGCAGAATCATCTAGATCGCTCTTTTCGAGCTACTTAATGCACGAAACACGTTTTCTGGTGTTTTCACAACTCTACAGTACGTTTGACATGCAGAACCGGAGATATCTTGGTTTCGGTCGGGTTTCAAGGTGAGATATGCATTTTCTACGATAATCTTGGTGAGACTTCTGTCAGAAGTATGCAGAATCTTCGAGAACGCTCGTTTCGAGCTACTTAATGTGCGAAACACGTTTTCTGGTGTTTTCACCACTCCACGGTACGTTTGATGTGCAGAACCGGAGATAACTCGGTTTTCGTCGGGTTTCAAGCTGAGATATGCATTTTCTACGATAATCTAGGTGAGACTTCTGTCAGAAGTATGCAGGATCTTCGAGAACGCTCTTCTCGAGTTAGTTAATGCGAGAAACACGTTATCTGGTGTTTTCACCACACCACAGTGCGTTTAATATGCAGTACCAGCGATATCTTGGTTTTCGTGGGGTTTCAAGATGAGATATGCATTTCCTGCGATAATCTTGGTGAGACTTCTGTCCGAAGTATGCTGAATCATCTAGATCGCTCTTTTCGGGCTACTTAATGCACGAAACACGTTTTCTGGTGTTTTCACCACTCCACAGTACGTTTGTCATGCAGAACCGGAGATATCTTGGTTTCGGTCGGGTTTCAAGCTGAGATATGCATTTTCTACGATAATCCTGGTGAGACTTCTGTCAGAAGTATGCAGGATCTTCGAGAACGCTCTTCTCGAGCTATTTAATGCGAGAAACACGTTATCTGGTGTTTTCACCACTCCACAGTGCGTTTGATATGCAGTACCAGCGATATCTTGGTTTCGGTCGGGTTTCAAGCTGAGATATGCATTTTCTGCGATAATCCTGGTGAGACTTCTGTCCGAAATATGCTGAAACATCGAGATCGCTCTTTTCGAGCTAGTTAATGCGAGAAAAACCTTATCCGGTGTTTTCACCACTCCACAGTTCTTTGGATAAGCAGAACCGGAGATATCTTGGTTTTCGTGGGGTTTCAAGCTGAGATATGCATTTTCTGCGATAATCTTGGTGGGTCTTTTGTCAGAAGTAAGCAGAATCAACTAGATCGCTCTTTTCGAGCTACTTAATGCACGAAACACGTTTTCTGGTGTTTTCACCACTCCACAGTACGTTTGACATGCAGAACCGGAGATAACTCGGTTTTCGTCGGGTTTCAAGCTGAGATATGCATTTTCTACGATAATCTTGGTGAGACTTCTGTCCGAAGTATGCTGAATCATCGAGATCGCTCTTTTCGAGCTATTTAATGCGAGAAACACGTTCTCTGGTTGTTTTCACCACTCCACAGTGCGTTTGATATGCAGAACAGGCGATATCTTGATTTTCGTGGTGTTTCCAGCTGATATATGCATTTTCTGCGATAATCTTGGTGAGACTTCTGTTAGAAGTATGCAGAATCATCGAGATCGCACTTTTCGAGCTATTTAATGCGAGAAACACGTTATCTGGTGTTTTCACCACACCACAGTTGGTTTGATATGCAGAACCGGCGATATTTTGGTTTTCGTGATGTTTCCAGCTGAGATATGCATTTTCTACGATAATCTTGGTGAGACTTCTGTCCGAAGTATGCTGAATCATCGAGATCGCTCTTTTCGAGCTACTTAGTGCGAGAAACATGTTATCTGGTGATTTCACCACTCCACAGTGCGTTTGATATGCAGAACAGTAGATATCTTGGTTTTCGTGGGGTTTCAAGATGAGATATGCATTTTCTGCGATAATCTTGTTGAGACTTCTGTCCGAAGTATGCAGAATCATCGAGATCGCTCGTTTCGATATACTTAATGCGAGAAACACGTTATCTGGTGTTTTCACCACTCCACAGTGCGTTGGATATGCAGAACCGGCGATATTTTGGTTTTCGTCGGGTTTCAAGCTGAGATATGCATTTTCGACGATAAGCTTGGTGAAACATCTGTCCAAAGGATGCAGAAACATCGAGAGCGCTCTTTTCGCGCTATTTAATGCACGAAACACGTTTTCTGGTGTTTTCACCACTCCACAGTACGTTTGACATGCAGAACCGGAGATATCTTGGTTTCGGTCGGGTTTCAAGTTGAGATATGCATTTTCTACGATAATCCTGGTGAGACTTCTGTCAGAAGTATGCAGAATCTTCGAGAACGCTCTTTTCGAGCTACTTAATGGACGAAACACGTTTTCTGGTGTTTTCACCTCTCCACAGTACGTTTGACATGCAGTACCAGCGATATCTTGGTTTTCGTGGGGTTTCAAGCTGAGATATGCATTTTCTACGATAATCCTGGTGAGACTTCTGTCAGAAATATGCAGGATCTTCGAGAACGCTCTTCTCGAGCTGTTTAATGCGAGAAACACGTTATCTGGTGTTTTCACCACTCCACAGTGCGTTTGATATGCAGAACCGGCGATATCTTGGTTTTCGTGGTGTTTCCAGCTGAGATATGCATTTTCTGCGATAATCTTGGTGGGTTTTTTGTCAGAAGTATGCAGAATCATCTAGATCGCTCTTTTCGAGCTACTTAATGCACGAAACACGTTTTCTGGTGTTTTCACCTCTCCACAGTACGTTTGACATGCAGAACCGGAGATATCTTGGTTTCGGTCGGGTTTCAAGCTGAGATATGCATTTTCTACGATAATCCTGGTGAGACTTCTGTCAGAAGTATGCAGAATCTTCGAGAACGCTCTTTTCGAGCTACTTAATGCGCGAAACACGTTTTCTGGTGTTTTCACCACTCCACGGAACGTTTGATGTGCAGAACCGGAGATAACTCGGTTTTCGTCGGGTTTCAATCTGAGACATGCATTTTCTACGTTAATCTTGGTGAGACTTCTGTCAGAAGTATGCAGGATCTTCGAGAACGCTCCTCTCGAGTTGTTTAATGCGAGAAACACGTTATCTGGTGTTTTCACCACTCCACAGTGCGTTTGATATGCAGTACCAGCGATATCTTGGTTTTCGTGGGGTTTCAAGCTGAGATATGCATTTTTTACGATAATCTTGGTGAGACTTCTGTCCGAAGTATGCAGAATCATCGAGATCGCACTATTCGAGCTATTTAATGCGAGAAACACGTTCTCTGGTTGTTTTCACCACTCCACAGTGCGTTTGATATGCAGAACCGGCAACATCTTGATTTTCGTGAGGTTTCGAGCTGAGATATGCATTTTCTGCGATAATATTGGTGAGACTTCAGTCAGAAGTATGCAGAATCACCTAGATCGCTCTTTTCGAGCTACTTAATGGACGAAACACGTTTTCTGGTGTTTTCACCTCTCCACAGTACGTTTGACATGCAGAACCGGAGATATCTTGGTTTCGGTCGGGTTTCAAGCTGAGATATGCATTTTCTACGATAATCCTGGTGAGACTTCTGTCAGAAGTATGCAGAATCTTCGAGAACGCTCTTTTCGAGCTACTTAATGCGCGAAACACGTTTTCTGGTGTTTTCACCACTCCACGGTACGTTTGATGTGCAGAACCGGCGATATTTGGGTTTTCGTGGGGTTTCAAGGTGAGATATGCATTTTCTGCGATAATCTCGGTGAGACTTCTGTCCGAAGTATGCAGAAACATCGAGAGCGCTCTTTTCGAGCTACTTAATGCGAGAAACTCGTTTTCTGGTGTTTTCACCACTCCACGGTAAGTTTGATGTGCAGAACCGGAGATAACTCGGTTTTCGTGGTGGTTCCAGATGAGATATGCATTTCCTGCGATAATCTTGGTGAGACTTCTGTCCGAAGTATGCTGAATCATCGAGATCGCTCTTCTCGAGCTATTTAATGCGAGAAACACGTTCTCTGGTTGTTTTCACAACTCCACAGTGCGTTTGATATGCAGAACCGGAGATATCTTGGTTTCGGTCGGGTTTCAAGCTGAGATATGCATTTTCTACGATAATCTTGGTGAAACATCTGTCCGAAGTATGCAGAAACATCGAGAGCGCTCTTTTCGAGCTACTTAATGCGAGAAACTCGTTTTCTGGTGTTTTCACCACTCCACGGTAAGTTTGATGTGCAGAACCGGAGATAACTCGGTTTTCGTGGTGGTTCCAGATGAGATATGCATTTTCTGCGATAATCTTGGTGGGTTTTTTGTCAGAAGTATGCAGAATCATCTAGATCGCTCTTTTCGAGCTACTTAATGCACGAAACACGTTTTCTGGTGTTTTCACCTCTCCACAGTACGTTTGACATGCAGAACCGGAGATATCTTGGTTTCGGTCGGGTTTCAAGCTGAGATATGGATTTTCTACGATAATCCTGGTGAGACTTCTGTCAGAAGTATGCAGAATCTTCGAGAACGCTCTTTTCGATCTACTTAATGCGCGAAACACGTTTTCTGGTGTTTTCACCACTCCACGGTACGTTTGATGTGCAGAACCGGAGATAACTCGGTTTTCGTCGGGTTTCAATCTGAGACATGCATTTTCTACGTTAATCTTGGTGAGACTTCTGTCAGAAGTATGCAGGATCTTCGAGAACGCTCTTCTCGAGCTGTTTAATGCGAGAAACACGTTATCTGGTGTTTTCACCACTCCACAGTGCGTTTGATATGCAGTACCAGCGATATCTTGGTTTTCGTGGGGTTTCAAGCTGAGATATGCATTTTCTGCGATAATCTTGGTGAGACTTCTGTTACAAGTATGCAGAATCATCGAGATCGCACTTTTCGAGCTATTTAATGCGAGAAACACGTTATCTGGTGTTTTCACCACTCCACAGAGGGTTTGATATGCAGAACCGGCGATATTTTGGTTTTCGTCGGGTTTCAAGCTGAGATATGCATTTTCTACGATAATCTTGGAGAAACATCTGTCCGAAGTATGCAGAATCACCTAGATCGCTCTTTTCGAGCTACTTAATGGACGAAACACGTTTTCTGGTGTTTTCACCTCTCCACAGTACGTTTGACATGCAGTACCAGCGATATCTTGGTTTTCGTGGGGTTTCAAGCTGAGATATGCATTTTCTACGATAATCCTGGTGAGACTTCTGTCAGAAGTATGCAGGATCTTCGAGAACGCTCTTTTCGAGCTATTTAAAGCGAGAAACACGTTATCTGGTGTTTTCACCACTCCACAGTGCGATAGATATGCAGAACCAGCGATATCTTGGTTTTCGTGGGGTTTCAAGCTGAGATATGCATTTTCTGCGATAATATTGGTGAGACTTTAGTCAGAAGTGTGCAGAATCATCTAGATCGCTCTTTTCGAGCTACTTAATGCACGAAACACGTTTTCTTGTGTTTTCAGAACACCACAGGACGTTTGACATGTAGAACAGTAGATATCTTGGTTTTCGTGGGGTTTCAAGCAGAGATATGCATTTTCTGCGATAATATTGGTGACACTTTAGTCAGAAGTGTGCAGAATCATCTAGATCGCTCTTTTCGAGCTACTTAATGCACGAAACACGTTTTCTTGTGTTTTCAGAACACCACAGGACGTTTGACATGTAGAACAGTAGATATCTTGGTTTTCGTGGGGTTTCAAGCAGAGATATGCATTTTCTGCGATAATCTTCGTGAGACTTCTGTTAGAAGTATGCAGAATCATCGAGGTCGCGCTTTTCGAGCTATTTAATGCGAGAAAAACCTTATCCGGTGTTTTCACCACTCCACAGTGCGTTTGATATGCAGAACCGGCGATATCTTGGTTTTCGTGGTGTTTCCAGCTGAGATATGCATTTTCTGCGATAATCTTGGTGGGTTTTTTGTCAGAAGTATGCAGAATCATCTAGATCGCTCTTTTCGAGCTACTTAATGCACGAAACACGTTTTCTGGTGTTTTCACCTCTCCACAGTACGTTTGACATGCAGAACCGGAGATATCTTGGTTTCGGTCGGGTTTCAAGCTGAGATATGCATTTTCTACGATAATCCTGGTGAGACTTCTGTCAGAAGTATGCAGAATCTTCGAGAACGCTCTTTTCGAGCTACTTAATGCGCGAAACACGTTTTCTGGTGTTTTCACCACTCCACGGTACGTTTGATGTGCAGAACCGGAGATTACTCGGTTTTCGTCGGGTTTCAATCTGAGACATGCATTTTCTACGTTAACCTTGGGAGACTTCTGTCAGAAGTATGCAGGATCTTCGAGAACGCTCCTCTCGAGTTGTTTAATGCGAGAAACACGTTATCTGGTGTTTTCACCACTCCACAGTGCGTTTGATATGCAGTACCAGCGATATCTTGGTTTTCGTGGGGTTTCAAGCTGAGATATGCATTTTCTGCGATAATCTTGGTGAGACTTCTGTTACAAGTATGCAGAATCATCGAGATCGCACTTTTCGAGCTATTTAATGCGAGAAACACGTTATCTGGTGTTTTCACCACTCCACGGAGGGTTTGATATGCAGAACCGGCGATATTTTGGTTTTCGTCGGGTTTCAAGCTGAGATATGCATTTTCTACGATAATCTTGGAGAAACATCTGTCCGAAGTATGCAGAATCACCTAGATCGCTCTTTTCGAGCTACTTAATGGACGAAACACGTTTTCTTGTGTTTTCACCTCTCCACAGTACGTTTGACATGCAGTACCAGCGATATCTTGGTTTTCGTGGGGTTTCAAGCTGAGATATGCATTTTCTACGATAATCCTGGTGAGACTTCTGTCAGAAGTATGCAGGATCTTCGAGAACGCTCTTTTCGAGCTATTTAAAGCGAGAAACACGTTATCTGGTGTTTTCACCACTCCACAGTGCGATAGATATGCAGAACCAGCGATATCTTGGTTTTCGTGGGGTTTCAAGCTGAGATATGCATTTTCTGCGATAATATTGGTGAGACTTTAGTCAGAAGTGTGCAGAATCATCTAGATCGCTCTTTTCGAGCTACTTAATGCACGAAACACGTTTTCTTGTGTTTTCAGAACACCACAGGACGTTTGACATGTAGAACAGTAGATATCTTGGTTTTCGTGGGGTTTCAAGCAGAGATATGCATTTTCTGCGATAATATTGGTGACACTTTAGTCAGAAGTGTGCAGAATCATCTAGATCGCTCTTTTCGAGCTACTTAATGCACGAAACACGTTTTCTTGTGTTTTCAGAACACCACAGGACGTTTGACATGTAGAACAGTAGATATCTTGGTTTTCGTGGGGTTTCAAGCAGAGATATGCATTTTCTGCGATAATCTTCGTGAGACTTCTGTTAGAAGTATGCAGAATCATCGAGGTCGCGCTTTTCGAGCTATTTAATGCGAGAAAAACCTTATCCGGTGTTTTCACCACTCCACAGTGCGTTTGATATGCAGAACCGGCGATATCTTGGTTTTCGTGGTGTTTCCAGCTGAGATATGCATTTTCTGCGATAATCTTGGTGGGTTTTTTGTCAGAAGTATGCACAATCATCTAGATCGCTCTTTTCGAGCTACTTAATGCACGAAACACGTTTTCTGGTGTTTTCACCTCTCCACAGTACGTTTGACATGCAGAACCGGAGATATCTTGGTTTCGGTCGGGTTTCAAGCTGAGATATGCATTTTCTACGATAATCCTGGTGAGACTTCTGTCAGAAGTATGCAGAATCTTCGAGAACGCTCTTTTCGAGCTACTTAATGCGCGAAACACGTTTTCTGGTGTTTTCACCACTCCACGGTACGTTTGATGTGCAGAACCGGAGATTACTCGGTTTTCGTCGGGTTTCAATCTGAGACATGCATTTTCTACGTTAACCTTGGGAGACTTCTGTCAGAAGTATGCAGGATCTTCGAGAACGCTCCTCTCGAGTTGTTTAATGCGAGAAACACGTTATCTGGTGTTTTCACCACTCCACAGTGCGTTTGATATGCAGTACCAGCGATATCTTGGTTTTCGTGGGGTTTCAAGCTGAGATATGCATTTTTTACGATAATCTTGGTGAGACTTCTGTCCGAAGTATGCAGAATCATCGAGATCGCACTATTCGAGCTATTTAATGCGAGAAACACGTTCTCTGGTTGTTTTCACCACTCCACAGTGCGTTTGATATGCAGAACCGGCAACATCTTGATTTTCGTCAGGTTTCGAGCTGAGATATGCATTTTCTGCGATAATATTGGTGAGACTTCAGTCAGAAGTATGCAGAATCACCTAGATCGCTCTTTTCGAGCTACTTAATGGACGAAACACGTTTTCTGGTGTTTTCACCTCTCCACAGTACGTTTGACATGCAGAACCGGAGATATCTTGGTTTCGGTCGGGTTTCAAGCTGAGATATGCATTTTCTACGATAATCCTGGTGAGACTTCTGTCAGAAGTATGCAGAATCTTCGAGAACGCAATTTTCGATCTACTTAATGCGCGAAACACGTTTTCTGGTGTTTTCACCACTCCACGGTACGTTTGATGTGCAGATCCGGAGATAACTCGGTTTTCGTGGGGTTTCAAGCTGAGATATGCATTTTTTACGATAATCT
Source organism: Anthophora plumipes (assembly GCA_951804975.1). Classification (NCBI taxonomy): domain Eukaryota; kingdom Metazoa; phylum Arthropoda; class Insecta; order Hymenoptera; family Apidae; genus Anthophora; species Anthophora plumipes. Next base: position 1,605,817 of record CATORF010000448.1, read on the forward strand.
TGGTGAGACTTCTGTCCGAAGGTTGCAGAATCATCGAGATCGCGCAATTCGAGCTATTTAATGCGACAAACACGTTATCTGGTGTTTTCAGCACTGCACAGTGCGTTGAATATGCAGAACCGGAGATATTTTGGTTTTCGTCGGGTTTCAAGCTGAGATATGCATTTTCTACGATAAGCTTGGTGAAACATCTGTCCAAAGTATGCAGAAACATCGAGAGCGCTCTTTTCGAGCTATTTAATGCGACAAACACGTTATCTGGTGTTTTCAGCACTGCACAGTGCGTTGAATATGCAGAACCGGAGATATTTTGGTTTTCGTCGGGTTTCAAGCTGAGATATGCATTTTCTACGATAATCTTGGTGAAACATCTGTCCGAAGTATGCTGAATGTTCGTGATCGCTCTTCTCGAGCTATTTAATGCGAGAAACACGTTCTCTGGTTGTTTTCACCACTCCACAGTGCGTTTGATATGCAGAACAGTAGATATCTTGGTTTTCGTGGGGTTTCAAGATGAGATATGCATTTCCTGCGATAATCTTGGTGAGACTTCTGTCCGAAGTATGCTGAATGTTCGTGATCGCTCTTCTCGAGCTATTTAATGCGAGAAACACGTTCTCTGGTTGTTTTCACCACTCCACAGTGCGTTTGATATGCAGAACAGGCGATATCTTGATTTTCGTGGTGTTTCCAGCTGAGATATGCATTTTCTACGATAATCCTGGTAGACTTCTGTCAGAAGTATGCAGAATCTTCGAGAACGCTCTTTTCGAGCTACTTAATGCGCGAAACACGTTTTCTGGTGTTTTCACCACTCCACGGTACGTTTGATGTGCAGAACCGGCGATATTTGGGTTTTCGTGGGGTTTCAAGGTGAGATATGCATTTTCTGCGATAATCTCGGTGAGACTTCTGTCCGAAGTATGCTGAAACATCGAGATCGCACTTTTCGTGCTAGTTAATGCGAGAAAAACCTTTTCCGGTGTTTTCACCACTCCACAGTGCGTTTGATATGCAGAACCGGCGATATCTTGGTTTTCGTGGGGTTTCAAGCTGAGATATGCATTTTCTGCGATAATCTTGGTGAGACTTCTGTTAGAAGTATGCAGAACCATCGAGATCGCACTTTTCGAGCTATTTAATGCGAGAAACACGTTATCTGGTGTTTTCACCACACCACAGTTGGTTTGATATGCAGAACCGGCGATATTTTGGTTTTCGTGATGTTTCCAGCTGAGATATGCATTTTCTACGATAATCTTGGTGGGTCTTTTGTCAGAAGTATGCAGAATCAACTAGATCGCTCTTTTCGAGCTACTTAATGCACGAAACACGTTTTCTGGTGTTTTCACCACTCCACAGTACGTTGGATATGCAGAACCGGCGATATTTTGGTTTTCGTGGTGTTTCCAGCTGAGATATGCATTTTCTACGATAATCCTGGTAGACTTCTGTCAGAAGTATGCAGAATCTTCGAGAACGCTCTTTTCGAGCTACTTAATGCGAGAAAAACCTTTTCCGGTGTTTTCACCACTCCACAGTGCGTTTGATATGCAGAACCGGCGATATCTTGGTTTTCGTGGGGTTTCAAGCTGAGATATGCATTTTCTGCGATAATCTTGGTGAGACTTCTGTTAGAAGTATGCAGAACCATCGAGATCGCTCGTTTCGATATACTTAATGCGAGAAACACGTTATCTGGTGTTTTCACCACTCCACAGTGCGTTGGATATGCAGAACCGGCGATATTTTGGTTTTCGTCGGGTTTCAAGCTGAGATATGCATTTTCGACGATAAGCTTGGTGAAACATCTGTCCAAAGGATGCAGAAACATCGAGAGCACTCTATTCGCGCTATTTAATGCACGAAACACGTTTTCTGGTGTTTTCACCACTCCACAGTACGTTTGACATGCAGAAACGGAGATATCTTGGTTTCGGTCGGGTTTCAAGCTGAGATATGCATTTTCTACGATAATCCTGGTGAGACTTCTGTCACAAGTATGCAGAATCTTCGAGAACGCTCTTTTCGAGCTACTTAATGCGCTAAACACGTTTTCTGGTGTTTTCACCACTCCACGGTACGTTTGATGTGCAGTACCAGCGATATCTTGGTTTTCGTGGGGTTTCAAGCTGAGATATGCATTTTCTACGATAAGCTTGGTAAAACATCTGTCCGAAGTATGGAGAAACATCGAGAGCGCTCTTTTCGAGCTATTTAATGCGAGAAACATGTTTTCTGGGGGTTTCACCACTCCACTGTTCGTTGGATATGCAGAACAGTAGATATCTTGGTTTTCGTGGGGTTTCAAGCAGAGATATGCATTTTCTGCGATGATCTTGGTGAGACTTCTGTTAGAAGTATGCTGAATCATCTAGATCGCTCTTTTCGAGCTATTTAATGCGAGAAACACGTTATCTGGTGTTTTCACCACTCCACAGTGCGTTTGACATGCAGAACAATAGATACCTTGGTTTTCGTGGGGTTTCAAGCTGAGATATGCATTTTCTACGTTAATCTTGGTGAGACTTCTGTCAGAAGTATGCAGGATCTTCGAGATCGCTCTTTTCGAGATATTTAATGCGAGAAACACGTTATCTGGTGTTTTCACCACTCCACAGTGCGTTTGATATGCAGTACCAGCGATATCTTGGTTTTCGTGGGGTTTCAAGCTGAGATATGCATTTTTTACGATAATCTTGGTGAGACTTCTGTCCGAAGTATGCAGAATCATCGAGATCGCTCGTTTCGAGCTATTTAATGCGAGAAACACGTTATCTGGTGTTTTTACCACTCTACAGTGCGTTGGATATGCAGAACCGGAGATATATTGGTTTTCGTCGGGTTTCAAGCTGAGATATGCATTTTCTACGATAAGCTTGGTGACACATCTGTCCGAAGTATGCAGAAACATCGAGAGCGCTCTTTGCGAGCTATTTCATGCGAGAAACACGTTTTCTGGGGGTTTCACCACTCCACAGTTCGTTGGATATGCAGAACAGTAGATATCTTGGTTTTCGTGGGGTTTCAAGCAGAGATATGCATTTTCTACGATAATCTTGGTGAAACATCTGTCCGAAGAATGCAGAAACATCGAGAGCGCTCTTTTCGAGCTATTTAATGCGAGAAACTCGTTTTCTGGGGTTTTCACCTCTCCACATTGCGTTTGATATGCAGACCCGGCGACATCTTTGATTTCGTCGGGGTTCAAGCTGAGATAAGCATTTTCTACGATAATCTTGGTGAGACTTCTGTCCGAAGTATGCTGAATCATCGAGATCGCGCTTTTCGAGCTATTTAATGCGAGAAACACCTTATCTGGTGTTTTCACCACTCCACAGTTGGTTTGATATGCAGAACCGGCGATATTTTGGTTTTCGTCGGGTTTCAAGCTGAGATATGCATTTTCTACGATAATCTTGGTGAAACATCTGTCCGAAGTATGCAGAAACATCGAGAGCGCTCTTTTCGAGCTATTTAATGCGAGAAACTCGTTTTCTGGGGTTTTCACCACTCCACAGTTCGTTGGATATGCAGAACCGGAGATATCTTGGTTTTCGTGGCATTTCAAGCTGAGATATGCATTTCCTGCGATAATCTTGGTGAGACTTCTGTCCGAAGTATGCAGAATCATCGAGATCGCTCGTTTCGAGCTATTTAAAGCGAGAAACACGTTATCTGGTGTTTTTACCACTCTACAGTGCGTTGGATATGCAGAACCGGAGATATATTGGTTTTCGTCGGGTTTCAAGCTGAGATATGCATTTTCTACGATAAGCTTGGTGAAACATCTGTCCGAAGTATGCAGAAACGTCGAGAGCGCTCTTTTCGAGCTATTTAATGCGAGAAACACGTTTTCTGGGGTTTTCACCACTCCACAGTTCGTTGGATATGCAGAACAGTAGATGTCTTGGTTTTCGTGGGGTTTCAAGCAGAGATATGCATTTTCTGCGATAATCTTGGTGAGACTTCTGTTAGAAGTATGCAGAATCATCGAGATCGCACTTTTCGAGCTATTTAATGCGAGAAACACGTTATCTGGTGCTTTCACCACTCCACAGTTGGTTTGATATGCAGAACCGGCGATATTTTGGTTTTCGTCGGGTTTCAAGCTGAGATATGCATTTTCTACGATAATCTTGGTGAAACATCTGTCCGAAGTATGCAGAAACATCGAGAGCGCTCTTTTCGAGCTATTTAATGCGAGAAACTTGTTTTCTGGTGTTTTCGCCACTCCACATTGCGTTTGATATGCACACCCGGCGACATCTTTGTATTCGTCGGGGTTCAAGCTGAGATATGCATTTTCTACGATAATCTTGGTGAGACTTCTGTCCGAAGTATGCTGAATCATCTAGATCGCTCTTTTCGAACTATTGAATGCGAGAAACACGTTATCTGGTGTTTTCACCACTCCACAGTGCGTTTGATATGCAGAACCAGCGATATCTTGGTTTTCGTGGCATTTCAAGCTGAGATATGCATTTCCAGCCATAATCTTGGTGAGACTTCTGTCCGAAGTATGCTGAATCATCGAGATCGCTCTTCTATAGCTAGTTAGTGCGAGAAACACGTTATCTGATGTTTTCACCACTCCACAGTGCGTTTGATATGCAGAACCTAGGATATCATGATTTTCGTGGTGTTTCCAGCTGGGATATGCATTTTCTGCGATAATATTGGTGAGACTTCAGTCAGAAGTATGCAGAATCATCTAGATCGCTCTTTTCGAGCTACTTAATGCACGAAACTCGTTTTCTGGTGTTTTCACCACTCCACAGTACGTTTGACATGCAGAACCGGAGATATCTTGGTTTCGGTCGGGTTTCAAGCTGAGATATGCATTTTCTACGATAATCCTGGTGAGACTTCTGTCAGAAGTATGCAGAATCTTCGAGAACGCTCTTTTCGAGCTACTTAATGCGCGAAACACGTTTTCTGGTGTTTTCACCACTCCACAGTACGTTTGACATGCAGAACCGGAGATAACTCGGTTTTCGTCGGGTTTCAAACTGATATATGCATTTTCTACGATAATCTAGGTGAGACTTCTGTCAGAAGTATGCAGGATCTTCGAGAACGCTCTTTTCGAGCTACTTAATGCGAGAAACACGTTTTCTGGTGTTTTCACCACTCCACAGTGCGTATGATATGCAGAACCGGCGACATCTTGGTTTTCGTGGGGTTTCAAGCTGAGATATGCATTTTCTGCGATAATCTTGGTGAGACTTCTGTCCGAAGTATGCAGAATCATCGAGATCGCTCTTTTCGAGCTATTTAATGCGAGAAACACGTTATCTGGTGTTTTCACCACTCCACAGTGCGTTTGATATGCAGTACCAGCGATATCTTGGTTTTCGTGGGGTTTCAAGCTGAGATATGCATTTTTTACGATAATCTTTGTGAGACTTCTGTCCGAAGTATGCAGAATCATCGAGATCGCTCTATTCGAGCTAGTTAATGCGAGAAAAAACTTATCCGCTGTTTTCACCACTCCACAGTGCGTTTGATATGCAGAACACAGCGATATCTTGGTTTTCGGGGGGTTTCAAGCTGAGATATGCATTTTTTACGATAATTTTCAGGAGACTTCTGTCCGAAGTATCCAGAATCATCGAGATCGCTCGTTTCGAGCTACTGAATGCGAGGAACACGTTATCTGGTGTTTTCACCACTCCACAGTGCGTTGGATATGCAGAACCGGAGATATTTTGGTTTTCGTGGGGTTTCAAGCAGAGATATGCATTTTCTGCGATAATCTTGGTGAGACTTCTGTTAGAAGTATGCTGAATCATCTAGATCGCTCTTTTCGAGCTATTTAATGCGAGAAACACGTTATCTGGTGTTTTCACCACTCCACAGTGCGTTTGACATGCAGAACCAGCGATATCTTGGTTTTCGTGGGGTTTCAAGTTGAGATATGCATTTTCTACGATAAGCTTGGAAAAACATCTGTCCGAAGTATGCAGAAACATCGAGAGCGCTCTTTTCGAGCTATTTAATGCGAGAAACATGTTTTCTGGGGGTTTCAACACTCCACTGTTCGTTGGATATGCAGAACAGTAGATATCTTGGTTTTCGTGGGGTTTCAAGCAGAGATATGCATTTTCTGCGATAATCTTGGTGAGACTTCTGTTAGAAGTATGCTGAATCATCTAGATCGCTCTTTTCGAGCTATTTAATGCGAGAAACACGTTATCTGGTGTTTTCACCACTCCACAGTGCGTTTGACATGCAGAACCAGCGATATCTTGGTTTTCGTGGGGTTTCAAGCTGAGATATGCATTTTCTGCGATAATATTGGTGAGACTTCAGTCAGAAGTATGCAGAATCATCTAGATCGCTCTTTGCGAGCTACTTAATGCACGAAACACGTTTTCTGGTGTTTTCACCACTCCACAGTACGTTTGACATGCAGAACCGGCGATATCTTGGTTTCCGTGGGGTTTCAAGCTGAAATATGCATTTTCTGCGGTAATCTTGGTGGGTCTTTTGTCACAAGTATGCAGAATCATCTAGATCGCTCTTTTCGAGCTACTTAATGCACGAAACACGTTTTCTGGTGTGTTCACCACTCCACAGTACGGTTGACATGCAGAACCGGAGATATCTTGGTTTCGTTCGGGTTTCAAGCTGACATATGCATTTTCTACGATAATCCTGGTGAGAGTTCTGTCAGAAGTATGAAGAATCTTCGAGAACGCTCTTTTCGAGCTACTTAATGCGCGAAACACGTTTTCTGGTGTCTTCACCACTCCACGGTACGTTTGATGTGCAGAAGCGGAGATAACTCGGTTTTCGTCGGGTTTCAAGCTGAGATATGCATTTTCTACGATAAGCTTGGTGAGACTCCTGTCCGAAGTATGCTGAAACATCGAGATCGCTCTTTTCGAGCTAGTTAATGCGAGAAAAACCTTATGCGGTGTTTTCACCACTCCACAGTGCGTTTGATATGCAGAACCAGCGATATCTTGGCTTTCGTGGGGTTTCAAGCTGAGATATGCATTTTTTAGGATAATCTTGGTGAGACTTCTGTCCGAAGTATGAAGAATCATCGAGATCGCTCTATTCGAGCTATTTAATGCGAGGAACACGTTTTCTGGGGTTTTCACCACTCCACAGAGCGTTTGATATGCTGAAGACAGCGATATCTTGGTTTTCGTGGGGTTTCAAGCTGAGATATGCATTTTTTACGATAATTTTGGTGAAACTTCTGTCCGAAGTATGCAGAATCATCGAGATCGCTCGTTTCGAGCTATTTAATGCGAGAAACACGTTATCTGGTGTTTTCACCACTCCACAGTGCGTTGGATATGCAGAACCGGAGATATTGTGGTTATCGTGGGGTTTCAAGCAGAGATATGCATTTTCTGCGATAATCTTTGTGAGACTTCTGTTCGAAGTATGCTGAATCATCTAGATCGCTCTTTTCGAGCTAGCTAGTGCGAGAAACACGTTATCTGGTGTTTTCACCACTCCGCAGTGCGTTTGATATGCAGAACCAGCGATATCTTGGCTTTCGTGGGGTTTCAAGCTGAGATATGCATTTTTTACGATAATCTTGGTGAGACTTCTGTCCGAAGTATGAAGAATCATCGAGATCGCTCTATTCGAGCTATTTAATGCGAGAAACACGTTTTCTGGGGTTTTCACCACTCCACAGAGCGTTGGATACGCAGAAACGGAGATATTTTGGTTTTCGTCGGGTTTCAAGCTGAGATATGCATTTTCTACGATAAGCTTGGTGAGACTTCTGTCCGAAGTATGCTGAAACATCGAGATCGCTCTATTCGTGCTAGTTAATGCGAGAAAAACCTTATCCGGTTTTTTCACCACTCCACAGTTGGTTTGATATGCAGAACCGGCGATATTTTGGTTTTCGTCGGGTTTCAAGCTGAGATATGCATTTTCTACGATAATCTTGGTGAAACATCTGTCCGAAGTATGCAGAAACATCGAGAGCGCTCTTTTCGAGCTATTTAATGCGAGAAACTCGTTTTCTGGGGTTTTCACCACTCCACAGTTCGTTGGATATGCAGAACCGGAGATATCTTGGTTTTCGTGGCATTTCAAGCTGAGATATGCATTTCCTGCGATAATCTTGGTGAGACTTCTGTCCGAAGTATGCAGAATCATCGAGATCGCTCGTTTCGAGCTATTTAAAGCGAGAAACACGTTATCTGGTGTTTTTACCACTCTACAGTGCGTTGGATATGCAGAACCGGAGATATATTGGTTTTCGTCGGGTTTCAAGCTGAGATATGCATTTTCTACGATAAGCTTGGTGAAACATCTGTCCGAAGTATGCAGAAACGTCGAGAGCGCTCTTTTCGAGCTATTTAATGCGAGAAACACGTTTTCTGGGGTTTTCACCACTCCACAGTTCGTTGGATATGCAGAACAGTAGATGTCTTGGTTTTCGTGGGGTTTCAAGCAGAGATATGCATTTTCTGCGATAATCTTGGTGAGACTTCTGTTAGAAGTATGCAGAATCATCGAGATCGCACTTTTCGAGCTATTTAATGCGAGAAACACGTTATCTGGTGCTTTCACCACTCCACAGTTGGTTTGATATGCAGAACCGGCGATATTTTGGTTTTCGTCGGGTTTCAAGCTGAGATATGCATTTTCTACGATAATCTTGGTGAAACATCTGTCCGAAGTATGCAGAAACATCGAGAGCGCTCTTTTCGAGCTATTTAATGCGAGAAACTTGTTTTCTGGTGTTTTCGCCACTCCACATTGCGTTTGATATGCACACCCGGCGACATCTTTGTATTCGTCGGGGTTCAAGCTGAGATATGCATTTTCTACGATAATCTTGGTGAGACTTCTGTCCGAAGTATGCTGAATCATCTAGATCGCTCTTTTCGAACTATTGAATGCGAGAAACACGTTATCTGGTGTTTTCACCACTCCACAGTGCGTTTGATATGCAGAACCAGCGATATCTTGGTTTTCGTGGCATTTCAAGCTGAGATATGCATTTCCAGCCATAATCTTGGTGAGACTTCTGTCCGAAGTATGCTGAATCATCGAGATCGCTCTTCTATAGCTAGTTAGTGCGAGAAACACGTTATCTGATGTTTTCACCACTCCACAGTGCGTTTGATATGCAGAACCTAGGATATCATGATTTTCGTGGTGTTTCCAGCTGGGATATGCATTTTCTGCGATAATATTGGTGAGACTTCAGTCAGAAGTATGCAGAATCATCTAGATCGCTCTTTTCGAGCTACTTAATGCACGAAACTCGTTTTCTGGTGTTTTCACCACTCCACAGTACGTTTGACATGCAGAACCGGAGATATCTTGGTTTCGGTCGGGTTTCAAGCTGAGATATGCATTTTCTACGATAATCCTGGTGAGACTTCTGTCAGAAGTATGCAGAATCTTCGAGAACGCTCTTTTCGAGCTACTTAATGCGCGAAACACGTTTTCTGGTGTTTTCACCACTCCACAGTACGTTTGACATGCAGAACCGGAGATAACTCGGTTTTCGTCGGGTTTCAAACTGATATATGCATTTTCTACGATAATCTAGGTGAGACTTCTGTCAGAAGTATGCAGGATCTTCGAGAACGCTCTTTTCGAGCTACTTAATGCGAGAAACACGTTTTCTGGTGTTTTCACCACTCCACAGTGCGTATGATATGCAGAACCGGCGACATCTTGGTTTTCGTGGGGTTTCAAGCTGAGATATGCATTTTCTGCGATAATCTTGGTGAGACTTCTGTCCGAAGTATGCAGAATCATCGAGATCGCTCTTTTCGAGCTATTTAATGCGAGAAACACGTTATCTGGTGTTTTCACCACTCCACAGTGCGTTTGATATGCAGTACCAGCGATATCTTGGTTTTCGTGGGGTTTCAAGCTGAGATATGCATTTTTTACGATAATCTTTGTGAGACTTCTGTCCGAAGTATGCAGAATCATCGAGATCGCTCTATTCGAGCTAGTTAATGCGAGAAAAAACTTATCCGCTGTTTTCACCACTCCACAGTGCGTTTGATATGCAGAACACAGCGATATCTTGGTTTTCGGGGGGTTTCAAGCTGAGATATGCATTTTTTACGATAATTTTCAGGAGACTTCTGTCCGAAGTATCCAGAATCATCGAGATCGCTCGTTTCGAGCTACTGAATGCGAGGAACACGTTATCTGGTGTTTTCACCACTCCACAGTGCGTTGGATATGCAGAACCGGAGATATTTTGGTTTTCGTGGGGTTTCAAGCAGAGATATGCATTTTCTGCGATAATCTTGGTGAGACTTCTGTTAGAAGTATGCTGAATCATCTAGATCGCTCTTTTCGAGCTATTTAATGCGAGAAACACGTTATCTGGTGTTTTCACCACTCCACAGTGCGTTTGACATGCAGAACCAGCGATATCTTGGTTTTCGTGGGGTTTCAAGTTGAGATATGCATTTTCTACGATAAGCTTGGAAAAACATCTGTCCGAAGTATGCAGAAACATCGAGAGCGCTCTTTTCGAGCTATTTAATGCGAGAAACATGTTTTCTGGGGGTTTCAACACTCCACTGTTCGTTGGATATGCAGAACAGTAGATATCTTGGTTTTCGTGGGGTTTCAAGCAGAGATATGCATTTTCTGCGATAATCTTGGTGAGACTTCTGTTAGAAGTATGCTGAATCATCTAGATCGCTCTTTTCGAGCTATTTAATGCGAGAAACACGTTATCTGGTGTTTTCACCACTCCACAGTGCGTTTGACATGCAGAACCAGCGATATCTTGGTTTTCGTGGGGTTTCAAGCTGAGATATGCATTTTCTGCGATAATATTGGTGAGACTTCAGTCAGAAGTATGCAGAATCATCTAGATCGCTCTTTGCGAGCTACTTAATGCACGAAACACGTTTTCTGGTGTTTTCACCACTCCACAGTACGTTTGACATGCAGAACCGGCGATATCTTGGTTTCCGTGGGGTTTCAAGCTGAAATATGCATTTTCTGCGGTAATCTTGGTGGGTCTTTTGTCACAAGTATGCAGAATCATCTAGATCGCTCTTTTCGAGCTACTTAATGCACGAAACACGTTTTCTGGTGTGTTCACCACTCCACAGTACGGTTGACATGCAGAACCGGAGATATCTTGGTTTCGTTCGGGTTTCAAGCTGACATATGCATTTTCTACGATAATCCTGGTGAGAGTTCTGTCAGAAGTATGAAGAATCTTCGAGAACGCTCTTTTCGAGCTACTTAATGCGCGAAACACGTTTTCTGGTGTCTTCACCACTCCACGGTACGTTTGATGTGCAGAAGCGGAGATAACTCGGTTTTCGTCGGGTTTCAAGCTGAGATATGCATTTTCTACGATAAGCTTGGTGAGACTCCTGTCCGAAGTATGCTGAAACATCGAGATCGCTCTTTTCGAGCTAGTTAATGCGAGAAAAACCTTATGCGGTGTTTTCACCACTCCACAGTGCGTTTGATATGCAGAACCAGCGATATCTTGGCTTTCGTGGGGTTTCAAGCTGAGATATGCATTTTTTAGGATAATCTTGGTGAGACTTCTGTCCGAAGTATGAAGAATCATCGAGATCGCTCTATTCGAGCTATTTAATGCGAGGAACACGTTTTCTGGGGTTTTCACCACTCCACAGAGCGTTTGATATGCTGAAGACAGCGATATCTTGGTTTTCGTGGGGTTTCAAGCTGAGATATGCATTTTTTACGATAATTTTGGTGAAACTTCTGTCCGAAGTATGCAGAATCATCGAGATCGCTCGTTTCGAGCTATTTAATGCGAGAAACACGTTATCTGGTGTTTTCACCACTCCACAGTGCGTTGGATATGCAGAACCGGAGATATTGTGGTTATCGTGGGGTTTCAAGCAGAGATATGCATTTTCTGCGATAATCTTTGTGAGACTTCTGTTCGAAGTATGCTGAATCATCTAGATCGCTCTTTTCGAGCTAGCTAGTGCGAGAAACACGTTATCTGGTGTTTTCACCACTCCGCAGTGCGTTTGATATGCAGAACCAGCGATATCTTGGCTTTCGTGGGGTTTCAAGCTGAGATATGCATTTTTTACGATAATCTTGGTGAGACTTCTGTCCGAAGTATGAAGAATCATCGAGATCGCTCTATTCGAGCTATTTAATGCGAGAAACACGTTTTCTGGGGTTTTCACCACTCCACAGAGCGTTGGATACGCAGAAACGGAGATATTTTGGTTTTCGTCGGGTTTCAAGCTGAGATATGCATTTTCTACGATAAGCTTGGTGAGACTTCTGTCCGAAGTATGCTGAAACATCGAGATCGCTCTATTCGTGCTAGTTAATGCGAGAAAAACCTTATCCGGTTTTTTCACCACTCCACAGTGCGTTTGATATGCAGAACCAGCGATATCTTGGCTTTCGTGGGGTTTCAAGCTGAGATATGCATTTTTTACGATAATCTTGGTGAGACTTCTGTCCGAAGTATGAAGAATCATCGAGATCGCTCTATTCGAGCTATTTAATGCGAGGAACACGTTTTCTGGGGTTTTCACCACTCCACAGAGCGTTTGATATGCTGAAGACAGCGATATCTTGGTTTTCGTGGGGTTTCAAGCTGAGATATGCATTTTTTACGATAATTTTGGTGAGACTTCTGTCCGAAGTATGCAGAATCATCGAGATCGCTCGTTTCGAGCTATTTAATGCGAGAAACACGTTATCTGGTGTTTTCACCACTCCACAGTGCGTTGGATATGCAGAACCGGAGATATTTTGGTTTTCGTGGGGTTTCAAGCAGAGATATGCATTTTCTGCGATAATCTTTGTGAGACTTCTGTTAGAAGTATGCTGAATCATCTAGATCGCTCTTTTCGAGCTAGCTAGTGCGAGAAACACGTTATCTGGTGTTTTCACCACTCCGCAGTGCGTTTGATATGCAGAACAATAGATACCTTGGTTTTCGTGGGGTTTCAAGCTGAGATATGCATTTTCTACGATAAGCTTGGTAAAACATCTGTCCGAAGTATGGAGAAACATCGAGAGCGCTCTTTTCGAGCTATTTAATGCGAGAAACACGTTATCTGCTGTTTTCACCACTCCACAGTGCGTTTGACATGCAGAACCAGCGATATCTTGGTTTTCGTGGGGTTTCAAGCTGAGATATGCATTTTCTGCGATAATATTGGTGAGACTTCAGTCAGAAGTATGCAGAATCATCTAGATCGCTCTTTTCGAGCGACTTAATGCACGAAACACGTTTTCTGGTGTTTTCACCACTCCACAGTACGTTTGACATGCAGAACCAGCGATATCTTGGTTTTCGTGGGGTTTCAAGCTGAGATATGCATTTTCTGCGATGATCTTGGTGAGACTTCTGTTAGAAGTATGCTGAATCATCTAGATCGCTCTTTTCTAGCTATTTAATGCGAGAAACACGTTATCTGGTGTTTTCACCACTCCACAGTGCGTTTGACATGCAGAACCAGCGATATCTTGGTTTTCGTGGGGTTTCAAGCTGAGATATGCATTTTCTGCGATAATATTGGTGAGACTTCAGTCAGAAGTATGCAGAATCATCTAGATCGCTCTTTTCGAGCGACTTAATGCACGAAACACGTTTTCTGGTGTTTTCACCACTCCACAGTACGTTTGACATGCAGAACCAGCGATATCTTGGTTTTCGTGGGGTTTCAAGCTGAGATATGCATTTTTTAGGATAATCTTGGTGAGACTTCTGTCCGAAGTATGAAGAATCATCGAGATCGCTCTATTCGAGCTATTTAATGCGAGGAACACGTTTTCTGGGGTTTTCACCACTCCACAGAGCGTTTGATATGCTGAAGACAGTGATATCTTGGTTTTCGTGGGGTTTCAAGCTGAGATATGCATTTTTTACGATAATTTTGGTGAAACTTCTGTCCGAAGTATGCAGAATCATCGAGATCGCTCGTTTCGAGCTATTTAATGCGAGAAACACGTTATCTGGTGTTTTCACCACTCCACAGTGCGTTGGATATGCAGAACCGGAGATATTGTGGTTTTCGTGGGGTTTCAAGCAAAGATATGCATTTTCTGCGATAATCTTTGTGAGACTTCTGTTCGAAGTATGCTGAATCATCTAGATCGCTCTTTTCGAGCTAGCTAGTGCGAGAAACACGTTATCTGGTGTTTTCACCACTCCATAGTGCGTTTGATATGCAGAACCAGCGATATCTTGGCTTTCGTGGGGTTTCAAGCTGAGATATGCATTTTTTACGATAATCTTGGTGAGACTTCTGTCCGAAGTATGAAGAATCATCGAGATCGCTCTATTCGAGCTATTTAATGCGAGAAACACGTTTTCTGGGGTTTTCACCACTCCACAGAGCGTTAGATACGCAGAAACGGAGATATTTTGGTTTTCGTCGGGTTTCAAGCTGAGATATGCATTTTCTACGATAAGCTTGGTGAGACTTCTGTCCGAAGTATGCTGAAACATCGAGATCGCTCTATTCGTGCTAGTTAATGCGAGAAAAACCTTATCCGGTGTTTTCACCACTCCACAGTGCGTTTGATATGCAGAACCAGCGATATCTTGGCTTTCGTGGGGTTTCAAGCTGAGATATGCATTTTTTACGATAATCTTGGTGAGACTTCTGTCCGAAGTATGAAGAATCATCGAGATCGCTCTATTCGAGCTATTTAATGCGAGGAACACGTTTTCTGGGGTTTTCACCACTCCACAGAGCGTTTGATATGCTGAAGACAGCGATATCTTGGTTTTCGTGGGGTTTCAAGCTGAGATATGCATTTTTTACGATAATTTTGGTGAGACTTCTGTCCGAAGTATGCAGAATCATCGAGATCGCTCGTTTCGAGCTATTTAATGCGAGAAACACGTTATCTGGTGTTTTCACCACTCCACAGTGCGTTGGATATGCAGAACCGGAGATATTGTGGTTATCGTGGGGTTTCAAGCAGAGATATGCATTTTCTGCGATAATCTTTGTGAGACATCTGTTCGAAGTATGCTGAATCATCTAGATCGCTCTTTTCGAGCTAGCTAGTGCGAGAAACACGTTATCTGGTGTTTTCACCACTCCGCAGTGCGTTTGATATGCAGAACCAGCGATATCTTGGCTTTCGTGGGGTTTCAAGCTGAGATATGCATTTTTTACGATAATCTTGGTGAGACTTGTGTCCGAAGTATGAAGTATCATCGAGATCGCTCTATTCGAGCTATTTAATGCGAGAAACACGTTTTCTGGGGTTTTCACCACTCCACAGAGCGTTGGATACGCAGAAACGGAGATATTTTGGTTTTCGTCGGGTTTCAAGCTGAGATATGCATTTTCTACGATAAGCTTGGTGAGACTTCTGTCCGAAGTATGCTGAAACATCGAGATCGCTCTATTCGTGCTAGTTAATGCGAGAAAAACCTTATCCGGTTTTTTCACCACTCCACAGTGCGTTTGATATGCAGAACCAGCGATATCTTGGCTTTCGTGGGGTTTCAAGCTGAGATATGCATTTTTTACGATAATCTTGGTGAGACTTCTGTCCGAAGTATGAAGAATCATCGAGATCGCTCTATTCGAGCTATTTAATGCGAGGAACACGTTTTCTGGGGTTTTCACCACTCCACAGAGCGTTTGATATGCTGAAGACAGCGATATCTTGGTTTTCGTGGGGTTTCAAGCTGAGATATGCATTTTTTACGATAATTTTGGTGAGACTTCTGTCCGAAGTATGCAGAATCATCGAGATCGCTCGTTTCGAGCTGTTTAATGCGAGAAACACGTTATCTGGTGTTTTCACCACTCCACAGTGCGTTGGATATGCAGAACCGGAGATATTTTGGTTTTCGTGGGGTTTCAAGCAGAGATATGCATTTTCTGCGATAATCTTTGTGAGACTTCTGTTAGAAGTATGCTGAATCATCTAGATCGCTCTTTTCGAGCTAGCTAGTGCGAGAAACACGTTATCTGGTGTTTTCACCACTCCGCAGTGCGTTTGATATGCAGAACAATAGATACCTTGGTTTTCGTGGGGTTTCAAGCTGAGATATGCATTTTCTACGATAAGCTTGGTAAAACATCTGTCCGAAGTATGGAGAAACATCGAGAGCGCTCTTTTCGAGCTATTTAATGCGAGAAACATGTTTTCTGGGGGTTTCACCACTCCACTGTTCGTTGGATATGCAGAACAGTAGATATCTTGGTTTTCGTGGGGTTTCAAGCAGAGATATGCATTTTCTGCGATGATCTTGGTGAGACTTCTGTTAGAAGTATGCTGAATCATCTAGATCGCTCTTTTCGAGCTATTTAATGCGAGAAACACGTTATCTGGTGTTTTCACCACTCCACAGTGCGTTTGACATGCAGAACCAGCGATATCTTGGTTTTCGTGGGGTTTCAAGCTGAGATATGCATTTTCTGCGATAATATTGGTGAGACTTCAGTCAGAAGTATGCAGAATCATCTAGATCGCTCTTTTCGAGCGACTTAATGCACGAAACACGTTTTCTGGTGTTTTCACCACTCCACAGTACGTTTGACATGCAGAACCAGCGATATCTTGGTTTTCGTGGGGTTTCAAGCTGAGATATGCATTTTCTACGATAAGCTTGGTGAGACTTCTGTCCGAAGTATGCTGAAACATCGAGATCGCTCTATTCGTGCTAGTTAATGCGAGAAAAACCTTATCCGGTTTTTTCACCACTCCACAGTGCGTTTGATATGCAGAACCAGCGATATCTTGGCTTTCGTGGGGTTTCAAGCTGAGATATGCATTTTTTACGATAATCTTGGTGAGACTTCTGTCCGAAGTATGAAGAATCATCGAGATCGCTCTATTCGAGCTATTTAATGCGAGGAACACGTTTTCTGGGGTTTTCACCACTCCACAGAGCGTTTGATATGCTGAAGACAGCGATATCTTGGTTTTCGTGGGGTTTCAAGCTGAGATATGCATTTTTTACGATAATTTTGGTGAGACTTCTGTCCGAAGTATGCAGAATCATCGAGATCGCTCGTTTCGAGCTATTTAATGCGAGAAACACGTTATCTGGTGTTTTCACCACTCCACAGTGCGTTGGATATGCAGAACCGGAGATATTTTGGTTTTCGTGGGGTTTCAAGCAGAGATATGCATTTTCTGCGATAATCTTTGTGAGACTTCTGTTAGAAGTATGCTGAATCATCTAGATCGCTCTTTTCGAGCTAGCTAGTGCGAGAAACACGTTATCTGGTGTTTTCACCACTCCGCAGTGCGTTTGATATGCAGAACAATAGATACCTTGGTTTTCGTGGGGTTTCAAGCTGAGATATGCATTTTCTACGATAAGCTTGGTAAAACATCTGTCCGAAGTATGGAGAAACATCGAGAGCGCTCTTTTCGAGCTATTTAATGCGAGAAACACGTTATCTGCTGTTTTCACCACTCCACAGTGCGTTTGACATGCAGAACCAGCGATATCTTGGTTTTCGTGGGGTTTCAAGCTGAGATATGCATTTTCTGCGATAATATTGGTGAGACTTCAGTCAGAAGTATGCAGAATCATCTAGATCGCTCTTTTCGAGCGACTTAATGCACGAAACACGTTTTCTGGTGTTTTCACCACTCCACAGTACGTTTGACATGCAGAACCAGCGATATCTTGGTTTTCGTGGGGTTTCAAGCTGAGATATGCATTTTCTGCGATGATCTTGGTGAGACTTCTGTTAGAAGTATGCTGAATCATCTAGATCGCTCTTTTCTAGCTATTTAATGCGAGAAACACGTTATCTGGTGTTTTCACCACTCCACAGTGCGTTTGACATGCAGAACCAGCGATATCTTGGTTTTCGTGGGGTTTCAAGCTGAGATATGCATTTTCTGCGATAATATTGGTGAGACTTCAGTCAGAAGTATGCAGAATCATCTAGATCGCTCTTTTCGAGCGACTTAATGCACGAAACACGTTTTCTGGTGTTTTCACCACTCCACAGTACGTTTGACATGCAGAACCAGCGATATCTTGGTTTTCGTGGGGTTTCAAGCTGAGATATGCATTTTTTAGGATAATCTTGGTGAGACTTCTGTCCGAAGTATGAAGAATCATCGAGATCGCTCTATTCGAGCTATTTAATGCGAGGAACACGTTTTCTGGGGTTTTCACCACTCCACAGAGCGTTTGATATGCTGAAGACAGTGATATCTTGGTTTTCGTGGGGTTTCAAGCTGAGATATGCATTTTTTACGATAATTTTGGTGAAACTTCTGTCCGAAGTATGCAGAATCATCGAGATCGCTCGTTTCGAGCTATTTAATGCGAGAAACACGTTATCTGGTGTTTTCACCACTCCACAGTGCGTTGGATATGCAGAACCGGAGATATTGTGGTTTTCGTGGGGTTTCAAGCAAAGATATGCATTTTCTGCGATAATCTTTGTGAGACTTCTGTTCGAAGTATGCTGAATCATCTAGATCGCTCTTTTCGAGCTAGCTAGTGCGAGAAACACGTTATCTGGTGTTTTCACCACTCCATAGTGCGTTTGATATGCAGAACCAGCGATATCTTGGCTTTCGTGGGGTTTCAAGCTGAGATATGCATTTTTTACGATAATCTTGGTGAGACTTCTGTCCGAAGTATGAAGAATCATCGAGATCGCTCTATTCGAGCTATTTAATGCGAGAAACACGTTTTCTGGGGTTTTCACCACTCCACAGAGCGTTAGATACGCAGAAACGGAGATATTTTGGTTTTCGTCGGGTTTCAAGCTGAGATATGCATTTTCTACGATAAGCTTGGTGAGACTTCTGTCCGAAGTATGCTGAAACATCGAGATCGCTCTATTCGTGCTAGTTAATGCGAGAAAAACCTTATCCGGTGTTTTCACCACTCCACAGTGCGTTTGATATGCAGAACCAGCGATATCTTGGCTTTCGTGGGGTTTCAAGCTGAGATATGCATTTTTTACGATAATCTTGGTGAGACTTCTGTCCGAAGTATGAAGAATCATCGAGATCGCTCTATTCGAGCTATTTAATGCGAGGAACACGTTTTCTGGGGTTTTCACCACTCCACAGAGCGTTTGATATGCTGAAGACAGCGATATCTTGGTTTTCGTGGGGTTTCAAGCTGAGATATGCATTTTTTACGATAATTTTGGTGAGACTTCTGTCCGAAGTATGCAGAATCATCGAGATCGCTCGTTTCGAGCTATTTAATGCGAGAAACACGTTATCTGGTGTTTTCACCACTCCACAGTGCGTTGGATATGCAGAACCGGAGATATTGTGGTTATCGTGGGGTTTCAAGCAGAGATATGCATTTTCTGCGATAATCTTTGTGAGACATCTGTTCGAAGTATGCTGAATCATCTAGATCGCTCTTTTCGAGCTAGCTAGTGCGAGAAACACGTTATCTGGTGTTTTCACCACTCCGCAGTGCGTTTGATATGCAGAACCAGCGATATCTTGGCTTTCGTGGGGTTTCAAGCTGAGATATGCATTTTTTACGATAATCTTGGTGAGACTTGTGTCCGAAGTATGAAGTATCATCGAGATCGCTCTATTCGAGCTATTTAATGCGAGAAACACGTTTTCTGGGGTTTTCACCACTCCACAGAGCGTTGGATACGCAGAAACGGAGATATTTTGGTTTTCGTCGGGTTTCAAGCTGAGATATGCATTTTCTACGATAAGCTTGGTGAGACTTCTGTCCGAAGTATGCTGAAACATCGAGATCGCTCTATTCGTGCTAGTTAATGCGAGAAAAACCTTATCCGGTTTTTTCACCACTCCACAGTGGGCGTTTGATATGCAGAACCAGCGATATCTTGGCTTTCGTGGGGTTTCAAGCTGAGATATGCATTTTTTACGATAATCTTGGTGAGACTTCTGTCCGAAGTATGAAGAATCATCGAGATCGCTCTATTCGAGCTATTTAATGCGAGGAACACGTTTTCTGGGGTTTTCACCACTCCACAGAGCGTTTGATATGCTGAAGACAGCGATATCTTGGTTTTCGTGGGGTTTCAAGCTGAGATATGCATTTTTTACGATAATTTTGGTGAGACTTCTGTCCGAAGTATGCAGAATCATCGAGATCGCTCGTTTCGAGCTGTTTAATGCGAGAAACACGTTATCTGGTGTTTTCACCACTCCACAGTGCGTTGGATATGCAGAACCGGAGATATTTTGGTTTTCGTGGGGTTTCAAGCAGAGATATGCATTTTCTGCGATAATCTTTGTGAGACTTCTGTTAGAAGTATGCTGAATCATCTAGATCGCTCTTTTCGAGCTAGCTAGTGCGAGAAACACGTTATCTGGTGTTTTCACCACTCCGCAGTGCGTTTGATATGCAGAACAATAGATACCTTGGTTTTCGTGGGGTTTCAAGCTGAGATATGCATTTTCTACGATAAGCTTGGTAAAACATCTGTCCGAAGTATGGAGAAACATCGAGAGCGCTCTTTTCGAGCTATTTAATGCGAGAAACATGTTTTCTGGGGGTTTCACCACTCCACTGTTCGTTGGATATGCAGAACAGTAGATATCTTGGTTTTCGTGGGGTTTCAAGCAGAGATATGCATTTTCTGCGATGATCTTGGTGAGACTTCTGTTAGAAGTATGCTGAATCATCTAGATCGCTCTTTTCGAGCTATTTAATGCGAGAAACACGTTATCTGGTGTTTTCACCACTCCACAGTGCGTTTGACATGCAGAACCAGCGATATCTTGGTTTTCGTGGGGTTTCAAGCTGAGATATGCATTTTCTGCGATAATATTGGTGAGACTTCAGTCAGAAGTATGCAGAATCATCTAGATCGCTCTTTTCGAGCGACTTAATGCACGAAACACGTTTTCTGGTGTTTTCACCACTCCACAGTACGTTTGACATGCAGAACCAGCGATATCTTGGTTTTCGTGGGGTTTCAAGCTGAGATATGCATTTTTTAGGATAATCTTGGTGAGACTTCTGTCCGAAGTATGAAGAATCATCGAGATCGCTCTATTCGAGCTATTTAATGCGAGGAACACGTTTTCTGGGGTTTTCACCACTCCACAGAGCGTTTGATATGCTGAAGACAGCGATATCTTGGTTTTCGTGGGGTTTCAAGCTGAGATATGCATTTTTTACGATAATTTTGGTGAAACTTCTGTCCGAAGTATGCAGAATCATCGAGATCACTCGTTTCGAGCTATTTAATGCGAGAAACACGTTATCTGGTGTTTTCACCACTCCACAGTGCGTTGGATATGCAGAACCGGAGATATTGTGGTTTTCGTGGGGTTTCAAGCAAAGATATGCATTTTCTGCGATAATCTTTGTGAGACTTCTGTTCGAAGTATGCTGAATCATCTAGATCGCTCTTTTCGAGCTAGCTAGTGCGAGAAACACGTTATCTGGTGTTTTCACCACTCCGCAGTGCGTTTGATATGCAGAACCAGCGATATCTTGGCTTTCGTGGGGTTTCAAGCTGAGATATGCATTTTTTACGATAATCTTGGTGAGACTTCTGTCCGAAGTATGAAGAATCATCGAGATCGCTCTATTCGAGCTATTTAATGCGAGGAACACGTTTTCTGGGGTTTTCACCACTCCACAGAGCGTTTGATATGCTGAAGACAGCGATATCTTGGTTTTCGTGGGGTTTCAAGCTGAGATATGCATTTTTTACGATAATTTTGGTGAGACTTCTGTCCGAAGTATGCAGAATCATCGAGATCGCTCGTTTCGAGCTATTTAATGCGAGAAACACGTTATCTGGTGTTTTCACCACTCCACAGTGCGTTGGATATGCAGAACCGGAGATATTTTGGTTTTCGTGGGGTTTCAAGCAGAGATATGCATTTTCTGCGATAATCTTTGTGAGACTTCTGTTAGAAGTATGCTGAATCATCTAGATCGCTCTTTTCGAGCTAGCTAGTGCGAGAAACACGTTATCTGGTGTTTTCACCACTCCGCAGTGCGTTTGATGTGCAGAACAGTAGATACCTTGGTTTTCGTGGGGTTTCAAGCTGAGATATGCATTTTCTACGATAAGCTTGGTAAAACATCTGTCCGAAGTATGGAGAAACATCGAGAGCGCTCTTTTCGAGCTATTTAATGCGAGAAACATGTTTTCTGGGGGTTTCACCACCCACTGTTCGTTGGATATGCAGAACAGTAGATATCTTGGTTTTCGTGGGGTTTCAAGCTGAGATATGCATTTTCTGCGATAATATTGGTGAGACTTCAGTCAGAAGTATGCAGAATCATCTAGATCGCTCTTTTCGAGCGACTTAATGCACGAAACACGTTTTCTGGTGTTTTCACCACTCCACAGTACGTTTGACATGCAGAACCGGCGATATCTTGGTTTCCGTGGGGTTTCAAGCTGAGATATGCATTTTCTGCGGTAATCTTGGTGGGTCTTTTGTCAGAAGTATGCAGAATCATCTAGATCGCTCTTTTCGAGCTACTTAATGCACGAAACACGTTTTCTGGTGTGTTCACCACTCCACAGTACGTTTGACATGCAGAATCGGAGATATCTTGGTTTCGGTCGGGTTTCAAGCTGAGATATGCATTTTCTACGATAATCCTGGTGAGAGTTCTGTCAGAAGTATGCAGAAACATCGAGAGCGCTCTTTTCGAGCTATTTAATGCGAGAAACATGTTTTCTGGGGGTTTCACCACCCACTGTTCGTTGGATATGCAGAACAGTAGATATCTTGGTTTTCGTGGGGTTTCAAGCAGAGATATGCATTTTCTGCGATAATCTAGGTGAGGCTTCTGTTAGAAGTATGCTGAATCATCTAGATCGCTCTTTTCGAGCTAGCTAGTGCGAGAAACACGTTATCTGGTGTTTTCACCACTCCACAGTGCGTTTGATATGCAGAACAGTAGATACCTTGGTTTTCGTGGGGTTTCAAGCTGAGATATGCATTTTCTACGATAAGCTTGGTAAAACATCTGTCCGAAGTATGCAGAAACATCGAGAGCGCTCTTTTCGAGCTATTTAATGCGAGAAACATGTTTTCTGGGGGTTTCACCACTCCACTGTTCGTTGGATATGCAGAACAGAAGATATCTTGGTTTTCGTGGGGTTTCAAGCAGAGATATGCATTTTCTGCGATAATCTTGGTGAGACTTCTGTTAGAAGAATGCTGAATCATCTAGATCGCTCTTTTCGAACTATTTAATGCGAGAAACACGTTATCTGGTGTTTTCACCACTCCACAGTGCGTTTGACTTGCAGAACCAGCGATATCTTGGTTTTCGTGGGGTTTCAAGCTGAGATATGCATTTTCTGCGATAATATTGGTGAGACTTCAGTCAGAAGTATGCAGAATCATCTAGATCGCTCTTTTCGAGCGACTTAATGCACGAAACACGTTTTCTGGTGTTTTCACCACTCTACAGTACGTTTGACATGCAGAACCAGCGATATCTTGGTTTTCGTGGGGTTTCAAGCTGAGATATGCATTTTTTAGGATAATCTTGGTGAGACTTCTGTCCGAAGTATGAAGAATCATCGAGATCGCTCTATTCGAGCTATTTAATGCGAGGAACACGTTTTCTGGGGTTTTCACCACTCCACAGAGCGTTTGATATGCTGAAGACAGCGATATCTTGGTTTTCGTGGGGTTTCAAGCTGAGATATGCATTTTTTACGATAATTTTGGTGAAACTTCTGTCCGAAGTATGCAGAATCATCGAGATCGCTCGTTTCGAGCTATTTAATGCGAGAAACACGTTATCTGGTGTTTTCACCACTCCACAGTGCGTTGGATATGCAGAACCGGAGATATTGTGGTTTTCGTGGGGTTTCAAGCAAAGATATGCATTTTCTGCGATAATCTTTGTGAGACTTCTGTTCGAAGTATGCTGAATCATCTAGATCGCTCTTTTCGAGCTAGCTAGTGCGAGAAACACGTTATCTGGTGTTTTCACCACTCCGCAGTGCGTTTGATATGCAGAACCAGCGATATCTTGGCTTTCGTGGGGTTTCAAGCTGAGATATGCATTTTTTACGATAATCTTGGTGAGACTTCTGTCCGAAGTATGAAGAATCATCGAGATCGCTCTATTCGAGCTATTTAATGCGAGAAACACGTTTTCTGGGGTTTTCACCACTCCACAGAGCGTTGGATACGCAGAAACGGAGATATTTTGGTTTTCGTCGGGTTTCAAGCTGAGATATGCATTTTCTACGATAAGCTTGGTGAGACTTCTGTCCGAAGTATACTGAAACATCGAGATCGCTCTATTCGTGCTAGTTAATGCGAGAAAAACCTTATCCGGTGTTTTCACCACTCCACAGTGCGTTTGATATGCAGAACCAGCGATATCTTGGCTTTCGTGGGGTTTCAAGCTGAGATATGCATTTTTTACGATAATCTTGGTGAGACTTCTGTCCGAAGTATGAAGAATCATCGAGATCGCTCTATTCGAGCTATTTAATGCGAGGAACACGTTTTCTGGGGTTTTCACCACTCCACAGAGCGTTTGATATGCTGAAGACAGCGATATCTTGGTTTTCGTGGGGTTTCAAGCTGAGATATGCATTTTTTACGATAATTTTGGTGAGACTTCTGTCCGAAGTATGCAGAATCATCGAGATCGCTCGTTTCGAGCTATTTAATGCGAGAAACACGTTATCTGGTGTTTTCACCACTCCACAGTGCGTTGGATATGCAGAACCGGAGATATTTTGGTTTTCGTGGGGTTTCAAGCAGAGATATGCATTTTCTGCGATAATCTTTGTGAGACTTCTGTTAGAAGTATGCTGAATCATCTAGATCGCTCTTTTCGAGCTAGCTAGTGCGAGAAACACGTTATCTGGTGTTTTCACCACTCCGCAGTGCGTTTGATATGCAGAACAGTAGATACCTTGGTTTTCGTGGGGTTTCAAGCTGAGATATGCATTTTCTACGATAAGCTTGGTAAAACATCTGTCCGAAGTATGGAGAAACATCGAGAGCGCTCTTTTCGAGCTATTTAATGCGAGAAACATGTTTTCTGGGGGTTTCACCACCCACTGTTCGTTGGATATGCAGAACAGTAGATATCTTGGTTTTCGTGGGGTTTCAAGCTGAGATATGCATTTTCTGCGATAATATTGGTGAGACTTCAGTCAGAAGTATGCAGAATCATCTAGATCGCTCTTTTCGAGCGACTTAATGCACGAAACACGTTTTCTGGTGTTTTCACCACTCCACAGTACGTTTGACATGCAGAACCGGCGATATCTTGGTTTCCGTGGGGTTTCAAGCTGAGATATGCATTTTCTGCGGTAATCTTGGTGGGTCTTTTGTCAGAAGTATGCAGAATCATCTAGATCGCTCTTTTCGAGCTACTTAATGCACGAAACACGTTTTCTGGTGTGTTCACCACTCCACAGTACGTTTGACATGCAGAATCGGAGATATCTTGGTTTCGGTCGGGTTTCAAGCTGAGATATGCATTTTCTACGATAATCCTGGTGAGAGTTCTGTCAGAAGTATGCAGAAACATCGAGAGCGCTCTTTTCGAGCTATTTAATGCGAGAAACATGTTTTCTGGGGGTTTCACCACCCACTGTTCGTTGGATATGCAGAACAGTAGATATCTTGGTTTTCGTGGGGTTTCAAGCAGAGATATGCATTTTCTGCGATAATCTAGGTGAGGCTTCTGTTAGAAGTATGCTGAATCATCTAGATCGCTCTTTTCGAGCTAGCTAGTGCGAGAAACACGTTATCTGGTGTTTTCACCACTCCACAGTGCGTTTGATATGCAGAACAGTAGATACCTTGGTTTTCGTGGGGTTTCAAGCTGAGATATGCATTTTCTACGATAAGCTTGGTAAAACATCTGTCCGAAGTATGCAGAAACATCGAGAGCGCTCTTTTCGAGCTATTTAATGCGAGAAACATGTTTTCTGGGGGTTTCACCACTCCACTGTTCGTTGGATATGCAGAACAGAAGATATCTTGGTTTTCGTGGGGTTTCAAGCAGAGATATGCATTTTCTGCGATAATCTTGGTGAGACTTCTGTTAGAAGAATGCTGAATCATCTAGATCGCTCTTTTCGAACTATTTAATGCGAGAAACACGTTATCTGGTGTTTTCACCACTCCACAGTGCGTTTGACTTGCAGAACCAGCGATATCTTGGTTTTCGTGGGGTTTCAAGCTGAGATATGCATTTTCTGCGATAATATTGGTGAGACTTCAGTCAGAAGTATGCAGAATCATCTAGATCGCTCTTTTCGAGCTACTGAATGCGAGGAACACGTTATCTGGTATTTTCACCACTCCACAGTGCGTTGGATATGCAGAACCGGAGATATTTTGGTTTTCGTGGGGTCTCAAGCAGAGATATGCATTTTCTGCGATAATCTTGGTGAGACTTCTGTTAGAAGTATGCTGAATCATCTAGATCGCTCTTTTCGAGCTAGCTAGTGCGAGAAACACGTTATCTGGTGTTTTCACCACTCCACAGTGCGTTTGATATGCAGAACAGTAGATACCTTGGTTTTCGTGGGGTTTCAAGCTGAGATATGCATTTTCTGCGGTAATCTTGGTGGGTCTTTTGTCAGAAGTATGCAGAAACATCTAGATCGCTCTTTTCGAGCTACTTAATGCACGAAACACGTTTTCTGGTGTGTTCACCACTCCACAGTACGGTTGACATGCAGAACCGGAGATATCTTGGTTTCGTTCGGGTTTCAAGCTGAGATATGCATTTTCTACGATAATCCTGGTGAGAGTTCTGTCAGAAGTATGCTGAATCATCTAGATCGCTCTTTTCGAGCTAGCTAGTGCGAGAAACACGTTATCTGGTGTTTTCACCACTCCACAGTGCGTTTGATATGCAGAACAGTAGATACCTTGGTTTTCGTGGGGTTTCAAGCTGAGATATGCATTTTCTACGATAAGCTTGGTAAAACATCTGTCCGAAGTATGCAGAAACATCGAGAGCGCTCTTTTCGAGCTATTTAATGCGAGAAACATGTTTTCTGGGGGTTTCACCACTCCACTGTTCGTTGGATATGCAGAACAGAAGATATCTTGGTTTTCGTGGGGTTTCAAGCAGAGATATGCATTTTCTGCGATAATCTTGGTGAGACTTCTGTTAGAAGAATGCTGAATCATCTAGATCGCTCTTTTCGAGCTACTTAATGCACGAAACACGTTTTCTGGTGTGTTCACCACTCCACAGTACGGTTGACATGCAGAACCGGAGATATCTTGGTTTCGTTCGGGTTTCAAGCTGAGATATGCATTTTCTACGATAATCCTGGTGAGAGTTCTGTCCGAAGTATGCTGAAACATCGAGATCGCTCTTTTCGAACTATTTAATGCGAGAAACACGTTATCTGGTGTTTTCACCACTCCACAGTGCGTTTGACTTGCAGAACCAGCGATATCTTGGTTTTCGTGGGGTTTCAAGCTGAGATATGCATTTTCTGCGATAATATTGGTGAGACTTCAGTCAGAAGTATGCAGAATCATCTAGATCGCTCTTTTCGAGCTACTGAATGCGAGGAACACGTTATCTGGTATTTTCACCACTCCACAGTGCGTTGGATATGCAGAACCGGAGATATTTTGGTTTTCGTGGGGTTTCAAGCAGAGATATGCATTTTCTGCGATAATATTGGTGAGACTTCAGTCAGAAGTATGCAGAATCATCTAGATCGCTCTTTTCGAGTTACTTAATGCACGAAACACGTTTTCTGGTGTTTTCACCACTCCACAGTACGTTTGACATGCAGAACCGGCGATATCTTGGTTTCCGTGGGGTTTCAAGCTGAGATATGCATTTTCTGCGGTAATCTTGGTGGGTCTTTTGTCAGAAGTATGCAGAATCATCTAGATCGCTCTTTTCGAGCTACTTAATGCACGAAACACGTTTTCTGGTGTGTTCACCACTCCACAGTACGGTTGACATGCAGAACCGGAGATATCTTGGTTTCGTTCGGGTTTCAAGCTGAGATATGCATTTTCTACGATAATCCTGGTGAGAGTTCTGTCCGAAGTATGCTGAAACAACGAGATCGCTCTTTTCGAACTATTTAATGCGAGAAACACGTTATCTGGTGTTTTCACCACTCCACAGTGCGTTTGACTTGCAGAACCAGCGATATCTTGGTTTTCGTGGGGTTTCAAGCTGAGATATGCATTTTCTGCGATAATATTGGTGAGACTTCAGTCAGAAGTATGCAGAATCATCTAGATCGCTCTTTTCGAGCTACTGAATGCGAGGAACACGTTATCTGGTATTTTCACCACTCCACAGTGCGTTGGATATGCAGAACCGGAGATATTTTGGTTTTCGTGGGGTTTCAAGCAGAGATATGCATTTTCTGCGATAATATTGGTGAGACTTCAGTCAGAAGTATGCAGAATCATCTAGATCGCTCTTTTCGAGTTACTTAATGCACGAAACACGTTTTCTGGTGTTTTCACCACTCCACAGTACGTTTGACATGCAGAACCGGCGATATCTTGGTTTCCGTGGGGTTTCAAGCTGAGATATGCATTTTCTGCGGTAATCTTGGTGGGTCTTTTGTCAGAAGTATGCAGAATCATCTAGATCGCTCTTTTCGAGCTACTTAATGCACGAAACACGTTTTCTGGTGTGTTCACCACTCCACAGTACGGTTGACATGCAGAACCGGAGATATCTTGGTTTCGTTCGGGTTTCAAGCTGAGCTATGCATTTTCTACGATAATCCTGGTGAGAGTTCTGTCAGAAGTATGCAGAATCTTCGAGAACGCTCTTTTCGAGCCACTTAATGCGCGAAACACGTTTTCTGGTGTCTTCACCACTCCACGGTACGTTTGATGTGCAGAACCGGAGATAACTCGGTTTTCGTGGGGTTTCAAGCTGAGATATGCATTTTCTACGATAAGCTTGGTGAGACTTCTGTCCGAAGTATGAAGAATCATCGAGATCGCTCTATTCGAGCTATTTAATGCGAGAAAAACGCTTTCTGGGGTTTTCACCACTCCACAGAGCGTTTGATATGCTGAAGACAGCGATATCTTGGTTTTCGTGGGGTTTCAAGCTGAGATATGCATTTTTTACGATGATTTTGGTGAGAATTCTGTCCGAAATATGCAGAATCATCGAGATCGCTCGTTTCGAGCTATTCAATGCGAGAAACACGTTATCTGGTGTTTTCACCACTCCACTGTGCGTTTGATATGCAGAACAGTAGATATCTTGGTTTTCGTAGGGTTTCAAGCTGAGATATGCATTTTCTGCGATAATATTGGTGAGACTTCAGTCAGAAGTATGCAGAATCATCTAGATCGCTCTTTTCGAGCTACTGAATGCGAGGAACACGTTATCTGGTATTTTCACCACTCCACAGTGCGTTGGATATGCAGAACCGGAGATATTTTGGTTTTCGTGGGGTCTCAAGCAGAGATATGCATTTTCTGCGATAATCTTGGTGAGACTTCTGTTAGAAGTATGCTGAATCATCTAGATCGCTCTTTTCGAGCTAGCTAGTGCGAGAAACACGTTTTCTGGTGTTTTCACCACTCCACAGTACGTTTGACATGCAGAACCGGCGATATCTTGGTTTCCGTGGGGTTTCAAGCTGAGATATGCATTTTCTGCGGTAATCTTGGTGGGTCTTTTGTCAGAAGTATGCAGAATCATCTAGATCGCTCTTTTCGAGCTACTTAATGCACGAAACACGTTTTCTGGTGTGTTCACCACTCCACAGTACGTTTGACATGCAGAATCGGAGATATCTTGGTTTCGGTCGGGTTTCAAGCTGAGATATGCATTTTCTACGATAATCCTGGTGAGAGTTCTGTCAGAAGTATGCAGAAACATCGAGAGCGCTCTTTTCGAGCTATTTAATGCGAGAAACATGTTTTCTGGGGGTTTCACCACCCACTGTTCGTTGGATATGCAGAACAGTAGATATCTTGGTTTTCGTGGGGTTTCAAGCAGAGATATGCATTTTCTGCGATAATCTAGGTGAGGCTTCTGTTAGAAGTATGCTGAATCATCTAGATCGCTCTTTTCGAGCTAGCTAGTGCGAGAAACACGTTATCTGGTGTTTTCACCACTCCACAGTGCGTTTGATATGCAGAACAGTAGATACCTTGGTTTTCGTGGGGTTTCAAGCTGAGATATGCATTTTCTACGATAAGCTTGGTAAAACATCTGTCCGAAGTATGCAGAAACATCGAGAGCGCTCTTTTCGAGCTATTTAATGCGAGAAACATGTTTTCTGGGGGTTTCACCACTCCACTGTTCGTTGGATATGCAGAACAGAAGATATCTTGGTTTTCGTGGGGTTTCAAGCAGAGATATGCATTTTCTGCGATAATCTTGGAGAGACTTCTGTTAGAAGAATGCTGAATCATCTAGATCGCTCTTTTCGAACTATTTAATGCGAGAAACACGTTATCTGGTGTTTTCACCACTCCACAGTGCGTTTGACTTGCAGAACCAGCGATATCTTGGTTTTCGTGGGGTTTCAAGCTGAGATATGCATTTTCTGCGATAATATTGGTGAGACTTCAGTCAGAAGTATGCAGAATCATCTAGATCGCTCTTTTCGAGCTACTGAATGCGAGGAACACGTTATCTGGTATTTTCACCACTCCACAGTGCGTTGGATATGCAGAACCGGAGATATTTTGGTTTTCGTGGGGTCTCAAGCAGAGATATGCATTTTCTGCGATAATCTTGGTGAGACTTCTGTTAGAAGTATGCTGAATCATCTAGATCGCTCTTTTCGAGCTAGCTAGTGCGAGAAACACGTTATCTGGTGTTTTCACCACTCCACAGTGCGTTTGATATGCAGAACAGTAGATACCTTGGTTTTCGTGGGGTTTCAAGCTGAGATATGCATTTTCTGCGGTAATCTTGGTGGGTCTTTTGTCAGAAGTATGCAGAAACATCTAGATCGCTCTTTTCGAGCTACTTAATGCACGAAACACGTTTTCTGGTGTGTTCACCACTCCACAGTACGGTTGACATGCAGAACCGGAGATATCTTGGTTTCGTTCGGGTTTCAAGCTGAGATATGCATTTTCTACGATAATCCTGGTGAGAGTTCTGTCAGAAGTATGCTGAATCAACTAGATCGCTCTTTTCGAGCTAGCTAGTGCGAGAAACACGTTATCTGGTGTTTTCACCACTCCACAGTGCGTTTGATATGCAGAACAGTAGATACCTTGGTTTTCGTGGGGTTTCAAGCTGAGATATGCATTTTCTACGATAAGCTTGGTAAAACATCTGTCCGAAGTATGCAGAAACATCGAGAGCGCTCTTTTCGAGCTATTTAATGCGAGAAACATGTTTTCTGGGGGTTTCACCACTCCACTGTTCGTTGGATATGCAGAACAGAAGATATCTTGGTTTTCGTGGGGTTTCAAGCAGAGATATGCATTTTCTGCGATAATCTTGGTGAGACTTCTGTTAGAAGAATGCTGAATCATCTAGATCGCTCTTTTCGAGCTACTTAATGCACGAAACACGTTTTCTGGTGTGTTCACCACTCCACAGTACGGTTGACATGCAGAACCGGAGATATCTTGGTTTCGTTCGGGTTTCAAGCTGAGATATGCATTTTCTACGATAATCCTGGTGAGAGTTCTGTCCGAAGTATGCTGAAACATCGAGATCGCTCTTTTCGAACTATTTAATGCGAGAAACACGTTATCTGGTGTTTTCACCACTCCACAGTGCGTTTGACTTGCAGAACCAGCGATATCTTGGTTTTCGTGGGGTTTCAAGTTGAGATATGCATTTTCTGCGATAATATTGGTGAGACTTCAGTCAGAAGTATGCAGAATCATCTAGATCGCTCTTTTCGAGCTACTGAATGCGAGGAACACGTTATCTGGTATTTTCACCACTCCACAGTGCGTTGGATATGCAGAACCGGAGATATTTTGGTTTTCGTGGGGTTTCAAGCAGAGATATGCATTTTCTGCGATAATATTGGTGAGACTTCAGTCAGAAGTATGCAGAATCATCTAGATCGCTCTTTTCGAGTTACTTAATGCACGAAACACGTTTTCTGGTGTTTTCACCACTCCACAGTACGTTTGACATGCAGAACCGGCGATATCTTGGTTTCCGTGGGGTTTCAAGCTGAGATATGCATTTTCTGCGGTAATCTTGGTGGGTCTTTTGTCAGAAGTATGCAGAATCATCTAGATCGCTCTTTTCGAGCTACTTAATGCACGAAACACGTTTTCTGGTGTGTTCACCACTCCACAGTACGGTTGACATGCAGAACCGGAGATATCTTGGTTTCGTTCGGGTTTCAAGCTGAGCTATGCATTTTCTACGATAATCCTGGTGAGAGTTCTGTCAGAAGTATGCAGAATCTTCGAGAACGCTCTTTTCGAGCCACTTAATGCGCGAAACACGTTTTCTGGTGTCTTCACCACTCCACGGTACGTTTGATGTGCAGAACCGGAGATAACTCGGTTTTCGTGGGGTTTCAAGCTGAGATATGCATTTTCTACGATAAGCTTGGTGAGACTTCTGTCCGAAGTATGAAGAATCATCGAGATCGCTCTATTCGAGCTATTTAATGCGAGAAACACGCTTTCTGGGGTTTTCACCACTCCACAGAGCGTTTGATATGCTGAAGACAGCGATATCTTGGTTTTCGTGGGGTTTCAAGCTGAGATATGCATTTTTTACGATGATTTTGGTGAGAATTCTGTCCGAAATATGCAGAATCATCGAGATCGCTCGTTTCGAGCTATTCAATGCGAGAAACACGTTATCTGGTGTTTTCACCACTCCACTGTGCGTTTGATATGCAGAACAGTAGATATCTTGGTTTTCGTAGGGTTTCAAGCTGAGATATGCATTTTCTGCGATAATATTGGTGAGACTTCAGTCAGAAGTATGCAGAATCATCTAGATCGCTCTTTTCGAGCTACTGAATGCGAGGAACACGTTATCTGGTATTTTCACCACTCCACAGTGCGTTGGATATGCAGAACCGGAGATATTTTGGTTTTCGTGGGGTCTCAAGCAGAGATATGCATTTTCTGCGATAATCTTGGTGAGACTTCTGTTAGAAGTATGCTGAATCATCTAGATCGCTCTTTTCGAGCTAGCTAGTGCGAGAAACACGTTATCTGGTGTTTTCACCACTCCACAGTGCGTTTGATATGCAGAACAGTAGATACCTTGGTTTTCGTGGGGTTTCAAGCTGAGATATGCATTTTCTGCGGTAATCTTGGTGGGTCTTTTGTCAGAAGTATGCAGAAACATCTAGATCGCTCTTTTCGAGCTACTTAATGCACGAAACACGTTTTCTGGTGTGTTCACCACTCCACAGTACGGTTGACATGCAGAACCGGAGATATCTTGGTTTCGTTCGGGTTTCAAGCTGAGATATGCATTTTCTACGATAATCCTGGTGAGAGTTCTGTCAGAAGTATGCTGAATCATCTAGATCGCTCTTTTCGAGCTAGCTAGTGCGAGAAACACGTTATCTGGTGTTTTCACCACTCCACAGTGCGTTTGATATGCAGAACAGTAGATACCTTGGTTTTCGTGGGGTTTCAAGCTGAGATATGCATTTTCTACGATAAGCTTGGTAAAACATCTGTCCGAAGTATGCAGAAACATCGAGAGCGCTCTTTTCGAGCTATTTAATGCGAGAAACATGTTTTCTGGGGGTTTCACCACTCCACTGTTCGTTGGATATGCAGAACAGAAGATATCTTGGTTTTCGTGGGGTTTCAAGCAGAGATATGCATTTTCTGCGATAATCTTGGTGAGACTTCTGTTAGAAGAATGCTGAATCATCTAGATCGCTCTTTTCGAGCTACTTAATGCACGAAACACGTTTTCTGGTGTGTTCACCACTCCACAGTACGGTTGACATGCAGAACCGGAGATATCTTGGTTTCGTTCGGGTTTCAAGCTGAGATATGCATTTTCTACGATAATCCTGGTGAGAGTTCTGTCCGAAGTATGCTGAAACATCGAGATCGCTCTTTTCGAACTATTTAATGCGAGAAACACGTTATCTGGTGTTTTCACCACTCCACAGTGCGTTTGACTTGCAGAACCAGCGATATCTTGGTTTTCGTGGGGTTTCAAGCTGAGATATGCATTTTCTGCGATTGTATTGGTGAGACTTCAGTCAGAAGTATGCAGAATCATCTAGATCGCTCTTTTCGAGCTACTGAATGCGAGGAACACGTTATCTGGTATTTTCACCACTCCACAGTGCGTTGGATATGCAGAACCGGAGATATTTTGGTTTTCGTGGGGTTTCAAGCAGAGATATGCATTTTCTGCGATAATATTGGTGAGACTTCAGTCAGAAGTATGCAGAATCATCTAGATCGCTCTTTTCGAGTTACTTAATGCACGAAACACGTTTTCTGGTGTTTTCACCACTCCACAGTACGTTTGACATGCAGAACCGGCGATATCTTGGTTTCCGTGGGGTTTCAAGCTGAGATATGCATTTTCTGCGGTAATCTTGGTGGGTCTTTTGTCAGAAGTATGCAGAATCATCTAGATCGCTCTTTTCGAGCTACTTAATGCACGAAACACGTTTTCTGGTGTGTTCACCACTCCACAGTACGGTTGACATGCAGAACCGGAGATATCTTGGTTTCGTTCGGGTTTCAAGCTGAGATATGCATTTTCTACGATAATCCTGGTGAGAGTTCTGTCCGAAGTATGCTGAAACAACGAGATCGCTCTTTTCGAACTATTTAATGCGAGAAACACGTTATCTGGTGTTTTCACCACTCCACAGTGCGTTTGACTTGCAGAACCAGCGATATCTTGGTTTTCGTGGGGTTTCAAGCTGAGATATGCATTTTCTGCGATAATATTGGTGAGACTTCAGTCAGAAGTATGCAGAAGCATCTAGATCGCTCTTTTCGAGCTACTGAATGCGAGGAACACGTTATCTGGTATTTTCACCACTCCACAGTGCGTTGGATATGCAGAACCGGAGATATTTTGGTTTTCGTGGGGTTTCAAGCAGAGATATGCATTTTCTGCGATAATATTGGTGAGACTTCAGTCAGAAGTATGCAGAATCATCTAGATCGCTCTTTTCGAGTTACTTAATGCACGAAACACGTTTTCTGGTGTGTTCACCACTCCACAGTACGGTTGACATGCAGAACCGGAGATATCTTGGTTTCGTTCGGGTTTCAAGCTGAGCTATGCATTTTCTACGATAATCCTGGTGAGAGTTCTGTCAGAAGTATGCAGAATCTTCGAGAACGCTCTTTTCGAGCCACTTAATGCGCGAAACACGTTTTCTGGTGTCTTCACCACTCCACGGTACGTTTGATGTGCAGAACCGGAGATAACTCGGTTTTCGTGGGGTTTCAAGCTGAGATATGCATTTTCTACGATAAGCTTGGTGAGACTTCTGTCCGAAGTATGAAGAATCATCGAGATCGCTCTATTCGAGCTATTTAATGCGAGAAACACGCTTTCTGGGGTTTTCACCACTCCACAGAGCGTTTGATATGCTGAAGACAGCGATATCTTGGTTTTCGTGGGGTTTCAAGCTGAGATATGCATTTTTTACGATGATTTTGGTGAGAATTCTGTCCGAAATATGCAGAATCATCGAGATCGCTCGTTTCGAGCTATTCAATGCGAGAAACACGTTATCTGGTGTTTTCACCACTCCACTGTGCGTTTGATATGCAGAACAGTAGATATCTTGGTTTTCGTAGGGTTTCAAGCTGAGATATGCATTTTTTACGATAATCTTGGTGAGACTTCTGTCCGAAGTATGAAGAATCATCGAGATCGCTCTATTCGAGCTACTCAATGCGAGAAACACGTTTCCTGGGGTTTTCACCACTCCACAGAGCGTTTGAAATGCTGAAGACAGCGATATCTTGGTTTTCGTGGGGTTTCAAGCTGAGATATGCATTTTTTACGATAATTTTGGTGAGAATTCTGTCCGAAATATACAGAATCATCGAGATCGCTCGTTTCGAGCTATTTAATGCGAGAAACACGTTATCTGGTGTTTTCACCACTCCACAGTGCGTTGGATATGCAGAAACGGAGATATTTTGGTTTTCGTCGGGTTTAAAGCTGAGATATGCATTTTCTACGATAAGCTTGGTGAGACTTCTGTCCGAAGTATGCTGAAACATCGAGATCGCTCTATTCGTGCTAGTTAATGCGAGAAAAACCTTATCCGGTGTTTTCACCACTCCACAGTGCGTTTGATATGCAGAACCAGCGATATCTTGGCTTTCGTGGGGTTTCAAGCTGAGATATGCATTTTTTACGATAATCTTGGTGAGACTTCTGTCCGAAGTATGAAGAATCATCGAGATCGCTCTATTCGAGCTATTTAATGCGAGGAACACGTTTTCTGGGGTTTTCACCACTCCACAGAGCGTTTGATATGCTGAAGACAGCGATATCTTGGTTTTCGTGGGGTTTCAAGCTGAGATATGCATTTTTTACGATAATTTTGGTGAGACTTCTGTCCGAAGTATGCAGAATCATCGAGATCGCTCGTTTCGAGCTATTTAATGCGAGAAACACGTTATCTGGTGTTTTCACCACTCCACAGTGCGTTTGACTTGCAGAACCAGCGATATCTTGGTTTTCGTGGGGTTTCAAGCTGAGATATGCATTTTCTGCGATAATATTGGTGAGACTTCAGTCAGAAGTATGCAGAATCATCTAGATCGCTCTTTTCGAGCTACTGAATGCGAGGAACACGTTATCTGGTATTTTCACCACTCCACAGTGCGTTGGATATGCAGAACCGGAGATATTTTGGTTTTCGTGGGGTTTCAAGCAGAGATATGCATTTTCTGCGATAATATTGGTGAGACTTCAGTCAGAAGTATGCAGAATCATCTAGATCGCTCTTTTCGAGTTACTTAATGCACGAAACACGTTTTCTGGTGTGTTCACCACTCCACAGTACGGTTGACATGCAGAACCGGAGATATCTTGGTTTCGTTCGGGTTTCAAGCTGAGCTATGCATTTTCTACGATAATCCTGGTGAGAGTTCTGTCAGAAGTATGCAGAATCTTCGAGAACGCTCTTTTCGAGCCACTTAATGCGCGAAACACGTTTTCTGGTGTCTTCACCACTCCACGGTACGTTTGATGTGCAGAACCGGAGATAACTCGGTTTTCGTGGGGTTTCAAGCTGAGATATGCATTTTCTACGATAAGCTTGGTGAGACTTCTGTCCGAAGTATGAAGAATCATCGAGATCGCTCTATTCGAGCTATTTAATGCGAGAAACACGCTTTCTGGGGTTTTCACCACTCCACAGAGCGTTTGATATGCTGAAGACAGCGATATCTTGGTTTTCGTGGGGTTTCAAGCTGAGATATGCATTTTTTACGATGATTTTGGTGAGAATTCTGTCCGAAATATGCAGAATCATCGAGATCGCTCGTTTCGAGCTATTCAATGCGAGAAACACGTTATCTTGTGTTTTCACCACTCCACTGTGCGTTTGATATGCAGAACAGTAGATATCTTGGTTTTCGTAGGGTTTCAAGCTGAGATATGCATTTTTTACGATAATCTTGGTGAGACTTCTGTCCGAAGTATGAAGAATCATCGAGATCGCTCTATTCGAGCTATTCAATGCGAGAAACACGTTTCCTGGGGTTTTCACCACTCCACAGAGCGTTTGAAATGCTGAAGACAGCGATATCTTGGTTTTCGTGGGGTTTCAAGCTGAGATATGCATTTTTTACGATAATTTTGGTGAGAATTCTGTCCGAAATATACAGAATCATCGAGATCGCTCGTTTCGAGCTATTTAATGCGAGAAACACGTTATCTGGTGTTTTCACCACTCCACAGTGCGTTGGATATGCAGAAACGGAGATATTTTGGTTTTCGTCGGGTTTAAAGCTGAGATATGCATTTTCTACGATAAGCTTGGTGAGACTTCTGTCCGAAGTATGCTGAAACATCGAGATCGCTCTATTCGTGCTAGTTAATGCGAGAAAAACCTTATCCGGCGTTTTCACCACTCCACAGTGCGTTTGATATGCAGAACCAGCGATATCTTGGCTTTCGTGGGGTTTCAAGCTGAGATATGCATTTTTTACGATAATCTTGGTGAGACTTCTGTCCGAAGTATGAAGAATCATCGAGATCGCTCTATTCGAGCTATTTAATGCGAGGAACACGTTTTCTGGGGTTTTCACCACTCCACAGAGCGTTTGATATGCTGCAGACAGCGATATCTTGGTTTTCGTGGGGTTTCAAGCTGAGATATGCATTTTCTGCGATAATCTTGGTGAGACTTCTGTTAGAAGAATGCTGAATCATCTAGATCGCTCTTTTCGAGCTACTTAATGCACGAAACACGTTTTCTGGTGTGTTCACCACTCCACAGTACGGTTGACATGCAGAACCGGAGATATCTTGGTTTCGTTCGGGTTTCAAGCTGAGATATGCATTTTCTACGATAATCCTGGTGAGAGTTCTGTCAGAAGTATGCTGAATCATCTAGATCGCTCTTTTCGAGCTAGCTAGTGCGAGAAACACGTTATCTGGTGTTTTCACCACTCCACAGTGCGTTTGATATGCAGAACAGTAGATACCTTGGTTTTCGTGGGGTTTCAAGCTGAGATATGCATTTTCTACGATAAGCTTGGTAAAACATCTGTCCGAAGTATGCAGAAACATCGAGAGCGCTCTTTTCGAGCTATTTAATGCGAGAAACATGTTTTCTGGGGGTTTCACCACTCCACTGTTCGTTGGATATGCAGAACAGAAGATATCTTGGTTTTCGTGGGGTTTCAAGCAGAGATATGCATTTTCTGCGATAATCTTGGTGAGACTTCTGTTAGAAGAATGCTGAATCGTCTAGAAAGCTCTTTTCGAACTATTTAATGCGCGAAACACGTTATCTGGTGTTTTCACCACTCCACAGTGCGTTTGACTTGCAGAATCAGCGATATCTTGGTTTTCGTGGGGTTTCAAACTGAGATATGCATTTTCTGCGATAATATTGGTGAGACTTCAGTCAGAAGTATGCAGAATCATCTAGATCGCTCTTTTCGAGCTACTGAATGCGAGGAACACGTTATCTGGTATTTTCACCACTCCACAGTGCGTTGGATATGCAGAACCGGAGATATTTTGGTTTTCGTGGGGTCTCAAGCAGAGATATGCATTTTCTGCGATAATCTTGGTGAGACTTCTGTTAGAAGTATGCTGAATCATCTAGATCGCTCTTTTCGAGCTAGCTAGTGCGAGAAACACGTTATCTGGTGTTTTCACCACTCCACAGTGCGTTTGATATGCAGAACAGTAGATACCTTGGTTTTCGTGGGGTTTCAAGCTGAGATATGCATTTTCTGCGGTAATCTTGGTGGGTCTTTTTTCAGAAGTATGCAGAATCATCTGGATCGCTCTTTTCGAGCTACTTAATGCACGAAACACGTTTTCTGGTGTGTTCACCACTCCACAGTACGGTTGACATGCAGAACCGGAGATATCTTGGTTTCGTTCGGGTTTCAAGCTGAGATATGCATTTTCTACGATAATCCTGGTGAGAGTTCTGTCCGAAGTATGCTGAAACATCGAGATCGCTCTTTTCGAACTATTTAATGCGAGAAACACGTTATCTGGTGTTTTCACCACTCCACAGTGCGTTGGACATGCAGAACCAGCGATATCTTGGTTTTCGTGGGGTTTCAAGCTGAGATATGCATTTTCTGCGATAATCTTGGTGAGACTTCTGTTAGAAGTATGCTGAATCATCTAGATCGCTCTTTTCGAGCTATTTAATGCGAGAAACACGTTATCTGGTGTTTTCACCACTCAACAGTGCGTTTGACATGCAGAACCAGCGATATCTTGGTTTTCGTGGGGTTTCAAGCTGAGATATGCATTTTCTGCGATAATATTGGTGAGACTTCTGTTAGAAGTATGCTGAATCATCTAGATCGCTCTTTTCGAGCTATTTAATGCGAGAAACACGTTATCTGGTGTTTTCACCACTCAACAGTGAGTTTGACATGCAGAACCAGCGATATCTTGGTTTTCGTGGGGTTTCAAGCTGAGATATGCATTTTCTGCGATAATATTGGTGAGACTTCAGTCAGAAGTATGCTGAATCATCTAGATCGCTCTTTTCGAGCTACTGAATGCGAGGAACACGTTATCTGGTATTTTCACCACTCCACAGTGCGTTGGATATGCAGAACCGGAGATATTTTGGTTTTGGTGGGGTTTCAAGCAGAGACATGCATTTTCTACGATAATCCTGGTGAGAGTTCTGTCAGAAGTATGCAGAAACATCGAGAGCGCTCTTTTCGAGCTATTTAATGCGAGAAACATGTTTTCTGGGGGTTTCACCACTCCACTGTTCGTTGGATATGCAGAACAGTAGATATCTTGGTTTTCGTGGGGTTTCAAGCAGAGATATGCATTTTCTGCGATAATCTTGGTGAGACTTCAGTTAGAAGTATGCTGAATCATCTAGATCGCTCTTTTCGAGCTATTTAATGCGAGAAACACGTTATCTGGTGTTTTCACCACTCCACAGTGCGTTTGACATGCAGAACCAGCGATATCTTGGTTTTCGTGGGGTTTCAAGCTGAGATATGCATTTTCTGCGATAATATTGGTGAGACTTCAGTCAGAAGTATGCAGAATCATCTAGATCGCTCTTTTCGAGCTACTGAATGCGAGGAACACGTTATCTGGTATTTTCACCACTCCACAGTGCGTTGGATATGCAGAACCGGAGATATTTTGGTTTTCGTGGGGTTTCAAGCAGAGATATGCATTTTCTGCGATAATCTTGGTGAGACTTCTGTCCGAAGTATGCAGAATCATCGAGATCGCTCTATTCGAGCTAGTTAATGCGAGAAAAAACTTATCCGCTGTTTTCACCACTCCACAGTGCGTTTGATATGCAGAACACAGCGATATTTTGGCTTTCGTGGGGTTTCAAGCTGAGATATGCATTTTTTACGATAATTTTGGTGAGACTTCTGTCCGAAGTATCCAGAATCATCGAGATCGCTCTTTTCGAGCTATTTAATGCGAGAAACACGTTATCTGGTGTTTTCACCACTCCACAGTGCGTTTGACATGCAGAACCAGCGATATCTTGGTTTTCGTGGGGTTTCAAGCTGAGATATGCATTTTCTGCGATAATCTTGGTGAGACTTCTGTTAGAAGTATGCTGAATCATCTAGATCGCTCTTTTCGAGCTATTTAATGCGAGAAACACGTTATCTGGTGTTTTCACCACTCCACAGTGCGTTTGACATGCAGAACCAGCGATATCTTGGTTTTCGTGGGGTTTCAAGCTGAGATATGCATTTTCTGCGATAATATTGGTGAGACTTCAGTCAGAAGTATGCAGAATCATCTAGATCGCTCTTTTCGAGCTACTGAATGCGAGGAACACGTTATCTGGTATTTTCACCACTCCACAGTGCGTTGGATATGCAGAACCGGAGATATTTTGGTTTTCGTGGGGTTTCAAGCAGAGATATGCATTTTCTGCGATAATCTTGGTGAGACTTCTGTCCGAAGTATGCAGAATCATCGAGATCGCTCTATTCGAGCTAGTTAATGCGAGAAAAAACTTATCCGCTGTTTTCACCACTCCACAGTGCGTTTGATATGCAGAACACAGCGATATTTTGGCTTTCGTGGGGTTTCAAGCTGAGATATGCATTTTTTACGATAATTTTGGTGAGACTTCTGTCCGAAGTATCCAGAATCATCGAGATCGCTCTTTTCGAGCTATTTAATGCGAGAAACACGTTATCTGGTGTTTTCACCACTCCACAGTGCGTTTGACATGCAGAACCAGCGATATCTTGGTTTTCGTGGGGTTTCAAGCTGAGATATGCATTTTTTACGATAATTTTGGTGAGACTTCTGTCCGAAGTATCCAGAATCATCGAGATCGCTCTTTTCGAGCTATTTAATGCGAGAAACACGTTATCTGGTGTTTTCACCACTCCATAGTGCGTTTGACATGCAGAACCAGCGATATCTTGGTTTTCGTGGGGTTTCAAGCTGAGATATGCATTTTCTGGGATAATATTGGTGAGACTTCAGACAGAAGTATGCAGAATCATCTAGATCGCTCTTTTCGAGCTACTGAATGCGAGGAACACGTTATCTGCTATTTTCACCACTCCACAGTGCGTTGGATATGCAGAACCGGAGATATTTTGGTTTTCGTGGGGTTTCAAGCTGAGATATATATTTTCTGCGATAATCTTGGTGAGACTTCTGTCCGAAGTATGCAGAATCATCGAGATCGCTCTTTTCGAGCTATTTAATGCGAGAAACACGTTATCTGGTGTTTTCACCACTCCACAGGGCGCATGATATGCAGAACCGGCGACATCTTGGTTTTCGTGGGGTTTCAATCTGAGATATGCATTTTCTGCGATAATCTTGGTGACACTTCTGTCCGAAGTATGCAGAATCATCGAGATCGCTCTTTTCGAGCTATTGAATGAGAGAGAAACACGTTTTCTGGTGTTTTCACCACTCCACAGTGCGTTTGATATGCAGTACCAGCGATATCTTGGTTTTCGTGGGGTTTCAAGCTGAGATATGCATTTTTTACGATAATCTTGGTGAGACTTCTGTCCGAAGTATGCAGAATCATCGAGATCGCTCTATTCGAGGTAGTTAATGCGAGAAAAAACTTATCCGCTGTTTTCACCACTCCACAGTGCGTTTGATATGCAAAACACAGCGATATCTTGGTTTTCGTGGGGTTTCAAGCTGAGATATGCATTTTTTACGATAATTTTGGTGAGACTTCTGTCCGAAGTATCCAGAATCATCGAGATGGCTCGTTTCGAGCTACTGAATGCGAGAAACACGTTTTCTGGTGTTTTCACCACTCCACAGTGCGTTTGATATGCAGTACCAGCGATATCTTGGTTTTCGTGGGGTTTCAAGCTGAGATATGCATTTTTTACGATAATCTTGGTGAGACTTCTGTCCGAGGTATGCAGAATCATCGAGATCGCTCTATTCGAGGTAGTTAATGCGAGAAAAAACTTATCCGCTGTTTTCACCACTCCACAGTGCGTTTGATATGCAGAACACAGCGATATCTTGGTTTTCGTGGGGTTTCAAGCTGAGATATGCATTTTTTACGATAATTTTGGTGAGACTTCTGTCCGAAGTATCCAGAATCATCGAGATCGCTCGTTTCGAGCTACTGAATGCGAGAAACACGTTATCTGGTGTTTTCACCACTCCACAGTGCGTTTGATATGCAGAACCAGCGATATCTTGGCTTTCGTGGGGTTTCAAGCTGAGATATGCATTTTTTACGATAATCTTGGTGAGACTTCTGTTCGAAGTATGAAGAATCATCGAGATCGCTCTATTCGAGCTATTTAATGCGAGAAACACGTTTTCTGGGATTTCCCCACTCCACAGAGCGTTTGATATGCTGAAGACAGCGATATCTTGGTTTTCGTGGGGTTTCAAGCAGAGATATGCATTTTTTACGATAATTTTGGTGAGAATTCTGTCCGAAGTATGCAGAATCATCGAGATCGCTCGTTTCGAGCTATTCAATGCGAGAAACACGTTATCTGGTGTTTTCACCACTCCACTGTGCGTTTGATATGCAGAACAGTAGATATCTTGGTTTTCGTAGAGTTTCAAGCTGAGATATGCATTTTCTGCGATAATCTTGTTGAGACTTCTGTCCGAAGTATGCAGAAACATCTAGATCGCTCTTTTCGAGCTATTTAATGCGAGAAACACGTTATCTCGTGTTTTCATCACTC
Source organism: Anthophora plumipes (assembly GCA_951804975.1). Taxonomy (NCBI): domain Eukaryota; kingdom Metazoa; phylum Arthropoda; class Insecta; order Hymenoptera; family Apidae; genus Anthophora; species Anthophora plumipes. The sequence continues at coordinate 1,649,500 of CATORF010000448.1, forward strand.
CACAGTGCGTTTGACATGCAGAACCAGCGATATCTTGGTTTTCGTGGGGTTTCAAGCTGAGATATGCATTTCCTGCGATAATCTTGGTGAGACTTCTGTCCGAAGTATGCTGAATCATCGAGATTGCTCTTCTCTAGCTAGTTAGTGCGAGAAACACGTTATCTGGTGTTTTCACCACTCCACAGTGCGTTTGATATTCGGAACCGGAGATAACTCGGTTTTCGTCGGGTTTCAAGCTGATATATGCATTTTCTACGATAATCTAGGTGAGACTTCTGTCAGAAGTATGCAGGATCCTCGAGAACGCTCTTTTCGAGCTACTTAATGCACGAAACTCGTTTTCTGGTGTTTTCACCACTCCACAGTACGTTTGACATGCAGAACCGGAGATATCTTGGTTTCGGTCGGGTTTCAAGCTGAGATATGCATTTTCTACGATAATCCTGGTGAGACTTCTGTCAGAAGTATGCAGAATCTTCGAGAACGCTCTTTTCGAGCTACTTAATGCGCGAAACACATTCTCTGGTGTTTTCACCACTCCACAGTACGTTTGACATGCAGAACCGGAGATAACTCGGTTTTCGTCGGGTTTCAAGCTGATATATGCATTTTCTACGATAATCTAGGTGAGACTTCTGTCAGAAGTATGCAGGATCCTCGAGAACGCTCTTTTCGAGCTACTTAATGCGAGAAACAGGTTTTCTGGTGTTTTCACCACTCCACAGGGCGCATGATATGCAGAACCGGCGACATCTTGGTTTTCGTGGGGTTTCAATCTGAGATATGCATTTTCTGCGATAATCTTGGTGACACTTCTGTCCGAAGTATGCAGAATCATCGAGATCGCTGTTTTCGAGCTATTTAATGAGAGAGAAACACGTTTTCTGGTGTTTTCACCACTCCATAGTGCGTTTGATATGCAGTAGCAGCGATATCTTGGTTTTCGTGGGGTTTCAAGCTGAGATATGCATTTTTTACGATAATTTTGGTGAGACTTCTGTCCCAAGTATCCAGAATCATCGAGATCGCTCGTTTCGAGCTACTGAATGCGAGAAACACGTTATCTGGTGTTTTCACCACTCCACAGTGCGTTTGATATGCAGAACAGTAGATACCTTGGTTTTCGTGGGGTTTCAAGCTGAGATATGCATTTTCTACGATAAGCTTCGTAAAACATCTGTCCGAAGTATGAAGAATCATCGAGATCGCTCTATTCGAGCCATTTAATGCGAGGAACACGTTATCTGGTATTTTCACCACTCCACAGTGCTTTGGATATGCAAAAACGGAGATATTTTGGTTTTCGTCGGGTTTCAAGCTGAGATATGCATTTTCTACGATAAGCTTGGTGAGTCTTCTGTCCGAAGTATGCTGAAACATCGAGATCGCTCTATTCGTGCTAGTTAATGCGAGAAAAACCTTATCCGGTGTTTTCACCACTCCACAGTGCGTTTGAAATTCAGAACCAGCGATATCTTGGTTTTCGTGGGGTTTCAAACTGAGATATGCATTTTCTGCGATAATATTGGTGAGACTTCAGTCAGAAGTATGCAGAAACATCTAGATCGCTCTTTTCGAGCTACTTAATGCACGAAACACTTTTTCTGGTGTTTTCACCACTCCACAGTACGTTTGACATGCAGAACCGGCGATATCTTGGTTTCCGTGGGGTTTCAAGCTGAGATATGCATTTTCTGCGGTTATCTTGGTGGGTCTTTTGTCAGAAGTATGCAGAATCATCTAGATCGCTCTTTTCGAGCTACTTAATGCACGAAACACGTTTTCTGGTGTGTTCACCACTCCACAGTACGTTTGACATGCAGAATCGGAGATATCTTGGTTTCGGTCGGGTTTCAAGCTGAGATATGCATTTTCTACGATAATCCTGGTGAGAGTTCTGTCAGAAGTATGCAGAAACATCGAGAGCGCTCTTTTCGAGCTATTTAATGCGAGAAACATGTTTTCTGGGGGTTTCACCACTCCACTGTTCGTTGGATATGCAGAACAGTAGATATCTTGGTTCTCGTGGGGTTTCAAGCAGAGATATGCATTTTCTGCGATAATCTTGGTGAGACTTCTGTTAGAAGTATGCTGAATCATCTAGATCGCTCTTTTCGAGCTATTTAATGCGAGAAACACGTTATCTGGTGTTTTCACCACTCCACAGTGCGTTTGACATGCAGAACCAGCGATATCTTGGTTTTCGTGGGGTTTCAAGCTGAGATATGCATTTTCTGCGATAATATTGGTGAGACTTCAGTCAGAAGTATGAAGAATCATCTAGATCGCTCTTTTCGAGCTACTTAATGCACCAAACACGTTTTCTGGTGTTTTCACCACTCCACAGTATGTTTGACATGCAGAACCGGCGATATCTTGGTTTCCGTGGGGTTTCAAGCTGAGATATGCATTTTCTGCGATAATCTTGGTGGGTCTTTTGTCAGAAGTATGCAGAATCATCTAGATCGCTCTTTTCGAGCTACTTAATGCACGAAACACGTTTACTGGTGTTTTCACCACTCCACTGTGCGTTTGATATGCAGAACAGTAGATATCTTGGTTTTCGTGGGGTTTCAAGCTGAGATATGCATTTTCTGCGATAATCTTGTTGAGACTTCTGTCCGAAGTGTGCCGAATCATCGAGATCGCTCGTTTCGAGCTATTTAATGCGAGAAACACGTTATCTGGTGTTTTCACCACTCCACAGTGCGTTGGATAAGGCAGAAACGGAGATATTTTGGTTTTCGTCGGGTTTCAAGCTGAGATATGCATTTTCTACGATAAGCTTGGTGAGGCTTCTGTCCTAAGTATGCTGAAACATCGAGATCGCTCTATTCGTGCTAGTTAATGCGAGAAAAACCTTATCCGGTGTTTTCACCACTCCACAGTGCGTTTGATATGCAGAACCAGCGATATCTTGGCTTTCGTGGGGTCTCAAGCTGAGATATGCAATTTTTACGATAATCTTGGTGAGACTTCTGTCCGAAGTATGAAGAATCATCTAGATCGCTCTTTTCGAGCTAGCTAGTGCGAGAAACACGTTATCTGGTGTTTTCACCACTCCACAGTGCGTTTGATATGCAGAACAGTAGATACCTTGGTTTTCGTGGGGTTTCAAGCTGAGATATGCATTTTCTACGATAAGCTTGGTAAAACATCTGTCCGAAGTATGCAGAAACATCGAGAGCGCTCTTTTCGAGCTATTTAATGCGAGAAACATGTTTTCTGGGGGTTTCACCACTCCACTGTTCGTTGGATATGCAGAACAGAAGATATCTTGGTTTTCGTGGGGTTTCAAGCAGAGATATGCATTTTCTGCGATAATCTTGGTGAGACTTCTGTTAGAAGAATGCTGAATCGTCTAGAAAGCTCTTTTCGAACTATTTAATGCGCGAAACACGTTATCTGGTGTTTTCACCACTCCACAGTGCGTTTGACTTGCAGAATCAGCGATATCTTGGTTTTCGTGGGGTTTCAAACTGAGATATGCATTTTCTGCGATAATATTGGTGAGACTTCAGTCAGAAGTATGCAGAATCATCTAGATCGCTCTTTTCGAGCTACTGAATGCGAGGAACACGTTATCTGGTATTTTCACCACTCCACAGTGCGTTGGATATGCAGAACCGGAGATATTTTGGTTTTCGTGGGGTCTCAAGCAGAGATATGCATTTTCTGCGATAATCTTGGTGAGACTTCTGTTAGAAGTATGCTGAATCATCTAGATCGCTCTTTTCGAGCTAGCTAGTGCGAGAAACACGTTATCTGGTGTTTTCACCACTCCACAGTGCGTTTGATATGCAGAACAGTAGATACCTTGGTTTTCGTGGGGTTTCAAGCTGAGATATGCATTTTCTGCGGTAATCTTGGTGGGTCTTTTTTCAGAAGTATGCAGAATCATCTGGATCGCTCTTTTCGAGCTACTTAATGCACGAAACACGTTTTCTGGTGTGTTCACCACTCCACAGTACGGTTGACATGCAGAACCGGAGATATCTTGGTTTCGTTCGGGTTTCAAGCTGAGATATGCATTTTCTACGATAATCCTGGTGAGAGTTCTGTCCGAAGTATGCTGAAACATCGAGATCGCTCTTTTCGAACTATTTAATGCGAGAAACACGTTATCTGGTGTTTTCACCACTCCACAGTGCGTTGGACATGCAGAACCAGCGATATCTTGGTTTTCGTGGGGTTTCAAGCTGAGATATGCATTTTCTGCGATAATCTTGGTGAGACTTCTGTTAGAAGTATGCTGAATCATCTAGATCGCTCTTTTCGAGCTATTTAATGCGAGAAACACGTTATCTGGTGTTTTCACCACTCAACAGTGCGTTTGACATGCAGAACCAGCGATATCTTGGTTTTCGTGGGGTTTCAAGCTGAGATATGCATTTTCTGCGATAATATTGGTGAGACTTCTGTTAGAAGTATGCTGAATCATCTAGATCGCTCTTTTCGAGCTATTTAATGCGAGAAACACGTTATCTGGTGTTTTCACCACTCAACAGTGAGTTTGACATGCAGAACCAGCGATATCTTGGTTTTCGTGGGGTTTCAAGCTGAGATATGCATTTTCTGCGATAATATTGGTGAGACTTCAGTCAGAAGTATGCTGAATCATCTAGATCGCTCTTTTCGAGCTACTGAATGCGAGGAACACGTTATCTGGTATTTTCACCACTCCACAGTGCGTTGGATATGCAGAACCGGAGATATTTTGGTTTTGGTGGGGTTTCAAGCAGAGACATGCATTTTCTACGATAATCCTGGTGAGAGTTCTGTCAGAAGTATGCAGAAACATCGAGAGCGCTCTTTTCGAGCTATTTAATGCGAGAAACATGTTTTCTGGGGGTTTCACCACTCCACTGTTCGTTGGATATGCAGAACAGTAGATATCTTGGTTTTCGTGGGGTTTCAAGCAGAGATATGCATTTTCTGCGATAATCTTGGTAAGACTTCAGTTAGAAGTATGCTGAATCATCTAGATCGCTCTTTTCGAGCTATTTAATGCGAGAAACACGTTATCTGGTGTTTTCACCACTCCACAGTGCGTTTGACATGCAGAACCAGCGATATCTTGGTTTTCGTGGGGTTTCAAGCTGAGATATGCATTTTCTGCGATAATATTGGTGAGACTTCAGTCAGAAGTATGCAGAATCATCTAGATCGCTCTTTTCGAGCTACTGAATGCGAGGAACACGTTATCTGGTATTTTCACCACTCCACAGTGCGTTGGATATGCAGAACCGGAGATATTTTGGTTTTCGTGGGGTTTCAAGCAGAGATATGCATTTTCTGCGATAATCTTGGTGAGACTTCTGTCCGAAGTATGCAGAATCATCGAGATCGCTCTATTCGAGCTAGTTAATGCGAGAAAAAACTTATCCGCTGTTTTCACCACTCCACAGTGCGTTTGATATGCAGAACACAGCGATATTTTGGCTTTCGTGGGGTTTCAAGCTGAGATATGCATTTTTTACGATAATTTTGGTGAGACTTCTGTCCGAAGTATCCAGAATCATCGAGATCGCTCTTTTCGAGCTATTTAATGCGAGAAACACGTTATCTGGTGTTTTCACCACTCCACAGTGCGTTTGACATGCAGAACCAGCGATATCTTGGTTTTCGTGGGGTTTCAAGCTGAGATATGCATTTTCTGCGATAATCTTGGTGAGACTTCTGTTAGAAGTATGCTGAATCATCTAGATCGCTCTTTTCGAGCTATTTAATGCGAGAAACACGTTATCTGGTGTTTTCACCACTCCACAGTGCGTTTGACATGCAGAACCAGCGATATCTTGGTTTTCGTGGGGTTTCAAGCTGAGATATGCATTTTCTGCGATAATATTGGTGAGACTTCAGTCAGAAGTATGCAGAATCATCTAGATCGCTCTTTTCGAGCTACTGAATGCGAGGAACACGTTATCTGGTATTTTCACCACTCCACAGTGCGTTGGATATGCAGAACCGGAGATATTTTGGTTTTCGTGGGGTTTCAAGCAGAGATATGCATTTTCTGCGATAATCTTGGTGAGACTTCTGTCCGAAGTATGCAGAATCATCGAGATCGCTCTATTCGAGCTAGTTAATGCGAGAAAAAACTTATCCGCTGTTTTCACCACTCCACAGTGCGTTTGATATGCAGAACACAGCGATATTTTGGCTTTCGTGGGGTTTCAAGCTGAGATATGCATTTTTTACGATAATTTTGGTGAGACTTCTGTCCGAAGTATCCAGAATCATCGAGATCGCTCTTTTCGAGCTATTTAATGCGAGAAACACGTTATCTGGTGTTTTCACCACTCCACAGTGCGTTTGACATGCAGAACCAGCGATATCTTGGTTTTCGTGGGGTTTCAAGCTGAGATATGCATTTTTTACGATAATTTTGGTGAGACTTCTGTCCGAAGTATCCAGAATCATCGAGATCGCTCTTTTCGAGCTATTTAATGCGAGAAACACGTTATCTGGTGTTTTCACCACTCCATAGTGCGTTTGACATGCAGAACCAGCGATATCTTGGTTTTCGTGGGGTTTCAAGCTGAGATATGCATTTTCTGGGATAATATTGGTGAGACTTCAGACAGAAGTATGCAGAATCATCTAGATCGCTCTTTTCGAGCTACTGAATGCGAGGAACACGTTATCTGCTATTTTCACCACTCCACAGTGCGTTGGATATGCAGAACCGGAGATATTTTGGTTTTCGTGGGGTTTCAAGCTGAGATATATATTTTCTGCGATAATCTTGGTGAGACTTCTGTCCGAAGTATGCAGAATCATCGAGATCGCTCTTTTCGAGCTATTTAATGCGAGAAACACGTTATCTGGTGTTTTCACCACTCCACAGGGCGCATGATATGCAGAACCGGCGACATCTTGGTTTTCGTGGGGTTTCAATCTGAGATATGCATTTTCTGCGATATTCTTGGTGACACTTCTGTCCGAAGTATGCAGAATCATCGAGATCGCTCTTTTCGAGCTATTTAATGAGAGAGAAACACGTTTTCTGGTGTTTTCACCACTCCACAGTGCGTTTGATATGCAGTACCAGCGATATCTTGGTTTTCGTGGGGTTTCAAGCTGAGATATGCATTTTTTACGATAATCTTGGTGAGACTTCTGTCCGAAGTATGCAGAATCATCGAGATCGCTCTATTCGAGGTAGTTAATGCGAGAAAAAACTTATCCGCTGTTTTCACCACTCCACAGTGCGTTTGATATGCAAAACACAGCGATATCTTGGTTTTCGTGGGGTTTCAAGCTGAGATATGCATTTTTTACGATAATTTTGGTGAGACTTCTGTCCGAAGTATCCAGAATCATCGAGATGGCTCGTTTCGAGCTACTGAATGCGAGAAACACGTTTTCTGGTGTTTTCACCACTCCACAGTGCGTTTGATATGCAGTACCAGCGATATCTTGGTTTTCGTGGGGTTTCAAGCTGAGATATGCATTTTTTACGATAATCTTGGTGAGACTTCTGTCCGAGGTATGCAGAATCATCGAGATCGCTCTATTCGAGGTAGTTAATGCGAGAAAAAACTTATCCGCTGTTTTCACCACTCCACAGTGCGTTTGATATGCAGAACACAGCGATATCTTGGTTTTCGTGGGGTTTCAAGCTGAGATATGCATTTTTTACGATAATTTTGGTGAGACTTCTGTCCGAAGTATCCAGAATCATCGAGATCGCTCGTTTCGAGCTACTGAATGCGAGAAACACGTTATCTGGTGTTTTCACCACTCCACAGTGCGTTTGATATGCAGAACCAGCGATATCTTGGCTTTCGTGGGGTTTCAAGCTGAGATATGCATTTTTTACGATAATCTTGGTGAGACTTCTGTTCGAAGTATGAAGAATCATCGAGATCGCTCTATTCGAGCTATTTAATGCGAGAAACACGTTTTCTGGGATTTCCCCACTCCACAGAGCGTTTGATATGCTGAAGACAGCGATATCTTGGTTTTCGTGGGGTTTCAAGCAGAGATATGCATTTTTTACGATAATTTTGGTGAGAATTCTGTCCGAAGTATGCAGAATCATCGAGATCGCTCGTTTCGAGCTATTCAATGCGAGAAACACGTTATCTGGTGTTTTCACCACTCCACTGTGCGTTTGATATGCAGAACAGTAGATATCTTGGTTTTCGTAGAGTTTCAAGCTGAGATATGCATTTTCTGCGATAATCTTGTTGAGACTTCTGTCCGAAGTATGCAGAAACATCTAGATCGCTCTTTTCGAGCTATTTAATGCGAGAAACACGTTATCTCGTGTTTTCATCACTCCACAGTGCGTTTGACATGCAGAACCAGCGATATCTTGGTTTTCGTGGGGTTTCAAGCTGAGATATGCATTTCCTGCGATAATCTTGGTGAGACTTCTGTCCGAAGTATGCTGAATCATCGAGATTGCTCTTCTCTAGCTAGTTAGTGCGAGAAACACGTTATCTGGTGTTTTCACCACTCCACAGTGCGTTTGATATTCGGAACCGGAGATAACTCGGTTTTCGTCGGGTTTCAAGCTGATATATGCATTTTCTACGATAATCTAGGTGAGACTTCTGTCAGAAGTATGCAGGATCCTCGAGAACGCTCTTTTCGAGCTACTTAATGCACGAAACTCGTTTTCTGGTGTTTTCACCACTCCACAGTACGTTTGACATGCAGAACCGGAGATATCTTGGTTTCGGTCGGGTTTCAAGCTGAGATATGCATTTTCTACGATAATCCTGGTGAGACTTCTGTCAGAAGTATGCAGAATCTTCGAGAACGCTCTTTTCGAGCTACTTAATGCGCGAAACACATTCTCTGGTGTTTTCACCACTCCACAGTACGTTTGACATGCAGAACCGGAGATAACTCGGTTTTCGTCGGGTTTCAAGCTGATATATGCATTTTCTACGATAAGCTTCGTAAAACATCTGTCCGAAGTATGAAGAATCATCGAGATCGCTCTATTCGAGCCATTTAATGCGAGGAACACGTTATCTGGTATTTTCACCACTCCACAGTGCTTTGGATATGCAAAAACGGAGATATTTTGGTTTTCGTCGGGTTTCAAGCTGAGATATGCATTTTCTACGATAAGCTTGGTGAGTCTTCTGTCCGAAGTATGCTGAAACATCGAGATCGCTCTATTCGTGCTAGTTAATGCGAGAAAAACCTTATCCGGTGTTTTCACCACTCCACAGTGCGTTTGAAATTCAGAACCAGCGATATCTTGGTTTTCGTGGGGTTTCAAACTGAGATATGCATTTTCTGCGATAATATTGGTGAGACTTCAGTCAGAAGTATGCAGAAACATCTAGATCGCTCTTTTCGAGCTACTTAATGCACGAAACACTTTTTCTGGTGTTTTCACCACTCCACAGTACGTTTGACATGCAGAACCGGCGATATCTTGGTTTCCGTGGGGTTTCAAGCTGAGATATGCATTTTCTGCGGTTATCTTGGTGGGTCTTTTGTCAGAAGTATGCAGAATCATCTAGATCGCTCTTTTCGAGCTACTTAATGCACGAAACACGTTTTCTGGTGTGTTCACCACTCCACAGTACGTTTGACATGCAGAATCGGAGATATCTTGGTTTCGGTCGGGTTTCAAGCTGAGATATGCATTTTCTACGATAATCCTGGTGAGAGTTCTGTCAGAAGTATGCAGAAACATCGAGAGCGCTCTTTTCGAGCTATTTAATGCGAGAAACATGTTTTCTGGGGTTTTCACCACTCCACTGTTCGTTGGATATGCAGAACAGTAGATATCTTGGTTCTCGTGGGGTTTCAAGCAGAGATATGCATTTTCTGCGATAATCTTGGTGAGACTTCTGTTAGAAGTATGCTGAATCATCTAGATCGCTCTTTTCGAGCTATTTAATGCGAGAAACACGTTATCTGGTGTTTTCACCACTCCACAGTGCGTTTGACATGCAGAACCAGCGATATCTTGGTTTTCGTGGGGTTTCAAGCTGAGATATGCATTTTCTGCGATAATATTGGTGAGACTTCAGTCAGAAGTATGAAGAATCATCTAGATCGCTCTTTTCGAGCTACTTAATGCACCAAACACGTTTTCTGGTGTTTTCACCACTCCACAGTATGTTTGACATGCAGAACCGGCGATATCTTGGTTTCCGTGGGGTTTCAAGCTGAGATATGCATTTTCTGCGATAATCTTGGTGGGTCTTTTGTCAGAAGTATGCAGAATCATCTAGATCGCTCTTTTCGAGCTACTTAATGCACGAAACACGTTTACTGGTGTTTTCACCACTCCACTGTGCGTTTGATATGCAGAACAGTAGATATCTTGGTTTTCGTAGGGTTTCAAGCTGAGATATGCTTTTTCTGCGATAATCTTGTTGAGACTTCTGTCCGAAGTGTGCAGAATCATCGAGATCGCTCGTTTCGAGCTATTTAATGCGAGAAACACGTTATCTGGTGTTTTCACCACTCCACAGTGCGTTGGATAAGGCAGAAACGGAGATATTTTGGTTTTCGTCGGGTTTCAAGCTGAGATATGCATTTTCTACGATAAGCTTGGTGAGGCTTCTGTCCTAAGTATGCTGAAACATCGAGATCGCTCTATTCGTGCTAGTTAATGCGAGAAAAACCTTATCCGGTGTTTTCACCACTCCACAGTGCGTTTGATATGCAGAACCAGCGATATCTTGGCTTTCGTGGGGTCTCAAGCTGAGATATGCAATTTTTACGATAATCTTGGTGAGACTTCTGTCCGAAGTATGAAGAATCATCTAGATCGCTCTTTTCGAGCTAGCTAGTGCGAGAAACACGTTATCTGGTGTTTTCACCACTCCACAGTGCGTTTGATATGCAGAACAGTAGATACCTTGGTTTTCGTGGGGTTTCAAGCTGAGATATGCATTTTCTACGATAAGCTTGGTAAAACATCTGTCCGAAGTATGCAGAAACATCGAGAGCGCTCTTTTCGAGCTATTTAATGCGAGAAACATGTTTTCTGGGGGTTTCACCACTCCACTGTTCGTTGGATATGCAGAACAGAAGATATCTTGGTTTTCGTGGGGTTTCAAGCAGAGATATGCATTTTCTGCGATAATCTTGGTGAGACTTCTGTTAGAAGAATGCTGAATCGTCTAGAAAGCTCTTTTCGAACTATTTAATGCGCGAAACACGTTATCTGGTGTTTTCACCACTCCACAGTGCGTTTGACTTGCAGAATCAGCGATATCTTGGTTTTCGTGGGGTTTCAAACTGAGATATGCATTTTCTGCGATAATATTGGTGAGACTTCAGTCAGAAGTATGCAGAATCATCTAGATCGCTCTTTTCGAGCTACTGAATGCGAGGAACACGTTATCTGGTATTTTCACCACTCCACAGTGCGTTGGATATGCAGAACAGTAGATACCTTGGTTTTCGTGGGGTTTCAAGCTGAGATATGCATTTTCTGCGGTAATCTTGGTGGGTCTTTTTTCAGAAGTATGCAGAATCATCTGGATCGCTCTTTTCGAGCTACTTAATGCACGAAACACGTTTTCTGGTGTGTTCACCACTCCACAGTACGGTTGACATGCAGAACCGGAGATATCTTGGTTTCGTTCGGGTTTCAAGCTGAGATATGCATTTTCTACGATAATCCTGGTGAGAGTTCTGTCCGAAGTATGCTGAAACATCGAGATCGCTCTTTTCGAACTATTTAATGCGAGAAACACGTTATCTGGTGTTTTCACCACTCCACAGTGCGTTGGACATGCAGAACCAGCGATATCTTGGTTTTCGTGGGGTTTCAAGCTGAGATATGCATTTTCTGCGATAATCTTGGTGAGACTTCTGTTAGAAGTATGCTGAATCATCTAGATCGCTCTTTTCGAGCTATTTAATGCGAGAAACACGTTATCTGGTGTTTTCACCACTCAACAGTGCGTTTGACATGCAGAACCAGCGATATCTTGGTTTTCGTGGGGTTTCAAGCTGAGATATGCATTTTCTGCGATAATATTGGTGAGACTTCTGTTAGAAGTATGCTGAATCATCTAGATCGCTCTTTTCGAGCTATTTAATGCGAGAAACACGTTATCTGGTGTTTTCACCACTCAACAGTGAGTTTGACATGCAGAACCAGCGATATCTTGGTTTTCGTGGGGTTTCAAGCTGAGATATGCATTTTCTGCGATAATATTGGTGAGACTTCAGTCAGAAGTATGCTGAATCATCTAGATCGCTCTTTTCGAGCTACTGAATGCGAGGAACACGTTATCTGGTATTTTCACCACTCCACAGTGCGTTGGATATGCAGAACCGGAGATATTTTGGTTTTGGTGGGGTTTCAAGCAGAGACATGCATTTTCTACGATAATCCTGGTGAGAGTTCTGTCAGAAGTATGCAGAAACATCGAGAGCGCTCTTTTCGAGCTATTTAATGCGAGAAACATGTTTTCTGGGGGTTTCACCACTCCACTGTTCGTTGGATATGCAGAACAGTAGATATCTTGGTTTTCGTGGGGTTTCAAGCAGAGATATGCATTTTCTGCGATAATCTTGGTGACACTTCAGTTAGAAGTATGCTGAATCATCTAGATCGCTCTTTTCGAGCTATTTAATGCGAGAAACACGTTATCTGGTGTTTTCACCACTCCACAGTGCGTTTGACATGCAGAACCAGCGATATCTTGGTTTTCGTGGGGTTTCAAGCTGAGATATGCATTTTCTGCGATAATATTGGTGAGACTTCAGTCAGAAGTATGCAGAATCATCTAGATCGCTCTTTTCGAGCTACTGAATGCGAGGAACACGTTATCTGGTATTTTCACCACTCCACAGTGCGTTGGATATGCAGAACCGGAGATATTTTGGTTTTCGTGGGGTTTCAAGCAGAGATATGCATTTTCTGCGATAATCTTGGTGAGACTTCTGTCCGAAGTATGCAGAATCATCGAGATCGCTCTATTCGAGCTAGTTAATGCGAGAAAAAACTTATCCGCTGTTTTCACCACTCCACAGTGCGTTTGATATGCAGAACACAGCGATATTTTGGCTTTCGTGGGGTTTCAAGCTGAGATATGCATTTTTTACGATAATTTTGGTGAGACTTCTGTCCGAAGTATCCAGAATCATCGAGATCGCTCTTTTCGAGCTATTTAATGCGAGAAACACGTTATCTGGTGTTTTCACCACTCCACAGTGCGTTTGACATGCAGAACCAGCGATATCTTGGTTTTCGTGGGGTTTCAAGCTGAGATATGCATTTTCTGCGATAATCTTGGTGAGACTTCTGTTAGAAGTATGCTGAATCATCTAGATCGCTCTTTTCGAGCTATTTAATGCGAGAAACACGTTATCTGGTGTTTTCACCACTCCACAGTGCGTTTGACATGCAGAACCAGCGATATCTTGGTTTTCGTGGGGTTTCAAGCTGAGATATGCATTTTCTGCGATAATATTGGTGAGACTTCAGTCAGAAGTATGCAGAATCATCTAGATCGCTCTTTTCGAGCTACTGAATGCGAGGAACACGTTATCTGGTATTTTCACCACTCCACAGTGCGTTGGATATGCAGAACCGGAGATATTTTGGTTTTCGTGGGGTTTCAAGCAGAGATATGCATTTTCTGCGATAATCTTGGTGAGACTTCTGTCCGAAGTATGCAGAATCATCGAGATCGCTCTATTCGAGCTAGTTAATGCGAGAAAAAACTTATCCGCTGTTTTCACCACTCCACAGTGCGTTTGATATGCAGAACACAGCGATATTTTGGCTTTCGTGGGGTTTCAAGCTGAGATATGCATTTTTTACGATAATTTTGGTGAGACTTCTGTCCGAAGTATCCAGAATCATCGAGATCGCTCTTTTCGAGCTATTTAATGCGAGAAACACGTTATCTGGTGTTTTCACCACTCCACAGTGCGTTTGACATGCAGAACCAGCGATATCTTGGTTTTCGTGGGGTTTCAAGCTGAGATATGCATTTTTTACGATAATTTTGGTGAGACTTCTGTCCGAAGTATCCAGAATCATCGAGATCGCTCTTTTCGAGCTATTTAATGCGAGAAACACGTTATCTGGTGTTTTCACCACTCCATAGTGCGTTTGACATGCAGAACCAGCGATATCTTGGTTTTCGTGGGGTTTCAAGCTGAGATATGCATTTTCTGGGATAATATTGGTGAGACTTCAGACAGAAGTATGCAGAATCATCTAGATCGCTCTTTTCGAGCTACTGAATGCGAGGAACACGTTATCTGCTATTTTCACCACTCCACAGTGCGTTGGATATGCAGAACCGGAGATATTTTGGTTTTCGTGGGGTTTCAAGCTGAGATATATATTTTCTGCGATAATCTTGGTGAGACTTCTGTCCGAAGTATGCAGAATCATCGAGATCGCTCTTTTCGAGCTATTTAATGCGAGAAACACGTTATCTGGTGTTTTCACCACTCCACAGGGCGCATGATATGCAGAACCGGCGACACCTTGGTTTTCGTGGGGTTTCAATCTGAGATATGCATTTTCTGCGATAATCTTGGTGACACTTCTGTCCGAAGTATGCAGAATCATCGAGATCGCTCTTTTCGAGCTATTTAATGAGAGAGAAACACGTTTTCTGGTGTTTTCACCACTCCACAGTGCGTTTGATATGCAGTACCAGCGATATCTTGGTTTTCGTGGGGTTTCAAGCTGAGATATGCATTTTTTACGATAATCTTGGTGAGACTTCTGTCCGAAGTATGCAGAATCATCGAGATCGCTCTATTCGAGGTAGTTAATGCGAGAAAAAACTTATCCGCTGTTTTCACCACTCCACAGTGCGTTTGATATGCAAAACACAGCGATATCTTGGTTTTCGTGGGGTTTCAAGCTGAGATATGCATTTTTTACGATAATTTTGGTGAGACTTCTGTCCGAAGTATCCAGAATCATCGAGATGGCTCGTTTCGAGCTACTGAATGCGAGAAACACGTTTTCTGGTGTTTTCACCACTCCACAGTGCGTTTGATATGCAGTACCAGCGATATCTTGGTTTTCGTGGGGTTTCAAGCTGAGATATGCATTTTTTACGATAATCTTGGTGAGACTTCTGTCCGAGGTATGCAGAATCATCGAGATCGCTCTATTCGAGGTAGTTAATGCGAGAAAAAACTTATCCGCTGTTTTCACCACTCCACAGTGCGTTTGATATGCAGAACACAGCGATATCTTGGTTTTCGTGGGGTTTCAAGCTGAGATATGCATTTTTTACGATAATTTTGGTGAGACTTCTGTCCGAAGTATCCAGAATCATCGAGATCGCTCGTTTCGAGCTACTGAATGCGAGAAACACGTTATCTGGTGTTTTCACCACTCCACAGTGCGTTTGATATGCAGAACCAGCGATATCTTGGCTTTCGTGGGGTTTCAAGCTGAGATATGCATTTTTTACGATAATCTTGGTGAGACTTCTGTTCGAAGTATGAAGAATCATCGAGATCGCTCTATTCGAGCTATTTAATGCGAGAAACACGTTTTCTGGGATTTCCCCACTCCACAGAGCGTTTGATATGCTGAAGACAGCGATATCTTGGTTTTCGTGGGGTTTCAAGCAGAGATATGCATTTTTTACGATAATTTTGGTGAGAATTCTGTCCGAAGTATGCAGAATCATCGAGATCGCTCGTTTCGAGCTATTCAATGCGAGAAACACGTTATCTGGTGTTTTCACCACTCCACTGTGCGTTTGATATGCAGAACAGTAGATATCTTGGTTTTCGTAGAGTTTCAAGCTGAGATATGCATTTTCTGCGATAATCTTGTTGAGACTTCTGTCCGAAGTATGCAGAAACATCTAGATCGCTCTTTTCGAGCTATTTAATGCGAGAAACACGTTATCTCGTGTTTTCATCACTCCACAGTGCGTTTGACATGCAGAACCAGCGATATCTTGGTTTTCGTGGGGTTTCAAGCTGAGATATGCATTTCCTGCGATAATCTTGGTGAGACTTCTGTCCGAAGTATGCTGAATCATCGAGATTGCTCTTCTCTAGCTAGTTAGTGCGAGAAACACGTTATCTGGTGTTTTCACCACTCCACAGTGCGTTTGATATTCGGAACCGGAGATAACTCGGTTTTCGTCGGGTTTCAAGCTGATATATGCATTTTCTACGATAATCTAGGTGAGACTTCTGTCAGAAGTATGCAGGATCCTCGAGAACGCTCTTTTCGAGCTACTTAATGCACGAAACTCGTTTTCTGGTGTTTTCACCACTCCACAGTACGTTTGACATGCAGAACCGGAGATATCTTGGTTTCGGTCGGGTTTCAAGCTGAGATATGCATTTTCTACGATAATCCTGGTGAGACTTCTGTCAGAAGTATGCAGAATCTTCGAGAACGCTCTTTTCGAGCTACTTAATGCGCGAAACACATTCTCTGGTGTTTTCACCACTCCACAGTACGTTTGACATGCAGAACCGGAGATAACTCGGTTTTCGTCGGGTTTCAAGCTGATATATGCATTTTCTACGATAATCTAGGTGAGACTTCTGTCAGAAGTATGCAGGATCCTCGAGAACGCTCTTTTCGAGCTACTTAATGCGAGAAACAGGTTTTCTGGTGTTTTCACCACTCCACAGGGCGCATGATATGCAGAACCGGCGACATCTTGGTTTTCGTGGGGTTTCAATCTGAGATATGCATTTTCTGCGATAATCTTGGTGACACTTCTGTCCGAAGTATGCAGAATCATCGAGATCGCTCTTTTCGAGCTATTTAATGAGAGAGAAACACGTTTTCTGGTGTTTTCACCACTCCATAGTGCGTTTGATATGCAGTAGCAGCGATATCTTGGTTTTCGTGGGGTTTCAAGCTGAGATATGCATTTTTTACGATAATTTTGGTGAGACTTCTGTCCCAAGTATCCAGAATCATCGAGATCGCTCGTTTCGAGCTACTGAATGCGAGAAACACGTTATCTGGTGTTTTCACCACTCCACTGTGCGTTTGATATGCAGAACAGTAGATATCTTGGTTTTCGTAGGGTTTCAAGCTGAGATATGCATTTTCTGCGATAATCTTGTTGAGACTTCTGTCCGAAGTGTGCAGAATCATCGAGATCGCTCGTTTCGAGCTATTTAATGCGAGAAACACGTTATCTGGTGTTTTCACCACTCCACAGTGCGTTTGATATGCTGAAGACAGCGATATCTTGGTTTTCGTGGGGTTTCAAGCTGAGATATGCATTTTTTACGATAATTTTGGTGAGACTTCTGTCCGAAGTATGCAGAATCATCGAGATCGCTCGTTTCGAGCTATTTAATGCGAGAAACACGTTATCTGGTGTTTTCACCACTCCACAGTGCGTTGGATATGCAGAACCGGAGATATTTTGGTTTTCGTGGGGTTTCAAGCAGAGATATGCATTTTCTGCGATAATCTTTGTGAGACTTCTGTTAGAAGTATGCTGAATCATCTATATCGATCTTTTCGAGCTAGCTAGTGCGAGAAACACGTTATCTGGTGTTTTCACCACTCCACAGTGCGTTTGATATGCAGAACAGTAGATACCTTGGTTTTCGTGGGGTTTCAAGCTGAGATATGCATTTTCTACGATAAGCTTCGTAAAACAACTGTCCGAAGTATGAAGAATCATCGAGATCGCTCTATTCGAGCCATTTAATGCGAGGAACACGTTATCTGGTATTTTCACCACTCCACAGTGCTTTGGATATGCAAAAACGGAGATATTTTGGTTTTCGTCGGGTTTCAAGCTGAGATATGCATTTTCTACGATAAGCTTGGTGAGTCTTCTGTCCGAAGTATGCTGAAACATCGAGATCGCTCTATTCGTGCTAGTTAATGCGAGAAAAACCTTATCCGGTGTTTTCACCACTCCACAGTGCGTTTGAAATTCAGAACCAGCGATATCTTGGTTTTCGTGGGGTTTCAAACTGAGATATGCATTTTCTGCGATAATATTGGTGAGACTTCAGTCAGAAGTATGCAGAAACATCTAGATCGCTCTTTTCGAGCTACTTAATGCACGAAACACTTTTTCTGGTGTTTTCACCACTCCACAGTACGTTTGACATGCAGAACCGGCGATATCTTGGTTTCCGTGGGGTTTCAAGCTGAGATATGCATTTTCTGCGGTTATCTTGGTGGGTCTTTTGTCAGAAGTATGCAGAATCATCTAGATCGCTCTTTTCGAGCTACTTAATGCACGAAACACGTTTTCTGGTGTGTTCACCACTCCACAGTACGTTTGACATGCAGAATCGGAGATATCTTGGTTTCGGTCGGGTTTCAAGCTGAGATATGCATTTTCTACGATAATCCTGGTGAGAGTTCTGTCAGAAGTATGCAGAAACATCGAGAGCGCTCTTTTCGAGCTATTTAATGCGAGAAACATGTTTTCTGGGGGTTTCACCACTCCACTGTTCGTTGGATATGCAGAACAGTAGATATCTTGGTTCTCGTGGGGTTTCAAGCAGAGATATGCATTTTCTGCGATAATCTTGGTGAGACTTCTGTTAGAAGTATGCTGAATCATCTAGATCGCTCTTTTCGAGCTATTTAATGCGAGAAACACGTTATCTGGTGTTTTCACCACTCCACAGTGCGTTTGACATGCAGAACCAGCGATATCTTGGTTTTCGTGGGGTTTCAAGCTGAGATATGCATTTTCTGCGATAATATTGGTGAGACTTCAGTCAGAAGTATGAAGAATCATCTAGATCGCTCTTTTCGAGCTACTTAATGCACCAAACACGTTTTCTGGTGTTTTCACCACTCCACAGTATGTTTGACATGCAGAACCGGCGATATCTTGGTTTCCGTGGGGTTTCAAGCTGAGATATGCATTTTCTGCGATAATCTTGGTGGGTCTTTTGTCAGAAGTATGCAGAATCATCTAGATCGCTCTTTTCGAGCTACTTAATGCACGAAACACGTTTACTGGTGTTTTCACCACTCCACTGTGCGTTTGATATGCAGAACAGTAGATATCTTGGTTTTCGTAGGGTTTCAAGCTGAGATATGCATTTTCTGCGATAATCTTGTTGAGACTTCTGTCCGAAGTGTGCCGAATCATCGAGATCGCTCGTTTCGAGCTATTTAATGCGAGAAACACGTTATCTGGTGTTTTCACCACTCCACAGTGCGTTGGATAAGGCAGAAACGGAGATATTTTGGTTTTCGTCGGGTTTCAAGCTGAGATATGCATTTTCTACGATAAGCTTGGTGAGGCTTCTGTCCTAAGTATGCTGAAACATCGAGATCGCTCTATTCGTGCTAGTTAATGCGAGAAAAACCTTATCCGGTGTTTTCACCACTCCACAGTGCGTTTGATATGCAGAACCAGCGATATCTTGGCTTTCGTGGGGTCTCAAGCTGAGATATGCAATTTTTACGATAATCTTGGTGAGACTTCTGTCCGAAGTATGAAGAATCATCGAGATCGCTCTATTCGAGCTCTTTAATGCGAGGAACACGTTTTCTGGGGTTTTCACCACTCCACAGAGCGTTTGATATGCTGAAGACAGCGATATCTTGGTTTTCGTGGGGTTTCAAGCTGAGATATGCATTTTTTACGTTAATTTTGGTGAGACTTCTGTCCGAAGTATGCAGAATCATCGAGATCGCTCGTTTCGAGCTATTTAATGCGAGAAACACGTTATCTGGTGTTTTCACCACTCCAGAGTGCGTTGGATATGCAGAACCGGAGATATTTTGGTTTTCGTGGGGCTTCAAGCAGAGATATGCATTTTCTGCGATAATCTTTGTGAGACATCTGTTAGAAGTATGCTGAATCATCTAGAACGCTCTTTTCGAGCTAGCTAGTGCGAGAAACACGTTATCTGGTGTTTTCACCACTCCACAGTGCGTTTGATATGCAGAACAGTAGATACCTTGGTTTTCGTGGGGTTTCAAGCTGAGATATGCATTTTCTACGATAAGCTTGGTAAAACATCTGTCCGAAGTATGAGGAAACATCGAGAGCGCTCTTTTCGAGCTATTTAATGCGAGAAACATGTTTTCTGGGGGTTTCACCACTCCACTGTTCGTTGGATATGCAGAGCAGTAGATATCTTGGTTTTCGTGGGGTTTCAAGCAGAGATATGCATTTTCTGCGATAATCTTGGTGAGACTTCTGTTAGAAGTATGCTGAATCATCTAGATCGCTCTTTTCGAGCCATTTAATGCGAGAAACACGTTATCTGGTGTTTTCACCACTCCACAGTGCGTTTGACATGCAGAACCAGCGATATCTTGGTTTTCGTGGGGTTTCAAGCAGAGATATGCATTTTCTGCGATAATCTTGGTGAGACTTCTGTTAGAAGTATGCTGAATCATCTAGATCGCTCTTTTCGAGCCATTTAATGCGAGAAACACGTTATCTGGTGTTTTCACCACTCCACAGTGCGTTTGACATGCAGAACCAGCGATATCTTGGTTTTCGTGGGGTTTCAAGCTGAGATATGCATGTTTTACGATAATCTTGGTGAGACATCTGTCCGAAGTATGCAGAATCATCGAGATCGCGCTTTTCGAGCTATTTAATGCGAGAAACACGTTATCTGGTGTTTTCACCACTCCACAGAGCGTTTGATATGCAGAACAGGCGATATCTTGATTTTCGTGGTGTTTCCAGCTGAGATATGCATTTTCTGCGATAAGCTTGGTGGGTCTTTTGTCAGAAGTATGCAGAATCATCTAGATCGCTCTCTTCGAGCTACTTAATGCACGAAACACGTTTTCTGGTGTTTTCACCACTCCACAGTACGTTTGACATGCAGAACCGGAGATATCTTGGTTTCGGTCGGGTTTCAAGCTGAGATATGCATTTTCTACGATAATCCTGGTGAGACTTCTGTCAGAAGTATGCAGAATCTTCGAGAACGCTCTTTTCGAGCTACTGAATGCGCGAAACACGTTTTCTGGTGTTTTCACCACTCCACGGTACGTGATGTGCAAAACCGGAGATATCTTGGTTTTCGTGGGGTTTCAAGCTGAGATATGCATTTCCTGCGGTAATCTTGGTGAGACTTCTGTCCGAAGTATGCTGAATCATCTAGATCGCACTTTTCGAGCTATTTAATGCGAGAAACACGTTATCTGGTGTTTTCACCACTCCACAGTGCGTTTGATATGCAGAACCAGCGATATCTTGGTTTTCGTGGGGTTTCAAGCTGAGATATGCATTTTCTGCGATAATATTGGTGAGACTTCTGTCAGAAGTATGCAGAATCATCTAGATCGCTCTATTCGAGCTACTTATTGCAGGAAACACGTTTTCTGGTGTTTTCACCACTCCACAGTACGTTTGACATGCAGAACCGGAGATATCTTGGTTTCGGTCGGGTTTCAAGCTGAGATATGCATTCTTTACGATAATCTTGTTGAGACTTCTGTCCGAAGTATGAAGAATCATCGAGATCGCTCTATTCGAGCTAGTTAATGCGAGAAAAACTTTATCCGGTGTTTTCACCTCTCCACAGTGCGTTTGATATGCAGAACCAGCGATATCTTGGCTTTCGTGGGGTTTCAAGCAGCGATATGCATTTTCTGCGATAATCTTGGTGAGACTTCTGTTAGAAGTATGCAGAATCTTCGAGATCGCACTTTTCGAGCTATTTAACGCGAGAAACACGCTATCTGGTGTTTTCACCACTCCACAGTGCGTATGATATGCAGAACCGGCGATATCTTGGCTTTCGTGGGGTTTCAAGCAGCGATATGCATTTTCTGCGATAATATTGGTGAGACTTCTGTCAGAAGTATGCAGAATCATCTAGATCGCTCTATTCGAGCTACTTATTGCAGGAAACACGTTTTCTGGTGTTTTCACCACTCCACAGTACGTTTGACATGCAGAACCGGAGATATCTTGGCTTTCGTGGGGTTTCAAGCAGCGATATGCATTTTCTGCGATAATATTGGTGAGACTTCTGTCAGAAGTATGCAGAATCATCTAGATCGCTCTATTCGAGCTACTTATTGCAGGAAACACGTTTTCTGGTGTTTTCACCACTCCACAGTACGTTTGACATGCAGAACCGGAGATATCTTGGTTTCGGTCGGGTTTCAAGCTGAGATATGCATTCTTTACGATAATCTTGTTGAGACTTCTGTCCGAAGTATGAAGAATCATCGAGATCGCTCTATTCGAGCTATTTAATGCGAGAAACACGTTTTCTGGGGTTTTCACCACTCCACAGTGCGTTTGATATGCAGAACCGGCGATATCTTGGTTTTCCTGGGGTTTCAAGCTGAGATATGCATTTCCTGCGATAATCTTGGTGAGACTTCTGTCCGAAGTATGCTGAATCATCTAGATCGCTCTTTTCGAGCTATTTAATGCGAGAAACACGTTATCTGGTGTTTTCACCACTCCACAGTGCGTTTGAAATGCATTACCAGCGAAATCTTGGTTTTCGTGGCGTTTCATGCTGAGATATGCATTTTCTGCGATAATATTGGTGAGACTTCAGTCAGAAGTATGCAGAATCATCTAGATCGCTCTTTTCGAGCTACTTATTGCAGGAAACACGTTTTCTGGTGTTTTCACCACTCCACAGTACGTTTGACATGCAGACCCGGAGATATCTTGGTTTCGGTCGGGTTTCAAGCTGAGATATGCATTCTTTACGATAATCTTGTTGAGACTTCTGTCCGAAGTATGAAGAATCATCGAGATCGCTCTTTTCGAGCTAGTTAATGCGAGAAACACGTTTTCTGGGGTTTTCACCACTCCACAGTGCGTTTGATATTCAGAACCGGCGATATCTTGGTTTTCGTGGGGTTTCAAGCTGAGATATGCATTCTTTACGATAATCTTGTTGAGACTTCTGTCCGAAGTATGAAGAATCATCGAGATCGCTCTATTCGAGCTATTTAATGCGAGAAACACGTTTTCTGGGGTTTTCACCACTCCACAGTGTGTTTGATATGCTGAACACAGCGATATCTTGGTTTTCGCGGGGTTTCAAGCTGAGATATGCATTTTTTACGATAATTTTGGTGAGACTTCTGTCAGAAGTATGCAGAATCTTCGAGAACGCTCTTTTCGAGCTACTCAATGCGCGAAACACGTTTTCTGGTGTTTTCACCACTCCACGGTACGTTTGATGTGCAGAACCGGAGATAACTAGGTTTTCGTCGGGTTTCAAGCTGAGATATGCATTTTCTACAATAATCTTGGTTAGACTTCTGTCCGAAGTATGCTGAATCATCGAGAGCGCTCTTTTCGAGCTATTTAATGCTAGAAACACGTTTTCTGGGGTTTTCACCACTCCACAGTGCGTTTGATATGCAGAACAGGCGATATCTTGATTTTCGTGGTGTTTCCGGCTGAGATATGCATTTTCTGCGATAATCTTGGTGAAACATCTGTCCGAAGTATGCAGAAACATCGAGAGCGCTCTTTTCGAGCTATTTAATGCGAGAAACACGTTCCCTGGTTGTTTTCACCACTCCACAGTGCGTTTGATATGCAGAACCGGCAACATCTTGATTTTCGTGAGGTTTCGAGATGAGATATGCATTCTTTACGATAATCTTGTTGAGACTTCTGTCCGAAGTATGAAGAATCATCGAGATCGCTCTATTCGAGCTATTTAATGCTAGAAACACGTTTTCTGGGGTTTTCACCACTCCACAGTGCGTTTGATATGCAGAACAGGCGATATCTTGATTTTCGTGGTGTTTCCGGCTGAGATATGCATTTCCTGCGATAATCTTGGTGAGACTTCTGTCCGAAGTATGCTGAATCATCTAGATCGCTCTTTTCGAGCTATTTAATGCGAGAAACACGTTATCTGGTGTTTTCACCACTCCACAGTGAGTTTGATATGCATTACCAGCGAAATCTTGGTTTTCGTGGCGTTTCATGCTGAGATATGCATTTTCTGCGATAATATTGGTGAGACTTCAGTCAGAAGTATGCAGGATCATCGAGAACGCTCTTTTCGAGCTGCTTAATGCACGAAACACGTTTTCTGGTGTTTTCACCACTCCACAGTGCGTTTGATATGCAGAACCGGCGATATCTTGGTTTTCGTGGGGTTTCAAGCTGAGATATGCATTTTCTGCGATAATCTTGGTGAGACTTCTGTCCGAAGTATGCTGAACCATCGAGATCGCTCTTTTCGAGCTAGTTAATGCGAGAAAAAACTTATCCGCTGTTTTCACCACTCCACAGTGCGTTTGATATGCAGAACACAGCGATATCTTGGTTTTCGTGGGGTTTCAAGCTGAGATATGCATTCTTTACGATAATCTTGTTGAGACTTCTGTCCGAAGTATGAAGAATCATCGAGATCGCTCTTTTCGAGCTAGTTAATGCGAGAAACACGTTTTCTGGGGTTTTCACCACTCCACAGTGCGTTTGATATTCAGAACCGGCGATATCTTGGTTTTCGTGGGGTTTCAAGCTGAGATATGCATTCTTTACGATAATCTTGTTGAGACTTCTGTCCGAAGTATGAAGAATCATCGAGATCGCTCTATTCGAGCTATTTAATGCGAGAAACACGTTTTCTGGGGTTTTCACCACTCCACAGTGTGTTTGATATGCTGAACACAGCGATATCTTGGTTTTCGCGGGGTTTCAAGCTGAGATATGCATTTTTTACGATAATTTTGGTGAGACTTCTGTCAGAAGTATGCAGAATCTTCGAGAACGCTCTTTTCGAGCTACTCAATGCGCGAAACACGTTTTCTGGTGTTTTCACCACTCCACGGTACGTTTGATGTGCAGAACCGGAGATAACTAGGTTTACGTCGGGTTTCAAGCTGAGATATGCATTTTCTGCGATAATCTTGGTGAAACATCTGTCCGAAGTATGCAGAAACATCGAGAGCGCTCTTTTCGAGCTATTTAATGCGAGAAACACGTTCCCTGGTTGTTTTCACCACTCCACAGTGCGTTTGATATGCAGAACCGGCAACATCTTGATTTTCGTGAGGTTTCGAGATGAGATATGCATTCTTTACGATAATCTTGTTGAGACTTCTGTCCGAAGTATGAAGAATCATCGAGATCGCTCTATTCGAGCTATTTAATGCTAGAAACACGTTTTCTGGGGTTTTCACCACTCCACAGTGCGTTTGATATGCAGAACAGGCGATATCTTGATTTTCGTGGTGTTTCCGGCTGAGATATGCATTTCCTGCGATAATCTTGGTGAGACTTCTGTCCGAAGTATGCTGAATCATCTAGATCGCTCTTTTCGAGCTATTTAATGCGAGAAACACGTTATCTGGTGTTTTCACCACTCCACAGTGCGTTTGATATGCATTACCAGCGAAATCTTGGTTTTCGTGGCGTTTCATGCTGAGATATGCATTTTCTGCGATAATATTGGTGAGACTTCAGTCAGAAGTATGCAGGATCATCGAGAACGCTCTTTTCGAGCTGCTTAATGCACGAAACACGTTTTCTGGTGTTTTCACCACTCCACAGTGCGTTTGATATGCAGAACCGGCGATATCTTGGTTTTCGTGGGGTTTCAAGCTGAGATATGCATTTTCTGCGATAATCTTGGTGAGACTTCTGTCCGAAGTATGCTGAACCATCGAGATCGCTCTTTTCGAGCTAGTTAATGCGAGAAAAAACTTATCCGCTGTTTTCACCACTCCACAGTGCGTTTGATATGCAGAACACAGCGATATCTTGGTTTTCGTGGGGTTTCAAGCTGAGATATGCATTTTTTACGATAATTTTGGTGAGACTTCTGTCCGAAGTGTCCAGAATCATCGAGATCGCTCGTTTCGAGCTACTTAATGCGAGTAACACGTTATCTGGTGTTTTTACCACTCCACAGTGCGCTTGATATGCAGAACCTGCGATATCTTGGTTTTCGTGGGGTTTCAAGCTGAGATATGCATTTTCTACGATAATCTTGGTGAAACATCTGTCCGAAGTATGCAGAAACATCGAGAGCGCACTTTTCGAGCTATTTAATGCGAGAAACACGTTCTCTGGCTGTTTTCACCACTCCACAGTGCGTTTGATATGCAGAACACAGCGATATCTTGGTTGTCGTGGGGTTTCAAGCTGAGATATGCATTTTCTGCGATAATCTTGGTGAGACTTCTGTCCGAAGTGTCCAGAATCATCGAGATCGCTCGTTTCGAGCTACTTAATGCGAGTAACACGTTATCTGGTGTTTTTACCACTCCACAGTGCGCTTGATATGCAGAACCTGCGATATCTTGGTTTTCGTGGGGTTTCAAGCTGAGATATGCATTTTCTGCGATAATCTTGGTGAGACTTCTGTCCGAAGTATGCTGAACCATCGAGATCGCTCTTTTCGAGCTAGTTAATGCGAGAAAAAACTTATCCGCTGTTTTCACCACTCCACAGTGCGTTTGATATGCAGAACACAGCGATATCTTGGTTGTCGTGGGGTTTCAAGCTGAGATATGCATTTTCTGCGATAATCTTGGTGAGACTTCTGTCCGAAGTATGCTGAAACATCGAGATCGCTCTGTTCGACCTGCTTAATGCGCGAAACCCGTTTTCTGGTGTTTTCACCACTCCACGGTACGTTTGATGTGCAGAACCGGAGATATCTTGGTTTCGGTCGGGTTTCAAGCTGAGATATGCATTTTCTACGATAATCCTGGTGAGACTTCTGTCAGAAGTATGCAGAATCTTCGAGAACGCTCTTTTCGAGCTACTTAATGCGCGAAACCCGTTTTCTGGTGTTTTCACCACTCCACGGTACGTTTGATGTGCAGAACCGGAGATAACTAGGTTTACGTCGGGTTTCAAGCTGAGATATGCATTTTCTACAATAATCTTGGTGAGACTTCTGTCCGAAGTATGCTGAATCATCTAGAGCGCTCTTTTCGAGCTATTTAATGCTAGAAACACGTTTTCTGGGGTTTTCATCACTCCACAGCTCCTTGGATAAGCAGAACAGTAGATATCTTGGTTTTCGTGGGGTTTCAAGCTGAGATATGCATTTTCTGCGATAATCTTCGTGAGACTTCTGTTAGAAGAATGCAGAATCATCGAGATCGCACTTTTCGAGCTATTTAATGCGAGAAACACGTTATGTGGTGTTTTCACCACTCCACAGTTGGTTTGATATGCAGAACCGGCGATATTTTGGTTTTCGTCGGGTTTCAAGCTGAGATATGCATTTTCTACAATAATCTTGGTGAAACATCTGTCCGAAGTATGCAGAAACATCGAGAGCGCTCTTTTCGAGCTATTTAATGCGAGAAACACGTTCTCTGGTTGTTTTTACCACTCCACAGTGCGTTTGATATGCAGAACCGGCAACATCTTGATTTTCGTGAGGTTTCGAGATGAGATATGCATTTTCTGCGATAATATTGGTGAGACTTCTGTCAGAAGTATGCAGGATCATCGAGAACGCTCTTTTCGAGCTATTTAATGCGAGAAACACGTTATCTGGTGTTTTCACCACTCCACAGTGCGTTTGATATGCAGAACCGGCGATATCTTGATTTTCGCGGTGTTTCCAGCTGAGATATGCATTTTCTGCGATAATCTTGGTGGGTCTTTTGTCAGAAGTATGCAGAATCATCTAGATCGCTCTTTTCGAGCTACTTAATGCACAAAACACGTTTTCTGGTGTTTGCACCACTCCACAGTACGTTTGACATGCAGAACCGGAGATATCTTGGTTTTCGTGGGGTTTCAAGCTGAGTTATGCATTTTCTGCGATAATATTGGTGAGACTTCAGTCAGAAGTATGCATAATCATCTAGATCGCTCTTTTCGAGCTACTTAATGCACGAAACACGTTTTCTGGTGTTTTCACCACTCCACAGTACGTTTGACATGCAGAACCGGAGATATCATGGTTTCGGTCGGGTTTCAAGCTGAGATATGCATTTTCTACGATAATCCTGGTGAGACTTCTGTCAGAAG
Source organism: Anthophora plumipes (assembly GCA_951804975.1). NCBI lineage: Eukaryota > Metazoa > Arthropoda > Insecta > Hymenoptera > Apidae > Anthophora > Anthophora plumipes. The sequence continues at coordinate 1,677,354 of CATORF010000448.1, forward strand.
GATGCAGAATCTTCGAGAACGCTCTTTTCGAGCTACTCAATGCGCGAAACACGTTTTCTGGTGTTTTCACCACTCCACGGTACGTTTGATGTGCAGAACCGGAGATAACTCGGTTTACGTCGGGTTTCAAGCTGAGATATGCATTTTCTACAATAATCTTGGTGAGACTTCTGTCCGAAGTATGCTGAATCATCGAGATCGCTCTTTTCGAGCTAGTTAGTGCGAGAAACACGTTAACTGGTGTTTTCACCACTCCACAGTGCGTTTGATATGCAGAACGCAGCGATATCTTGGTTTTCGTGGGGTTTCAAGCTGAGATATGCATTTTCTACGATAATCCTGGTGAGACTTCTGTCAGAAGTATGCAGAATCTTCGAGAACGCTCTTTTCGAGCTACTTAATGCGCGAAACACGTTTTCTGGTGTTTTGGCCACTCCACGGTACGTTTAATGTGCAGAACCGGAGATAACTCGGTTTTCGTCGGGTTTCAAGCTGAGATATGCATTTTCTACGATAATCTTGGTGAGACTTCTGTCCGAAGTATGAAGAATCATCGAGATCGCTCTATTCGAACTATTTAATGCGAGAAACACGTTTTCTGGGGTTTTCACAACTCCACAGTGCGTTTGATATGCTGAACACAGCGATATCTTGGTTTTCGTGGGGTTTCAAGCTGAGATATGCATTTTTTACGATAATTTTGGTCAGACTTCTGTCCGAAGTATGCTGAATCATCGAGATCGCTCTTTTCGAGCTATTTAATGCGAGAAACACGTTATCTGGTATTTTCACCACTCCACAGTGCGTTTGATATGCAGAACCGGCAACATCTTGATTTTCGTGAGGTTTCGAGATGAGATATGCATTTTCTGCGATAATATTGGTGAGACTTCTGTCAGAAGTATGCAGGATCATCGAGAACGCTCTTTTCGAGCTGCTTAATGCACGAAACACGTTTTCTGGTGTTTTCACCACTCCACAGTGCGTTTGATATGCAGAACCGGCGATATCTTGGTTTTCGTGGGGTTTCAAGCTGAGATATGCATTTTCTGCGATAATCTTGGTGAGACTTCTGTCCGAAGTATGCTGAACCATCGAGATCGCTCTTTTCGAGCTAGTTAATGCGAGAAAAAACTTATCCGCTGTTTTCACCACTCCACAGTGCGTTTGATATGCAGAACACAGCGATATCTTGGTTTTCGTGGGGTTTCAAGCTGAGATATGCATTTTTTACGATAATTTTGGTGAGACTTCTGTCCGAAGTGTCCAGAATCATCGAGATCGCTCGTTTCGAGCTACTTAATGCGAGTAACACGTTATCTGGTGTTTTTACCACTCCACAGTGCGTTTGATATGCAGAACCTGCGATATCTTGGTTTTCGTGGGGTTTCAAGCTGAGATATGCATTTTCTACGATAATCTTGGTGAAACATCTGTCCGAAGTATGCAGAAACATCGAGAGCGCACTTTTCGAGCTATTTAATGCGAGAAACACGTTCTCTGGCTGTTTTCACCACTCCACAGTGCGTTTGATATGCAGAACAGTAGATACCTTGGTTGTCGTGGGGTTTCAAGCTGAGATATGCATTTTCTGCGATAATCTTGGTGAGACTTCTGTCCGAAGATTGCAGAATCATCGAGATCGCTCGTTTCGTGCTACTGAATGCGAGAAACACGTTATCTGGTGTTTTCACCACTCGACAGTACGTTTGACATGCAGAACAGGCGTATCTTGATTTTCGTGGTGTTTCCAGCTGAGATATGCATTTTCTGCGATAAGCTTGGTGGGTCTTTTGTCAGAAGTATGCAGAATCATCTAGATCGCTCTTTTCGAGCTACTTAATGCACAACACACGTTTTCTGGTGTTTGCACCACTCCACAGTACGTTTGACATGCAGAACCGGAGATATCTTGGTTTCGGTCGGGTTTCAAGCTGAGATATGCATTTACTACCATAATCCTGGTGAGACTTCTGTCAGAAGTATGCAGAATCTTCGAGAACGCTCTTTTCGAGCTACTTAATGCGCGAAACACGTTTTCTGGTGTTTTGGCCACTCCACGGTACGTTTAATGTGCAGAACCGGAGATAACTCGGTTTTCGTCGGGTTTCAAGCTGAGATATGCATTTTCTGCGATAATCTTGGTGAGACTTCTGTCCGAAGTATGCTGAATCATCGAGATCGCTCTTTTCGAGCTAGTTAGTGCGAGAAACACGTTATCTGGTGTTTTCACCACTCCACAGTGCGTTTGATATGCAGAACGCAGCGATATCTTGGTTTTCGTGGGGTTTCAAGCTGAGATATGCATTTTCTACGATAATCCTGGTGAGACTTCTGTCAGAAGTATGCAGAATCTTCGAGAACGCTCTTTTCGAGCTACTTAATGCGCGAAACACGTTTTCTGGTGTTTTGGCCACTCCACGGTACGTTTAATGTGCAGAACCGGAGATAACTCGGTTTTCGTCGGGTTTCAAGCTGAGATATGCATTTTCTACGATAATCTTGGTGAGACTTCTGTCCGAAGTATGAAGAATCATCGAGATCGCTCTATTCGAACTATTTAATGCGAGAAACACGTTTTCTGGGGTTTTCACCAATCCACAGTGCGTTTGATATGCTGAACACAGCGATATCTTGGTTTTCGTGGGGTTTCAAGCTGAGATATGCATTTTTTACGATAATTTTGGTCAGACTTCTGTCCGAAGTATGCTGAATCATCGAGATCGCTCTTTTCGAGCTATTTAATGCGAGAAACACGTTATCTGGTATTTTCACCACTCCACAGTGCGTTTGATATGCAGAACCGGCAACATCTTGATTTTCGTGAGGTTTCGAGATGAGATATGCATTTTCTGCGATAATATTGGTGAGACTTCTGTCAGAAGTATGCAGGATCATCGAGAACGCTCTTTTCGAGCTGCTTAAAGCACGAAACACGTTTTCTGGTGTTTTCACCACTCCACAGTGCGTTTGATATGCAGAACCGGCGATATCTTGGTTTTCGTGGGGTTTCAAGCTGAGATATGCATTTTCTGCGATAATCTTGGTGAGACTTCTGTCCGAAGTATGCTGAACCATCGAGATCGCTCTTTTCGAGCTAGTTAATGCGAGAAAAAACTTATCCGCTGTTTTCACCACTCCACAGTGCGTTTGATATGCAGAACACAGCGATATCTTGGTTTTCGTGGGGTTTCAAGCTGAGATATGCATTTTTTACGATAATTTTGGTGAGACTTCTGTCCGAAGTGTCCAGAATCATCGAGATCGCTCGTTTCGAGCTACTTAATGCGAGTAACACGTTATCTGGTGTTTTTACCACTCCACAGTGCGTTTGATATGCAGAACCTGCGATATCTTGGTTTTCGTGGGGTTTCAAGCTGAGATATGCATTTTCTACGATAATCTTGGTGAAACATCTGTCCGAAGTATGCAGAAACATCGAGAGCGCACTTTTCGAGCTATTTAATGCGAGAAACACGTTCTCTGGCTGTTTTCACCACTCCACAGTGCGTTTGATATGCAGAACAGTAGATACCTTGGTTGTCGTGGGGTTTCAAGCTGAGATATGCATTTTCTGCGATAATCTTGGTGAGACTTCTGTCCGAAGTATGCTGAAACATCGAGATCGCTCTTTTCGAGCTATTTAATGCGAGAAACACGTTATCTGGTATTTTCACCACTCCACAGTGCGTTGGATATGCAGAACCGCAGATATTTTGGTTTTCGTCGGGTTTCAAGCTGAGATATGCATTTTCAACGATAATCTTGGTGCAACATCTGTCCGAAGTATGCAGAAACATCGAGAGCGCACTTTTCGAGCTATTTAATGCGAGAAACACGTTCTCTGGCTGTTTTCACCACTCCACAGTGCGTTTGATATGCAGAACCGGCAACATCTTGATTTGCGTGGGGTTTCAAGCAGAGATATGCATTTTCTGCGATAATCTTCGTGTGACTTCTGTCAGAAGTATGCAGGATCATCGAGAACGCTCTTTTCGAGCTACTTAATGCACAAAACACGTTTTCTGGTGTTTGCACCACTCCACAGTAGGTTTGACATGCAGAACCGGAGATATCTTGGTTTTCGTGGGGTTTCAAGCTGAGTTATGCATTTTCTGCGATAATATTGGTGAGACTTCTGTCAGAAGTATGCAGAATCTTCGAGAACGCTCTTTTCGAGCTACTCAATGCGCGAAACACGTTTTCTGGTGTTTTCACCACTCCACGGTACGTTTGATGTGCAGAACCGGAGATAACTCGGTTTACGTCGGGTTTCAAGCTGAGATATGCATTTTCTACAATAATCTTGGTGAGACTTCTGTCCGAAGTATGCTGAATCATCGAGATCGCTCTTTTCGAGCTATTTAATGCGAGAAACACGTTCTCTGGTTGTTTTCACCACTCCACAGTGCGTTTGATATGCAGAACAGGCGATATCTTGATTTTCGTGGTGTTTCCAGCTGAGATATGCATTTTCTGCGATAATCTTGGTGGGTCTTTTATCAGAAGTATGCAGAATCATCTAGATCGCTCTTTTCGACCTGCTTAATGCACGAAACACGTTTTCTGGTGTTTTCACCACTCCACAGTGCGTTTGATATGCAGAACCGGCGATATCTTGACTTTCGCGGTGTTTCCAGCTGAGATATGCATTTTCTGCGATAAGCTTGGTGGGTCTTTTGTCAGAAGTATGCATAATGATCTAGATCGCTCTTTTCGAGCTACTTAATGCACGAAACACGTTTTCTGGTGTTTTCACCACTCCACAGTACGTTTGACATGCAGAACCGGAGATATCTTGGTTTCGGTCGGGTTTCAAGCTGAGGTATGCATTTTCTACGATAATCTTGGTGAGACTTCTGTCCGAAGTATGCTGAATCATCGAGATCGCTCTTTTCGAGCTATTTAATGCGAGAAACACGTTCTCTGGTTGTTTTCACCACTCCACAGTGCGTTTGATATGCAGAACAGGCGATATCTTGATTTTCGTGGTGTTTCCAGCTGAGATATGCATTTTCTGCGATAATCTTGGTGGGTCTTTTATCAGAAGTATGCAGAATCATCTAGATCGCTCTTTTCGACCTGCTTAATGCACGAAACACGTTTTCTGGTGTTTTCACCACTCCACAGTGCGTTTGATATGCAGAACCGGCGATATCTTGACTTTCGCGGTGTTTCCAGCTGAGATATGCATTTTCTGCGATAAGCTTGGTGGGTCTTTTGTCAGAAGTATGCATAATGATCTAGATCGCTCTTTTCGAGCTACTTAATGCACGAAACACGTTTTCTGGTGTTTTCACCACTCCACAGTACGTTTGACATGCAGAACCGGAGATATCTTGGTTTCGGTCGGGTTTCAAGCTGAGATATGCATTTTCTACGATAATCCTGGTGAGACTTCTGTCAGAAGTATGCAGAATCTTCGAGAACGCTCTTTTCGAGCTACTCAATGCGCGAAACACGTTTTCTGGTGTTTTCACCACTCCACGGTACGTTTGATGTGCAGAACCGGAGATAACTCGGTTTACGTCGGGTTTCAAGCTGAGATATGCATTTTCTGCGATAATCTTGGTGAGACTTCTGTCCGAAGTATGCTGAATCATCGAGATCGCTCTTTTCGAGCTATTTAATGCGAGAAACACGTTATCTGGTATTTTCACGACTCCACAGTGCGTTGGATATGCAGAACCGCAGATATTTTGGTTTTCGTCGGGTTTCAAGCTGAGATATGCATTTTCAACGATAATCTTGGTGAAACATCTGTCCGAAGTATGCAGAAACATCGAGAGCGCACTTTTCGAGCTATTTAATGCGACAAACACGTTCTCTGGCTGTTTTCACCACTCCACAGTGCGTTTCATATGCAGAACCGGCAACATCTTGATTTGCGTGGGGTTTCAAGCAGAGATATGCATTTTCTGCGATAATCTTCGTGTGACTTCTGTCAGAAGTATGCAGGATCATCGAGAACGCTCTTTTCGAGCTATTTAATGCGAGAAACACGTTATCTGGTGTTTTCACCACTCCACAGTGCGTTTGATATGCAGAACCGGCGATATCTTGGTTTTCGTGGGGTTTCAAGCTGAGATATGCATTTTCTACGATAACCCTGGTGAGACTTCTGTCAGAAGTATGCGGAATCATCTAGATCGCTCTTTTCGAGCTACTTAATGCACGAAACACGTTTTCTGGTGTTTTCACCACTCCACAGTACGTTTGACATGCAGAACAGGCGATATCTTGATTTTCGTGGTGTTTCCAGCTGAGATATGCATTTTCTGCGATAAGCTTGGTGGGTCTTTTGTCAGAAGTATGCAGAATCATCGAGATCGCTCTTTTCGAGCTAGTTAATGCGAGAAAAAACTTATCCGCTGTTTTCACCACTCCACAGTGCGTTTGATATGCAGAACACAACGATATCTTGGTTTTCGTGGGGTTTCAAGCTGAGATATGCATTTGTTACGATAATTTTGGTGAGACTTCTGTCCGAAGTGTCCAGAATCATCTAGATCGCTCGTTTCGAGCTACTTAATGCGAGAAACACGTTATCTGGTGTTTTTACCACTCCACAGTGCGTTTGATATGCAGAACCGGAGATATCTTGGTTTTCGTGGGGTTTCAAGCTGAGTTATGCATTTTCTGCGATAATATTGGTGAGACTTCAGTCAGAAGTATGCAGAATCTTCGAGAACGCTCTTTTCGAGCTACTCAATGCGCGAAACACGTTTTCTGGTGTTTTCACCACTCCACAGTACGTTTGATGTGCAGAACCGGAGATAACTCGGTTTACGTCGGGTTTCAAGCTGAGATATGCATTTTCTACAATAATCTTGGTGAGACTTCTGTCCGAAGTATGCTGAATCATCGGGAACGCTCTTTTCGAGCTATTTAATGCGAGAAACACGTTCTCTGGTTGTTTTCACCACTCCACAGCTCCTTGGATAAGCAGAACAGTAGATATCTTGGTTTTCGTGGGGTTTCAAGCTGAGATATGCATTTTCTGCGATAATCTTCGTGAGACTTCTGTTAGAAGTATGCAGAATCATCTAGATCGCTCTTTTCGAGCTACTTAATGCACAAAACACGTTTTCTGGTGTTTGCACCACTCCACAGTACGTTTGACATGCAGAACCGGAGATATCTTGGTTTTCGTGGGGTTTCAAGCTGAGTTATGCATTTTCTGCGATAATATTGGTGAGACTTCAGTCAGAAGTATGCAGGATCATTGAGAACGCTCTTTTCGAGCTATTTAATGCGAGAAACACGTTATTTGGTGTTTTCACCACTCCACAGTACGTTTGACATGCAGAACCGGAGATATCATGGTTTCGGTCGGGTTTCAAGCTGAGATATGCATTTTCTACGATAATCCTGGTGAGACTTCTGTTAGAAGTATGCAGAATCTTCGAGAACGCTCTTTTCGAGCTATTTAATGCGAGAAACACGTTATGTGGTGTTTTCAGCACTCCACAGTTGGTTTGATATGCAGAACCGGCGATATTTTGGTTTTCGTCGGGTTTCAAGCTGAGATATGCATTTTCTACGATAATCTTGGTGAAACATCTGTCCGAAGTATGCAGAAACATCGAGAGCGCACTTTTCGAGCTATTTAATTCGAGAAACACGTTCTCTGGCTGTTTTCACCACTCCACAGTGCGTTTGATATGCAGAACCGGCAACATCTTGATTTCCGTGAGGTTTCGAGATGAGATATGCATTTTCTGCGATAATCTTGGTGAGACTTCTGTCCGAAGTATGCTGAATCATCGAGATCGCTCTTCTCGAGCTAGTTAGTGCGAGAAACACGTTATCTGGTGTTTTCACCACTCCACAGTGCGTTTGATATGCAGAACCGGCGATATCTTGGTTTTCGTGGGGTTTCAAGCTGAGATATGCATTTTCTACGATAACCCTGGTGAGACTTCTGTCAGAAGTATGCGGAATCATCTAGATCGCTCTTTTCGAGCTACTTAATGCACGAAACACGTTTTCTGGTGTTTTGGCCACTCCACGGTACGTTTAATGTGCAGAACCGGAGATAACTCGGTTTTCGTCGGGTTCCAAGCTGGGATATGCATTTTCTACGATAATCTTGGTGAGACTTCTGTCCGAAGTATGAAGAATCATCGAGATCGCTCTATTCGAACTATTTAATGCGAGAAACACGTTTTCTGGGGTTTTCACCACTCCACAGTGCGTTTGATATGCTGAACACAGCGATATCTTGGTTTTCGTGGGGTTTCAAGCTGAGATATGCATTTTTTGCGATAATTTTGGTGAGACTTCTGTTCGAAGTATGCAGAAACACCGACAGCGCTCGTTTCGAGCTATTTAATGCGAGAAACCCGTTTTCTGGGGTTTTCACCACTCCACAGTTCGTTGGATATGCAGAACCGGAGATATCTTGGTTTTCGTGGGGTTTCAAGCTGAGATATGCATTTCCTTTGATAATCTTGGTGAGACTCCTGTCCGAAATATGCTGAATCATCGAGATCGCTCTTTTCGAGCTATTTAATGCGAGAAACACGTTATCTGGTGTTTTCGCCACTCCACAGTGCGTTTGATATGCAGAACCGGCAACATCTTGATTTTCGTGAGGTTTCGAGATGAGATATGCATTTTCTGCGATAATATTGGTGAGACTTCTGTCAGAAGTATGCAGGATCATCGAGAACGCTCTTTTCGAGCTGCTTAATGCACGAAACACGTTTTCTGGTGTTTTCACCACTCCACAGTGCGTTTGATATGCAGAACCGGCGATATCTTGGTTTTCGTGGGGTTTCAAGATGAAATATGCATTTTCTGCGATAATCTTGGTGAGACTTCTGTCCGAAGTATGCTGAATCATCGAGATCGCTCTTTTCGAGCTATTTAATGCGAGAAACACGTTATCTGGTATTTTCACCACTCCACAGTGCGTTGGATATGCAGAACCGCAGATATTTTGGTTTTCGTCGGGTTTCAAGCTGAGATATGCATTTTCTACGATAATCTTGGTGAAACATCTGTCCGAAGTATGCAGAAACATCGAGAGCGCACTTTTCGAGCTATTTAATGCGAGAAACACGTTCTCTGGCTGTTTTCACCACTCCACAGTGCGTTTGATATGCAGAACCGGCAACATCTTGATTTGCGTGGGGTTTCAAGCAGAGATATGCATTTTCTGCGATAATCTTCGTGAGACTTCTGTCAGAAGTGTGCAGGATCATCGAGAACGCTCTTTTCGAGCTATTTAATGCGAGAAACACGTTATCTGGTGTTTTCACCACTCCACAGTGCGTTTGATATGCAGAACCGGCGATATCTTGATTTTCGTGGTGTTTCCAGCTGAGATATGCATTTTCTGAGATAATCTTGGTGGGTCTTTTGTCAGAAGTATGCAGAATCATCGAGATCGCTCTTTTCGAGCTAGTTAATGCGAGAAAAAACTTATCCGCTGTTTTCACCACTCCACAGTGCGTTTGATATGCAGAACACAGCGATATCTTGGTTTTCGTGGGGTTTCAAGCTGAGATATGCATTTGTTACGATAATTTTGGTGAGACTTCTGTCCAAAGTATGCAGAAACGTCGAGAACGCTCTTTTCGAGCTGCTTAATGCACGAAACACGTTTTCTGGTGTTTTCTCCACTCCACAGTGCGTTTGATATGCAGAACCGGCGATATTTTGGTTTTCGTCGGGTTTCAAGCTGAGATATGCATTTTCTACGATAATCTTGGTGAAACATCTGTCCGAAGTATGCAGAAACATCGAGAGCGCACTTTTCGAGCTATTTAATGCGAGAAACACGTTCTCTGGCTGTTTTCACCACTCCACAGTGCGTTTGATATGCAGAACCGGCAACATCTTGATTTTCGTGGGGTTTCAAGCAGAGATACGCATTTTCTGCGATAATCTTCGTGAGACTTCTGTCAGAAGTATGCTGAATCATCGAGATCGCTCTTTTCGAGCTAGTTAGTGCGAGAAACACGTTATCTGGTGTTTTCACCACTCCACAGTGCGTTTGATATGCAGAACAGTACATATCTTGGTTTTCGTGGGGTTTCAAGCTGAGATATGCATTTTCTGCGATAATCTTGTTGAGACTTCTGTCCGAAGTATGCAGAAACATCGAGAGCGCACTTTTCGAGCTATTTAATGCGAGAAACACGTTCTCTGGCTGTTTTCACCACTCCACAGTGCGTTTGATATGCAGAACCGGCAACATCTTGATTTTCGTGGGGTTTCAAGCTGAGATATGCATTTACTACGATAATCCTGGTGAGACTTCTGTCAGAAGTATGCAGCATCATCTAGATCGCTCTTTTCGAGCTACTTAATGCGCGAAACACGTTTTCTGGTATTTTGGCCACTCCACGGTACGTTTGATATGCAGAACAGTACATATCTTGGTTTTCGTGGGGTTTCAAGCTGAGATATGCATTTTCTGCGATAATCTTGGTGAGACTTCTGTCCGAAGTATGCTGAATCATCGAGATCGCTCTTTTCGAGCTAGTTAGTGCGAGAAACACGTTATCTGGTGTTTTCACCACTCCACAGTGCGTTTGATATGCAGAACAGTACATATCTTGGTTTTCGTGGGGTTTCAAGCTGAGATATGCATTTTCTGCGATAATCTTGTTGAGACTTCTGTTCGAAGTATGCAGAATCATCGAGATCGCTCGTTTCGAGCTATTTAATGCGAGAAACACGTTATCTGGTATTTTCACCACTCCACAGTGCGTTGGATATGCAGAACCGCAGATATTTTGGTTTTCGTCTGGTTTGAAGCTGAGATATGCATTTTGTAGGATAAGCTTGGTGAAACATCTGTCTGAAGTATGCAGAAACGTCGAGAGCGCTCTTTTCGAGCTATTTAATGCTAGAAACACGTTTTCTGGGGTGTTCACCACTCCACAGCTCGTGGGATATGCAGAACAGTAGATATCTTGGTTTTCGTGGGGTTTCAAGCAGAGATATGCATTTTCTGCGATAATCTTCGTGAGACTTCTGTTAGAAGTATGCAGAATCATCGAGATCGCACTTTTCGAGCTATTTAATGCGAGAAACACGTTATGTGGTGTTTTCACCACTCCACAGTTGGTTTGATATGCAGAACCGGCGATATTTTGGTTTTCGTCGGGTTTCAAGCTGAGATATGCATTTTCTACGATAATCTTGGTGAAACATCTGTCCGAAGTATGCAGAAACATCGAGAGCGCACTTTTCGAGCTATTTAATGCGAGAAACACGTTCTCTGGCTGTTTTCACCACTCCACAGTGCGTTTGATATGCAGAACCGGCAACATCTTGATTTTCGTGGGGTTTCAAGCAGAGATACGCATTTTCTGCGATAATCTTCGTGAGACTTCTGTCAGAAGTATGCAGGATCATCGAGAACGCTCTTTTCGAGCTATTTAATGCGAGAAACACGTTATCTGGTGTTTTCACCACTCCACAGTGCGTTTGATATGCAGAACCGGCGATATCTTGATTTTCGTGGTGTTTCCAGCTGAGATATGCATTTTCTACGATAACCCTGGTGAGACTTCTGTCAGAAGTATGCGGAATCATCTAGATCGCTCTTTTTGAGCTACTTAATGCACAAAACACGTTTTCTGGTGTTTGCACCACTCCACAGTACGTTTGACATGCAGAACCGGAGATATCTTGGTTTTCGTGGGGTTTCAAGCTGAGATATGCATTTTCTACGATAACCCTGGTGAGACTTCTGTCAGAAGTATGCGGAATCATCTAGATCGCTCTTTTCGAGCTACTTAATGCACGAAACACGTTTTCTGGTGTTTTCACCACTCCACAGTACGTTTGACATGCAGAACAGGCGATATCTTGATTTTCGTGGTGTTTCCAGCTGAGATATGCATTTTCTGCGATAAGCTTGGTGGGTCTTTTGTCAGAAGTATGCAGAATCATCTAGATCGCTCTTTTCGAGCTACTTAATGCACAAAACACGTTTTCTGGTGTTTTCACCACTCCACAGTGCGTTTGATATGCAGTACCAGCGATATCTTGGTGTTCGTGGGGTTTCAAGCTGAGATATGCATTTTCTACGATAATCCTGGTGAGACTTCTGTCAGAAGTATTCAGAATCTTCGAGTACGCTCTTTTCGAGCTACTTAATGCGCGAAACACGTTTTCTGGTGTTTTGGCCACTCCACGGAACGTTTAATGTGCAGAACCGGAGATAACTCGGTTTTCGTCGGGTTTCAAGCTGAGATACGCATTTTCTACGATAATCTTGGTGAGACTTCTGTCCGAAGTATGAAGAATCATCGAGATCGCTCAATTCGAACTATTTAATGCGAGAAACACGTTTTCTGGGGTTTTCACCACTCCACAGTGCGTTTGATATGCTGAACACAGCGATATCTTGGTTTTCGTGGGGTTTCAAGCTGAGATATGCATTTTTTACGATAATTTTGGTGAGACTTCTGTCCGAAGTATGCAGAAACATCGAGAGCGCTCGTTTCGAGCTATTTAATGCGAGAAACTCGTTTTCTGGTGTTTTCAACACTCCACAGTTCGTTGGATATGCAGAACCGGAGATATCTTGGTTTTCGTGGGGTTTCAAGCTGAGATACGCATTTCCTTTGATAATCTTGGTGAGACTCCTGTCCGAAATATGCTGAATCATCGAGATCGCTCTTTTCGAGCTATTTAATGCGAGAAACACGTTATCTGGTGTTTTCACCACTCCACAGTGCGTTTGATATGCAGAACCGGCAACATCTTGATTTTCGTGAGGTTTCGAGATGAGATATGCATTTTCTGCGATAATATTGGTGAGACTTCTGTCAGAAGTATGCAGGATCATCGAGAACGCTCTTTTCGAGCTGCTTAATGCACGAAACACGTTTTCTGGTGTTTTCACCACTCCACAGTGCGTTTGATATGCAGAACCGGCGATATCGTGGTTGTCGTGGGGTTTCAAGCAGAGATATGCATTTTCTGCGATAATCTTGGTGAGACTTCTGTCCGAAGTATGCTGAATCATCGAGATCGCTCTTTTCGAGCTAGTTAGTGCGAGAAACACGTTATCTGGTGTTTTCACCACTCCACAGTGCGTTTGATATGCAGAACAGTACATATCTTGGTTTTCGTGGGGTTTCAAGCTGAGATATGCATTTTCTGCGATAATCTTGTTGAGACTTCTGTTCGAAGTATGCAGAATCATCGAGATCGCTCGTTTCGAGCTATTTAATGCGAGAAACACGTTATCTGGTATTTTCACCACTCCACAGTGCGTTGGATATGCAGAACAGCAGATATTTTGGTTTTCGTCGGGTTTGAAGCTGAGATATGCATTTTCTAGGATAAGCTTGGTGAAACATCTGTCCGAAGTATGCAGAAACGTCGAGAGCGCTCTTTTCGAGCTATTTAGTGCTAGAAACACGTTTTCTGGGGTTTTCACCACTCCACAGCTCGTTGGATATGCAGAACTGTAGATATCTTGGTTTTCGTGGGGTTTCAAGCAGAGATATGCATTTTCTGCGATAATCTTCGTGAGACTTCTGTTAGAAGTATGCAGAATCATCGAGATCGCACTTTTCGAGCTATTTAATGCGAGAAACACGTTATGTGGTGTTTTCACCACTCCACAGTTGGTTTGATATGCAGAACCGGCGATATTTTGGTTTTCGTCGGGTTTCAAGCTGAGATATGCATTTTCTACGGTATTCTTGGTGAAACATCTGTCCGAAGTATGCAGAAACATCGAGAGCGCACTTTTCGAGCTATTTAATGCGAGAAACACGTTCTCTGGCTGTTTTCACCACTCCACAGTGCGTTTGATATGCAGAACCGGCAACATCTTGATTTTCGTGAGGTTTCGAGATGAGATATGCATTTTCTGCGATAATATTGGTGAGACTTCTGTCAGAAGTATGCAGGATCATCGAGAACGCTCTTTTCGAGCTATTTAATGCGAGAAACACGTTATCTGGTGTTTTCACCACTCCACAGTGCGTTTGATATGCAGAACCGGCGATATCTTGATTTTCGTGGTGTTTCCAGCTGAGATATGCATTTTCTGAGATAATCTTGGTGGGTCTTTTGTCAGAAGTATGCAGAATCATCTAGATCGCTCTTTTCGAGCTACTTAATGCACAAAACACGTTTTCTGGTGTTTGCACCACTCCACAGTACGTTTGACATGCAGAGCCGGAGATATCTTGGTTTTCGTGGGGTTTCAAGCTGAGATATGCATTTTCTACGATAACCCTGGTGAGACTTCTGTCAGAAGTATGCGGAATCATCTAGATCGCTCTTTTCGAGCTACTTAATGCACGAAACACGTTTTCTGGTTTTTTCACCACTCCACAGTACGTTTGACATGCAGAACAGGCGATATCTTGATTTTCGTGGTGTTTCCAGCTGAGATATGCATTTTCTGCGATAAGCTTGGTGGGTCTTTTGTCAGAAGTATGCAGGATCATCGAGAACGCTCTTTCCGAGCTATTTAATGCGAGAAACACGTTATCTGGTGTTTTCACCACTCCACAGTGCGTTTGATATGCAGAACCGGCAACATCTTGATTTTCGTGAGGTTTCGAGATGAGATATGCATTTTCTGCGATAATATTGGTGAGACTTCTGTCAGAAGTATGCAGCATCATCGCGAACGCTCTTTTCGAGCTATTTAGTGCGAGAAATACGTTATCTGGTGTTTTCACCACTCCACAGTGCGCATGATATGCAGAACCGGCGATATTATGGTTTTCGTGGGGTTTCAAGCTGAGATATGCATTTTCTGCGATAATCTTGGTGAGACTTCTGTCCGAAGTATGCTGAAACATCGAGATCGCTCTTTTAGAGCTAGTTAATGCGAGAAAAAACTTATCCGCTGTTTTCACCACTCCACAGTGCGTTTGATATGCAGAACTCAGCGATATCTTGGTTTTCGTGGGGTTTCAAGCTGAGATATGCATTTTTTACGATAATTTTGGTGAGACTTCTGTCCGAAGTATGAAGAATCATCGAGATCGCTCTATTCGAGCTATTTAATGCGAGAAACACGTTTTCTGGGGTTTTCACCACTCCACAGTGCGTTTGATATGCTGAACACAGCGATATCTTGGTTTTCGTGGGGTTTCAAGCTGAGATATGCATTTTTTACGATAAGTTTGGTGAGACTTCTGTCCGAAGTATGCAGAAACATCGAGAGCGCTCGTTTCGAGCTATTTAATGCGAGAAACTCGGTTTCTGGGGTTTTCAGCACTCCACAGTGCGTTTGATATGCAGAACAGTAGATATCTTGGTTTTCGTGGGGTTTCAAGCTGAGATATGCATTTTCTGCGATAATCTTGGTGAGACTTCTGTTAGAAGTATGCAGAATCATCGAGATCGCACTTTTCGAGCTATTTAATGCGAGAAACACGTTATCTGGTGTTTTCACCACTCCACAGTTGGTTTGATATGCAGAACCGGAGATATCTTGGTTTCGGTCGGGTTTCAAGCTGAGATATGCATTTTCTACGATAATCCTGGTGAGACTTCTGTGAGAAGTATACAGAATCTTCGAGAACGCTCTTTTCGAGCTACTTAATGCGCGAAACACGTTTTCTGGTGTTTTGGCCACTCCACGGTACGTTTAATGTGCAGAACCGGAGATAACTCTGTTTTCGTCGGGTTTCAAGCTGAGATATGCATTTTCTACGATAATCTTGGTGAGACTTCTGTCCGAAGTATGAAGAATCATCGAGATCGCTCTATTCGAACCATTTAATGCGAGAAGCACGTTTTCTGGGGTTTTCACCACTCCACAGTGCGTTTGAAATGCTGAACACAGCGATATCTTGGTTTTCGTGGGGTTTCAAGCTGAGATATGCATTTTTTACGATAATTTTGGTGAGACTTCTGTCCGAAGTATGCAGAAACATCGAGAGCGCTCGTTTCGAGCTATTTAATGCGAGAAACTCGTTTTCTGGCGTTTTCACCACTCCACAGTGCGTTTGATATGCAGTACCAGCGATATCTTGGTTTTCGTGGGGTTTCAAGCTGAGATATGCATTTTCTGCGATAATCTTGTTGAGACTTCTGTCCGAAGTATGCAGAACCATCTAGATCGCTCGTTTCGAGCTATTTAATACGAGAAACACGTTATCTGGTGTTTTCACCACTCCACAGTGCGTTTGATATGCAGTACCAGCGATATCTTGGTTTTCGTGGGGTTTCAAGCTGAGATATGCATTTTCTACGATAATCCTGGTGAGACTTCTGTCAGAAATGCAGAATCTTCGAGAACGCTCATTTCGAGCTACTTACTGCGCGAAACACGTTTTCTGGTGTTTTCACCACTCCACAGTGCGTTTGATATGCAGTACCAGCGATATCTTGGTGTTCGTGGGGTTTCAAGCTGAGATATGCATTTTCTACGATAATCCTGGGGAGACTTCTGTCAGAAGTATGCAGAATCTTCGAGAACGCTCTTTTCGAGCTACTTAATGCGCGAAACACGTTTTCTGGTGTTTTGGCCACTCCACGGTACGTTTAATGTGCAGAACCGGAGATAACTCGGTTTTCGTCAGGTTTCAAGCTGAGATATGCATTTTCTACGATAATCTTGGTGAGACTTCTGTCCGAAGTATGCAGAATCTTCGAGAACGCTCTTTTGGAGCTACTTAATGCGCGAAACACGTTTTCTGGTGTTTTGGCCACTCCACGGTACGTTTAATGTGCAGAACCGGAGATAACTCGGTTTTCGTGGGATTTCAAGCTGAGATATGCATTTTCTACGATAATCCTGGTGAGACTTCTGTCAGAAGTATGCAGGATCATCGAGAACGCTCTTTTCGAGCTACTTAATGGGAGAAACACGTTTTCTGCTGTTTTCACCACTCCACAGTGCGTTTGATATGCAGAACCGGCGACATCTTGGTTTTCGTGGGGTTTCAAGCTGAGATATGCATTTTCAGCGATAATCTTGGTGAGACTTCTGTCCGAAGTATGCAGAATCATCGAGATCGCTCTTCTCGAGCTATTTAATGCGAGAAACACGTTATCTGGTGTTTTCACCACTCCACAGTGCGTTTGATATGCAGTACCAGCGATATCTTGGTTTTCGTGGGGTTTCAAGCTGAGATATGCATTTTCTGCGATAATCTTGTTGAGACTTCTGTCCGAAGTATGCAGAACCATCTAGATCGCGCGTTTCGAGCTATTTAATGCGAGAAACACGTTATCTGGTGTTTTCACCACTCCACAGTGCGTTGGATATGCAGAAGAGTAGATATCTTGGTTTTCGTCGGGTTTCAAGCTGAGATATGGATTTTCTACGATAAGCTTGGTGAAACATCTGTCCGAAGTATGCAGAAACGTCGAGAACGCTCTTTTCGAGATACTTAATGCGAGAAACACGTTTTCTGGGGTTTTCACCACTCCACAGTTCGTTGGATATGCAGAAGAGTAGATATCTTGGTTTTCGTCGGGTTTCAAGCTGAGATATGGATTTTCTACGATAAGCTTGGTGAAACATCTGTCCGAAGTATGCAGAAACGTCGAGAACGCTCTTTTCGAGATACTTAATGCGAGAAACACGTTTTCTGGGGTTTTCACCACTCACCAGTTCGTTGGATATGCAGAACCGGAGATATTTTGGTTTTCGTCGGGTTTCATGCTGAGATATGCATTTTCTACGATAAGCTTGGTGAAACATCTGTCCGAAGTATGCAGAAAGGTCGAGAGCGCTCTTTGCGAGCTATTTAATGCGAGAAACACGTTTTCTGGGGTTTTCACCACTCCACAGTTCGTTGGATATGCAGAAGAGTAGATATCTTGGTTTTCGTCGGGTTTCAAGCTGAGATATGGATTTTCTACGATAAGCTTGGTGAAACATCTGTCCGAAGTATGCAGAAACGTCGAGAACGCTCTTTTCGAGATACTTAATGCGAGAAACACGTTTTCTGGGGTTTTCACCACTCACCAGTTCGTTGGATATGCAGAACCGGAGATATTTTGGTTTTCGTCGGGTTTCATGCTGAGATATGCATTTTCTACGATAAGCTTGGTGAAACATCTGTCCGAAGTATGCAGAAACGTCGAGAGCGCTCTTTTCAAGCTATTTAATGCGAGAAACACGTTCTCTGGTTGTTTTCACCACTCCACAGTGCGTTTGATATGCAGAACCGGAGATATCTTGGTTTCGGTCGGGTTTCAAGCTGAGATATGCATTTTCTGCGATAATCTTGGTGAGACTTCTGTCCGAAGTATGCTGAAACATCGAGATCGCTCTTTTCGAGCTACTTAATGCGCGAAACACGTTTTCTGGTGTTTTCACCACTCCACGGTACGTTTGATGTGCAGAACCGGAGATAACTCGGTTTTCGTCGGGTTTCAAGCTGAGATATGCATTTTCTACGATAATCTTGGTGAGACTTCTGTCAGAAGTATGCAGGATCTTCGACAACGCTCTTTTCGAGCTACTTAATGCGCGAAACACGTTTTCTGGTGTTTTCACCACTCCACGGTACGTTTGATGTGCAGAACCGGAGATAACTCGGTTTTCGTCGGGTTTCAAGCTGAGATATGCATTTTCTACGATAATCTTGGTGAGACTTTTGTCAGAAGTATGCAGGATCTTCGAGAACGCTCTTTTCGAGCTATTTAATGCGAGAAACACGTTATCTGGTGGTTTCACCACTCCACAGTGAGTTTGATATGCAGAACCGGCGATATCTTGATTTTCGTGGTGTTTCCAGCTGAGATATGCATTTTCTGCGATAATCTTGGATATTCTTCTGTGAGAAGGATGCAGAATCACCGAAATCGCTGTTTTCGTGCTATTTAATGTGAAAAACACGTTTTCTGGTGTTTTCAGCACTCCACAGTGCGTTTGATATGCCGAAACTGCGATATCTTCGATTTCATTGGGTTTCCAGATGAGATATGCATTTTCTACGATAATCCTGGATATTCTTCTGTGAGAAGTTTGCAGAATCACAGGAATCGCTCTATTCGAGCTATTTAATGCGAGAAACACGTTATCTGGTTGTTTTCACCACTCCACAGTGCGTTTGATATGCAGAACCGGCGACATCTTGATTTTCAAGATGTTTCTAGCTGAGATATGCATTTTCTGCGATAATATTGGTGAGACTTCTGTCAGAAGTATGCAGAATCATCGAGAACGCTCGTTTCGAGCTACTTAATGCGAGAAACACGTTATCTGGTGTTTTCACCACTCCACAGTGCGTTTGATTTGCAGAACCAGCGATATCTTGGCTTTCGTGGGGTTTCAAGCTGAGATATGCATTTTTTACGATAATCTTGGTGAGACTTCTGTCCGAAGTATGCTTAATCATCGAGATCGCTCGTTTCGAGCTATTTAATGCGAGAAACACGTTATCTGGTGTTTTCACCTCTCCACAGTGCGTATGATATTCAGAACCGGCGATATCTTGGTTTTCGTGGGGTTTCAAGCTGAGATATGCATTTTCTGCGATAATCTTGGTGAGACTTCTGTCCGAAGTATGCTGAAACATCGAGATCGCTCTTTTCGAGCTAGTTAATGCGAGAAAAAACATATCCGCTGTTTTCACCACTGACACAGTGCGTTTGATATGCAGAACCAGCGATATCTTGGCTTTCGTGGGGTTTCAAGTTGAGATATGCATTTTTTACGATAATCATGGTGAGACTTCTGTCCGAAGTATGCTGAATCATCGAGATCGCTCTTTTCGAGCTAGCTAGTGCGAGAAACACGTTATCTGGTGTTTTCACCACTCCACAGTGCGTTTGATATGCAGAACAGTAGATACCTTGGTTTTCGTGGGGTTTCAAGCTGAGATATGCATTTTCTGCGATAATATTGGTGAGACTTCAGGCAGAAGTATGCAGAATCATCTAGATCGCTCTTTTCGAGCTACTTAATCCGCGAAACACGTTTTCTGATGTTTTCACCACTCCACAGTACGTTTGACATGCAAAACCGGAGATATCTTGGTTTCGGTCGGGTTTCAAGCTGAGATATGCATTTTCTACGATAATCCTGGTGAGACTTCTGTCAGAAGTATGCAGAATCTTCGAGAACGATATTTTCGAGCTACTTAATACGCGAAACACGTTTTCTGGTGTTTGCACCACTCCACGGTACGTTTGATGTGCCAGAACCGGAGATAACTCGGTTTTCGTGAGGTTTCGAGCTGAGATATGCATTTTCTGCGATAATATTGGTGAGACTTCAGTTAGAAGTATGCAGAATCATCTAGATCGCTCTTTTCGAGCTACTTAATGCACGAAACACGTTTTCTGGTGTTTTCACCACTCCACAGTACGTTTGACATGCAGAACCGGAGATATCTTGGTTTCGGTCGGGTTTCAAGCTGAGATATGCATTTTCTACGATAACCCTGGTGAGACTTCTGTCAGAAGTATGCAGAATCTTCGAGAACGCTCTTTTCGAGCTACTTAATGCGCGAAACACGTTTTCTGGTGTTTTCAGCACTTCACAGTGCGTTTGATATGCGGAAACTGCGATATCTTCGTTTTCGTGGGGTTTCCAGCTGAGACATGCATTATCTGCGATAATCTGGGATATTCTTCTGCGAGAAGTATGGAGAATCACCGAAATCGCTGTTTTCGTGCTATTTAATGCGAAAAACACGTTTTCTGGTGTTTTCAGCACTTCACAGTGCGTTTGATATGCGGAAACTGCGATATCTTCGTTTTCGTGGGGTTTCCAGCTGAGACATGCATTATCTGCGTTAATCTGGGATATTCTTCTGTGAGAAGTATGGAGAATCACCGAAATCGCAGTTTTCGTGCTATTGAATGCGAAAAACACGTTTTATGGTGTTTTCAGCACTCCACAGTGCGTTTGATATGCCGAAACTGCGATATCTTCAATTTCATTGGGTTTCCAGATGAGATATGCATTATCTACGATAATCTTGGATATTCTTCTGTGAGAAGTTTGCAGAATCACAGGAATCGCTCTATTCGAGCTATTTAATGCGAAAAAACAAGTTTTCTGGTGTTTTGACCACTCCACAGTGCGTTTGATATGTAGAGCCGCCGATAACTTGGTTTTCATGGGGTTTCCAGCTGAAATATGCATTTTCTGCGATAATCTTGGTGTTTCATCTATGAGAAGTATGCAGAATCATCGAGAACGCTCGTTTCGAGCTACTTAATGCGAGAAACACGTTATCTGGTGTTTTCACCACTCCACAGTGCGTTTGATTTGCAGAACCAGCGATATCTTGGCTTTCGTGGGGTTTCAAGCTGAGATATGCATTTTTTACGATAATCTTGGTGAGACTTCTGTCCGAAGTATGCTTAATCATCGAGATCGCTCGTTTCGAGCTATTTAATGCGAGAAACACGTTATCTGGTGTTTTCACCTCTCCACAGTGCGTATGATATGCAGAACCGGCGATATCTTGGTTTTCGCGGGGTTTCAAGCTGAGATATGCATTTTCTGCGATAATCTTGGTGAGACTTCTGTCCGAAGTATGCTGAAACATCGAGATCGCTCTTTCCGAGCTAGTTAATGCGAGAAAAAACTTATCCGCTGTTTTCACCACTGACACAGTGCGTTTGATATGCAGAACCAGCGATATCTTGGCTTTCGTGGGGTTTCAAGTTGAGATATGCATTTTTTACGATAATCTTGGTGAGACTTCTGTCCGAAGTATGCTGAATCATCGAGATCGCTCTTTTCGAGCTAGCTAGTGCGAGAAACACGTTATCTGGTGTTTTCACCACTCCACAGTGCGTTTGATATGCAGAACAGTAGATACCTTGGTTTTCGTGGGGTTTCAAGCTGAGATATGCATTTTCTACAATAACCCTGGTGAGACTTCTGTCAGAAGAATGCAGAATCTTCGAGAACGCTCTTTTCGAGCTACTTAATGCGCGAAACACGTTTTCTGGTGTTTTCACCACTCCACGGTACGTTTGATGTGCAAAACCGGAGATAACTCGGTTTTCGTCGGGTTTCAAGCTGAGATATGCATTTTCTGCGATAATCTTGGTGAGACTTCTGTCCGAAGTATGCTGAAACATCGAGATCGCTCTTTTCGAGATAGTTAATGCGAGAAAAAACTTATCCGCTGTTTTCACCACTCCACAGTGCGTTTGATATGCAGAACCAGCGATATCTTGGCTTTCGTGGGGTTTCAAGTTGAGATATGCATTTTTTACGATAATCTTGGTGAGACTTCTGTCCGAAGTATGCTGAATCATCGAGATCGCTCTTTTCGAGCTAGCTAGTGCGAGAAACACGTTATCTGGTGTTTTCACCACTCCACAGTGCGTTTGATATGCAGAACAGTAGATACCTTGGTTTTCGTGGGGTTTCAAGCTGAGATATGCATTTTCTACAATAACCTTGGTGAGACTTCTGTCAGAAGAATGCAGAATCTTCGAGAACGCTCTTTTCGAGCTACTTAATGCGCGAAACACGTTTTCTGTGTTTTCACCACTCCACGGTACGTTTGATGTGCAGAACCAGCGATATCTTGGCTTTCGTGGGGTTTCAAGCTGATATATGCATTTTTTACGATAATCTTGGTGAGACTTCTGTCCGAAGTATGCTGAATCATCGAGATCGCTCTATTCGGGCTAGCTAGTGCGAGAAACACGTTATCTGGTGTTTTCACCACTCCACAGTGCGTTTGATATGCAGAACAGTAGATACCTTGGTTTTCGTGGGGTTTCAAGCTGAGATATGCATTTTCTGCTATAATCTTGTTGAGACTTCTGCCCGAAGTATGCAGAATCATCGAGATCGCTCGTTTCGAGCTACTGAATGCGAGAAACACGTTATCTGGTGTTTTCACCACTCCACAGTGCGTTGGATATGCAGAACGGGAGATATTTTGGTTTTCGTCGGGTTTCAAGCTGAGATATGCATTTTCTACGATAAGCTTGGTAAAACATCTGTCCGAAGTATGCAGAAACATCGAGAGCGCTCTTTTCGAGCTATTTAATGCGAGTAACACGTTTTCTGGGGGATTCACCACTCCACAGTTCGATGGATATGCAGAACAGTAGATATCTTGGTTTTCGTGGGGTTTCAAGCAGAGATATGAATTTTATGCGATTATCTTGGTGAGACTTCTGTTAGAAGTATGCAGAATCATCGAGATCGCGCTTTTCAAGCTATTTAATGCGAGAAACACGTTATCTGGTGTTTTCACCACTCCACAGTTGGTTTGATATGCAGAACCGGCGATATTTTGGTTTTCGTCGGGTTTCAAGCTGAGATATGCATTTTCTACGATATTCTTGGTGAGACTTCTGTCCGAAGTATGCAGAACATCGAGATCGCTCTATTCGAGCTATTTAATGCGAGAAAAAACTTATCCGCTGTTTTCACCACTGACACAGTGCGTTTGATATGCAGAACCAGCGATATCTTGGCTTTCGTGGGGTTTCAAGTTGAGATATGCATTTTTTACGATAATCTTGGTGAGACTTCTGCCCGAAGTATGCTGAATCATCGAGATCGCTCTTTTCGAGCTAGCTAGTGCGAGAAACACGTTATCTGGTGTTTTCACCACTCCACAGTGCGTTTGATATGCAGAACCGGAGATATCTTGGTTTCGGTCGGGTTTCCAGCTGAGATATGCATTTTCTACAATAACCCTGGTGAGACTTCTGTCAGAAGAATGCAGAATCTTCGAGAAAGCTCTTTTCGAGCTACTTAATGCGCGAAACACGTTTTCTGGTGTTTTCACCACTCCACGGTACGTTTGATGTGCAGAACCGGAGATAACTCGGTTTTCGTCGGGTTTCAAGCTGAGATATGCATTTTCTACGATAATCTTGGTGAGACTTCTGTCAGAAGTATGCAGGATCTTCGAGAACGCTCTTTTCGAGCTATTTAATGCGAGAAACACGTTATCTCGTGTTTTCACCACTCCACAGTGAGTTTGATATGCAGAACCGGCGATATCTTGATTTTCGTGGTGTTTCCCGCTGAGATATGCATTTTCTGCGATAATCTTGGATATTCTTTTGTGAGAAGGATGCAGAATCACCGAAATCGCTGTTTTCGTGCTATTTAATGCGAAAAACACGTTTTCTGGTGTTTTCAGCACTTCACAGTGCGTTTGATATGCGGAAACTGCGATATCTTCGTTTTCGTGGGGTTTCCAGCTGAGACATGCACTATCTGCGATAATCTTGGATATTCTTCTGTGAGAAGTATGGAGAATCACCATAATCGCAGTTTTCGTGCTATTGAATGCGAAAAACACGTTTTATGGTGTTTTCAGCACTCCACAGTGCGTCTGATATGCCGACACTGCGATATCTTCGATTTCATTGGGTTTCCAGATGAGATATGCATTTTCTACGATAATCTTGGATATTCATCTGTGAGAAGTTTGCAGAATCACAGGAATCGCTCTATTCGAGCTATTTAATGCGAGAAACACGTTATCTGGTTGTTTTCACCACTCCACAGTGCGTTTGATATGCAGAACCGGCGACATCTTGATTTTCATGATGTTTCTAGCTGAGATATGCATTTTCTGCGATAATATTGGTGAGACTTCAGTCAGAAGCATGCAGAATCATCAAGATCGCTCGTTTCGAGCTATTTAATGCGAAAAAACAAGTTTTCTGGTGTTTTGACCACTCCACAGTGCGTTTGATATGTAGAGCCGCCGATAACTTGGTTTTCACGGGGTTTCCAGCTGAAATATGCATTTTCTGCGATAATCTTGGTGTTTCATTTATGAGAAGTATGCAGAATCATCGAGAACGCTCGTTTCGAGCAGCTTAATGCGAGAAACACGTTATCTGGTGTTTTCACCACTCCACAGTGCGTTTGATATGCAGAACCAGCGATATCTTGGCTTTCGTGGGGTTTCAAGCTGAGATATGCATTTTTTACGATAATCTTGGTGAGACTTCTGTCCGAAGTATGCTGAATCATCGAGATCGCTCTTTTCGAGCTAGCTAGTGCGAGAAACACGTTATCTGGTGTTTTCACCACTCCACAGTGCGTTTGATATGCAGAACAGTAGATACCGTGGTTTTCGTCGGGTTTCAAGCTGAGATATGCATTTTCTACGATAATCCTGGTGAGACTTCTGTCAGAAGTATGCAGGATCATCGAGAACGCTCTTCTCGAGCTATTTAATGCGAGAAACACGTTTTCTGGTGTTTTCACCACTCCACAGTGCGTTTGATATGCAGTACCAGCGATATCTTGGTTTTCGTGGGGTTTCAAGCTGAGATATGCATTTTCTGCGATAATCTTGTTGAGACTTCTGTCCGAAGTATGCAGAACCATCTAGATCGCTCGTTTCGAGCTATTTAATGCGAGAAACACGTTATCTGGTGTTTTCACCACTCCACAGTGCCTTGGATATGCAGAACGGGAGATATTTTGGTTTTCGTCGAGTTTCAAGCTGAGATATGCATTTTCTACGATAAGCTTGGTGAAACATATGTCCGAAGTATGCAGAAAGGTCGAGAGCGCTCTTTGCGAGCTATTTAATGCGAGAAACACGTTTTCTGGGGTTTTCACCACTCCACAGTTCGTTGGATATGCAGAACAGTAGATATCTTGGTTTTCGTCGGGTTTCAAGCTGAGATATGGATTTTCTACGACAAGCTTTGTGAAACATCTGTCCGAAGTATGCAGAAACGTCGAGAGCGCTCTTTTCGAGATACTTAATGCGAGAAACACGTTTTCTGGGGTTTTCACCACTCCACAGTTCGTTGGATATGCAGAACAGTAGATATCTTGGTTTTCGGGGGGTTTCAAGCAGAGATATGCATTTTCTGCGATAATCTTGCTGAGACTTCTGTTAGAAGTATGCAGAATCATCGAGATCGCACTTTTCGAGCTATTTAATGCGAGAAACACGTTATCTGGTGTTTTCACCACTCCACAGTTGGGTTGATATGCAGAACCGGCGATATTTTGGTTTCCGTCGGGTTTCAAGCTGAGATATCCATTTTCTACGATAATCTTGGTGAAACATGTGTCCGAAGTATGCAGAAACATCGAGAGCGCTCTTTCCGAGCTATTCAATGCGAGAAACCCGTTTTCTGGGGTTTTCACCACTCCACAGTTCGTTGGATATGCAGAACAGTAGATACCTTGGTTTTCGTGGGGTTTCAAGCTGAGATATGCATTTTCTGCGATAATATTGGTGAGACTTCAGGCAGAAGTATGCAGGATCATCGAGAACGCTCTTTTCGAGCTAGCTAGTGCGAGAAACACGTTATCTGGTGTTTTCACCACTCCACAGTGCGTTTGATATGCAGAACAGTAGATACCTTGGTTTTCGTGGGGTTTCAAGCTGAGATATGCATTTTCTGCGATAATATTGGTGAGACTTCAGGCAGAAGTATGCAGAATCATCTAGATCGCTCTTTTCGAGCTACTTAATCCACGAAACACGTTTTCTGATGTTTTCACCACTCCACAGTACGTTTGACATGCAAAACCGGAGATATCTTGGTTTCGGTCGGGTTTCAAGCTGAGATATGCATTTTCTACGATAATCCTGGTGAGACTTCTGTCAGAAGTATGCAGAATCTTCGAGAACGATCTTTTAGAGCTACTTAATACGCGAAACACGTTTTCTGGTGTTTGCACCACTCCACGGTACGTTTGATGTGCAGAACCGGAGATAACTCGGTTTTCGTCGGGTTTCAAGCTGAGATATGCATTTTCTACGATAATCTTGGACAGACTTCTGTCAGAAGTATGCAGGATCTTCGAGAACGCTCTTTTCGAGCTATTTAATGCGAGAAACACGTTATCTGGTGTTTTCACCACTCCACAGTGCGTTTGATATGCAGTACCAGCGATATCTTGGTTTTCGTGGGGTTTCAAACTGAGATATGCATTTTTTACGATATTCTTGGTGAGACTTCTGTCCGAAGTATGCAGAACATCGAGATCGCTCTATTCGAGCTATTTAATGCGAGAAACACGTTCTCTGGTTGTTTTCACCACTCCACAGTGCGTTTGTTATGCAGAACCGGCAACATCTTGATTTTCGTGAGGTTTCGAGCTGAGATATGCATTTTCTGCGATAATATTGGTGAGACTTCAGTTAGAAGTATGCAGAATCATCTAGATCGCTCTTTTCGAGCTACTTAATGCACGAAACACGTTTTCTGGTGTTTCCACCACTCCACAGTACGTTTGACATGCAGAACCGGAGATATCTTGGTTTCGGTCGGGTTTCAAGCTGAGATATGCATTTTCTACGATAACCCTGGTGAGACTTCTGTCAGAAGTATGCAGAATCTTCGAGAACGCTCTTTTCGAGCTACTTAATGCGCGAAACACGTTTTCTGGTGTTTTCAGCACTTCACAGTGCGTTTGATATGCGGAAACTGCGATATCTACGTTTTCGTGGGGTTTCCAGCTGAGACATGCATTATCTGCGTTAATCTGGGATATTCTTCTGTGAGAAGTATGGAGAATCACCGAAATCGCAGTTTTCGTGCTATTGAATGCGAAAAACACGTTTTATGGTGTTTTCAGCACTCCACAGTGCGTTTGATATGCCGAAACTGCGATATCTTCGATTTCATTGGGTTTCCAGATGAGATATGCATTATCTACGATAATCTTGGATATTCTTCTGTGAGAAGTTTGCAGAATCACAGGAATCGCTCTATTCGAGCTATTTAATGCGAAAAAACAAGTTTTCTGGTGTTTTGACCACTCCACAGTGCGTTTGATATGTAGAGCCGCCGATAACTTGGTTTTCATGGGGTTTCCAGCTGAAATATGCATTTTCTGCGATAATCTTGGTGTTTCATCTATGAGAAGTATGCAGAATCATCGAGAACGCTCGTTTCGAGCTACTTAATGCGAGAAACACGTTATCTGGTGTTTTCACCACTCCACAGTGCGTTTGATTTGCAGAACCAGCGATATCTTGGCTTTCGTGGGGTTTCAAGCTGAGATATGCATTTTTTACGATAATCTTGGTGAGACTTCTGTCCGAAGTATGCTTAATCATCGAGATCGCTCGTTTCGAGCTATTTAATGCGAGAAACACGTTATCTGGTGTTTTCACCTCTCCACAGTGCGTATGATATGCAGAACCGGCGATATCTTGGTTTTCGTGGGGTTTCAAGCTGAGATATGCATTTTCTGCGATAATCTTGGTGAGACTTCTGTCCGAAGTATGCTGAAACATCGAGATCGCTCTTTTCGAGCTAGTTAATGCGAGAAACACGTTATCTGGTGTTTTCACCACTCCACAGTGCGTTTGATATGCAGAACAGTAGATACCTTGGTTTTCGTGGGGTTTCAAGCTGAGATATGCATTTTCTACAATAACCCTGGTGAGACTTCTGTCAGAAGAATGCAGAATCTTCGAGAACGCTCTTTTCGAGCTACTTAATGCGCGAAACACGTTTTCTGGTGTTTTCACCACTCCACGGTACGTTTGATGTGCAGAACCGGAGATAACTCGGTTTTCGTCGGGTTTCAAGCTGAGATATGCATTTTCTGCGATAATCTTGGTGAGACTTCTGTCCGAAGTATGCTGAAACATCGAGATCGCTCTTTTCGAGATAGTTAATGCGAGAAAAAACTTATCCGCTGTTTTCACCACTCCACAGTGCGTTTGATATGCAGAACCAGCGATATCTTGGCTTTCGTGGGGTTTCAAGCTGATATATGCATTTCCTGCGATATTCTTGGTAAAACATCTGTCCGAAGTATGCAGAAACATCGAGAGCGCTCTTTTCGAGCTACTTAATGCGCGAAACACGTTTTCTGGGGGATTCACCACTCCACAGTTCGATGGATATGCAGAACAGTAGATATCTTGGTTTTCGTGGGGTTTCAAGCAGAGATATGAATTTTATGCGATTATCTTGGTGAGACTTCTGTTAGAAGTATGCAGAATCATCGAGATCGCGCTTTTCAAGCTATTTAATGCGAGAAACACGTTATCTGGTGTTTTCACCACTCCACAGTTGGTTTGATATGCAGAACCGGCGATATTTTGGTTTTCGTCGGGTTTCAAGCTGAGATATGCATTTTCTACGATATTCTTGGTGAGACTTCTGTCCGAAGTATGCAGAATCTTCGAGATCGCTCTATTCGAGCTATTTAATGCGAGAAACACGTTCTCTGGTTGTTTTCACCACTCCACAGTGCGTTTGTTATGCAGAACCGGCAACATCTTGATTTTCGTGAGGTTTCGAGCTGAGATATGCATTTTCTGCGATAATATTGGTGAGAATTCAGTTAGAAGTATGCAGAATCATCTAGATCGCACTTTTCGAGCTATTTAATGCGAGAAACACGTTATCTGGTGTTTTCACCACTGACACAGTGCGTTTGATATGCAGAACCAGCGATATCTTGGCTTTCGTGGGGTTTCAAGTTGAGATATGCATTTTTTACGATAATCTTGGTGAGACTTCTGTCCGAAGTATGCTGAATCATCGAGATCGCTCTTTTCGAGCTAGCTAGTGCGAGAAACACGTTATCTGGTGTTTTCACCACTCCACAGTGCGTTTGATATGCAGAACCGGAGATATCTTGGTTTCGGTCGGGTTTCCAGCTGAAATATGCATTTTCTACAATAACCCTGGTGAGACTTCTGTCAGAAGAATGCAGAATCTTCGAGAACGCTCTTTTCGAGCTACTTAATGCGCGAAACACGTTTTCTGGTGTTTTCACCACTCCACGGTACGTTTGATGTGCAGAACCGGAGATAACTCGGTTTTCGTCGGGTTTCAAGCTGAGATATGCATTTTCTACGATAATCTTGGTGAGACTTCTGTCAGAAGTATGCAGGATCTTCGAGAACGCTCTTTTCGAGCTATTTAATGCGAGAAACACGTTATCTCGTGTTTTCACCACTCCACAGTGAGTTTGATATGCAGAACCGGCGATATCTTGATTTTCGTGGTGTTTCCCGCTGAGATATGCATTTTCTGCGATAATCTTGGATATTCTTCTGTGAGAAGGATGCAGAATCACCGAAATCGCTGTTTTCGTGCTATTTAATGCGAAAAACTCGTTATCTGGTGTTTTCAGCACTTCACAGTGCGTTTGATATGCGGAAACTGCGATATCTTCGTTTTCGTGGGGTTTCCAGCTGAGACATGCATTATCTGCGATAATCTTGGATATTCTTCTGTGAGAAGTATGGAGAATCACCATAATCGCAGTTTTCGTGCTATTGAATGCGAAAAACACGTTTTATGGTGTTTTCAGCACTCCACAGTGCGTCTGATATGCCGAAACTGCGATATCTTCGATTTCATTGGGTTTCCAGATGAGATATGCATTTTCTACGATAATCTTGGATATTCATCTGTGAGAAGTTTGCAGAATCACAGGAATCGCTCTATTCGAGCTATTTAATGCGAGAAACACGTTATCTGGTTGTTTTCACCACTCCACAGTGCGTTTGATATGCAGAACCGGCGACATCTTGATTTTCATGATGTTTCTAGCTGAGATATGCATTTTCTGCGATAATATTGGTGAGACTTCAGTCAGAAGTATGCAGAATCATCTAGATCGCTCGTTTCGAGCTATTTAATGCGAAAAAACAAGTTTTCTGGTGTTTTGACCACTCCACAGTGCGTTTGATATGTAGAGCCGCCGATAACTTGGTTTTCATGGGGTTTCCAGCTGAAATATGCATTTTCTGCGATAATCTTGGTGTTTCATTTATGAGAAGTATGCAGAATCATCGAGAACGCTCGATTCGAGCAGCTTAATGCGAGAAACACGTTATCTGGTGTTTTCACCACTCCACAGTGCGTTTGATATGCAGAACCAGCGATATCTTGGCTTTCGTGGGGTTTCAAGCTGAGATATGCATTTTTTACGATAATCTTGGTGAGACTTCTGTCCGAAGTATGCGGAATCATCGAGATCGCTCTTTTCGAGCTAGCTAGTGCGAGAAACACGTTATCTGGTGTTTTCACCACTCCACAGTGCGTTTGATATGCAGAACAGTAGATACCTTGGTTTTCGTCGGGTTTCAAGCTGAGATATGCATTTTCTACGATAATCCTGGTGAGACTTCTGTCAGAAGTATGCAGGATCATCGAGAACGCTCTTCTCGAGCTATTTAATGCGAGAAACACGTTTTCTGGTGTTTTCACCACTCCACAGTGCGTTTGATATGCAGTACCAGCGATATCTTGGTTTTCGTGGGGTTTCAAGCTGAGATATGCATTTTCTGCGATAATCTTGTTGAGACTTCTGTCCGAAGTATGCAGAACCATCTAGATCGCTCGTTTCGAGCTATTTAATGCGAAAAAACAAGTTTTCTGGTGTTTTGACCACTCCACAGTGCGTTTGATATGTAGAGCCGCCGATAACTTGGTTTTCATGGGGTTTCCAGCTGAAATATGCATTTTCTGCGATAATCTTGGTGTTTCATTTATGAGAAGTATGCAGAATCATCGAGAACGCTCGTTTCGAGCAGCTTAATGCGAGAAACACGTTATCTGGTGTTTTCACCACTCCACAGTGCGTTTGATATGCAGAACCAGCGATATCTTGGCTTTCGTGGGGTTTCAAGCTGAGATATGCATTTTTTACGATAATCTTGGTGAGACTTCTGTCCGAAGTATGCTGAATCATCGAGATCGCTCTTTTCGAGCTAGCTAGTGCGAGAAACACGTTATCTGGTGTTTTCACCACTCCACAGTGCGTTGGATATGCAGAACGGGAGATATTTTGGTTTTCGTCGAGTTTCAAGCTGAGATATGCATTTTCTACGATAAGCTTGGTGAAACATATGTCCGAAGTATGCAGAAAGGTCGAGAGCGCTCTTTGCGAGCTATTTAATGCGAGAAACACGTTTTCTGGGGTTTACACCACTCCACAGTTCGTTGGATATGCAGAACAGTAGATATCTTGGTTTTCGTCGGGTTTCAAGCTGAGATATGGATTTTCTACGACAAGCTTTGTGAAACATCTGTCCGAAGTATGCAGAAACGTCGAGAGCGCTCTTTTCGAGATACTTAATGCGAGAAACACGTTTTCTGGGGTTTTCACCACTCCACAGTTCGTTGGATATGCAGAACAGTAGATATCTTGGTTTTCGGGGGGTTTCAAGCAGAGATATGCATTTTCTGCGATAATCTTGCTGAGACTTCTGTTAGAAGTATGCAGAATCATCGAGATCGCACTTTTCGAGCTATTTAATGCGAGAAACACGTTATCTGGTGTTTTCACCACTCCACAGTTGGTTTGATATGCAGAACCGGCGATATTTTGGTTTCCGTCGGGTTTCAAGCTGAGATATCCATTTTCTACGATAATCTTGGTGAAACATGTGTCCGAAGTATGCAGAAACATCGAGAGCGCTCTTTCCGAGCTATTCAATGCGAGAAACCCGTTTTCTGGGGTTTTCACCACTCCACAGTTCGTTGGATATGCAGAACAGTAGATACCTTGGTTTTCGTGGGGTTTCAAGCTGAGATATGCATTTTCTGCGATAATATTGGTGAGACTTCAGGCAGAAGTATGCAGGATCATCGAGAACGCTCTTTTCGAGCTACTCTAATGCGAGAAACACGTTTTCTGGTGTTTTCACCACTCCACAGTGCGTTTGATATGCAGAAACGGCGACATCTTGGTTTTCGTGGGGTTTCAAGCTGAGATATGCATTTTCAGCGATAATCTTGGTGAGACTTCTGTCCGAAGTATGCTGAAACATCGAGATCGCTCTTTTCGAGCTAGTTAATGCGAGAAAAAACTTATCCGCTGTTTTCACCACTGACACAGTGCGTTTGATATGCAGAACCAGCGATATCTTGGCTTTCGTGGGGTTTCAAGTTGAGATATGCATTTTTTACGATAATCTTGGTGAGACTTCTGTCCGAAGTATGCTGAATCATCGAGATCGCTCTTTTCGAGCTAGCTAGTGCGAGAAACAGGTTATCTGGTGTTTTCACCACTCCACAGTGCGTTTGATATGCAGAACAGTAGATACCTTGGTTTTCGTGGGGTTTCAAGCTGAGATATGCATTTTCTGCGATAATATTGGTGAGACTTCAGTCAGAAGTATGCAGAATCATCTAGAACGCTCTTTTCGAGCTACTTAATCCACGAAACACGTTTTCTGGTGTTTTCACCACTCGACAGTACGTTTGACATGCAGAACCGGAGATATCTTGGTTTCGGTCGGGTTTCCAGCTGAGATATGCATTTTCTACGATAACCCTGGTGAGACTTCTGTCAGAAGAATGCAGAATCTTCGAGAACGCTCTTTTCGAGCTACTTAATGCGCGAAACACGTTTTCTGGTGTTTTCACCACTCCACGGTACGTTTGATGTGCAGAACCGGAGATAACTCGGTTTTCGTCGGGTTTCAAGCTGAGATATGCATTTTCTACGATAATCTTGGTGAGACTTCTGTCAGAAGTATGCAGGATCTTCGAGAACGCTCTTTTCGAGCTATTTAATGCGAGAAACACGTTATCTGGTGTTTTCACCACTCCACAGTGAGTTTGATATGCAGAACCGGCGATATCTTGATTTTCGTGGTGTTTCCCGCTGAGATATGCATTTTCTGCGATAATCTTGGATATTCTTCTGTGAGAAGGATGCAGAATCACCGAAATCGCTGTTTTCGTGCTATTTAATGCGAAAAACACGTTCTATGGTGTTTTCAGCACTCCGCAGTGCGTCTGATATGCCGAAACTGCGATATCTTCGATTTCATTGGGTTTCCAGATGAGATATGCATTTTCTACGATAATCTTGGATATTCTTCTGTGAGAAGTTTGCAGAATCACAGGAATCGCTCTATTCGAGCTATTTAATGCGAGAAACACGTTATCTGGTTGTTTTCACCACTCCACAGTGCGTTTGATATGCAGAACCGGCGACATCTTGATTTTCAAGATGTTTCTAGCTGAGATATGCATTTTCTGCGATAATATTGGTGAGACTTCAGTCAGAAGTATGCAGAATCATCTAGATCGCTCGTTTCGAGCTATTTAATGCGAAAAAACAAGTTTTCTGGTGTTTTGACCACTCCACAGTGCGTTTGATATGTAGAGCCGCCGATAACTTGGTTTTCATGGGGTTTCCAGCTGAAATATGCATTTTCTGCGATAATCTTGGTGTTTCATTTATGAGAAGTATGCAGAATCATCGAGAACGCTCGTTTCGAGCAGCTTAATGCGAGAAACACGTTATCTGGTGTTTTCACCACTCCACAGTGCGTTTGATATGCAGAACCAGCGATATCTTGGCTTTCGTGGGGTTTCAAGCTGAGATATGCATTTTTTACGATAATCTTGGTGAGACTTCTGTCCGAAGTATGCTGAATCATCGAGATCGCTCTTTTCGAGCTAGCTAGTGCGAGAAACACGTTATCTGGTGTTTTCACCACTCCACAGTGCGTTGGATATGCAGAACGGGAGATATTTTGGTTTTCGTCGAGTTTCAAGCTGAGATATGCATTTTCTACGATAAGCTTGGTGAAACATATGTCCGAAGTATGCAGAAAGGTCGAGAGCGCTCTTTGCGAGCTATTTAATGCGAGAAACACGTTTTCTGGGGTTTACACCACTCCACAGTTCGTTGGATATGCAGAACAGTAGATATCTTGGTTTTCGTCGGGTTTCAAGCTGAGATATGGATTTTCTACGACAAGCTTTGTGAAACATCTGTCCGAAGTATGCAGAAACGTCGAGAGCGCTCTTTTCGAGATACTTAATGCGAGAAACACGTTTTCTGGGGTTTTCACCACTCCACAGTTCGTTGGATATGCAGAACAGTAGATATCTTGGTTTTCGGGGGGTTTCAAGCAGAGATATGCATTTTCTGCGATAATCTTGCTGAGACTTCTGTTAGAAGTATGCAGAATCATCG
The DNA here is from genome assembly GCA_951804975.1 of Anthophora plumipes. Classification (NCBI taxonomy): domain Eukaryota; kingdom Metazoa; phylum Arthropoda; class Insecta; order Hymenoptera; family Apidae; genus Anthophora; species Anthophora plumipes. The sequence goes on from CATORF010000448.1 coordinate 1,712,149, forward strand.
AGATCGCACTTTTCGAGCTATTTAATGCGAGAAACACGTTATCTGGTGTTTTCACCACTCCACAGTTGGTTTGATATGCAGAACCGGCGATATTTTGGTTTCCGTCGGGTTTCAAGCTGAGATATCCATTTTCTACGATAATCTTGGTGAAACATGTGTCCGAAGTATGCAGAAACATCGAGAGCGCTCTTTCCGAGCTATTCAATGCGAGAAACCCGTTTTCTGGGGTTTTCACCACTCCACAGTTCGTTGGATATGCAGAACAGTAGATACCTTGGTTTTCGTGGGGTTTCAAGCTGAGATATGCATTTTCTGCGATAATATTGGTGAGACTTCAGGCAGAAGTATGCAGGATCATCGAGAACGCTCTTTTCGAGCTACTCTAATGCGAGAAACACGTTTTCTGGTGTTTTCACCACTCCACAGTGCGTTTGATATGCAGAAACGGCGACATCTTGGTTTTCGTGGGGTTTCAAGCTGAGATATGCATTTTCAGCGATAATCTTGGTGAGACTTCTGTCCGAAGTATGCTGAAACATCGAGATCGCTCTTTTCGAGCTAGTTAATGCGAGAAAAAACTTATCCGCTGTTTTCACCACTGACACAGTGCGTTTGATATGCAGAACCAGCGATATCTTGGCTTTCGTGGGGTTTCAAGTTGAGATATGCATTTTTTACGATAATCTTGGTGAGACTTCTGTCCGAAGTATGCTGAATCATCGAGATCGCTCTTTTCGAGCTAGCTAGTGCGAGAAACAGGTTATCTGGTGTTTTCACCACTCCACAGTGCGTTTGATATGCAGAACAGTAGATACCTTGGTTTTCGTGGGGTTTCAAGCTGAGATATGCATTTTCTGCGATAATATTGGTGAGACTTCAGTCAGAAGTATGCAGAATCATCTAGAACGCTCTTTTCGAGCTACTTAATCCACGAAACACGTTTTCTGGTGTTTTCACCACTCGACAGTACGTTTGACATGCAGAACCGGAGATATCTTGGTTTCGGTCGGGTTTCCAGCTGAGATATGCATTTTCTACGATAACCCTGGTGAGACTTCTGTCAGAAGAATGCAGAATCTTCGAGAACGCTCTTTTCGAGCTACTTAATGCGCGAAACACGTTTTCTGGTGTTTTCACCACTCCACGGTACGTTTGATGTGCAGAACCGGAGATAACTCGGTTTTCGTCGGGTTTCAAGCTGAGATATGCATTTTCTGCGATAATCTTGGATATTCTTCTGTGAGAAGGATGCAGAATCACCGAAATCGCTGTTTTCGTGCTATTTAATGCGAAAAACACGTTCTATGGTGTTTTCAGCACTCCGCAGTGCGTTTGATATGCCGAAACTGCGATATCTTCGATTTCATTGGGTTTCCAGATGAGATATGCATTTTCTACGATAATCTTGGATATTCGTCTGTGAGAAGTTTGCAGAATCACAGGAATCGCTCGTTTCGAGCTATTTAATGCGAAAAAACAAGTTTTCTGGTGTTTTGACCACTCCACAGTGCGTTTGATATGTAGAGCCGCCGATAACTTGGTTTTCATGGGGTTTCCAGCTGAAATATGCATTTTCTGCGATAATCTTGGTGTTTCATTTATGAGAAGTATGCAGAATCATCGAGAACGCTCGTTTCGAGCTACTTAATGCGAGAAACACGTTATCTGGTGTTTTCACCACTCCACAGTGCGTTTGATATGCAGAACCAGCGATATCTTGGCTTTCGTGGGGTTTCAAGCTGAGATATGCATTTTTTACGATAATCTTGGTGAGACTTCTGTCCGAAGTATGCTTAATCATCGAGATCGCTCGTTTCGAGCTATTTAATGCCACTAACACGTTATCTGGTGTTTTCACCACTCCACAGTGCGTATGATATGCAGAACCGGCGATATCTTGGTTTTCGTGGGGTTTCAAGCTGAGATATGCATTTTCTGCGATAATCTTGTTGAGACTTCTGCCCGAAGTATGCAGAATCATCGAGATCGCTCGTTTCGAGCTATTTAATGCGAGAAACACGTTTTCTGGGGGATTCACCACTCCACAGTTCGTTGGATATGCAGAACAGTAGATATCTTGGTTTTCGTGGGGTTTCAAGCAGACATATGCATTTTATGCGATTATCTTGGTGAGACTTCTGTTAGAAGTATGCAGAATCATCGAGATCGCGCTTTTCGAGCTATTTAATGCGAGAAACACGTTATCTGGTGTTTTCACCACTCCACAGTTGGTTTGATATGCAGAACCGGCGATATTTTGGTTTTCGTCGGGTTTCAAGCTGAGATATGCATTTTCTACGATAATCTTGGTGAAACATCTGTCCGAAGTATGCAGAAACATCGAGAGCGCTCTTTTCGAGCTATTTAATGCGAGAAACTCGTTTTCTGGGGTTTTCACCACTCCACAGTTCGTTGGATATGCAGAACCGGAGATATCTTGGTTTTCGTGGGGTTTGAAGCTGGGATATGCATTTCCTGCGATAATCTTGGTGAGACTTCTGTCCGAAGTATGCTGAGTCATCTAGAACGCTCTTTTCGAGCTACTTAATGCGCGAAACACGTTTTCTGGTGTTTTCACCACTCCACAGTGCGTTTGATATGCAGTACCAGCGATATCTTGGTTTTCGTGGGGTTTCAAACTGAGATATGCATTTTTTACGATATTCTTGGTGAGACTTCTGTCCGAAGTATGCAGAACATCGAGATCGCTCTATTCGAGCTATTTAATGCGAGAAACACGTTCTCTGGTTGTTTTCACCACTCCACAGTGCGTTTGTTATGCAGAACCGGCAACATCTTGATTTTCGTGAGGTTTCGAGCTGAGATATGCATTTTCTGCGATAATATTGGTGAGACTTCAGTTAGAAGTATGCAGAATCATCTAGATCGCTCTTTTCGAGCTACTTAATGCACGAAACACGTTTTCTGGTGTTTTCACCACTCCACAGTACGTTTGACATGCAGAACCGGAGATATCTTGGTTTCGGTCGGGTTTCAAGCTGAGATATGCATTTTCTACGATAACCCTGGTGAGACTTCTGTCAGAAGTATGCAGAATCTTCGAGAACGCTCTTTTCGAGCTACTTAATGCGCGAAACACGTTTTCTGGTGTTTTCAGCACTTCACAGTGCGTTTGATATGCGGAAACTGCGATATCTTCGTTTTCGTGGGGTTTCCAGCTGAGACATGCATTATCTGCGATAATCTGGGATATTCTTCTGTGAGAAGTATGGAGAATCACCGAAATCGCTGTTTTCGCGCTATTTAATGCGAAAAACACGTTTTCTGGTGTTTTCAGCACTTCACAGTGCGTTTGATATGCGGAAACTGCGATATCTTCGTTTTCGTGGGGTTTCCAGCTGAGACATGCATTATCTGCGTTAATCTGGGATATTCTTCTGTGAGAAGTATGGAGAATCACCGAAATCGCAGTTTTCGTGCTATTGAATGCGAAAAACACGTTTTATGGTGTTTTCAGCACTCCACAGTGCGTTTGATATGCCGAAACTGCGATATCTTCGATTTCATTGGGTTTCCAGATGAGATATGCATTATCTACGATAATCTTGGATTTTCTTCTGTGAGAAGTTTGCAGAATCACAGGAATCGCTCTATTCGAGCTATTTAATGCGAAAAAACAAGTTTTCTGGTGTTTTGACCACTCCACAGTGCGTTTGATATGTAGAGCCGCCGATAACTTGGTTTTCATGGGGTTTCCAGCTGAAATATGCATTTTCTGCGATAATCTTGGTGTTTCATCTATGAGAAGTATGCAGAATCATCGAGAACGCTCGTTTCGAGCTACTTAATGCGAGAAACACGTTATCTGGTGTTTTCACCACTCCACAGTGCGTTTGATTTGCAGAACCAGCGATATCTTGGCTTTCGTGGGGTTTCAAGCTGAGATATGCATTTTTTACGATAATCTTGGTGAGACTTCTGTCCGAAGTATGCTTAATCATCGAGATCGCTCGTTTCGAGCTATTTAATGCGAGAAACACGTTATCTGGTGTTTTCACCTCTCCACAGTGCGTATGATCTGCAGAACAGTAGATACCTTGGTTTTCGTGGGGTTTCAAGCTGAGATATGCATTTTCTACAATAACCCTGGTGAGACTTCTGTCAGAAGAATGCAGAATCTTCGAGAACGCTCTTTTCGAGCTACTTAATGCGCGAAACACGTTTTCTGGTGTTTTCACCACTCCACGGTACGTTTGATGTGCAGAACCGGAGATAACTCGGTTTTCGGCGGGTTTCAAGCGGAGATATGCATTTTCTGCGATAATCTTGGTGAGACTTCTGTCCGAAGTATGCTGGAACATCGAGATCGCTCTTTTCGAGATAGTTAATGCGAGAAAAAACTTATCCGCTGTTTTCACCACTCCACAGTGCGTTTGATATGCAGAACCAGCGATATCTTGGCTTTCGTGGGGTTTCAAGCTGATATATGCATTTCCTGCGATATTCTTGGTAAAACATCTTTCCGAAGTATGCAGAAACATCGAGAGCGCTCTTTTCGAGCTACTTAATGCGCGAAACACGTTTTCTGGGGGATTCACCACTCCACAGTTCGATGGATATGCAGAACAGTAGATATCTTGGTTTTCGTGGGGTTTCAAGCAGAGATATGAATTTTATGCGATTATCTTGGTGAGACTTCTGTTAGAAGTATGCAGAATCATCGAGATCGCGCTTTTCAAGCTATTTAATGCGAGAAACACGTTATCTGGTGTTTTCACCACTCCACAGTTGGTTTGATATGCAGAACCGGCGATATTTTGGTTTTCGTCGGGTTTCAAGCTGAGATATGCATTTTCTACGATATTCTTGGTGAGACTTCTGTCCGAAGTATGCAGAATCTTCGAGAACGCTCTTTTCGAGCTACTTAATGCGCGAAACACGTTTTCTGGTGTTTTCACCACTCCACGGTACGTTTGATGTGCAGAACCGGAGATAACTCGGTTTTCGTCGGGTTTCAAGCTGAGATATGCATTTTCTACGATAATCTTAGTGAGACTTCTGTCAGAAGTATGCAGGATCTTCGAGAACGCTCTTTTCGAGCTATTTAATGCGAGAAACACGTTATGTGGTGTTTTCACCACTGACACAGTGCGTTTGATATGCAGAACCAGCGATATCTTGGCTTTCGTGGGGTTTCAAGTTGAGATATGCATTTTTTACGATAATCTTGGTGAGACTTCTGTCCGAAGTATGCTGAATCATCGAGATCGCTCTTTTCGAGCTAGCTAGTGCGAGAAACACGTTATCTGGTGTTTTCACCACTCCACAGTGCGTTTGATATGCAGAACAGTAGATACCTTGGTTTTCGTGGGGTTTCAAGCTGAGATATGCATTTTCTACAATAACCCTGGTGAGACTTCTGTCAGAAGAATGCAGAATCTTCGAGAACGCTCTTTTCGAGCTACTTAATGCGCGAAACACGTTTTCTGGTGTTTTCACCACTCCACGGTACGTTTGATGTGCAGAACCGGAGATAACTCGGTTTTCGTCGGGTTTCAAGCTGAGATATGCATTTTCTGCGATAATCTTGGTGAGACTTCTGTCCGAAGTATGCTGAAACATCGAGATCGCTCTTTTCGAGATAGTTAATGCGAGAAAAAACTTATCCGCTGTTTTCACCACTCCACAGTGCGTTTGATATGCTGAACCAGCGATATCTTGGCTTTCGTGGGGTTTCAAGCTGATATATGCATTTCCTGCGATATTCTTGGTAAAACATCTGTCCGAAGTATGCAGAAACATCGAGAGCGCTCTTTTCGAGCTACTTAATGCGCGAAACACGTTTTCTGGGGGATTCACCACTCCACAGTTCGATGGATATGCAGAACAGTAGATATCTTGGTTTTCGTGGGGTTTCAAGCAGAGATATGAATTTTATGCGATTATCTTGGTGAGACTTCTGTTAGAAGTATGCAGAATCATCGAGATCGCGCTTTTCAAGCTATTTAATGCGAGAAACACGTTATCTGGTGTTTTCACCACTCCACAGTTGGTTTGATATGCAGAACCGGCGATATTTTGGTTTTCGTCGGGTTTCAAGCTGAGATATGCATTTTCTACGATATTCTTGGTGAGACTTCTGTCCGAAGTATGCAGAATCTTCGAGATCGCTCCATTCGAGCTATTTAATGCGAGAAACACGTTTTCTGGTGTTTTCACCACTCCACAGTGCGTTTGTTATGCAGAACCGGCAACATCTTGATTTTCGTGAGGTTTCGAGCTGAGATATGCATTTTCTGCGATAATATTGGTGAGAATTCAGTTAGAAGTATGCAGAATCATCTAGATCGCACTTTTCGAGCTATTTAATGCGAGAAACACGTTATCTGGTGTTTTCACCACTGACACAGTGCGTTTGATATGCAGAACCAGCGATATCTTGGCTTTCGTGGGGTTTCAAGTTGAGATATGCATTTTTTACGATAATCTTGGTGAGACTTCTGTCCCAAGTATGCTGAATCATCGAGATCGCTCTTTTCGAGCTAGCTAGTGCGAGAAACACGTTATCTGGTGTTTTCACCACTCCACAGTGCGTTTGATATGCAGAACCGGAGATATCTTGGTTTCGGTCGGGTTTCCAGCTGAGATATGCATTTTCTACAATAACCCTGGTGAGACTTCTGTCAGAAGAATGCAGAATCTTCGAGAACGCTCTTTTCGAGCTACTTAATGCGCGAAACACGTTTTCTGGTGTTTTCACCACTCCACGGTACGTTTGATGTGCAGAACCGGCGATATTTTGGTTTTCGTCGGGTTTCAAGCTGAGATATGCATTTTCTACGATATTCTTGGTGAGACTTCTGTCCGAAGTATGCAGAATCTTCGAGATCGCTCTATTCGAGCTATTTAATGCGAGAAACACGTTTTCTGGTGTTTTCACCACTCCACAGTGCGTTTGTTATGCAGAACCGGCAACATCTTGATTTTCGTGAGGTTTCGAGCTGAGATATGCATTTTCTGCGATAATATTGGTGAGAATTCAGTTAGAAGTATGCAGAATCATCTAGATCGCTCTTTTCGAGCTAGCTAGTGCGAGAAACACGTTATCTGGTGTTTTCACCACTCCACAGTGAGTTTGATATGCAGAACCGGCGATATCTTGATTTTCGTGGTGTTTCCCGCTGAGATATGCATTTTCTGCGATAATCTTGGATATTCTTCTGTGAGAAGGATGCGGAATCTCCGAAATCGCTGTTTTCGTGCTATTTAATGCGAAAAACACGTTTTCTGGTGTTTTCAGCACTTCACAGTGCGTTTGATATGCGGAAACTGCGATATCTTCGTTTTCGTAGGGTTTCCAGCTGAGACATGCATTATCTGCGATAATCTTGGATATTCTTCTGTGAGAAGTATGGAGAATCACCGAAATCGCAGTTTTCGTGCTATTGAATGCGAAAAACACGTTCTATGGTGTTTTCAGCACTCCGCAGTGCGTTTGATATGCCGAAACTGCGATATCTTCGATTTCATTGGGTTTCCAGATGAGATATGCATTTTCTACGATAATCTTGGATATTCTTCTGTGAGAAGTTTGCAGAATCACAGGAATCGCTCTATTCGAGCTATTTAATGCGAGAAACACGTTATCTGGTTGTTTTCACCACTCCACAGTGCGTTTGATATGCAGAACCGGCGACATCTTGATTTTCAAGATGTTTCTAGCTGAGATATGCATTTTCTGCGATAATATTGGTGAGACTTCAGTCAGAAGTATGCAGAATCATCTAGATCGCTCGTTTCGAGCTATTTAATGCGAAAAAACAAGTTTTCTGGTGTTTTGACCACTCCACAGTGCGTTTGATATGTAGAGCCGCCGATAACTTGGTTTTCATGGGGTTTCCAGCTGAAATATGCATTTTCTGCGATAATCTTGGTGTTTCATCTATGAGAAGTATGCAGAATCATCGAGAACGCTCGTTTCGACCTACTTAATGCGAGAAACACGTTATCTGGTGTTTTCACCACTCCACAGTGCGTTTGATTTGCAGAACCAGCGATATCTTGGCTTTCGTGGGGTTTCAAGCTGAGATATGCATTTTTTACGATAATCTTGGTGAGACTTCTGTCCGAAGCATGCTTAATCATCGAGATCGCTCGTTTCGAGCTATTTAATGCGAGAAACACGTTATCTGGTGTTTTCACCTCTCCACAGTGCGTATGATATGCAGAACCGGCGATATCTTGGTTTTCGTGGGGTTTCAAGCTGAGATATGCATTTTCTGCGATAATCTTGGTGAGACTTCTGTCCGAAGTATGCTGAAACATCGAGATCGCTCTTTTCGAGCTAGTTAATGCGAGAAAAAACTTATCCGCTGTTTTCACCACTGACACAGTGCGTTTGATATGCAGAACCAGCGATATCTTGGCATTCGTGGGGTTTCAAGTTGAGATATGCATTTTTTACGATAATCTTGGTGAGACTTCGGTCCGAAGTATGCTGAATCATCGAGATCGCTCTTTTCGAGCTAGCTAGTGCGAGAAACAGGTTATCTGGTGTTTTCACCACTCCACAGTGCGTTTGATATGCAGAACAGTAGATACCTTGGTTTTCGTGGGGTTTCAAGCTGAGATATGCATTTTCTGCGATAATATTGGTGAGACTTCAGTCAGAAGTATGCAGAATCATCTAGAACGCTCTTTTCGAGCTACTTAATCCACGAAACACGTTTTCTGGTGTTTTCACCACTCGACAGTACGTTTGACATGCAGAACCGGAGATAACTCGGATTTCGTCGGGTTTCAAGCTGAGATATGCATTTTCTACGATAATCTTGGTGAGACTTCTGTCAGAAGTATGCAGGATCTTCGAGAACGCTCTTTTAGAGCTATTTAATGCGAGAAACACGTTATCTGGTGTTTTCACCACTCCACAGTGAGTTTGATATGCAGAACCGGCGATATCTTGATTTTCGAGGTGTATCCCGCTGAGATATGCATTTTCTGCGATAATCTTGGATATTCTTCTGTGAGAAGGATGCAGAATCACCGAAATCGCTGTTTTCGTGCTATTTAATGCGAAAAACACGTTTTCTGGTGTTTTCAGCACATCACAGTGCGTTTGATATGCGGAAACTGCGATATCTTCGTTTTCGTGGGGTTTCCAGCTGAGACATGCATTATCTGCGATAATCTTGGATAATCTTCTGTGAGAAGTATGGAGAATCACCGAAATCGCAGTTTTCGTGCTATTGAATGCGAAAAACACGTTTTATGGTGTTTTCAGCACTCCACAGTGCGTCTGATATGCCGAAACTGCGATATCTTCGATTTCATTGGGTTTCCAGATGAGATATGCATTTTCTACGATAATCTTGGATATTCTTCTGTGAGAAGTTTGCAGAATCACAGGAATCGCTCGTTTCGAGCTATTTAATGCGAGAAACACGTTTTCTGGGGGATTCACCACTCCACAGTTCGTTGGATATGCAGAACAGTAGATATCTTGGTTTTCGTGGGGTTTCAAGCAGACATATGCATTTTATGCGATTATCTTGGTGAGACTTCTGTTAGAAGTATGCAGAATCATCGAGGTCGCGCTTTTCGAGCTATTTAATGCGAGAAACACGTTATCTGGTGTTTTCACCACTCCACAGTTGGTTTGATATGTAGAACCGGCGATATTTTGGTTTTCGTCGGGTTTCAAGCTGAGATATGCATTTTCTACGATAATCTTGGTGAAACATCTGTCCGAAGTATGCAGAAACATCGAGAGCGCTCTTTTCGAGCTATTTAATGCGAGAAACTCGTTTTCTGGGGTTTTCACCACTCCACAGTTCGTTGGATATGCAGAACCGGAGATATCTTGGTTTTCGTGGGGTTTGAAGCTGGGATATGCATTTCCTGCGATAATCTTGGTGAGACTTCTGTCCGAAGTATGCTGAGTCATCTAGAACGCTCTTTTCGAGCTACTTAATGCGCGAAACACGTTTTCTGGTGTTTTCACCACTCCAAGGTACGTTTGGTGTGCAGAACCGGAGATAACTCGGTTTTCGTCGGGTTTCAAGCTGAAATATGCATTTTCTACGATAATCTTGGTGAGACTTCTGTTAGAAGTATGCAGAATCATCGAGATCGCACTTTTCGAGCTATTTAATGCGAGAAACACGTTATCTGGTGTTTTCACCACTCCACAGTTGGTTTGATATGCAGAACCGGCGATATTTTGGTTTCCGTCGGGTTTCAAGCTGAGTTATGCATTTCCTACGATATTCTTGGTGAAACATGTGTCCGAAGTATGCAGAAACATCGAGAGCGCTCTTTTCGAGCTATTCAATGCGAGAAACCCGTTTTCTGGGGATTTCACCACTCCACAGTTCGTTGGATATGCAGAACCGGAGATATCTTGGTTTTCGTGGGGTTTCAAGCTGAGATATGCATTTCCTGCGATAATCTTGGTGAGACTTCTGTTAGAAGTATGCAGAATCATCGAGATCGCACTTTTCGAGCTATTTAATGCGAGAAACACGTTATCTGGTGTTTTCACCACTCCACAGTTGGTTTGATATGCAGAACCGGCGATATTTTGGTTTCCGTCGGGTTTCAAGCTGAGTTATGCATTTCCTACGATATTCTTGGTGAAACATGTGTCCGAAGTATGCAGAAACATCGAGAGCGCTCTTTTCGAGCTATTCAATGCGAGAAACCCGTTTTCTGGGGATTTCACCACTCCACAGTTCGTTGGATATGCAGAACCGGAGATATCTTGGTTTTCGTGGGGTTTCAAGCTGAGATATGCATTTTCTACGATATTCTTGGTGAGACTTCTGTCCGAAGTATGCAGAATCTTCGAGATCGCTCCATTCGAGCTATTTAATGCGAGAAACACGTTTTCTGGTGTTTTCACCACTCCACAGTGCGTTTGTTATGCAGAACCGGCAACATCTTGATTTTCGTGAGGTTTCGAGCTGAGATATGCATTTTCTGCGATAATATTGGTGAGAATTCAGTTAGAAGTATGCAGAATCATCTAGATCGCACTTTTCGAGCTATTTAATGCGAGAAACACGTTATCTGGTGTTTTCACCACTGACACAGTGCGTTTGATATGCAGAACCAGCGATATCTTGGCTTTCGTGGGGTTTCAAGTTGAGATATGCATTTTTTACGATAATCTTGGTGAGACTTCTGTCCCAAGTATGCTGAATCATCGAGATCGCTCTTTTCGAGCTAGCTAGTGCGAGAAACACGTTATCTGGTGTTTTCACCACTCCACAGTGCGTTTGATATGCAGAACCGGAGATATCTTGGTTTCGGTCGGGTTTCCAGCTGAGATATGCATTTTCTACAATAACCCTGGTGAGACTTCTGTCAGAAGAATGCAGAATCTTCGAGAACGCTCTTTTCGAGCTACTTAATGCGCGAAACACGTTTTCTGGTGTTTTCACCACTCCACGGTACGTTTGATGTGCAGAACCGGCGATATTTTGGTTTTCGTCGGGTTTCAAGCTGAGATATGCATTTTCTACGATATTCTTGGTGAGACTTCTGTCCGAAGTATGCAGAATCTTCGAGATCGCTCTATTCGAGCTATTTAATGCGAGAAACACGTTTTCTGGTGTTTTCACCACTCCACAGTGCGTTTGTTATGCAGAACCGGCAACATCTTGATTTTCGTGAGGTTTCGAGCTGAGATATGCATTTTCTGCGATAATATTGGTGAGAATTCAGTTAGAAGTATGCAGAATCATCTAGATCGCTCTTTTCGAGCTAGCTAGTGCGAGAAACACGTTATCTGGTGTTTTCACCACTCCACAGTGAGTTTGATATGCAGAACCGGCGATATCTTGATTTTCGTGGTGTTTCCCGCTGAGATATGCATTTTCTGCGATAATCTTGGATATTCTTCTGTGAGAAGGATGCAGAATCTCCGAAATCGCTGTTTTCGTGCTATTTAATGCGAAAAACACGTTTTCTGGTGTTTTCAGCACTTCACAGTGCGTTTGATATGCGGAAACTGCGATATCTTCGTTTTCGTGGGGTTTCCAGCTGAGACATGCATTATCTGCGATAATCTTGGATATTCTTCTGTGAGAAGTATGGAGAATCACCGAAATCGCAGTTTTCGTGCTATTGAATGCGAAAAACACGTTCTATGGTGTTTTCAGCACTCCGCAGTGCGTTTGATATGCCGAAACTGCGATATCTTCGATTTCATTGGGTTTCCAGATGAGATATGCATTTTCTACGATAATCTTGGATATTCTTATGTGAGAAGTTTGCAGAATCACAGGAATCGCTCTATTCGAGCTATTTAATGCGAGAAACACGTTATCTGGTTGTTTTCACCACTCCACAGTGCGTTTGATATGCAGAACCGGCGACATCTTGATTTTCAAGATGTTTCTAGCTGAGATATGCATTTTCTGCGATAATATTGGTGAGACTTCAGTCAGAAGTATGCAGAATCATCTAGATCGCTCGTTTCGAGCTATTTAATGCGAAAAAACAAGTTTTCTGGTGTTTTGACCACTCCACAGTGCGTTTGATATGTAGAGCCGCCGATAACTTGGTTTTCATGGGGTTTCCAGCTGAAATATGCATTTTCTGCGATAATCTTGGTGTTTCATCTATGAGAAGTATGCAGAATCATCGAGAACGCTCGTTTCGACCTACTTAATGCGAGAAACACGTTATCTGGTGTTTTCACCACTCCACAGTGCGTTTGATTTGCAGAACCAGCGATATCTTGGCTTTCGTGGGGTTTCAAGCTGAGATATGCATTTTTTACGATAATCTTGGTGAGACTTCTGTCCGAAGCATGCTTAATCATCGAGATCGCTCGTTTCGAGCTATTTAATGCGAGAAACACGTTATCTGGTGTTTTCACCTCTCCACAGTGCGTATGATATGCAGAACCGGCGATATCTTGGTTTTCGTGGGGTTTCAAGCTGAGATATGCATTTTCTGCGATAATCTTGGTGAGACTTCTGTCCGAAGTATGCTGAAACATCGAGATCGCTCTTTTCGAGCTAGTTAATGCGAGAAAAAACTTATCCGCTGTTTTCACCACTGACACAGTGCGTTTGATATGCAGAACCAGCGATATCTTGGCATTCGTGGGGTTTCAAGTTGAGATATGCATTTTTTACGATAATCTTGGTGAGACTTCGGTCCGAAGTATGCTGAATCATCGAGATCGCTCTTTTCGAGCTAGCTAGTGCGAGAAACAGGTTATCTGGTGTTTTCACCACTCCACAGTGCGTTTGATATGCAGAACAGTAGATACCTTGGTTTTCGTGGGGTTTCAAGCTGAGATATGCATTTTCTGCGATAATATTGGTGAGACTTCAGTCAGAAGTATGCAGAATCATCTAGAACGCTCTTTTCGAGCTACTTAATCCACGAAACACGTTTTCTGGTGTTTTCACCACTCGACAGTACGTTTGACATGCAGAACCGGAGATAACTCGGATTTCGTCGGGTTTCAAGCTGAGATATGCATTTTCTACGATAATCTTGGTGAGACTTCTGTCAGAAGTATGCAGGATCTTCGAGAACGCTCTTTTAGAGCTATTTAATGCGAGAAACACGTTATCTGGTGTTTTCACCACTCCACAGTGAGTTTGATATGCAGAACCGGCGATATCTTGATTTTCGAGGTGTATCCCGCTGAGATATGCATTTTCTGCGATAATCTTGGATATTCTTCTGTGAGAAGGATGCAGAATCACCGAAATCGCTGTTTTCGTGCTATTTAATGCGAAAAACACGTTTTCTGGTGTTTTCAGCACATCACAGTGCGTTTGATATGCGGAAACTGCGATATCTTCGTTTTCGTGGGGTTTCCAGCTGAGACATGCATTATCTGCGATAATCTTGGATAATCTTCTGTGAGAAGTATGGAGAATCACCGAAATCGCAGTTTTCGTGCTATTGAATGCGAAAAACACGTTTTATGGTGTTTTCAGCACTCCACAGTGCGTCTGATATGCCGAAACTGCGATATCTTCGATTTCATTGGGTTTCCAGATGAGATATGCATTTTCTACGATAATCTTGGATATTCTTCTGTGAGAAGTTTGCAGAATCACAGGAATCGCTCGTTTCGAGCTATTTAATGCGAAAAAACAAGTTTTCTGGTGTTTTGACCACTCCACAGTGCGTTTGATATGTAGAGCCGCCGATAACTTGGTTTTCATGGGGTTTCCAGCTGAAATATGCATTTTCTGCGATAATCTTGGTGTTGTATTTATGAGAAGTATGCAGAATCATCGAGAACGCTCGTTTCGAGCTACTTTATGCGAGAAACACGTTATCTGGTGTTTTCACCACTCCACAGTGCGTTTGATATGCAGAACCAGCGATATCTTGGCTTTCGTGGGGTTTCAAGCTGAGATATGCATTTTTTACGATAATCTTGGTGAGACTTCTGTCCGAAGTATGCTTAATCATCGAGATCGCTCGTTTCGAGCTATTTAATGCCACTAACACGTTATCTGGTGTTTTCACCACTCCACAGTGCGTATGATATGCAGAACCGGCGATATCTTGGTTTTCGTGGGGTTTCAATCTGAGATATGCATTTTCTGCGATAATCTTGTTGAGACTTCTGCCCGAAACATGCAGAATCATCGAGATCGCTCGTTTCGAGCTATTTAATGCGAGAAACACGTTTTCTGGGGGATTCACCACTCCACAGTTCGTTGGATATGCAGAACAGTAGATATCTTGGTTTTCGTGGGGTTTCAAGCAGACATATGCATTTTATGCGATTATCTTGGTGAGACTTCTGTTAGAAGTATGCAGAATCATCGAGATCGCGCTTTTCGAGCTATTTAATGCGAGAAACACGTTATCTGGTGTTTTCACCACTCCACAGTTGGTTTGATATGTAGAACCGGCGATATTTTGGTTTTCGTCGGGTTTCAAGCTGAGATATGCATTTTCTACGATAATCTTGGTGAAACATCTGTCCGAAGTATGCAGAAACATCGAGAGCGCTCTTTTCGAGCTATTTAATGCGAGAAACTCGTTTTCTGGGGTTTTCACCACTCCACAGTTCGTTGGATATGCAGAACCGGAGATATCTTGGTTTTCGTGGGGTTTGAAGCTGGGATATGCATTTCCTGCGATAATCTTGGTGAGACTTCTGTCCGAAGTATGCTGAGTCATCTAGAACGCTCTTTTCGAGCTACTTAATGCGCGAAACACGTTTTCTGGTGTTTTCACCACTCCAAGGTACGTTTGGTGTGCAGAACCGGAGATAACTCGGTTTTCGTCGGGTTTCAAGCTGAAATATGCATTTTCTACGATAATCTTGGTGAGAATTCAGTTAGAAGTATGCAGAATCATCTAGATCGCTCTTTTCGAGCTAGCTAGTGCGAGAAACACGTTATCTGGTGTTTTCACCACTCCACAGTGAGTTTGATATGCAGAACCGGCGATATCTTGATTTTCGTGGTGTTTCCCGCTGAGATATGCATTTTCTGCGATAATCTTGGATATTCTTCTGTGAGAAGGATGCAGAATCTCCGAAATCGCTGTTTTCGTGCTATTTAATGCGAAAAACACGTTTTCTGGTGTTTTCAGCACTTCACAGTGCGTTTGATATGCGGAAACTGCGATATCTTCGTTTTCGTGGGGTTTCCAGCTGAGACATGCATTATCTGCGATAATCTTGGATATTCTTCTGTGAGAAGTATGGAGAATCACCGAAATCGCAGTTTTCGTGCTATTGAATGCGAAAAACACGTTCTATGGTGTTTTCAGCACTCCGCAGTGCGTTTGATATGCCGAAACTGCGATATCTTCGATTTCATTGGGTTTCCAGATGAGATATGCATTTTCTACGATAATCTTGGATATTCTTCTGTGAGAAGTTTGCAGAATCACAGGAATCGCTCTATTCGAGCTATTTAATGCGAGAAACACGTTATCTGGTTGTTTTCACCACTCCACAGTGCGTTTGATATGCAGAACCGGCGACATCTTGATTTTCAAGATGTTTCTAGCTGAGATATGCATTTTCTGCGATAATATTGGTGAGACTTCAGTCAGAAGTATGCAGAATCATCTAGATCGCTCGTTTCGAGCTATTTAATGCGAAAAAACAAGTTTTCTGGTGTTTTGACCACTCCACAGTGCGTTTGATATGTAGAGCCGCCGATAACTTGGTTTTCATGGGGTTTCCAGCTGAAATATGCATTTTCTGCGATAATCTTGGTGTTTCATCTATGAGAAGTATGCAGAATCATCGAGAACGCTCGTTTCGACCTACTTAATGCGAGAAACACGTTATCTGGTGTTTTCACCACTCCACAGTGCGTTTGATTTGCAGAACCAGCGATATCTTGGCTTTCGTGGGGTTTCAAGCTGAGATATGCATTTTTTACGATAATCTTGGTGAGACTTCTGTCCGAAGCATGCTTAATCATCGAGATCGCTCGTTTCGAGCTATTTAATGCGAGAAACACGTTATCTGGTGTTTTCACCTCTCCACAGTGCGTATGATATGCAGAACCGGCGATATCTTGGTTTTCGTGGGGTTTCAAGCTGAGATATGCATTTTCTGCGATAATCTTGGTGAGACTTCTGTCCGAAGTATGCTGAAACATCGAGATCGCTCTTTTCGAGCTAGTTAATGCGAGAAAAAACTTATCCGCTGTTTTCACCACTGACACAGTGCGTTTGATATGCAGAACCAGCGATATCTTGGCATTCGTGGGGTTTCAAGTTGAGATATGCATTTTTTACGATAATCTTGGTGAGACTTCGGTCCGAAGTATGCTGAATCATCGAGATCGCTCTTTTCGAGCTAGCTAGTGCGAGAAACAGGTTATCTGGTGTTTTCACCACTCCACAGTGCGTTTGATATGCAGAACAGTAGATACCTTGGTTTTCGTGGGGTTTCAAGCTGAGATATGCATTTTCTGCGATAATATTGGTGAGACTTCAGTCAGAAGTATGCAGAATCATCTAGAACGCTCTTTTCGAGCTACTTAATCCACGAAACACGTTTTCTGGTGTTTTCACCACTCGACAGTACGTTTGACATGCAGAACCGGAGATAACTCGGATTTCGTCGGGTTTCAAGCTGAGATATGCATTTTCTACGATAATCTTGGTGAGACTTCTGTCAGAAGTATGCAGGATCTTCGAGAACGCTCTTTTAGAGCTATTTAATGCGAGAAACACGTTATCTGGTGTTTTCACCACTCCACAGTGAGTTTGATATGCAGAACCGGCGATATCTTGATTTTCGAGGTGTATCCCGCTGAGATATGCATTTTCTGCGATAATCTTGGATATTCTTCTGTGAGAAGGATGCAGAATCACCGAAATCGCTGTTTTCGTGCTATTTAATGCGAAAAACACGTTTTCTGGTGTTTTCAGCACATCACAGTGCGTTTGATATGCGGAAACTGCGATATCTTCGTTTTCGTGGGGTTTCCAGCTGAGACATGCATTATCTGCGATAATCTTGGATAATCTTCTGTGAGAAGTATGGAGAATCACCGAAATCGCAGTTTTCGTGCTATTGAATGCGAAAAACACGTTTTATGGTGTTTTCAGCACTCCACAGTGCGTCTGATATGCCGAAACTGCGATATCTTCGATTTCATTGGGTTTCCAGATGAGATATGCATTTTCTACGATAATCTTGGATATTCTTCTGTGAGAAGTTTGCAGAATCACAGGAATCGCTCGTTTCGAGCTATTTAATGCGAAAAAACAAGTTTTCTGGTGTTTTGACCACTCCACAGTGCGTTTGATATGTAGAGCCGCCGATAACTTGGTTTTCATGGGGTTTCCAGCTGAAATATGCATTTTCTGCGATAATCTTGGTGTTGTATTTATGAGAAGTATGCAGAATCATCGAGAACGCTCGTTTCGAGCTACTTTATGCGAGAAACACGTTATCTGGTGTTTTCACCACTCCACAGTGCGTTTGATATGCAGAACCAGCGATATCTTGGCTTTCGTGGGGTTTCAAGCTGAGATATGCATTTTTTACGATAATCTTGGTGAGACTTCTGTCCGAAGTATGCTTAATCATCGAGATCGCTCGTTTCGAGCTATTTAATGCCACTAACACGTTATCTGGTGTTTTCACCACTCCACAGTGCGTATGATATGCAGAACCGGCGATATCTTGGTTTTCGTGGGGTTTCAATCTGAGATATGCATTTTCTGCGATAATCTTGTTGAGACTTCTGCCCGAAGTATGCAGAATCATCGAGATCGCTCGTTTCGAGCTATTTAATGCGAGAAACACGTTTTCTGGGGGATTCACCACTCCACAGTTCGTTGGATATGCAGAACAGTAGATATCTTGGTTTTCGTGGGGTTTCAAGCAGACATATGCATTTTATGCGATTATCTTGGTGAGACTTCTGTTAGAAGTATGCAGAATCATCGAGATCGCGCTTTTCGAGCTATTTAATGCGAGAAACACGTTATCTGGTGTTTTCACCACTCCACAGTTGGTTTGATATGTAGAACCGGCGATATTTTGGTTTTCGTCGGGTTTCAAGCTGAGATATGCATTTTCTACGATAATCTTGGTGAAACATCTGTCCGAAGTATGCAGAAACATCGAGAGCGCTCTTTTCGAGCTATTTAATGCGAGAAACTCGTTTTCTGGGGTTTTCACCACTCCACAGTTCGTTGGATATGCAGAACCGGAGATATCTTGGTTTTCGTGGGGTTTGAAGCTGGGATATGCATTTCCTGCGATAATCTTGGTGAGACTTCTGTCCGAAGTATGCTGAGTCATCTAGAACGCTCTTTTCGAGCTACTTAATGCGCGAAACACGTTTTCTGGTGTTTTCACCACTCCAAGGTACGTTTGGTGTGCAGAACCGGAGATAACTCGGTTTTCGTCGGGTTTCAAGCTGAAATATGCATTTTCTACGATAATCTTGGTGAGACTTCTGTTAGAAGTATGCAGAATCATCGAGATCGCACTTTTCGAGCTATTTAATGCGAGAAACACGTTATCTGGTGTTTTCACCACTCCACAGTTGGTTTGATATGCAGAACCGGCGATATTTTGGTTTCCGTCGGGTTTCAAGCTGAGATATGCATTTCCTACGATATTCTTGGTGAAACATGTGTCCGAAGTATGCAGAAACATCGAGAGCGCTCTTTTCGAGCTATTCAATGCGAGAAACCCGTTTTCTGGGGATTTCACCACTCCACAGTTCGTTGGATATGCAGAACCGGAGATATCTTGGTTTTCGTGGGGTTTCAAGCTGAGATATGCATTTCCTGCGATAATCTTGGTGAGACTTCTGTCCGAAGTATGCTGAATCATCGGGATCGCTCTTTTCAAGCTATTTAATGCGAGAAACACGCTATCTGGTGGTTTCACCACTCCACAGTTGGTTTGATATGCAGAACCGTCGATATTTTGGTTTTCGTCGGGTTTCAAGCTGAGATATGCATTTTCTACGACAATCTTGGTGAAACATCTGTCCGAAGTATGCAGAAACATCGAGAGCGCTCTTTTCGAGCTATTTAATGCGAGAAACTCGTTTTCTGGGGTTTTCACCACTCCACAGTTCGTTGGATATGCAGAACCGGAGATATCTTGGTTTTCGTGGGGCTTCAAGATGAGATATGCATTTCCTGCGATATTCTTGGTGAGACTTCTGTCCGAAGTATGCTGAATCATCAAGATCGCTCTTTTCGAGCTATTTAATGCGAGAACTACATTATCTGGTTTATTTCACCACTCCACAGAGCGTTTGATATGCAGAACCGGCGACATCTTGATTTTCAAGATGTTTCTAGCTGAGATATGCATTTTCTGCGATAATATTGGTGAGACTTCAGTCAGAAGTATGCAGAATCATCGAGATCGCTCGTTTCGAGCTACTGAATGCGAGAAACACGTTATCTGGTGTTTTCACCACTCCACAGTGCGTTGGATATGCAGAACCGGAGATATTTTGGTTTTCGTCGGGTTTCAAGCTGAGATATGCATTTTCTACGATAAGCTTGGTAAAACATCTGTCCGAAGTATGCAGAAACATCGAGAGCGCTCTTTTCGAGCTATTTAATGCGAGAAACACGTTTTCTGGGGGTTCACCACTCCACAGTTCGTTGGATATGCAGAACAGTAGATATCTTGGTTTTCGTGGGGTTTCAAGCAGAGATATGCATTTTATGCGATTATCTTGGTGAGACTTCTGTTAGAAGTATGCAGAATCATCGAGATCGCGCTTTTCGAGCTATTTAATGCGAGAAACACGTTATCTGGTGTTTTCACCACTCCACAGTTGGTTTGATATGCAGAACCGGCGATATTGTGGTTTTCGTCGGGTTTCAAGCTGAGATATGCATTTTCTACGATAATCTTGGTGAAACATCTGTCCGAAGTATGCAGAAACATCGAGAGCGTTCTTTTCGAGCTATTTAATGCGAGAAACTCGTTTTCTGGGGTTTTCACCACTCCACAGTTCGTTGGATATGCAGAACCGGAGATATCTTGGTTTTCGTGGGGTTTGAAGCTGGGATATGCATTACCTGCGATAATCTTGGTGAGACTTCTGTCCGAAGTATGCTGAGTCATCTAGAACGCTCTTTTCGAGCTATTTAATGCGAGAAACACGTTATCTGGTGTTTTCACCACTCCACCGTGCGTTTGACATGCAGAACCAGCGATATCTTGGTTTTCGTGGGGTTTCAAGCTGAGATATGCATTTTCTGCGATAATATTGGTGAGACTTCAGTAAGAAGTATCTAGAATCTTCGGGAACGCTCTTTTCGAGCTACTTAATGCGCGAAACACGTTTTCTGGTGTTTTCAACACTCCAAGGTACGTTTGGTGTGCAGAACCGGAGATAACTCGGTTTTCGTCGGGTTTCAAGCTGAAATATGCATTTTCTACGATAATCTTGGTGAGACTTCTGTTAGAAGTATGCAGAATCATCGAGATCGCACTTTTCGAGCTATTTAATGCGAGAAACACGTTATCTGGTGTTTTCAGCACTCCACAGTGCGTTTGAAATGCAGAACCGGAGATATCTTGGTTTCGGTCGGGTTTCAAGCTGAGATATGCATTTTCTACGATAACCCTGGTGAGACTTCTGTCAGAAGTATGCAGAATCTTCGAGAACGCTCATTTCGAGCTACTTAATGCGCGAAACACGTTTTCTGGTGTTTTCACCACTCCAAGGTACGATTGGTGTGCAGAACCGGAGATAACTCGGTTTTCGTCGGGTTTCAAGCTGAGATATGCATTTTCTACGATCATCTTGGTGAGACTTCTGTCCGAAGTATGCTTAATCATCGAGATCGCTCGTTTCTAGCTATTTAATGCGAGAAACACGTTATCTGGTGTTTTCACCACTCCACAGTGGGTTTGATATGCAGTACCAGCGATATCTTCGTTTTCGTGGGGTTTCAAGCTAAGATATGCATTTTTTACGATAATCTTGGTGAGACTTCTGTCCGAAGTATGCAGAATCATCGAGATCGCTCTATTCCAGCTATTTAATGCGAGAAACACGTATTCTGGTGTTTTCACCACTCCACAGTACGTTTGACATGCAGAACCGGAGATATCTTGGTTTCGGTCGGGTTTCAAGCTGAGATATGCATTTTCTACGATACTCCTGGTGAGACTTCTGTCAGAAGTATGCAGAATCTTCGAGAACGCTCTTTTCGAGCTACTTAAAGCGCGAAACACGTTTTCTGGTGTTTTCACCACTCCACGGTACGTTTGATGTGCAGAACCGGAGATAACTCGGTTTTCGTGGTGTTTCCCGCTGAGATATGCATTTTCTGCGATAATCTTGGATATTCTTCTGTGAGAAGGATGCAGAATCACCGAAATCGCTGTTTTCGTGCTATTTAATGCGAAAAACACGTTTTCTGGTGTTTTCAGCACTTCACAGTGCGTTTGATATGCGGAAACTGCGATATCTTCGTTTTGGTGGGGTTTCCAGCTGAGACATGCATTATCTGCGATAATCTGGGATATTCTTCTGTAAGAAGTATGCAGAATCACCGAAATCGCGGTTTTCGTGCTATTGAATGCGAAAAACACGTTTTATGGTGTTTTCAGCACTCCACAGTGCGTTTGATATGCCGAAACTGCGATATCTTCGATTTCATTGGGTTTCCAGTTGAGATATGCATTTTCTACGATAATCTTGGATATTCTTCTGTGAGAAGTTTGCAGAATCACAGGAATCGCTCTATTCGAGCTATTTAATGCGAGAAACACGTTATCTGGTTGTTTTCACCACTCCACAGTGCGTTTGATATGCAGAACCGGCGACATCTTGATTTTCAAAATGTTTCTAGCTGAGATATGCATTTTCTGCGATAATATTGGTGAGACTTCAGTCAGAAGTATGCAGAATCATCTAGATCGCTCGTTTCGAGCTATTTAATGCGAAAAAACAAGTTTTCTGGTGTTTTAACCACTCCACAGTGCGTTTGATATGTTGAGCCGCCGATAACTTGGTTTTCATGGGGTTTCCAGCTGAAATATGCATTTTCTGCGATAATCTTGGTGTTTCATCTATGAGAAGTATGCAGAATCATCGAGAACGCTCGTTTCGAGCTACTTAATGCGAGAAACACGTTATCTGGTGTTTTCACCACTCCACAGTGCGTTTGATTTGCAGAACTAGCCTTATCTTGGCTTTCGTGGGGTTTCAAGCTGAGATATGCATTTTTTACGATAATCTTGGTGAGACTTCTGTCCGAAGTATCCTTAATCTTCGAGATCGCTCGTTTCGAGCTATTTAATGCGAGAAACACGTTATCTGGTGTTTTCACCTCTCCACAGTGCGTATGATATGCAGAACCGGCGATATCTTGGTTTTCGTGGGGTTTCAAGCTGAGATATGCATTATCTGCGATAATCTTGGTGAGACTTCTGTCCGAAGTAGTCTGAAACATCGAGATCGCTCTTTTCGAGCTAGGTAATGCGAGAAGAACCTTATCCGGTGTTTTCACCACTCCACAGTGCGTTTGATATGCAGAACCGGCGATATCTTGGTTTTCGTGGGGTTTCAAGCTGAGATATGCATTTTCTGCGATAATCTCGGTGAGACTTCTGTCCGAAGTATGCTGAATCATCGAGATCGCTCTTTTCGAGCTAGTTAGTGCGAGAAACACGTTTTCTGGGGTTTTCACCACTCCACAGTTCGTTGGATACGCAGAATAGTAGATATCTTGGTTTTCGTGGCGTTTCAAGCAGAGATATGCATTTTCTGCGATAATATTGGTGAGACTTCAGTCAGAAGCATGCAGAATCATCTACATCGCTCTTTTCGAGCTACTTAATGCACGAAACACGTTTTCTGGTGTTTTCACCACACCACAGTACGTTTGACATGCAGAACCGGAGATATTTTGGTTTCGGTCGGGTTTCGAGCTGAGATATGCATTTTCTGCGATAATATTGGTGAGACTTCAGTCAGAAGCATGCAGAATCATCTAGATCGCTCTTTTCGAGCTACTTAATGCACGAAACACGTTTTCTGGTGTTTTCACCACTCCACAGTACGTTTGACATGCAGAACCGGAGATATCTTGGTTTCGGTCGGGTTTCAAGCTGAGATATGCATTTTCTACGATAATCCTGGTGAGACTTCTGTCAGAAGTATGCAGAATCTTCGAGAACGCTCTTTTCGAGCTACTTAATGCGCGAAATACGTTTTCAGGTGTTTTCACCACTCCACGGTACGTTTGATATGCAGAACCGGAGATAACTCGGTTTTCGTCGGGTTTCAAGCTGAGATATGCATTTTCTACGATAATCTTGGTGAGACTTCTGTCCGAAGTATGCTGAAACATCGAGATCGCTCTTTTCGAGCTAGTTAATGCGACAAAAACCTTATCCGGTGTTTTCACCACTCCACAGTGCGTTTGATATGCAAAACCGGCGATATCTTGGTTTTCGTGGGGTTTCAAGCTGAGGTATGCATTTTCTACGATAATCTTGGTGAGACTTCTGTCCGAAGTATGCTGAAACATCGAGATCGCTCTTTTCGAGCTAGTTAATGCGACAAAAACCTTATCCGGTGTTTTCACCACTCCACAGTACGTTTGACATGCAGAACCGGAGATATCTTGGTTTCGGTCGGGTTTCAAGCTGAGATATGCATTTTCTACGATAATCCTGGTGAGACTTCTGTCAGAAGTATGCAGAATCTTCGAGAACGCTCTTTTCGAGCTAGTTAATGCGACAAAAACCTTATCCGGTGTTTTCACCACTCCACGGTACGTTTGATATGCAGAACCGGAGATAACTCGGTTTTCGTCGGGTTTCAAGCTCAGATATGCATTTTCTACGATAATCTTGGTGAGACTTCTGTCCGAAGTATGCTGAAACATCGAGATCGCTCTTTTCGAGCTGGTTAATGCGACAAAAACCTTATCCGGTGTTTTCACCACTCCACAGTGCGTTTGATATGCAAAACCGGCGATATCTTGGTTTTCGTGGGGTTTCAAGCTGAGGTATGCATTTTCTGCGATAATCTTGGTGAGACTTCTGTCAGAAGTATGCAGAATCTTCGAGAACGCTCTTTTCGAGCTACTTAATGCGCGAAATACGTTTTCAGGTGTTTTAACCACTCCACGGTACGTTTGACATGCAGAACCGGAGATATCTTGGTTTCGGTCGGGTTTCAAGCTGAGATATGCATTTTCTACGATAATCCTGGTGAGACTTCTGTCAGAAGTATGCAGAATCTTCGAGAACGCTCTTTTCATGCTAGTTAATGCGACAAAAACCTTATCCGGTGTTTTCACCACTCCACGGTACGTTTGATATGCAGAACCGGAGATAACTCGGTTTTCGTCGGGTTTCAAGCTGAGATATGCATTTTCTACGATAATCTTGGTGAGACTTCTGTCCGAAGTATGCTGAAACATCGAGATCGCTCTTTTCGAGCTAGTTAATGCGACAAAAACCTTATCCGGTGTTTTCACCACTCCACAGTGCGTTTGATATGCAAAACCGGCGATATCTTGGTTTTCGTGGGGTTTCAAGCTGAGGTATGCATTTTCTACGATAATCTTGGTGAGACTTCTGTCCGAAGTATGCTGAAACATCGAGATCGCTCTTTTCGAGCTAGTTAATGCGACAAAAACCTTATCCGGTGTTTTCACCACTCCACAGTACGTTTGACATGCAGAACCGGAGATATCTTGGTTTCGGTCGGGTTTCAAGCTGAGATATGCATTTTCTACGATAATCCTGGTGAGACTTCTGTCAGAAGTATGCAGAATCTTCGAGAACGCTCTTTTCGAGCTAGTTAATGCGACAAAAACCTTATCCGGTGTTTTCACCACTCCACGGTACGTTTGATATGCAGAACCGGAGATAACTCGGTTTTCGTCGGGTTTCAAGCTCAGATATGCATTTTCTACGATAATCTTGGTGAGACTTCTGTCCGAAGTATGCTGAAACATCGAGATCGCTCTTTTCGAGCTGGTTAATGCGACAAAAACCTTATCCGGTGTTTTCACCACTCCACAGTGCGTTTGATATGCAAAACCGGCGATATCTTGGTTTTCGTGGGGTTTCAAGCTGAGGTATGCATTTTCTGCGATAATCTTGGTGAGACTTCTGTCAGAAGTATGCAGAATCTTCGAGAACGCTCTTTTCGAGCTACTTAATGCGCGAAATACGTTTTCAGGTGTTTTAACCACTCCACGGTACGTTTGATATGCAGAACCGGAGATAACTCGGTTTTCGTCGGGTTTCAAGCTGAGATATGCATTTTCTACGATAATCTTGGTGAGACTTCTGTCCGAAGTATGCTGAAACATCGAGATCGCTCTTTTCATGCTAGTTAATGCGACAAAAACCTTATCCGGTGTTTTCACCACTCCACGTTACGTTTGATATGCAGAACCGGAGATAACTCGGTTTTCGTCGGGTTTCAAGCTGAGATATGCATTTTCTACGATAATCTTGGTGAGACTTCTGTCCGAAGTATGCTGAAACATCGAGATCGCTCTTTTCGAGCTGGTTAATGCGACAAAAACCTTATCCGGTGTTTTCACCACTCCACAGTGCGTTTGATATGCAAAACCGGCGATATCTTGGTTTTCGTGGGGTTTCAAGCTGAGGTATGCATTTTCTGCGATAATCTTGGTGAGACTTCTGTCAGAAGTATGCAGAATCTTCGAGAACGCTCTTTTCGAGCTACTTAATGCGCGAAATACGTTTTCAGGTGTTTTCACCACTCCACGGTACGTTTGATATGCAGAACCGGAGATAACTCGGTTTTCGTCGGGTTTCAAGCTGAGATATGCATTTTCTACGATAATCTTGGTGAGACTTCTGTCCGAAGTATGCTGAAACATCGAGATCGCTCTTTTCGTGCTAGTTAATGCGACAAAAACCTTATCCGGTGTTTTCACCACTCCACGGTACGTTTGATATGCAGAACCGGAGATAACTCGGTTTTCGTCGGGTTTCAAGCTGAGATATGCATTTTCTACGATAATCTTGGTGAGACTTCTGTCCGAAGTATGCTGAAACATCGAGATCGCTCTTTTCGAGCTAGTTAATGCGACAAAAACCTTATCCGGTGTTTTCACCACTCCACAGTGCGTTTGATATGCAAAACCGGCGATATCTTGGTTTTCGTGGGGTTTCAAGCTGAGGTATGCATTTTCTACGATAATCTTGGTGAGACTTCTGTCCGAAGTATGCTGAAACATCGAGATCGCTCTTTTCGAGCTAGTTAATGCGACAAAAACCTTATCCGGTGTTTTCACCACTCCACAGTACGTTTGACATGCAGAACCGGAGATATCTTGGTTTCGGTCGGGTTTCAAGCGGAGATATGCATTTTCTACGATAATCCTGGTGAGACTTCTGTCAGAAGTATGCAGAATCTTCGAGAACGCTCTTTTCGAGCTAGTTAATTCGACAAAAACCTTATCCGGTGTTTTCACCACTCCACGGTACGTTTGATATGCAGAACCGGAGATAACTCGGTTTTCGTCGGGTTTCAAGCTCAGATATGCATTTTCTACGATAATCTTGGTGAGACTTCTGTCCGAAGTATGCTGAAACATCGAGATCGCTCTTTTCGAGCTGGTTAATGCGACAAAAACCTTATCCGGTGTTTTCACCACTCCACAGTGCGTTTGATATGCAAAACCGGCGATATCTTGGTTTTCGTGGGGTTTCAAGCTGAGGTATGCATTTTCTGCGATAATCTTGGTGAGACTTCTGTCAGAAGTATGCAGAATCTTCGAGAACGCTCTTTTCGAGCTACTTAATGCGCGAAATACGTTTTCAGGTGTTTTAACCACTCCACGGTACGTTTGATATGCAGAACCGGAGATAACTCGGTTTTCGTCGGGTTTCAAGCTGAGATATGCATTTTCTACGATAATCTTGGTGAGACTTCTGTCCGAAGTATGCTGAAACATCGAGATCGCTCTTTTCATGCTAGTTAATGCGACAAAAACCTTATCCGGTGTTTTCACCACTCCACGTTACGTTTGATATGCAGAACCGGAGATAACTCGGTTTTCGTCGGGTTTCAAGCTGAGATATGCATTTTCTACGATAATCTTGGTGAGACTTCTGTCCGAAGTATGCTGAAACATCGAGATCGCTCTTTTCGAGCTGGTTAATGCGACAAAAACCTTATCCGGTGTTTTCACCACTCCACAGTGCGTTTGATATGCAAAACCGGCGATATCTTGGTTTTCGTGGGGTTTCAAGCTGAGGTATGCATTTTCTGCGATAATCTTGGTGAGACTTCTGTCAGAAGTATGCAGAATCTTCGAGAACGCTCTTTTCGAGCTACTTAATGCGCGAAATACGTTTTCAGGTGTTTTCACCACTCCACGGTACGTTTGATATGCAGAACCGGAGATAACTCGGTTTTCGTCGGGTTTCAAGCTGAGATATGCATTTTCTACGATAATCTTGGTGAGACTTCTGTCCGAAGTATGCTGAAACATCGAGATCGCTCTTTTCGTGCTAGTTAATGCGACAAAAACCTTATCCGGTGTTTTCACCACTCCACGGTACGTTTGATATGCAGAACCGGAGATAACTCGGTTTTCGTCGGGTTTCAAGCTGAGATATGCATTTTCTACGATAATCTTGGTGAGACTTCTGTCCGAAGTATGCTGAAACATCGAGATCGCTCTTTTCGAGCTAGTTAATGCGACAAAAACCTTATCCGGTGTTTTCACCACTCCACAGTGCGTTTGATATGCAAAACCGGCGATATCTTGGTTTTCGTGGGGTTTCAAGCTGAGGTATGCATTTTCTGCGATAATCTTGGTGTTTCATCTATGAGAGGTATGCAGAATCATCGAGAACGCTCTTTTCGAGCTAGCTAATGCGAGAAACACGTTTTCTGGTGATTTCACCACTCCACAGTTCGTTGGATATGCAGAACCGGAGATATCTTGGTTTTCGTGGGGTTTCAAGCAGAGATATGCATTTTCTGCGATAATCTTGGTGAGACTTCTGTCCGAAGTATGCAGAATCATCGAGATCGCTCTTTTCGAGCTATTTAATGCGAGAAACAAGTTATCTGGTGTTTTCACCACTCCACAGTGCGTTTGATATGCAGAACCTGCGATATCTTGGTTTTCGTGGGGTTTCAAGCTCAGATATGCATTTTCTGCGATAATCTTGGTGAGACTTCTGTCCGAAGTATGCAGAATCATCGAGATCGCAATTTTCGAGCTATTTAATGCGAGAATCACGTTATCTGGTGTTTTCACCACTCCACAGTGCGTTTGATATGCAGAACCGGCGATATCTTGGTTTTCGTGGGGTTTCCAGCTGAGATATGCATTTTCTACGATAATCCTGGTGAGACTTCTGTCAGAAGTATGCAGAATCTTCGAGATCGCGCTTTTCGAGCTATGTAATGCGAGAAACACGTTATCTGGGGTTTTCACCACTCCACAGTTCGTTGGATATGCAGAACCGGAGATATCTTGGTTTTCGTGGGGTTTCAAGCTGAGATATGCATTTTCTGCGATAATCTTGGTGAAACATCTGTCCGAAGTATGCAGAAACATCGAGAGCGCTCTTTTCGAGCTATTTAATGCGAGAAACACGTTTTCTGGGGTTTTCAACACTCCACAGTTCGTTGGATATGCAGAACCGGAGATATCTTGGTTTTCGTGGGGTTTCAAGCTGAGATATGCATTTTCTGCGATAATCTTGGTGAGACTTCTGTCCGAAGTATGCAGAATCATCGAGATCGCTCTTTTCGAGCTATTTAATGCGAGAAACAAGTTATCTGGTGTTTTCACCACTCCACAGTGCGTTTGATATGCAGAACCGGCGATATCTTGGTTTTCGTGGGGTTTCCAGCTGAGATATGCATTTTCTACGATAATCCTGGTGAGACTTCTGTCAGAAGTATGCAGAATCTTCGAGATCGCGCTTTTCGAGCTATGTAATGCGAGAAACACGTTATCTGGTGTTTTCACCACTCCACAGTGCGTTTGATATGCAGAACCGGCGACATCTTGGTTTTCGTTGTGTATCAAGCTGAGATATGCATGTTTTACGATAAGCTTGGTGAGACATTTGTCCGAAGTATGCTTAATCAACGAGATCGCTCGTTTCGAGCTATTTAATGCGAGAAACACGTTATATGGTGTTTTCACCACTCCACAGTGCGTATGATATGCAGAACCGGCGATATCTTGGTTTTCGTGGGGTTTCAAGCTGAGATATGCATTTTCTGCGATAATCTTGGTGAGACATCTGTCCGAAGTAGTCTGAAACATCGAGATCGCTCTTTTCGAGCTAGTTAATGCGAGAAGAACCTTATCAGGTGTTTTCACCACTCCACAGTGCGTTTGATATGCAGAACCGGCGATATCTTGGTTTTCGTGGGGTTTCAAGTTGAGATATGCATTTTCTGCGATAATCTTGGTGAGACTTCTGTCCGAAGTATGCTGAATCATCGAGATCGCTCTTTTCGAGCTAGTTAGTGCGAGAAACACGTTTTCTGGGGTTTTCACCACTCCACAGTTCGTTGGATACGCAGAACAGTAGATATCTTGGTTTTCGTGGGGTTTCAAGCAGAGATATGCATTTTCTGCGATAATCTTGGTGGGTCTTTTGTCAGAAGTATGCAGAATCATCTACATCGCTCTTTTCGAGCTACTTAATGCACGAAACACGTTTTCTGGTGTTTTCACCACACCACAGTACGTTTGACATGCAGAACCGGAGATATGTTGGTTTCGGTCGGGTTTCAAGCTGAGATATGCATTTTCTACGATAATCCTGGTGAGACTTCGTCAGAAGTATGCAGAATCTTCGAGAACGCTCTTTTCGAGCTACTTAATGCGCGAAACACGTTTTCTGGTGTTTTCACCACTCCACGGTACGTTTGATGTGCAGAACCGGAGATAACTCGGTTTTCGTCGGGTTTCAAGCTGAGATATGCATTTTCTACGATAATCTTGGTGAGACTTCTGTCAGAAGTATGCAGGAACATCGAGAACGCTCTTTTCGAGCTATTTAATGCGAGAAACACGTTATCTGGTGTTTTCACCACTCCACAGTGCGTTTGATATGCAGTACCAGCAATATCTTGGTTTTCTTGGGGTTTCAAGCTGGGATATGCATCTTATACGCTAATCTTGGTGAGACTTCTGTCCGAAGTATGCAGAATCATCGAGATCGCACTATTCGAGCTATTTAATGCGAGAAACACGTTCTCTGGTTGTTTTCACCACTCCACAGTGCGTTTGATATGCAGAACCGGCAACATTTTGATTTTCGTGAGGTTTCGAGCTGAGATATGCATTTTCTGCGATAATATTGGTGAGACTTCAGTCAGAAGCATGCAGAATCATCTAGATCGCTCTTTTCGAGCTACTTAATGCACGAAACACGTTTTCTGGTGTTTTCACCACTCCACAGTACGTTTGACATGCAGAACCGGAGATATCTTGGTTTCGATCGGGTTTCAAGCTGAGATATCCATTTTCTACGATAATCCTGGTGAGACTTCTGTCAGAAGTATGCAGAATCTTCGAGAACGCTCTTTTCGAGCTACTTAATGCGCGAAATACGTTTTCAGGTGTTTTCACCACTCCACGGTACGTTTGATATGCAGAACCGGAGATAACTCGGTTTTCGTCGGGTTTCAAGCTGAGATATGCATTTTCTACGATAATCTTGGTGAGACTTCTGTCCGAAGTATGCTGAAACATCGAGATCGCTCTTTTCGTGCTAGTTAATGCGACAAAAACCTTATCCGGTGTTTTCACCACTCCACGGTACGTTTGATATGCAGAACCGGAGATAACTCGGTTTTCGTCGGGTTTCAAGCTGAGATATGCATTTTCTACGATAATCTTGGTGAGACTTCTGTCCGAAGTATGCTGAAACATCGAGATCGCTCTTTTCGAGCTAGTTAATGCGACAAAAACCTTATCCGGTGTTTTCACCACTCCACAGTTCGTTGGATATGCAGAACCGGAGATATCTTGGTTTTCGTGGGGTTTCAAGCTGAGATATGCATTTTCTGCGATAATCTTGGTGAGACTTCTGTCCGAAGTATGCAGAATCATCGAGATCGCTCTTTTCGAGCTATTTAATGCGAGAAACAAGTTATCTGGTGTTTTCACCACTCCACAGTGCGTTTGATATGCAGAACCTGCGATATCTTGGTTTTCGTGGGGTTTCAAGCTCAGATATGCATTTTCTGCGATAATCTTGGTGAGACTTCTGTCCGAAGTATGCAGAATCATCGAGATCGCACTTTTCGAGCTATTTAATGCGAGAATCACGTTATCTGGTGTTTTCACCACTCCACAGTGCGTTTGATATGCAGAACCGGCGATATCTTGGTTTTCGTGGGGTTTCCAGCTGAGATATGCATTTTCTACGATAATCCTGGTGAGACTTCTGTCAGAAGTATGCAGAATCTTCGAGATCGCGCTTTTCGAGCTATGTAATGCGAGAAACACGTTATCTGGGGTTTTCACCACTCCACAGTTCGTTGGATATGCAGAACCGGAGATGTCTTGGTTTTCGTGGGGTTTCAAGCTGAGATATGCATTTTCTGCGATAATCTTGGTGAAACATCTGTCCGAAGTATGCAGAAACATCGAGAGCGCTCTTTTCGAGCTATTTAATGCGAGAAACACGTTTTCTGGGGTTTTCACCACTCCACAGTTCGTTGGATATGCAGAACCGGAGATATCTTGGTTTTCGTGGGGTTTCAAGCTGAGATATGCATTTTCTGCGATAATCTTGGTGAGACTTCTGTCCGAAGTATGCAGAATCATCGAGATCGCTCTTTTCGAGCTATTTAATGCGAGAAACAAGTTATCTGGTGTTTTCACCACTCCACAGTGCGTTTGATATGCAGAACCGGCGATATCTTGGTTTTCGTGGGGTTTCCAGCTGAGATATGCATTTTCTACGATAATCCTGGTGAGACTTCTGTCAGAAGTATGCAGAATCTTCGAGATCGCGCTTTTCGAGCTATGTAATGCGAGAAACACGTTATCTGGTGTTTTCACCACTCCACAGTGCGTTTGATATGCAGAACCGGCGACATCTTGGTTTTCGTTGTGTATCAAGCTGAGATATGCATGTTTTACGATAAGCTTGGTGAGACATTTGTCCGAAGTATGCTTAATCAACGAGATCGCTCGTTTCGAGCTATTTAATGCGAGAAACACGTTATATGGTGTTTTCACCACTCCACAGTGCGTATGATATGCAGAACCGGCGATATCTTGGTTTTCGTGGGGTTTCAAGCTGAGATATGCATTTTCTGCGATAATCTTGGTGAGACATCTGTCCGAAGTAGTCTGAAACATCGAGATCGCTCTTTTCGAGCTAGTTAATGCGAGAAGAACCTTATCAGGTGTTTTCACCACTCCACAGTGCGTTTGATATGCAGAACCGGCGATATCTTGGTTTTCGTGGGGTTTCAAGTTGAGATATGCATTTTCTGCGATAATCTTGGTGAGACTTCTGTCCGAAGTATGCTGAATCATCGAGATCGCTCTTTTCGAGCTAGTTAGTGCGAGAAACACGTTTTCTGGGGTTTTCACCACTCCACAGTTCGTTGGATACGCAGAACAGTAGATATCTTGGTTTTCGTGGGGTTTCAAGCAGAGATATGCATTTTCTGCGATAATCTTGGTGGGTCTTTTGTCAGAAGTATGCAGAATCATCTACATCGCTCTTTTCGAGCTACTTAATGCACGAAACACGTTTTCTGGTGTTTTCACCACACCACAGTACGTTTGACATGCAGAACCGGAGATATGTTGGTTTCCGTCGGGTTTCAAGCTGAGATATGCATTTTCTACGATAATCCTGGTGAGACTTCGTCAGAAGTATGCAGAATCTTCGAGAACGCTCTTTTCGAGCTACTTAATGCGCGAAACACGTTTTCTGGTGTTTTCACCACTCCACGGTACGTTTGACATGCAGAACCGGAGATATTTTGGTTTCGGTCGGGTTTCAAGCTGAGATATGCATTTTCTACGATAATCCTGGTGAGACTTCGTCAGAAGTATGCAGAATCTTCGAGAACGCTCTTTTCGAGCTACTTAATGCGCGAAACACGTTTTCTGGTGTTTTCACCACTCCACGGTACGTTTGATGTGCAGAACCGGAGATAACTCGGTTTTCGTCGGGTTTCAAGCTGAGATATGCATTTTCTACGATAATCTTGGTGAGACTTCTGTCAGAAGTATGCAGGAACTTCGAGAACGCTCTTTTCGAGCTATTTAATGCGAGAAACACGTTATCTGGTGTTTTCACCACTCCACAGTGCGTTTGATATGCAGTACCAGCAATATCTTGGTTTTCTTGGGGTTTCAAGCTGGGATATGCATCTTATACGCTAATCTTGGTGAGACTTCTGTCCGAAGTATGCAGAATCATCGAGATCGCACTATTCGAGCTATTTAATGCGAGAAACACGTTCTCTGGTTGTTTTCACCACTCCACAGTGCGTTTGATATGCAGAACCGGCAACATCTTGATTTTCGTGAGGTTTCGAGCTGAGATATGCATTTTCTGCGATAATATTGGTGAGACTTCAGTCAGAAGCATGCAGAATCATCTAGATCGCTCTTTTCGAGCTACTTAATGCACGAAACACGTTTTCTGGTGTTTTCACCACTCCACAGTACGTTTGACATGCAGAACCGGAGATATCTTGGTTTCGATCGGGTTTCAAGCTGAGATATCCATTTTCTACGATAATCCTGGTGAGACTTCTGTCAGAAGTATGCAGAATCTTCGAGAACGCTCTTTTCGAGCTACTTAATGCGCGAAATACGTTTTCAGGTGTTTTCACCACTCCACGGTACGTTTGATATGCAGAACCGGAGATAACTCGGTTTTCGTCGGGTTTCAATCTGAGATATGCATTTTCTACGATAATCATGGTGAGACTTCTGTCCGAAGTATGCTGAAACATCGAGATCGCTCTTTTCAAGCTAGTTAATGCGACAAAAACCCTATCCGGTGTTTTCACCACTCCACAGTGCGTTTGATATGCAGTACCAGCGATATCTTGGTTTTCTTGGGGTTTCAAGCTGAGATATGCATTTTCTGCGATAATCTTGGTGAGACTTCTGTTAGAAGTGTGCAGAATCACCGAGATCGCACTTTTCGAGTTATTTAATGCGAGAAACGCGTTATCTGGTGTTTTCACCACTCCACAGTTGGTTTGATATGCAGAACCGGCGATATTTTGGTTTTCGTCGGGTTTCAAGCTGAGATATGCATTTTCTGCGATAATCTTGGTGAGACTTCTGTTAGAAGTATGCAGAATCACCGAGATCGCACTTTTCGAGCTATTTAATGCGAGAAACGCGTTATCTGGTGTTTTCACCACTCCACAGTACGTTTGACATGCAGAACCGGAGATATCTTGGTTTCGGTCGGGTTTCAAGCTGAGATATGCATTTTCTACGATAATCCTGGTGAGACTTCTGTCAGAAGTATGCAGAATCTTCGAGAACGCTCTTTTCGAGCTAGTTAATGCGACAAAAACCTTATCCGGTGTTTTCACCACTCCACGGTACGTTTGATATGCAGAACCGGAGATAACTCGGTTTTCGTCGGGTTTCAAGCTGAGATATGCATTTTCTACGATAATCTTGGTGAGACTTCTGTCCGAAGTATGCTGAAACATCGAGATCGCTCT
This sequence comes from Anthophora plumipes, assembly GCA_951804975.1. Lineage (NCBI taxonomy): Eukaryota > Metazoa > Arthropoda > Insecta > Hymenoptera > Apidae > Anthophora > Anthophora plumipes. The sequence goes on from CATORF010000448.1 coordinate 1,747,278, forward strand.
TTTCGAGCTGGTTAATGCGACAAAAACCTTATCCGGTGTTTTCACCACTCCACAGTGCGTTTGATATGCAAAACCGGCGATATCTTGGTTTTCGTGGGGTTTCAAGCTGAGGTATGCATTTTCTGCGATAATCTTGGTGAGACTTCTGTCAGAAGTATGCAGAATCTTCGAGAACGCTATTTCGAGCTAGTTAATGCGACAAAAACCTTATCCGGTGTTTTCACCACTCCACGGTACGTTTGATATGCAGAACCGGAGATAACTCGGTTTTCGTCGGGTTTCAAGCTGAGATATGCATTTTCTGCGATAATCTTGGTGAGACATCTGTCCGAAGTAGTCTGAAACATCGAGATCGCTCTTTTCGAGCTAGTTAATGCGAGAAGAACCTTATCAGGTGTTTTCACCACTCCACAGTGCGTTTGATATGCAGAACCGGCGATATCTTGGTTTTCGTGGGGTTTCAAGTTGAGATATGCATTTTCTGCGATAATCTTGGTGAGACTTCTGTCCGAAGTATGCTGAATCATCGAGATCGCTCTTTTCGAGCTAGTTAGTGCGAGAAACACGTTTTCTGGGGTTTTCACCACTCCACAGTTCGTTGGATACGCAGAACAGTAGATATCTTGGTTTTCGTGGGGTTTCAAGCAGAGATATGCATTTTCTGCGATAATCTTGGTGGGTCTTTTGTCAGAAGTATGCAGAATCATCTACATCGCTCTTTTCGAGCTACTTAATGCACGAAACACGTTTTCTGGTGTTTTCACCACACCACAGTACGTTTGACATGCAGAACCGGAGATATCTTGGTTTCGGTCGGGTTTCAAGCTGAGATATGCATTTTCTGCGTTAATCTTGGTGGGTCTTTTGTCGGAAGTATGCAGAATCATCTAGATCGCACTATTCAAGCTATTTAATGCGAGAAACACGTTCTCTGGTTGTTTTCACCACTCCACAGTGCGTTTGACATGCAGAACCGGAGATATCTTGGTTTCGGTCGGGTTTCAAGCTGAGATATGCATTTTCTACGATAATCCTGGTGAGACTTCTGTCAGAAGTATGCAGAATCTTCGAGAACGCTCTTTTCGAGCTACTTAATGCGCGAAATACGTTTTCAGGTGTTTTCACCACTCCACGGTACGTTTGATATGCAGAACCGGAGATAACTCGGTTTTCGTCGGGTTTCAAGCTGAGATATGCATTTTCTACGATAATCTTGGTGAGACTTCTGTCCGAAGTATGCTGAAACATCGAGATCGCTCTTTTCGAGCTAGTTAATGCGACAAAAACCTTATCCGGTGTTTTCACCACTCCACAGTGCGTTTGATATGCAAAACCGGCGATAACTCGGTTTTCGGCGGGTTTCAAGCTGAGATATGCATTTTCTACGATAATCTTGGTGAGACTTCTGTCAGAAGTATGCAGGAACTTCGAGAACGCGCTCTTTTCGAGCTATTTAATGCGAGAAACACGTTATCTGGTGTTTTCACCACTCCACAGTGCGTTTGATATGCAGTACCAGCGATATCTTGGTTTTCTTGGGGTTTCAAGCTGAGATATGCATCTTATACGATAATCTTGGTGAGACTTCTGTCCGAAGTATGCAGAATCATCGAGATCGCACTATTCGAGCTATTTAATGCGAGAAACACGTTCTCTGGTTGTTTTCACCACTCCACAGTTCGTTTGATATGCAGAACCGGCAACATCTTGATTTTCGTGAGGTTTCGAGCTGAGATATGCATTTTCTGCGACAATATTGGTGAGACTTCAGTCAGAAGCATGCAGAATCATCTAGATCGCTCTTTTCGAGCTACTTAATGCACGAAACACGTTTTCTGGTGTTTTCACCACTCCACAGTACGTTTGACATGCAGAACCGGAGATATCTTGGTTTCGATCGGGTTTCAAGCTGAGATATCCATTTTCTACGATAATCCTGGTGAGACTTCTGTCAGAAGTATGCAGAATCTTCGAGAACGCTCTTTTCGAGCTACTTAATGCGCGAAATACGTTTTCAGGTGTTTTCACCACTCCACGGTACGTTTGATATGCAGAACCGGAGATAACTCGGTTTTCGTCGGGTTTCAATCTGAGATATGCATTTTCTACGATAATCTTGGTGAGACTTCTGTCCGAAGTATGCTGAAACATCGAGATCGCTCTTTTCAAGCTAGTTAATGCGACAAAAACCTTATCCGGTGTTTTCACCACTCCACAGTGCGTTTGATATGCAGTACCAGCGATATCTTGGTTTTCTTGGGGTTTCAAGCTGAGATATGCATTTTCTGCGATAATCTTGGTGAGACTTCTGTTAGAAGTATGCAGAATCACTGAGATCGCACTTTTCGAGCTATTTAATGCGAGAAACGCGTTATCTGGTGTTTTCACCACTCCACAGTTGGTTTGATATGCAGAACCGGCGATATTTTGGTTTTCGTCGGGTTTCAAGCTGAGATATGCATTTTCTACGATAATCTTGGTGAAACATCTGTCCGAAGTATGCAGACACATCGAGAGCGCTCTTTTCGAGCTATTTAATGCGAGAAACTCGTTTTCTGGGGTTTTCACCACTCCACAGTTCGTTGGATATGCAGAACCGGAGATACCTTGGTTTTCGTGGGGTTTCAAGCTGAGATATGCATTTCCTGCGATAACCTTGGTGAGACTCCTGTCCGAAATATGCTGAATCATCGAGATGGCTCTTTTCGAGCTACTTAATGCACGAAACACGTTTTCTGGTGTTTTCACCACTCCACAGTACGTTTGACATGCAGAACCGGAGATATCTTGGTTTCGGTCGGGTTTCAAGCTGAGATATGCATTTTCTACGATAATCTTGGTGAAACATCTGTCCGAAGTATGCAGAAACATCGAGAGCGCTCATTTCGTGCTATTTAATGCGAGAAACTCGTTTTCTGGTGTTTTCACCACTCCACGGTACGTTTGATGTGCAGAACCGGAGATAACTCGGTTTTCGTGGTGTTTGCAGCTGAGATATGCATTTTCTTCGTTAATCTTGGTGGGTCTTTTGTCGGAAGTATGCAGAATCATCTAGATCGCTCTTTTCGAGCTACTTAATGCGCGAAATACGTTTTCTGGTGTTTTCACCACTCCACGGTACGTTTGATGTGCAGAACCGGAGATAACTCGGTTTTCGTCGGGTTTCAAGCTGAGATATGCATTTTCTACGATAATCTTGGTGAGACTTCTGTCAGAAGTATGCAGGAACTTCGAGAACGCTCTTTTCGAGCTATTTAATGCGAGAAACACGTTATCTGGTGTTATCACCACTCCACAGTGCGTTTGATATGCAGTACCAGCGATATCTTGGTTTTCTTGGGGTTTCAAGCTGAGATATGCATCTTATACGATAATCTTGGTGAGACTTCTGTCCGAAGTATGCAGAATCATCGAGATCGCACTATTCAAGCTATTTAATGCGAGAAACACGTTCTCTGGTTGTTTTCACCAATCCACAGTGCGTTTGATATGCAGAACCGGCAACATCTTGATTATCGTGAGGTTTCGAGCTGAGATATGCATTTTCTGCGATAATATTGGTGAGACTTCAGTCAGAAGCATGCAGAATCATCTAGATCGCTCTTTTCGAGCTACTTAATGCACGAAACACGTTTTCTGGTGTTTTCACCACTCCACAGTACGTTTGACATGCAGAACCGGAGATATCTTGGTTTCGGTCGGGTTTCAAGCTGAGATATGCATTTTCTACGATAATCCTGGTGAGACTTCTGTCAGAAGTATGCAGAATCTTCGAGAACGCTCTTTTCGAGCTACTTAATGCGCGAAACACGTTTTCTGGTGTTTTCACCACTCCACGGTACGTTTGATGTGCAGAACCGGAGATAACTCGGTTTTCGTCGGGTTTCAAGCTGAGATATGCATTTTCTACGATAATCTTGGTGAGTCTTCTGTCAGAATTATGCAGGAACTTCGAGAACGCTCTTTTCGAGCTATTTAATGCGAGAAACACGTAATCTGGTGTTTTCACCACTCCACAGTGCGTATGATATGCAGAACCGAGGATATTTTGGTTTCCGTGGGGTTTCAAGCTGAGATATGCATTTTCTACGATAATCTTGGTGAGACTTCTGTCCGAAGTATGCTGAAACATCGAGATCGCTCTTTTCGAGCTAGTTAATGCGACAAAAACCTTATCCGGTGTTTTCACCACTCCACAGTGCGTTTGATATGCAAAACCGGCGATATCTTGGTTTTCGTGGGGTTTCAAGCTGAGGTATGCATTTTCTGCGATAATCTTGGTGAGACTTCTGTTAGAAGTATGCAGAATCACCGAGATCGCACTTTTCGAGCTATTTAATGCGAGAAACGCGTTATCTGGTGTTTTCACCACTCCACAGTACGTTTGACATGCAGAACCGGAGATATCTTGGTTTCGGTCGGGTTTCAAGCTGAGATATGCATTTTCTACGATAATCCTGGTGAGACTTCTGTCAGAAGTATGCAGAATCTTCGAGAACGCTCTTTTCGTGCTAGTTAATGCGACAAAAACCTTATCCGGTGTTTTCACCACTCCACGGTACGTTTGATATGCAGAACCGGAGATAACTCGGTTTTCGTCGGGTTTCAAGCTGAGATATGCATTTTCTACGATAATCTTGGTGAGACTTCTGTCCGAAGTATGCTGAAACATCGAGATCGCTCTTTTCGAGCTAGTTAATGCGACAAAAACCTTATCCGGTGTTTTCACCACTCCACAGTGCGTTTGATATGCAAAACCGGCGATATCTTGGTTTTCGTGGGGTTTCAAGCTGAGGTATGCATTTTCTGCGATAATCTTGGTGTTTCATCTATGAGAGGTATGCAGAATCATGGAGAACGCTCTTTTCGAGCTAGCTAATGCGAGAAACACGTTTTCTGGTGATTTCACCACTCCACAGTGTGTTTGATATGCAGAACAGTAGATATCTTGGTTTTCGTGGGGTTTCAAGCTGAGATATGCATTTTCTGCGATAAGCTTGGTGAAACATCTGTCCGAAGTATGCAGAAACATCGAGAGCGCTCTTTTCGAGCTATTTAATGCGAGAAACACGTTTTCTGGGGTTTTCACCACTCCACAGTTCGTTGGATATGCAGAACCGGAGATATCCTGGTTTTCGTGGGGTTTCAAGCTGAGATATGCATTTTCTGCGATAATCTTGGTGAGACTTCTGTCCGAAGTATGCAGAATCATCGAGATCGCTCTTTTCGAGCTATTTAATGCGAGAAACAAGTTATCTGGTGTTTTCACCACTCCACAGTGCGTTTGATATGCAGAACCTGCGATATATTGGTTTTCGTGGGGTTTCAAGCTCAGATATGCATTTTCTGCGATAAACTTGGTGAGACTTCTGTCCGAAGTATGCAGAATCATCGAGATCGCACTTTTCGAGCTATTTAATGCGAGAATCACGTTATCTGGTGTTTTCACCACTCCACAGTGCGTTTGATATGCAGAACCGGCGATATCTTGGTTTTCGTGGGGTTTCCAGCTGAGATATGCATTTTCTACGATAATCCTGGTGAGACTTCTGTCAGAAGTATGCAGAATCTTCGAGATCGCGCTTTTCGAGCTATGTAATGCGAGAAACACGTTATCTGGTGTTTTCACCACTCCACAGTGCGTTTGATATGCAGAACCGGCGACATCTTGGTATTCGTTGTGTATCAAGCTGAGATATGCATGTTTTACGATAAGCTTGGTGAGACATTTGTCCGAAGTATGCTTAATCAACGAGATCGCTCGTTTCGAGCTATTTAATGCGAGAAACACGTTATATGGTGTTTTCACCACTCCACAGTGCGTATGATATGCAGAACCGGCGATATCTTGGTTTTCGTGGGGTTTCAAGCTGAGATATGCATTTTCTGCGATAATCTTGGTGAGACATCTGTCCGAAGTAGTCTGAAACATCGAGATCGCTCTTTTCGAGCTAGTTAATGCGAGAAGAACCTTATCAGGTGTTTTCACCACTCCACAGTGCGTTTGATATGCAGAACCGGCGATATCTTGGTTTTCGTGGGGTTTCAAGTTGAGATATGCATTTTGTGCGATAATCTTGGTGAGACTTCTGTCCGAAGTATGCTGAATCATCGAGATCGCTCTTTTCGAGCTAGTTAGTGCGAGAAACACGTTTTCTGGGGTTTTCACCACTCCACAGTTCGTTGGATACGCAGAACAGTAGATATCTTGGTTTTCGTGGGGTTTCAAGCAGAGATATGCATTTTCTGCGATAATCTTGGTGGGTCTTTTGTCAGAAGTATGCAGAATCATCTACATCGCTCTTTTCGAGCTACTTAATGCACGAAACACGTTTTCTGGTGTTTTCACCACACCACAGTACGTTTGACATGCAGAACCGGAGATATCTTGGTTTCGGTCGGGTTTCAAGCTGAGATATGCATTTTCTGCGTTAATCTTGGTGGGTCTTTTGTCGGAAGTATGCAGAATCATCTAGATCGCACTATTCAAGCTATTTAATGCGAGAAACACGTTCTCTGGTTGTTTTCACCACTCCACAGTGCGTTTGATATGCAGAACCGGCAACATCTTGATTTTCGTGAGGTTTCGAGCTGAGATATGCATTTTCTGCGATAATATTGGTGAGACTTCAGTCAGAAGCATGCAGAATCATCTAGATCGCTCTTTTCGAGCTACTTAATGCACGAAATACGTTTTCTGGTGTTTTCACCACTCCACAGTACGTTTGACATGCAGAACCGGACATATCTTGGTTTCGGTCAGGTTTCAAGCTGAGATATGCATTTTCTACGATAATCTTGGTGAGACTTCTGTCAGAAGTATGCAGGAACTTCGAGAACGCTCTTTTCGAGCTATTTAATGCGAGAATCACGATATCTGGTGTTATCACCACTCCACATGGCGTTTGATATGCAAAACCGGCGATATCTTGGTTTCGGTCGGGTTTCAAGCTGAGATATGCATTTTCTACGATAATCCTGGTGAGACTTCTGTCAGAAGTATGCAGAATCTTCGAGAACGCACTTTTCGAGCTACTTAATGCGCGAAACACGTTTTCTGGTGTTTTCACCACTCCACAGTGCGTTTGATATGCAGAACCGGCAACATCTTGATTTTCGTGAGGTTTCGAGCTTAGATATGCATTTTCTGCGATAATATTGGTGAGACTTCAGTCAGAAGCATGCAGAATCATCTAGATCGCTCTATTCGAGCTACTTAATGCACGAAATACGTTTTCTGGTGTTTTCACCACTCCACAGTACGTTTGACATGCAGAACCGGAGATATCTTGGTTTCGGTCGGGTTTCAAGCTGAGATATGCATTTTCTACGATAATCCTGGTGAGACTTCTGTCAGAAGTATGCAGAATCTTCGAGAACGCTCTTTTCGAGCTACTTAATGCGCGAAATACGTTTTCAGGTGTTTTCACCACTCCACGGTACGTTTGATATGCAGAACCGGAGATAACTCGGTTTTCGTCGGGTTTCAAGCTGAGATATGCATTTTCTACGATAATCTTGGTGAGACTTCTGTCAGAAGTATGCAGAATCTTCGAGATCGCACTTTTCGAGCTATTTAATGCGAGAAACACGTTATCTGGTGTTTTCACCACTCCACAGTGCGTCTGATATGCAGAACCGGCGACATCTTGGTTTTCGTGGTGTATCAAGCTGAGATATGCATGTTTTACGATAAGCTTGGTGAGACTTCTGTCCGAAGTATGCAGAATCATCGAGATCGCGCTTTTCGAGCTATGTAATGCGAGAAACACGTTATCTGGTGTTTTCACCAATCCACAGTTGGTTTGATATGCAGAACCGGAGATAACTCGGTTTTCGTCGGGTTTCAAGCTGAGATATGCATTTTCTACGATAATCCTGGTGAGACTTCTGTCAGAAGTATGCAGAATCTTCGAGATCGCACTTTTCGAGCTATTTAATGCGAGAAACACGTTATCTGGTGTTTTCACCACTCCACAGTACGTTTGACATGCAGAACCGGAGATATCTTGGTTTCGGTCGGGTTTCAAGCTGAGATATGCATTTTCTACGATAATCCTGGTGAGACTTCTGTCAGAAGTATGCAGAATCATCGAGATCGCGCTTTTCGAGCTATGTAATACGAGAAACACGTTATCTGGTGTTTTCACCACTCCACAGTTGGTTTGATATGCAGAACCGGCGATATATTGATTTTCGTGGTGTTTCCAGATGAGATATGCATTTTCTACGATAATGTTGGTGAGACTTCTGTCAGAAGTATGCAGAATCTTCGAGAACGCTCTTTTCGAGCTACTTAATGCGCGAAACACGTTTTCTGGTGTTTTCACCACTCCACGGTACGTTTGATGTGCAGAACCGGAGATAACTCGGTTTTCGTCGGGTTTCAAGCTGAGATATGCATTTTCTACGTTAATCCTGGTGAGACTTCTGTCAGAAGTATGCAGAATCATCGAGATCGCGCTTTTCGAGCTATGTAATGCGAGAAACACGTTATCTGGTGTTTTCACCACTCCACAGTTGGTTTGATATGCAGAACCGGCGATATCTTGATTTTCGTGGTGTTTCCAGCTGAGATATGCATTTTCTACGTTAATGTTGGTGAGACTTCTGTCAGAAGTATGCAGAATCTTCGAGAACGCTCTTTTCGAGCTACTTAATGAGCGAAACAGGTTTTCTGGTGCTTTCACCACTCCACGGTACGTTTGATGTGCAGAACCGGAGATAACTCGGTTTTCGTCGGGTTTCAAGCTGAGATATGCATTTTCTACGATAATGTTGGTGAGACTTCTGTCAGAAGTATGCAGAATCTTCGAGAACGCTCTTTTCGAGCTACTTAATTCGCGAAACACGTTTTCTGGTGTTTTCACCACTCCACAGTTGGTTTGATATGCAGAACCGGCGATATCTTGGTTTTCGTGGGGTATCAAGCTGAGATATGCATGTTTTACGATAATCTTGGTGAGACTTCTGTCCGATGTATGCAGAATCATCGAGATCGCGCTTTTCGAGCTATGTAATGCGAGAAACACGTTATCTGGTGTTTTCACCACTCCACAGTTGGTTTGATATGCAGAACCGGAGATAACTCGGTTTTCGTCGGGTTTCAAGCTGAGATATGCATTTTCTACGATAATCCTGGTGAGACTTCTGTCAGAAGTATGCAGAATCTTCGAGATCGCACTTTTCGAGCTATATAATGCGAGAAACACGTTATCTGGTGTTTTCACCACTCCACAGTACGTTTGACATGCAGAACCGGAGATATCTTGGTTTCGGTCGGGTTTCAAGCTGAGATATGCATTTTCTACGATAATCCTGGTGAGACTTCTGTCAGAAGTATGCAGAATCTTCGAGATCGCACTTTTCGAGCTATTTAATGCGAGAAACACGTTATCTGGTGTTTTCACCACTCCACAGTTGGTTTGATATGCAGAACCGGAGATAACTCGGTTTTCGTCGGGTTTCAAGCTGAGATATGCATTTTCTACGATAATCCTGGTGAGACTTCTGTCAGAAGTATGCAGAATCTTCGAGATCGCACTTTTCGAGCTATTTAATGCGAGAAACACGTTATCTGGTGTTTTCACCACTCCACAGTACGTTTGATATGCAGAACCGGCGATATCTTGATTTTCGTGGTGTTTCCAGCTGAGATATGCATTTTCTACGATAATGTTGGTGATACTTCTGTCAGAAGTATGCAGAATCTTCGAGAACGCTCTTTTCGAGCTACTTAATGCGCGAAACACGTTTTCTGGTGTTTTCACCACTCCACAGTTGGTTTGATATGCAGAACCGGCGATATCTTGATTTTCGTGGTGTTTCCAGCTGAGATATGCATTTTCTACGATAATGTTGGTGAGACTTCTGTCAGAAGTATGCAGGAACTTCGAGAACGCTCTTTTCGTGCTATTTAATGCGAGAAACACGTTATCTGGTGTTTTCACCACTCCACAGTGCGTTTGATATGCAGTACCAGCGATATCTTGGTTTTCTTGGGGTTTCAAGCTGAGATATGCATCTTATACGATAATCTTGGTGAGACTTCTGTCCGAAGTATGCAGAATCATCGAGATCGCACAATTCGAGCTATTTAATGCGAGAAACACGTTCTCTGGTTGTTATCACCACTCCACAGTGCGTTTGATATGCAGAACCGGCAACATCTTGAATTTCGTGAGGCTTCGCGCTGAGATATGCATTTTCTGCGATAATATTGGTGAGACTTCAGTCAGAAGCATGCAGAATCATCTAGATCGCTCTTTTCGAGCTACTTAATGCACGAAACACGTTTTCTGGGGTTTTCACCACTCCACAGTACGTTTGACATGCAGAACCGGAGATATCTTGGTTTCGGTCGGGTTTCAAGCTGAGATATGCATTTTATACGATAATCCTGGTGAGACTTCTGTCAGAAGTATGCAGAATCTTCGAGATCGCTCTTTTCGAGCTACTTAATGCGCGAAGTACGTTTTCAGGTGTTTTCACCACTCCACGGTACGTTTGATATGCAGAACCGGAGATAACTCGGTTTTCGTCGGGTTTCAAGCTGAGATATGCATTTTCTACGATAATCTTGGTGAGACTTCTGTTCGAAGTATGCTGAAACATCGAGATCGCTCTTTTCGAGCTAGTTAATGCGACAAAAACCTTATCCGATGTTTTCACCAGTCCACAGTGCGTTTGATATGCAAAACCGGCGATATCTTGGTTTTCGTGGGGTTTCAAGCTGAGGTATACATTTTCTGCGATAATCTTGGTGAGACTTCTGTTAGAAGTATGCAGAATCATCGAGTGCGCTCTTTTCGAGCTATTTAATGCGAGAAACTAGTTTTCTGGGGTTTTCACCACTCCACAGTTCGTTGGATATGCAGAACCGGAGATATCTTGGTTTTCGTGGGGTTTCAAGTTGAGATATGCATTTCCTTTGATAATCTTGGTGAGACTCCTGTCCGAAATATGCTGAATCATCGAGATCGCTCTTTTCGAGCTATTTAATGCGAGAAACACGTTCTCTGGTTGTTTTCACCACTCCACAGTGCGTTTGATATGCAGAACAGGCGATATCTTGATTTTCGTGGTGTTTCCAGCTGAGATATGCATTTTCTGCGATAATCTTGGTGGGTCTTTTGTCGGAAGTATGCAGAATCAACTAGATCTCTCTTTTCGAGCTACTTAATGCACGAAACACGTATTCTGGTGTTTTCACCACTCCACAGTGCGTTTGATATGCAGAACAGGCGATATCTTGATTTTCGTGGTGTTTCCAGATGAGATATGCATTTTCTACGATAATCCTGGTGAGACTTCTGTCAGAAGTATGCAGAATCTTCGAGAACGCTCTTTTCGAGCTACTTAATGCGCGAAACACGTTTTCTGGTGTTTTCACCACTCCACGGTACGTTTGATGTGCAGAACCGGAGATAACTCGGTTTTCGTCGGGTTTCAAGCTGAGATATGCATTTTCTACGATAATCTTGGTGAGACTTCTGTCAGAAGTATGCAGGAACTTCGAGAACGCTCTTTTCGAGCTATTTAATGCGAGAAACACGTAATCTGGTGTTTTCACCACTCCACAGTGCGTATGATATGCAGAACCGGCGATATTTTGGTTTCCGTGGGGTTTCAAGGTGAGATATGCATTTTCTGCGATAATCTTGGTGAGACTTCTGTCCGAAGTATGCTGAAACATCGAGATCGCTCTTTTCGTGCTAGTTAATGCGAGAAAAACCTTATCCCGTGTTTTCACCACTCCACAGTGCATTTGATATGCAGAACCGGCGATATCTTGGTTTTCGTTGGGTTTCAAGCTGAGATATGCAATTTCTGCGATAATCTTGGTGATACTTCTGTCCGAAGTATGCTGAATCATCGAGATCGCTCTTTTCGAGCTAGTTAGTGCGAGAAACACGTTATCTGGTGATTTCACCACTCCACAGTGCGTTTGATATGCAGAACAGTAGATATCTTGGTTTTCGTGGGGTGTCAAGCTGAGATATGCATTTTCTGCGATAATCTTGTTGAGACTTCTGTCCGAAGTATGCAGAATCATCGAGATCGCTCGTTTCGAGCTACTTAATGCGAGAAACACGTTATCTGGTGTTTTCACCACTCCACAGTGCGTTGGATATGCAGAACCGGCGATATTTTGGTTTTCGTCGGGTTTCAAGCTGAGATATGCATTTTCGACGATAAGCTTGGGGAAACATCTGTCCAAAGTATGCAGAAACACCGAGAGCGCTCTTTTCGAGCTATTTAATGCACGAAACACGTTTTCTGGTGTTTTCACCACTCCACAGTACGTTTGACATGCAGAACCGGAGATATCTTGGTTTCGGTCGGGTTTCAAGCTGAGATATGCATTTTCTACGATAATTCTGGTGAGACTTCTGTCAGAAGTATGCAGAATCTTCGAGAACGCTCTTTTCGAGCTACTTAATGCGCGAAACACGTTTTCTGGTGTTTTCACCACTCCACGGTACGTTTGATGTGCAGAACTGGAGATAACTCAGTTTTCGTCGGGTTTCAAGCTGAGATATGCATTTTCTACGATAATCTTGGTGAGACTTCTGTCAGAAGTATGCAGGATCTTCGAGAACGCTCTTTTCGAGCTATTTAATGCGAGAAACACGTTATCTGGTGTTTTCACCACTCCATAGTGCGTATGATATGCAGAACCGGCGATATCTTGGTTTTCGTGGGGTTTCAAGCTGAGATATGCATTTTCTGCGATAATCTTGGTGAGACTTCTGTCCGAAGTATGCTGAAACATCGAGATCGCTCTTTTCGAGCTAGTTAATGCGAGAAAAACCTTATCCGGAGTTTTCACCACTCCACAGTGCGTTTGATATGCAAAACCGGCGATATATTGGTTTTCGTGGGGTTTCAAGCTGATATATGCATTTTCTGCGATAATCTTGGTGAGACTTCTGTTAGAAGTATGCAGAATCATCGACATTTCACTTTTCGAGCTATTTAATGCGAGAAACTCGTTATCTGGTGTTTTCACCACTCCACAGTTGGTTTGATATGCAGAACCGGCGATATTTTGGTTTTCGTCGGGTTTCAAGCTGAGATATGCATTTTCTACGATAATCTTGGTGAAACATCTGTCCGAAGTATGCAGAAACATCGAGAGCGCACGTTTCGAGCTATTTAATGCGAGAAACTCGTTTTCTGGGGTTTTCACCACTCCACAGTTCGTTGGATATGCAGAACCGGAGATATCTTGGTTTTCCTGGGGTTTCAAGCTGAGATATGCATTTCCTTTGATAATCTTGGTGAGACTCCTGTCCGAAATATGCTGAGTCATCGAGATCGCTCTTTTCGAGCTATTTAATGCGAGAAACACGTTCTCTGGTTGTTTTCACCACTCCACAGTGCGTTTGATATGCAGAACAGGCGATATCTTGATTTTCGTGGTGTTTCCAGGTGAGATATGCATTTTCTGCGATTATCTTGGTGAGACTTCTGTTAGAAGTATGCAGAATCATCGAGAGCGGTCTTTTCGTGCAATTAAATGCGAGAAACACGTTTTCTGGCGTTTTCAACACTCCACAGTTCGTTGGATATGCAGAACCGGAGATATCTTGGTTTTCGTGGGGTTTCAAGCTGAGATATGCATTTTCTGCGATAATCTTGGTGAGACTTCTGTCCGAAGTATGCTGAAACATCGAGATCGCTCTTTTCGAGCTAGTTAATCTGAGAAGAACCTTATCCGGTGTTTTCACCACTCCACAGTGCGTTTGATATACAGAACCGGAGATATCATGGTTTTCGTGGGGTTTCAAGATGAGATATGCATTTCCTGCGAATATCTTGGTGAGACTTCTGTCCGAAGTATGCTGAATCATCGAGATCGCTCTTCTCGAGCTATTTAATGCGAGAAACACGTACTCTGGTTGTTTTCACCACTCCACAGTGCGTTTGATATGCAGAACAGGCGATATCTTGATTTTCGTGGTGTTTCCAGCTGAGATATGCATTTTCTACGATAATCCTGGTGAGACTTCTGTCAGAAGTATGCAGAATCATCTAGATCGCTCTTTTCGAGCTACTTAATGCACGAAACACGTTTTCTGGTGTTTTCACCACTCCACAGTGCGTTTGATATGCAGTACCAGCGATATCTTGGTTTTCGTGGGGTTTCAAGCTGAGATATGCATTTTATACGATAATCCTGGTGAGACTTCTGTCAGAAGAATGCAGAACTTTCGAGAACGCTCTTTTCGAGCTACTTAATGCGCGAAACACGTTTTCTGGTGTGTTCACCACTCCACGGTACGTTTGATGTGCAGAACCGGAGATAACTCGGTTTTCGTCGGGTTTCAAGCTGAGATATGCATTTTCTACGATAATCTTGGTGAGACTTCTGTCAGAAGTATGCAGGATCTTCGAGAACGCTCTTTTCGAGCTATTTAATGCGAGAAACACGTTATCTGGTGTTTTCACCACTCCACAGTGCGTTTGATATGCAGTACCAGCGATATCTTGGTTTTCGTGGGGTTTCAAGCTGAGATATGCATTTTATACGATAATCCTGGTGAGACTTCTGTCAGAAGAATGCAGAACCTTCGAGAACGCTCTTTTCGAGCTACTTAATGCGCGAAACACGTTTTCTGGTGTTTTCACCACTCCACGGTACGTTTGATGTGCAGAACCGGAGATAACTCGGTTTTCGTCGGGTTTCAAGCTGAGATATGCATTTTCTACGATAATCTTGGTGAGACTTCTGTCCCAAGTATGCAGAATCATCGATATCGCGCTTTTCGAGCTATGTAATGCGAGAAACACGTTATGTGGTGTTTTCACCACTCCACAGTGCGTTTGATATGTAGAACCGGCGACATCTTGGTTTTCGTGGGGTTTCAAGCTGAGATATGCATTTTCTGCGATAATCGTGGTGAGACTTCTGTCCGAAGTATGCTGAAACATCGATATCGCTCTTTTCGAGCTAGTTAAAGCGAGAAGAACCTTATCCGGTGTTTTCACCACTCCACAGTGCGTTTGATATGCAGAACCGGCGATATCTTGGTTTTCGTGGGGTTGCAAGCTGAGATATGCATTTTCTGCGATAATCTTGGTGAGACTTCTGTCCGAAGTATGCTGAATCATCGAGATCGCTCTTTTCGAGCTAGTTAGTGCGAGAAACACGTTTTCTGGGGTTTTCACCACTCCACAGTTCGTTGGATATGCAGAACAGTAGATATCTTGGTTTTCGTGGGGTTTCAAGCAGAGATATGCATTTTCTGCGATAATCTTGGTGAAACATCTGTCCGAAGTATGCAGAAACATCGAGAGCGCTCTTTTCGAGCTACTTAATGCACGAAACACGTTTTCTGGTGTTTTCACCACACCACGGTACGTTTGATGTGCAGAACCGGAGATAACTCGGTTTTCGTGGTGTTTCCAGCTGAGATATGCATTTTCTGCGATAATCTTGGTGGGTCTTTTGTCAGAAGTATGCAGAATCATCTAGATCGCTCTTTTCGAGCTACTTAATGCACGAAACACGCTTTCTGGTGTTTTCACCACTCCACAGTACGTTTGACATGCAGAACCGGAGATATCTTGGTTTCGGTCGGGTTTCAAGCTGAGATATGCATTTTCTACGATAATCCTGGTGAGACTTCGTCAGAAGTATGCAGAATCTTCGAGAACGCTCTTTTCGAGCTACTTAATGCGCGAAACACGTTTTCTGGTGTTTTCACCACTCCACGGTACGTTTGATGTGCAGAACCGGAGATAACTCGGTTTTCGTCGGGTTTCAAGCTGAGATATGCATTTTCTACGATAATTGTGGTGAGACTTCTGTCCCAAGTATGCAGAATCATCGAGATCGCGCTTTTCGCGCTATGTAATGCGAGAAACACGTTATCTGGTGTTTTCACCACTCCACAGTGCGTTTGATATGCAGAACCGGCGTCATCTTGGTTTTCGTGGGGTTTCAAGCTGAAATATGCATTTTCAGCGATAATCTTGGTGAGACTTCTGTCCGAAGTATGCTGAAACATCGATATCGCTCTTATCGAGCTAGTTAATGCGAGAAGAACCTTATCCGGTGTTTTCACCACTCCACAGTGCGTTTGATATGCAGAACCGGAGATATCTTGGTTTTCGTGGGGTTTCAAGATGAGATATGCATTTCCTGCGAATATCTTGGTGAGACTTCTGTCCGAAGTATGCTGAATCATCGAGATCGATCTTCTCGAGCTATTTAATGCGAGAAACACGTTCTCTGGTTGTTTTCACCACTCCACAGTGCGTTTGATATGCAGAACAGGCGATATCTTGATTTTCGTGGTGTTTCCAGCTGAAATAAGCATTTTCTACGATAATCCTGGTGAGACTTCTGTCAGAAGTATGCAGAATCTTCGAGAACGCTCTTTTCGAGCTACTTAATGCGCGAAACACGTTTTCTGGTGTTTTCACCACTCCACGGTACGTTTGATGTGCAGAACCGGAGATAACTCGGTTTTCATCGGGTTTCAAGCTGAGATGTGCATTTTCTACGATAATCCTGGTGAGACTTCGTCAGAAGTATGCAGAATCTTCGAGAACGCTCTTTTCGAGCTACTTAATGCGCGAAACACGTTTTCTGGTGTTTTCACCACTCCACGGTACGTTTGATGTGCAGAACCGGAGATAACTCGGTTTTCGTCTCGTTTCAAGCTGTGATATGCATTTTCTACGATAATCTTGGTGAGACTTCTGTCCCAAGTATGCAGAATCATCGAGATCGCGCTTTTCGAGCTATGTAATGCGAGAAACACGTTATGTGGTGTTTTCACCACTCCACAGTACGTTTGACATGCAGAACCGGAGATATCTTGGTTTCGGTCGGGTTTCAAGCTGAGATATGCATTTTCTACGATAATCCTGGTGAGACTTCGTCAGAAGTATGCAGAATCTTCGAGAACGCTCTTTTCGAGCTACTTAATGCGCGAAACACGTTTTCTGGTGTTTTCACCACTCCACGGTACGTTTGATGTGCAGAACCGGAGATAACTCGGTTTTCGTCGGGTTTCAAGCTGAGATATGCATTTTCTACGATAATTTTGGTGAGACTTCTGTCCCAAGTATGCAGAATCATCGAGATCGCGCTTTTCGCGCTATGTAATGCGAGAAACACGTTATCTGGTGTTTTCACCACTCCACAGTGCGTTTGATATGCAGAACCGGCGTCATCTTGGTTTTCGTGGGGTTTCAAGCTGAAATATGCATTTTCAGCGATAATCTTGGTGAGACTTCTGTCCGAAGTATGCTGAAACATCGATATCGCTCTTATCGAGCTAGTTAATGCGAGAAGAACCTTATCCGGTGTTTTCACCACTCCACAGTGCGTTTGATATGCAGAACCGGAGATATCTTGGTTTTCGTGGGGTTTCAAGATGAGATATGCATTTCCTGCGAATATCTTGGTGAGACTTCTGTCCGAAGTATGCTGAATCATCGAGATCGATCTTCTCGAGCTATTTAATGCGAGAAACACGTTCTCTTGTTGTTTTCACCACTCCACAGTGCGTTTGATATGCAGAACAGGCGATATCTTGATTTTCGTGGTGTTTCCAGCTGAAATAAGCATTTTCTACGATAATCCTGGTGAGACTTCTGTCAGAAGTATGCAGAATCTTCGAGAACGCTCTTTTCGAGCTACTTAATGCGCGAAACACGTTTTCTGGTGTTTTCACCACTCCACGGTACGTTTGATGTGCAGAACCGGAGATAACTCGGTTTTCATCGGGTTTCAAGCTGAGATGTGCATTTTCTACGATAATCCTGGTGAGACTTCGTCAGAAGTATGCAGAATCTTCGAGAACGCTCTTTTCGAGCTACTTAATGCGCGAAACACGTTTTCTGGTGTTTTCACCACTCCACGGTACGTTTGATGTGCAGAACCGGAGATAACTCGGTTTTCGTCTCGTTTCAAGCTGTGATATGCATTTTCTACGATAATCTTGGTGAGACTTCTGTCCCAAGTATGCAAAATCATCGAGATCGCGCTTTTCGAGCTATGTAATGCGAGAAACACGTTATGTGGTGTTTTCACCACTCCACAGTGCGTTTGATATGCAGAACCGGCGACATCTTGATTTTCGTGGTGTTTCCAGCTGAGATATGCATTTACTGCGATAATCTTGGTGAGACTTCTGTCCGAAGTATGCTGAAACATCGATATCGCTCTTTTCGAGCTAGTTAATGCGAGAAGAACCTTATCCGGTGTTTTCACCACTCCACAGTGCGTTTGATATGCAGAACCGGCGATATCTTGGTTTTCGTGGGGTTTCAAGCTGAGATATGCATTTTCTGCGATAATCTTGGTGAGACTTCAGTCAGAAGCATGCAGAATCATCTAGATCGCTCTTTTCGAGCTACTTAATGCACGAAACACGTTTTCTGGGGTTTTCACCACTCCACAGTACGTTTGACATGCAGAACCGGAGATATCTTGGTTTCGGTCGGGTTTCAAGCTGAGATATGCATTTTATACGATAATCCTGGTGAGACTTCTGTCAGAAGTATGCAGAATCTTCGAGATCGCTCTTTTCGAGCTACTTAATGCGCGAAGTACGTTTTCAGGTGTTTTCACCACTCCACGGTACGTTTGATATGCAGAACCGGAGATAACTCGGTTTTCGTCGGGTTTCAAGCTGAGATATGCATTTTCTACGATAATCTTGGTGAGACTTCTGTTCGAAGTATGCTGAAACATCGAGATCGCTCTTTTCGAGCTAGTTAATGCGACAAAAACCTTATCCGATGTTTTCACCAGTCCACAGTGCGTTTGATATGCAAAACCGGCGATATCTTGGTTTTCGTGGGGTTTCAAGCTGAGGTATGCATTTTCTGCGATAATCTTGGTGAGACTTCTGTTAGAAGTATGCAGAATCATCGAGTGCGCTCTTTTCGAGCTATTTAATGCGAGAAACTAGTTTTCTGGGGTTTTCACCACTCCACAGTTCGTTGGATATGCAGAACCGGAGATATCTTGGTTTTCGTGGGGTTTCAAGTTGAGATATGCATTTCCTTTGATAATCTTGGTGAGACTCCTGTCCGAAATATGCTGAATCATCGAGATCGCTCTTTTCGAGCTATTTAATGCGAGAAACACGTTCTCTGGTTGTTTTCACCACTCCACAGTGCGTTTGATATGCAGAACAGGCGATATCTTGATTTTCGTGGTGTTTCCAGCTGAGATATGCATTTTCTGCGATAATCTTGGTGGGTCTTTTGTCGGAAGTATGCAGAATCAACTAGATCTCTCTTTTCGAGCTACTTAATGCACGAAACACGTATTCTGGTGTTTTCACCACTCCACAGTGCGTTTGATATGCAGAACAGGCGATATCTTGATTTTCGTGGTGTTTCCAGATGAGATATGCATTTTCTACGATAATCCTGGTGAGACTTCTGTCAGAAGTATGCAGAATCTTCGAGAACGCTCTTTTCGAGCTACTTAATGCGCGAAACACGTTTTCTGGTGTTTTCACCACTCCACGGTACGTTTGATGTGCAGAACCGGAGATAACTCGGTTTTCGTCGGGTTTCAAGCTGAGATATGCATTTTCTACGATAATCTTGGTGAGACTTCTGTCAGAAGTATGCAGGAACTTCGAGAACGCTCTTTTCGAGCTATTTAATGCGAGAAACACGTAATCTGGTGTTTTCACCACTCCACAGTGCGTATGATATGCAGAACCGGCGATATTTTGGTTTCCGTGGGGTTTCAAGGTGAGATATGCATTTTCTGCGATAATCTTGGTGAGACTTCTGTCCGAAGTATGCTGAAACATCGAGATCGCTCTTTTCGTGCTAGTTAATGCGAGAAAAACCTTATCCCGTGTTTTCACCACTCCACAGTGCATTTGATATGCAGAACCGGGGATATCTTGGTTTTCGTTGGGTTTCAAGCTGAGATATGCAATTTCTGCGATAATCTTGGTGATACTTCTGTCCGAAGTATGCTGAATCATCGAGATCGCTCTTTTCGAGCTAGTTAGTGCGAGAAACACGTTATCTGGTGATTTCACCACTCCACAGTGCGTTTGATATGCAGAACAGTAGATATCTTGGTTTTCGTGGGGTGTCAAGCTGAGATATGCATTTTCTGCGATAATCTTGTTGAGACTTCTGTCCGAAGTATGCAGAATCATCGAGATCGCTCGTTTCGAGCTACTTAATGCGAGAAACACGTTATCTGGTGTTTTCACCACTCCACAGTGCGTTGGATATGCAGAACCGGCGATATTTTGGTTTTCGTCGGGTTTCAAGCTGAGATATGCATTTTCGACGATAAGCTTGGGGAAACATCTGTCCAAAGTATGCAGAAACACCGAGAGCGCTCTTTTCGAGCTATTTAATGCACGAAACACGTTTTCTGGTGTTTTCACCACTCCACAGTACGTTTGACATGCAGAACCGGAGATATCTTGGTTTCGGTCGGGTTTCAAGCTGAGATATGCATTTTCTACGATAATTCTGGTGAGACTTCTGTCAGAAGTATCCAGAATCTTCGAGAACGCTCTTTTCGAGCTACTTAATGCGCGAAACACGTTTTCTGGTGTTTTCACCACTCCACGGTACGTTTGATGTGCAGAACTGGAGATAACTCAGTTTTCGTCGGGTTTCAAGCTGAGATATGCATTTTCTACGATAATCTTGGTGAGACTTCTGTCAGAAGTATGCAGGATCTTCGAGAACGCTCTTTTCGAGCTATTTAATGCGAGAAACACGTTATCTGGTGTTTTCACCACTCCATAGTGCGTATGATATGCAGAACCGGCGATATCTTGGTTTTCGTGGGGTTTCAAGCTGAGATATGCATTTTCTGCGATAATCTTGGTGAGACTTCTGTCCGAAGTATGCTGAAACATCGAGATCGCTCTTTTCGAGCTAGTTAATGCGAGAAAAACCTTATCCGGAGTTTTCACCACTCCACAGTGCGTTTGATATGCAAAACCGGCGATATATTGGTTTTCGTGGGGTTTCAAGCTGAGATATGCATTTTCTGCGATAATCTTGGTGAGACTTCTGTTAGAAGTATGCAGAATCATCGACATTTCACTTTTCGAGCTATTTAATGCGAGAAACTCGTTATCTGGTGTTTTCACCACTCCACAGTTGGTTTGATATGCAGAACCGGCGATATTTTGGTTTTCGTCGGGTTTCAAGCTGAGATATGCATTTTCTACGATAATCTTGGTGAAACATCTGTCCGAAGTATGCAGAAACATCGAGAGCGCACGTTTCGAGCTATTTAATGCGAGAAACTCGTTTTCTGGGGTTTTCACCACTCCACAGTTCGTTGGATATGCAGAACCGGAGATATCTTGGTTTTCCTGGGGTTTCAAGCTGAGATATGCATTTCCTTTGATAATCTTGGTGAGACTCCTGTCCGAAATATGCTGAGTCATCGAGATCGCTCTTTTCGAGCTATTTAATGCGAGAAACACGTTCTCTGGTTGTTTTCACCACTCCACAGTGCGTTTGATATGCAGAACAGGCGATATCTTGATTTTCGTGGTGTTTCCAGGTGAGATATGCATTTTCTGCGATTATCTTGGTGAGACTTCTGTTAGAAGTATGCAGAATCATCGAGAGCGGTCTTTTCGAGCAATTAAATGCGAGAAACACGTTTTCTGGCGTTTTCAACACTCCACAGTTCGTTGGATATGCAGAACCGGAGATATCTTGGTTTTCGTGGGGTTTCAAGCTGAGATATGCATTTTCTGCGATAATCTTGGTGAGACTTCTGTCCGAAGTATGCTGAAACATCGAGATCGCTCTTTTCGAGCTAGTTAATGCGAGAAAAACCTTATCCGGTGTTTTCACCACTCCACAGTGCGTTTGATATGCAAAACCGGCGATATCTTGGTTATCGTGGGGTTTCAAACTGAGATATGCATTTTCTGCGATAATCTTGGTGAAACATCTGTCCGAAGTATGCAGAATCATCGAGATCGCACTTTTCGAGCTAGTTAATGCGAGAAAAACCTTATCCGGTGTTTACACCACTCCACAGTGCGTTTGATATGCAAAACCGGCGATATCTTGGTTTTCGTGGGGTTTCAAGCTGAGATATGCATTTTCTGCGATAATCTTGGTGAGACTTCTGTCCGAAGTATGCTGAATCATCGAGATCGCGGCTTTTCGAGCTATGTAATGCGAGAAACACGTTATCTGGTGTTTTCACCACTCCACAGTGCGTTTGATATGCAGAACAGGAGATATCTTGGTTTCGGTCGTGTTTCATGCTGAGATATGCATTTTCTACGATAATCTTGGTGAAACATCTGTCCGAAGCATGCTGAAACATCGAGATCGCTCTTTTCGAGCTAGTTAATGCGAGAAAAACCTTATCCGGTGTTTTCACCACTCCACAGTGCGTTTGATATGAAAAACCGGCGATATCTTGGTTTTCGTGGGGTTTCAAGCTGAGATATGCATTTTCTGCGATAATCTTGGTGAGACTTCTGTCCGAAGTATGCTGAATCATCGAGATCGCGGCTTTTCGAGCTATGTAATGCGAGAAACACGTTATCTGGTGTTTTCACCACTCCACAGTGCGTTTGATATGCAGAACAGGAGATATCTTGATTTTCGTGGTGTTTCAAGCTGAGATATGCATTTTCTGCGATAATCTTGGTGAGACTTCTGTCCGAAGTATGCTGAAACATCGAGATCGCTCTTTTCGAGCTACTTAATGCGCGAAACACGTTTTCTGGTGTTTTCACCACTCCACGGTACGTTTGATGTGCAGAACCGGAGATAACTCGGTTTTCGTCGGGTTTCAAGCTGAGATATGCATTTCCTTTGATAATCTTGGTGAGACTTCTGTATCAAGTATGCAGAATCATCGAGATCGCGCTTTTCGAGCTATGTATTGCGAGAAACACGTTATCTGGTGTTTTCACCACTCCACAGTGC
This sequence comes from Anthophora plumipes, assembly GCA_951804975.1. Lineage (NCBI taxonomy): Eukaryota > Metazoa > Arthropoda > Insecta > Hymenoptera > Apidae > Anthophora > Anthophora plumipes. The sequence continues at coordinate 1,770,207 of CATORF010000448.1, forward strand.
GTTTGATATGCAGAACCGGCGACATCTTGGTTTTCGTGGGGTTTCAAGCTGAAATATGCATTTTCTGCGATAATTTTGGTGAGACTTCTGTCCGAAGTATGCTGAAACATCGATATCGCTCTTTTCGAGATAGTTAATGCGAGAAGAACCTTATCCGGTGTTTTCACCACTCCACAGTGCGTTTGATATACAGAACCGGAGATATCATGGTTTTCGTGGGGTTTCAAGATGAGATATGCATTTCCTGCGAATATCTTGGTGAGACTTCTGTCCGAAGTATGCTGAATCATCGAGATCGCTCTTCTCGAGCTATTTAATGCGAGAAAGACGTACTCTGGTTGTTTTCACCACTCCACAGTGCGTTTGATATGCAGAACAGGCGATATCTTGATTTTCGTGGTGTTTCCAGCTGAGATATGCATTTTCTACGATAATCCTGGTGAGACTTCTGTCAGAAGTATGCAGAATCATCTAGATCGCTCTTTTCGAGCTACTTAATGCACGAAACACGTTTTCTGGTGTTTTCACAACTCCACAGTGCGTTTGATATGCAGTACCAGCGATATCTTGGTTTTCGTGGGGTTTCAAGCTGAGATATGCATTTTATACGATAATCCTGGTGAGACTTCTGTCAGAAGAATGCAGAACTTTCGAGAACGCTCTTTTCGAGCTACTTAATGCGCGAAACACGTTTTCTGGTGTGTTCACCACTCCACGGTACGTTTGATGTGCAGAACCGGAGATAACTCGGTTTTCGTCGGGTTTCAAGCTGAGATATGCATTTTCTACGATAATCTTGGTGAGACTTCTGTCAGAAGTATGCAGGATCTTCGAGAACGCTCTTTTCGAGCTATTTAATGCGAGAAACACGTTATCTGGTGTTTTCACCACTCCACAGTGCGTTTGATATGCAGTACCAGCGATATCTTGGTTTTCGTGGGGTTTCAAGCTGAGATATGCATTTTATACGATAATCCTGGTGAGACTTCTGTCAGAAGAATGCAGAACCTTCGAGAACGCTCTTTTCGAGCTACTTAATGCGCGAAACACGTTTTCTGGTGTTTTCACCACTCCACGGTACGTTTGATGTGCAGAACCGGAGATAACTCGGTTTTCGTCGGGTTTCAAGCTGAGATATGCATTTTCTACGATAATCTTGGTGAGACTTCTGTCCCAAGTATGCAGAATCATCGATATCGCGCTTTTCGAGCTATGTAATGCGAGAAACACGTTATGTGGTGTTTTCACCACTCCACAGTGCGTTTGATATGCAGAACCGGCGACATCTTGGTTTTCGTGGGGTTTCAAGCTGAGATATGCATTTTCTGCGATAATCGTGGTGAGACTTCTGTCCGAAGTATGCTGAAACATCGATATCGCTCTTTTCGAGCTAGTTAAAGCGAGAAGAACCTTATCCGGTGTTTTCACCACTCCACAGTGCGTTTGATATGCAGAACCGGCGATATCTTGGTTTTCGTGGGGTTGCAAGCTGAGATATGCATTTTCTGCGATAATCTTGGTGAGACTTCTGTCCGAAGTATGCTGAATCATCGAGATCGCTCTTTTCGAGCTAGTTAGTGCGAGAAACACGTTTTCTGGGGTTTTCACCACTCCACAGTTCGTTGGATATGCAGAACAGTAGATATCTTGGTTTTCGTGGGGTTTCAAGCAGAGATATGCATTTTCTGCGATAATCTTGGTGAAACATCTGTCCGAAGTATGCAGAAACATCGAGAGCGCTCTTTTCGAGCTACTTAATGCACGAAACACGTTTTCTGGTGTTTTCACCACACCACGGTACGTTTGATGTGCAGAACCGGAGATAACTCGGTTTTCGTGGTGTTTCCAGCTGAGATATGCATTTTCTGCGATAATCTTGGTGGGTCTTTTGTCAGAAGTATGCAGAATCATCTAGATCGCTCTTTTCGAGCTACTTAATGCACGAAACACGCTTTCTGGTGTTTTCACCACTCCACAGTACGTTTGACATGCAGAACCGGAGATATCTTGGTTTCGGTCGGGTTTCAAGCTGAGATATGCATTTTCTACGATAATCCTGGTGAGACTTCGTCAGAAGTATGCAGAATCTTCGAGAACGCTCTTTTCGAGCTACTTAATGCGCGAAACACGTTTTCTGGTGTTTTCACCACTCCACGGTACGTTTGATGTGCAGAACCGGAGATAACTCGGTTTTCGTCGGGTTTCAAGCTGAGATATGCATTTTCTACGATAATTTTGGTGAGACTTCTGTCCCAAGTATGCAGAATCATCGAGATCGCGCTTTTCGCGCTATGTAATGCGAGAAACACGTTATCTGGTGTTTTCACCACTCCACAGTGCGTTTGATATGCAGAACCGGCGTCATCTTGGTTTTCGTGGGGTTTCAAGCTGAAATATGCATTTTCAGCGATAATCTTGGTGAGACTTCTGTCCGAAGTATGCTGAAACATCGATATCGCTCTTATCGAGCTAGTTAATGCGAGAAGAACCTTATCCGGTGTTTTCACCACTCCACAGTGCGTTTGATATGCAGAACCGGAGATATCTTGGTTTTCGTGGGGTTTCAAGATGAGATATGCATTTCCTGCGAATATCTTGGTGAGACTTCTGTCCGAAGTATGCTGAATCATCGAGATCGATCTTCTCGAGCTATTTAATGCGAGAAACACGTTCTCTGGTTGTTTTCACCACTCCACAGTGCGTTTGATATGCAGAACAGGCGATATCTTGATTTTCGTGGTGTTTCCAGCTGAAATAAGCATTTTCTACGATAATCCTGGTGAGACTTCTGTCAGAAGTATGCAGAATCTTCGAGAACGCTCTTTTCGAGCTACTTAATGCGCGAAACACGTTTTCTGGTGTTTTCACCACTCCACGGTACGTTTGATGTGCAGAACCGGAGATAACTCGGTTTTCATCGGGTTTCAAGCTGAGATGTGCATTTTCTACGATAATCCTGGTGAGACTTCGTCAGAAGTATGCAGAATCTTCGAGAACGCTCTTTTCGAGCTACTTAATGCGCGAAACACGTTTTCTGGTGTTTTCACCACTCCACGGTACGTTTGATGTGCAGAACCGGAGATAACTCGGTTTTCGTCTCGTTTCAAGCTGTGATATGCATTTTCTACGATAATCTTGGTGAGACTTCTGTCCCAAGTATGCAGAATCATCGAGATCGCGCTTTTCGAGCTATGTAATGCGAGAAACACGTTATGTGGTGTTTTCACCACTCCACAGTGCGTTTGATATGCAGAACCGGCGACATCTTGATTTTCGTGGTGTTTCCAGCTGAGATATGCATTTACTGCGATAATCTTGGTGAGACTTCTGTCCGAAGTATGCTGAAACATCGATATCGCTCTTTTCGAGCTAGTTAATGCGAGAAGAACCTTATCCGGTGTTTTCACCACTCCACAGTGCGTTTGATATGCAGAACCGGCGATATCTTGGTTTTCGTGGGGTTTCAAGCTGAGATATGCATTTGCTGCGATAATCTTGGTGAGACTTCTGTCCGAAGTATGCTGAAACATCGAGATCGCTCTTTTCGAGCTAGTTAATGCGAGAAAAACCTTATCCGGTGTTTTCACCACTCCACAGTGCGTTTGATATGAAAAACCGGCGATATCTTGGTTTTCGTGGGGTTTCAAGCTGAGATATGCATTTCCTTTGATAATCTTGGTGAGACTCCTGTCCGAAATATGCTGAATCATCGAGATCGCACTTTTCGAGCTATTTAATGCGAGAAAAACGTTCTCTGGTTGTTTTCACCACTCCACAGTGCGTTTGATATGCAGAACAGGCGATATCTTGATTTTCGTGGTGTTTCCAGCTGAGATATGCATTTTCTGCGATAATCTTGGTGGGTCTTTTGTCGGAAGTATGCAGAATCAACTAGATCGCTCTTTTCGAGCTACTTAATGCACGAAACACGTTTTCTGGTGTTTTCACCACACCACAGTACGTTTGACATGCAGAACCCGAGATATCTTGGTTTCGGTCGTGTTTCAAGCTGAGATATGCATTTTCTACGATAATCTTGGTGAAACATCTGTCCGAAGTATGCAGAAACATCGAGAGCGCTCTTTTCGAGCTATTTAATGCGAGAAACTCGTTTTCTGGTGTTTTCACCACTCCACGGTACGTTTGATGTGCAGAACCGGAGATAACTCGGTTTTCGTCGGGTTTTAAGCTGAGATATGCATTTTCTACGATAATCTTGGTGAGACTTCTGTCAGAAGTATGCAGGATCTTCGAGAACGCTCTTTTCGAGCTATTTAATGCGAGAAACACGTAATCTGGTGTTTTCACCACTCCACAGTGCGTATGATATGCAGAACCGGCGATATTTTGGTTTTCGTGGGGTTTCAAGGTGAGATATGCATTTTCTGCGATAACCTTGGTGAGACTTCTGTCCGAAGTATGCTGAAACATCGAGATCGCTCTTTTCGTGCTAGTTAATGCGAGAAAAACCTTATCCGGTGTTTTCACCACTCCACAGTGCGTTTGATATGCAGAACCGGCGATATCTTGGTTTTCGTGGGGTTTCAAGCTGAGATATGCATTTTCTGCGATAATCTTGGTGAGACTTCTGTCCGAAGTATGCTGAATCATCGAGATCGCGCTTTTCGAGCTATGTAATGCGAGAAATACGTTATCTGGTGTTTTCACCACTCCACAGTTGGTTTGATATGCAGAACCGGCGATATCTTGATTTTCGTGGTGTTTCCAGCTGAGATATGCATTTTCTACGATAATGTTGGTGAGACTTCTGTCAGAAGTATGCAGAATCTTCGAGATCGCTCTTTTCGAGCTAGTTAATGCACGAAACACGTTTTCTGGTGTTTTCACCACTCCACAGTACGTTTGACATGCAGAACCCGAGATATCTTGGTTTCGTTCGTGTTTCAAGCTGAGATATGCATTTTCTACGATAATCTTGGTGAAACATCTGTCCGAAGTATGCAGAAACATCGAGAGCGCTCTTTTCGAGCTATTTAATGCGAGAAACTCGTTTTCTGGTGTTTTCACCACTCCACGGTACGTTTGATGTGCAGAACCGGAGATAACTCGGTTTTCGTCGGATTTCAAGCTGAGATATGCATTTTCTACGATAATCTTGGTGAGACTTCTGTCAGAAGTATGCAGGATCTTCGAGTACGCTCTTTTCGAGCTATTTAATGCGAGAAACACGTAATCTGGTGTTTTCACCACTGCACAGTGCGTATGATATGCAGAACCGGCGATATTTTGGTTTTCGTGGGATTTCAAGGTGAGATATGCATTTTCTGCGATAACCTTGGTGAGACTTCTGTCCGAAGTATGCTGAAACATCGAGATCGCTCTTTTCGTGCTAGTTAATGCGAGAAAAACCTTATCCGGTGTTTTCACTACTCTACAGTGCGTTTGATATGCAGAACCGGCGATATCTTGGTTTTCGTGGGGTTTCAAGCTGAGATATGCATTTTCTGCGATAATATTGGTGAGACTTCGGTCCGAAGTATGCTGAATCATCGAGATCGCGCTTTTCGAGCTATGTAATGCGAGAAACACGTTATCTGGTGTTTTCACCACTCCACAGTTGGTTTGATATGCAGAACCGGAGATATCTTGGTTTTCGTGGGGTTTCAAGATGAGATATGCATTTCCTGCGAATATCTTGGTGAGACTTCTGTCCGAAGTATGCTGAATCATCGAGATCCCACTTCTCGAGCTATTTAATGCGAGAAACACGTTCTCTGGTTGTTTTCACCACTCCACAGTGCGTTTGATATGCAGAACAGGCGATATCTTGGTTTTCGTGGGGTTTCAAGCTGAGATATGCATTTTCTGCGATAATCTTGGTGAGACTTCTGTCCGAAGTATGCTGAATCATCGAGATCGCTCTTTTCGAGCTAGTTAGTGCGAGAAACACGTTTTCTGGGGTTTTCATCACTCCACAGTTCGTTCGATATGCAGAACAGTAGATATCTTGGTTTTCGTAGGGTTTCAAGCAGGGATATGCATTTTCTGCGATAATCTTGGTGTGACTTCTGTTAGAAGTATGCAGAATCATCGAGATCGCACTTTTCGAGCTATTTAATGCGAGAAACACGTTATCTGGTGTTTTCACCACTCCACAGTTGGTTTGATATGCAGAACCGGCGATATTTTGGTTTTCGTCGGGTTTCAAGCTGAGATATGCATTTTCTACGATAATCTTGGTGAAACATCTGTCCTAAGTATGCAGAAACATCGAGAGCGCTCTTTTCGAGCTACTTAATGCACGAAACACGTTTTCTGGTGTTTTCACCACTCCACGGTACGTTTGATGTGCAGAACCGGAGATAACTCGGTTTTCGTGGTGTTTCCAGCTGAGATATGCATTTTCTGCGATAATCTTGGTGGGTCTTTTGTCAGAAGTATGCAGAATCATCTAGATCGCTCTTTTCGAGCTACTTAATGCACGAAACACGTTTTCTGGTGTTTTCACCACTCCACAGTACGTTTGACATGCAGAACCGGAGATATCTTGGTTTCGGTCGGGTTTCAAGCTGAGATATGCATTTTCTACGATAATCCTGGTGAGACTTCGTCAGAAGTATGCAGAGTCTTCGAGAACGCTCTTTTCGAGCTACTTAATGCGTGAAACAAGTTTTCTGGTGTTTTCACCACTCCACGGTACGTTTGATGTGCAGAACCGGAGATAACTCGGTTTTCGTCGGGTTTCAAGCTGAGATATGCTTTTTCTACGATAATCTTGGTGAGACTTCTGTCAGAAGTATGCAGGATCATCGAGATCGCGCTTTTCGACCTATGTAATGCAAGAAACACGTTATCTGGTGTTTTCACCACTCCACAGTTGGTTTGATATGCAGAACCGGCGATATCTTGATTTTCGTGGTGTTTCCAGCTGAGATATGCATTTTCTACGATAATGTTGGTGAGACATCTGTCAGAAGTATGCAGAATCTTCGAGAACGCTCTTTTCAAGCTACTTAATGCGCGAAACACGTTTTCTGGTGTTTTCACCACTCCACGGTACGTTTGATGTGCAGAACCGGAGATAACTCGGTTTTCGTCGGGTTTCAAGCTGAGATATGCATTTTCTGCGATAATCTTGGTGAGACTTCTGTCCCAAGTATGCAGAATCATCGAGATCGCGCTTTTCGAGCTATGTAATGCGAGAAACACGTTATGTGGTGTTTTCACCACTCCACAGTGCGTTTGATATGCAGAACCGGCGACATCTTGGTTTTCGTGGGGTTTCAAGCTGAGATATGCATTTTCTGCGATAATCTTGGTGAGACTTCTGTCCGAAGTATGCTGAAACATCGATATCGCTCTTATCGAGCTAGTTAATGCGAGAAGAACCTTATCCGGTGTTTTCACCACTCCACAGTGCGTTTGATATGCAGAACCGGCGATATCTTGGTTTTCGTGGGGTTTCAAGCTGAGATATGCATTTTCTGCGATAATCTTGGTGAGACTTCTGTCCGAAGAATGCTGAATCATCGAGATCGCTCTTTTCGAGCTAGTTAGTGCGAGAAACACGTTTTCTGGAGTTTTCACCACTCCACGGTACGTTTGATGTGCAGAACCGGAGATAACTCGGTTTTCGTGGTGTTTCCAGCTGAGATATGCATTTTCTGCGATAATCGTGGTGGGTCTTTTGTCAGAAGTATGCAGAATCATCTAGATCGCTCTTTTCGAGCTACTTAATGCACGAAACACGTTTTCTGGTGTTTTCACCACTCCACAGTACGTTTGACATGCAGAACCGGAGATATCTTGGTTTCGGTCGGGTTTCAAGCTGAGATATGCGTTTTCTACGATAATCCTGGTGAGACTTCGTCAGAAGTATGCAGAATCTTCGAGATCGCTCTTTTCGAGCTATTTAATGCGAGAAACACGTTATCTGGTGTTTTCACAACTCCACAGTTGGTTTGATATGCAGAACCGGCGATATTTTGGTTTTCGTCGGGTTTCAAGCTGAAATATGCATTTTCTACGATAATCTTGGTGAAACATCTGTCCGAAGTATGCAGAAACATCGAGAGCGCTCTTTTCGAGCTACTTAATGCGCGAAACACGTTTTCTGGTGTTTTCACCACTCCACGGTACGTTTGATGTGCAGAACCGGAGATAACTCGGTTTTCGTGGTGTTTCCAGCTGAGATATGCATTTTCTGCGATAATCTTGGTGTTTCTTTTGTCAGAAGTATGCAGAATCATCTAGATCGCTCTTTTCGAGCTACTTAATGCACGAAACACGTTTTCTGGTGTTTTCACCACTCCACAGTACGTTTGACATGCAGAACCGGAGATATCTTGGTTTCGGTCGGGTTTCAAGCTGAGATATGCATTTTCTACGATAATCCTGGTGAGACTTCGTCAGAAGTATGCAGAGTCTTCGAGAACGCTCTTTTCGAGCTACTTAATGCGTGAAACACGTTTTCTGGTGTTTTCACCACTCCACGGTACGTTTGATGTGCAGAACCGGAGATAACTCGGTTTTCGTCGGGTTTCAAGCTGAGATATGCATTTTCTACGATAATCTTGGTGAGACTTCTGTCAGAAGTATGCAGAAACATCGATAGCGCTCATTTCGAGCTATTTAATGCGAGAAACACGTTTTCTGGTGTTTTCACCACTCCACGGTACGTTTGATGTGCAGAACCGGAGATAACTCGGTTTTCGTCGGGTTTCAAGCTGAGATATGCATTTTCTGCGATAATCTTGGTGAGACTTCTGTCCCAAGTATGCAGAATCATCGAGATCGCGCTTTTCGAGCTATGTAATGCGAGAAACACGTTATGTGGTGTTTTCACCACTCCACAGTGCGTTTGATATGCAGAACCGGCGACATCTTGGTTTTCGTGGGGTTTCAAGCTGAGATATGCATTTTCTGCGATAATCTTGGTGAGACTTCTGTCCGAAGTATGCTGAAACATCGATATCGCTCTTATCGAGCTAGTTAATGCGAGAAGAACCTTATCCGGTGTTTTCACCACTCCACAGTGCGTTTGATATGCAGAACCGGCGATATCTTGGTTTTCGTGGGGTTTCAAGCTGAGATATGCATTTTCTGCAATAATCTTGGTGAGACTTCTGTCCGAAGAATGCTGAATCATCGAGATCGCTCTTTTCGAGCTAGTTAGTGCGAGAAACACGTTTTCTGGAGTTTTCACCACTCCACGGTACGTTTGATGTGCAGAACCGGAGATAACTCGGTTTTCGTGGTGTTTCCAGCTGAGATATGCATTTTCTGCGATAATCGTGGTGGGTCTTTTGTCAGAAGTATGCAGAATCATCTAGATCGCTCTTTTCGAGCTACTTAATGCACGAAACACGTTTTCTGGTGTTTTCACCACTCCACAGTACGTTTGACATGCAGAACCGGAGATATCTTGGTTTCGGTCGGGTTTCAAGCTGAGATATGCGTTTTCTACGATAATCCTGGTGAGACTTCGTCAGAAGTATGCAGAATCTTCGAGATCGCTCTTTTCGAGCTATTTAATGCGAGAAACACGTTATCTGGTGTTTTCACAACTCCACAGTTGGTTTGATATGCAGAACCGGCGATATTTTGGTTTTCGTCGGGTTTCAAGCTGAAATATGCATTTTCTACGATAATCTTGGTGAAACATCTGTCCGAAGTATGCAGAAACATCGAGAGCGCTCTTTTCGAGCTACTTAATGCGCGAAACACGTTTTCTGGTGTTTTCACCACTCCACGGTACGTTTGATGTGCAGAACCGGAGATAACTCGGTTTTCGTGGTGTTTCCAGCTGAGATATGCATTTTCTGCGATAATCTTGGTGGGTCTTTTGTCAGAAGTATGCAGAATCATCTAGATCGCTCTTTTCGAGCTACTTAATGCACGAAACACGTTTTCTGGTGTTTTCACCATTCCACAGTACGTTTGACATGCAGAACCGGAGATATCTTGGTTTCGGTCGTGTGTCAAGCTGAGATATGCATTTTCTACGATAATCTTGGTGAAACATCTGTCCGAAGTATGCAGAAACATCGAGAGCGCTCTTTTCGAGCTATTTAATGCGAGAAACTCGTTTTCTGGTGTTTTCACCACTCCACGGTACGTTTGATGTGCAGAACCGGAGATAACTCGGTTTTCGTCGGGTTTCAAGCTGAGATATGCATTTTCTACGATAATCTTGGTGAGACTTCTGTCAGAAGTATGCAGGATCTTCGAGAACGCTCTTTTCGAGCTATTTAATGCGAGAAACACGTAATCTGGTGTTTTCACCACTCCACAGTGCGTATGATATGCAGAACCGGCGATATTTTGGTTTTCGTGGGGTTTCAAGGTGAGATATGCATTTTCTGCGATAATCTTGGTGAGACTTCTGTCCGAAGTATGCTGAATCATCGAGATCGCGCTTTTCCAGCTATGTAATGCGAGAAACACGTTATCTGGTGTTTTCACCACTCCACAGTTGGTTTGATATGCAGAACCGGCGATATCTTGATTTTCGTGGTGTTTCCAGCTGAGATATGCATTTTCTACGATAATGTTGGTGAGACTTCTGTCAGAAGTATGCAGAATCTTCGAGAACGCTCTTTTCGAGCTACTTAATGCGCGAAACACGTTTTCTGGTGTTTTCACCACTCCACGGTACGTTTGATGTGCAGAACCGGAGATAACTCGGTTTTCGTGGTGTTTCCAGCTGAGATACGCATTTTCTGCGATAATCTTGGTGGGTCTTTTGTCAGAAGTATGCAGAATCATCTAGATCGCTCTTTTCGAGCTACTTAATGCACGAAACACGTTTTCTGGTGTTTTCACCATTCCACAGTACGTTTGACATGCAGAACCGGAGATATCTTGGTTTCGGTCGTGTGTCAAGCTGAGATATGCATTTTCTACGATAATCTTGGTGAAACATCTGTCCGAAGTATGCAGAAACATCGAGAGCGCTCTTTTCGAGCTATTTAATGCGAGAAACTCGTTTTCTGGTGTTTTCACCACTCCACGGTGCGTTTGATATGCAGAACCGGAGATATCTTGGTTTCGGTCGGGTTTCAAGCTGAGATATGCATTTTCTACGATAATCTTGGTGAGACTTCTGTCAGAAGTATGCAGGATCTTCGAGAACGCTCTTTTCGAGCTATTTAATGCGAGAAACACGTAATCTGGTGTTTTCACCACTCCACAGTGCGTATGATATGCAGAACCGGCTATATTTTGGTTTTCGTGGTGTTTCCAGCTGAGATATGCATTTTCTACGATAATGTTGGTGAGACTTCTGTCAGAAGTATGCAGAATCTTCGAGATCGCTCTTTTCGAGCTAGTTAATGCGAGAAAAACCTTATCCGGTGTTTTCACCACTCCACAGTGCTTTTGATATGAAAAACCGGCGATATCTTGGTTTTCGTGGGGTTTCAAACTGAGATATGCATTTCCTTTGATAATCTTGGTGAGACTTCTGTCCGAAGTATGCTGAAACATCGATATCGCTCTTTTCGAGCTAGTTAATGCGGGAAGAACCTTATCCGGTGTTTTCACCACTCCACAGTGCGTTTGATATGCAGAACCGGAGATATCTTGGTTGTCGTGGGGTTTCAAGATGAGATATGCATTTCCTGCGAATATCTTGGTGAGACTTCTGTCCGAAGTATGCTGAATCATCGAGATCGCTCTTCTCGAGCTATTTAATGCGAGAAACACGTTCTCTGGTTGTTTTCACCACTCCACAGTGCGTTTGATATGCAGAACAGGCGATATCTTGGTTTTCGGGGGGTTTCAAGCTGAGATATGCATTTTCTGCGATAATCTTGGTGAGACTTCTGTCCGAAGTATGCTGAATCATCGAGATCGCTCTTTTCGAGCTAGTTAGTGCGAGAAACACGTTTTCTGGGGTTTTCACCACTCCACAGTTCGTTGGATATGCAGAACAGTAGATATCTTGGTTTTCGTAGGGTTTCAAGCAGAGATATGCATTTTCTGCGATAATCTTGGTGTGACTTCTGTTAGAAGTATGCAGAATCATCGAGATCGCACTTTTCGAGCTATTTAATGCGAGAAACACGTTATCTGGTGTTTTCACCACTCCACAGTTGGTTTGATATGCAGAACCGGCGATATTTTGGTTTTCGTCGGGTTTCAAGCTGAGATATGCATTTTCTACGATAATCTTGGTGAAACATCTGTCCGAAGTATGCAGAAACATCGAGAGCGCTCTTGCCGAGCTACTTAATGCACGAAACACGTTTTCTGGTGTTTTCACCACTCCACGGTACGTTTGATGTGCAGAACCGGAGATAACTCGGTTTTCGTGGTGTTTCCAGCTGAGATATGCATTTTCTGCGATAATCTTGGTGTTTCTTTTGTCAGAAGTATGCAGAATCATCTAGATCGCTCTTTTCGAGCTACTTAATGCACGAAACACGTTTTCTGGTGTTTTCACCACTCAACAGTACGTTTGACATGCAGAACCGGAGATATCTTGGTTTCGGTCGGGTTTCAAGCTGAGATATGCATTTTCTACGATAATCCTGGTGAGACTTCGTCAGAAGTATGCAGAGTCTTCGAGAACGCTCTTTTCGAGCTACTTAATGCGTGAAACACGTTTTCTGGTGTTTTCACCACTCCACGGTACGTTTGATGTGCAGAACCGGAGATAACTCGGTTTTCGTCGGGTTTCAAGCTGAGATATGCATTTTCTACGATAATCTTGGTGAGACTTCTGTCAGAAGTATGCAGAAACATCGATAGCGCTCATTTCGAGCTATTTAATGCGAGAAACACGTTTTCTGGTGTTTTCACCACTCCACGGTACGTTTGATGTGCAGAACCGGAGATAACTCGGTTTTCGTCGGGTTTCAAGCTGAGATATGCATTTTCTGCGATAATCTTGGTGAGACTTCTGTCCCAAGTATGCAGAATCATCGAGATCGCGCTTTTCGAGCTATGTAATGCGAGAAACACGTTATGTGGTGTTTTCACCACTCCACAGTGCGTTTGATATGCAGAACCGGCGACATCTTGGTTTTCGTGGGGTTTCAAGCTGAGATATGCATTTTCTGCGATAATCTTGGTGAGACTTCTGTCCGAAGTATGCTGAAACATCGATATCGCTCTTATCGAGCTAGTTAATGCGAGAAGAACCTTATCCGGTGTTTTCACCACTCCACAGTGCGTTTGATATGCAGAACCGGCGATATCTTGGTTTTCGTGGGGTTTCAAGCTGAGATATGCATTTTCTGCGATAATCTTGGTGAGACTTCTGTCCGAAGAATGCTGAATCATCGAGATCGCTCTTTTCGAGCTAGTTAGTGCGAGAAACACGTTTTCTGGAGTTTTCACCACTCCACGGTACGTTTGATGTGCAGAACCGGAGATAACTCGGTTTTCGTGGTGTTTCCAGCTGAGATATGCATTTTCTGCGATAATCGTGGTGGGTCTTTTGTCAGAAGTATGCAGAATCATCTAGATCGCTCTTTTCGAGCTACTTAATGCACGAAACACGTTTTCTGGTGTTTTCACCACTCCACAGTACGTTTGACATGCAGAACCGGAGATATCTTGGTTTCGGTCGGGTTTCAAGCTGAGATATGCGTTTTCTACGATAATCCTGGTGAGACTTCGTCAGAAGTATGCAGAATCTTCGAGATCGCTCTTTTCGAGCTATTTAATGCGAGAAACACGTTATCTGGTGTTTTCACAACTCCACAGTTGGTTTGATATGCAGAACCGGCGATATTTTGGTTTTCGTCGGGTTTCAAGCTGAAATATGCATTTTCTACGATAATCTTGGTGAAACATCTGTCCGAAGTATGCAGAAACATCGAGAGCGCTCTTTTCGAGCTACTTAATGCGCGAAACACGTTTTCTGGTGTTTTCACCACTCCACGGTACGTTTGATGTGCAGAACCGGAGATAACTCGGTTTTCGTGGTGTTTCCAGCTGAGATATGCATTTTCTGCGATAATCTTGGTGGGTCTTTTGTCAGAAGTATGCAGAATCATCTAGATCGCTCTTTTCGAGCTACTTAATGCACGAAACACGTTTTCTGGTGTTTTCACCATTCCACAGTACGTTTGACATGCAGAACCGGAGATATCTTGGTTTCGGTCGTGTGTCAAGCTGAGATATGCATTTTCTACGATAATCTTGGTGAAACATCTGTCCGAAGTATGCAGAAACATCGAGAGCGCTCTTTTCGAGCTATTTAATGCGAGAAACTCGTTTTCTGGTGTTTTCACCACTCCACGGTACGTTTGATGTGCAGAACCGGAGATAACTCGGTTTTCGTCGGGTTTCAAGCTGAGATATGCATTTTCTACGATAATCTTGGTGAGACTTCTGTCAGAAGTATGCAGGATCTTCGAGAACGCTCTTTTCGAGCTATTTAATGCGAGAAACACGTAATCTGGTGTTTTCACCACTCCACAGTGCGTATGATATGCAGAACCGGCGATATTTTGGTTTTCGTGGGGTTTCAAGGTGAGATATGCATTTTCTGCGATAATCTTGGTGAGACTTCTGTCCGAAGTATGCTGAATCATCGAGATCGCGCTTTTCCAGCTATGTAATGCGAGAAACACGTTATCTGGTGTTTTCACCACTCCACAGTTGGTTTGATATGCAGAACCGGCGATATCTTGATTTTCGTGGTGTTTCCAGCTGAGATATGCATTTTCTACGATAATGTTGGTGAGACTTCTGTCAGAAGTATGCAGAATCTTCGAGAACGCTCTTTTCGAGCTACTTAATGCGCGAAACACGTTTTCTGGTGTTTTCACCACTCCACGGTACGTTTGATGTGCAGAACCGGAGATAACTCGGTTTTCGTGGTGTTTCCAGCTGAGATACGCATTTTCTGCGATAATCTTGGTGGGTCTTTTGTCAGAAGTATGCAGAATCATCTAGATCGCTCTTTTCGAGCTACTTAATGCACGAAACACGTTTTCTGGTGTTTTCACCATTCCACAGTACGTTTGACATGCAGAACCGGAGATATCTTGGTTTCGGTCGTGTGTCAAGCTGAGATATGCATTTTCTACGATAATCTTGGTGAAACATCTGTCCGAAGTATGCAGAAACATCGAGAGCGCTCTTTTCGAGCTATTTAATGCGAGAAACTCGTTTTCTGGTGTTTTCACCACTCCACGGTGCGTTTGATATGCAGAACCGGAGATATCTTGGTTTCGGTCGGGTTTCAAGCTGAGATATGCATTTTCTACGATAATCTTGGTGAGACTTCTGTCAGAAGTATGCAGGATCTTCGAGAACGCTCTTTTCGAGCTATTTAATGCGAGAAACACGTAATCTGGTGTTTTCACCACTCCACAGTGCGTATGATATGCAGAACCGGCTATATTTTGGTTTTCGTGGTGTTTCCAGCTGAGATATGCATTTTCTACGATAATGTTGGTGAGACTTCTGTCAGAAGTATGCAGAATCTTCGAGATCGCTCTTTTCGAGCTAGTTAATGCGAGAAAAACCTTATCCGGTGTTTTCACCACTCCACAGTGCTTTTGATATGAAAAACCGGCGATATCTTGGTTTTCGTGGGGTTTCAAACTGAGATATGCATTTCCTTTGATAATCTTGGTGAGACTCCTGTCCGAAATATGCTGAATCATCGAGATCGCTCTTTTCGAGCTATTTAATGCGAGAAAAACGTTCTCTGGTTGTTTTCACCACTCCACAGTGCGTTTGATATGCAGAACCGGCGTCATCTTGGTTTTCGTGGGGTTTCAAGCTGAAATATGCATTTTCTGCGATAATCTTGGTGAGACTTCTGTCCGAAGTATGCTGAAACATCGATATCGCTCTTTTCGAGCTAGTTAATGCGGGAAGAACCTTATCCGGTGTTTTCACCACTCCACAGTGCGTTTGATATGCAGAACCGGAGATATCTTGGTTGTCGTGGGGTTTCAAGATGAGATATGCATTTCCTGCGAATATCTTGGTGAGACTTCTGTCCGAAGTATGCTGAATCATCGAGATCGCTCTTCTCGAGCTATTTAATGCGAGAAACACGTTCTCTGGTTGTTTTCACCACTCCACAGTGCGTTTGATATGCAGAACAGGCGATATCTTGGTTTTCGGGGGGTTTCAAGCTGAGATATGCATTTTCTGCGATAATCTTGGTGAGACTTCTGTCCGAAGTATGCTGAATCATCGAGATCGCTCTTTTCGAGCTAGTTAGTGCGAGAAACACGTTTTCTGGGGTTTTCACCACTCCACAGTGCGTTTGATATGCAAAACCGGCGATATATTGGTTTTCGTGGGGTTTCAAGCTGAGATATGCATTTTCTGCGATAATCTTGGTGAGACTTCTGTTAGAAGTATGCAGAATCATCGAGATCGCACTTTTCGAGCTATTTAATGCGAGAAACACGTTATCTGGTGTTTTCACCACTCCACAGTGCGTTTGATATGCAGAACCGGAGATATCTTGGTTTTCGTGGGGTTTCAAGATGAGATATGCATTTCCTGCGAATATCTTGGTGAGACTTCTGTCCGAAGTATGCAGAAACATCGAGAGCGCTCTTGCCGAGCTACTTAATGCACGAAACACGTTTTCTGGTGTTTTCACCACTCCACGGTACGTTTGATGTGCAGAACCGGAGATAACTCGGTTTTCGTGGTGTTTCCAGCTGAGATATGCATTTTCTGCGATAATCTTGGTGTTTCTTTTGTCAGAAGTATGCAGAATCATCTAGATCGCTCTTTTCGAGCTACTTAATGCACGAAACACGTTTTCTGGTGTTTTCACCACTCCACAGTACGTTTGACATGCAGAACCGGAGATATCTTGGTTTCGGTCGGGTTTCAAGCTGAGATATGCATTTTCTACGATAATCCTGGTGAGACTTCGTCAGAAGTATGCAGAGTCTTCGAGAACGCTCTTTTCGAGCTACTTAATGCGTGAAACACGTTTTCTGGTGTTTTCACCACTCCACGGTACGTTTGATGTGCAGAACCGGAGATAACTCGGTTTTCGTCGGGTTTCAAGCTGAGATATGCATTTTCTACGATAATCTTGGTGAGACTTCTGTCAGAAGTATGCAGGATCATCGAGATCGCGCTTTTCGACCTATGTAATGCGAGAAACACGTTATCTGGTATTTCACCACACCACAGTTGGTTTGATATGCAGAACCGGCGATATCTTGATTTTCGTGGTGTTTCCAGCTGAGATATGCATTTTCTACGATAATGTTGGTGAGACTTCTGTCAGAAGTATGCAGAATCTTCGAGATTGCTCTTTTCGAGCTAGTTAATGCGAGAAAAACCTTATCCGGTGTTTTCACCACTCCACAGTGCTTTTGATATGAAAAACCGGCGATATCTTGGTTTTCGTGGGGTTTCAAACTGAGATATGCATTTCCTTTGATAATCTTGGTGAGACTCCTGTCCGAAATATGCTGAATCATCGAGATCGCTCTTTTCGAGCTATTTAATGCGAGAAAAACGTTCTCTGGTTGTTTTCACCACTCCACAGTGCGTTTGATATGCAGAACCGGCGTCATCTTGGTTTTCGTGGGGTTTCAAGCTGAAATATGCATTTTCTGCGATAATCTTGGTGAGACTTCTGTCCGAAGTATGCTGAAACATCGATATCGCTCTTTTCGAGCTAGTTAATGCGGGAAGAACCTTATCCGGTGTTTTCACCACTCCACAGTGCGTTTGATATGCAGAACCGGAGATATCTTGGTTTTCGTGGGGTTTCAAGATGAGATATGCATTTCCTGCGAATATCTTGGTGAGACTTCTGTCCGAAGTATGCTGAATCATCGAGATCGCTCTTCTCGAGCTATTTAATGCGAGAAACACGTTCTCTGGTTGTTTTCACCACTCCACAGTGCGTTTGATATGCAGAACAGGCGATATCTTGGTTTTCGGGGGGTTTCAAGCTGAGATATGCATTTTCTGCGATAATCTTGGTGAGACTTCTGTCCGAAGTATGCTGAATCATCGAGATCGCTCTTTTCGAGCTAGTTAGTGCGAGAAACACGTTTTCTGGGGTTTTCACCACTCCACAGTTCGTTGGATATGCAGAACCGGCGATATCTTGATTTTCGTGGTGTTTCCAGCTGAGGTATGCATTTTCTACGATAATGTTGGTGAGACTTCTGTCAGAAGTATGCAGAATCTTCGAGAACGATCTTTTCGAGCTACTTAATGCGCGAAACACGTTTTCTGGTGTTTTCACCACTCCACAGTACGTTTGACATGCAGAACCGGAGATATCTTGGTTTCGGTCGGGTTCCAAGCTGAGATATGCATTTCCTGCGATAATCTTGGTGTTTCTTTTGTCAGAAGTATGCAGAATCATCTAGATCGCTCTTTTCGAGCTACTTAATGCACGAAACACGTTTTCTGGTGTTTTCACCACTCCACAGTACGTTTGACATGCAGAACCGGAGATATCTTGGTTTCGGTCGGGTTTCAAGCTGAGATATGCATTTTCTACGATAATCCTGGTGAGACTTCGTCAGAAGTATGCAGAGTCTTCGAGAACGCTCTTTTCGAGCTACTTAATGCGTGAAACACGTTTTCTGGTGTTTTCACCACTCCACGGTACGTTTGATGTGCAGAACCGGAGATAACTCGGTTTTCGTCGGGTTTCAAGCTGAGATATGCATTTTCTACGATAATCTTGGTGAGACTTCTGTCCCAAGTATGCAGAATCATCGAGATCGCGCTTTTCGAGCTATGTAATGCAAGAAACACGTTATGTGGTGTTTTCACCACTCCACAGTGCGTTTGATATGCAGAACCGGCGACATCTTGGTTTTCGTGGGGTTTCAAGCTGAGATATGCATTTTCTGCGATAATCTTGGTGAGACTTCTGTCCGAAGTATGCTCAAACATCGATATCGCTCTTTTCGAGCTAGTTAATGCGAGAAGAACCTTATCCGGTGTTTTCACCACTCCACAGTGCGTTTGATATGCAGAACCGGCGATATCTTGGTTTTCGTGGGGTTTCAAGCACAGACATGCATTTTCTGCGATAATCTTGGTGAGACTTCTGTCCGAAGAATGCTGAATCATCGAGATCGCTCTTTTCGAGCTATTTAATGCGAGAAACTCGTTTTCTGGTGTTTTCACCACTCCACGGTGCGTTTAATATGCAGAACCGGAGATATCTTGGTTTCGGTCGTGTTTCATGCTGAGATATGCATTTTCTACGATAATCTTGGTGAAACATCTGTCCGAAGTATGCAGAAACATCGTGAGCGCTCTTTTCGAGCTATTTAATGCGAGAAACTCGTTTTCTGGTGTTTTCACCACTCCACGGTACGTTTGAGGTGCAGAACCGGAGATAACTCGGTTTTCGTCGGGTTTCAAGCTGAGATATGCATTTTCTACGATAATCTTGGTGAGACTTCTGTCAGAAGTATGCAGGATCTTCGAGAACGCTCTTTTCGAGCTATTTAATGCGAGAAACACGTAATCTGGTGTTTTCACCACTCCACAGTGCGTATGATATGCAGAACCGGCGATATTTTGGTTTTCGTGGGGTTTCAAGGTGAGATATGCATTTTCTGCGATAATCTTGGTGAGACTTCTGTCCGAAGTATGCTGAATCATCGAGATCGCGCTTTTCCAGCTATGTAATGCGAGAAACACGTTATCTGGTGTTTTCACCACTCCACAGTTGGTTTGATATGCAGAACCGGCGATATCTTGATTTTCGTGGTGTTTCCAGCTGAGATATGCATTTTCTACGATAATGTTGGTGAGACTTCTGTCAGAAGTATGCAGAATCTTCGAGAACGATCTTTTCGAGCTACTTAATGCGCGAAACACGTTTTCTGGTGTTTTCACCACTCCACAGTACGTTTGACATGCAGAACCGGAGATATCTTGGTTTCGGTCGGGTTCCAAGCTGAGATATGCATTTCCTGCGATAATCTTGGTGTTTCTTTTGTCAGAAGTATGCAGAATCATCTAGATCGCTCTTTTCGAGCTACTTAATGCACGAAACACGTTTTCTGGTGTTTTCACCACTCCACAGTACGTTTGACATGCAGAACCGGAGATATCTTGGTTTCGGTCGGGTTTCAAGCTGAGATATGCATTTTCTACGATAATCCTGGTGAGACTTCGTCAGAAGTATGCAGAGTCTTCGAGAACGCTCTTTTCGAGCTACTTAATGCGTGAAACACGTTTTCTGGTGTTTTCACCACTCCACGGTACGTTTGATGTGCAGAACCGGAGATAACTCGGTTTTCGTCGGGTTTCAAGCTGAGATATGCATTTTCTACGATAATCTTGGTGAGACTTCTGTCAGAAGTATGCAGGATCACCGAGATCGCGCTTTTCGACCTATGTAATGCGAGAAACACGTTATCTGGTATTTCACCACACCACAGTTGGTTTGATATGCAGAACCGGCGATATCTTGATTTTCGCGGTGTTTCCAGCTGAGATATGCATTTTCTACGATAATGTTGGTGAGACTTCTGTCAGAAGTATGCAGAATCTTCGAGAACGCTCTTTTCGAGCTACTTAATGCGCGAAACACGTTTTCTGGTGTTTTCACCACTCCACGGTACGTTTGATGTGCAGAACCGGAGATAACTCGGTTTTCGTCGGGTTTCAAGCTGAGATATGCATTTTCTGCGATAATCTTGGTGAGACTTCTGTCCCAAGTATGCAGAATCATCGAGATCGCGCTTTTCGAGCTATGTAATGCGAGAAACACGTTATGTGGTGTTTTCACCACTCCACAGTGCGTTTGATATGCAGAACCGGCGACATCTTGGTTTTCGTGGGGTTTCAAGCTGAGATATGCATTTTCTGCGATAATCTTGGTGAGACTTCTGTCCGAAGTATGCTGAAACATCGATATCGCTCTTTTCGAGCTAGTTAATGCGGGAAGAACCTTATCCGGTGTTTTCACCACTCCACAGTGCGTTTGATATGCAGAACCGGAGATATCTTGGTTGTCGTGGGGTTTCAAGATGAGATATGCATTTCCTGCGAATATCTTGGTGAGACTTCTGTCCGAAGTATGCTGAATCATCGAGATCGCTCTTCTCGAGCTATTTAATGCGAGAAACACGTTCTCTGGTTGTTTTCACCACTCCACAGTGCGTTTGATATGCAGAACAGGCGATATCTTGGTTTTCGGGGGGTTTCAAGCTGAGATATGCATTTTCTGCGATAATCTTGGTGAGACTTCTGTCCGAAGTATGCTGAATCATCGAGATCGCTCTTTTCGAGCTAGTTAGTGCGAGAAACACGTTTTCTGGGGTTTTCACCACTCCACAGTGCGTTTGATATGCAAAACCGGCGATATATTGGTTTTCGTGGGGTTTCAAGCTGAGATATGCATTTTCTGCGATAATCTTGGTGAGACTTCTGTTAGAAGTATGCAGAATCATCGAGATCGCACTTTTCGAGCTATTTAATGCGAGAAACACGTTATCTGGTGTTTTCACCACTCCACAGTGCGTTTGATATGCAGAACCGGAGATATCTTGGTTTTCGTGGGGTTTCAAGATGAGATATGCATTTCCTGCGAATATCTTGGTGAGACTTCTGTCCGAAGTATGCAGAAACATCGAGAGCGCTCTTGCCGAGCTACTTAATGCACGAAACACGTTTTCTGGTGTTTTCACCACTCCACGGTACGTTTGATGTGCAGAACCGGAGATAACTCGGTTTTCGTGGTGTTTCCAGCTGAGATATGCATTTTCTGCGATAATCTTGGTGTTTCTTTTGTCAGAAGTATGCAGAATCATCTAGATCGCTCTTTTCGAGCTACTTAATGCACGAAACACGTTTTCTGGTGTTTTCACCACTCCACAGTACGTTTGACATGCAGAACCGGAGATATCTTGGTTTCGGTCGGGTTTCAAGCTGAGATATGCATTTTCTACGATAATCCTGGTGAGACTTCGTCAGAAGTATGCAGAGTCTTCGAGAACGCTCTTTTCGAGCTACTTAATGCGTGAAACACGTTTTCTGGTGTTTTCACCACTCCACGGTACGTTTGATGTGCAGAACCGGAGATAACTCGGTTTTCGTCGGGTTTCAAGCTGAGATATGCATTTTCTACGATAATCTTGGTGAGACTTCTGTCAGAAGTATGCAGGATCATCGAGATCGCGCTTTTCGACCTATGTAATGCGAGAAACACGTTATCTGGTATTTCACCACACCACAGTTGGTTTGATATGCAGAACCGGCGATATCTTGATTTTCGTGGTGTTTCCAGCTGAGATATGCATTTTCTACGATAATGTTGGTGAGACTTCTGTCAGAAGTATGCAGAATCTTCGAGATTGCTCTTTTCGAGCTAGTTAATGCGAGAAAAACCTTATCCGGTGTTTTCACCACTCCACAGTGCTTTTGATATGAAAAACCGGCGATATCTTGGTTTTCGTGGGGTTTCAAACTGAGATATGCATTTCCTTTGATAATCTTGGTGAGACTCCTGTCCGAAATATGCTGAATCATCGAGATCGCTCTTTTCGAGCTATTTAATGCGAGAAAAACGTTCTCTGGTTGTTTTCACCACTCCACAGTGCGTTTGATATGCAGAACCGGCGTCATCTTGGTTTTCGTGGGGTTTCAAGCTGAAATATGCATTTTCTGCGATAATCTTGGTGAGACTTCTGTCCGAAGTATGCTGAAACATCGATATCGCTCTTTTCGAGCTAGTTAATGCGGGAAGAACCTTATCCGGTGTTTTCACCACTCCACAGTGCGTTTGATATGCAGAACCGGAGATATCTTGGTTTTCGTGGGGTTTCAAGATGAGATATGCATTTCCTGCGAATATCTTGGTGAGACTTCTGTCCGAAGTATGCTGAATCATCGAGATCGCTCTTCTCGAGCTATTTAATGCGAGAAACACGTTCTCTGGTTGTTTTCACCACTCCACAGTGCGTTTGATATGCAGAACAGGCGATATCTTGGTTTTCGGGGGGTTTCAAGCTGAGATATGCATTTTCTGCGATAATCTTGGTGAGACTTCTGTCCGAAGTATGCTGAATCATCGAGATCGCTCTTTTCGAGCTAGTTAGTGCGAGAAACACGTTTTCTGGGGTTTTCACCACTCCACAGTTCGTTGGATATGCAGAACCGGCGATATCTTGATTTTCGTGGTGTTTCCAGCTGAGATATGCATTTTCTACGATAATGTTGGTGAGACTTCTGTCAGAAGTATGCAGAATCTTCGAGAACGATCTTTTCGAGCTACTTAATGCGCGAAACACGTTTTCTGGTGTTTTCACCACTCCACAGTACGTTTGACATGCAGAACCGGAGATATCTTGGTTTCGGTCGGGTTCCAAGCTGAGATATGCATTTCCTGCGATAATCTTGGTGTTTCTTTTGTCAGAAGTATGCAGAATCATCTAGATCGCTCTTTTCGAGCTACTTAATGCACGAAACACGTTTTCTGGTGTTTTCACCACTCCACAGTACGTTTGACATGCAGAACCGGAGATATCTTGGTTTCGGTCGGGTTTCAAGCTGAGATATGCATTTTCTACGATAATCCTGGTGAGACTTCGTCAGAAGTATGCAGAGTCTTCGAGAACGCTCTTTTCGAGCTACTTAATGCGTGAAACACGTTTTCTGGTGTTTTCACCACTCCACGGTACGTTTGATGTGCAGAACCGGAGATAACTCGGTTTTCGTCGGGTTTCAAGCTGAGATATGCATTTTCTACGATAATCTTGGTGAGACTTCTGTCAGAAGTATGCAGGATCTTCGAGAACGCTCTTTTCGAGCTATTTAATGCGAGAAACACGTAATCTGGTGTTTTCACCACTCCACAGTGCGTATGATATGCAGAACCGGCGATATTTTGGTTTTCGTGGGGTTTCAAGGTGAGATATGCATTTTCTGCGATAATCTTGGTGAGACTTCTGTCCGAAGTATGCTGAATCATCGAGATCGCGCTTTTCCAGCTATGTAATGCGAGAAACACGTTATCTGGTGTTTTCACCACTCCACAGTTGGTTTGATATGCAGAACCGGCGATATCTTGATTTTCGTGGTGTTTCCAGCTGAGATATGCATTTTCTACGATAATGTTGGTGAGACTTCTGTCAGAAGTATGCAGAATCTTCGAGAACGATCTTTTCGAGCTACTTAATGCGCGAAACACGTTTTCTGGTGTTTTCACCACTCCACAGTACGTTTGACATGCAGAACCGGAGATATCTTGGTTTCGGTCGGGTTCCAAGCTGAGATATGCATTTCCTGCGATAATCTTGGTGTTTCTTTTGTCAGAAGTATGCAGAATCATCTAGATCGCTCTTTTCGAGCTACTTAATGCACGAAACACGTTTTCTGGTGTTTTCACCACTCCACAGTACGTTTGACATGCAGAACCGGAGATATCTTGGTTTCGGTCGGGTTTCAAGCTGAGATATGCATTTTCTACGATAATCCTGGTGAGACTTCGTCAGAAGTATGCAGAGTCTTCGAGAACGCTCTTTTCGAGCTACTTAATGCGTGAAACACGTTTTCTGGTGTTTTCACCACTCCACGGTACGTTTGATGTGCAGAACCGGAGATAACTCGGTTTTCGTCGGGTTTCAAGCTGAGATATGCATTTTCTACGATAATCTTGGTGAGACTTCTGTCAGAAGTATGCAGGATCACCGAGATCGCGCTTTTCGACCTATGTAATGCGAGAAACACGTTATCTGGTATTTCACCACACCACAGTTGGTTTGATATGCAGAACCGGCGATATCTTGATTTTCGCGGTGTTTCCAGCTGAGATATGCATTTTCTACGATAATGTTGGTGAGACTTCTGTCAGAAGTATGCAGAATCTTCGAGAACGCTCTTTTCGAGCTACTTAATGCGCGAAACACGTTTTCTGGTGTTTTCACCACTCCACGGTACGTTTGATGTGCAGAACCGGAGATAACTCGGTTTTCGTCGGGTTTCAAGCTGAGATATGCATTTTCTGCGATAATCTTGGTGAGACTTCTGTCCCAAGTATGCAGAATCATCGAGATCGCGCTTTTCGAGCTATGTAATGCGAGAAACACGTTATGTGGTGTTTTCACCACTCCACAGTGCGTTTGATATGCAGAACCGGCGACATCTTGGTTTTCGTGGGGTTTCAAGCTGAGATATGCATTTTCTGCGATAATCTTGGTGAGACTTCTGTCCGAAGTATGCTGAAACATCGATATCGCTCTTTTCGAGCTAGTTAATGCGAGAAGAACCTTATCCGGTGTTTTCACCACTCCACAGTGCGTTTGATATGCAGAACCGGCGATATCTTGGTTTTCGTGGGGTTTCAAGCACAGATATGCATTTTCTGCGATAATCTTGGTGAGACTTCTGTCCGAAGAATGCTGAATCATCGAGATCGCTCTTTTCGAGCTAGTTAGTGCGAGAAACACGTTTTCTGGGGTTTTCACCATTCCACAGTACGTTTGACATGCAGAACCGGAGATATCTTGGTTTCGGTCGTGTGTCAAGCTGAGATATTCATTTTCTACGATAATCTTGGTGAAACATCTCTCCGAAGTATGCAGAAACATCGAGAGCGCTCTTTTCGAGCTATTTAATGCGAGAAACTCGTTTTCTGGTGTTTTCACCACTCCACGGTGCGTTTGATATGCAGAACCGGAGATATCTTGGTTTCGGTCGTGTTTCAAGCTGAGATATGCATTTTCTACGATAATCTTGGTGAAACATCTGTCCGAAGTATGCAGAAACATCGAGAGCGCTCTTTTCGAGCTATTTAATGCGAGAAACTCGTTTTCTGGTGTTTTCACCACTCCACGGTACGTTTGAGGTGCAGAACCGGAGATAACTCGGTTTTCGTCGGGTTTCAAGCTGAGATATGCATTTTCTACGATAATCTTGGTGAGACTTCTGTCAGAAGTATGCAGGATCTTCGAGAACGCTCTTTTCGAGCTATTTAATGCGAGAAACACGTAATCTGGTGTTTTCACCACTCCACAGTGCGTATGATATGCAGAACCTGCGATATTTTGGTTTTCGTGGGATTTCAAGGTGAGATATGCATTTTCTGCGATAATCTTGGTGAGACTTCTGTCCGAAGTATGCAGAATCATCTAGATCGCTCTTTTCGAGCTACTTAATGCCCGAAACACGTTTTCTGGTGTTTTCACCATTCCACGGTACGTTTGACATGCAGAACCGGTGATATCTTGGTTTCGGTCGTGTGTCAAGCTGAGATATGCATTTTCTACGATAATCTTGGTGAGACTTCTGTCAGAAGTATGCAGGATCTTCGAGAACGCTCTTTTCGAGCTATTTAATGCGAGAAACACGTAATCTGGTGTTTTCACCACTCCACAGTGCGTATGATATGCAGAACCGGCGATATTTTGGTTTTCGTGGGGTTTCAAGGTGAGATATGCATTTTCTGCGATAATCTTGGTGAGACTTCTGTCCGAGGTATGCTGAATCATCGAGATCGCGCTTTTCCAGCTATGTAATGCGAGAAACACGTTATCTGGTGTTTTCACCACTCCACAGTTGGTTTGATATGCAGAACCGGCGATATCTTGATTTTCGTGGTGTTTCCAGCTGAGATATGCATTTTCTACGATAATGTTCGTGAGACTTCTGTCAGAAGTATGCAGAATCTTCGAGAACGATCTTTTCGAGCTACTTAATGCGCGAAACACGTTTTCTGGTGTTTTCACCACTCCACGGTACGTTTGATGTGCAGAACCGGAGATAACTCGGTTTTCGTGGTGTTTCCAGCTGAGATATGCATTTTCTGCGATAATCTTGGTGGGTCTTTTGTCAGAAGTATGCAGAATCATCTAGATCGCTCTTTTCGAGCTACTTAATGCACGAAACACGTTTTCTGGTGTTTTCACCATTCCACAGTACGTTTGACATGCAGAACCGGAGATATCTTGGTTTCGGTCGTGTGTCAAGCTGAGATATGCATTTTCTACGATAATCTTGGTGAAACATCTGTCCGAAGTATGCAGAAACATCGAGAGCGCTCATTTCGACATATTTAATGCGAGAAACTCGTTTTCTGGTGTTTTCACCACTCCACGGTACGTTTGATGTGCAGAACCGGAGGTTACTCGGTTTTCGTGGTGCTTCCAGCTGAGATATGCATTTTCTGCGATAATCTTGGTGGGTCTTTTGTCAGAAGTATGCAGAATCATCTAGATCGCTCTTTTCGAGCTACTTAATGCACGAAACACGTATTCTGGTGTTTTCACCACTCCACAGTACGTTTGACATGCAGAACCGGAGATATCTTGGTTTCGGTCGGGTTTCAAGCTGAGATATGCATTTTCTACGATAATCCTGGTGAGACTTCTGTCAGAAGTATGCAGAATCTTCGAGAACGCTCTTTTCGAGCTATTTAATGCGAGAAACACGTTATCTGGTGTTTTCACCACTCCACAGTGCGTATGATATGCAGAACCGGCGATATCTTGGTTTTCGTGGGGTTTCAAGCTGAGATATGCATTTTCTGCGATAATCTTGGTGAGACTTCTGTCCGAAGTATGCTGAAACATCGAGATCGCTCTTTTCGAGCTAGTTAATGCGAGAAAAACCTTATCCGGTGTTTTCACCACTCCACAGTGCGTTTGATATGCAAAACCGGCGATATATTGGTTTTCGTGGGGTTTCAAGCTGAGATATGCATTTTCTGCGATAATCTTGGTGAGACTTCTGTTAGAAGTATGCAGAATCATCGAGATCGCACTTTTCGAGCTATTTAATGCGAGAAACACGTTATCTGGTGTTTTCACCACTCCACAGTGCGTTTGATATGCAGAACCGGAGATATCTTGGTTTTCGTGGGGTTTCAAGATGAGATATGCATTTCCTGCGAATATCTTGGTGAGACTTCTGTCCGAAGTATGCTGAATCATCGAGATCGCTCTTCTCGAGCTATTTAATGCGAGAAACACGTTCTCTGGTTGTTTTCACCACTCCACAGTGCGTTTGATATGCAGAACAGGCGATATCTTGGTTTTCGGGGGGTTTCAAGCTGAGATATGCATTTTCTGCGATAATCTTGGTGAGACTTCTGTCCGAAGTATGCTGAATCATCGAGATCGCTCTTTTCGAGCTAGTTAGTGCGAGAAACACGTTTTCTGGGGTTTTCACCACTCCACAGTTCGTTGGATATGCAGAACCGGCGATATCTTGATTTTCGTGGTGTTTCCAGCTGAGATATGCATTTTCTACGATAATGTTGGTGAGACTTCTGTCAGAAGTATGCAGAATCTTCGAGAACGATCTTTTCGAGCTACTTAATGCGCGAAACACGTTTTCTGGTGTTTTCACCACTCCACAGTACGTTTGACATGCAGAACCGGAGATATCTTGGTTTCGGTCGGGTTCCAAGCTGAGATATGCATTTCCTGCGATAATCTTGGTGTTTCTTTTGTCAGAAGTATGCAGAATCATCTAGATCGCTCTTTTCGAGCTACTTAATGCACGAAACACGTTTTCTGGTGTTTTCACCACTCCACAGTACGTTTGACATGCAGAACCGGAGATATCTTGGTTTCGGTCGGGTTTCAAGCTGAGATATGCATTTTCTACGATAATCCTGGTGAGACTTCGTCAGAAGTATGCAGAGTCTTCGAGAACGCTCTTTTCGAGCTACTTAATGCGTGAAACACGTTTTCTGGTGTTTTCACCACTCCACGGTACGTTTGATGTGCAGAACCGGAGATAACTCGGTTTTCGTCGGGTTTCAAGCTGAGATATGCATTTTCTACGATAATCTTGGTGAGACTTCTGTCCCAAGTATGCAGAATCATCGAGATCGCGCTTTTCGAGCTATGTAATGCAAGAAACACGTTATGTGGTGTTTTCACCACTCCACAGTGCGTTTGATATGCAGAACCGGCGACATCTTGGTTTTCGTGGGGTTTCAAGCTGAGATATGCATTTTCTGCGATAATCTTGGTGAGACTTCTGTCCGAAGTATGCTGAAACATCGATATCGCTCTTTTCGAGCTAGTTAATGCGAGAAGAACCTTATCCGGTGTTTTCACCACTCCACAGTGCGTTTGATATGCAGAACCGGCGATATCTTGGTTTTCGTGGGGTTTCAAGCACAGACATGCATTTTCTGCGATAATCTTGGTGAGACTTCTGTCCGAAGAATGCTGAATCATCGAGATCGCTCTTTTCGAGCTATTTAATGCGAGAAACTCGTTTTCTGGTGTTTTCACCACTCCACGGTGCGTTTAATATGCAGAACCGGAGATATCTTGGTTTCGGTCGTGTTTCATGCTGAGATATGCATTTTCTACGATAATCTTGGTGAAACATCTGTCCGAAGTATGCAGAAACATCGTGAGCGCTCTTTCCGAGCTATTTAATGCGAGAAACTCGTTTTCTGGTGTTTTCACCACTCCACGGTACGTTTGAGGTGCAGAACCGGAGATAACTCGGTTTTCGTCGGGTTTCAAGCTGAGATATGCATTTTCTACGATAATCTTGGTGAGACTTCTGTCAGAAGTATGCAGGATCTTCGAGAACGCTCTTTTCGAGCTATTTAATGCGAGAAACACGTAATCTGGTGTTTTCACCACTCCACAGTGCGTATGATATGCAGAACCGGCGATATTTTGGTTTTCGTGGGGTTTCAAGGTGAGATATGCATTTTCTGCGATAATCTTGGTGAGACTTCTGTCCGAAGTATGCTGAATCATCGAGATCGCGCTTTTCCAGCTATGTAATGCGAGAAACACGTTATCTGGTGTTTTCACCACTCCACAGTTGGTTTGATATGCAGAACCGGCGATATCTTGATTTTCGTGGTGTTTCCAGCTGAGATATGCATTTTCTACGATAATGTTGGTGAGACTTCTGTCAGAAGTATGCAGAATCTTCGAGAACGATCTTTTCGAGCTACTTAATGCGCGAAACACGTTTTCTGGTGTTTTCACCACTCCACAGTACGTTTGACATGCAGAACCGGAGATATCTTGGTTTCGGTCGGGTTCCAAGCTGAGATATGCATTTCCTGCGATAATCTTGGTGTTTCTTTTGTCAGAAGTATGCAGAATCATCTAGATCGCTCTTTTCGAGCTACTTAATGCACGAAACACGTTTTCTGGTGTTTTCACCACTCCACAGTACGTTTGACATGCAGAACCGGAGATATCTTGGTTTCGGTCGGGTTTCAAGCTGAGATATGCATTTTCTACGATAATCCTGGTGAGACTTCGTCAGAAGTATGCAGAGTCTTCGAGAACGCTCTTTTCGAGCTACTTAATGCGTGAAACACGTTTTCTGGTGTTTTCACCACTCCACGGTACGTTTGATGTGCAGAACCGGAGATAACTCGGTTTTCGTCGGGTTTCAAGCTGAGATATGCATTTTCTACGATAATCTTGGTGAGACTTCTGTCAGAAGTATGCAGGATCACCGAGATCGCGCTTTTCGACCTATGTAATGCGAGAAACACGTTATCTGGTATTTCACCACACCACAGTTGGTTTGATATGCAGAACCGGCGATATCTTGATTTTCGCGGTGTTTCCAGCTGAGATATGCATTTTCTACGATAATGTTGGTGAGACTTCTGTCAGAAGTATGCAGAATCTTCGAGAACGCTCTTTTCGAGCTACTTAATGCGCGAAACACGTTTTCTGGTGTTTTCACCACTCCACGGTACGTTTGATGTGCAGAACCGGAGATAACTCGGTTTTCGTCGGGTTTCAAGCTGAGATATGCATTTTCTGCGATAATCTTGGTGAGACTTCTGTCCCAAGTATGCAGAATCATCGAGATCGCGCTTTTCGAGCTATGTAATGCGAGAAACACGTTATGTGGTGTTTTCACCACTCCACAGTGCGTTTGATATGCAGAACCGGCGACATCTTGGTTTTCGTGGGGTTTCAAGCTGAGATATGCATTTTCTGCGATAATCTTGGTGAGACTTCTGTCCGAAGTATGCTGAAACATCGATATCGCTCTTTTCGAGCTAGTTAATGCGAGAAGAACCTTATCCGGTGTTTTCACCACTCCACAGTGCGTTTGATATGCAGAACCGGCGATATCTTGGTTTTCGTGGGGTTTCAAGCACAGATATGCATTTTCTGCGATAATCTTGGTGAGACTTCTGTCCGAAGAATGCTGAATCATCGAGATCGCTCTTTTCGAGCTAGTTAGTGCGAGAAACACGTTTTCTGGGGTTTTCACCATTCCACAGTACGTTTGACATGCAGAACCGGAGATATCTTGGTTTCGGTCGTGTGTCAAGCTGAGATATGCATTTTCTACGATAATCTTGGTGAAACATCTCTCCGAAGTATGCAGAAACATCGAGAGCGCTCTTTTCGAGCTATTTAATGCGAGAAACTCGTTTTCTGGTGTTTTCACCACTCCACGGTGCGTTTGATATGCAGAACCGGAGATATCTTGGTTTCGGTCGTGTTTCAAGCTGAGATATGCATTTTCTACGATAATCTTGGTGAAACATCTGTCCGAAGTATGCAGAAACATCGAGAGCGCTCTTTTCGAGCTATTTAATGCGAGAAACTCGTTTTCTGGTGTTTTCACCACTCCACGGTACGTTTGAGGTGCAGAACCGGAGATAACTCGGTTTTCGTCGGGTTTCAAGCTGAGATATGCATTTTCTACGATAATCTTGGTGAGACTTCTGTCAGAAGTATGCAGGATCTTCGAGAACGCTCTTTTCGAGCTATTTAATGCGAGAAACACGTAATCTGGTGTTTTCACCACTCCACAGTGCGTATGATATGCAGAACCTGCGATATTTTGGTTTTCGTGGGATTTCAAGGTGAGATATGCATTTTCTGCGATAATCTTGGTGAGACTTCTGTCCGAAGTATGCAGAATCATCTAGATCGCTCTTTTCGAGCTACTTAATGCCCGAAACACGTTTTCTGGTGTTTTCACCATTCCACGGTACGTTTGACATGCAGAACCGGTGATATCTTGGTTTCGGTCGTGTGTCAAGCTGAGATATGCATTTTCTACGATAATCTTGGTGAGACTTCTGTCAGAAGTATGCAGGATCTTCGAGAACGCTCTTTTCGAGCTATTTAATGCGAGAAACACGTAATCTGGTGTTTTCACCACTCCACAGTGCGTATGATATGCAGAACCGGCGATATTTTGGTTTTCGTGGGGTTTCAAGGTGAGATATGCATTTTCTGCGATAATCTTGGTGAGACTTCTGTCCGAGGTATGCTGAATCATCGAGATCGCGCTTTTCCAGCTATGTAATGCGAGAAACACGTTATCTGGTGTTTTCACCACTCCACAGTTGGTTTGATATGCAGAACCGGCGATATCTTGATTTTCGTGGTGTTTCCAGCTGAGATATGCATTTTCTACGATAATGTTCGTGAGACTTCTGTCAGAAGTATGCAGAATCTTCGAGAACGATCTTTTCGAGCTACTTAATGCGCGAAACACGTTTTCTGGTGTTTTCACCACTCCACGGTACGTTTGATGTGCAGAACCGGAGATAACTCGGTTTTCGTGGTGTTTCCAGCTGAGATATGCATTTTCTGCGATAATCTTGGTGGGTCTTTTGTCAGAAGTATGCAGAATCATCTAGATCGCTCTTTTCGAGCTACTTAATGCACGAAACACGTTTTCTGGTGTTTTCACCATTCCACAGTACGTTTGACATGCAGAACCGGAGATATCTTGGTTTCGGTCGTGTGTCAAGCTGAGATATGCATTTTCTACGATAATCTTGGTGAAACATCTGTCCGAAGTATGCAGAAACATCGAGAGCGCTCATTTCGACATATTTAATGCGAGAAACTCGTTTTCTGGTGTTTTCACCACTCCACGGTACGTTTGATGTGCAGAACCGGAGGTTACTCGGTTTTCGTGGTGCTTCCAGCTGAGATATGCATTTTCTGCGATAATCTTGGTGGGTCTTTTGTCAGAAGTATGCAGAATCATCTAGATCGCTCTTTTCGAGCTACTTAATGCACGAAACACGTATTCTGGTGTTTTCACCACTCCACAGTACGTTTGACATGCAGAACCGGAGATATCTTGGTTTCGGTCGGGTTTCAAGCTGAGATATGCATTTTCTACGATAATCCTGGTGAGACTTCTGTCAGAAGTATGCAGAATCTTCGAGAACGCTCTTTTCGAGCTATTTAATGCGAGAAACACGTTATCTGGTGTTTTCACCACTCCACAGTGCGTATGATATGCAGAACCGGCGATATCTTGGTTTTCGTGGGGTTTCAAGCTGAGATATGCATTTTCTGCGATAATCTTGGTGAGACTTCTGTCCGAAGTATGCTGAAACATCGAGATCGCTCTTTTCGAGCTAGTTAATGCGAGAAAAACCTTATCCGGTGTTTTCACCACTCCACAGTGCGTTTGATATGCAAAACCGGCGATATATTGGTTTTCGTGGGGTTTCAAGCTGAGATATGCATTTTCTGCGATAATCTTGGTGAGACTTCTGTTAGAAGTATGCAGAATCATCGAGATCGCACTTTTCGAGCTATTTAATGCGAGAAACACGTTATCTGGTGTTTTCACCACTCCACAGTTGGTTTGATATGCAGAACCGGCGATATTTTGGTTTTCGTCGGGTTTCAAGCTGAGATATGCATTTTCTACGATAATCTTGGTGAAACATTTGTCCGAAGTATGCAGAAACATCGAGAGAGCTCGTTTCGAGCTATTTAATGCGAGAAACTCGTTTTCTCGGGTTTTCACTACTCCACAGTTCGTTGGATATGCAGAACCGGAGATATCTTGGTTTCGGTCGGGTTTCAAGCTGAGATATGCATTTTCTACGATAATCCTGGTGAGACTTCTGTCAGAAGTATGCAGAATCTTCGAGAACGCTCTTTTCGAGCTACTTAATGCGCGAAATACGTTTTCTGGTGTTTTCACCACTCCACGGTACGTTTGATGTGCAGATCCGGAGATAACTCGGTTTTCGTCGGGTTTCAAGCTGAGCTATGCATTTTCTACGATAACCTTGGTGAGACTTCTGTCAGAAGTATGCAGGATCTTCGAGAACGCTCTTTTCGAGCTATTTAATGCGAGAAACACGTTATCTGGTGTTTTCACCACCCCACAGTGCGTATGATATGCAGAACCGGCGATATCTTGGTTTTCGTGGGGCTTCAAGCTGAGATATGCATTTTCTGCGATAATCTTGGTGAGACTTCTGTCCGAAGTATGCTGAAACATCGAGATCGCTCTTTTCGAGCTAGTTAATGCGAGAAAAACCTTATCCGGTGTTTTCACCACTCCACAGTGCGTTTGATATGCAAAACCGGCGATATCTTGGTTTTCGTGGGGTTTCAAGCTGAGATATGCATGTTCTGCGATTATCTTGGTGAGACTTCTGTTAGAAGTATGCAGAATCATCGAGATCGCACTTTTCGAGCTATTTAATGCGAGAAACACGTTATCTGGTGTTTTCACCACTCCACAGTTGGTTTGATATGCAGAACCGGCGATATCTTGGTTTTCGTGCGGCTTCAAGCTGAGATATGCATTTTCTGCGATAATCTTGGTGAGACTTCTGTCCGAAGTATGCTGAAACATCGAGATCGCTCTTTTCGAGCTAGTTAATGCGAGAAAAACCTTATCCGGTGTTTTCACCACTCCACAGTGCGTTTGATATGCAAAACCGGCGATATCTTGGTTTTCGTGGGGTTTCAAGCTGAGATATGCATTTTCTGCGATAATCTTGGTGAGACTTCTGTTAGAAGTATGCAGAATCATCGAGATCGCACTTTTCGAGCTATTTAATGCGAGAAACACGTTATCTGGTGTTTTCACCACTCCACAGTTGGTTTGATATGCAGAACCGGCGATATTTTGGTTTTCGTCGGGGTTCAAGCTGAGATATGCATTTTCTACGATAATCTTGGTGAAACATCTGTCCGAAGTATGCAGAAACATCGAGTGCGCTCGTTTCGAGCTATTTAATGCGAGAAACTCGTTTTCTCGGGTTTTCACTACTCCACAGTTCGTTGGATATGCAGAACCGGAGATATCTTGGTTTCGGTCGGGTTTCAAGCTGAGATATGCATTTTCTACGATAATCCTGGTGAGACTTCTGTCAGAAGTTTGCAGAATCTTCGAGAACGCTCTTTTCGAGCTACTTAATGCGCGAAATACGTTTTCTGGTGTTTTCACCACTCCACGGTACGTTTGATGTGCAGAACCGGAGATAACTCGGTTTTCGTCGGGTTTCAAGCTGAGCTATGCATTTTCTACGATAACCTTGGTGAGACTTCTGTCAGAAGTATGCAGGATCTTCGAGAACGCTCTTTTCGAGCTATTTAATGCGAGAAACACGTTATCTGGTATTTTCACCACTCCACAGTGCGTATGATATGCAGAACCGGCGATATCTTGGTTTTCGTGGGGCTTCAAGCTGAGATATGCATTTTCTGCGATAATCTTGGTGAGACTTCTGTCCGAAGTATGCTGAAACATCGAGATCGCTCTTTTCGAGCTAGTTAATGCGAGAAAAACCTTATCCGGTGTTTTCACCACTCCACAGTGCGTTTGATATGCAAAACCGGCGATATCTTGGTTTTCGTGGGGTTT
Source organism: Anthophora plumipes (assembly GCA_951804975.1). Lineage (NCBI taxonomy): Eukaryota > Metazoa > Arthropoda > Insecta > Hymenoptera > Apidae > Anthophora > Anthophora plumipes. The sequence goes on from CATORF010000448.1 coordinate 1,805,703, forward strand.
CAAGGTGAGATATGCATGTGCTGCGATTATCTTGGTGAGACTTCTGTTAGAAGTATGCAGAGTCATCGAGATCGCACTTTTCGAGCTATTTAATGCGAGAAACACGTTATCTGGTGTTTTCACCACTCCACAGTTGGTTTGATATGCAGAACCGGCGATATTTTGGTTTTCGTCGGGTTTCAAGCTGAGATATGCATTTTCTACGATAAACTTGGTGAATCATCTGTCCGAAGTATGCAGAAACATCGAGAGCGCTCTTTTCGAGCTATTTAATGCGAGAAACTCGATTTCTGGGGTTTTCACCACTCCACAGTTCGATGGATATGCAGAACAGGAGATATCCTGGTTTTCGTGGGGTTTCAAGCTGAGATATGCATTTCCTGCGATAATCTTGGTGAGACTCCTGTCCGAAATATGCTGACACATCGAGATCGCTCTTTTCGTGCTAGTTAATGCGAGAAAAACCTTCTCCGGTGTTTTCACCACTCCACAGTGCGTTTGATATGCGGAACCGGCGATATCTTGGTTTTCGTGGGGTTTCAAGGTGAGATATGCATGTGCTGCGATTATCTTGGTGAGACTTCTGTTAGAAGTATGCAGAGTCATCGAGATCGCACTTTTCGAGCTATTTAATGCGAGAAACACGTTATCTGGTGTTTTCACCACTCCACAGTTGGTTTGATATGCAGAACCGGCGATATTTTGGTTTTCGTCGGGGTTCAAGCTGAGATATGCATTTTCTACGATAATCTTGGTGAAACATCTGTCCGAAGTATGCAGAAACATCGAGTGCGCTCGTTTCGAGCTATTTAATGCGAGAAACTCGTTTTCTCGGGTTTTCACTACTCCACAGTTCGTTGGATATGCAGAACCGGAGATATCTTGGTTTCGGTCGGGTTTCAAGCTGAGATATGCATTTTCTACGATAATCCTGGTGAGACTTCTGTCAGAAGTTTGCAGAATCTTCGAGAACGCTCTTTTCGAGCTACTTAATGCGCGAAATACGTTTTCTGGTGTTTTCACCACTCCACGGTACGTTTGATGTGCAGAACCGGAGATAACTCGGTTTTCGTCGGGTTTCAAGCTGAGCTATGCATTTTCTACGATAACCTTGGTGAGACTTCTGTCAGAAGTATGCAGGATCTTCGAGAACGCTCTTTTCGAGCTATTTAATGCGAGAAACACGTTATCTGGTATTTTCACCACTCCACAGTGCGTATGATATGCAGAACCGGCGATATCTTGGTTTTCGTGGGGCTTCAAGCTGAGATATGCATTTTCTGCGATAATCTTGGTGAGACTTCTGTCCGAAGTATGCTGAAACATCGAGATCGCTCTTTTCGAGCTAGTTAATGCGAGAAAAACCTTATCCGGTGTTTTCACCACTCCACAGTGCGTTTGATATGCAAAACCGGCGATATCTTGGTTTTCGTGGGGTTTCAAGGTGAGATATGCATGTGCTGCGATTATCTTGGTGACACTTCTGTTAGAAGTATGCAGAGTCATCGAGATCGCACTTTTCGAGCTATTTAATGCGAGAAACACGTTATCTGGTGTTTTCACCACTCCACAGTTGGTTTGATATGCAGAACCGGCGATATTTTGGTTTTCGTCGGGTTTCAAGCTGAGATATGCATTTTCTACGATAAACTTGGTGAATCATCTGTCCGAAGTATGCAGAAACATCGAGAGCGCTCTTTTCGAGCTATTTAATGCGAGAAACTCGATTTCTGGGGTTTTCACCACTCCACAGTTCGATGGATATGCAGAACAGGAGATATCCTGGTTTTCGTGGGGTTTCAAGCTGAGATATGCATTTCCTGCGATAATCTTGGTGAGACTCCTGTCCGAAATATGCTGACACATCGAGATCGCTCTTTTCGTGCTAGTTAATGCGAGAAAAACCTTCTCCGGTGTTTTCACCACTCCACAGTGCGTTTGATATGCGGAACCGGCGATATCTTGGTTTTCGTGGGGTTTCAAGCTGAGATATGCATTTTCCGCGATAATCTTGGTGAGACTTCTGTCCGAAGTATGCAGAAACATCGAGAGCGCTCTTTTCGAGCTATTTAATGCGAGAAACACGTTATCTGGGGTTTTCACCACACCACAGTTGGTTTGATATGCAGAACCGGCGATATTTTGGTTTTCGTCGGGTTTCAAGCTGAGATATGCATTTTCTACGATAATCTTGGTGAAACATCTGTCCGAAGTATGCAGAAACATCGAGAGCGCTCTTTTCGAGCTATTTAATGCGAGAAACTCGTTTTCTGGGGTTTTCACGACTCCACAGTTCGTTGGATATGCAGAACCGGAGATACCTTGGTTTTCGTGGGGTTTCAAGCTGAGATATGCATTTCCTGCGATAATCTTGGTGATACTCCTGTCCGAAATATGCTGAATCATCGAGATCGCTCTTTTCGAGCTACTTAATGCACGAAACACGTTTTCTGGTGTTTTCACCACTCCACAGTACGTTTGACATGCAGAACGGGAGATATCTTGGTTTCGGTCGGGTTTCAAGCTGAGATATGCATTTTCTACGATAATCCTGGTGAGACTTCTGTCAGAAGTATGCAGAATCTTCGAGAACGCTCTTTTCGAGCTATTTAATGCGAGAAACACGTTATCTGGTGTTTTCACCACTCCACAGTGCGTATGATATGCAGAACCGGCGATATCTTGGTTTTCGTGGGGTTTCAAGCTGAGATATGCATTTTCTGCGATAATCTTGGTGAGACTTCTGTCAGAAGTATGCAGAATCTTCGAGAACGATCTTTTCGAGCTACTTAATGCGCGAAACACGTTTTCTGGTGTTTTCACCACTCCACGGTACGTTTGATGTGCAGAACCGGAGATAACACGGTTTTCGTGGAGTTTCCAGCTGAGATATGCATTTTCTGCGATAATCTTGGTGAGACTTCTGTCCGAAGTATGCTGAATCATCGAGATCGCTCTTTTCGAGCTAGTTAGTGCGAGAAACACGTTTTCTGGGGTTTTCACCACTCCACAGTTCGTTGGATATGCAGAACAGTAGATATCTTGGTTTTCGTCGGGTTTCAAGCTGAGATATGCATTTTCTACGATGATCTTGGTGAAACATCTATCCGAAGTATGCAGAAACATCGAGAGCGCTCTTTTCGAGCTATTTAATGCGAGAAACTCGTTTTCTGGGGTTTTCACCACTCCACAGTGCGTTTGATATGCAGAACCGGAGATATCTTGGTTTCGGTCGGGTTTCAAGCTGAGATATGCATTTTCTACGATAATCCTGGTGAGACTTCTGTCAGAAGTATGCAGAATCTTCGAGATCGCTCTTTTCGAGCTAGCCTAATGCCCGAAATACGTTTTCTGGTGTTTTCACCACTCCACGGTACGTTTGATATGCAGAACCGGAGATAACTCGGTTTTCGTCGGGTTTCAGCTGAGATATGCATTTTCTACGATAATCTTGGTGAGACTTCTGTCCGAAGTATGCTGAAACATCGAGATCGTTCTTTTCGAGCTGGGTTAATGCGAGAAAAAACTTATCCGGTGTTTTCACCACTCCACAGTGCGTTTGATATGCAAAACCGGCGATATCTTGGTTTTCGTGGGGTTTCAAGCTGAGATATGCATTTTCTGCGATAATCTTGGTGAGACTTCTGTTAGAAGTATGCAGAATCATCGAGATCGCACTTTTCGAGCTATTTAATGCGAGAAACACGTTATCTGGTGTTTTCACCACTCCACAGTTGGTTTGATATGCAGAACCGGCGATATTTTGGTTTTCGTCGGGTTTCAAGCTGAGATATGCATTTTCTACGATAATCTTGGTGAAACATCTGTCCGAAGTATGCAGAAACATCTAGTGCGCTCTTTTCGAGCTATTTAATGCGAGAAACTCGTTTTCTGGTGTTTTCACCACTCCACGGTACGTTTGATGTGCAGAACCGGAGATTACTCGGTTTTCGTGGTGTTTCCAGCTGAGATATGCATTTTCTGCGATAATCTTGGTGGGTCTTTTGTCAGAAGTATGCAGAATCATCTAGATCGCTCTTTTCGAGCTACTTAATGCACGAAACACGTTTTCTGGTGTTTTCACCACTCCACAGTACGTTTGACATGCAGAACCGGAGATATCTTGGTTTCGGTCGGGTTTCAAGCTGAGATATGCATTTTCTACGATAATCCTGGTGAGACTTCTGTCAGAAGTATGCAGAATCTTCGAGAACGCTCTTTTCGAGCTATTTAATGCGAGAAACACGTTATCTGGTGTTTTCACCACTCCACAGTGCGTATGATATGCAGAACCGGCGATATCTTGGTTTTCGTGGGGTTTCAAGCTGAGATATGGATTTTCTGCGATAATCTTGGTGAGACTTCTGTCCGAAGTATGCTGAAACATCGAGATCGCTCTTTTCGAGCTAGTTAATGCGAGAAAAACCTTATCCGGTGTTTTCACCACTCCACAGTGCGTTTGATATGCAAAACCGGCGATATATTGGTTTTCGTGGGGTTTCAAGCTGAGATATGCATTTTCTGCGATAATCTTGGTGAGACTTCTGTTAGAAGTATGCAGAATCATCGAGATCGCACTTTTCGAGCTATTTAATGCGAGAAACACGTTATCTGGTGTTTTCACCACTCCACAGTTGGTTTGATATGCAGAACCGGCGATATTTTGGTTTTCGTCGGGTTTCAAGCTGAGATATGCATTTTCTACGATAATCTTGGTGAAACATTTGTCCGAAGTATGCAGAAACATCGAGAGAGCTCGTTTCGAGCTATTTAATGCGAGAAACTCGTTTTCTCGGGTTTTCACTACTCCACAGTTCGTTGGATATGCAGAACCGGAGATATCTTGGTTTCGCTCGGGTTTCAAGCTGAGATATGCATTTTCTACGATAATCCTGGTGAGACTTCTGTCAGAAGTATGCAGAATCTTCGAGAACGCTCTTTTCGAGCTACTTAATGCGCGAAATACGTTTTCTGGTGTTTTCACCACTCCACGGTACGTTTGATGTGCAGAACCGGAGATAACTCGGTTTTCGTCGGGTTTCAAGCTGAGCTATGCATTTCCTGCGATAATCTTGGTGAGACTTCTGTTAGAAGTATGCAGAATCATCGCGAACGCTCTTTTCGAGCTATTTAATGCGAGAAACACGTTATCTGGTGTTTTCACCACTCCACAGTGCGTATGATATGCAGAACCGGCGATATCTTGGTTTTCGTGGGGTTTCAAGCTGAGATATGCATTTTCTGCGATAATCTTGGTGAGACTTCTGTCCGAAGTATGCTGAAACATCGAGATCGCTCTTTTCGAGCTAGTTAATGCGAGAAAAACCTTATCCGGTGTTTTCACCACTCCACAGTGCGATTGATATGCAAAACCGGCGATATATTGGTTTTCGTGGGGTTTCAAGCTGAGATATGCATTTTCTGCGATAATCTTGGTGAGACTTCTGTTAGAAGTATGCAGAATCATCGAGATCGCACTTTTCGAGCTATTTAATGCGAGAAACACGTTATCTGGTGTTTTCACCACTCCACAGTTGGTTTGATATGCAGAACCGGCGATATTTTGGTTTTCGTCGGGTTTCAAGCTGAGATATGCATTTTCTACGATAATCTTGGTGAAACATTTGTCCGAAGTATGCAGAAACATCGAGAGAGCTCGTTTCGAGCTATTTAATGCGAGAAACTCGTTTTCTCGGGTTTTCACTACTCCACAGTTCGTTGGATATGCAGAACCGGAGATATCTTGGTTTCGGTCGGGTTTCAAGCTGAGATATGCATTTTCTACGATAATCCTGGTGAGACTTCTGTCAGAAGTATGCAGAATCTTCGAGAACGCTCTTTTCGAGCTACTTAATGCGCGAAATACGTTTTCTGGTGTTTTCACCACTCCACGGTACGTTTGATGTGCAGAACCGGAGATAACTCGGTTTTCGTCGGGTTTCAAGCTGAGCTATGCATTTTCTACGATAACCTTGGTGAGACTTCTGTCAGAAGTATGCAGGATCTTCGAGAACGCTCTTTTCGAGCTATTTAATGCGAGAAACACGTTATCTGGTGTTTTCACCACTCCACAGTGCGTATGATATGCAGAACCGGCGATATCTTGGTTTTCGTGGGGTTTCAAGCTGAGATATGCATTTTCTACGATAATCCAGGTGAGACTTCTGTCAGAAGTATGCAGAATCTTCGAGAACGCTCTTTTCGAGCGATTTAATGCGAGAAACACGTTATCTGGTGTTTTCACCACTCCACAGTGCGTATGATATGCAGAACCGGCGATATCTTGATTTTCGTGGGGTTTCAAGCTGAGATATGTATTTTCTGCGATAATCTTGGTGAGACTTCTGTCCGAAGTATGCTGAAACATCGAGATCGCTCTTTTCGAGCTAGTTAATGCGAGAAAAACCTTATCCGGTGTTTTCACCACTCCACAGTGCGTTTGATATGCAAAACCGGCGATATATTGGTTTTCGTGGGGTTTCAAGATGAGATATGCATTTTCTGCGATAATCTTGGTGAGACTTCTGTTAGAAGTATGCAGAATCATCGAGATCGCACTTTTCGAGCTATTTAATGCGAGAAACACGTTATCTGGTGTTTTCACCACTCCACAGTTGGTTTGATATGCAGAACCGGCGATATTTTGGTTTTCGTCGGGGTTCAAGCTGAGATATGCATTTTCTACGATAATCTTGGTGAAACATCTGTCCGAAGTATGCAGAAACATCGAGTGCGCTCGTTTCGAGCTATTTAATGCGAGAAACTCGTTTTCCGGGTTTTCACTACTCCACAGTTCGTTGGATATGCAGAACCGGAGATATCTTGGTTTCGGTCGGGTTTCAAGCTGAGATATGCATTTTCTACGATAATCCTGGTGAGACTTCTGTCAGAAGTATGCAGAATCTTCGAGAACGCTCTTTTCGAGCTACTTAATGCGAGAAACACGTTATCTGGTGTTTTCACCACTCCACAGTTGGTTTGATATGCAGAACCGGCGATATTTTGGTTTTCGTCGGGTTTCAAGCTGAGATATGCATTTTCTACGATAATCTTGGTGAATCATCTGTCCGAAGTATGCAGAAACATAGAGAGCGCTCTTTTCGAGCTATTTAATGCGAGAAACTCGATTTCTGGGGTTTTCACCACTCCACAGTTCGATGGATATGCAGAACAGGAGATATCCTGGTTTTCGTGGGGTTTCAAGCTGAGATATGCATTTCCTGCGATAATCTTGGTGAGACTCCTGTCCGAAATATGCTGACACATCGAGATCGCTCTTTTCGTGCTAGTTAATGCGAGAAACACCTTCTTCGGTGTTTTCACCACTCCACAGTGCGTTTGATATGCGGAACCGGCGATATCTTGGTTTTTTGGGGGGTTTCAAGCTGAGATATGCATTTTCCGCGATAATCTTGGTGAGACTTCTGTCCGAAGTATGCAGAAACATCGAGAGCGCTCTTTTCGAGCTATTTAATGCGAGAAACACGTTATCTGGGGTTTTCACCACACCACAGTTGGTTTGATATGCAGAACCGGCGATATTTTGGTTTTCGTCGGGTTTCAAGCTGAGATATGCATTTTCTACGATAATCTTGGTGAAACATCTGTCCGAAGTATGCAGAAACATCGAGAGCGCTCTTTTCGAGCTATTTAATGCGAGAAACTCGTTTTCTGGGATTTTCACGACTCCACAGTTCGTTGGATATGCAGAACCGGAGATACCTTGGTTTTCGTGGGGTTTCAAGCTGAGATATGCATTTCCTGCGATAATCTTGGTGATACTCCTGTCCGAAATATGCTGAATCATCGAGATCGCTCTTTTCGAGCTACTTAATGCACGAAACACGTTTTCTGGTGTTTTCACCACTCCACAGTACGTTTGACATGCAGAACCGGAGATATCTTGGATTCGGTCGGGTTTCAAGCTGAGATATGCATTTTCTACGATAATCTTGGTGAAACATCTGTCCGAAATATGCAGAAACATCGAGAGCGCTCATTTCGACCTATTTAATGCGAGAAACTCGTTTTCTGGTGTTTTCACCACTCCACGGTACGTTTGATGTGCAGAACCGGAGATTACTCGGTTTTCGTGGTGTTTCCAGCTGAGATATGCATTTTCTGCGATAATCTTGGTGGGTCTTTTGTCAGAAGTATGCAGAATCATCTAGATCGCTCTTTTCGAGCTACTTAATGCACGAAACACGTTTTCTGGTGTTTTCACCACTCCACAGTACGTTTGACATGCAGAACCGGAGATATCTTGGTTTCGGTCGGGTTTCAAGCTGAGATATGCATTTTCTACGATAATCCTGGTGAGACTTCTGTCAGAAGTATGCAGAATCTTCGAGAACGCTCTTTTCGAGCTATTTAATTCGAGAAACACGTTATCTGGCGTTTTCACCACTCCACAGTGCGTATGATATGCATAACCGGCGATATCTTGGTTTTCGTGGGGTTTCAAGCTGAGATATGCATTTTCTGCGATAATCTTGGTGAGACTTCTGTCCGAACTATGCTGAAACATCGAGATCGCTCTTTTCGAGCTAGTTAATGCGAGAAAAACCTTATCCGGTGTTTTCACCACTCCACAGTGCGTTTGATGTGCAAAACCGGCGATATATTGGTTTTCGTGGGGTTTCAAGCTGAGATATGCATTTTCTGCGATAATCTTGGTGAGACTTCTGTTAGAAGTATGCAGAATCATCGAGATCGCACTTTTCGAGCTATTTAATGCGAGAAACACGTTATCTGGTGTTTTCACCACTCCACAGTTGGTTTGATATGCAGAACCGGCGATATTTTGGTTTTCGTCGGGTTTCAAGCTGAGATATGCATTTTCTACGATAATCTTGGTGAAACATCTGTCCGAAGTATGCAGAAACATCGAGAGCGCTCGTTTCGAGCTATTTAATGCGAGAAACACGTTCTCTGGTTGTTTTCAACACTCCACAGTGCGTTTGATATGCAGAACCGGAGATATCTTGGTTTCGGTCGGGTTTCAAGCTGAGATATGCATTTTCTACGATAATCCTGGTGAGACTTCTGTCAGAAGTATGCAGAATCTTCGAGAACGCTCTTTTCGAGCTACTTAATGCGCGAAATACGTTTTCTGGTGTTTTCACCACTCCACGGTACGTTTGATGTGCAGAACCGGAGATTACTCGGTTTTCGTCGGGTTTCAAGCTGAGCTATGCATTTTCTACGATAATCTTGGTGAGACTTCTGTCAGAAGTATGCAGGATCTTCGAGAACGCTCTTTTCGAGCTATTTAATGCGAGAAACACGTTATCTGGTGCTTTCACCACTCCACAGTGCGTATGATATGCAGAACCGGCGATATTTTGGTTTTCGTCGGGTTTCAAGCTGAGATATGCATTTTCTACGATAATCTTGGTGAAACATCTGTCCGAAGTATGCAGAAACATCGAGAGCGCTCTTTTCGAGCTATTTAATGCGAGAAACTCGTTTTCTGGGGTTTTCACCACTCCACTGTTCGTTGGATATGCAGAACAGGAGATATCTTGGTTTTCGTGGGGTTTCAAGCTGAGATATGCATTTCCTGCGATAATCTTGGTGAGACTTCTGTCTGAAGTATGCTGAAACATCGAGATCGCTCTTTTCGTGCTAGTTAATGCGAGAAAAACCTTCTCCGGTGTTTTCACCACTCCACAGTGCGTTTGATATGGGGAACCGGCGATATCTTGGTTTTCGTGGTGTTTCCAGCTGAGATGTGCATTTTCTGCGATAATCTTGGTGGGTCTTTTGTCAGAAGTATGCAGAATCAACTAGATCGCTCTTTTCGAGCTACTTAATGCACGCAACACGTTTTCTGGTGTTTTCACCACTCCACAGTACGTTTGACATGCAGAACCGGAGATATCTTGGTTTCGGTCGGGTTTCAAGCTGAGATATGCATTATCTACGATAATCTTGGTGAAACATTTGTCCGTAGTATGCAGAAACATCGAGAGCGCTCTTTTCGAGCTATTTAATCCGAGATACTCGTTTTCTGGGGTTTTCACCACTCCACAGTTCGTTGGATATGCAGAACCGGAGATATCTTGGTTTTCGTGGGGTTTCAAGATGAGATATGCATTTCCTGCGATAATCTTGTTGAGACTTCTGTCCGAACTATGCTGAATCATCGAGATCGCTCTTCTCGAGCTATTTAATGCGAGAAACACGTTCTCTGGTTGTTTTCACCACTCCACAGTGCGTTTGATATGCAGAACAGGCGATATCTTGATTTTCGTGGTGTTTCAAACTGACATATGCATTTTCTACGATAATCCTGGTGAGACTTCTGTCAGAAGTATGCAGAATCTTCGAGAACGCTCTTTTCGAGCTACTTAATGCGCGAAATACGTTTTCTGGTGTTTTCACCACTCCACGGTACGTTTGATGTGCAGAACCGGAGATAACTCGGTTTTCGTGGTATTTCCAGCTGAGATATGCATTTTCTACGATAATCCTGGTGACTTCTGTCAGAAGTATGCAGAATCTTCGAGAACGCTCTTTTCGAGCTACTTAATGCGCGAAACTCGTTTTCTGGTGTTTTCACCACTCCACAGTTGGTTTGATATGCAGAACCGGCGATATTTTGGTTTTCGTCGGGTTTCAAGCTGAGATATGCATTTTCTACGATAATCTTGGTGAAACATCTGTCCGAAGTATGCAGAAACATCGAGAGCGCTCGTTTCGAGCTATTTAATGCGAGAAACACGTTCTCTGGTTGTTTTCAACACTCCACAGTGCGTTTGATATGCAGAACCGGAGATATCTTGGTTTCGGTCGGGTTTCAAGCTGAGATATGCATTTTCTACGATAATCCTGGTGAGACTTCTGTCAGAAGTATGCAGAATCTTCGAGAACGCTCTTTTCGAGCTACTTAATGCGCGAAATACGTTTTCTGGTGTTTTCACCACTCCACGGTACGTTTGATGTGCAGAACCGGAGATTACTCGGTTTTCGTCGGGTTTCAAGCTGAGATATGTATTTTCTGCGATAATCTTGGTGAGACTTCTGTCCGAAGTATGCTGAAACATCGAGATCGCTCTTTTCGAGCTAGTTAATGCGAGAAAAACCTTATCCGGTGTTTTCACCACTCCACAGTGCGTTTGATATGCAAAACCGGCGATATATTGGTTTTCGTGGGGTTTCAAGATGAGATATGCATTTTCTGCGATAATCTTGGTGAGACTTCTGTTAGAAGTATGCAGAATCATCGAGATCGCACTTTTCGAGCTATTTAATGCGAGAAACACGTTATCTGGTGTTTTCACCACTCCACAGTGCGTTTGATATGCAAAACCGGCGATATATTGGTTTTCGTGGGGTTTCAAGATGAGATATGCATTTTCTGCGATAATCTTGGTGAGACTTCTGTTAGAAGTATGCAGAATCATCGAGATCGCACTTTTCGAGCTATTTAATGCGAGAAACACGTTATCTGGTGTTTTCACCACTCCACAGTTGGTTTGATATGCAGAACCGGAGATATCTTGGTTTCGGTCGGGTTTCAAGCTGAGATATGCATTTTCTACGATAATCCTGGTGAGACTTCTGTCAGAAGTATGCAGAATCTTCGAGAACGCTCTTTTCGAGCTACTTAATGCGCGAAATACGTTTTCTGGTGTTTTCACCACTCCACGGTACGTTTGATGTGCAGAACCGGAGATAACTCGGTTTTCGTCGGGTTTCAAGCTGAGCTATGCATTTTCTACGATAACCTTGGTGAGACTTCTGTCAGAAGTATGCAGGATCTTCGAGAACGCTCTTTTCGAGCTATTTAATGCGAGAAACACGTTATCTGGTGTTTTCACCACTCCACAGTGCGTATGATATGCAGAACCGGCGATATCTTGGTTTTCGTGGGGTTTCAAGCTGAGATATGCATTTTCTACGATAATCCAGGTGAGACTTCTGTCAGAAGTATGCAGAATCTTCGAGAACGCTCTTTTCGAGCGATTTAATGCGAGAAACACGTTATCTGGTGTTTTCACCACTCCACAGTGCGTATGATATGCAGAACCGGCGATATCTTGATTTTCGTGGGGTTTCAAGCTGAGATATGTATTTTCTGCGATAATCTTGGTGAGACTTCTGTCCGAAGTATGCTGAAACATCGAGATCGCTCTTTTCGAGCTAGTTAATGCGAGAAAAACCTTATCCGGTGTTTTCACCACTCCACAGTGCGTTTGATATGCAAAACCGGCGATATATTGGTTTTCGTGGGGTTTCAAGATGAGATATGCATTTTCTGCGATAATCTTGGTGAGACTTCTGTTAGAAGTATGCAGAATCATCGAGATCGCACTTTTCGAGCTATTTAATGCGAGAAACACGTTATCTGGTGTTTTCACCACTCCACAGTTGGTTTGATATGCAGAACCGGCGATATTTTGGTTTTCGTCGGGGTTCAAGCTGAGATATGCATTTTCTACGATAATCTTGGTGAAACATCTGTCCGAAGTATGCAGAAACATCGAGTGCGCTCGTTTCGAGCTATTTAATGCGAGAAACTCGTTTTCCGGGTTTTCACTACTCCACAGTTCGTTGGATATGCAGAACCGGAGATATCTTGGTTTCGGTCGGGTTTCAAGCTGAGATATGCATTTTCTACGATAATCCTGGTGAGACTTCTGTCAGAAGTATGCAGAATCTTCGAGAACGCTCTTTTCGAGCTACTTAATGCGCGAAATACGTTTTCTGGTGTTTTCACCACTCCACGGTACGTTTGATGTGCAGAACCGGAGATAACTCGGTTTTCGTCGGGTTTCAAGCTGAGCTATGCATTTTCTACGATAACCTTGGTGAGACTTCTGTCAGAAGTATGCAGGATCTTCGAGAACGCTCTTTTCGAGCTATTTAATGCGAGAAACACGTTATCTGGTGTTTTCACCACTCCACAGTTGGTTTGATATGCAGAACCGGCGATATTTTGGTTTTCGTCGGGTTTCAAGCTGAGATATGCATTTTCTACGATAATCTTGGTGAATCATCTGTCCGAAGTATGCAGAAACATAGAGAGCGCTCTTTTCGAGCTATTTAATGCGAGAAACTCGATTTCTGGGGTTTTCACCACTCCACAGTTCGATGGATATGCAGAACAGGAGATATCCTGGTTTTCGTGGGGTTTCAAGCTGAGATATGCATTTCCTGCGATAATCTTGGTGAGACTCCTGTCCGAAATATGCTGACACATCGAGATCGCTCTTTTCGTGCTAGTTAATGCGAGAAACACCTTCTTCGGTGTTTTCACCACTCCACAGTGCGTTTGATATGCGGAACCGGCGATATCTTGGTTTTTGTGGGGTTTCAAGCTGAGATATGCATTTTCCGCGATAATCTTGGTGAGACTTCTGTCCGAAGTATGCAGAAACATCGAGAGCGCTCTTTTCGAGCTATTTAATGCGAGAAACACGTTATCTGGGGTTTTCACCACACCACAGTTGGTTTGATATGCAGAACCGGCGATATTTTGGTTTTCGTCGGGTTTCAAGCTGAGATATGCATTTTCTACGATAATCTTGGTGAAACATCTGTCCGAAGTATGCAGAAACATCGAGAGCGCTCTTTTCGAGCTATTTAATGCGAGAAACTCGTTTTCTGGGATTTTCACGACTCCACAGTTCGTTGGATATGCAGAACCGGAGATACCTTGGTTTTCGTGGGGTTTCAAGCTGAGATATGCATTTCCTGCGATAATCTTGGTGATACTCCTGTCCGAAATATGCTGAATCATCGAGATCGCTCTTTTCGAGCTACTTAATGCACGAAACACGTTTTCTGGTGTTTTCACCACTCCACAGTACGTTTGACATGCAGAACCGGAGATATCTTGGATTCGGTCGGGTTTCAAGCTGAGATATGCATTTTCTACGATAATCTTGGTGAAACATCTGTCCGAAATATGCAGAAACATCGAGAGCGCTCATTTCGACCTATTTAATGCGAGAAACTCGTTTTCTGGTGTTTTCACCACTCCACGGTACGTTTGATGTGCAGAACCGGAGATTACTCGGTTTTCGTGGTGTTTCCAGCTGAGATATGCATTTTCTGCGATAATCTTGGTGGGTCTTTTGTCAGAAGTATGCAGAATCATCTAGATCGCTCTTTTCGAGCTACTTAATGCACGAAACACGTTTTCTGGTGTTTTCACCACTCCACAGTACGTTTGACATGCAGAACCGGAGATATCTTGGTTTCGGTCGGGTTTCAAGCTGAGATATGCATTTTCTACGATAATCCTGGTGAGACTTCTGTCAGAAGTATGCAGAATCTTCGAGAACGCTCTTTTCGAGCTATTTAATTCGAGAAACACGTTATCTGGCGTTTTCACCACTCCACAGTGCGTATGATATGCATAACCGGCGATATCTTGGTTTTCGTGGGGTTTCAAGCTGAGATATGCATTTTCTGCGATAATCTTGGTGAGACTTCTGTCCGAACTATGCTGAAACATCGAGATCGCTCTTTTCGAGCTAGTTAATGCGAGAAAAACCTTATCCGGTGTTTTCACCACTCCACAGTGCGTTTGATGTGCAAAACCGGCGATATATTGGTTTTCGTGGGGTTTCAAGCTGAGATATGCATTTTCTGCGATAATCTTGGTGAGACTTCTGTTAGAAGTATGCAGAATCATCGAGATCGCACTTTTCGAGCAATTTAATGCGAGAAACACGTTATCTGGTGTTTTCACCACTCCACAGTTGGTTTGATATGCAGAACCGGCGATATTTTGGTTTTCGTCGGGTTTCAAGCTGAGATATGCATTTTCTACGATAATCTTGGTGAAACATCTGTCCGAAGTATGCAGAAACATCGAGAGCGCTCGTTTCGAGCTATTTAATGCGAGAAACACGTTCTCTGGTTGTTTTCAACACTCCACAGTGCGTTTGATATGCAGAACCGGAGATATCTTGGTTTCGGTCGGGTTTCAAGCTGAGATATGCATTTTCTACGATAATCCTGGTGAGACTTCTGTCAGAAGTATGCAGAATCTTCGAGATCGCTCTTTTCGAGCTACTTAATGCGCGAAATACGTTTTCTGGTGTTTTCACCACTCCACGGTACGTTTGATGTGCAGAACCGGAGATTACTCGGTTTTCGTCGGGTTTCAAGCTGAGCTATGCATTTTCTACGATAATCTTGGTGAGACTTCTGTCAGAAGTATGCAGGATCTTCGAGAACGCTCTTTTCGAGCTATTTAATGCGAGAAACACGTTATCTGGTGCTTTCACCACTCCACAGTGCGTATGATATGCAGAACCGGCGATATTTTGGTTTTCGTCGGGTTTCAAGCTGAGATATGCATTTTCTACGATAATCTTGGTGAAACATCTGTCCGAAGTATGCAGAAACATCGAGAGCGCTCTTTTCGAGCTATTTAATGCGAGAAACTCGTTTTCTGGGGTTTTCACCACTCCACTGTTCGTTGGATATGCAGAACAGGAGATATCTTGGTTTTCGTGGGGTTTCAAGCTGAGATATGCATTTCCTGCGATAATCTTGGTGAGACTTCTGTCCGAAGTATGCTGAAACATCGAGATCGCTCTTTTCGTGCTAGTTAATGCGAGAAAAACCTTCTCCGGTGTTTTCACCACTCCACAGTGCGTTTGATATGGGGAACCGGCGATATCTTGGTTTTCGTGGTGTTTCCAGCTGAGATGTGCATTTTCTGCGATAATCTTGGTGGGTCTTTTGTCAGAAGTATGCAGAATCAACTAGATCGCTCTTTTCGAGCTACTTAATGCACGCAACACGTTTTCTGGTGTTTTCACCACTCCACAGTACGTTTGACATGCAGAACCGGAGATATCTTGGTTTCGGTCGGGTTTCAAGCTGAGATATGCATTTTCTACGATAATCTTGGTGAAACATCTGTCCGAAGTATGCAGAAACATCGAGAGCGCTCTTTTCGAGCTATTTAATGCGAGAAACTCGTTTTCTGGTGTTTTCACCACTCCACAGTGCGTATGATATGCAGAACCGGCGATATTTTGGTTTCGGTCGGGTTTCAAGCTGAGATATGCATTTTCTACGATAATCCTGGTGAGACTTCTGTCAGAAGGATGCAGAATCTTCGAGAACGCTCTTTTCGAGCTACTTAATGCGCGAAATACGTTTCCTGGTATTTTCACCACTCCACAGTTCGTTGGATATGCAGAACAGTAGATATCTTGGTTTTCGTCGGGTTTCAAGCTGAGATATGCATTTTCTGCGATAATCTTGTTGAGACCTCTGTCCGAAGTATGCAGAATCATCGAGATCGCTCGTTTCGAGCTATTTAATGCGAGAAACACGTTATCTGGTGTTTTCACCACTCCACAGTGCGTTTGATATGCAGAACCAGCGATATCTTGGTTTTCGTGGGGTTTCAAGCTGAGATATGCATTTTCTACGATAATATTGGCGAGACTTCAGTCAGAAGTGTGCAGAATCATCGAGAGCGCTCTTTTCGAGCTATTTAATGCACGAAACACGTTTTCTGGTGTTTTCACCACTCCACAGTACGTTTGACATGCAGAACCGGAGATATCTTGGTTTCGGTCGGGTTTCAAGCTGAGATATGCATTATCTACGATAATCCTGGTGAGACTTCTGTCAGAAGTATGCAGAATCTTCGAGAACGCTCTTTTCGAGATACTTAATGCGCGAAATACGTTTTCTGGTGTTTTCACCAGTCCACGGTACGTTTGATGTGCAGAACCGGAGATAACTCGGTTTTCGTCGGGTTTCAAGCTGAGATATGCATTTTCTACGATAATCTTGGTGAGACTTCTGTCAGAAGTATGCCGGATCTTCGAGAACGCTCCTTTCGAGCTATTTAATGCGAGAAACACGTTATCTGGTGTTTTCCCCACTCCACAGTTGGTTTGATATGCAGAACCGGCGATATTTTGGTTTTCGTGGGGTTTCAAGCTGAGATATGCAGTTTCTACGATAATCTTGGTGAAACATCTGTCCGAAGTATGCAGAAACATCGAGAGCGCTCTTTTCGAGCTATTTAATGCGAGAAACTCGTTTTCTGGGGTTTTCACCACTCCACAGTTCGTTGGATATGCAGAACCGGAGATATTTTGGTTTTCGTGGGGTTTCAAGCTGAGATATGCATTTCCTGCGATAATCTTGGTGAGAATCCTGTCCGAAATATGCTGAATCATCGAGATCGCTCTTTTCGAGCTATTTAATGCGAGAAACACGTTCTCTGGTTGTTTTCACCACTCCACAGTGCGTTTGATATGCGGAACAGGCGATATCTTGATTTTCGTGGTGTTTCCAGCTGAGATATGCATTTTCTACGATAATCCTGGTGAGACTTCTGTCAGAAGTATGCAGAATCTTCGAGAACGCTCTTTTCGAGCTACTTAATGCACGAAACACGTTTTCTGGGGTTTTCACCACTCCACAGTTCGTTGGATATGCAGAACCGGAGATATCTTTGTTTCGGTCGGGTTTCAAGCTGAGATATGCATTTTCTACGATAATCCTGGTGAGACTTCTGTCAGAAGTATGCAGAATCTTCGAGAACGCTCTTTTCGAGCTACTTAATGCGCGAAATACGTTTTCTGGTGTTTTCACCACTCCACGGTACGTTTGATGTGCAGAACCGAAGATAACTCGGTTTTCGTCGGGTTTCAAGCTGAGATATGCATTTTCTACGATAATCTTGGTGAGACCTCTGTCAGAAGTATGCCGGATCTTCGAGAACGCTCTTTTCGAGCTATTTAATGCGAGAAACACGTTATCTGGTGTTTTCCCCACTCCACAGTTGGTTTGATATGCAGAACCGGCGATATTTTGGTTTTCGTAGGGTTTTAAGCTGAGATATGCATTTTCTACGATAATCTTGGTGAAACATATGTCCAAAGTATGCAGAAACTTCGAGAGCGCTCTTTTCGAGCTATTTAATGCACGAAATACGTTTTCTGATGTTTTCACCACTCCACGGTACGTTTCATGTGCAGAACCGGCGATATTTTGGTTTTCGTCGGGTTTCAAGCTGAGATATGCATTTCCTACGATAAGTTTGGTGAAACATCTGTCCAAAGTATGCAGAAACATCGAGAGCGCTCTTTTCGAGCTATTTAATGCGAGAAACTCGTTTTCTGGGGTTTTCACCACTCCACATTTCGTTGGATATGCAGAACCGGAGATATTGTGGTTTTCGTGGGGTTTCAAGCTGAGATATGCATTTCCTGCGATAATCTTGGTGAGAATCCTGTCCGAAATATGCTGAATCATCGAGATCGCTCTTTTCGAGCTATTTAATGCGAGAAACACGTTCTCTGGTTGTTTTCACCACTCCACAGTGCGTTTGATATGCAGAACCGGCGATATTTTGGTTTTCGTAGGGTTTCAAGCTGAGATATGCATTTTCTACGATAATCTTGGTGAGACTTCTGCCAGAAGTATGCAGGATCTTCGAGAACGCTCTTTTCGAGCTATTTAATGCGAGAAACACGTAATCTGGTGTTTTCACCACTCCACAGTGGGTATGATATGCAGAACCGGCGATATCTTGGTTTTTGTGGGGTTTCAAGCTGAGATATGCATTTTCTACGATAAGCTTGGTGAAACATATGTCCAAAGTATGCAGAAACATCGAGAGCGCTCTTTTCGAGCTATTTAATGCACGAAATACGTTTTCTGGTGTTTTCACCACTCCACGTTACGTTTCATGTGCAGAACCGGCGGTATTTTGGTTTTCGTCGGGTTTCAAGCTCAGATATGCATTATCTACGATAAGCTTGGTGAAACATCTGTCCGAAGTATGCAGAAACATCGAGAGCGCTCTTTTCGAGCTATTTAATGCGAGAAACTCGTTTTCTGGGGTTTTCACCACTCCACAGTTCGTTGGATATGCAGAACAGTAGATATCTTGGTTTTCGTGGGGTTTCAAGCAGAGATATGTATTTTCTGCGATAATCTTCGTGAGACTTCTGTTAGAAGTATGCAGAATCATCGAGATCGCGCAATTCGAGCTATTTAATGCGACACACACGTTATCTGGTGTTTTCAGCACTCCGCAGTGCGTTTGATAAACAGAACCAGCGATATCTTGGCTTTCGTTGGGTTTCAAGCTGAGATATGCATTTTTTACGATAATCTTGGTGAGACTTCTGTCCGAAGTATGAAGAATTATCGAGATCGCTCTATTCGAGCTATTTAATCCGAGAAACACGTTTTCAGGGGGTTTTCACCACTCCACAGTGCGTTGGATATGCAGAACCGGCGATATTTTGGTTTTCGTCGGGTTTCAAGCTGAGATATGCATTTTCTACGATAAGCTTGGTGAAACATCTGTCCAAAGTATGCAGAAACATCGAGAGCGCTCTTTTCGAGCTATTTAATGCGAGAAACACGTTTTCTGGGGTTTTCACCACTCCACAGTTCGTTGGATATGCAGAACAGTAGATATGTTGGTTTTCGTGGGGTTTCAAGCTGAGATATGCATTTTCTGCGATAATCTTGTTGAGACTTCTGTCCGAAGTATGCAGAATCATCGAGATCGCTCGTTTCGAGCTATTTAATGCGAGAAACACGTTATCTGGTGTTTTTACCACTCCACAGTGCGTTGGATATGCAGAACCGGAGATATTTTGGTTTACGTGGGGTTTCAAGCAGAGATATGCATTTTCTGCGATAATCTTGGTGAGACTTCTGTTAGAAGTATGCAGAATCATCGAGATCGCACTTTTCGAGCTATTTAATGCGAGAAACACGTTATCTGGTGTTTTCACCACTCCACAGTTGGTTTGATATGCAGAACCGGCGATGTTTTGGTTTTCGTCGGGTTTCAAGCTGAGATATGCATTTTCTACGATAATCTTGGTCAAACATCTGTCCGAAGTATGCAGAAACATCGAGAGCGCTCTTTTCGAGCTATTTATTGCGAGAAACACGTTCTCTGGTGTTTTCACCACTCCACAGTTGGTTTGATATGCAGAACCGGCGATGTTTTGGTTTTCGTCGGGTTTCAAGCTGAGATATGCATTTTCTACGATAATCTTGGTCAAACATCTGTCCGAAGTATGCAGAAACATCGAGAGCGCTCTTTTTGAGCAATTTAATGCGAGAAACACGTTATCTGGTGTTTTCACCACTCCACAGTGCGTTTGATATGCAGAACAGTAGATATCTTAGTTTTCGTGGGGGTTCAAGCTGAGATATGCATTTTCTGCGATAATCTTGTTGAGACTTCTGTCCGAAGTATGCAGAAACATCGAGAGCGCTCTTTTCGAGCTATTTATTGCGAGAAACACGTTCTCTGGTTGTTTTCACCACTCCACAGTGGGTTTGATATGCAGAACCGGCGATATCTTGATATTCGTGCTGTTTCCAGCTGAGATATGCATTTTCTACGATAATATTGGCGAGACTTCAGTCAGAAGTGTGCAGAATCATCGAGAGCGCTCTTTTCGAGCTATTTAATGCACGAAACACGTTTTCTGGTGTTTTCACAACTCCACAGTAGATAATCTTGTTGAGACTTCTGTCCGAAGTATGCAGAAACATCGAGAGCGCTCTTTTCGAGCTATTTATTGCGAGAAACACGTTCTCTGGTTGTTTTCACCACTCCACAGTGGGTTTGATATGCAGAACCGGCGATATCTTGATATTCGTGCTGTTTCCAGCTGAGATATGCATTTTCTACGATAATATTGGCGAGACTTCAGTCAGAAGTGTGCAGAATCATCGAGAGCGCTCTTTTCGAGCTATTTAATGCACGAAACACTTTTTCTGGTGTTTTCACAACTCCACAGTACGTTTGACATGCAGAACCGGAGATATCTTGGTTTCGGTCGGGTTTCAAGCTGAGATATGCATTATCGCCGATAATCCTGGTGAGACTTCTGTCAGAAGTATGCAGAATCTTCGAGAACGCTCTTTTCGAGCTACTTAATGCGCGAAATACGTTTTCTGGTGTTTTCAACACTCCACGGTACGTTTGATGTGCAGAACCGGAGATAACTCGGTTTTCGTCGGGTTTCAAGCTGAGATATGCATTTTCTACGATAATCTTGGTGAGACTTCTGTCAGAAGTATGCCGGATCTTCGAGAACGCTCCTTTCGAGCTATTTAATGCGAGAAACACGTTATCTGGTGTTTTCCCCACTCCACAGTTGGTTTGATATGCAGAACCGGCGATATTTTGGTTTTCGTGGGGTTTCAAGCTGAGATATGCATTTTCTACGATAATCTTGGTGAAACATCTGTCCGAAGTATGCAGAAACATCGAGAGCGCTCTTTTCGACCTATTTAATGCGAGAAGCTGGTTTTCTGGGGTTTTCACCACTCCACAGTTCGTTGGATATGCAGAACCGGAGATATTGTGGTTTTCGTGGGGTTTCAAGCTGAGATATGCATTTCCTGCGATAATCTTGGTGAGAATCCTGTCCGAAATATGCTGAATCATCGAGATCGCACTTTTCGAGCTATTTAATGCGAGAAACTCGTTTTCTGGGGTTTTCACCACTCCACAGTTCGTTGGATATGCAGAACAGTAGATATCTTGGTTTTCGTGGGGTTTCAAGCAGAGATATGTATTTTCGGCGATAATCTTCGTGAGACTTCTGTTAGAAGTATGCAGAATCATCGAGATCGCGCTTTTCGAGCTATTTAATGCGAGAAACACGTTTTCTGGTGTTTTCACCACTCCACAGTGCGTTTGATATGCAGAACCAGCGATATCTTGGTTTTCGTGGGGTTTCAAGCTGAGATATGCATTTTCTACGATAATATTGGCGAGACATCAGTCAGAAGTGTGCAGAATCATCGAGAGCGCTCTTTTCGAGCTATTTAATGCACGAAACACGTTTTCTGGTGTTTTCACCACTCCACAGTACGTTTGACATGCAGAACCGGAGATATCTTGGTTTCGGTCGGGTTTCAAGCTGAGATATGCATTTTCTACGATAATCCTGGTGAGACTTCTGTCAGAAGTATGCAGAATCTTCGAGAACGCTCTTTTCGAGCTACTTAATGCGCGAAATACGTTTTCTGGTGTTTTCATCACTCCACGGTACGTTTCATGTGCAGAACCGGAGATAACTCGGTTTTCGTCGGGTTTCAAGCTGAGATATGCATTTTCTACGATAATCTTGGTGAGACTTCTGCCAGAAGTATGCAGGATCTTCGAGAACGCTATTTTCGAGCTATTTAATGCGAGAAACACGTTCTCTGGTTGTTTTCACCACTCCACAGTGCGTTTGATATGCAGAACCGGCGATATATTGGTTTTCGTCGGGTTTCAAGCTGAGATATGCATTTTCTACGATAATCTTTGTGAAACATCTGTCCGAAGTATGCAGAATCATCGAGATCGCTCTTTTCGAGCTATTTAATGCGAGAAACACGTTATCTGGTGTTTTCACCACTCCACAGTTGGTTTGATATGCAGAACCGGCGATGTTTTGGTTTTCGTCGGGTTTCAAGCTGAGATATGCATTTTCTACGATAATCTTGGTCAAACATCTGTCCGAAGTATGCAGAAACATCGAGAGCGCTCTTTTCGAGCTATTTATTGCGAGAAACACGTTCTCTGGTGTTTTCACCACTCCACAGTTGGTTTGATATGCAGAACCGGCGATGTTTTGGTTTTCGTCGGGTTTCAAGCTGAGATATGCATTTTCTACGATAATCTTGGTCAAACATCTGTCCGAAGTATGCAGAAACATCGAGAGCGCTCTTTTTGAGCAATTTAATGCGAGAAACACGTTATCTGGTGTTTTCACCACTCCACAGTGCGTTTGATATGCAGAACAGTAGATATCTTAGTTTTCGTGGGGGTTCAAGCTGAGATATGCATTTTCTGCGATAATCTTGTTGAGACTTCTGTCCGAAGTATGCAGAAACATCGAGAGCGCTCTTTTCGAGCTATTTATTGCGAGAAACACGTTCTCTGGTTGTTTTCACCACTCCACAGTGGGTTTGATATGCAGAACCGGCGATATCTTGATATTCGTGCTGTTTCCAGCTGAGATATGCATTTTCTACGATAATCCTGGTGAGACTTCTGTCAGAAGTATGCAGAATCTTCGAGAACGCTCTTTTCGAGCTACTTAATGCACGAAACACGTTTTCTGGGGTTTTCACCACTCCACAGTTCGTTGGATATGCAGAACCGGAGATATCTTTGTTTCGGTCGGGTTTCAAGCTGAGATATGCATTTTCTACGATAATCCTGGTGAGACTTCTGTCAGAAGTATGCAGAATCTTCGAGAACGCTCTTTTCGAGCTACTTAATGCGCGAAATACGTTTTCTGGTGTTTTCACCACTCCACGGTACGTTTGATGTGCAGAACCGAAGATAACTCGGTTTTCGTCGGGTTTCAAGCTGAGATATGCATTTTCTACGATAATCTTGGTGAGACCTCTGTCAGAAGTATGCCGGATCTTCGAGAACGCTCTTTTCGAGCTATTTAATGCGAGAAACACGTTATCTGGTGTTTTCCCCACTCCACAGTTGGTTTGATATGCAGAACCGGCGATATTTTGGTTTTCGTAGGGTTTTAAGCTGAGATATGCATTTTCTACGATAATCTTGGTGAAACATATGTCCAAAGTATGCAGAAACATCGAGAGCGCTCTTTTCGAGCTATTTAATGCACGAAATACGTTTTCTGGTGTTTTCACCACTCCACGGTACGTTTCATGTGCAGAACCGGCGATATTTTGGTTTTCGTCGGGTTTCAAGCTCAGATATGCATTTTCTACGATAAGCTTGGTGAAACATCTGTCCGAAGTATGCAGAAACATCGAGAGCGCTCTTTTCGAGCTATTTAATGTGAGAAACTCGTTTTCTGGGGTTTTCACCACTCCACATTTCGTTGGATATGCAGAACCGGAGATATTGTGGTTTTCGTGGGGTTTCAAGCTGAGATATGCATTTCCTGCGATAATCTTGGTGAGAATCCTGTCCGAAATATGCTGAATCATCGAGATCGCTCTTTTCGAGCTATTTAATGCGAGAAACACGTTCTCTGGTTGTTTTCACCACTCCACAGTGCGTTTGATATGCAGAACCGGCGATATTTTGGTTTTCGTAGGGTTTCAAGCTGAGATATGCATTTTCTACGATAATCTTGGTGAGACTTCTGCCAGAAGTATGCAGGATCTTCGAGAACGCTCTTTTCGAGCTATTTAATGCGAGAAACACGTAATCTGGTGTTTTCACCACTCCACAGTGGGTATGATATGCAGAACCGGCGATATCTTGGTTTTTGTGGGGTTTCAAGCTGAGATATGCATTTTCTACGATAAGCTTGGTGAAACATATGTCCAAAGTATGCAGAAACATCGAGAGCGCTCTTTTCGAGCTATTTAATGCACGAAATACGTTTTCTGGTGTTTTCACCACTCCACGTTACGTTTCATGTGCAGAACCGGCGGTATTTTGGTTTTCGTCGGGTTTCAAGCTCAGATATGCATTTTCTACGATAATCTTGGTCAAACATCTGTCCGAAGTATGCAGAAACATCGAGAGCGCTCTTTTTGAGCAATTTAATGCGAGAAACACGTTATCTGGTGTATTCACCACTCCACAGTGCGTTTGATATGCAGAACAGTAGATATGTTGGTTTTCGTGGGGTTTCAAGCTGAGATATGCATTTTCTGCGATAATCTTGTTGAGACTTCTGTCCGAAGTATGCAGAATCATAGAGATCGCTCGTTTCGAGCTATTTAATGCGAGAAACACGTTATCTGGTGTTTTTACCACTCCACAGTGCGTTGGATATGCAGAACCGGAGATATTTTGGTTTACGTGGGGTTTCAAGCAGAGATATGCATTTTCTGCGATAATCCTGGTGAGACTTCTGTCAGAAGTATGCAGAATCTTCGAGAACGCTCTTTTCGAGCTACTTAATGCGCGAAATACGTTTTCTGGTGTTTTCAACACTCCACGGTACGTTTGATGTGCAGAACCGGAGATAACTCGGTTTTCGTCGGGTTTCAAGCTGAGATATGCATTTTCTACGATAATCTTGGTGAGACTTCTGTCAGAAGTATGCCGGATCTTCGAGAACGCTCCTTTCGAGCTATTTAATGCGAGAAACACGTTATCTGGTGTTTTCCCCACTCCACAGTTGGTTTGATATGCAGAACCGGCGATATTTTGGTTTTCGTGGGGTTTCAAGCTGAGATATGCATTTTCTACGATAATCTTGGTGAAACATCTGTCCGAAGTATGCAGAAACATCGAGAGCGCTCTTTTCGACCTATTTAATGCGAGAAGCTGGTTTTCTGGGGTTTTCACCACTCCACAGTTCGTTGGATATGCAGAACCGGAGATATTGTGGTTTTCGTGGGGTTTCAAGCTGAGATATGCATTTTCTACGATAATCCTGGTGAGACTTCTGTCAGAAGTATGCAGAATCTTCGAGAACGCTCTTTTCGAGCTACTTAATGCGCGAAATACGTTTTCTGGTGTTTTCACCACTCCACGGTACGTTTCATGTGCAGAACCGGAGATAGCTCGGTTTTCGTCGGGTTTCAAGCTGAGATATGCATTTTCTACGATAATCTTGGTGAGACTTCTGCCAGAAGTATGCAGGATCTTCGAGAACGCTCTTTTCGAGCTACTTAATGCGCGAAATACGTTTTCTGGTGTTTTCAACACTCCACGGTACGTTTGATGTGCAGAACCGGAGATAACTCGGTTTTCGTCGGGTTTCAAGCTGAGATATGCATTTCCTGCGATAATCTTGGTGAGAATCCTGTCCGAAATATGCTGAATCATCGAGATCGCACTTTTCGAGCTATTTAATGCGAGAAACTCGTTTTCTGGGGTTTTCACCACTCCACAGTACGTTTGACATGCAGAACCGGAGATATCTTGGTTTCGGTCGGGTTTCAAGCTGAGATATGCATTTTCTACGATAATCCTGGTGAGACTTCTGTCAGAAGTATGCAGAATCTTCGAGAACGCTCTTTTCGAGCTACTTAATGCGCGAAATACGTTTTCTGGTGTTTTCACCACTCCACGGTACGTTTCATGTGCAGAACCGGAGATAGCTCGGTTTTCGTCGGGTTTCAAGCTGAGATATGCATTTTCTACGATAATCTTGGTGAGACTTCTGCCAGAAGTATGCAGGATCTTCGAGAACGCTATTTTCGAGCTATTTAATGCGAGAAACACGTTCTCTGGTTGTTTTCACCACTCCACAGTGCGTTTGATATGCAGAACCGGCGATATATTGGTTTTCGTCGGGTTTCAAGCTGAGATTTGCATTTTCAACGATAATCTTTGTGAAACATCTGTCCGAAGTATGCAGAATCATCGAGATCGCTCTTTTCGAGCTATTTAATGCGAGAAACACGTTATCTGGTGTTTTCACCACTCCACAGTTGGTTTGATATGCAGAACCGGCGATGTTTTGGTTTTCGTCGGGTTTCAAGCTGAGATATGCATTTTCTACGATAATCTTGGTCAAACATCTGTCCGAAGTATGCAGAAACATCGAGAGCGCTCTTTTTGAGCAATTTAATGCGAGAAACACGTTATCTGGTGTTTTCACCACTCCACAGTGCGTTTGATATGCAGAACAGTAGATATCTTAGTTTTCGTGGGGGTTCAAGCTGAGATATGCATTTTCTGCGATAATCTTGTTGAGACTTCTGTCCGAAGTATGCAGAAACATCGAGAGCGCTCTTTTCGAGCTATTTATTGCGAGAAACACGTTCTCTGGTTGTTTTCACCACTCCACAGTGGGTTTGATATGCAGAACCGGCGATATCTTGATATTCGTGCTGTTTCCAGCTGAGATATGCATTTTCTGCGATAATCTTGGTGGGTCTTTTGTCAAAAGTATGCAGAATCATCTAGATCGCTCTTTCCGCGCTATTTAATGCGAGAAACACGTTATCAGGTGTTTTCACCACTCCACAGTGCGTTTGATATGCAGAACCGGCAACATCTTGATTTTCGTGAGGTTTCGAGCTGAGATATGCATTTTCTGCGATAATATTGGTGAGACTTCAGTCAGAAGTATGCAGAATCATCTAGATCGCTCTTTTCGAGCTACTTAATGCGCGAAACACGTTTTCTGGTGTTTTCACCACTCCACGGTACGTTTGATGTGCAGAACCGGAGATAACTCGGTTTTCGTCGGTTTTCAAGCTGAGATATGCATTTTCTACGATAATCTTGGTGAGACTTCTGTCAGAACTATGCAGGATCTTCGAGATCGCTCTTTTCGAGCTATTTAATGCGAGAAACACGTTATCTGGTGTTTTCACCACTCCACAGTGCGTTTGATATGCAAAACCAGCGATACCTTGGTTTTCGTGGGGTTTCAAGCTGAGATATGCATTTTCTACGATAATATTGGCGAGACTTCAGTCAGAAGTGTGCAGAATCATCTAGATCGCTCTTTTCGAGCTACTTAATGCACGAAACATGTTTTCTGGTGTTTTCACCACACCACAGTACGTTTGACATGCAGAACCGGAGATATCTTGGTTTCGGTCGGGTTTCAAGCTGAGATATGCATTTTCTACGATAATCCTGGTGAGACTTCTGTCAGAAGTATGCAGAATATTCGAGAACGCTCTTTTCGATCTACTTAATGCGCGAAACACGTTTTCTGGTGTTTTCACCACTCCACGGTACGTTTGATGTGCAGAACCGGAGATAACTCGGTTTTCGTGGGGTTTCAAGCTGAGATATGCATTTTTTACGATAATCTTGGTGAGACTTCTGTCCGAAGGATACAAAATCATCGAGATCGCGCAATTCGAGCTATTTACTGCGAAAAACACGTTATCTGGTGTTTTCAGCACTCCACAGTGCGTTTGATATACAGAACCAGCGATATCTTGGCTTTCGTTGGGTTTCAAGCTGAGATATGCATTTTTTACGATAATCTTGGTGAGACTTCTGTCCGAAGTATGAAGAATTATCGAGATCGCTCTATTCGAGCTATTTAATCCGAGAAACACGTTTTCAGGGGGTTTTCACCACTCCACAGTCTGTTGGATATGCAGAACCGGCGATATTTTGGTTTTCGTCGGGTTTCAAGCTGAGATATGCATTTTCTACGATAAGCTTGGTGAAACATCTGTCCAAAGTATGCAGAAACATCGAGAGCGCTCTTTTCGAGCTATTTAATGCGAGAAACACGTTTTCTGGGGTTTTCACCGCTCCACAGTTCGTTGAATATGCAGAACAGTAGATATCTTGGTTTTCGTGGGGTTTCAAGCTGAGATATGCATTTTCTGCGATAATCTTGTTGAGACTTCTGTCCGAAGTATGCAGAATCATCGAGATCGCTTGTTTCGAGCTATTTAATGCGAGAAACACGTTATCTGGTGTTTTTACCACTCCACAGTGCGTTGGATATGCAGAACCGGAGATATTTTGGTTTTCGTCGGGTTTCAAGCTGAGATATGCATTTTCTACGATAAGCTTGGTGAAACATCTGTCCGAAGTATGCACAATCATCGAGATCGCTCGTTTCGAGCTATTTAAAGCGAGAATCACGTTTTCAGGGGGTTTTCACCACTCCACAGTCTGTTGGATATACAGAACCGGCGATATTTTGGTTTTCGTCGGGTTTCAAGCTGAGATATGCATTTTCTACGATAAGCTTGGTGAAACATCTGTCCAAAGTATGCAGAAACATCGAGAGCGCTCTTTCCGAGCTATTTAATGCGAGAAACACGTTATGTGGTGTTTTCACCACTCCACAGTGCGTTTGATATGCAGAACAGTAGATATCTTGGTTTTCGTGGGGGTTCAAGCTGAGATATGCATTTTCTGCGATAATCTTGTTGAGACTTCTGTCCGAAGTATGCAAAAACATCGAGAGCGCTCTTTTCGAGCTATTTATTGCGAGAAACACGTTCTCTGGTGGTTTTCACCACTCCACAGTGCGTTTGATATGCAGAACCGGCGACATCTTTGATTTCGTCGGGGTTCAAGTTGAGATATGCATTTTCTACGATAATCTTGGTGAGACTTCAGTCAGAAGTATGCAGAATCATCTAGATCGCTCTTTCCGAGCTATTTAATGCGAGAAACACGTTATCTGGTGTTTTCACCACTCCACAGTGCGTTTGATATGCAGAACCGGCGACATCTTTGATTTCGTCGGGGTTCAAGTTGAGATATGCATTTTCTACGATAATCTTGGTGAGACTTCTGTCAGAAGTATGCAGAATCATCGTGATCGGCCTTTTCGTGCTATTTAACGCGAGAAACACGTTCTCTGGTTGTATTCACCACTCCACAGTGCGTTTGATATGCAGAACCGGCAACATCTTGATTTTCGTGAGGTTTCGAGCTGAGATATGCATTTTCTGCGATAATATTGGTGAGACTTCAGTCAGAAGTATGCAGAATCATCTAGATCGCTCTTTTCGAGCTACTTAATGCGCGAAACACGTTTTCTGGTGTTTTCACCACTCCACGGTACGTTTGATGTGCAGAACCGGAGACAACTCGGTTTTCGTCGGGTTTCAAGCTGAGATATGCATTTTCTACGATAATCTTGTTGAGACTCCTGTCCGAAATATGCAGAAACATCGAGAGCGCTCTTTTCGAGCTATTTAATGCGAGAAACACGTTATCTGGTTGTTTTCACCACTCCACAGTGCGTTTGATATGCAGAACAGGCGATATCTTGATTTTCGTGGTGTTTCCAGCTGACATATGCATTTTCTACGATAATCCTGGTGAGACTTCTGTCAGAAGTATGCAGAATCTTCGAGAACGCTCTTTTCGAGCTACTTAATGCGCGAAACACGTTTTCTGGTGTTTTCACCACTCCACGGTACGTTTGATATGCAGCACCGGAGATAACTCGGTTTTCGTCGGGTTTCAAGCTGAGATATGCATTTTCTACGATAATCTTGGTGAGACTTCTGTCAGAAGTATGCAGGATCTTCGAGAACGCTCTTTTCGAGCTATCTAATGCGAGAAACACGTAATCTGGAGTTTTCACCACTCCACAGTGCGTATGATATGCAGAACCGGCGATATTTTGGTTTCGGTCGGGTTTCAAGCTAAGATATGCATTTTCTACGATAATCTTGGTGAGACTTCTGTCAGAAGTATGCAGGATCTTCGAGAACGCTCTTTTCGAGCTATTTAATGCGAGAAACACGTAATCTGGAGTTTTCACCACTCCACAGTGCGTATGATATGCAGAACCGGCGATATTTTGGTTTCGGTCGGGTTTCAAGCTGAGATATGCATTTCCTGCGATAATCTTGTTGAGACTTCTGTCCGAAGTATGCTGAATCATCGAGATCGCTCTTCTCGAGCTATTTAATGCGAGAAACACGTTCTCTGCTTGTTTTCACCACTCCACAGTGCGTTTGATTTGCAGAACAGGCGATATCTTGATTTTCGTGGTGTTTCCAGCTGACATATGCATTTTCTACGATAATCCTGGTGAGACTTCTGTCAGAAGTATGCAGAATCTTCGAGAACGCTCTTTTCGAGCTAGTTAATGCGCGAAACACGTTTTCTGGTGTTTTCACCACTCCACGGTACGTTTGATATGCCGAACCGGAGATAACTCGGTTTTCGTCTGGTTTCAAGCTGAGATATGCATTTTCTACGATAATCTTGGTGAGACTTCTGTCAGAAGTATGCAGGATCTTCGAGAACGCTCTTTTCGAGCCTTTTAATGCGAGAAACACGTAATCTGGTGTTTTCACCACTCCACAGTTCGTTGGATATGCAGAACCGGAGATATCTTGGTTTTCGTGGGGTTTCAAGCTGAGATATGCATTTTCTACGATAATCTTGGTGAGACTTCTGTCCGAAGTATGCTGAATCATCGAGAGCGCTCTTTTCGAGCTATTTAATGCGAGAAACTCGTTTTCTGGGGTTTTCACCACTCCACAGTTCGTTGGATATGCAGAACCGGAGATATCTTGGTTTTCGTGGGGTTTCAAAATGAAATATGCATTTCCTGCGATAATCTTGTTGAGACTTCTGTCCGAAGTATGCTGAATCATCGAGATCGCTCTTCTCGAGCTATTTAATGCGAGAAACACGTTCTCTGGTTGTTTTCACCACTCCACAGTGCGTTTGATATTCAGAACAGGCGATATCTTGATTTTCGTGGTGTTTCCAGCTGACATATGCATTTTCTACGATAATCCTGGTGAGACGTCTGTCAGAAGTATGCAGAATCTTCGAGAACGCTCTTTTCGAGCTACTTAATGCACGAAACTCGTTTTCTGGTGTTTTCACCACTCCACAGTACGTTTAACATGCAGAACCGGAGATATCTTGGTTTCAGTCGGGTTTCAAGCTGAGATATGCATTTTCTACGATAATCTTGGTGAAACATCTGTCCGAAGTATGCAGAAACATCGAGAGCGCTCTTTTCGAGCTATTTAATGCGAGAAACACGTTATCTGGTTGTTTTCACCACTCCACAGTGCGTTTGATATGCAGAACAGGCGATATCTTGATTTTCGTGGTGTTTCCAGCTGACATATGCATTTTCTACGATAATCCTGGTGAGAATTCTGTCAGAAGTATGCAGAATCTTCGAGAACGCTCTTTTCGAGCTACTTAATGCGCGAAACACGTTTTCTGGTGTTTTCACCACTCCACGGTACGTTTGATATGCAGCACCGGAGATAACTCGGTTTTCGTCGGGTTTCAAGCTGAGATATGCATTTTCTACGATAATCTTGGTGAGACTTCTGTCAGAAGTATGCAGGATCTTCGAGAACGCTCTTTTCGAGCTATCTAATGCGAGAAACACGTAATCTGGAGTTTTCACCACTCCACAGTGCGTATGATATGCAGAACCGGCGATATTTTGGTTTCGGACGGGTTTCAAGCTAAGATATGCATTTTCTACGATAATCTTGGTGAGACTTCTGTCAGAAGTATGCAGGATCTTCGAGAACGCTCTTTTCGAGCTATTTAATGCGAGAAACACGTAATCTGGAGTTTTCACCACTCCACAGTGCGTATGATATGCAGAACCGGCGATATTTTGGTTTCGGTCGGGTTTCAAGCTGAGATATGCATTTCCTGCGATAATCTTGTTGAGACTTCTGTCCGAAGTATGCTGAATCATCGAGATCGCTCTTCTCGAGCTATTTAATGCGAGAAACACGTTCTCTGCTTGTTTTCACCACTCCACAGTGCGTTTGATTTGCAGAACAGGCGATATCTTGATTTTCGTGGTGTTTCCAGCTGACATATGCATTTTCTACGATAATCCTGGTGAGACTTCTGTCAGAAGTATGCAGAATCTTCGAGAACGCTCTTTTCGAGCTAGTTAATGCGCGAAACACGTTTTCTGGTGTTTTCACCACTCCACGGTACGTTTGATATGCCGAACCGGAGATAACTCGGTTTTCGTCTGGTTTCAAGCTGAGATATGCATTTTCTACGATAATCTTGGTGAGACTTCTGTCAGAAGTATGCAGGATCTTCAAGAACGCTCTTTTCGAGCCTTTTAATGCGAGAAACACGTAATCTGGTGTTTTCACCACTCCACAGTTCGTTGGATATGCAGAACCGGAGATATCTTGGTTTTCGTGGGGTTTCAAGCTGAGATATGCATTTTCTACGATAATCTTGGTGAGACTTCTGTCCGAAGTATGCTGAATCATCGAGAGCGCTCTTTTCGAACTATTTAATGCGAGAAACTCGTTTTCTGGGGTTTTCACCACTCCACAGTTCGTTGGATATGCAGAACCGGAGATATCTTGGTTTTCGTGGGGTTTCAAAATGAAATATGCATTTCCTGCGATAATCTTGTTGAGACTTCTGTCCGAAGTATGCTGGATCATCGAGATCGCTCTTCTCGAGCTATTTAATGCGAGAAACACGTTCTCTGGTTGTTTTCACCACTCCACAGTGCGTTTGATATTCAGAACAGGCGATATCTTGATTTTCGTGGTGTTTCCAGCTGACATATGCATTTTCTACGATAATCCTGGTGAGACTTCTGTCAGAAGTATGCAGAATCTTCGAGAACGCTCTTTTCGAGCTACTTAATGCACGAAACACGTTTTCTGGTGTTTTCACCACTCCACAGTACGTTTGACATGCAGAACCGGAGATATCTTGGTTTCAGTCGGGTTTCAAGCTGAGATATGCATTTTCTACGATAATCTTGGTGAAACATCTGTCCGAAGTATGCAGAAACATCGAGAGCGCTCTTTTCGAGCTATTTAATGCGAGAAACTCGTTTTCTGGGGTTTTCACCACTCCACAGTTCGTTGGATATGCAGAACCGGAGATATCTTGGTTTTCGTGGGGTTTCAAGCTGAGATATGCATTTCCTGCGATAATCTTGGTGAGACTCCTGTCCGAAATATGCTGAATCATCGAGATCGTTCTTTCCGAGCTATTTAATGCGAGAAACACGTTCTCTGGATGTTTTCACCACTCCACAGTGCGTTTGATATGCGGAACAGGCGATATCTTGATTTTCGTGGGGTTTCAAGCTGAGATATGCATTTTCTACGATAAGCTTGGTGAAACATATGTCCAAAGTATGCAGAAACATCGAGAGCGCTCTTTTCGAGCTATTTAATGCACGAAATACGTTTTCTGGTGTTTTCACCACTCCACGGTACGTTTGATGTGCAGAACCGGAGATAACTCGGTTTTCGTCGGGTTTCAAGCTGAGATATGCATTTTCTACGACAATCTTGGTGAGACTTCTGTCAGAAGTATGCCTGATCTTCGAGAACACTCTTTTCGAGCTATTTAATGCGAGAAACACGTTATCTGGTGTTTTCACCACTCCACAGTGCGTATGATATGCAGAACCGGCGATATCTTGGTTTTCGTGGGGTTTCAAGCTGAGATATGCATTTTCTGCGATAATCTTGGTGAGACTTCTGTCCGAAGTATGCGGAAACATCGAGATCGCTCTTTTCGAGCTAGTTAATGCGAGAAAAACCTTATCCGGTGTTTTCACCACTCCACAGTGCGTTTGATATGCAGAACCGGCGATATCTTGGTTTTCGTGTGGTTTGAAGCTGAGATATGCATTTTCCGCGATAATCTTGGTGAGACTTCTGTCCGAAGTATGCTGAATCATCGAGATCGCTCTTTTCGAGCTAGTTAGTGCGAGAAACACGTTATCTGGTGTTCTCACCACTCCACAGTGCGTTTGATATGCAGAACAGTAGATATCTTGGTTTTCGTGGGGTTTCATGCTGAGATATGCATTTTCTGCGATAATCTTGTTGAGACTTCTGTCCGAAGTATGCAGAATCATCGAGATCGCTCGTTTCGAGCTACTTAATGCGAGAAACACGTTATCTGGTGTTTTCACCACACCACAGTGCGTTGGATATGCAGAACCGGCGATATTTTGGTTATCGTTGGGTTTCAAGCTGAGATATGCATTTTCTACGTTAAGCTTGGTGAAACATCTGTCAGAAGTATGCAGGATCTTCGAGAACGCTCTTTTCGAGCCTTTTAATGCGAGAAACACGTAATCTGGTGTTTTCACCACTCCACAGTTCGTTGGATATGCCGAACCGGAGATATCTTGGTTTTCGTGGGGTTTCAAGCTGAGATATGCATTTTCTACGATAATCTTGGTGAAACATCTGTCCGAAGTATGCAGAAACATCGAGAGCGCTCTTTTCGAGCTATTTAATGCGAGAAACTCGTTTTCTGGGGTTTTCACCACTCCACAGTTCGTTGGATATGCAGAACCGGAGATATCTTGGTTTTCGTGGGGTTTCAAGCTGAGATATGCATTTCCTGCGATAATCTTGGTGAGACTCCTGTCCGAAATATGCTGAATCATCGAGATCGCTCTTTCCGAGCTATTTAATGCGAGAAACACGTTCTCTGGTTGTTTTCACCACTCCACAGTGCGTTTGATATGCGGAACAGGCGATATCTTGATTTTCGTGGTGTTTCCACCTGAGATATGCATTTTCTACGATACTCCGGGTGAGACTTCTGTCAGAAGTATGCAGAATCTTCGGGAACGCTCTTTTCGAGCTACTTAATGCGCGAAACACGTTTTCTGGTGTTTTCACCACTCCACGGTACGTATGATGTGCAGAACCGGAGATAACTCGGTTTTCGTCGGGTTTCAAGCTGAGATATGCATTTTCTACGATAATCTTGGTGAGACTTCTGTCAGAAGTTTGCCGGATCTTCGAGAACGCTCTTTTCGAGCTATTTAATGCGAGAAACACGTTATCTGGTGTTTTCACCACTCCACAGTGCGTATGATATGCAGAACCGGCGATATCTTGGTTTTCGTGGGGTTTCAAGCTGAGATATGCATTTTCTGCGATAATCTTGGTGAGACTTCTGTCCGAAGTATGCGGAAACATCGAGATCGCTCTTTTCGAGCTAGTTAATGCGAGAAAAACCTTATCCGGTGTTTTCACCACTCCACAGTGCGTTTGATATGCAGAACCGGCGATATTTTGGTTTTCGTCGGGTTTCAAGCTGAGATATGCATTTTCTACGATAAGCTTGGTGAAACATCTGTCCGAAGTATGCAGAAACATCGAGAGCGCTCTTTTCGAGCTATTTAATGCGAGAAACTCGTTTTCTGGGGTTTTCACCACTCCACAGTTCGTTGGATATGCACAACCGGAGATATCTTGGTTTTCGTGGGGTTTCAAGCTGAGATATGCATTTCCTGCGATAATCTTGGTGAGACTCCTGTCCGAAATATGCTGAATCATCGAGATCGCTCTTTTCGAGCTATTTAATGCGAGAAACACGTTCTCTGGTTGTTTTCACCACTCCACAGTGCGTTTGATATGCAGAACAGGCGATATCTTGACTTTCGTGGTGTTTCCAGCTGGGATATGCATTTTCTACGATAATCTTGGTGAAACATCTGTCCGAAGTATGCAGACACATCGAGAGCGCTCTTTTCGAGCTATTTAATGCGAGAAACTCGTTTTCTGGGGTTTTCATCACTCCACAGTTCGTTGGATATGCACAACCGGAGATATCTTGGTTTTCGTGGGGTTTCAAGCTGAGATATGCATTTCCTGCGATAATCTTGGTGAGACTCCTGTCCGAAATATGCTGAATCATGGAGATCGCTCTTTTCGAGCTACTTAATGCGCGAAATACGTTTTCTGGTGTATTCACCACTCCACGGTACGTTTGATGTGCAGAACCGGAGATAACTCGGTTTTCGTCGGGTTTCAAGCTGAGATATGCAATTTCTACGATAATCTTGGTGAGACTTCTGTCCGAAGTATGCCAGATCTTCGAGAACGCTCTTTTCGAGCTATCTAATGCGAGAAACACGTTCTCTGGTTGTTTTCACCACTCCACAGTTCGTTGGATATGCAGAACCGGAGATATCTTGGTTTTCGTGGGGTTTCAAGCTGAGATATGCATTTTCCGCGATAATCTTGGTGAGACTTCTGTCCGAAGTATGCTGAATCATCGAGATCGCTATTTTCGAGCTAGTTAGTGCGAGAAACACGTTATCTGGTGTTTTCACCACTCCACAGTGCGTTGGATATGCAGAACCGGCGATATTTTGGTTTTCGTCGGGTTTCAAGCTGAGATATGCATTTTCTACGATAAGCTTGGTGAAACATCTGTCCGAAGTATGCAGAAACATCGAGAGCGCTCTTTTCGAGCTATTTAATGCGAGAAACTCGTTTTCTGGGGTTTTCACCACTCCACAGTTCGTTCGATATGCAGAACCGGAGATATCTTGGTTTTCGTGGGGTTTCAAGCTGAGATATGCATTTCCTGCGATAAACTTGGTGAGACTCCTGTCCGAAATATGCTGAATCATCGAGATCGCTCTTTTCGAGCTACTTAATGCGCGAAATACGTTTTCTGGTGTATTCACAACTCCACGGTACGTTTGATGTGCAGAACCGGAGATAACTCGGTTTTCGTCGGGTTTCAAGCTGAGATATGCATTTTCTACGATAATCTTGGTGAGACTTCTGTCAGAAGTATGCCGGATCTTCGAGAACGCTCTTTTCGAGCTACATAATGCGCGAAACACGTTTTCTGGTGTTTTCACCACTCCACGGTACGTTTGATGTGCAGAACCGGAGATAACTCGGTTTTCGTCGGGTTTCAAGCTGAGATATGCATTTTCTACGATAATCTTGGTGAGACTTCTGTCAGAAGTATGCAGGATCTTCGAGAACGCTCTTTGCGAGCTATTTAATGCGAGAAACTCGTTTTCTGGGGTTTTCACCACTCCACAGTTCGTTGGATATGCAGAACCGGAGATATCTTGGATTTCGTGGGGTTTCAAGATGAGATATGCATTTCCAGCGATAATCTTGGTGAGACTTCTGTCCGAAGTATGCTGAATCATCGAGATCGCTCTTCTCGAGCTATTTAATGGGAGAAACACGTTCTCTGGTTGTTTTCACCACTCCACAGTGCGTTTGATATGCAGAACAGGCGATATCTTGATTTTCGTGGTGTTTCCAGCTGAGATATGCATTTTCTACGATAATCCTGGTGAGACTTCTGTCAGAAGTATGCAGAATCTTCGAGAACGCTCTTTTCGAGCTACTTAATGCGCGAAACAGGTTTTCTGATGTATTCACCACTCCACGGTACTTTTGATGTGCAGAACCGGAGATAACTCGGTTTTCGTAGAGTTTCAAGATGAGATATGCATTTTCTACGATAATCTTGGTGAGACTTCTGTCAGAAGTATGCAGAATCATCGAGACCGCTCTTTTCGAGCTATTTAATGCGAGAAACACGTTCTCTGGTTGTTTTCACCACTCCACAGTGCGTTTGATATGCAGAACAGGCGATATCTTGATTTTCGTGGTGTTTCCATCCTGAGATATGCATTTTCTGCGATAATCTTGGTGGGTCTTTTTTCAGAAGTATGCAGAATCATCTAGATCGCTCTTTTCGAGCTACTTAATGCACGAAACACGATTTCTGGTGTTTTCACCTCTCCACAGTACGTTTGACATGCAGAACCGGAGATATCTTGGTTTCGGTCGGGTTTTCAAGCTGAGATATGCATTTTCCACGATAATCCTGGTGAGACTTCTGTCAGAAGTATGCAGAATCTTCGAGAACGCTCTTTTCGAGCTACTTAATGCGCGAAACACGTTTTCTGGTGTTTTCACCACTCCACGGTACGTTTGATGTGCAGATCCGGAGATAACTCGGTTTTCGTCGGGTTTCAAGCTTAGATATGCATTTTCTACGATAATCTTGGTGAGACTTCTGTCAGAAGTATACAGAAACATCGCGAGCGCTCTTTTCGAGCTAGTTAATGCACGAAACACGTTTTCTGGTGTTTTCACCACTCCACAGTACGTTTGACATGCAGAACCGGAGATATCTTGGTTTCGGTAGGGTTTCAAGCTGAGATATGCATTTTCTACAATAATCTTGGTGAGACTTCTGTCAGAAGTATGTAGGATCTTCGAGAACGCTCTTTTCGAGCCTTTTAATGCGAGAAACACGTAATCTGGTGTTTTCACCACTCCACAGTGCGTATGATATGCAGAACCGGCGATATTTTGGTTTTCGTGGGGTTTCAAGGTGAGATATGCATCTTCTGCGATAATCTTTGTGAGACTTCTGTCCGAAGTATGCTGAAACATCGAGATCGCTCTTTTCGTGCTTGTTAATGCGAGAACAACCTTATCCGGTGTTTTCACCACTCCACAGTGCGTTTGATATGCAGAACCGGCGATATCTTGGTTTTCGTGGGGTTTCAAGCTGAGATATGCATTTTCCGCGATAATCTTGGTGAGACATCTGTCCGAAGCATGCTGAATCATCGAGATCGCTCTTTTCGAGCTAGTTAGTGGAGAAACACGTTATCTGGTGTTTTCACCACTCCACAGTGCGTTGGATATGCAGAACCGGCGATATTTTGGTTTTCGTCGGGTTTCAAGCTGAGATATGCATTTTCTACGATAAGCTTGGTGAAACATCTGTCCGAAGTATGCAGAAACATCGAGAGCGCTCGTTTCGAGCTATTTAATGCGAGGAACTCGTTTTCTGGGGGTTTCACCACTCCACAGTTCGTTGGATATGCAGAACCGGAGATATCTTGGTTTTCGTGAGGTTACAAGCTGAGATATGCATTTCCTGCGATAATCGAGGTGAGACTCCTGTCCGAAATATGCTGAATCATCGAGATCGCTCTTTTCGAGCTATTTAATGCGAGAAACACGTTCTCTGGTTGTTTTCACCACTCCACAGTGCGTTTGATATGCAGAACAGGCGATATCTTGATTTTCGTGGTGTTTCCAGCTGAGATATGCATTTTCTACGATAATCTTGGTGAAACATCTGTCCGAAGTATGCAGAAACATCGAGAGCGCTCTTTTCGAGCTATTTAATGCGATAAACTCGTTTTCTGGGGTTTTCACCACTCCACAGTTCGTTGGATATGCAGAACCGGAGATATCTTGGTTTTCGTGGGGTTTCAAGCTGAGATATGCATTTCCTGCGATAATCTTGGTGAGACTTCTGTCCGAAGTATGCTGAATCATCGAGATCGCTCTTTTCGAGCTACTTAATGCGCGATATGCGTTTTCTGGTGTTTTCACCACTCCACGGTACGTTTGATGTGCAGAACCGGAGATAACTCGGTTTTCGTCGGGTTCCAAGCTGAGATATGCATTTTCTACGATAATCTTGGTGAGACTTCTGTCAGAAGTATGCCGGATCTTCGAGAACGCTCTTTTCGAGCTATTTAATGCGAGAAACACGTTCTCTGGTTGTTTTCACCACTCCACAGTTCGTTGGATATGCAGAA
Organism: Anthophora plumipes; assembly: GCA_951804975.1. Taxonomy (NCBI): domain Eukaryota; kingdom Metazoa; phylum Arthropoda; class Insecta; order Hymenoptera; family Apidae; genus Anthophora; species Anthophora plumipes. The sequence goes on from CATORF010000448.1 coordinate 1,845,416, forward strand.
CAGGCGATATCTTGATTTTCGTGGTGTTTCCAGCTGAGATATGTATTTTCTACGATAATCTTGGTGAAACATCTGTCCGAAGTATGCAGAAACATCGAGAGCGCTCTTTTCGAGCTATTTAATGCGAGAAACTCGTTTTCTGGGGTTTTCACCACTCCACAGTTCGTTGGATATGCAGAACCGGAGATATCTTGGTTTTCGTGGGGTTTCAAGCTGAGATATGCATTTCCTGCGATAATCTTGGTGAGACTTCTGTCCGAAGTATGCTGAATCATCGAGATCGCTCTTTTCGAGCTAGTTAGTGCGAGAAACTCGTTTTCTGGGGTTTTCACCACTCCACAGTTCGTTGGATATGCAGAACCGGAGATATCTTGGTTTTCGTGGGGTTTCAAGCTGAGATATGCATTTCCTGCGATAATCTTGGTGAGACTTCTGTCCGAAGTATGCTGAATCATCGAGATCGCTCTTTTCGAGCTAGTTAGTGCGAGAAACACGTTATCTGGTGTTTTCACCACTCCACAGTGCGTTGGATATGCAGAACCGGCGATATTTTGGTTTTCGTCGGGTTTCAAGCTGAGATATGCATTTTCTACGATAATCTTGGTGAGACTTCTGTCAGAAGTATGCCGGATCTTCGAGAACGCTCTTTTCGAGCTATTTAATTGCGAGAAACACGTTCTCTGGTTGTTTTCACCACTCCACAGTTCGTTGGATATGCAGAACCGGAGATATCTTGGTTTTCGTGGTGTTTCCAGCTGAGATATGCATTTTCTACGATAATCTTGGTGAAACATCTGTCCGAAGTATGCAGAAACATCGAGAGCGCTCTTTTCGAGCTATTTAATGCGAGAAACTCGTTTTCTGGGGTTTTCACCACTCCACAGTTCGTTGGATATGCAGAACCGGAGATATCTTGGTTTTCGTGGGGTTTCAAGCTGAGATATGCATTTCCTGCGATAATCTTGGTGAGACTTCTGTCCGAAGTATGCTGAATCATCGAGATCGCTCTTTTCGAGCTACTTAGTGCGAGAAACACGTTATCTGGTGTTTTCACCACTCCACAGTGCGTTGGATATGCAGAACCGGCGATATTTTGGTTTTCGTTGGGTTTCAAGCTGAGATATGCATTTTCTACGATAATCTTGGTGAGACTTCTGTCAGAAGCATGCCGGATCTTCGAGAACGCTCTTTTCGAGCTATTTAATGCGAGAAACACGTTCTCTGGTTGTTTTCACCACTCCACAGTTCGTTGCATATGCAGAACCGGAGATATCTTGGTTTTCGTGGGGTTACAAGCTGAGATATGCATTTCCTGCGATAATCTAGGTGAGACTCCTGTCCGAAATATGCTGAATCATCGAGATCGCTCTTTTCGAGCTATTTAATGCGAGAAACAGGTTCTCTGGTTGTTTTCACCACTCCACAGTTCGTTGGATATGCAGAACCGGAGATATCTTGGTTTTCGTGGGGTTTCAAGCTGAGATATGCATTTCCTGCGATAATCTTGGTGAGACTTCTGTCAGAAGTATGCCGGATCTTCGAGAACGCACTTTTCGAGCTATTTAATGCGAGAAACACGTTCTCTGGTTGTTTTCACCACTCCACAGTTCGTTGGATATGCAGAACCGGAGATATCTTGGTTTTCGTGGGGTTTCAAGCTGAGATATGCATTTTCCGCGATAATCTTGGTGAGACTTCTGTCCGAAGTATGCTGAATCATCGAGATCGCTATTTTCGAGCTAGTTAGTGCGAGAAACACGTTCTCTGGTTGTTTTCACCACTCCACAGTTCGTTGGATATGCAGAACCGGAGATATCTTGGTTTTCGTGGGGTTTCAAGCTGAGATATGCATTTCCTGCGATAATCTTTGTGAGACTTCTGTCCGAAGTATGCTGAATCATCGAGATCGCTCTTTTCGAGCTAGTTAGTGCGAGAAACACGTTATCTGGTGTTTTCAACACTCCACAGTGCGTTGGGTATGCAGAACCGGCGATATTTTGGTTTTCGTCGGGTTTCAAGCTGAGTTATGCATTTTCTACGATAAGCTTGGTGAAACATCTGTCCGAAGTATGCAGAAACATCGAGAGCGCTCTTTTCGAGGTATTTAATGCGAGAAACTCGTTTTCTGGGGTTTTCACCACTCCACAGTTCGTTGGATATGCAGAACCGGTGATATCTTGGTTTTCGTGGGGTTTCAAGCTGAGATATGCATTTCCTGCGATAATCTTGGTGAGACTCCTGTCCGAAATATGCTGAATCATCGAGATCGCTCTTTTCGTGCTACTTAATGCGCGAAATACGTTTTCTGTGGTTTTCACCACTCCACGGTACGTTTGATGTGCAGAACCGGAGATAACTCGGTTTTCGTCGGGTTTCAAGCTGAGATATGCATTTTCTACGATAATCTTGGTGAGACTTCTGTCAGAAGTATGGCGGATCTTCGAGAACGCACTTTTCGAGCTACTTAATGCGCGAAACACGTTTTCTGGTGTTTTCACCACTCCACTGTACGTTTGATGTGCAGAACCGGAGATAACTCGGTTTTCGTCAGGTTTCAAGCTGAGATATGCAGTTTCTACGATAATCTTGGTGAGACTTCTGTCAGAAGTATGCAGGATCTTCGAGAACGCTCTTTTCGAGCTATTTAATGCGAGAAACTCGATTTCTGGGGTTTTCACAACTCCACAGTTCGTTGGATATGCAGAACCTGAGATATCTTGGTTTTCGTGGGGTTTCAAGCTGAGATATGCATTTCCTGCGATAATCTTCGTGAGACTCCTGTCCGAAATATGCTGAATCATCGAGATCGCTCTTTTCGAGCTACTTAATGCGCGAAATACGTTTTCTGGTGTTTTCACCACTCCACGGTACGTTTGATGTGCAGAAACGGAGATGACTCGGTTCTCGTGGGGTTACAAGCTGAGATATGCATTTCCTGCGATAATCTAGGTGAGACTCCTGTCCGAAATATGCTGAATCATCGAGATCGCTCTTTTCGAGCTATTTAATGCGAGAAACAGGTTCTCTGGTTGTTTTCACCACTCCACAGTTCGTTGGATATGCAGAACCGGAGATATCTTGGTTTTCGTGGGGTTTCAAGCTGAGATATGCATTTCCTGCGATAATCTTGGTGAGACTTCTGTCAGAAGTATGCCGGATCATCGAGAACGCTCTTTTCGAGCTATTTAATGCGAGAAACACGTTCTCTGGTTGTTTTCACCACTCCACAGTTCGTTGGATATGCAGAACCGGAGATATCTTGGTTTTCGTGGGGTTTCAAGCTGAGATATGCATTTTCCGCGATAATCTTGGTGAGACTTCTGTCCGAAGTATGCTGAATCATCGAGATCGCTATTTTCGAGCTAGTTAGTGCGAGAAACACGTTCTCTGGTTGTTTTCACCACTCCACAGTTCGTTGGATATGCAGAACCGGAGATATCTTGGTTTTCGTGGGGTTTCAAGCTGAGATATGCATTTCCTGCGATAATCTTTGTGAGACTTCTGTCCGAAGTATGCTGAATCATCGAGATCGCTCTTTTCGAGCTAGTTAGTGCGAGAAACACGTTATCTGGTGTTTTCAACACTCCACAGTGCGTTGGGTATGCAGAACCGGCGATATTTTGGTTTTCGTCGGGTTTCAAGCTGAGTTATGCATTTTCTACGATAAGCTTGGTGAAACATCTGTCCGAAGTATGCAGAAACATCGAGAGCGCTCTTTTCGAGGTATTTAATGCGAGAAACTCGTTTTCTGGGGTTTTCACCACTCCACAGTTCGTTGGATATGCAGAACCGGTGATATCTTGGTTTTCGTGGGGTTTCAAGCTGAGATATGCATTTCCTGCGATAATCTTGGTGAGACTCCTGTCCGAAATATGCTGAATCATCGAGATCGCTCTTTTCGTGCTACTTAATGCGCGAAATACGTTTTCTGTGGTTTTCACCACTCCACGGTACGTTTGATGTGCAGAACCGGAGATAACTCGGTTTTCGTCGGGTTTCAAGCTGAGATATGCATTTTCTACGATAATCTTGGTGAGACTTCTGTCAGAAGTATGGCGGATCTTCGAGAACGCACTTTTCGAGCTACTTAATGCGCGAAACACGTTTTCTGGTGTTTTCACCACTCCACTGTACGTTTGATGTGCAGAACCGGAGATAACTCGGTTTTCGTCAGGTTTCAAGCTGAGATATGCAGTTTCTACGATAATCTTGGTGAGACTTCTGTCAGAAGTATGCAGGATCTTCGAGAACGCTCTTTTCGAGCTATTTAATGCGAGAAACTCGATTTCTGGGGTTTTCACCACTCCACAGTTCGTTGGATATGCAGAACCTGAGATATCTTGGTTTTCGTGGGGTTTCAAGCTGAGATATGCATTTCCTGCGATAATCTTCGTGAGACTCCTGTCCGAAATATGCTGAATCATCGAGATCGCTCTTTTCGAGCTACTTAATGCGCGAAATACGTTTTCTGGTGTTTTCACCACTCCACGGTACGTTTGATGTGCAGAAACGGAGATGACTCGGTTTTCGTCGGGTTTCAAGCTGAGATATGCATTTTCTACGATAATCTTGGTGAGACTTCTGTCAGAAGTATGCCGGATCTTCGAGAACGCTCTTTTCGAGCTATTTAATGCGAGAAACACGTTCTCTGGTTGTTTTCACCACTCCACAGTTCGTTGGATATGCAGAACCGGAGATATCTTGGTTTTCGTGTGGTTTCAAGCTGAGATATGCATTTTCTGCGATAATCTTGTTGAGACTTCTGTCCGAAGTATGCGGAATCATCCAGATCGCACTTTTCGAGCTATTTAATGCGAGAAACACGTTATCTGGTGTTTTCCCCACTCCACAGTTGGTTTGATATGCAGAACCGGCGATATTTTGGTTTTCGTGGGGTTTCAAGCTGAGATATGCATTTTCCGCGATAATCTTGGTGAGACTTCTGTCAGAAGTATGCAGGATCCTCGAGAACGCTCTTTTCGAGCTATTTAATGCGAGAAACTCGATTTCTGGGGTTTTCACCACTCCACAGTTCGTTGGATATGCAGAACCGGAGATATCTTGGTTTTCGTGGGGTTTCAAGCTTAGATATGCATTTCCTGCGATAATCTTGGTGAGACTTCTGTCCGAAGTATGCTGATACATCGAGATCGCTCTTTTCGTGCTAGTTAATGCGAGAAAAACCTTATCCGGTGTTTTCACCACTCCACAGTGCGTTTGATATGCAGAACCGGCGATATCTTGGTTTTCGTGGGGTTTCAAGCTGAGATATGCATTTTCCGCGATAATCTTGGTGAGACTTCTGTCCGAAGTATGCTGAATCACCGAGATCGCTCTTTTCGAGCTAGTTAGTGCGAGAAACACGTTATCTGGTGTTTTCACCACTCCACAGTGCGTTGGATATGCAGAACCGGCGATATTTTGGTTTTCGTCGGGTTTCAAGCTGAGATATGCATTTTCTACGATAATCTTGGTGAAACATCTGTCCGAAGTATGCAGAAACATCGAGAGCGCTCTTTTCGAGCTAATTAATGCGAGAAACTCGTTTTCTGGGGTTTTCACCACTCCACAGTTCGTTCGATATGCAGAACCGGCGATATCTTGGTTTTCGTGGGGTTTCAAGCTGAGATATGCATTTTCCGCGATAATCTTGGTGAGACTTCTGTCCGAAGTATGCTGAATCAGCGAGATCGCTCTTTTCGAGCTAGTTAGTGCGAGAAACACGTTATCTGGTGTTTTCACCACTCCACAGTGCGTTGGATATGCAGAACCGGCGATATTTTGGTTTTCGTGGGGTTTCAAGCTGAGATATGCATTTCCTGCGATAATCTTGGTGAGACTCCTGTCCGAAATATGCTGAATCATCGAGATCGCTCTTTTCGTGCTACTTAATGCGCGAAATACGTTTTCTGTGGTTTTCACCACTCCACGGTACGTTTGATGTGCAGAACCGGAGATAACTCGGTTTTCGTCGGGTTTCAAGCTGAGATATGCATTTTCTACGATAATCTTGGTGAGACTTCTGTCAGAAGTATGCCGGATCTTCGAGAACGCACTTTTCGAGCTACTTAATGCGCGAAACACGTTTTCTGGTGTTTTCACCACTCCACTGTACGTTTGATGTGCAGAACCGGAGATAACTCGGTTTTCGTCAGGTTTCAAGCTGAGATATGCATTTTCTACGATAATCTTGGTGAGACTTCTGTCAGAAGTATGCAGGATCTTCGAGAACGCTCTTTTCGAGCTATTTAATGCGAGAAACTCGATTTCTGGGGTTTTCACCACTCCACAGTTCGTTGGATATGCAGAACCTGAGATATCTTGGTTTTCGTGGGGTTTCAAGCTGAGATATGCATTTCCTGCGATAATCTTCGTGAGACTCCTGTCCGAAATATGCTGAATCGTCGAGATCGCTCTTTTCGAGCTACTTAATGCGCGAAATACGTTTTCTGGTGTTTTCACCACTCCACGGTACGTTTGATGTGCAGAAACGGAGATGACTCGGTTTTCGTCGGGTTTCAAGCTGAGATATGCATTTTCTACGATAATCTTGGTGAGACTTCTGTCAGAAGTATGCCGGATCTTCGAGAACGCTCTTTTCGAGCTATTTAATGCGAGAAACACGTTCTCTGGTTGTTTTCACCACTCCACAGTTCGTTGGATATGCAGAACCGGAGATATCTTGGTTTTCGTGTGGTTTCAAGCTGAGATATGCATTTTCTGCGATAATCTTGTTGAGACTTCTGTCCGAAGTATGCAGAATCATCCAGATCGCACTTTTCGAGCTATTTAATGCGAGAAACACGTTATCTGGTGTTTTCCCCACTCCACAGTTGGTTTGATATGCAGAACCGGCGATATTTTGGTTTTCGTGGGGTTTCAAGCTGAGATATGCATTTTCCGCGATAATCTTGGTGAGACTTCTGTCAGAAGTATGCAGGATCCTCGAGAACGCTCTTTTCGAGCTATTTAATGCGAGAAACTCGATTTCAGGGGTTTTCACCACTCCACAGTTCGTTGGATATGCAGAACCGGAGATATCTTGGTTTTCGTGGGGTTTCAAGCTTAGATATGCATTTCCTGCGATAATCTTGGTGAGACTTCTGTCCGAAGTATGCTGATACATCGAGATCGCTCTTTTCGTGCTAGTTAATGCGAGAAAAACCTTATCCGGTGTTTTCACCACTCCACAGTGCGTTTGATATGCAGAACCGGCGATATCTTGGTTTTCGTGGGGTTTCAAGCTGAGATATGCATTTTCCGCGATAATCTTGGTGAGACTTCTGTCCGAAGTATGCTGAATCACCGAGATCGCTCTTTTCGAGCTAGTTAGTGCGAGAAACACGTTATCTGGTGTTTTCACCACTCCACAGTGCGTTGGATATGCAGAACCGGCGATATTTTGGTTTTCGTCGGGTTTCAAGCTGAGATATGCATTTTCTACGATAATCTTGGTGAAACATCTGTCCGAAGTATGCAGAAACATCGAGAGCGCTCTTTTCGAGCTAATTAATGCGAGAAACTCGTTTTCTGGGGTTTTCACCACTCCACAGTTCGTTCGATATGCAGAACCGGAGATATCTTGGTTTTCGTGGTGTTTCAAGCTGAGATATGCATTTCCTACGATAATCTTGGTCAGACTTCTGTCCGAAGTATGCTGAATCATCGAGATCGCTCTTTTCGAGATATTTAATGCGAGGAACACGTTCTCTGGTTGTTTTCACCACTCCACAGTGCGTTTGATATGCAGAACCGGAGATATCTTGGTTTTCGTGTGGTTTCAAGCTGAGATATGCATTTTCTGCGATAATCTTGTTGAGACTTCTGTCCGAAGTATGCAGAATCATCCAGATCGCACTTTTCGAGCTATTTAATGCGAGAAACACGTTATCTGGTGTTTTCCCCACTCCACAGTTGGTTTGATATGCAGAACCGGCGATATTTTGGTTTTCGTGGGGTTTCAAGCTGAGATATGCATTTTCCGCGATAATCTTGGTGAGACTTCTGTCAGAAGTATGCAGGATCCTCGAGAACGCTCTTTTCCAGCTATTTAATGCGAGAAACTCGATTTCAGGGGTTTTCACCACTCCACAGTTCGTTGGATATGCAGAACCGGAGATATCTTGGTTTTCGTGGGGTTTCAAGCTTAGATATGCATTTCCTGCGATAATCTTGGTGAGACTTCTGTCCGAAGTATGCTGATACATCGAGATCGCTCTTTTCGTGCTAGTTAATGCGAGAAAAACCTTATCCGGTGTTTTCACCACTCCACAGTGCGTTTGATATGCAGAACCGGCGATATCTTGGTTTTCGTGGGGTTTCAAGCTGAGATATGCATTTTCCGCGATAATCTTGGTGAGACTTCTGTCCGAAGTATGCTGAATCACCGAGATCGCTCTTTTCGAGCTAGTTAGTGCGAGAAACACGTTATCTGGTGTTTTCACCACTCCACAGTGCGTTGGATATGCAGAACCGGCGATATTTTGGTTTTCGTCGGGTTTCAAGCTGAGATATGCATTTTCTACGATAATCTTGGTGAAACATCTGTCCGAAGTATGCAGAAACATCGAGAGCGCTCTTTTCGAGCTAATTAATGCGAGAAACTCGTTTTCTGGGGTTTTCACCACTCCACAGTTCGTTCGATATGCAGAACCGGAGATATCTTGGTTTTCGTGGTGTTTCAAGCTGAGATATGCATTTCCTACGATAATCTTGGTCAGACTTCTGTCCGAAGTATGCTGAATCATCGAGATCGCTCTTTTCGAGATATTTAATGCGAGGAACACGTTCTCTGGTTGTTTTCACCACTCCACAGTGCGTTTGATATGCAGAACAGGCGATATCTTGATTTTCGTGGTGTTTCCAGCTGAGATATGCATTTTCTGCGATAATCTTGGTGTGACTTCTGTCCGAAGTATGCAGAATCATCGAGATCGCTCTTTTCGAGCTATTTAATGCGAGAATCACGTTATCTGGCGTTTTAACCACTCCACAGTGCGTTTGATATACAGTACCAGCGATATCTTGGTTTTCGTGGTGTTTCATGCTGAGATATGCATTTTTTACGATAATCTTGGTGAGACTTCTGTCCGAAGTATGCTTAATCATCGAGATCGCTCGTTTCGAGCTATTTAATGCGAGAAACACGTTATCTGGTGTTTTCACCACTCCACAGTGCGTATGATATGCAGAACCGGCGATGTCTTGGTTTTCGTGTGGTTTCAAGATGAGATATGCATTTTCTGCGATAATCTTGGTGAGACTTCTGTCCGAAGTATGCTGAAACATCGAGATCGCTCTTTTCGAGCTAGTTAATGCAAGAAGAACCTTATCCGGTGTTTTCACCACTCCACAGTGCGTTTGATATGCAGAACCGGCGATATCTTGGTTTTCGTGGGGTTTCAAGCTGAGATATGCATTTTCCGCGATAATCTTGGTGAGACTTCTGTCCGAAGTATGCTGAATCATCGACATCGCTCTTTTCGAGCTAGTTGGTGCGAGAAACACGTTATCTGGTGTTTTCACCACTCCACAGTGCGTTGGATATGCGGAACCGGCGATATTTTGGTTTTCGTGGGGTTTCAAGCTGAGATATGCATTTCCTGCGATAATCTTGGTGAGACTTCTGTCAGAAGTACGCCGGATCTTCGAGAACGCTCTTTTCGAGCTATTTAATGCGAGAAACACGTTCTCTGGTTGTTTTCACCACTCCACAGATCGTTGGATATGCAGAACCGGAGATATCTTGGTTTTCGTGGGGTTTCAAGCTGAGATATGCATTTTCCGCGATAATCTTGGTGAGACTTCTGTCCGAAGTATGCTGAATCATCGAGATCGCTCTTTTCGAGCTAGTTAGTGCGAGAAACACGTTATCTGGTGTTTTCACCGCTCCACAGTGCGTTGGATTTGCAGAACCGGCGATATTTTGGTTTTCGTCGGGTTCAACCTGAGATATACATTTTCTACGATAAACTTGGTGAATCATCTGTCCGAAGTATGCAGAAACATCGAGAGACCTCTTTTCGTGCTATTAAATGCGAGAAACTCGTTTTCTGGGGTTTTCACCACTCCACAGTTCGTTGGGTATGCAGAACCGGATATATCTTGGTTTTCGTGGGGTTTCAAGATGAGATATGCATTTCCTGCGATAATCTAGGTGAGACTTCTGTCCGAAGTATGCTGAATCATCGAGATCGCTCTTCTCGAGCTATTTAATGCGAGAAACACGTTCTCTGGTTGTTTTCACCACTCCACAGTGCGTTTGATATGCAGAACAGGCGATATCTTGATTTTCGTGGTGTTTCCAGCTGAGATATGCATTTTCTACGATAATCCTGGTGAGACTTCTGTCAGAAGTATGCAGAATCTTCCAGAACGCTCTTTTCGAGCTACTTAATGCGCGAAACACGTTTTCTGGTGTTTTCACCACCCCACGGTACGTTTGATGTGCAGAACCGGAGATAACTCGCTTTTCGTCGGGTTTCAAGCTGAGATATGCATTTTCTACGATAATCTTGGTGAGACATCTGTCAGAAGTATGCAGGATCTTCGAGACCGCTCTTTTCGAGCTATTTAATGCGAGAAACTCGTTTTCTGGGGTTTTCACGACTCCACAGTTCGTTGGATATGCAGAACCGGAGATATCTTGGTTTTCGTGGGGTTTCAAGCTGAGATATGCATTTTCTGCGATAATCTTGGTGAGACTTCTGTTAGAAGTATACAGAATCATCGAGATCGCACTTTTCGAGCTATTTAATGCGAGAAACACGTTATCTGGTGTTTTCACCACTCCACAGTTGGTTTGATATGCAGAACCGGCGATATTTTGGTTTTCGTCGGGTTTCAAGCTGAGATATGCATTTTCTACGATAATCTTGGTGAAACATCTGTCCGAAGTATGCAGAATCATCGAGATCGCTCTTTTCGAGCTATTTAATGCGAGAATCACGTTATCTGGTGTTTTCACCACGCCACAGTGCGTTTGATATGCAGTACCAGCGATATCTTGGTTTTCGTGGTGTTTCATGCTGAGATATGCATTTTTTACGATAATCTTGGTGAGACTTCTGTCCGAAGTATGCTTAATCATCGAGATCGCTCGTTTCGAGCTATTTAATGCGAGAAACACGTTATCTGGTGTTTTCACCACTCCACAGTGCGTATGATATGCAGAACCGGCGATGTCTTGGTTTTCGTGTGGTTTCAAGATGAGATATGCATTTTCTTCGATAATCTTGGTGAGACTTCTGTCCGAAGTATGCTGAAACATCGAGATCGCTCTTTTCGAGCTAGTTAATGCAAGAAGAACCTTATCCGGTGTTTTCACCACTCCACAGTGCGTTTGATATGCAGAACCGGCGATATCTTGGTTTTCGTGGGGTTTCAAGCTGAGATATGCATTTTCTGCGATAATCTTGGTGAGACTTCTGTCCGAAGTATGCTGAATAATCGAGATCGCTCTTTTCGAGCTGGTTAGTGCGAGAAGCACGTTTTCTGTGGTTTTCACCACTCCACAGTTCGTTGGATATGCAGAACAGTAGATATCTTGGTTTTCGTGGGGTTTCAAGCAGAGATATGCATTTTCTGCGATAATCTTGGTGTGACTTCTGCTAGAAGTATGCAGAATCATCGTGATCGCACTTTTCGAGCTATTTAATGCGAGAAACACGTTATCTGGTGTTTTCACCACTCCGCAGTTGGTTTGATATGCAGAACCGGCGATATTTTGGTTTTCGTCGGGTTCAAGCTGAGATATGCATTTTCTACGATAATCTTGGTGAAACATCTGTCCGAAGTATGCAGAAACATCGAGAGCGCTCTTTTCGAGCTAATTAATGCGAGAAACTCGTTTTCTGGGGTTTTCACCACTCCACAGTTCGTTCGATATGCAGAACCGGAGATATCTTGGTTTTCGTGGTGTTTCAAGCTGAGATATGCATTTCCTACGATAATCTTGGTCAGACTTCTGTCCGAAGTATGCTGAATCATCGAGATCGCACTTTTCGAGCTATTTAATGCGAGGAACACGTTCACTGGTTGTTTTCACCACTCCACAGTGCGTTTGATATGCAGAACAGGCGATATCTTGATTTTCGTGGTGTTTCCAGCTGAGACATGCATTTTCTGCGATAATCTTGGTGTGACTTCTGTCCGAAGTATGCAGAATCTTCGAGAACGCTCTTTTCGAGCTACTTAATGCGCGAAATACGTTTTCTGGTGTTTTCACCACTCCACGGTACGTTTGATGTGCAGAACCGGAGTTATCTCGGTTTTCGTCGGGTTTCAAGCTGAGATATGCATTTTCTACGATAATCTTGGTGAGACTTCTGTCAGAAGTATGCAGGATCTTCGAGAACGCTCTTTTCGAGCTATTTAATGCGAGAAACTCGTTTTCTCGGGTTTTCACCACTCCACAGTTCGTTGGATATGCAGAACCGGAGATATCTTGGTTTTCGTGGGGTTTCAAGCTGAGATATGCATTTTCCGCGACAATCTTGGTGAGACTTCTGTCCGAAGTATGCTGAATCATCGAGATCGCTCTTTTCGAGCTACTTAATGCGCGAAATACGTTTTCTGGTGTTTTCACCACTCCACTGTACGTTTGATGTGCAGAACCGGAGTTAACTCGGTTTTCGTCGGGTTTCAAGCTGAGATATGCATTTTCTACGATAATGTTGGTGAGACTTCTGTCAGAAGTATGCCGGATCTTCGAGAACGCTCTTTTCGAGCTATTTAATGCGAGAAACACGTTCTCTGGTTGTTTTCACCACTCCACAGTTCGTTGGATATGCAGAACCGGAGATATCTTGGTTTTCGTGGGGTTTCAAGATGAGATATGCATTTCCTGCGATAATCTTGGTGAGACTTCTGTCCGAAGTATGCTGAATCATCGAGATCGCTCTTCTCGAGCTAATTAATGCGAGAAACACGTTCTCTGGTTGCTTTCACCACTCCACAGTGCGTTTGATATGCAGAACAGGCGATATCTTGATTTTCGTGGTGTTTCCAGCTGAGATATGCATTCTCTACGATAATCCTGGTGAGACTTCTGTCCGAAGTAAGCTGAAACATCGAGATCGCTCTATTCGAGCTATTTAATGCGACAAACACGTTATCTGGTGTTTTCAGCACCCCACAGTGCGTTTGATATGCAGAACCAGCGATATCTTGGTTTTCGTGGGGCTTCAAGCTGAGATATGCATTTTCTGCGATAATCTTGGTGAGACTTCTGTCCGAAGTATGCTGAATAATCGAGATCGCTCTTTTCGAGCTGGTTAGTGCGAGAAGCACGTTTTCTGTGGTTTTCACCACTCCACAGTTCGTTGGATATGCAGAACAGTAGATATCTTGGTTTTCGTGGGGTTTCAAGCAGAGATATGCATTTTCTGCGATAATCTTGGTGTGACTTCTGTTAGAAGTATGCAGAATCATCGTGATCGCACTTTTCGAGCTATTTAATGCGAGAAACACGTTATCTGGTGTTTTCACCACACCGCAGTTGGTTTGATATGCAGAACCGGCGATATTTTGGTTTTCGTGGGGTTTCAAGCAGAGATATGCATTTTCTGCGATAATCTTGGTGTGACTTCTGTTAGAAGTATGCAGAATCATCGTGATCGCACTTTTCGAGCTATTTAATGCACGAAACACGTTTTCTGGTGTTTTCACCACTCCACAGTGCGTATGATATGCAGAACCGACGATATCTTGGTTTTCGTGGGGTATCAAGCTGAGATATGCATTTTCTACGATAATCTTGGTGAGACTTCTGTCAGAAGTATGCAGGATCTTCGAGAACGCTCTTTTCGAGCTATTTAATGCGAGAAACTCGTTTTCTCGGGTTTTCACCACTCCACAGTTCGTTGGATATGCAGAACCGGAGATATCTTGGTTTTCGTGGGGTTTCAAGATGAGATATGCATTTCCTGCGATAATCTTGGTGAGACTTCTGTCCGAAGTATGCTGAATCATCGAGATCGCTCTTCTCGAGCTATTTAATGCGAGAAACACGTTCTCTGGTTGTTTTCACCACTCCACAGAGCGTTTGATATGCAGAACAGGCGATATCATGATTTTCGTGGTGTTTCCAGCTGAGATATGCATTTTCTACGATAATCCTGGTGAGACTTCTGTCAGAAGTATGCAGAATCTTCGAGAACGCTCTTTTCGAGCTACTTAATGCGCGAAACACGTTTTCTGGTGTTTTCACCACTCCACGGTACGTTTGATGTGCAGAACCGGAGATAACTCGGTTTTCGTCGAGTTTCAAGCTGATATATGCATTTTCTACGATAATCTTGGTGAGACTTCTGTCAGAAGTATGCAGGATCTTCGAGAACGCTCTTTTCGAGCTATTTAATGCGAGAAACGCGTTATCTGGTGTTTTCACAACTCCACAGTGCGTATGATATGCAGAACCGGCGATATCTTGGTTTTCGTGGGGTTTCAAGTTGAGATATGCATTTTCTGCGATAATCTTGGTGAGACTTCGGTCCGAAGTATGCTGAAACATCGAGATCGCTCTTTTCGAGCTAGTTAATGCGAGAAAAACCTTATCCGGTGTTTTCACCACTCCACAGTGCGTTTGATATGCAAAACCGGCGATATCTTGGTTTTCGTTGGGTTTCAAGCTGAGATATGCATTTTCTGCGATAATCTTGGTGAGACTTCTGTTACAAGTATGCAGAATCATCGAGATCGCACTTTTCGAGCTATTTAATGCGAGAAACACGTTATCTGGTGTTTTCACCACTCCACAGAGGGTTTGATATGCAGAACCTGCGATATTTTGGTTTTCGTCGGGTTTCAAGCTGAGATATGCATTTTCTACGATAATCTTGGTGAAACATCTGTCCGAAGTATGCTGAATCATCGAGATCGCTCTTTTCGAGCTACTTAATGCACGAAACACGTTTTCTGGTGTTTTCACCACTCCACAGTACGTTTGACATGCAGAACCGGAGTTATCTTGGTTTCGGTCGGGTTTCAAGCTGAGATATGCATTTTCTACGATAATCTTGGTGAAACATCTGTCAGAAGTATGCAGAAACATCGAGAGCGCTCTTTTCGAGCTACTTAATGCGAGAAACTCGTTTTCTGGTGTTTTCACCACGCCACGGTACGTTTGATGTGCAGAACCGGAGATAACTCGGTTTTCGTGGTGGTTCCAGCTGAGATATGCATTTTCTGCGATAATCTTGGTGGGTCTTTTGTCAGAAGTATGCAGAATCATCTAGATCGCTCTTTGCGAGCTACTTAATGCACGAAACACGTTTTCTGGTGTTTTCACCACTCCACAGTACGTTTGACATGCAGAACCGGAGATATCTTGGTTTTCGTGGGGTTTCAAGCTGAGATATGCATTTTTTACGATAATCTTGGTGAGACTTCTGTCAGAAGTATGCAGAATCATCGAGATCGCACTATTCGAGCTATTTAATGCGAGAAACACGTTCTCTGGTTGTTTTCACCACTCTACAGTGCGTTTGATATGCAGAACCGGCAACATCTTGAGTTTCGTGAGGTTTCGAGCTGAGATATGCATTTTCTGCGATAATATTGGTGAGACTTCAGTCACAAGTATGCAGAATCATCTAGATCGCTCTTTTCGAGCTACTTAATGGACGAAACACGTTTTCTGGTGTTTTCACCACTCCACAGTACGTTTGACATGCAGAACCGGAGATATCTTGGTTTCGGTCGGGTTTCAAGCTGAGATATGCATTTTCTACGATAATCCTGGTGAGACTTCTGTCAGAAGTATGCAGGATCTTCGAGAACGCTCTTTTCGAGCTATTTAATGCGAGAAACATGTTATCTGGTGTTTTCACCACTCCATAGTTGGTTTGATATGCAGAACCGGCGATATTTTGGTTTTCGTCGGGATTCAAGCTGAGATATGCATTTTCTACGATAATCTTGGTGAAACATCTGTCCGAAGTATGCAGAAACATCGAGAGCGCTCTTTTCGAGCTATTTAATGGGAGAAACTCGTTTTCTGGGGTTTTCACCACTACACAGTTCGTTGGATATGCAGAACCGGAGATACCTTGGATTTCGTGGGGTTTCAAGCTGAGATATGCATTTCCTGCGATAATCTTGGTGAGACTCCTGTCCGAAATATGCTGAATCATCGAGATCGCTCTTTTCGAGCTAGTTAATGCAAGAAGAACCTTATCCGGTGTTTTCACCACTCCACAGTGCGGTTGATATGCAGAACCGGCGATATCTTGGTTTTCGTGGGGTTTCAAGCTGAGATATGCATTTTCTGCGATAATCTTGGTGAGACTTCTGTCCGAAGTATGCTGAATAATCAAGATCGCTCTTTTCGAGCTGGTTAGTGCGAGAAGCACGTTTTCTGTGGTTTTCACCACTCCACAGTTCGTTGGATATGCAGAACAGTAGATATCTTGGTTTTCGTGGGGTTTCAAGCAGAGATATGCATTTTCTGCGATTATCTTGGTGTGACTTCTGTCAGAAGTATGCAGGATCTTCGAGAACGCTCTTTTCGAGCTATTTAATGCGAGAAACTCGTTTTCTCGGGTTTTAACCACTCCACAGTTCGTTGGATATGCAGAACCGGAGATATCTTGGTTTTCGTGGGGTTTCAAGATGAGATATGCATTTCCTGCGATAATCTTGGTGAGACTTCTGTCCGAAGTATGCTGAATCATCGAGATCGCTCTTCTCGGGCTATTTAATGCGAGAAACACGTTCTCTGGTTGTTTTCACCACTCCACAGTGCGTTTGATATGCAGAACAGGCGATATCTTGATTTTCGTGGTGTTTCCAGCTGAGATATGCATTTTCTGCGATAATCTTGGTGAGACTCCTGTCCGAAATATGCTGAATCATCGAGATCGCTCTTTTCGAGCTACTTAATGCACGAAACTCGTTTTCTGGGGTTTTCACCACTCCACGGTACGTTTGATGTGCAGAACCGGAGATAACTCGGTTTTCGTCAGGTTTCAAGCTGAGATATGCAATTACTGCGATAATCTTGGTGAGACTTCTGTCCGAAGTATGCTCAATCATCGAGATCGCACTATTCGAGCTATATAATGCGAGAAACACGTTCTCTGGTTGTTTTCACCACTCTACAGTGCGTTTGATATGCAAAACCGGCGATATCTTGGTTTTCGTGGGGTTTCAAGCTGAGATATGCATTTTCTGCGATAATCTTGGTGAGACTTCTGTCAGAAGTATGCAGGATCTTCGAGAACGCTCTTTTCGAGCTATTTAATGCGAGAAACTCGTTTTCTCGGGTTTTAACCACTCCACAGTTCGTTGGATATGCAGAACCGGAGATATCTTGGTTTTCGTGGGGTTTCAAGATGAGATATGCATTTCCTGCGATAATCTTGGTGAGACTTCTGTCCGAAGTATGCTGAATCATCGAGATCGCTCTTTTCGAGCTACTTAATGCGCGAAATACGTTTTCTGGTGTTTTCACCACTCCACGGTACGTTTGATGTGCAGAACCGGAGATAACTCGGTTTTCGTCGGGTTTCAAGCTGAGATATGCATTTTCTTTGATAATCTTGGTGAGACTCCTGTCCGAAATATGCTGAATCATCGAGATCGCTCTTTTCGAGCTACTTAATGCACGAAACACGTTTTCTGGTGTTTTCACCACTCCACAGTAGGTTTGACATGCAGAACCAGAGATATCATGGTTTCGGTCGGGTTTCAAGCTGAGATATGCATTTTCTACGATATTCTTGGTGAAACATCTGTCCGAATTATGCAGAAACATCGAGAGCGCTCTTTTCGAGCTATTTAATGCGAGCAACTCGTTTTCTGGGGTTTTCACCACTCCACAGTTCGTTGGATATGCAGAACCGGAGATATCTTGGTTTTCGTGGGGTTTCAAGATGAGATATGCATTTCCTGCGGTAATCTTGGTGAGACTTCTGTCCGAAGTATGCTGAATCATCGAGATCGCTATTCTCGAGCTATTTAATGCGAGAAACACGTTCTCTGGTTGTTTTCACCACTCCACAGAGCGTTTGATATGCAGAACAGGCGATATCATGATTTTCGTGGTGTTTCCAGCTGAGATATGCATTTTCTACGATAATCCTGGTGAGACTTCTGTCAGAAGTATGCAGAATCTTCGAGAACGCTCTTTTCGAGCTACTTAATGCGCGAAACACGTTTTCTGGTGTTTTCACCACTCCACGGTACGTTTGATGTGCAGAACCGGAGATAACTCGGTTTTCGTCGGGTTTCAAGCTGATATATGCATTTTCTACGATAATCTTGGTGAGACTTCTGTCAGAAGTATGCAGGATCTTCGAGAACGCTCTTTTCGAGCTATTTAATGCGAGAAACGCGTTATCTGGTGTTTTCACCACTCCACAGTGCGTATGATATGCAGAACCGGCGATATCTTGGTTTTCGTGGGGTTTCAAGTTGAGATATGCATTTTCTGCGATAATCTTGGTGAGACTTCGGTCCGAAGTATGCTGAAACATCGAGATCGCTCTTTTCGAGCTAGTTAATGCGAGAAAAACCTCATCCGGTGTTTTCACCACTCCACAGTGCGTTTGATATGCAAAACCGGCGATATCTTGGTTTTCGTTGGGTTTCAAGCTGAGATATGCATTTTCTGCGATAATCTTGGTGAGACTTCTGTTACAAGTATGCAGAATCATCGAGATCGCACTTTTCGAGCTATTTAATGCGAGAAACACGTTATCTGGTGTTTTCACCACTCGACAGAGGGTTTGATATGCAGAACCGGCGATATTTTGGTTTTCGTCGGGTTTCAAGCTGAGATATGCATTTTCTGCGATAATCTTGGTGGGTCTTTTGTCAGAAGTATGCAGAATCATCTAGATCGCTCTTTGCGAGCTACTTAATGCACGAAACACGTTTTCTGGTGTTTTCACCACTCCACAGTACGTTTGACATGCAGAACCGGAGATATCTTGGTTTTCGTGGGGTTTCAAGCTGAGATATGCATTTTTTACGATAATCTTGGTGAGACTTCTGTCAGAAGTATGCAGAATCATCGAGATCGCACTATTCGAGCTATTTAATGCGAGAAACACGTTCTCTGGTTGTTTTCACCACTCCACAGTGCGTTTGATATGCAGAACCGGCAACATCTTGAGTTTCGTGAGGTTTCGAGCTGAGATATGCATTTTCTGCGATAATATTGGTGAGACTTCAGTCACAAGTATGCAGAATCATCTAGATCGCTCTTTTCGAGCTACTTAATGGACGAAACACGTTTTCTGGTGTTTTCACCACTCCACAGTACGTTTGACATACAGAACCGGAGATAACTTGGTTTCGTTCGGGTTTCAAGCTGAGATATGCATTTTCTACGATAATCCTGGTGAGACTTCTGTCAGAAGTATGCAGGATCTTCGAGAACGCTCTTTTCGAGCTATTTAATGCGAGAAACACGTTATCTGGTGTTTTCACCACTCCATAGTTGGTTTGATATGCAGAACCGGCGATATTTTGGTTTTCGTCGGGATTCAAGCTGAGATATGCATTTTCTACGATAATCTTGGTGAAACATCTGTCCGAAGTATGCAGAAACATCGAGAGCGCTCTTTTCGAGCTATTTAATGGGAGAAACTCGTTTTCTGGGGTTTTCACCACTACACAGTTCGTTGGATATGCAGAACCGGAGATACCTTGGATTTCGTGGGGTTTCAAGCTGAGATATGCATTTCCTGCGATAATCTTGGTGAGACTCCTGTCCGAAATATGCTGAATCATCGAGATCGCTCTTTTCGAGCTAGTTAATGCAAGAAGAACCTTATCCGGTGTTTTCACCACTCCACAGTGCGTTTGATATGCAGAACCGGCGATAACTTGGTTTTCGTGGGGTTTCAAGCTGAGATATGCATTTTCTGGGATAATCTTGGTGAGACTTCTGTCCGAAGTATGCTGAATAATCGAGATCGCTCTTTTCGAGCTGGTTAGTGCGAGAAGCACGTTTTCTGTGGTTTTCACCACTCCACAGTTCGTTGGATATGCAGAACAGTAGATATCTTGGTTTTCGTGGGGTTTCAAGCAGAGATATGCATTTTCTGCGATAATCTTGGTGTGACTTCTGTTAGAAGTATGCAGAATCATCGTGATCGCACTTTTCGAGCTATTTAATGCGAGAAACACGTTATCTGGTGTTTTCACCACTCCGCAGTTGGTTCGATATGCAGAACCGGCGATATTTTGGTTTTCGTCGGGTTTCAAGCTGAGATATGCATTTTCTACGATAATCTTGGTGAAACATCTGTCCGAAGTATGCACAAACATCGAGAGCGCTCTTTTCGAGCTACTTAATGCACGAAACACGTTTTCTGTTGTTTTCACCACTCCACGGTACGTTTGATGTGCAGAACCGGAGATAACTCGGTTTTCGTGGTGTTTCCAGCTGAGATATGCATTTTCTGCGATAATCTTGGTGGGTCTTTTGTCAGAAGTATGCAGAATCATCTAGATCGCTCTTTTCGAGCTACTTAATGCACGAAACACGTTTTCTGATGTTTTCACCACTCCACAGTGCGTATGATATGCAGAACCGACGATATCTTGGTTTTCGTGGGGTTTCAAGCTCAGATATGCATTTTCTGCGATAATATTGGTGAGACTTCTGTCAGAAGTATGCAGAAACATCGAGAGCGCTCTTTTCGAGCTATTTAATGGGAGAAACTCGTTTTCTGGGGTTTTCACCACTCCACAGTTCTTTGGATATGCAGAACCGGAGATACCTTTGTTTTCGTGGGGTTTCAAGCAGAGATATGCATTTCCTGCGATAATCATGGTGAGACTCCTGTCCGAAATATGCAGAATCTTCGAGAACGCTCTTTTCGAGCTACTTAATGCGCGAAATATGTTTTCTGGTGTTTTCACCACTCCACGTTACGTTTGATGTGCAGAACCGGAGATAACTCGGTTTTCGTCGGGTTTCCAGCTGAGATATGCATTTTCTACGATAATCTTGGTGAGACTTCTGTCAGAAGTATGCAGGATCTTCGAGAACGCTCTTTTCGAGCTATTTAATGCGAGAAACTCGTTTTCTCGGGTATTCACCACTCCACAGTTCGTTGGATATGCAGAACCGTAGATATCTTGGTTTTCGTGGGGTTTCAAGCTGCAGATATGCATTTTCCGCGATAATCTTGGTGAGACTTCTGTCCGAAGTATGCTGAATCATCGAGATCGCTCTTTTCGAGCTACTTAATGCGCGAAATACGTTTTCTGGTGTTTTCACCACTCCACGGTACGTTTGATGTGCAGAACCGGAGTTAACTCGGTTTTCGTCGGGTTTCAAGCTGAGATATGCATTTTCTACGATAATGTTGGTGAGACTTCTGTCAGAAGTATGCCGGATCTTCGAGAACGCTCTTTTCGAGCTATTTAATGCGAGAAACACGTTCTCTGGTTGTTTTCACCACTCCACAGTTCGTTGGATATGCAGAACCGGAGATATCTTGGTTTTCGTGGGGTTTCAAGCTGAGATATGCATTTTCCGCGATAATCTTGGTGAGACTTCTGTCCGAAGTATGCTGAATCATCGAGATCGCTCTTTTCGTGCTAGTTAGTGCGAGAAACACGTTATCTGGTGTTTTCACCACTCCACAGTGCGTTGGATATGCAGAACCGGCGATAGTTTGGTTTTCGTCGGGTTTCAATCTGAGATATGCATTTTCTACGATGAACTTGGTGAAACATCTGTCCGAAGTATGCAGAAACATCGAGAGCGCTCTTTTCGTGCTATTAAATGCGAGAAACTCGTTTTCTGGGTGTTTTCACCACTCCACAGTTCGTTGGGTATGCAGAACCGGATATATCTTGGTTTTCGTGGGGTTTCAAGATGAGATATGCATTTCCTGCGATAATCTTGGTGAGACTTCTGTCCGAAGTATGCTGAATCATCGAGATCGCTCTTCTCGAGCTAATTAATGCGAGAAACACGTTCTCTCGTTGTTTTCACCACTCCACAGTGCGTTTGATATGCAGAACAGGCGATATCTTGATTTTCGTGGTGTTTCCAGCTGAGATATGCATTTTCTACGATAATCCTGGTGAGACTTCTGTCAGAAGTATGCAGAATCTTCCAGAACGCTCTTTTAGAGCTACTTAATGCGAGAAACCCGTTATCTGGTGTTTTCACCACTCCACAGTGCGTATGATATGCAGAACCGGCGATGTCTTGGTTTTCGTGTGGTTTCAAGATGAGATATGCATTTTCTGCGATAATCTTGGAGAGACTTCTGTCCGAAGTATGCTGAAACATCGAGATCGCTCTTTTCGAGCTAGTTAATGCAAGAAGAACCTTATCCGGTGTTTTCACCACTCCACAGTGCGTTTGATATGCAGAACCGGCGATATCTTGGTTTTCGTGGGGTTTCAAGCTGAGATATGCATTTTCTGCGATAATCTTGGTGAGACTTCTGTCCGAAGTATGCTGAATCATCGAGATCGCTCTTTTCGAGCTACTTAATGCGCGAAATACGTTTTCTTGTGTTTTCAGCACTCCACGGTACGTTTGATGTGCAGAACCGGAGATAACTCGGTTTTCGTCGGGTTTCAAGCTGAGATATGCATTTTCTTTGATAATCTTGGTGAGACTCCTGTCCGAAATATGCTGAATCATCGAGATCGCTCTTTTCGAGCTACTTAATGCACGAAACACGTTTTCTGGTGTTTTCACCACTCCACAGTAGGTTTGACATGCAGAACCGGAGATATCATGGTTTCGGTCGGGTTTCAAGCTGAGATATGCATTTTCTACGATAATCTTGGTGAAACATCTGTCCGAATTATGCAGAAACATCGAGAGCGCTCTTTTCGAGTTATTTAATGCGAGCAACTCGTTTTCTGGGGTTTTCACCACTCCACAGTTCGTTGGATATGCATAACCGGAGATATCTTGGTTTTCGTGGGGTTTCAAGATGAGATATGCATTTCCTGCGATAATCTTGGTGAGACTTCTGTCCGAAGTATGCTGAATCATCGAGATCGCTCTTCTCGAGCTACTTAATGCACGAAACTCGTTTTCTGGGGTTTTCACCACTCCACGGTACGTTTGATGTGCAGAAACGTAGATAACTCGGTTTTCGTCAGGTTTCAAGCTGAGATATGCAATTACTGCGATAATCTTGGTGAGACTTCTGCCCGAAGTATGCTTAATCATCGAGATCGCACTATTCGAGCTATATAATGCGAGAAACACGTTCTCTGGTTGTTTTCACCACTCTACAGTGCGTTTGATATGCAAAACCGGCGATATCTTGGTTTTCGTGGGGTTTCAAGCTGAGATATGCATTTTCTGCGATAATCTTGGTGAGACTTCTGTCAGAAGTATGCAGGATCTTCGAGAACGCTCTTTTCGAGCTATTTAATGCGAGAAACTCGTTTTCTCGGGTTTTAACCACTCCACAGTTCGTTGGATATGCAGAACCGGAGATATCTTGGTTTTCGTGGGGTTTCAAGATGAGATATGCATTTCCTGCGATAATCTTGGTGAGACTTCTGTCCGAAGTATGCTGAATCATCGAGATCGCTCTTTTCGAGCTACTTAATGCGCGAAATTCGTTTTCTGGTGTTTTCAGCACTCCTCGGTACGTTTGATGTGCAGAACCGGAGATAACTCGGTTTTCGTCGGGTTTCAAGCTGAGATACGCATTTTCTTTGATAATCTTGGTGAGACTCCTGTCCGAAATATGCTGAATCATCGAGATCGCTCTTTTCGAGCTACTTAATGCACGAAACACGTTTTCTGGTGTTTTCACCACTCCACAGTAGGTTTGACATGCAGAACCGGAGATATCATGGTTTCGGTCGGGTTTCAAGATGAGATATGCATTTTCTGCGATAATCTTGGAGAGACTTCTGTCCGAAGTATGCTGAAACATCGAGATCGCTCTTTTCGAGCTAGTTAATGCAAGAAGAACCTTATCCGGTGTTTTCACCACTCCACAGTGCGTTTGATATGCAGAACCGGCGATATCTTGGTTTTCGTGGGGTTTCAAGCTGAGATATGCATTTTCTGCGATAATCTTGGTGAGACTTCTGTCCGAAGTATGCTGAATAATCGAGATCGCTCTTTTCGAGCTGGTTAGTGCGAGAAGCACGTTTTCTGTGGTTTTCACCACTCCACAGTTCGTTGGATATGCAGAACAGTAGATATCTTGGTTTTCGTGGGGTTTCAAGCAGAGATATGCATTTTCTGCGATAATCTTGGTGTGACTTCTGTTAGAAGTATGCAGAATCATCGTGATCGCACTTTTCGAGCTATTTAATGCGAGAAACACGTTATCTGGTGTTTTCACCACTCCGCAGTTGGTTTGATATGCAGAACCGGCGATATTTTGGTTTTCGTCGGGTTTCAAGCTGAGATATGCATTTTCTACGATAATCTTGGTGACACATCTGTCCGAAGTATGCACAAACATCGAGAGCGCTCTTTTCGAGCTACTTAATGCACGAAACACGTTTTCTGGTGTTTTCACCACTCCACGGTACGTTTGATGTGCAGAACCGGAGATAACTCGGTTTTCGTGGTGTTTCCAGCTGAGATATGCATTTTCTGCGATAATCTTGGTGGGTCTTTTGTCAGAAGTATGCAGAATCATCTAGATCGCTCTTTTCGAGCTACTTAATGCACGAAACACGTTTTCTGATGTTTTCACCACTCCACAGTGCGTATGATATGCAGAACAGTAGATATCTTGGTTTTCGTGGGGTTTCAAGCAGAGATATGCATTTTCTGCGATATTCTTCGTGAGACTTCTGTTAGAAGTATGCAGAATCATCGAGATCGCGCTTTTCGAGCTATTTAATGCGAGAAACACGTTATCTGGTGTTTTCACCACTCCACAGAGGGTTTGATATGCAGAACCGGCGATATCTTGGTTTTCGTGGGGTTTCAAGTTGAGATATGCATTTTCTGCGATAATCTTGGTGAGACTTCGGTCCAAAGTATGCAGAAACATCGAGTGCGCTCTTTTCGATCTATTTATTGCGAGAAACACGTTCTCTGGTGTTTTCACCACTCCACAGTTGGTTTGGTATGCAGAACCGGCGATATCTTGGTTTTCGTGGGGTTTCAAGTTGAGATATGCATTTTCTGCGATAATCTTGGTGAGACTTCGGTCCAAAGTATGCAGAAACATCGAGTGCGCTCTTTTCGATCTATTTATTGCGAGAAACACGTTCTCTGGTGTTTTCACCACTCCACAGTTGGTTTGATATGCAGAACCGGCGATATCTTGGTTTTCGTGGGGTTTCAAGCTGAGATATGCATTTTCTGCGATAATCTTGGTGAGACTTCTGTTACAAGTATGCAGAATCATCGAGATCGCACTTTTCGAGCTATTTAATGCGAGAAACACGTTATCTGGTGTTTTCACCACTCCACAGAGGGTTTGATATGCAGAACCGGCGATATTTTGGTTTTCGTCGGGTTTCAAGCTGAGATATGCATTTTCTACGATAATCTTGGTGAAACATCTGTCCGAAGTATGCTGAATCATCGAGATCGCTCTTTTCGAGCTACTTAATGCACGAAACACGTTTTCTGGTGTTTTCACCACTCCACAGTACGTTTGACATGCAGAACCGGAGATATTTTGGTTTTCGTCGGGTGACAAGCTGAGATATGCATTTTCTACGATAATCTTGGTGAAACATCTGTCCGAAGTATGCAGAAACATCGAGAGCGCTCTTTTCGAGCTATTTAATGCGAGAAACACGTTTTCTGGGTTTTTCACCACTCCACAGTTCGTTGGAAATGCAGAACAGTAGATATCTTGGTTTTCGTGGGGTTTCAAGCAGAGATATGCGTTTTCTGCGATATTCTTCGTGAGACTTCTGTTAGAAGTATGCAGAATCATCGAGATCGCGCTTTTCGAGCTATTTAATGCGAGAAACACGTTATCTGGTGTTTTCACCACTCCACAGTTGGTTTGATATGCAGAACCAGCGATATCTTGGTTTTCGTGGGGTTTCAAGCTGAGATATGCATTTTCTGCGATAATATTGGTGAGACTTCAGTCAGAAGTGTGCAGAATCATCTAGATCGTTCTTTTCGAGCTACTCAATGCACGAAACACGTTTTCTGGTGTTTTCACCACACCACAGAACGTTTTACATGCAGAACCGGAGATATCTCGGTTTTCGTGGGGTTTCAAGCTGAGATATGCATTTTTTACGATAATCTTGGTGAGACTTCTGTCCGAAGGTTGCAGAATCATCGAGATCGCGCAATTCGAGCTATTTAATGAGACAAACACGTTATCTATTGTTTTCAGCACTCCACAGTGCGTTGAATATGCAGAACCGGAGATATTTTGGTTTTCGTCGGGTTTCAAGCTGAGATATGCATTTTCTACGATAAGCTTGGTGAAACATCTGTCCAAAGTATGCAGAAACATCGAGTGCGCTCTTTTCGATCTATTTATTGCGAGAAACACGTTCTCTGGTGTTTTCACCACTCCACAGTTGGTTTGGTATGCAGAACCGGCGATATCTTGGTTTTCGTGGGGTTTCAAGTTGAGATATGCATTTTCTGCGATAATCTTGGTGAGACTTCGGTCCAAAGTATGCAGAAACATCGAGTGCGCTCTTTTCGATCTATTTATTGCGAGAAACACGTTCTCTGGTGTTTTCACCACTCCACAGTTGGTTTGATATGCAGAACCGGCGATATCTTGGTTTTCGTGGGGTTTCAAGCTGAGATATGCATTTTCTGCGATAATCTTGGTGAGACTTCTGTTACAAGTATGCAGAATCATCGAGATCGCACTTTTCGAGCTATTTAATGCGAGAAACACGTTATCTGGTGTTTTCACCACTCCACAGAGGGTTTGATATGCAGAACCGGCGATATTTTGGTTTTCGTCGGGTTTCAAGCTGAGATATGCATTTTCTACGATAATCTTGGTGAAACATCTGTCCGAAGTATGCTGAATCATCGAGATCGCTCTTTTCGAGCTACTTAATGCACGAAACACGTTTTCTGGTGTTTTCACCACTCCACAGTACGTTTGACATGCAGAACCGGAGATATTTTGGTTTTCGTCGGGTGACAAGCTGAGATATGCATTTTCTACGATAATCTTGGTGAAACATCTGTCCGAAGTATGCAGAAACATCGAGAGCGCTCTTTTCGAGCTATTTAATGCGAGAAACACGTTTTCTGGGTTTTTCACCACTCCACAGTTCGTTGGAAATGCAGAACAGTAGATATCTTGGTTTTCGTGGGGTTTCAAGCAGAGATATGCGTTTTCTGCGATATTCTTCGTGAGACTTCTGTTAGAAGTATGCAGAATCATCGAGATCGCGCTTTTCGAGCTATTTAATGCGAGAAACACGTTATCTGGTGTTTTCACCACTCCACAGTTGGTTTGATATGCAGAACCAGCGATATCTTGGTTTTCGTGGGGTTTCAAGCTGAGATATGCATTTTCTGCGATAATATTGGTGAGACTTCAATCAGAAGTGTGCAGAATCATCTAGATCGTTCTTTTCGAGCTGCTTAATGCACGAAACACGTTTTCTGGTGTTTTCACCACACCACAGAACGTTTGACATGCAGAACCGGAGATATCCTGGTTTCGGTCGGGTTTCAAGCTGAGATATGCATTTTCTACGATAATCCTGGTGAGACTTCTGTCAGAAGTATGCAGGATCTTCGAGAACGCTCTTTTCGATCTACTTAATGCGCGAAACACGTTTTCTGGTGTTTTCACCACTCCACGGTACGTTTGATGTGCAGATACCGGAGATAACTCGGTTTTCGTGGGGTTTCAAGCTGAGATATGCATTTTTTACGATAATCTTGGTGAGACTTCTGTCCGAAGGTTGCAGAATCATCGAGATCGCGCAATTCGAGCTATTTAATGCGACAAACACGTTATCTATTGTTTTCAGCACTCCACAGTGCGTTGAATATGCAGAACCGGAGATATTTTGGTTTTCGTCGGGTTTCAAGCTGAGATATGCATTTTCTACGATAAGCTTGGTGAAACATCTGTCCAAAGTATGCAGAAACATCGAGTGCGCTCTTTTCGATCTATTTATTGCGAGAAACACGTTCTCTGGTGTTTTCACCACTCCACAGTTGGTTTGATATGCAGAACCGGCGATATCTTGGTTTTCGTGGGGTTTCAAGTTGAGATATGTATTTTCTGCGATAATCTTGGTGAGACTTCGGTCCAAAGTATGCAGAAACATCGAGTGCGCTCTTTTCGATCTATTTATTGCGAGAAACACGTTCTCTGGTGTTTTCACCACTCCACAGTTGGTTTGATATGCAGAACCGGCGATATCTTGGTTTTCGTGGGGTTTCAAGCAGAGATATGCATTTTCTGCGATATTCTTCGTGAGACTTCTGTTAGAAGTATGCAGAATCGTCGAGATCGCGCTTTTCGAGCTATTTAATGCGAGAAACACGTTATCTGGTGTTTCCACCACTCCACAGTTGGTTTGATATGCAGAACCAGCGATATCTTGGTTTTCGTGGGGTTTCAAGCTGAGATATGCATTTTCTGCGATAATATTGGTGAGACTTCAGTCAGAAGTGTGCAGAATCATCTAGATCGTTCTTTTCGAGCTACTCAATGCACGAAACACGTTTTCTGGTGTTTTCACCACACCACAGAACGTTTGACATGCAGAACCGGAGATATCTTGGTTTCGGTAGGGTTTCAAGCTGAGATATGCATTTTCTACGATAATCCTGGTGAGACTTCTGTCAGAAGTATGCAGAATCTTCGAGAACGCTCTTTTCCAACTACTTAATGCGCGAAACACGTTTTCTGGTGTTTTCACCACTCCACGGTACGTTTGATGTGCAGATACCGGAGATAACTCGGTTTTCGTGGGGTTTCAAGCTGAGATATGCATTTTTTACGATAATCTTGGTGAGACTTCTGTCCGAAGGTTGCAGAATCATCGAGATCGCGCAATTCGAGCTATTTAATGAGACAAACACGTTATCTATTGTTTTCAGCACTCCACAGTGCGTTGAATATGCAGAACCGGAGATATTTTGGTTTTCGTCGGGTTTCAAGCTGAGATATGCATTTTCTACGATAAGCTTGGTGAAACATCTGTCCAAAGTATGCAGAAACATCGAGTGCGCTCTTTTCGATCTATTTATTGCGAGAAACACGTTCTCTGGTGTTTTCACCACTCCACAGTTGGTTTGGTATGCAGAACCGGCGATATCTTGGTTTTCGTGGGGTTTCAAGTTGAGATATGCATTTTCTGCGATAATCTTGGTGAGACTTCGGTCCAAAGTATGCAGAAACATCGAGTGCGCTCTTTTCGATCTATTTATTGCGAGAAACACGTTCTCTGGTGTTTTCACCACTCCACAGTTGGTTTGATATGCAGAACCGGCGATATCTTGGTTTTCGTGGGGTTTCAAGCTGAGATATGCATTTTCTGCGATAATCTTGGTGAGACTTCTGTTACAAGTAATCAGAATCATCGAGATCGCACTTTTCGAGCTATTTAATGCGAGAAACACGTTATCTGGTGTTTTCACCACTCCACAGAGGGTTTGATATGCAGAACCGGCGATATTTTGGTTTTCGTCGGGTTTCAAGCTGAGATATGCATTTTCTACGATAATCTTGGTGAAACATCTGTCCGAAGTATGCTGAATCATCGAGATCGCTCTTTTCGAGCTACTTAATGCACGAAACACGTTTTCTGGTGTTTTCACCACTCCACAGTACGTTTGACATGCAGAACCGGAGATATTTTGGTTTTCGTCGGGTGTCAAGCTGAGATATGCATTTTCTACGATAATCTTGGTGAAACATCTGTCCGAAGTATGCAGAAACATCGAGAGCGCTCTTTTCGAGCTATTTAATGCGAGAAACCCGTTTTCTGGGGTTTTCACCACTCCACAGTTCG
Source organism: Anthophora plumipes (assembly GCA_951804975.1). NCBI lineage: Eukaryota > Metazoa > Arthropoda > Insecta > Hymenoptera > Apidae > Anthophora > Anthophora plumipes. Next base: position 1,875,311 of record CATORF010000448.1, read on the forward strand.
TTGGAAATGCAGAACAGTAGATATCTTGGTTTTCGTGGGGTTTCAAGCAGAGATATGCATTTTCTGCGATATTCTTCGTGAGACTTCTGTTAGAAGTATGCAGAATCATCGAGATCGCGCTTTTCGAGCTATTTAATGCGAGAAACACGTTATCTGGTGTTTTCACCACTCCACAGTTGGTTTGATATGCAGAACCAGCGATATCTTGGTTTTCGTGGGGTTTCAAGCTGAGATATGCATTTTCTGCGATAATATTGGTGAGACTTCAGTCAGAAGTGTGCAGAATCATCTAGATCGTTCTTTTCGAGGTACTTAATGCACGAAACACGTTTTCTGGTGTTTTCACCACACCACAGAACGTTTGACATGCAGAACCGGAGATATCTTGGTTTCGGTCGGGTTTCAAGCTGAGATATGCATTTTCTACGATAATCCTGGTGAGACTTCTGTCAGAAGTATGCAGAATCTTCGAGAACGCTCTTTTCGATCTACTTAATGCGCGAAACACGTTTTCTGGTGTTTTCACCACTCCACGGTACGTTGGATGTGCAGATACCGGAGATAACTCGGTTTTCGTGGGGTTTCAAGCTGAGATATGCATTTTTTACGATAATCTTGGTGAGACTTCTGTTAGAAGTATGCAGAATCGTCGAGATCGCGCTTTTCGAGCTATTTAATGCGAGAAACACGTTATCTGGTGTTTCCACCACTCCACAGTTGGTTTGATATACAGAACCGGCGATATTTTGGTTTTCGTCGGGTTTCAAGCTGAGATATGCATTTTCTACGATAAGCTTGGTGAAACATCTGTCCAAAGTATGCAGAAACATCGAGTGCGCTCTTTTCGATCTATTGATTGCGAGAAACACGTTCTCTGGTGTTTTCACCACTCCACAGTTGGTTTGATATGCAGAACCGGCGATATCTTGGTTTTCGTGGGGTTTCAAGTTGAGATATGCATTTTCTGCGATAATCTTGGTGAGACTTCGGTCCAAAGTATGCAGAAACATCGAGTGCGCTCTTTTCGATCTATTTATTGCGAGAAACACGTTCTCTGGTGTTTTCACCACTCCACAGTTGGTTTGATATGCAGAACCGGCGATATCTTGGTTTTCGTGGGGTTTCAAGCAGAGATATGCATTTTCTGCGATATTCTTCGTGAGACTTCTGTTAGAAGTATGCAGAATCGTCGAGATCGCGCTTTTCGAGCTATTTAATGCGAGAAACACGTTATCTGGTGTTTCCACCACTCCACAGTTGGTTTGATATACAGAACCGGCGATATTTTGGTTTTCGTCGGGTTTCAAGCTGAGATATGCATTTTCTACGATAATCTTTGGTGAAACATCTGTCCGAAGTATGCAGAAACATCGAGAGCGCTCTTTTCGAGATATTTAATGCGAGAAACACGTTATCTGGTGTTTTCACGTCTCCACAGTGCGTTTGATATGCAGAACAGTTGATATCTTGGTTTTCGTGGGGTTTCAAGCTGAGATATGCATTTTCTGCGGTAATCTTGTTGAGCCTTCTGTCCGAAGTATGCAGAAACATCGAGAGCGCCCTTTTCGAGCTATTTATTGCGAGAAACACGTTCTCTGGTTGTTTTCACCACTCCACAGTGCGTTTGAGATGCAGAACCGGCGATATCTTGATTTTCGTGCTGTTTCCAGCTGAGATATGCATTTACTGCGATAATCTTGGTGGGTATTTTGTCAGAAGTATGCAGAATCATCTAGATCGCTCTTTTCGAGCTATTTAATGCGAGAAACACGTTCTCTGGTTGTTTTCACCACTCCACAGTGCGTTTGAAATGCAGTACCAGCGATATCTTGGTTTTCGTGGGGTTTCAAGCTGAGATATTCATTTTTTACGATAATCTTGGTGAGACTTCTGTCCGAAGTATGCAGAATCATCGAGATCGCTCGTTTCGAGCTATTTAATGCGAGAAACACGTTATCTGGTGTTTTTACCACTCCACAGTGCGTTTGATATGCAGAACCGGCGATATTTTGTTTTCGTCGGGTGTCAAGCTGAGATATGCATTTTCTACGATAATCTTGGTGAAACATCTGTCCGAAGTATGCAGAAACATCGAGAGCGCTCTTTTCGAGCTATTTAATGCGAGAAACACGTTTTCTGGGGTTTTCACCACTCCACAGTTCGTTGGAAATGCAGAACAGTAGATATCTTGGTTTTCGTGGGGTTTCAAGCAGAGATATGCATTTTCTGCGATATTCTTTGTGAGACTTCTGTTAGAAGTATGCAGAATCATCGAGATCGCGCTTTTCGAGCTATTTAATGCGAGAAACACGTTATCTGGTGTTTTCACCACTCCACAGTTGGTTTGATATGCACAACCGGCGATATCTTGGTTTTCGTGGGGTTTCAAGCTGAGATATGCATTTTCTGCGATAATCTTGGTGAGACTTCTGTTACAAGTATGCAGAATCATCGAGATCGCACTTTTCGAGCTATTTAATGCGAGAAACACGTTATCTGGTGTTTTCACCACTCCACAGAGGGTTTGATATGCAGAACCGGCGATATTTTGGTTTTCGTCGGGTTTCAAGCTGAGATATGCATTTTCTACGATAATCTTGGTGAAACATCTGTCCGAAGTATGCTGAATCATCGAGATCGCTCTTTTCGAGCTACTTAATGCACGAAACACGTTTTCTGGTATTTTCACCACTCCACAGTACGTTTGACATGCAGAACCGGAGATATTTTGGTTTTCGTCGGGTATCAAGCTGAGATATGCATTTTCTACGATAATCTTGGTGAAACATCTGTCCGAAGTATGCAGAAACATCGAGAGCGCTCTTTTCGAGCTATTTAATGCGAGAAACACGTTTTCTGGGGTTTTCACCACTCCACAGTTCGTTGGAAATGCAGAACAGTAGATATCTTGGTTTTCGTGGGGTTTCAAGCAGAGATATGCATTTTCTGCGATATTCTTCGTGAGACTTCTGTTAGAAGTATGCAGAATCATCGAGATAGCGCTTTTCGAGCTATTTAATGCGAGAAACACGTTATCTGGTGTTTTCACCACTCCACAGTTGGTTTGATATGCAGAACCGGCGATATCTTGGTTTTCGTGGGGTTTCAAGCTGAGATATGCATTTTCTGCGATAATCTTGGTGAGACTTCTGTTACAAGTATGCAGAATCATCGAGATCGCACTTTTCGAGCTATTTAATTGCGAGAAACACGTTATCTGGTGTTTTCACCACTCCACAGAGGGTTTGATATGCAGAACCGGCGATATTTTGGTTTTCGTCGGGTTTCAAGCTGAGATATGCATTTTCTACGATAATCTTGGTGAAACATCTGTCCGAAGTATGCTGAATCATCGAGATCGCTCTTTTCGAGCTACTTAATGCACGAAACACGTTTTCTGGTATTTTCACCACTCCACAGTACGTTTGACATGCAGAACCGGAGATATTTTGGTATTCGTCGGGTGTCAAGCTGAGATATGCATTTTCTACGATAATCTTGGTGAAACATCTGTCCGAAGTATGCAGAAACATCGAGAGCGCTCTTTTCGAGCTATTTAATGCGAGAAACACGTTTTCTGGGGTTTTCACCACTCCACAGTTCGTTGGAAATGCAGAACAGTAGATATCTTGGTTTTCGTGGGGTTTCAAGCAGAGATATGCATTTTCTGCGATATTCTTTGTGAGACTTCTGTTAGAAGTATGCAGAATCATCGAGATCGCGCTTTTCGAGCTATTTAATGCGAGAAACACGTTATCTGGTGTTTTCACCACTCCACAGTTGGTTTGATATGCACAACCGGCGATATCTTGGTTTTCGTGGGGTTTCAAGCTGAGATATGCATTTTCTGCGATAATCTTGGTGAGACTTCTGTTACAAGTATGCAGAATCATCGAGATCGCACTTTTCGAGCTATTTAATGCGAGAAACACGTTATCTGGTGTTTTCACCACTCCACAGAGGGTTTGATATGCAGAACCGGCGATATTTTGGTTTTCGTCGGGTTTCAAGCTGAGATATGCATTTTCTACGATAATCTTGGTGAAACATCTGTCCGAAGTATGCTGAATCATCGAGATCGCTCTTTTCGAGCTACTTAATGCACGAAACACGTTTTCTGGTATTTTCACCACTCCACAGTACGTTTGACATGCAGAACCGGAGATATTTTGGTTTTCGTCGGGTATCAAGCTGAGATATGCATTTTCTACGATAATCTTGGTGAAACATCTGTCCGAAGTATGCAGAAACATCGAGAGCGCTCTTTTCGAGCTATTTAATGCGAGAAACACGTTTTCTGGGGTTTTCACCACTCCACAGTTCGTTGGAAATGCAGAACAGTAGATATCTTGGTTTTCGTGGGGTTTCAAGCAGAGATATGCATTTTCTGCGATATTCTTCGTGAGACTTCTGTTAGAAGTATGCAGAATCATCGAGATCGCGCTTTTCGAGCTATTTAATGCGAGAAACACGTTATCTGGTGTTTTCACCACTCCACAGTTGGTTTGATATGCAGAACCGGCGATATCTTGGTTTTCGTGGCGTTTCAAGCTGAGATATGCATTTTCTGCGATAATCTTGGTGAGACTTCTGTTACAAGTATGCAGAATCATCGAGATCGCACTTTTCGAGCTATTTAATGCGAGAAACACGTTATCTGGTGTTTTCACCACTCCACAGAGGGTTTGATATGCAGAACCGGCGATATTTTGGTTTTCGTCGGGTTTCAAGCTGAGATATGCATTTTCTACGATAATCTTGGTGAAACATCTGTCCGAAGTATGCTGAATCATCGAGATCGCTCTTTTCGAGCTACTTAATGCACGAAACACGTTTTCTGGTATTTTCACCACTCCACAGTACGTTTGACATGCAGAACCGGAGATATTTTGGTTTTCGTCGGGTGTCAAGCTGAGATATGCATTTTCTACGATAATCTTGGTGAAACATCTGTCCGAAGTATGCAGAAACATCGAGAGCGCTCTTTTCGAGCTATTTAATGCGAGAAACACGTTTTCTGGGGTTTTCACCACTCCACAGTTCGTTGGAAATGCAGAACAGTAGATATCTTGGTTTTCGTGGGGTTTCAAGCAGAGATATGCATTTTCTGCGATATTCTTCGTGAGACTTCTGTTAGAAGTATGCAGAATCATCGAGATCGCGCTTTTCGAGCTATTTAATGCGAGAAACACGTTATCTGGTGTTTTCACCACTCCACAGTTGGTTTGATATGCAGAACCAGCGATATCTTGGTTTTCGTGGGGTTTCAAGCTGAGATATGCATTTTCTGCGATAATATTGGTGAGACTTCAATCAGAAGTGTGCAGAATCATCTAGATCGTTCTTTTCGAGCTACTTAATGCACGAAACACGTTTTCTGGTGTTTTCACCACACCACAGAACGTTTGACATGCAGAACCGGAGATATCCTGGTTTCGGTCGGGTTTCAAGCTGAGATATGCATTTTCTACGATAATCCTGGTGAGACTTCTGTCCGAAGGTTGCAGAATCATCGAGATCGCGCAATTCGAGCTATTTAGTGCGACAAACACGTTATCTATTGTTTTCAGCACTCCACATTGCGTTGAATATGCAGAACCGGAGATATTTTGATTTTCGTCGGGTTTCAAGCTGAGATATGCATTTTCTACGATAAGCTTGGTGAAACATCTGTCCAAAGTATGCAGAAACATCGAGTGCGCTCTTTTCGATCTATTTATTGCGAGAAACACGTTCTCTGGTGTTTTCACCACTCCACAGTTGGTTTGATATGCAGAACCGGCGATATCTTGGTTTTCGTGGGGTTTCAAGTTGAGATATGCATTTTCTGCGATAATCTTGGTGAGACTTCGGTCCAAAGTATGCAGAAACATCGAGTGCGCTCTTTTCGATCTATTTATTGCGAGAAACACGTTCTGTGGTGTTTTCACCACTCCACATTTGGTTTGATATGCAGAACCGGCGATATCTTGGTTTTCGTGGGGTTTCAAGCAGAGATATGCATTTTCTGCGATATTCTTCGTGAGACTTCTGTTAGAAGTATGCAGAATCGTCGAGATCGCGCTTTTCGAGCTATTTAATGCGAGAAACACGTTATCTGGTGTTTCCACCACTCCACAGTTGGTTTGATATGCAGAACCGGCGATATTTTGGTTTTCGTCGGGTTTCAAGCTGAGATATGCATTTTCTACGATAATCTTGGTGAAACATCTGTCCGAAGTATGCAGAAACATCGAGAGCGCTCTTTTCGAGCTATTTAATGCGAGAAACACGTTATCTGGTGTTTTCACGTCTCCACAGTGCGTTTGATATGCAGAACAGTTGATATCTTGGTTTTCGTGGGGTTTCAAGCTGAGATATGCATTTTCTGCGGTAATCTTGTTGAGACTTCTGTCCGAAGTATGCAGAAACATCGAGAGCGCCCTTTTCGACCTATTTATTGCGAGAAACACGTTCTCTGGTTGTTTTCACCACTCCACAGTGCGTTTGAGATGCAGAACCGGCGATATCTTGATTTTCGTGCTGTTTCCAGCTGAGATATGCATTTTCTGCGATAATCTTGGTGGGTATTTTGTCACAAGTATGCAGAATCATCTAGATCGCTCTTTTCGAGCTATTTAATGCGAGAAACACGTTATCTGGTGTTTTCACCACTCCACAGTGCGTTTGATATGCAGAACCGGCGACATCTTTGATTTCGTCGGGGTTAAAGTTGAGATATATATTTTCTACGATAATCTTGGTGAGACTTCTGTCAGAAGTATGCAGAATCATCGTGATCGGCCTTTTCTAGCTATTTAACGCGAGAAACACGTTCTCTGGTTGTTTTCACCACTCCACAGTGCGTTTGAAATGCAGTACCAGCGATATCTTGGTTTTCGTGGGGTTTGAAGCTGAGATATGAATTTTTTACGATAATCTTGGTGAGACTTCTGTCCGAAGTATGCAGAATCATCGAGATCGCTCGTTTCGAGCTATTTAATGCGAGAAACACGTTATCTGGTGTTTTTACCACTCCACAGTGCGTTTGATATGCAGAACCGGCGATATTTTGGTTTTCGTCGGGTGTCAAGCTGAGATATGCATTTTCTACGATAATCTTGGTGAAACATCTGTCCGAAGTATGCTGAATCATCGAGATCGCTCTTTTCGAGCTACTTAATGCACGAAACACGTTTTCTGGTGTTTTCACCACTCCACAGTACGTTTGACATGCAGAACCGGAGATATTTTGGTTTTCGTCGGGTGTCAAGCTGAGATATGCATTTTCTACGATAATCTTGGTGAAACATCTGTCCGAAGTATGCAGAAACATCGAGAGCGCTCTTTTCGAGCTATTTAATGCGAGAAACCCGTTTTCTGGGGTTTTCACCACTCCACAGTTCGTTGGAAATGCAGAACAGTAGATATCTTGGTTTTCGTGGGGTTTCAAGCAGAGATATGCATTTTCTGCGATATTCTTCGTGAGACTTCTGTTAGAAGTATGCAGAATCATCGAGATCGCGCTTTTCGAGCTATTTAATGCGAGAAACACGTTATCTGGTGTTTTCACCACTCCACAGTTGGTTTGATATGCAGAACCAGCGATATCTTGGTTTTCGTGGGGTTTCAAGCTGAGATATGCATTTTCTGCGATAATATTGGTGAGACTTCAGTCAGAAGTATGCAGAATCTTCGAGAACGCTCTTTTCGATCTACTTAATGCGCGAAACACGTTTTCTGGTGTTTTCACCACTCCACGGTACGTTGGATGTGCAGATACCGGAGATAACTCGGTTTTCGTGGGGTTTCAAGCTGAGATATGCATTTTTTACGATAATCTTGGTGAGACTTCTGTTAGAAGTATGCAGAATCGTCGAGATCGCGCTTTTCGAGCTATTTAATGCGAGAAACACGTTATCTGGTGTTTCCACCACTCCACAGTTGGTTTGATATACAGAACCGGCGATATTTTGGTTTTCGTCGGGTTTCAAGCTGAGATATGCATTTTCTACGATAAGCTTGGTGAAACATCTGTCCAAAGTATGCAGAAACATCGAGTGCGCTCTTATCGATCTATTGATTGCGAGAAACACGTTCTCTGGTGTTTTCACCACTCCACAGTTGGTTTGATATGCAGAACCGGCGATATCTTGGTTTTCGTGGGGTTTCAAGTTGAGATATGCATTTTCTGCGATAATCTTGGTGAGACTTCGGTCCAAAGTATGCAGAAACATCGAGTGCGCTCTTTTCGATCTATTTATTGCGAGAAACACGTTCTCTGGTGTTTTCACCACTCCACAGTTGGTTTGATATGCAGAACCGGCGATATCTTGGTTTTCGTGGGGTTTCAAGCAGAGATATGCATTTTCTGCGATATTCTTCGTGAGACTTCTGTTAGAAGTATGCAGAATCGTCGAGATCGCGCTTTTCGAGCTATTTAATGCGAGAAACACGTTATCTGGTGTTTCCACCACTCCACAGTTGGTTTGATATACAGAACCGGCGATATTTTGGTTTTCGTCGGGTTTCAAGCTGAGATATGCATTTTCTACGATAATCTTTGGTGAAACATCTGTCCGAAGTATGCAGAAACATCGAGAGCGCTCTTTTCGAGATATTTAATGCGAGAAACACGTTATCTGGTGTTTTCACGTCTCCACAGTGCGTTTGATATGCAGAACAGTTGATATCTTGGTTTTCGTGGGGTTTCAAGCTGAGATATGCATTTTCTGCGGTAATCTTGTTGAGCCTTCTGTCCGAAGTATGCAGAAACATCGAGAGCGCCCTTTTCGAGCTATTTATTGCGAGAAACACGTTCTCTGGTTGTTTTCACCACTCCACAGTGCGTTTGAGATGCAGAACCGGCGATATCTTGATTTTCGTGCTGTTTCCAGCTGAGATATGCATTTACTGCGATAATCTTGGTGGGTATTTTGTCAGAAGTATGCAGAATCATCGAGATCGCTCGTTTCGAGCTATTTAATGCGAGAAACACGTTATCTGGTGTTTTTACCACTCCACAGTGCGTTTGATATGCAGAACCGGCGATATTTTGTTTTCGTCGGGTGTCAAGCTGAGATATGCATTTTCTACGATAATCTTGGTGAAACATCTGTCCGAAGTATGCAGAAACATCGAGAGCGCTCTTTTCGAGCTATTTAATGCGAGAAACACGTTTTCTGGGGTTTTCACCACTCCACAGTTCGTTGGAAATGCAGAACAGTAGATATCTTGGTTTTCGTGGGGTTTCAAGCAGAGATATGCATTTTCTGCGATATTCTTTGTGAGACTTCTGTTAGAAGTATGCAGAATCATCGAGATCGCGCTTTTCGAGCTATTTAATGCGAGAAACACGTTATCTGGTGTTTTCACCACTCCACAGAGGGTTTGATATGCAGAACCGGCGATATTTTGGTTTTCGTCGGGTTTCAAGCTGAGATATGCATTTTCTACGATAATCTTGGTGAAACATCTGTCCGAAGTATGCTGAATCATCGAGATCGCTCTTTTCGAGCTACTTAATGCACGAAACACGTTTTCTGGTATTTTCACCACTCCACAGTACGTTTGACATGCAGAACCGGAGATATTTTGGTTTTCGTCGGGTATCAAGCTGAGATATGCATTTTCTACGATAATCTTGGTGAAACATCTGTCCGAAGTATGCAGAAACATCGAGAGCGCTCTTTTCGAGCTATTTAATGCGAGAAACACGTTTTCTGGGGTTTTCACCACTCCACAGTTCGTTGGAAATGCAGAACAGTAGATATCTTGGTTTTCGTGGGGTTTCAAGCAGAGATATGCATTTTCTGCGATATTCTTCGTGAGACTTCTGTTAGAAGTATGCAGAATCATCGAGATAGCGCTTTTCGAGCTATTTAATGCGAGAAACACGTTATCTGGTGTTTTCACCACTCCACAGTTGGTTTGATATGCAGAACCGGCGATATCTTGGTTTTCGTGGGGTTTCAAGCTGAGATATGCATTTTCTGCGATAATCTTGGTGAGACTTCTGTTACAAGTATGCAGAATCATCGAGATCGCACTTTTCGAGCTATTTAATTGCGAGAAACACGTTATCTGGTGTTTTCACCACTCCACAGAGGGTTTGATATGCAGAACCGGCGATATTTTGGTTTTCGTCGGGTTTCAAGCTGAGATATGCATTTTCTACGATAATCTTGGTGAAACATCTGTCCGAAGTATGCTGAATCATCGAGATCGCTCTTTTCGAGCTACTTAATGCACGAAACACGTTTTCTGGTATTTTCACCACTCCACAGTACGTTTGACATGCAGAACCGGAGATATTTTGGTATTCGTCGGGTGTCAAGCTGAGATATGCATTTTCTACGATAATCTTGGTGAAACATCTGTCCGAAGTATGCAGAAACATCGAGAGCGCTCTTTTCGAGCTATTTAATGCGAGAAACACGTTTTCTGGGGTTTTCACCACTCCACAGTTCGTTGGAAATGCAGAACAGTAGATATCTTGGTTTTCGTGGGGTTTCAAGCAGAGATATGCATTTTCTGCGATATTCTTTGTGAGACTTCTGTTAGAAGTATGCAGAATCATCGAGATCGCGCTTTTCGAGCTATTTAATGCGAGAAACACGTTATCTGGTGTTTTCACCACTCCACAGTTGGTTTGATATGCACAACCGGCGATATCTTGGTTTTCGTGGGGTTTCAAGCTGAGATATGCATTTTCTGCGATAATCTTGGTGAGACTTCTGTTACAAGTATGCAGAATCATCGAGATCGCACTTTTCGAGCTATTTAATGCGAGAAACACGTTATCTGGTGTTTTCACCACTCCACAGAGGGTTTGATATGCAGAACCGGCGATATTTTGGTTTTCGTCGGGTTTCAAGCTGAGATATGCATTTTCTACGATAATCTTGGTGAAACATCTGTCCGAAGTATGCTGAATCATCGAGATCGCTCTTTTCGAGCTACTTAATGCACGAAACACGTTTTCTGGTATTTTCACCACTCCACAGTACGTTTGACATGCAGAACCGGAGATATTTTGGTTTTCGTCGGGTATCAAGCTGAGATATGCATTTTCTACGATAATCTTGGTGAAACATCTGTCCGAAGTATGCAGAAACATCGAGAGCGCTCTTTTCGAGCTATTTAATGCGAGAAACACGTTTTCTGGGGTTTTCACCACTCCACAGTTCGTTGGAAATGCAGAACAGTAGATATCTTGGTTTTCGTGGGGTTTCAAGCAGAGATATGCATTTTCTGCGATATTCTTCGTGAGACTTCTGTTAGAAGTATGCAGAATCATCGAGATCGCGCTTTTCGAGCTATTTAATGCGAGAAACACGTTATCTGGTGTTTTCACCACTCCACAGTTGGTTTGATATGCAGAACCGGCGATATCTTGGTTTTCGTGGCGTTTCAAGCTGAGATATGCATTTTCTGCGATAATCTTGGTGAGACTTCTGTTACAAGTATGCAGAATCATCGAGATCGCACTTTTCGAGCTATTTAATGCGAGAAACACGTTATCTGGTATTTTCACCACTCCACAGAGGGTTTGATATGCAGAACCGGCGATATTTTGGTTTTCGTCGGGTTTCAAGCTGAGATATGCATTTTCTACGATAATCTTGGTGAAACATCTGTCCGAAGTATGCTGAATCATCGAGATCGCTCTTTTCGAGCTACTTAATGCACGAAACACGTTTTCTGGTATTTTCACCACTCCACAGTACGTTTGACATGCAGAACCGGAGATATTTTGGTTTTCGTCGGGTGTCAAGCTGAGATATGCATTTTCTACGATAATCTTGGTGAAACATCTGTCCGAAGTATGCAGAAACATCGAGAGCGCTCTTTTCGAGCTATTTAATGCGAGAAACACGTTTTCTGGGGTTTTCACCACTCCACAGTTCGTTGGAAATGCAGAACAGTAGATATCTTGGTTTTCGTGGGGTTTCAAGCAGAGATATGCATTTTCTGCGATATTCTTCGTGAGACTTCTGTTAGAAGTATGCAGAATCATCGAGATCGCGCTTTTCGAGCTATTTAATGCGAGAAACACGTTATCTGGTGTTTTCACCACTCCACGGTACGTTTGATGTGCAGATACCGGAGATATCCTGGTTTCGGTCGGGTTTCAAGCTGAGATATGCATTTTCTACGATAATCCTGGTGAGACTTCTGTCAGAAGTATGCAGAATCTTCGAGAACGCTCTTTTCGATCTACTTAATGCGCGAAACACGTTTTCTGGGGTTTTCACCACTCCACGGTACGTTTGATGTGCAGATACCGGAGATAACTCGGTTTTCGTGGGGTTTCAAGCTGAGATATGCATTTTTTACGATAATCTTGGTGAGACTTCTGTCCGAAGGTTGCAGAATCATCGAGATCGCGCAATTCGAGCTATTTAGTGCGACAAACACGTTATCTATTGTTTTCAGCACTCCACATTGCGTTGAATATGCAGAACCGGAGATATTTTGGTTTTCGTCGGGTTTCAAGCTGAGATATGCATTTTCTACGATAAGCTTGGTGAAACATCTGTCCAAAGTATGCAGAAACATCGAGTGCGCTCTTTTCGATCTATTTATTGCGAGAAACACGTTCTCTGGTGTTTTCACCACTCCACAGTTGGTTTGATATGCAGAACCGGCGATATCTTGGTTTTCGTGGGGTTTCAAGTTGAGATATGCATTTTCTGCGATAATCTTGGTGAGACTTCGGTCCAAAGTATGCAGAAACATCGAGTGCGCTCTTTTCGATCTATTTATTGCGAGAAACACGTTCTGTGGTGTTTTCACCACTCCACATTTGGTTTGATATGCAGAACCGGCGATATCTTGGTTTTCGTGGGGTTTCAAGCAGAGATATGCATTTTCTGCGATATTCTTCGTGAGACTTCTGTTAGAAGTATGCAGAATCGTCGAGATCGCGCTTTTCGTGCTATTTAATGCGAGAAACACGTTATCTGGTGTTTCCACCACTCCACAGTTGGTTTGATATGCAGAACCGGCGATATTTTGGTTTTCGTCGGGTTTCAAGCTGAGATATGCATTTTCTACGATAATCTTGGTGAAACATCTGTCCGAAGTATGCAGAAACATCGAGAGCGCTCTTTTCGAGCTATTTAATGCGAGAAACAAGTTATCTGGTGTTTTCACGTCTCCACAGTGCGTTTGATATGCAGAACAGTTGATATCTTGGTTTTCGTGGGGTTTCAAGCTGAGATATGCATTTTCTGCGGTAATCTTGTTGAGACTTCTGTCCGAAGTATGCAGAAACATCGAGAGCGCCCTTTTCGAGCTATTTATTGCGAGAAACACGTTCTCTGGTTGTTTTCACCACTCCACAGTGCGTTTGAGATGCAGAACCGGCGATATCTTGATTTTCGTGCTGTTTCCAGCTGAGATATGCATTTTCTGCGATAATCTTGGTGGGTATTTTGTCACAAGTATGCAGAATCATCTAGATCGCTCTTTTCGAGCTATTTAATGCGAGAAACACGTTATCTGGTGTTTTCACCACTCCACAGTGCGTTTGATATGCAGAACCGGCGACATCTTTGATTTCGTCGGGGTTAAAGTTGAGATATATATTTTCTACGATAATCTTGGTGAGACTTCTGTCAGAAGTATGCAGAATCATCGTGATCGGCCTTTTCTAGCTATTTAACGCGAGAAACACGTTCTCTGGTTGTTTTCACCACTCCACAGTGCGTTTGAAATGCAGTACCAGCGATATCTTGGTTTTCGTGGGGTTTGAAGCTGAGATATGAATTTTTTACGATAATCTTGGTGAGACTTCTGTCCGAAGTATGCAGAATCATCGAGAGCGCTCGTTTCGAGCTATTTAAAGCGAGAAACACGTTATCTGGTGTTTTTACCACTCCACAGTGCGTTTGATATGCAGAACCGGCGATATTTTGGTTTTCGTCGGGTGTCAAGCTGAGATATGCATTTTCTACGATAATCTTGGTGAAACATCTGTCCGAAGTATGCAGAAACATCGAGAGCGCTCTTTTCGAGCTATTTAATGCGAGAAACACGTTTTCTGGGGTTTTCACCACTCCACAGTTCGTTGGAAATGCAGAACAGTAGATATCTTGGTTTTCGTGGGGTTTCAAGCAGAGATATGCATTTTCTGCGATATTCTTTGTGAGACTTCTGTTAGAAGTATGCAGAATCATCGAGATCGCGCTTTTCGAGCTATTTAATGCGAGAAACACGTTATCTGGTGTTTTCACCACTCCACAGTTGGTTTGATATGCAGAACCGGCGATATTTTGGTTTTCGTCGGGTGTCAAGCTGAGATATGCATTTTCTACGATAATCTTGGTGAAACATCTCTCCGAAGTATGCTGAATCATCTAGATCGCTCTTTTCGAGCTATTTAATGCGAGAAACTCGTTATCTGGTGTTTTCACCACTCCACAGTTCGTTGGAAATGCAGAACAGTAGATAGCTTGGTTTTCGTTGGGTTTCAAGCAGAGATATGCATTTTCTGCGATAATCTTGGTGAAACATCTGTCCGAAGTATGCAGAAACATCGAGAGCGCTCTTTTCGAGCTACTTAATGCGAGAAACTCGTTTTCTTGTGTTTTCACCACTCCACGGTACGTATGATGTGCAGAACCGGAGATAACTCGGTTTTCGTGGTGGTTCCAGCTGAGATATGCATTTTCTGCGATAATCTTGGTGAGACTTCTGTCCGAAGTATGCTGAAACATCGAGATCGCTCTTTTCGTGCTAGGTAATGCGAGAAAAACCTTATCCGGTGTTTTCACCACTCCACAGTGCGTTTGATATGCAGAACCGGCGATATTTTGGTTTTCGTCGGGTGTCAAGCTGAGATATGCATTTTCTACGATAATCTTGGTGAAACATCTGTCCGAAGTATGCTGAATCATCGAGATCGCTCTTTTCGAGCTACTTAATGCACGAAACACGTTTTCTGGTGTTTTCACCACTCCACAGTACGTTTGACATGCAGAACCGGAGATATGTTGGTTTCGGTCGGGTTTCAAGCTGAGATATGCATTTTCTACGATAATCTTGGTGAAACATCTGTCCGAAGTATGCAGAAACATCGAGAGCGCTCTTTTCGAGCTACTTAATGCGAGAAACTCGTTTTCTTGTGTTTTCACCACTCCACGGTACGTATGATGTGCAGAACCGGAGATAACTCGGTTTTCGTGGTGGTTCCAGCTGAGATATGCATTTTCTGCGATAATCTTGGTGAGACTTCAGTCCGAAGTATGCTGAAACATCGAGATCGCTCTTTTCGTGCTAGGTAATGCGAGAAAAACCTTATCCGGTGTTTTCACCACTCCACAGTGCGTTTGACATGCAGAACCGGAGATATCTTGGTTTCGGTCGGGTTTCAAGCTGAGATATGCATTTTCTACGATAATCCTGGTGAGACTTCTGTCAGAAGTATGCAGAATTTTCGAGAACGCTCTTTTCGATCTACTTAATGCGCGAAACACGTTTTCTGGTGTTTTCACCACTCCACGGTACGTATGATGTGCAGAACCGGAGATAACTCGGTTTTCGTGGTGGTTCCAGCTGAGATATGCATTTTCTGCGATAATCTTGGTGAGACTTCTGTCCGAAGTATGCTGAAACATCGAGATCGCTCTTTTCGTGCTAGGTAATGCGAGAAAAACCTTATCCGGTGTTTTCACCACTCCACAGTGCGTTTGATATGCAGAACCGGCGATATTTTGGTTTTCGTCGGGTGTCAAGCTGAGATATGCATTTTCTACGATAATCTTGGTGAAACATCTGTCCGAAGTATGCTGAATCATCGAGATCGCTCTTTTCGAGCTACTTAATGCACGAAACACGTTTTCTGGTGTTTTCACCACTCCACAGTACGTTTGACATGCAGAACCGGAGATATGTTGGTTTCGGTCGGGTTTCAAGCTGAGATATGCATTTTCTACGATAATCTTGGTGAAACATCTGTCCGAAGTATGCAGAAACATCGAGAGCGCTCTTTTCGAGCTACTTAATGCGAGAAACTCGTTTTCTGGTGTTTTCACCACTCCACGGTACGTATGATGTGCAGAACCGGAGATAACTCGGTTTTCGTGGTGGTTCCAGCTGAGATATGCATTTTCTGCGATAATCTTGGTGAGACTTCAGTCCGAAGTATGCTGAAACATCGAGATCGCTCTTTTCGTGCTAGGTAATGCGAGAAAAACCTTATCCGGTGTTTTCACCACTCCACAGTGCGTTTGACATGCAGAACCGGAGATATCTTGGTTTCGGTCGGGTTTCAAGCTGAGATATGCATTTTCTACGATAATCCTGGTGAGACTTCTGTCAGAAGTATGCAGAATTTTCGAGAACGCTCTTTTCGATCTACTTAATGCGCGAAACACGTTTTCTGGTGTTTTCACCACTCCACGGTACGTATGATGTGCAGAACCGGAGATAACTCGGTTTTCGTGGTGGTTCCAGCTGAGATATGCATTTTCTGCGATAATCTTGGTGAGACTTCTGTCCGAAGTATGCTGAAACATCGAGATCGCTCTTTTCGTGCTAGGTAATGCGAGAAAAACCTTATCCGGTGTTTTCACCACTCCACAGTGCGTTTGATATGCAGAACCGGCGATATTTTGGTTTTCGTCGGGTGTCAAGCTGAGATATGCATTTTCTACGATAATCTTGGTGAAACATCTGTCCGAAGTATGCTGAATCATCGAGATCGCTCTTTTCGAGCTACTTAATGCACGAAACACGTTTTCTGGTGTTTTCACCACTCCACAGTACGTTTGACATGCAGAACCGGAGATATGTTGGTTTCGGTCGGGTTTCAAGCTGAGATATGCATTTTCTACGATAATCTTGGTGAAACATCTGTCCGAAGTATGCAGAAACATCGAGAGCGCTCTTTTCGAGCTACTTAATGCGAGAAACTCGTTTTCTGGGGTTTTCACCACTCCACGGTACGTATGATGTGCAGAACCGGAGATAACTCGGTTTTCGTGGTGGTTCCAGCAGAGATATGCATTTTCTGCGATAATCTTGGTGACACTTCTGTCCGAAGTATGCTGAAACATCGAGATCGCTCTTTTCGTGCTAGGTAATGCGAGAAAAACCTTATCCGGTGTTTTCACCACTCCACAGTGCGTTTGATATGCAGAACCGGCGATATTTTGGTTTTCGTCGGGTGTCAAGCTGAGATATGCATTTTCTACGATAATCTTGGTGAAACATCTGTCCGAAGTATGCAGAAACATCGAGAGCGCTCTTTTCGAGCTATTTAATGCGAGAAACACGTTTTCTGGGGTTTTCACCACTCCACAGTTCGTTGGAAATGCAGAACAGTAGATATCTTGGTTTTCGTGGGGTTTCAAGCAGAGATATGCATTTTCTGCGATAATCTTCGTGAGACTTCTGTTAGACGTATGCAGAATCATCGAGATCGCGCTTTTCGAGCTATTTAATGCGAGAAACACGTTATCTGGTGTTTTCACCACTCCACAGTTGGTTTGATATGCAGAACCGGCGATATTTTGGTTTTCGTCGGGTGTCAAGCTAAGATTTGCATTTTCTACGATAATCTTGGTGAAACATCTGTCCGAAGTATGCTGAATCATCTAGATTGCTCTTT
The DNA here is from genome assembly GCA_951804975.1 of Anthophora plumipes. Lineage (NCBI taxonomy): Eukaryota > Metazoa > Arthropoda > Insecta > Hymenoptera > Apidae > Anthophora > Anthophora plumipes. The sequence goes on from CATORF010000448.1 coordinate 1,892,907, forward strand.
TCGAGCTATTTAATGCGAGAAACACGTTATCTGGTGTTTTCACCACTCCACAGTGCGTTTGATATTCAGAACCAGCGATATCTTGGTTTTCGTGGGGTTTCAAGCTGAGATATGCATTTTCTGCGATAATATTGGTGAGACTTCTGTCCGAAGTATGCAGAATCATCGAGATCGCTCGTTTCGAGCTATTTAATGCGAGAAACACGTTATCTGGTGTTTTTACCACTCTACAGTGCGTTGGATATGCAGAACCGGAGATATATTGGTTTTCGTCGGGTTTCAAGCTGAGATATGCTTTTTCTACGATAAGCTTGGTGAAACATCTGTCCGAAGAATGCAGAAACGTCGAGAGCGCTCTTTTCGAGCTATTTAATGCGAGAAACACGTTTTCTGGGGTTTTCACCACTCCACAGTTCGTTGGATATGCAGAACAGTAGATGTCTTGGTTTTCGTCGGGTTTCAAGCTGAGATATGCATTTTCTACGATAATCTTGGTGAAACATCTGTCCGAAGTATGCAGAATCATCGAGATCGCGCTTTTCGAGCTATTTAATGCGTGAAACACGTTATCTGGTGTTTTGACCACTCCACAGTGCGTTTGAAATGCAGTACCAGCGATATCTTGGTTTTCGTGGGGTTTCAAGCTGAGAGATGCATTTTCTACGATAATCTTGGTGAAACATCTGTCCGAAGTATGCAGAAACATCCTGAGCGCTCTTTTCGAGCTATTTGTGCGAGAAACACGTTATCTGGTGTATTCACGACTCCACAGTGCGTTTGATATGCAGACCCGGCGACATCTTTGATTTCGTCGGGGTTCAAGCTGAGATATGCATTTTCTACGATAATCTTGGTGAGACTTCTGTCCGAAGTATGCTGAATCATCTAGATCGCTCTTTTCGAGCTATTGAATGCGAGAAACACGTTATCTGGTGTTTTCACCACACCACAGTGCGTTTGATATGCAGAACCAGCGATATCTTGGTTTTCGTGGCATTTCAAGCTGAGATATGCATTTCCTGCAATAATCTTGGTGAGACTTCTGTCCGAAGTATGCTGAATCATCGAGATCGCTCTTTTCTAGCTAGTTAGTGCGAGAAACACGTTATCTGGTGTTTTCACCACTCCACAGTGCGTTTGATATGCAGAACAGTAGATATCTTGGTTTTCGTGGGGTTTCAAGCTGAGATATGCATTTTCTGCGATAATCTTCGTGAGACTTCTGTTAGAAGTATGCAGAATCATCGAGATCGCGCTTTTCGAGCTATTTAATGCGAGAAACACGTTATCTGGTGTTTTCACCACGCCACAGTTGGTTTGATATGCAGAACCAGCGATATTTTGGTTTTCGTCGGGTGTCAAGCTGAGATATGCATTTTCTACGATAATCTTGGTGAAACATCTGTCCGAAGTATGCTGAATCATCTAGATCGCTCTTTTCGAGCTATTTAATGCGAGAAACACGTTATCTGGTGTTTTCACCACTCCACAGTGCGTTTGATATGCAGAACCAGCGATATCTTGGTTTTCGTGGGGTTTCAAGCTGAGATATGCATTTTCTGCGATAATATTGGTGAGACTTCAGTCAGAAGTGTGCAGAATCATCGAGATCGCGCAATTCGAGCTATTTAATGCGACAAACACGTTATCTATTGTTTTCAGCACTCCACAGTGCGTTGAATATGCAGAACCGGAGATATTTTGGTTTTCGTCGGGTTTCAAGCTGAGATATGCATTTTCTACGATAAGCTTGGTGAAACATCTGTCCAATGTATGCAGAAACATCGAGTGCGCTCTTTTCGTTCTATTTATTGCGAGAAACACGTTCTCTGGTGTTTTCACCACTCCACAGTTGGTTTGATATGCAGAACCGGCGATATTTTGGTTTTCGTCGGGTTTCAAGCTGAGATATGTATTTTCTACGATAATCTTGGTGAAACATCTGTCCGAAGTATGCAGAAACATCGAGAGCGCTCTTTTCGAGCTATTTATGCGAGAAACACGTTATCTGGTGTTTTCACGACTCCACAGTGCGTTTGATATGCAGAACAGTAGATATCTTGGTTTTCGTGGGGTTTCAAGCTGAGATATGCATTTTCTGCGGTAATCTTGTTGAGACTTCTGTCCGAAGTATGCAGAAACATCGAGAGCGCCCTTTTCGAGCTATTTATTGCGAGAAACACGTTCTCTGGTTGTTTTCACCACCCCACAGTGCCTTTGAGATGCAGAACCGGCGATATCTTGATTTTCGTGCTGTTTCCAGCTGAGATATGCATTTTCTGCGATAATCTTGGTGGGTATTTTGTCAGAAGTATGCAGAATCATTTAGATCGCTCTTTTCGAGCTATTTAATGCGAGAAACACGTTATCTGGTGTTTTCACCACTCCACAGTGCGTTTGATATGCAGAACCGGCGACATCTTTGATTTCGTCGGGGTTCAAGTTGAGATATATATTTTCTACGATAATCTTGGTGAGACTTCTGTCAGAAGTATGCAGAATCATCGTGATCGGCCTTTTCTAGCTATTTAACGCGAGAAACACGTTCTCTGGTTGTTTTCACCACTCCACAGTGCGTTTGAAATGCAGTACCAGCGATATCTTGGTTTTCGTGGGGTTTCAAGCTGAGATATGCTTTTTCTACGATAAGCTTGGTGAAACATCTGTCCGAAGTATGCAGAAACGTCGAGTGCGCTCTTTTCGAGCTATTTAATGCGAGAAACACGTTTTCTGGGGTTTTCACCACTCCACAGTTCGTTGGATATGCAGAACAGTAGATGTCTTGGTTTTCGTCGGGTTTCAAGCTGAGATATGCATTTTCTACGATAATCTTGGTGATACATCTGTCCGAAGTATGCAGAAACATCGAGAGCGCTCTTTTCGAGCTAGTTAATGCGAGATAAAACTTATCCGCTGTTTTCACCACTCCATAGTGCGTTTGATATGCAGAACACAGCGATATCTTGGTTTTCGTGGGGTTTCAAGCTGAGATATGCATTTTTTACGATAATTTTGGTGAGACTTCTGTCCGAAGTATCCAGAATCATCGAGATCGCTCGTTTCGAGCTACTTAATGCGAGAAACACGTTATCTGGTGTGTTTACCACTCCACAGTGCGTTTGATATGCAGAACCGGCGATATCTTGGTTTTCGTGAGGTTTCAAGCTGAGATATGCATTTCCTGCGATAATCTTGGTGAGGCTTCTGTCCGAAGTATGCTGAATCATCTAGATCGCTCTTTTCGAGCTATTTAATGCGAGAAACACGTTATCTGGTGTTTTCACCACTCCACAGTGCGTTTGACATGCAGAACCAGCGATATCTTGGTTTTCGTGGGGTTTCAAGCTGAGATATGCATTTTCTGCGATAATATTGGTGAGACTTCAGTCAGAAGTATGCAGAATCATCTAGATCGCTCTTCTCGAGCTACTTAATGCACGAAACACGTTTTCTGGTGTTTTCACCACTCCACAGTACGTTTGACATGCAGAACCGGTGATATCTTGGTTTCGTTCGGGTTTCAAGCTGAGATATGCATTTTCTACGATTATCCTGGTGAGACTTCTGTCAGAAGTATGCAGAATCTTCGAGAACGCTCTTTTCGAGCTACTTAATGCGCGAAATACGTTTTCTGGTGTTTTCACCACTCCACGGTACGTTTGATGTGCAGAACCGGAGATAACTCGGTTTTCGTCGGGTTTCAAGCTGAGATATGCATTTTCTGCGATAATCTTGGTGAGACTTCTGTCAGAAGTATGCAGGATCTTCGAGAACGCTCTTTTCGAGCTATTTAATGCGAGAAACACGTTATCAGGTGTTTTCACCACTCCACAGTGCGTATGATATGCAGAACCGGCGATATCTTGGTTTTCGTGGGGTTTCAAGTTGAGATATGCATTTTCTGTGATAATCTTGGTGAGACTTCGGTCCAAAGTATGCTGAAACATCGAGATCGCTCTTTTCGAGCTAGTTAATGCGAGAAAAACCTTATCCGGTGTTTTCACCACTCCACAGTGCGTATGATATGCAGAACCGGCGATATCTTGGTTTTCGTGGGGTTTCAAGTTGAGATATGCATTTTCTGTGATAATCTTGGTGAGACTTCGGTCCGAAGTATGCTGAGACATCGAGAGCGCTCTTTTCGAGCTACTTAATGCGAGAAACTCGTTTTCTGGTGTTTTCACCACTCCACGGTACGTTAGATGTGCAGAACCGGAGATAACTCGGTTTTCGTGGTGGTTCCAGCTGAGATATGCATTTTCTGCGATAATCTTGGTGGGTCTTTTGTCAGAAGTATGCAGAATCAACTAGATCGCTCTTTTCGAGCTACTTAATGCACGAAACACGTTTTCTGGTGTTTTCACCACTCCACAGTACGTTTGACATGCAGAACCGGAGATATCTTGGTTTCGGTCGGGTTTCAAGCTGAGATATGCATTTTCTACGATAATCCTGGTGAGACTTCTGTCAGAAGTATGCAGAATCTTCGAGAACGCTCTTTTCGAGCTACTTAATGCGCGAAACACGTTTTCTGGTGTTTTCACCACTCCACGGTACGTTTGATGTGCAGAACCGGAGATAACTCGGTTTTCGTCAGGTTTCAAGCTGTGATATGCATTTTCTACGATAATCTTGGTGAGACTTCTGTCAGAAGTATGCAGGATCTTCGAGAACGCTCTTTTCGCGCTAGGTAATGCGAGAAAAACCTTATCCGGTGTTTTCACCACTCCACAGTGCGTTTGATATGCAGAACCGGCGATATTTTGGTTTTCGTCGGGTGTCAAGCTGAGATATGCATTTTCTACGATAATCTTGGTGAAACATCTGTCCGAAGTATGCTGATTCATCTAGATCGCTCTTTTCGAGCTATTTAATGCGAGAAACACGTTATCTGGTGTTTTCACCACTCCACAGTGCGTTTGATATGCAGAACCAGCGATATCTTGGTTTTCGTGGGGTTTCAAGCTGAGATATGCATTTTCTGCGATAATATTGGTGAGACTTCAGTCAGAAGTGTGCAGAATCATCTAGATCGTTCTTTTCGAGCTACTTAATGCACGAAACACGTTTTCTGGTGTTTTCACCACACCACAGAACGTTTGACATGCAGAACCGGAGATATCTTGGTTTCGGTCGGGTTTCAAGCTGAGATATGCATTTTCTACGATAATCCTGGTGAGACTTCTGTCACAAGTATGCAGAATCTTCGATAACGCTCTTTTCGATCTACTTAATGCGCGAAACACGTTTTCTGGTGTTTTCACCACTCCACGGTACGTTTGATGTGCAGATACCGGAGATAACTCGGTTTTCGTGGGGTTTCAAGCTGAGATATGCATTTTTTACGATAATCTTGGTGAGACTTCTGTCCGAAGGTTGCAGAATCATCGAGATCGCGCAATTCGAGCTATTTAATGCGACAAACACGTTATCTATTGTTTTCAGCACTCCACAGTGCGTTGAATATGCAGAACCGGAGATATTTTGGTTTTCGTCGGGTTTCAAGCTGAGATATGCATTTTCTACGATAAGCTTGGTGAAACATCTGTCCAAAGTATGCAGAAACATCGAGTGCGCTCTTTTCGATCTATTTATTGCAAGAAGCACGTTCTCTGGTGTTTCCACCACTCCACAGTTGGTTTGATATGCAGAACCGGCGATATTTTGGTTTTCGTCGGGTTTCAAGCTGAGATATGCATTTTCTACGATAATCTTGGTGAAACATCTGTCCGAAGTATGCAGAAACATCGAGAGCGCTCTTTTCGAGCTATTTAATGCGAGAAACACGTTATCTGGTGTTTTCACGACTCCACAGTGCGTTTGATATGCAGAACAGTAGATATCTTGGTTTTCGAGGGGTTTCAAGCTGAGATATGCATTTTCTGCGGTAATCTTGTTGAGACTTCTGTCCGAAGTATGCAGAAACATCGAGAGCGCCCTTTTCGAGCTATTTATTGCGAGAAACACGTTCTGTGGTTGTTTTCACCACTCCACAGTGCGTTTGAGATGCAGAACCGGCGATATCTTGATTTTCGTGCTGTTTCCAGCTGAGATATGCATTTTCTGCGATAATCTTGGTGGGTATTTTGTCAGAAGGATGCAGAATCATCTAGATCGCTCTTTTCGAGCTATTTAATGCGAAAAACACGTTATCTGGTGTTGTCACCACTCCACAGTGCGTTTGATATGCAGAAGCGGCGACATCTTTTATTTCGTCGGGGTTCAAGTTGAGATATATATTTTTTACGATAATCTTGGCGAGACTTCTGTCCGAAGTATGCAGAATCATCGACATCGCTCGTTTCGAGCTATTTAATGCGAGAAACACGTTATCTGGTGTTTTTAACACTCCACAGTGCGTTTGATATGCAGAACCGGCGATATTTTGGTTTTCGTCGGGTGTCAAGCTGAGATATGCATTTTCTACGATAATCTTGGTGAAACATCTGTCCGAAGTATGCAGAAACATCGAGAGCGCTCTTTTCGAGCTATTTAATGCGACAAACACGTTTTCTGGGGTTTTCACCACTCCACAGTTCGTTGGAAATGCAGAACAGTAGATATCTTGGTTTTCGTGGGGTTTCAAGCAGAGATATGCATTTTCTGCGATAATCTTCGTGAGACTTCTGTTAGAAGTATGCAGAATCATCGAGATCGCGCTTTTCGAGCTATTTAATGCGAGAAACACGTTATCTGGTGTTTTCACCACTCCACAGTTGGTTTGATATGCAGAACCGGCGATATTTTGGTTTTCGTCGGGTGTCAAGCTGAGATATGCATTTTCTACGATAATCTTGGTGAAACATCTGTCCGAAGTATGCTGAATCATCTAGATCGCTCTTTTCGAGCTATTTAATGCGAGAAACACGTAATCTGGTGTTTTCACCACTCCACAGTGCGTTTGATATGCAGAACCAGCGATATCTTGGTTTTCGTGTGGTTTCAAGCTGAGATATGCATTTTCTGCGATAATATTGGTGAGACTTCAGTCAGAAGTGTGCAGAATCATCTAGATCGTTCTTTTCGAGCTACTTAATGCACGAAACACGTTGTCTGGTGTTTTCACCACACCACAGAACGTTTGACATGCAGAACCGGAGATATCTTGGTTTCGGTCGGGTTTCAAGCTGAGATATGCATTTTCTACGATAATCCTGGTGAGACTTCTGTCAGAAGTATGCAGAATCTTCGAGAACGCTCTTTTCGATCTACTTAATGCGCGAAACACGTTTTCTGGTGTTTTCACCACTCCACGGTACGTTTGATGTGCAGATACCGGAGATAACTCGGTTTTCGTGGGGTTTCAAGCTGAGATATGCATTTTCTACGATAATCTTGGTGAAACATCTGTCCGAAGTATGCTGAATCATCGAGATCGCTCTTTTCGAGCTACTTAATGCACGAAACACGTTTTCTGGTGTTTTCACCACTCCACAGTACGTTTGACATGCAGAACCGGAGATATCTTGGTTTCGGTCGGGTTTCAAGCTGAGATATGCATTTTCTACGATAATCTTGGTGAGACTTCTGTCAGAAGTATGCAGGATCTTCGAGAACGCTCTTTTCGCGCTAGGTAATGCGAGAAAAACCTTATCCGGTGTTTTCACCACTCCACAGTGCGTTTGATATGCAGAACCAGCGATATCTTGGTTTTCGTGGGGTTTCAAGCTGAGATATGCATTTTCTGCGATAATATTGGTGAGACTTCAGTCAGAAGTGTGCAGAATCATCTAGATCGTTCTTTTCGAGCTACTTAATGCACGAAACACGTTTTCTGGTGTTTTCACCACACCACAGAACGTTTGACATGCAGAACCGGAGATATCTTGGTTTCGGTCGGGTTTCAAGCTGAGATATGCATTTTCTACGATAATCCTGGTGAGACTTCTGTCACAAGTATGCAGAATCTTCGATAACGCTCTTTTCGATCTACTTAATGCGCGAAACACGTTTTCTGGTGTTTTCACCACTCCACGGTACGTTTGATGTGCAGATACCGGAGATAACTCGGTTTTCGTGGGGTTTCAAGCTGAGATATGCATTTTTTACGATAATCTTGGTGAGACTTCCGTCCGAAGGTTGCAGAATCATCGAGATCGCGCAATTCGAGCTATTTAATGCGAGAAACACGTTATCTATTGTTTTCAGCACTCCACAGTGCGTTGAATATGCAAAACCGGAGATATTTTGGTTTTCGTCGGGTTTCAAGCTGAGATATGCATTTTCTACGATAAGCTTGGTGAAACATCTGTCCAAAGTATGCAGAAACATCGAGTGCGCTCTTTTCGATCTATTTATTGCAAGGAGCACGTTCTCTGGTGTTTCCACCACTCCACAGTTGGTTTGATATGCAGAACCGGCGATATTTTGGTTTTCGTCGGGTTTCAAGCTGAGATATGCATTTTCTACGATAATCTTGGTGAAACATCTGTCCGAAGTATGCAGAAACATCGAGAGCGCTCTTTTCGAGCTATTTAATGCGAGAAACACGTTATCTGGTGTTTTCACGACTCCACAGTGCGTTTGATATGCAGAACAGTAGATATCTTGGTTTTCGTGGGGTTTCAAGCTGAGATATGCATTTTCTGCGGTAATCTTGTTGAGACTTCTGTCCGAAGTATGCAGAAACATCGAGAGCGCCCTTTTCGAGCTATTTATTGCGAGAAACACGTTCTGTGGTTGTTTTCACCACTCCACAGTGCGTTTGAGATGCAGAACCGGCGATATCTTGATTTTCGTGCTGTTTCCAGCTGAGATATGCATTTTCTGCGATAATCTTGGTGGGTATTTTGTCAGAAGGATGCAGAATCATCTAGATCGCTCTTTTCGAGCTATTTAATGCGAGAAACACGTTATCTGGTGCTTTCACCACTCCACAGTGCGTTTGATATGCAGACGCGGCGACATCTTTTATTTCGTCGGGGTTCAAGTTGAGATATATATTTTTTACGATAATCTTGGCGAGACTTCTGTCCGAAGTATGCAGAATCATCGACATCGCTCGTTTCGAGCTATTTAATGCGAGAAACACGTTATCTGGTCTTTTTAACACTCCACAGTGCGTTTGATATGCAGAACCGGCGATATTTTGGTTTTCGTCGGGTGTCAAGCTGAGATATGCATTTTCTACGATAATCTTGGTGAAACATCTGTCCGAAGTATGCAGAAACATCGAGAGCGCTCTTTTCGAGCTATTTAATGCGACAAACACGTTTTCTGGGGTTTTCACCACTCCACAGTTCGTTGGAAATGCAGAACAGTAGATATCTTGGTTTTCGTGGGGTTTCAAGCAGAGATATGCATTTTCTGCGATAATCTTCGTGAGACTTCTGTTAGAAGTATGCAGATTCATCGAGATCGCGCTTTTCGAGCTATTTAATGCGAGAAACACGTTATCTGGTGTTTTCACCACTCCACAGTTGGTTTGATATGCAGAACCGGCGATATTTTGGTTTTCGTCGGGTGTCAAGCTGAGATATGCATTTTCTACGATAATCATGGTGAAACATCTGTCCGAAGTATGCTGAATCATCTAGATCGCTCTTTTCGAGCTATTTAATGCGAGAAACACGTAATCTGGTGTTTTCACCACTCCACAGTGCGTTTGATATGCAGAACCAGCGATATCTTGGTTTTCGTGTGGTTTCAAGCTGAGATATGCATTTTCTGCGATAATATTGGTGAGACTTCAGTCAGAAGTGTGCAGAATCATCTAGATCGTTCTTTTCGAGCTACTTAATGCACGAAACACGTTTTCTGGGGTTTTCACCACTCCACAGTTCGTTGGAAATGCAGAACAGTAGATATCTTGGTTTTCGTGGGGTTTCAAGCAGAGATATGCATTTTCTGCGATAATCTTCGTGAGACTTCTGTTAGAAGTATGCAGAATCATCGAGATCGCGCTTTTCGAGCTATTTAATGCGAGAAACACGTTATCTGGTGTTTTCACCACTCCACAGTTGGTTTGATATGCAGAACCGGCGATATTTTGGTTTTCGTCGGGTGTCAAGCTGAGATATGCATTTTCTACGATAATCTTGGTGAAACATCTGTCCGAAGTATGCTGAATCATCTAGATCGCTCTTTTCGAGCTATTTAATGCGAGAAACACGAAATCTGGTGTTTTCACCACTCCACAGTGCGTTTGATATGCAGAACCAGCGATATCTTGGTTTTCGTGTGGTTTCAAGCTGAGATATGCATTTTCTGCGATAATATTGGTGAGACTTCAGTCAGAAGTGTGCAGAATCATCTAGATCGTTCTTTTCGAGCTACTTAATGCACGAAACACGTTCTCTGGTGTTTTCACCACACCACAGAACGTTTGACATGCAGAACCGGAGATATCTTGGTTTCGGTCGGGTTTCAAGCTGAGATATGCATTTTCTACGATAATCCTGGTGAGACTTCTGTCAGAAGTATGCAGAATCTTCGAGAACGCTCTTTTCGATCTACTTAATGCGCGAAACACGTTTTCTGGTGTTTTCACCACTCCACGGTACGTTTGATGTGCAGATACCGGAGATAACTCGGTTTTCGTGGGGTTTCAAGCTGAGATATGCATTTTTTACGATAATCTTGGTGAGACTTCTGTCCGAAGGTTGCAGAATCATCGAGATCGCGCAATTCGAGCTATTTAATGCGACAAACACGTTATCTATTGTTTTCAGCACTCCACAGTGCGTTCAATATGCAGATCCGGAGATATTTTGGTTTTCGTCGGGTTTCAAGCTGAGATATGCATTTTCTACGATAAGCTTGGTGAAACATCTGTCCAAAGTATGCAGAAACATCGAGTGCGCTCTTTTCGATCTATTTATTGCGAGAAACACGGTCTCTGGTGTTTTCACCACTCCACAGTTGGTTTGATATGCAGAACCGGCGATATTTTGGTTTTCGTCGGGTTTCAAGCTGAGATATGCTTTTTCTACGATAAGCTTGGTGAAACATCTGTCCGAAGTATGCAGAAACGTCGAGAGCGCTCTTTTCGAGCTATTTAATGCGAGAAACACGTTTTCTGGGGTTTTCACCACTCCACAGAGGGTTTGATATGCAGAACCGGCGATATTTTGATTTTCGTCGGGTTTCAAGCTGAGATATGCATTTTCTACGATAATCTTGGTGAAACATCTGTCCGAAGTATGCAGAAACATCGAGAGCGCTCTTTTCGAGCTACTTAATGCGAGAAACTCGTTTTCTGGTGTTTTCACCACGCCACGGTACGTTTGATGTGCAGAACCGGAGATAACTCGGTTTTCGTGGTGGTTCCAGCTGTGATATGCATTTTCTGCGATAATCTTGGTGGGTCTTTTGTCAGAAGTATGCAGAATCATCTAGATCGCTCTTTGCGAGCTACTTAATGCACGAAACACGTTTTCTGGTGTTTTCACCACTCCACAGTACGTTTGACATGCAGAACCGGTGATATCTTGGTTTTCGTGGGGTTTCAAGCTGAGATATGCATTTTTTACGATAATCTTGGTGAGACTTCTGTCCGAAGTATGCAGAATCAACGAGATCGCACTATTCGAGCTATTTAATGCGAGAAACACGTTCTCTGGTTGTTTTCACCACTCCACAGTGCGTTTGATATGCAGAACCGGCAACATCTTGATTTACGTGAGGTTTCGAGCTGAGATATGCATTTTCTGCGATAATATTGGTGAGACTTCAGTCACAAGTATGCAGAATCATCTAGATCGCTCTTTTCGAGCTACTTAATGGACGAAACACGTTTTCTGGTGTTTTCACCTCTCCACAGTACGTTTGACATGCAGAACCGGAGATATCTTGGTTTCGGTCGGGTTTCAAGCTGAGATATGCATTTTCTACGATAATCCTGGTGAGACTTCTGTCAGAAGTATGCAGGATCTTCGAGAACGCTCTTTTCGTGCTATTTAATGCGAGAAACACGTTATCTGGTGTTTTCACCACTCCACAGTGCGTATGATATGCAGAACCGGCGATATCCTGGTTTTCGTGGGGTTTCAAGCTGAGATATGCATTTTCTGCGATAATCTTGGTGAGACTTCTGTCCGAAGTATGCTGAAACATCGAGATCGCTCTTTTCGAGCTAGTTAATGCGAGAAAAACCTTATCCGGTGTTTTCACCACTCCACAGTGCGTTTGATATGCAAAACCGGCGATATCTTGGTTTTCGTGGGGTTTCAAGCTGAGATATGCATTTTCTGCGATAATCTTGGTGGGTCTTTTGTCAGAAGTATGCAGATTCAACTAGATCGCTCTTTTCGAGCTACTTAATGCACGAAACACGTTTTCTGGTGTTTTCACCACTCCACAGTACGTTTGACATGCAGAACCGGAGATATCTTGGTTTCGGTCGGGTTTCAAGCTGAGATATGCATTTTCTACGATAATCTTGGTGAAACATCTGTCCGAAGTATGCAGAAACATCGAGAGCGCTCTTTTCGAGCTATTTAATGCGAGAAACTAGTTTTCTGGGGTTTTCACCACTCCACAGTTCGTTGGATATGCAGAACCGGAGATATCATGGTTTTCGTGGGGTTTCAAGATGAGATATGCATTTCCTGCGATAATCTTGGTGAGACTTCTGTCCGAAGTATGCTGAATCATCGAGATCGCTCTTCTCGAGCTATTTAATGCGAGAAACACGTTCTCTGGTTGTTTTCACCACTCCACAGTGCGTTTGATATGCAGAACAGGCGATATCTTGATATTCGTGGTGTTTCCAGCTGAGATATGCATTTTCTACGATAATCCTGGTGAGACTTCTGTCAGAAGTATGCAGAATCTTCGAGAACGCTCTTTTCGAGCTACTTAATGCGCGAAACACGTTTTCTGGTGTTTTCACCACTCCACGGTACGTTTGATGTGCAGAACCGGAGATATTTTGGTTTTCGTCGGGTGTCAAGCTGAGATATGCATTTTCTACGATAATCTTGGTGAAACATCTGTCCGAAGTACGCTGAATCATCTAGATCGCTCTTTTCGAGCTATTTAATGCGAGAAACACGTTATCTGGTGTTTTCACCACTCCACAGTGCGTTTGATATGCAGAACCAGCGATATCTTGGTTTTCGTGGGGTTTCAAGCTGAGATATGCATTTTCTGCGATAATATTGGTGAGACTTCAGTCAGAAGTGTGCAGAATCATCTAGATCGTTCTTTTCGAGCTACATAATGCACGAAACACGTTTTCTGGTGTTTTCACCACACCACAGAACGTTTGACATGCAGAACCGGAGATATCTTGGTTTCGGTCGGGTTTCAAGCTGAGATATGCATTTTCTACGATAATCCTGGTGAGACTTCTGTCAGAAGTATGCAGAATCTTCGATAACGCTCTTTTCGATCTACTTAATGCGCGAAACACGTTTTCTGGTGTTTTCACCACTCCACGGTACGTTTGATGTGCAGATACCGGAGATAGCTCGGTTTTCGTGGGGTTTCAAGCTGAGATATGCGTTTTTTACGATAATCTTGGTGAGACTTCTGTCCGAAGGTTGCAGAATCATCGAGATCGCGCAATTCGAGCTATTTAATGCGACAAACACGTTATCTATTGTTTTCAGCACTCCACAGTGCGTTGAATATGCAGAACCGGAGATACTTTGGTTTTCGTCGGGTTTCAAGCTGAGATATGCATTTTCTACGATAAGCTTGGTGAAACATCTGTCCAAAGTATGCAGAAACATCGAGTGCGCTCTTTTCGATCTATTTATTGCGAGAAACACGTTCTCTGGTGTTTCCACCACTCCACAGTTGGTTTGATATGCAGAACCGGCGATATTTTGGTTTTCGTCGGGTTTCAAGCTGAGATATGCATTTTCTACGATAATCTTGGTGAAACATCTGTCCGAAGTATGCAGAAACATCGAGAGCGCTATTTTCGAGCTATTTAATGCGAGAAACACGTTATCTGGTGCTTTCACGACTCCACAGTGCGTTTGATATGCAGAACAGTAGATATCTTGGTTTTCGTGGGGTTTCAAGCTGAGAAATGCATTTTCTGCGGTAATCTTGTTGAGACTTCTGTCCGAAGTATGCAGAAACATCGAGAGCGCCCTTTTCGAGCTATTTATTGCGAGAAACACGTTCTCTGGTTGTTTTCACCACTCCACAGTGCGTTTGAGATGCAGAACCGGCGATATCTTGATTTTCGTGCTGTTTCCAGCTGAGATATGCATTTTCTGCGATAATCTTGGTGGGTATTTTGTCAGAAGGATGCAGAATCATCTAGATCGCTCTTTTCGAGCCATTTAATGCGAGAAACACGTTATCTGGTGTTTTCACCACTCCACAGTGCGTTTGATATGCAGAACCGGCGACATCTTTGATTTCGTCGGGGTTCAAGTTGAGATATATATTTTTTACGATAATCTTGGTGAGACTTCTGTCAGAAGTATGCAGGACCTTCGAGAACGCTCTTTTCGAGCTATTTAATGCGAGAAACACGCTATCTGGTGTTTTCACCACTCCACAGTGCGTTTGATATGCAGAACAGTAGATATCTTGGTTTTCGTGGGGTTTCAAGCTGAGAAATGCATTTTCTGCGGTAATCTTGTTGAGACTTCTGTCCGAAGTATGCAGAAACATCGAGAGCGCCCTTTTCGAGCTATTTATTGCGAGAAACACGTTCTCTGGTTGTTTTCACCACTCCACAGTGCGTTTGAGATGCAGAACCGGCGATATCTTGGTTTTCGTGGGGTTTCAAGCTGAGATATGCATTTTCTGCGATAATCTTGTTGACACTTCTGTCCGAAGTATGCAGGACCTTCGAGATCGCTCTTTTCGAGCTATTTAATGCGAGAAACACGTTATCTGGTGTTTTCACCACTCCACAGTGCGTTTGATATGCAGAACCGGCGACATCTTTGATTTCGTCGGGGTTCAAGTTGAGATATATATTTTTTACGATAATCTTGGTGAGACTTCTGTCAGAAGTATGCAGGACCTTCGAGAACGCTCTTTTCGAGCTATTTAATGCGAGAAACACGCTATCTGGTGTTTTCACCACTCCACAGTGCGTATGATATGCAGAACCGGCGATATCTTGGTTTTCGTGGGGTTTCAAGCTGAGATATGCATTTTCTGCGATAATCTTGGAGAGACTTCTGTCCGTAGTATGCTGAAACATCGAGATCGCTCTTTTCGAGCTAGTTAATGCGAGAAAAACCTTATCCGGTGTTTTCACCACTCCACAGTGCGTTTGATATGCAGAACCGGCGATATCTTGGTTTTCGTCGGGTTTCAAGTTGAGATATGCATTTTCTACGATAATCTTGGTGAGACTTCTGTCAGAAGTATGCAGGACCTTCGAGAACGCTCTTTTCGAGCTATTTAATGCGAGAAACACGCTATCTGGTGTTTTCACCACTCCGCAGTGCGTTTGATATGCAGAACCGGCAACATCTTGAATTTCGTGAGGTTTCGAGCTGAGATATGCATTTTCTGCGATAATATTGGTGAGACTTCAGTCAGAAGTATGCAGAATCATCTAGATCGCTCTTTTCGAGCCATTTAATGCGAGAAACACGTTATCTGGTGTTTTCACCACTCCACAGTGCGTTTGATATGCAGAACCGGCGACATCTTTGATTTCGTCGGGGTTCAAGTTGAGATATATATTTTTTACGATAATCTTGGTGAGACTTCTGTCCGAAGTATGCAGAATCATCGAGATCGCTCGTTTCGAGCTATTTAATGCGAGAAACACGTTATCTGGTGTTTTTAACACTCCACAGTGCGTTTGATATGCAGAACCGGCGATATTTTGGTTTTCGTCGGGTGTCAAGCTGAGATATGCATTTTCTACGATAATCTTGGTGAAACATCTGTCCGAAGTATGCAGAAACATCGAGAGCGCTCTTTTCGAGCTATTTAATGCGACAAACACGTTTTCTGGGGTTTTCACCACTCCACAGTTCGTTGGAAATGCAGAACAGTAGATATCTTGGTTTTCGTGGGGTTTCAAGCAGAGATATGCATTTTCTGCGATAATCTTGGTGAGACTTCTGTTAGAAGTATGCAGAATCATCGACATCGCACTTTTCGAGCTATTTAATGCGAGAAACACGTTATCTGGTGTTTTCACCACTCCACAGTGCGTTTGATATGCAGAACAGTACATATCTTGGTTTTCGTGGGGTTTCAAGCTGAGATATGCATTTTCTGCGATAATCTTGTTGACACTTCTGTCCGAAGTATGCAGGACCTTCGAGATCGCTCTTTTCGAGCTATTTAATGCGAGAAACACGTTATCTGGTGTTTTCACCACTCCACAGTGCGTTTGATATGCAGAACCGGCGACATCTTTGATTTCGTCGGGGTTCAAGTTGAGATATATATTTTTTACGATAATCTTGATGAGACTTCTGTCAGAAGTATGCAGGACCTTCGAGAACGCTCTTTTCGAGCTATTTAATGCGAGAAACACGCTATCTGGTGTTTTCACCACTCCACAGTGCGTATGATATGCAGAACCGGCGATATCTTGGTTTTCGTGGGGTTTCAAGCTGAGATATGCATTTTCTGCGATAATCTTGGAGAGACTTCTGTCCGTAGTATGCTGAAACATCGAGATCGCTCTTTTCGAGCTAGTTAATGCGAGAAAAACCTTATCCGGTGTTTTCACCACTCCACAGTGCGTTTGATATGCAGAACCGGCGATATCTTGGTTTTCGTCGGGTTTCAAGTTGAGATATGCATTTTCTACGATAATCTTGGTGAGACTTCTGTCAGAAGTATGCAGGACCTTCGAGAACGCTCTTTTCGAGCTATTTAATGCGAGAAACACGCTATCTGGTGTTTTCACCACTCCGCAGTGCGTTTGATATGCAGAACCGGCAACATCTTGAATTTCGTGAGGTTTCGAGCTGAGATATGCATTTTCTGCGATAATATTGGTGAGACTTCAGTCAGAAGTATGCAGAATCATCTAGATCGCTCTTTTCGAGCTACTTAATGCACGAAACACGTTTTCGGGTGTTTTCACCACTCCACAGTACGTTTGACATGCAGAACCGGCGATATTTTGGTTTTCGTCGTGTTTCAAGCTGAGATATGCATTTTCTACGATAATCTTGGTGAAACATGTGTCCGAAGTATGCAGAAACATCGAGAGCGCTCTTTTCGAGCTATTTAATGCGAGAAACCCGTTTTCAGGGGTTTTCACCACTCCACAGTTCGTTGGATATGCAGAACCGGAGATATCTTGGTTTTCGTGGGGTTTCAAGCTGAGATATGCATTTCCTGCGATAATCTTGGTGAGACTTCTGTCCGAAGTATGCTGAATCATCGGGATCGCTCTTTCCGAGCTATTTAATGCAAGAAACACGGTCTCTGGTTGTTTTCACCACTCCACAGGGCGTTTGATATGCAGAACAGGCGATAGCTTGATTTTCGTGGTGTTTCCAGCTGAGATATGCATTTTCTGCGATAATCTTGGTGAAACATCTGTACGAAGTATGCAGAAACATCGAGAGCGCTCTTTTCGAGCTATCTAATGCGGGAAACTCGTTTTCTGGGGTTTTCACCACTCCACAGTTTGTTGGATATGCAGAACCGGAGATATCTTGGTTTTCGTGGGGTTTCAAGCTGCGATATGCATTTCCTGCGATAATCTTGGTGAGACTTCTGTCCGAAGTATGCTGAATCATCGGGATCGCTCTTTTCGAGCTATTTAATGCGAGAATCACGTTCTCTGATTGTTTTCACCACTCCACAGTGCGTTTGATATGCAGAACAGGCGATATCTTGATTTTCGTGGTGTTTCCAGCTGAGATATGCATTTTCTGCGATAATCTTGGTGGGTCTTTTGTCAGAAGTATGCAGAAACTTCGAGAGCGCTCTTTTCGAGCTATTTAATGCGAGAAACTCGTTTTCTGGGGTTTTCACCACTCCACAGTTCGTTGGATATGCAGAACCGGAGATATCTTGGTTTTCGTGGGGTTTCAAGATGAGATATGCATTTCCTGCGATATTCTTGGTGAGACTTCTGTCCGAAGTATGCTGAATCGTCGAGATCGCTCTTTTCGAGCTATTTAATGCGAGAAACACGTTCTCTGGTTGTTTTCACCACTCCACAGTGCGTTTGATATGCAGAACAGGCGATATCTTGATTTTCGTGGTGTTTCCAGCTGAGATATGCATTTTCTGCGATAATCTTGGTGGGTCTTTCGTCAGAAGTATGCAGAATCATCTAGATCGCACTTTTCGAGCTACTTAATGCACGAAACACGTTTTCTGGTGTTTTCACCACTCCACAGTACGTTTGACATGCAGAACCGGAGATATCTTGGTTTTCGTGGGGTTTCAAGCTGCGATATGCATTTCCTGCAATAATCTTGGTGAGACTTCTGTCCGAAGTATGCTGAATCATCGGGATCGCTCTTTTCGAGCTATTTAATGC
This sequence comes from Anthophora plumipes, assembly GCA_951804975.1. NCBI lineage: Eukaryota > Metazoa > Arthropoda > Insecta > Hymenoptera > Apidae > Anthophora > Anthophora plumipes. The sequence continues at coordinate 1,911,298 of CATORF010000448.1, forward strand.
GAGAATCACGTTCTCTGATTGTTTTCACCACTCCACAGTGCGTTTGATATGCAGAACAGGCGATATCTTGATTTTCGTGGTGTTTCCAGCTGAGATATGCATTTTCTGCGATAATCTTGGTGGGTCTTTCGTCAGAAGTATGCAGAATCATCTAGATCGCACTTTTCGAGCTACTTAATGCACGAAACACGTTTTCTGGTGTTTTCACCACTCCACAGTACGTTTGACATGCAGAACCGGAGATATCTTGGTTTTCGTGGGGTTTCAAGCTGCGATATGCATTTCCTGCAATAATCTTGGTGAGACTTCTGTCCGAAGTATGCTGAATCATCGGGATCGCTCTTTTCGAGCTATTTAATGCGAGAATCACGTTCTCTGATTGTTTTCACCACTCCACAGTGCGTTTGATATGCAGAACAGGCGATATCTTGGTTTTCGTGGGGTTTCAAGATGAGATATGCATTTCCTGCAATAATCTTGGTGAGACTTCTGTCCGAAGTATGCTGAATCATCGGGATCGCTCTTTTCGAGCTATTTAATGCGAGAATCACGTTCTCTGATTGTTTTCACCACTCCACAGTGCGTTTGATATGCAGAACAGGCGATATCTTGGTTTTCGTGGGGTTTCAAGATGAGATATGCATTTCCTGCGATATTCTTGGTGAGACTTCTGTCCGAAGTATGCTGAATCATCGAGATCGCTCTTTTCGAGCTATTTAATGCGAGAAACACGTTCTCTGGTTGTTTTCACCACTCCACAGTGCGTTTGATATGCAGAGCAGGCGATATCTTGATTTTCGTGGTGTTTCCAGCTGAGATATGCATTTTCTGCGATAATCTTGGTGAGACTTCTGTCCGAAGTATGCTGAATCATCGGGATCGCTCTTTTCGAGCTATTTAATGCGAGAATCACGTTCTCTGATTGTTTTCACCACTCCACAGTGCGTTTGATATGCAGAGCAGGCGATATCTTGATTTTCGTGGTGTTTCCAGCTGAGATATGCATTTTCTGCGATAATCTTGGTGAGACTTCTGTCCGAAGTATGCTGAATCATCGGGATCGCTCTTTTCGAGCTACTTAATGCACGAAACACGTTTTCTGGTGTTTTTACCACTCCACAGTACGTTTGAGATGCAGAACCGGAGATATCTTGGTTTCGGTCGGGTTTCAAGCTGAGATATGCATTTTCTACGATAACCCTGGTGAGACTTCTGTCAGAAGTATGCAGAATCTTTGAGAACGCTCTTTTCGAGCTACTTAATGCGCGAAACACGTTTTCTGGTGTTTTCACCACTCCACGGTACGTTTAATGTGCAGAACCGGAGATAACTCGGGTTTAGTCGGGTTTCAAGCTGAGATATGCATTTTCTACGATAATCTTGGTGAGACTTCTGTCAGAAGTATGCAGAATCATCGAGATCGCTCTTTTCGAGCTATTTAATGCGAGAAACACGTTCTCTGGTTGTTTTCACCACTCCACAGTGCGTTTGATATGCAGAACCGGCAACATCTTGATGTTCGTGAGGTTTCGAGCTGAGATATGCATTTTCTGCGATAATATTGGTGAGACTTCAGTCAGAAGTATGCAGAATCATCTAGATCGCTCTTTTCGAGCTACTTAATGCACGAAACACGTTTTCTGGTGTTTTTACCACTCCACAGTACGTTTGAGATGCAGAACCGGAGATATCTTGGTTTCGGTCGGGTTTCAAGCTGAGATATGCATTTTCTACGATAACCCTGGTGAGACTTCTGTCAGAAGTATGCAGAATCTTTGAGAACGCTCTTTTCGAGCTACTTAATGCGCGAAACACGTTTTCTGGTGTTTTCACCACTCCACGGTACGTTTAATGTGCAGAACCGGAGATAACTCGGGTTTAGTCGGGTTTCAAGCTGAGATATGCATTTTCTACGATAATCTTGGTGAGACTTCTGTCAGAAGTATGCAGAATCATCGAGATCGCTCTTTTCGAGCTATTTAATGCGAGAAACACGTTCTCTGGTTGTTTTCACCACTCCACAGTGCGTTTGATATGCAGAACCGGCAACATCTTGATGTTCGTGAGGTTTCGAGCTGAGATATGCATTTTCTGCGATAATCTTGTTGAGACTTCTGCCCGAAGTATGCAGAATCATCGAGATCGCTCGTTTCGAGCTACTGAATGCGAGAAACACGTTATCTGGTGTTTTCACCACTCCACAGTGCGTTGGATATGCAGAACCGGAGATATTTTGGTTTTCGTCGGGTTTCAAGCTGAGATATACATTTTCTACGATAAGCTTGGTAAAACATCTGTCCGAAGTATGCAGATACATCGAGAGCGCTCTTTTCGAGCTATTTAATGCGCGAAACACGTTTTCTGGTGTTTTCACCACTCCACGGTACGTTTGATGTGCAGAACCGGAGATAACTCGGTTTTCGTCGGGTTTCAAGCTGAGATATGCATTTTCTGCGATAATCTTGGTGAGACTTCTGTCAGAAGTATGCTGAATCATCTAGATCGCTCGTTTCGAGCTACTTAATGCGACAAATCAAGTTTTCTGGTGTTTCCAACATTCCACAGTGCGTTTGATATGCAGAACCGGCGATATCTTGATTTTCGTGGTGTTTCCAGCAGAGATATGCATGTTCTGCGATAATCTTGGTGAGCCTTCTGTCAGAAGTATGCAGAATCATCTAGATCGATCTTTTCGAGCTATTTAATGCGAGATACACGTTATCTGGTTGTTTTCACCACTCCACAGTGCGTTTGACATGCAGAACCGGCGACATCTTGGATTTCGTCGGTGTTCAAGCTGAGATATGCATTTTCAACGATAATCTTGGTGTTTCATCTATGAGAAGCATGCAGAAACATCGAGATCGCGCTTTTCGAGCCAGTTAATGCGAGAAACACGTTTTCTGGTGTTTTCACCACCCCACAGTGCGTTTGATATGCAGAACCGGCGACATCTTGGATTTAGTGAGGTTTCAAGCTGACATATGCATTTTCTGCGATAATATTGGTGAGACTTCTGTCCGAAATATGCAGAATCATCGATATCGCTCTTTTCGAGCTATTTAATGTGAGAAACACGTTATCTGGTGTTTTGACAACTCCACAGTGCGTTTGATATGCAGAAATGGCAAAATCTTGGTTTTCGTCGGTTTTCATCCTGAGGTATGCATTTTCTGCGATAATCTTGGTGCGACTTCTGTCAGAAGTATGCAGAATCATCGAAATCGCTCTTTTCGAGCTATTTAATGCGAGTAACACGTTTTCTGGTGTTTTCACCACTCCACATTGCGCCTGATTTGCAGAACCGTCGATATCTTGGTTTTCGTGGGGTTGCCAGCTGAGATATGCATTTTCTGCGATAATCTTGGTGAGACTTCAGTCAGAAGTATGCAGAAAACATCGAGATCGCTCGTTTCCAGCTATTTAATGCGAGTAACACGTTTTCTGGTGTTTTCACCACTCCACATTGCGTCTGATATGCAGAACCGGCGATATCTTGGGTTACGTGAGGTTTCCAGCTGAGATATGCATTTTCTGCGATAATCTTGGTGAGTCTTCTGTCAGAAGTATGCAGAATCATCTAGATCGCTCTTTTCGAGCTATTTAATGCGAGAAACACGTTTTCTGGTGTTTTCACCACTCCACATTGCGCCTGATATGCAGAACCGTCGATATCTTGGTTTTCGTGAGGTTGCCAGCTGAGATATGCATTTTCTGCGATAATCTTGGTGAGTCTTCTGTCAGAAGTATGCAGAATCATCTAGATCGCTCTTTTCGAGCTATTTAATGCCAGAAACACGTTTTCTGGTGTATTCACCACTCCACAGAACGTTTGATATGTAGAGCCGCCGATAACTTGGTTTTCGTGGGTTTTCCAGCTGAGATATGCATTTTCTGCGATAATCTTGGTGAGTCTTATGTCAGTAGTATGCAGAATCATCTAGATCGCTCTTTACGAACTATTTAATGCCAGAAACACGTTTTCTGGTGTATTCACCACTCCACAGAACGTTTGATTTGCAGAACCGGCGACATCTTGATTTTCGTGAGGTTTCAAGCTGAGATATGCATTTTCTGCGATAATATTGGTGAGACTTCAGTCAGAAGTATGCAGAATCATCTAGATCGCTCGTTTCGAGCTACTTAATGCGACAAATCAAGTTTTCTGGTGTTTCCAACATTCCACAGTGCGTTTGATATGCAGAACCGGCGATATCTTGATTTTCGTGGTGTTTCCAGCAGAGATATGCATGTTCTGCGATAATCTTGGTGAGTCTCCTGTCAGAAGTATGCAGAATCATCTAGATCGATCTTTTCGAGCTATTTAATGCGAGATACACGTTATCTGGTTGTTTTCACCACTCCACAGTGCGTTTGACATGCAGAACCGGCGACATCTTGGATTTCGTCGGTGTTCAAGCTGAGATATGCATTTTCAACGATAATCTTGGTGTTTCATCTATGAGAAGCATGCAGAAACATCGAGATCGCGCTTTTCGAGCCAGTTAATGCGAGAAACACGTTTTCTGGTGTTTTCACCACCCCACAGTGCGTTTGATATGCAGAACCGGCGACATCTTGGATTTAGTGAGGTTTCAAGCTGACATATGCATTTTCTGCGATAATATTGGTGAGACTTCTGTCCGAAATATGCAGAATCATCGATATCGCTCTTTTCGAGCTATTTAATGTGAGAAACACGTTATCTGGTGTTTTGACAACTCCACAGTGCGTTTGATATGCAGAAATGGCAAAATCTTGGTTTTCGTCGGTTTTCATCCTGAGGTATGCATTTTCTGCGATAATCTTGGTGCGACTTCTGTCAGAAGTATGCAGAATCATCGAAATCGCTCTTTTCGAGCTATTTAATGCGAGTAACACGTTTTCTGGTGTTTTCACCACTCCACATTGCGCCTGATTTGCAGAACCGTCGATATCTTGGTTTTCGTGGGGTTGCCAGCTGAGATATGCATTTTCTGCGATAATCTTGGTGAGACTTCAGTCAGAAGTATGCAGAAAACATCGAGATCGCTCGTTTCCAGCTATTTAATGCCAGAAACACGTTTTCTGGTGTATTCACCACTCCACAGAACGTTTGATATGTAGAGCCGCCGATAACTTGGTTTTCGTGGGTTTTCCAGCTGAGATATGCATTTTCTGCGATAATCTTGGTGAGTCTTATGTCAGTAGTATGCAGAATCATCTAGATCGCTCTTTACGAACTATTTAATGCCAGAAACACGTTTTCTGGTGTATTCACCACTCCACAGAACGTTTGATTTGCAGAACCGGCGACATCTTGATTTTCGTGAGGTTTCAAGCTGAGATATGCATTTTCTGCGATAATATTGGTGAGACTTCAGTCAGAAGTATGCAGAATCATCTAGATCGCTCGTTTCGAGCTACTTAATGCGACAAATCAAGTTTTCTGGTGTTTCCAACATTCCACAGTGCGTTTGATATGCAGAACCGGCGATATCTTGATTTTCGTGGTGTTTCCAGCTGAGATATGCATGTTCTGCGATAATCTTGGTGAGTCTTCTGTCAGAAGTATGCAGAATCATCTAGATCGATCTTTTCGAGCTATTTAATGCGAGATACACGTTATCTGGTTGTTTTCACCACTCCACAGTGCGTTTGACATGCAGAACCGGCGACATCTTGGATTTCGTCGGTGTTCAAGCTGAGATATGCATTTTCAACGATAATCTTGGTGTTTCATCTATGAGAAGCATGCAGAAACATCGAGATCGCGCTTTTCGAGCCAGTTAATGCGAGAAACACGTTTTCTGGTGTTTTCACCACCCCACAGTGCGTTTGATATGCAGAACCGGCGACATCTTGGATTTAGTGAGGTTTCAAGCTGACATATGCATTTTCTGCGATAATATTGGTGAGACTTCTGTCCGAAATATGCAGAATCATCGATATCGCTCTTTTCGAGCTATTTAATTTGAGAAACACGTTATCTGGTGTTTTGACAACTCCACAGTGCGTTTGATATGCAGAAATGGCAAAATCTTGGTTTTCGTCGGTTTTCATCCTGAGGTATGCATTTTCTGCGATAATCTTGGTGCGACTTCTGTCAGAAGTATGCAGAATCATCGAAATCGCTCTTTTCGAGCTATTTAATGCGAGTAACACGTTTTCTGGTGTTTTCACCACTCCACATTGCGCCTGATTTGCAGAACCGTCGATATCTTGGTTTTCGTGGGGTTGCCAGCTGAGATATGCATTTTCTGCGATAATCTTGGTGAGACTTCAGTCAGAAGTATGCAGAAAACATCGAGATCGCTCGTTTCCAGCTATTTAATGCGAGTAACACGTTTTCTGGTGTTTTCACCACTCCACATTGCGTCTGATATGCAGAACCGGCGATATCTTGGGTTACGTGGGGTTTCCAGCTGAGATATGCATTTTCTGCGATAATCTTGGTGAGTCTTCTGTCAGAAGTATGCAGAATCATCTAGATCGCTCTTTTCGAGCTATTTAATGCGAGAAACACGTTTTCTGGTGTTTTCACCACTCCACATTGCGCCTGATATGCAGAACTGTCGATATCTTGGTTTTCGTGAGGTTGCCAGCTGAGATATGCATTTTCTGCGATAATCTTGGTGAGTCTTCTGTCAGAAGTATGCAGAATCATCTAGATCGCTCTTTTCGAGCTATTTAATGCCAGAAACACGTTTTCTGGTGTATTCACCACTCCACAGAACGTTTGATATGTAGAGCCGCCGATAACTTGGTTTTCGTGGGTTTTCCAGCTGAAATATGCATTTTCTGCGATAATCTTGGTGAGTCTTATGTCAGTAGTATGCAGAATCATCTAGATCGCTCTTTACGAACTATTTAATGCCAGAAACACGTTTTCTGGTGTATTCACCACTCCACAGAACGTTTGATTTGCAGAACCGGCGACATCTTGATTTTCGTGAGGTTTCAAGCTGAGATATGCATTTTCTGCGATAATATTGGTGAGACTTCAGTCAGAAGTATGCAGAATCATCTAGATCGCTCGTTTCGAGCTATTTAATGTGAGAAACACGTTATCTGGTGTTTTGACAACTCCACAGTGCGTTTGATATGCAGAAATGGCAAAATCTTGGTTTTCGTCGGTTTTCATCCTGAGGTATGCATTTTCTGCGATAATCTTGGTGCGACTTCTGTCAGAAGTATGCAGAATCATCGAGATCGCTCTTTTCGAGCTATTTAAGGCGAGTACCACGTTTTCTGGTGTTTTCACCACTCCACATTGCGCCTGATATGCAGAACCGTCGATATCTTGGTTTTCGTGGGGTTGCCAGCTGAGATATGCATTTTCTGCGATAATCTTGGTGAGACTTCAGTCAGAAGTATGCAGAAAACATCTAGATCGCTCGTTTCCAGCTATTTAATGCGAGTAACACGTTTTCTGGTGTTTTCACCACTCCGCATTGCGTCTGATATGCAGAACCGGCGATATCTTGGGTTACGTGGGGTTTCCAGCTGAGATATGCATTTTCTGCGATAATCTTGGTGAGTCTTCTGTCAGAAGTATGCAGAATCATCTAGATCGCTCTTTTCGAGCTATTTAATGCGAGAAACACGTTTTCTGGTGTATTCACCACTCCACAGAACGTTTGATATGTAGAGCCGCCGATAACTTGGTTTTCGTGGAGTTTACAGCTGTGATATGCATTTTCTGCGACAAACTTGCTGAGTCTTCTGTCAGAAGTATGCAGAATCATCGAGATCGCTCTATTCGAGCTATTTAATGCGAGTAACACGTTGTCTGGTGTTTTCCCCACCTCACATTGCGCCTGATATGCAGAACCGGCGATATCTTGGGTTTCGTGGGGTTTCCAGCTGAGATATGCATTTTCTGCGATAATCTTGGTGTGTCTTCTGTCAGAAGTATGCAGAATCATCGAGATCGCTCTATTCGAGCTATTTAATGCGAGTAACGCGTTATCTGGTGTTTTGACAACTCCACAGTGCGTTTGATATGCAGAAATGGCAAAATCTTGGTTTTCGTCGGGTTTCAAGCTGAGATATGCATTGTCTGCGGCAATCTTGGTGAGACTTCTGTCCGAAGTATGCAGAAAACATCTAGATCGCTCGTTTCCAGCTATTTAATGCGAGTAACACGTTTTCTGGTGTTTTCACCACTCCACATTGCGTCTGATATGCAGAACCGGCGATATCTTGTGTTACTTGGGGTTTCCAGCTGAGATATGCATTTTCTGCGATAGTCTTGGTGAGTCTTCTGTCAGAAGTATGCAGAATCATCTAGATCGCTCTTTTCGAGCTATTTAATGCGAGAAACACGCTTTCTGGTGTTTTCACCACCCCACAGTGCGTTTGATATACAGAACCGGCGACATCTTGATTTTCGTGAGGTTTCAAGCTGAGATATGCATTTTCTGCGATAATATTGGTGAGACTTCTGTCCGAAGTATGCAGAATCATCGATATCGCTCTTTTCGAGCTACGTAATGCGAGAAACACGTTATCTGGTGTTTTGACCACTCCACAGTGCGTTTGATATGCAGAAACTGCGAAATCTTGGTTTTCGTCGGTTTTCATCCTGAGGTATGCATTTTCTGCGATAATCTTGTTGCGACTTCTGTCAGAAGTATGCAGAATCATCGAGATCGCTCTTTTCGAGCTATTTAATGCGAGAAACACGTTATCTGGTGTATTGACCACTCCACAGTGCGTTTGATATGCAAAACCGGCGATATCTTGGATTTCGTCGGGTTTCAAGCTGAGATATGCATTTTCAACGATAATCTTGGTGTTTCATCTATGAGAAGTATGCAGAAACATCGAGATCGCTCTTTTCGAGCTAGTTAATGCGAGAAACACGTTTTCTGGTGTTTTCACCACCCCACAGTGCGTTTGATATGCAGAACCGGCGACATCTTGGATTTCGAAGGGTTTCAAGTTGAGATATGCATTTTCTGCGATAATATTGGTGAGACTCCAGTCAGAAGTATGCAGAATCATCTAGACCGCTCGTTTCGAGCTATTTAATGCGAAAAAACAAGTTTTCTAGTGTTTGACCACTCCACAGTGCGTTTGATATGCAGAAACTGCGAAATCTTGGTTTTCGTCGGTCTTCATCCTGAGGTATGCATTTACTGCGATAATCTTGGTGAGTCTTCTGTCAGAAGTATGCAGAATCTTCGAGATCGCTCTAATAGAGCTATTTAATGCGAGAAACACGGTATCTAGTGTTTTCATCACTCCACAGGGCGTTTGATATGCAGAACCGGGGATATCTTGGTTTTCGTGGGGTTTCCAGCTGAGATATGCATTTTCTGCGATAATATTGGTGAGACTTCTGTCAGCAGTATGCTGAATCATCGATATCGCTCTTTTCGAGCTATTTAATGCGAGAAACACGTTATCTGGTGTATTGACCACTCCACAGTGCGTTTGATATGCAAAACCGGCGATATCTTGGATTTCGTCGGGTTTCAAGCTGAGATATGCATTTTCAACGATAATCTTGGTGTTTCATCTATGAGAAGTATGCAGAAACATCGAGATCGCTCTTTTCGAGCTAGTTAATGCGAGAAACACGTTTTCTGGTGTTTTCACCACCCCATAGTGCGTTTGATATGCAGAACCGGCGACTTCTTGGATTTCGTCGGGTTTCAAGTTGAGATATGCGTTTTCTGCCATAATATTGGTGAGACTTCCGTCAGAAGTATGCAGAATCATCTAGATCGCTCGTTTCGAGCTATTTAATGCGAAAAAACAAGTTTTCTGGTGTTTTCAACATTCCACAGTGCGTTTGATATGCAGAACCGGCGACATCTTGATTTTCGTGGTGTTTCCAGCTGAGATATGCATTTTCTGCGATTATCTTGGTGAGTCTTCTGTCAGCAGTATGCAGAATCATCTAGATCGCTCTTTTTGAGCTATTTAATGCCAGAAACAGGTTTTCTGGTGTATTGACCACTCCAACGTGCATTTGATATGCAGAACCGACGATATCTTGGTTTTCGTGGGGATTCTAGCTGAGATATGCAATTTCTGCGATAATCTTGGTGAGACTTCTGTCCGAAGTATGCTTAATCATCTAGATCGCTCGTTTCGAGCTATTTAATGCGAGAAACACGTTATCTGGTGTTTTCAACATTCCACAGTGCGTTTGTTATGCAGAACCGGCGACATCTTGATTTTCGTGGTATTTCTAGCTGAGATATGCATTTTCTGCGATAATATTGGTGAGACTTCAGTCAGAAGTATGCAGTATCATCTAGATCGCTCGTTTCGAACTATTTAATGCGAAAAAAAACATGTTTTCTGGTGTTTTCACCACTCCACAGTGCGTTTGATATGCAGAACCAGCGATATCTTGGTTTTCTTGGGGTTTCAAGCTCAGATATGCATTTTCTGCGATAATCTTGGTGAGACTTCTGTCCGAAGTATGCAGAATCATCGAGATCGCACTTTTCGAGCTATATAATGCGAGAAACACGTTATCTGGTGTTTTCACCACTCCACAGTGTGTTTGATATGCAGAACCGGCGATATCTTGGTTTTTGTGGGGTTTCAAGCTGAGATATGCATTTTTTACGATAATCTTCGTGAGACTTCTGTCCGAAGTATGCTTAATCATCGAGATCGCTCTATTCGAGCTATTTAATGCGAGAAACACGTTATCGGGTGTTTTCAGCACTCCACAGTGCGTTTGATATGCAGAACCGGCGATGTTTGGTTTTCGTCGGGTTTCAAGTTGAGATATGCATTTTCTACGATACTCTTGGTGAAACATCTATCCGAAGTATGCAGAAACATCAAGAGCGCTCTTTTCGACTTATTTAATGCGAGAAACACGTTTTCTAGGGTTTTCACCACACCACAGTTCGTTGGATGTGCAGAACCGGAGATATCTTGGTTTTCGTGGGGTTTCAAGCTGAGATATGCATTTTCTGCGATAATCTTGGTGAGACCTCTGTCCGAAGTATGCAGAAACATCGAGATCGCTCTTTTCGACCTATTTAATGCGAGAAACACGTTATCTGGTGTTTTCACCACACCACAGTGCGTTTGATATGCAGAACCAGCGAAATCTTGGTTTTCGTGGGGTTTCAAGCTGAGATATGCATTTTTTACGATAATCATGTTGAGACTTCTGTCCGAAGTATGCAGAGTCATCGAGAACGTACTTTTCGAGCTATTTAATGCGGGAAACACGTTATCTGGTGTTTTCACCACTCCACAGTGCGTTTGATATGCAGAACCAGCGATATCTTGGATTTCGTGGGGTTTCAAGCTGAGATATGCATTTTTTACGATAATCATGGTGAGACTTCTGTCCGAAGTATGCAGAATCATCGAGATCGCACTTTTCGAGCTATTTAATGCGAGAAACACGTTTTCTGGGGTTTTCACCACACCACAGTTCGTTGGATGTGCAGAACCGGAGATATCTTGGTTTTCGTGGGGTTTCAAGCTGAGATATGCATTTTTTACGATAATCATGGTGAGACTTCTGTCCGAAGTATGCAGAATCATCGATATCGCTCTTTTCGAGCTATTCAATGCGAGAAACACGTTATCTGTTGTTTTCAGCACTCCACAGAGCGTTTGACATGCGGAAACTGCGATATCTTCGGTATCGTTGTTGTTTCCAGCTGAGATATGCATTTTCAGTGATAATCTTCATGATTCTGCTGTTACAAGTGTGCAGAATCACCGAAATCGCCTTTTTCGTGCTATTGAATGCGAAAAACACGTTTTCTGGTGTTTTCAACACTCCACAGTGCGTTTGATATGCGGAAACTGCCATATCTTCGGTATCGTTGTTGTTTCCAGCTGAGATATGCACTTTCAGTGATAATCTTCACGATTCTGCTGTTACAAGTGTGCAGAATCACCGAAATCGCTGTTTTCGTGCTATTGAATGCTAAAAACACGTTTTCTGGTGTTTTCAGCACACCACAGTGCGTTTGATATGCGGAAACTGCCATATCTTCGGTATCGTTGTCTTTTCCAGCTGAGATATGCATTTTCAGTGATAATCTTCATGATTCTGCTGTTACAAGTGTGCAGAAACACCGAAATCGCTGGTTTCGTGCTTTTGAATGCGAATAACACGTTTTCTGGTGTTTTCAGCACTACACAGTGCGTTTGATATGCGGAAACTGCCATATCTTCGGTATCGTTGGGTTTCCAGCAGAGATATGCATTTTCAGTGATAATCTTCACGATTCTGCTGTTACAAGTGTGCAGAAACACCGAAATCGCTGTTTTCGTGCTTTTGAATGCGAAAAACACGTTTTCTGGTGTTTTCAGCACGCCACAGAGCGTTTGATATGCGGAAACTGCGATATCTTCGGTATCGTTGTTGTTTCCAGCTGAGATATGCACTTTCAGTGATAATCTTCACGATTCTGCTGTTACAAGTGTGCAGAATCACCGAAATCGCTCTTTTCGAGCTATTTAATGCGAGAAACACGTTTTCTGGTGTTTTCACCACCCCACAGTGCGTTTGATATGCAGAACCGGCGACATCTTGGTTTTCGTCGGGTTTCAAGCTGAGATATGCATTTTCTGCGATAATAATGGTGAGATTTCAGTCAGAAGTATGCAGAATCATCGAGATCGCTCTTTTCGAGCTATTTAAAGCGAGTAACACGTTTTCTAGGTTTTTCACCACTCCAGAGTGCGTCTGAAATGCAGAACCGGCGATATCTTGGTTTTCGTGGGTTTTTCAGCTGAGACATGCATTTTCTGCGATAATCTTGGTGAGTCCTCTGTCAGCAGTATGCAGAATCATCTAGATCGCTCTTTACGAGCTATTTAATGCCAGAAACACGTTTTCTGGTGTATTCACCACTCCACAGAACGTTTGATATGTAGAGCCGCCGATAACTTGGTTTTCGTGGGGTTTCCAGCTGTGATATGCATTTTCTGCGACAAACTTGCTGAGTCTTCTGTCAGAAGTATGCAGAATCATCGAGATCGCTCTATTCGAGCTATTTAATGCGCGTAACACGTTATCTGGTGTTTTGACAACTCCACAGTGCGTTTGATATGCAGAAATGGCAAAATCTTGGTTTTCGTCGGGTTTCAAGCTGAGATATGCATTTTCTGCGGCAATCTTGGTGAGACTTCTGTCAGAAGTATGCAGAAAACATCTAGATCGCTCGTTTCCAGCTATTTAATGCGAGTAACACGTTTTCTGGTGTTTTCACCACTCCACATTGCGTCTGATATGCAGAACCGGCGATATCTTGTGTTACTTGGGGTTTCCAGCTGAGATATGCATTTTCTGCGATAATCTTGGTGAGTCTTCTGTCAGAAGTACGCAGAATCATCTAGATCGCTCTTTTCGAGCTATTTAATGCGGGAAACACGTTATCTGGTGTTTTCACCACTCCACAGTGCGTTTGATATGCAGAACCAGCGATATCTTGGATTTCGTGGGGTTTCAAGCTGAGATATGCATTTTTTACGATAATCATGGTGAGACTTCTGTCCGAAGTATGCAGAATCATCGAGATCGCACTTTTCGAGCTATTTAATGCGAGAAACACGTTTTCTGGGGTTTTCACCACACCACAGTTCGTTGGATGTGCAGAACCGGAGATATCTTGGTTTTCGTGGGGTTTCAAGCTGAGATATGCATTTTTTACGATAATCATGGTGAGACTTCTGTCCGAAGTATGCAGAATCATCGATATCGCTCTTTTCGAGCTATTCAATGCGAGAAACACGTTATCTGTTGTTTTCAGCACTCCACAGAGCGTTTGACATGCGGAAACTGCGATATCTTCGGTATCGTTGTTGTTTCCAGCTGAGATATGCATTTTCAGTGATAATCTTCATGATTCTGCTGTTACAAGTGTGCAGAATCACCGAAATCGCCTTTTTCGTGCTATTGAATGCGAAAAACACGTTTTCTGGTGTTTTCAACACTCCACAGTGCGTTTGATATGCGGAAACTGCCATATCTTCGGTATCGTTGTTGTTTCCAGCTGAGATATGCACTTTCAGTGATAATCTTCACGATTCTGCTGTTACAAGTGTGCAGAATCACCGAAATCGCTGTTTTCGTGCTATTGAATGCTAAAAACACGTTTTCTGGTGTTTTCAGCACACCACAGTGCGTTTGATATGCGGAAACTGCCATATCTTCGGTATCGTTGTCTTTTCCAGCTGAGATATGCATTTTCAGTGATAATCTTCATGATTCTGCTGTTACAAGTGTGCAGAAACACCGAAATCGCTGGTTTCGTGCTTTTGAATGCGAATAACACGTTTTCTGGTGTTTTCAGCACTACACAGTGCGTTTGATATGCGGAAACTGCCATATCTTCGGTATCGTTGGGTTTCCAGCAGAGATATGCATTTTCAGTGATAATCTTCACGATTCTGCTGTTACAAGTGTGCAGAAACACCGAAATCGCTGTTTTCGTGCTTTTGAATGCGAAAAACACGTTTTCTGGTGTTTTCAGCACGCCACAGAGCGTTTGATATGCGGAAACTGCGATATCTTCGGTATCGTTGTTGTTTCCAGCTGAGATATGCACTTTCAGTGATAATCTTCACGATTCTGCTGTTACAAGTGTGCAGAATCACCGAAATCGCTCTTTTCGAGCTATTTAATGCGAGAAACACGTTTTCTGGTGTTTTCACCACCCCACAGTGCGTTTGATATGCAGAACCGGCGACATCTTGGTTTTCGTCGGGTTTCAAGCTGAGATATGCATTTTCTGCGATAATATTGGTGAGACTTCAGTCAGAAGTATGCAGAATCATCGAGATCGCTCTTTTCGAGCTATTTAAAGCGAGTAACACGTTTTCTGGGTTTTTCACCACTCCAGAGTGCGTCTGAAATGCAGAACCGGCGATATCTTGGTTTTCGTGGGTTTTTCAGCTGAGACATGCATTTTCTGCGATAATCTTGGTGAGTCCTCTGTCAGCAGTATGCAGAATCATCGAGATCGCTCCTTTCGAGCTACTAAATGCGAGTAACACGTTTTCTGGTGTTTTCACCACTCCACATTGCGCCTGATATGCAGAACCGTCGATATCTTGGTTTTCGTGGGGTTGCCAGCTGAGATATGCATTTTCTGCGATAATCTTGGTGAGTCTTCAGTCAGAAGTATGCAGAAAACATCTAGATCGCTCGTTTCCAGCTATTTAATGCGAGTAACACGTTTTCTGGTGTTTTCACCACTCCACATTGCGTCTGATATGCAGAACCGGCGATATCTTGTGTTACTTGGGGTTTCCAGCTGAGATATGCATTTTCTGCGATAATCTTGGTGAGTCTTCTGTCAGAAGTACGCAGAATCATCTAGATCGCTCTTTTCGAGCTATTTAATGCGAGAAACATGCTTTCTGGTGTTTTCACCACCCCACAGTGCGTTTGATATACAGAACCGGCGACATCTTGATTTTCGTGAGGTTTCAAGCTGAGATATGCATTTTCTGCGATAATATTGGTGAGACTTCTGTCCGAAGTATGCAGAATCATCGATATCGCTCTTTCCGAGCTATGTAATGCGCGAAACACGTTATCTGGTGTTTTGACCACTCCACAGTGCGTTTGATATGCAGAAACTGCGAAATCTTGGTTTTCGTCGGTTTTCATCCTGAGGTATGCATTTTCTGCGATAATCTTGGTGCGACTTCTGTCAGAAGTATGCAGAATCATCGAGATCGCTCTTTTCGAGCTACTTAATGCGAGAAACACGTTATCTGGTGTATTGACCACTCCACAGTGCGTTTGATATGCAAAACCGGCGATATCTTGGATTTCGTCGGGTTTCAAGCTGAGATATGCATTTTCAACGATAATCTTGGTGTTTCATCTATGAGAAGTATGCAGAAACATCGAGATCGCTCTTTTCGAGCTAGTTAATGCGAGAAACACGTTTTCTGGTGTTTTCACCACCCCACAGTGCGTTTGATATGCAGAACCGGCGACATCTTGGATTTCGAAGGGTATCAAGTTGAGATATGCATTTTCTGCGATAATATTGGTGAGACTCCAGTCAGAAGTATGCAGAATCATCTAGACCGCTCGTTTCGAGCTATTTAATGCGAAAAAACAAGTTTTCTAGTGTTTGACCACTCCACAGTGCGTTTGATATGTAGAGCCGCCGATAACATGGTTTTCGTGGGGTTTCCAGCTGAAATATGCATTTACTGCGATAATCTTGGTGAGTCTTCTGTCAGAAGTATGCAGAATCTTCGAGATCGCTCTAATAGAGCTATTTAATGCGAGAAACACGTTATCTAGTGTTTTCATCACTCCACAGGGCGTTTGATATGCAGAACCTGCGATATCTTGGTTTTAGTGGGGTTTTCCAGCTGAGATATGCATTTTCTGCGATAATATTGGTGAGACTTCAGTCAGAAGTATGCAGAATCATCTAGAACGTTCGTTTCGAGCTATTTAATGCGAAAAAACAAGTTTTCTAGTGTTTGACCACTCCACAGTGCGTTTGATATGTAGACCCGCCGATAACATGGTTTTCGTGGGGTTTCCAGCTGAAATATGCATTTACTGCGATAATCTTGGTGAGTCTTCTGTCAGAAGTATGCAGAATCTTCGAGATCGCTCTAATAGAGCTATTTAATGCGAGAAACACGGTATCTAGTGTTTTCATCACTCCACAGGGCGTTTGATATGCAGAACCGGGGATATCTTGGTTTTCGTGGGGTTTCCAGCTGAGATATGCATTTTCTGCGATAATATTGGTGAGACTTCTGTCAGCAGTATGCTGAATCATCGATATCGCTCTTTTCGAGCTATTTAATGCGAGAAACACGTTATCTGGTGTATTGACCACTCCACAGTGCGTTTGATATGCAAAACCGGCGATATCTTGGATTTCGTCGGGTTTCAAGCTGAGATATGCATTTTCAACGATAATCTTGGTGTTTCATCTATGAGAAGTATGCAGAAACATCGAGATCGCTCTTTTCGAGCTAGTTAATGCGAGAAACACGTTTTCTGGTGTTTTCACCACCCCATAGTGCGTTTGATATGCAGAACCGGCGACATCTTGGATTTCGTCGGGTTTCAAGTTGAGATATGCATTTTCTGCCATAATATTGGTGAGACTTCAGTCAGAAGTATGCAGAATCATCTAGATCGCTCGTTTCGAGCTATTTAATGCGAAAAAACAAGTTTTCTGGTGTTTTCAACATTCCACAGTGCGTTTGATATGCAGAACCGGCGACATCTTGATTTTCGTGGTGTTTCCAGCTGAGATATGCATTTTCTGCGATTATCTTGGTGAGTCTTCTGTCAGCAGTATGCAGAATCATCTAGATCGCTCTTTTCGAGCTATTTAATGCCAGAAACAGGTTTTCTGGTGTATTGACCACTCCAACGTGCATTTGATATGCAGAACCGACGATATCTTGGTTTTCGTGGGGATTCTAGCTGAGATATGCAATTTCTGCGATAATCTTGGTGAGACTTCTGTCCGAAGTATGCTTAATCATCTAGATCGCTCGTTTCGAGCTATTTAATGCGAGAAACACGTTATCTGGTGTTTTCAACATTCCACAGTGCGTTTGTTATGCAGAACCGGCGACATCTTGATTTTCGTGGTATTTCTAGCTGAGATATGCATTTTCTGCGATAATATTGGTGAGACTTCAGTCAGAAGTATGCAGTATCATCTAGATCGCTCGTTTCGAACTATTTAATGCGAAAAAAAACAAGTTTTCTGGTGTTTTCACCACTCCACAGTGCGTTTGATATGCAGAACCAGCGATATCTTGGTTTTCTTGGGGTTTCAAGCTCAGATATGCATTTTCTGCGATAATCTTGGTGAGACTTCTGTCCGAAGTATGCTTAATCATCGAGATCGCTCTATTCGAGCTATTTAATGCGAGAAACACGTTATCGGGTGTTTTCAGCACTCCACAGTGCGTTTGATATGCAGAACCGGCGATGTTTGGTTTTCGTCGGGTTTCAAGTTGAGATATGCATTTTCTACGATACTCTTGGTGAAACATCTATCCGAAGTATGCAGAAACATCAAGAGCGCTCTTTTCGACTTATTTAATGCGAGAAACACGTTTTCTAGGGTTTTCACCACACCACAGTTCGTTGGATGTGCAGAACCGGAGATATCTTGGTTTTCGTGGGGTTTCAAGCTGAGATATGCATTTTCTGCGATAATCTTGGTGAGACCTCTGTCCGAAGTATGCAGAAACATCGAGATCGCTCTTTTCGACCTATTTAATGCGAGAAACACGTTATCTGGTGTTTTCACCACACCACAGTGCGTTTGATATGCAGAACCAGCGAAATCTTGGTTTTCGTGGGGTTTCAAGCTGAGATATGCATTTTTTACGATAATCATGTTGAGACTTCTGTCCGAAGTATGCAGAATCATCGATATCGCTCTTTTCGAGCTATTCAATGCGAGAAACACGTTATCTGGTGTTTTCAGCACTCCACAGTGCGTATGATTTGCAGAACCGACGATATCTTGGTTTTTGTGGGGTTTCAAGCTCAGATATGCATTTTCTGCGATAATCTTGGTGAGACTTCTGTCCGAAGTATGCAGAGTCATCGAGAACGTACTTTTCGAGCTATTTAATGCGGGAAACACGTTATCTGGTGTTTTCACCACTCCACAGTGCGTTTGATATGCAGAACCAGCGATATCTTGGATTTCGTGGGGTTTCAAGCTGAGATATGCATTTTTTACGATAATCATGGTGAGACTTCTGTCCGAAGTATGCAGAATCATCGAGATCGCACTTTTCGAGCTATTTAATGCGAGAAACACGTTTTCTGGGGTTTTCACCACACCACAGTTCGTTGGATGTGCAGAACCGGAGATATCTTGGTTTTCGTGGGGTTTCAAGCTGAGATATGCATTTTTTACGATAATCATGGTGAGACTTCTGTCCGAAGTATGCAGAATCATCGATATCGCTCTTTTCGAGCTATTCAATGCGAGAAACACGTTATCTGTTGTTTTCAGCACTCCACAGAGCGTTTGACATGCGGAAACTGCGATATCTTCGGTATCGTTGTTGTTTCCAGCTGAGATATGCATTTTCAGTGATAATCTTCATGATTCTGCTGTTACAAGTGTGCAGAATCACCGAAATCGCCTTTTTCGTGCTATTGAATGCGAAAAACACGTTTTCTGGTGTTTTCAACACTCCACAGTGCGTTTGATATGCGGAAACTGCCATATCTTCGGTATCGTTGTTGTTTCCAGCTGAGATATGCACTTTCAGTGATAATCTTCACGATTCTGCTGTTACAAGTGTGCAGAATCACCGAAATCGCTGTTTTCGTGCTATTGAATGCTAAAAACACGTTTTCTGGTGTTTTCAGCACACCACAGTGCGTTTGATATGCGGAAACTGCCATATCTTCGGTATCGTTGTCTTTTCCAGCTGAGATATGCATTTTCAGTGATAATCTTCATGATTCTGCTGTTACAAGTGTGCAGAAACACCGAAATCGCTGGTTTCGTGCTTTTGAATGCGAATAACACGTTTTCTGGTGTTTTCAGCACTACACAGTGCGTTTGATATGCGGAAACTGCCATATCTTCGGTATCGTTGGGTTTCCAGCAGAGATATGCATTTTCAGTGATAATCTTCACGATTCTGCTGTTACAAGTGTGCAGAAACACCGAAATCGCTGTTTTCGTGCTTTTGAATGCGAAAAACACGTTTTCTGGTGTTTTCAGCACGCCACAGAGCGTTTGATATGCGGAAACTGCGATATCTTCGGTATCGTTGTTGTTTCCAGCTGAGATATGCACTTTCAGTGATAATCTTCGCGATTCTGCTGTTACAAGTGTGCAGAATCACCGAAATCGCTCTTTTCGAGCTATTTAATGCGAGAAACACGTTTTCTGGTGTTTTCACCACCCCACAGTGCGTTTGATATGCAGAACCGGCGACATTTTGGTTTTCGTCGGGTTTCAAGCTGAGATATGCATTTTCAACGATAATCTTGGTGTTTCATCTATGAGAAGTATGCAGAAACATCGAGATCGCTCTTTTCGAGCTAGTTAATGCGAGAAACACGTTTTCTGGTGTTTTCACCACCCCACAGTGCGTTTGATATGCAGAACCGGCGACATCTTGGATTTCGAAGGGTATCAAGTTGAGATATGCATTTTCTGCGATAATATTGGTGAGACTCCAGTCAGAAGTATGCAGAATCATCTAGACCGCTCGTTTCGAGCTATTTAATGCGAAAAAACAAGTTTTCTAGTGTTTGACCACTCCACAGTGCGTTTGATATGTAGAGCCGCCGATAACATGGTTTTCGTGGGGTTTCCAGCTGAAATATGCATTTACTGCGATAATCTTGGTGAGTCTTCTGTCAGAAGTATGCAGAATCTTCGAGATCGCTCTAATAGAGCTATTTAATGCGAGAAACACGTTATCTAGTGTTTTCATCACTCCACAGGGCGTTTGATATGCAGAACATGCGATATCTTGGTTTTAGTGGGGTTTTCCAGCTGAGATATGCATTTTCTGCGATAATATTGGTGAGACTTCAGTCAGAAGTATGCAGAATCATCTAGAACGTTCGTTTCGAGCTATTTAATGCGAAAAAACAAGTTTTCTAGTGTTTGACCACTCCACAGTGCGTTTGATATGTAGACCCGCCGATAACATGGTTTTCGTGGGGTTTCCAGCTGAAATATGCATTTACTGCGATAATCTTGGTGAGTCTTCTGTCAGAAGTATGCAGAATCTTCGAGATCGCTCTAATAGAGCTATTTAATGCGAGAAACACGTTTTCTAGGGTTTTCACCACCCCACTGTTCGTTGGATGTGCAGAACCGGAGATATCTTGGTTTTCGTGGGGTTTCAAGCTGAGATATGCATTTTCTGCGATAATCTTGGTGAGACCTCTGTCCGAAGTATGCAGAAACATCGAGATCGCTCTTTTCGACCTATTTAATGCGAGAAACACGTTATCTGGTGTTTTCACCACACCACAGTGCGTTTGATATGCAGAACCAGCGAAATCTTGGTTTTCGTGGGGTTTCAAGCTGAGATATGCATTTTTTACGATAATCATGTTGAGACTTCTGTCCGAAGTATGCAGAATCATCGATATCGCTCTTTTCGAGCTATTCAATGCGAGAAACACGTTATCTGGTGTTTTCAGCACTCCACAGTGCGTATGATATGCAGAACCGACGATATCTTGGTTTTTGTGGGGTTTCAAGCTGAGATATGCATTTTTACGATAATCATGTTGAGACTTCTGTCCGAAGTATGCAGAATCATCGATATCGCTCTTTTCGAGCTATTGAATGCGAGAAACACGTTATCTGGTGTTTTCAGCACTCCACAGTGCGTATGATATGCAGAACCGACGATATCTTGGTTTTCGTGGGGTTTCAAGCTCAGATATGCATTTTTTACGATAATCATGGTGAGACTTCTGTCCGAAGTATGCAGAATCATCGAGATCGCACTTTTCGAGCTATTTAATGCGAGAAACACGTTTTCTGGGGTTTTCACCACACCACAGTTCGTTGGATGTGCAGAACCGGAGATATCTTGGTTTTCGTGGGGTTTCAAGCTGAGATATGCATTTTTTACGATAATCATGGTGAGACTTCTGTCCGAAGTATGCAGAACCATCGATATCGCTCTTTTCGAGCTATTCAATGCGAGAAACACGTTATCTGTTGTTTTCAGCACTCCACAGAGCGTTTGACATGCGGAAACTGCGATATCTTCGGTATCGTTGTTGTTTCCAGCTGAGATATGCATTTTCAGTGATAATCTTCATGATTCTGCTGTTACAAGTGTGCAGAATCACCGAAATCGCCTTTTTCGTGCTACTGAATGCGAAAAACACGTTTTCTGGTGTTTTCAACACTCCACAGTGCGTTTGATATGCGGAAACTGCCATATCTTCGGTATCGTTGTTGTTTCCAGCTGAGATATGCATTATCAGTGATAATCTTCATGATTCTGCTGTTACAAGTGTGCAGAATCAACGAAATCGCTGTTTTCGTGATTTTGAATGCGAAAAACACGTTTTCTGGTGTTTTCAGCACTCCACGGTGCGTTTGATATGCGGAAACTGCCATATCTTCGGTATCGTTGTTGTTTCCAGCTGAGATATGCATTTTCAGTGATAATCTTCATGATTCTGCTGTTACAAGTGTGCAGAATCACCGAAATCTGATTTCGTGCTATTGAATGCGAAAAACACGTTTTTTGGTGTTTTCAGCACTCCACAGTGCGTTTGATATGCGGAAACTGCGATATCTTCGGTATCGTTGGGTTTCCAGCTGAGATATGCATTTTCAGTGATAATCTTCACGATTCTGCTGATACAAGTGTGCAGAAACACCGAAATCGCTGTTTTCGTGCTTTTGAATGCGAAAAGCACGTTTTCTGGTGTTTTCAGCACTCCACAGTGCGGATGATATGCGGAAACTGCTATATCTTCGGTATCATTGTTGTTTCCAGCTGAGATATGCATTTTCAGTGATAATCTTCATGATTCTGCTGTAACAAGTGTGCAGAATCACCGAAATCGCTGTTTTCGTGCTATTGAATGCTAAAAACACGTTTTCTGGTGTTTTCAGCACTACACAGTGCGTTTGATATGCGGAAACTGCCATATCTTCGGTATCGTTGGGTTTCCAGCAGAGATATGCATTTTCAGTGATAATCTTCACGATTCTGCTGTTACAAGTGTGCAGAAACACCGAAATCGCTGTTTTCGTGCTTTTGAATGCGAAAAACACGTTTTCTGGTGTTTTCAGCACGCCACAGAGCGTTTGATATGCGGAAACTGCGATATCTTCGGTATCGTTGTTGTTTCCAGCTGAGATATGCACTTTCAGTGATAATCTTCACGATTCTTCTGTTACAAGTGTGCAGAATCACCGAAATCGCTGTTTTCGTGCTATTGAATGCTAAAAACAAGTTTTCTGGTGTTTTCAGCACACCACAGTGCGTTTGATATGCGGAAACTGCCATATCTTCGGTATCGTTGTCTTTTCCAGCTGAGATATGCATTTTCAGTGATAATCTTCATGATTCTGCTGTTACAAGTGTGCAGAAACACCGAAATCGCTGGTTTCGTGCTTTTGAATGCGAATAACACGTTTTCTGGTGTTTTCAGCACTACACAGTGCGTTTGATATGCGGAAACTGCCTTATCTTCGGTATCGTTGGGTTTCCAGCAGAGATATGCATTTTCAGTGATAATCTTCACGATTCTGCTGTTACAAGTGTGCAGAAACACCGAAATCGCTGCTTTCGTGCTTTTGAATGCGAAAAACACGTTTTCTGGTGTTTTCAGCACGCCACAGAGCGTTTGATATGCGGAAACTGCGATATCTTCGGTATCGTTGTTGTTTCCAGCTGAGATATGCACTTTCAGTGATAATCTTCACGATTCTGCTGTTACAAGTGTGCAGAATCACCGAAATCGCTCTTTTCGAGCTATTTAATGCGAGAAACACGTTTTCTGGTGTTTTCACCACCCCACAGTGCGTTTGATATGCAGAACCGGCGACATCTTGGTTTTCGTCGGGTTTCAAGCTGAGATATGCATTTTCTGCGATAATATTGGTGAGACTTCAGTCAGAAGTATGCAGAATCATCGAGATCGCTCTTTTCGTGCTTTTGAATGCGAAAAACACGTTTTCTGGTGTTTTCAGCACGCCACAGAGCGTTTGATATGCGGAAACTGCGATATCTTCGGTATCGTTGTTGTTTCCAGCTGAGATATGCACTTTCAGTGATAATCTTCACGATTCTTCTGTTACAAGTGTGCAGAATCACCGAAATCGCTGTTTTCGTGCTATTGAATGCTAAAAACAAGTTTTCTGGTGTTTTCAGCACACCACAGTGCGTTTGATATGCGGAAACTGCCATATCTTCGGTATCGTTGTCTTTTCCAGCTGAGATATGCATTTTCAGTGATAATCTTCATGATTCTGCTGTTACAAGTGTGCAGAAACACCGAAATCGCTGGTTTCGTGCTTTTGAATGCGAATAACACGTTTTCTGCTGTTTTCAGCACTACACAGTGCGTTTGATATGCGGAAACTGCCTTATCTTCGGTATCGTTGGGTTTCCAGCAGAGATATGCATTTTCAGTGATAATCTTCACGATTCTGCTGTTACAAGTGTGCAGAAACACCGAAATCGCTGCTTTCGTGCTTTTGAATGCGAAAAACACGTTTTCTGGTGTTTTCAGCACGCCACAGAGCGTTTGATATGCGGAAACTGCGATATCTTCGGTATCGTTGTTGTTTCCAGCTGAGATATGCACTTTCAGTGATAATCTTCACGATTCTGCTGTTACAAGTGTGCAGAATCACCGAAATCGCTCTTTTCGAGCTATTTAATGCGAGAAACACGTTTTCTGGTGTTTTCACCACCCCACAGTGCGTTTGATATGCAGAACCGGCGACATCTTGGTTTTCGTCGGGTTTCAAGCTGAGATATGCATTTTCTGCGATAATATTGGTGAGACTTCAGTCAGAAGTATGCAGAATCATCGAGATCGCTCTTTTCGAGCTATTTAAAGCGAGTAACACGTTTTCTGGTTTTTTGACCACTCCAGAGTGCGTCTGAAATGCAGAACCGGCGATATCTTGGTTTTCGTGGGTTTTTCAGCTGAGATATGCATTTTCTGCGATAATCTTGGTGAGTCCTCTGTCAGCAGTATGCAGAATCATCTAGATCGCTCTTTACGAGCTATTTAATGCCAGAAACACGTTTTCTGGTGTATTCACCACTCCACAGAACGTTTGATATGTAGAGCCGCCGATAACTTGGTTTTCGTGGGGTTTCCAGCTGTGATATCAATTTTCTGCGACAAACTTGCTGAGTCTTCTGTCAGAAGTATGCAGAATCATCGAGATCGCTCTATTCGAGCTATTTAATGCGCGTAACACGTTATCTGGTGTTTTGACAACTCCACAGTGCGTTTGATATGCAGAAATGGCAAAATCTTGGTTTTCGTCGGGTTTCAAGCTGAGATATGCATTTTCTGCGGCAATCTTGGTGAGACTTCTGTCCGAAGTATGCAGAATCATCGAGATCGCTCTTTTCGAGCTATTAAATGCGAGTAACACGTTTTCTGGTGTTTTCACCACTCCACATTGCGCCTGATATGCAGAACCGTCGATATCTTGGTTTTCGTGGGGTTGCCAGCTGAGATATGCATTTTCTGCGATAATCTTGGTGAGTCTTCAGTCAGAAGTATGCAGAAAACATCTAGATCGCTCGTTTCCAGCCATTTAATGCGAGTAACACTTTTTCTGGTGTTTTCACCACTCCACATTGCGTCTGATATGCAGAACCGGCGATATCTTGTGTTACTTGGGGTTTCCAGCTGAGATATGCATTTTCTGCGATAATCTTGGTGAGTCTTCTGTCAGAAGTACGCAGAATCATCTAGATCGCTCTTTTCGAGCTATTTAATGGGAGAAACACGCTTTCTGGTGTTTTCACCGCCCCACAGTGCGTTTGATATACAGAACCGGCGACATCTTGATTTTCGTGAGGTTTCAAGCTGAGATATGCATTTTCTGCGATAATATTGGTGAGACTTCTGTCCGAAGTATGCAGAATCATCGATATCGCTCTTTTCGAGCTATGTAATGCGAGAAACACGTTATCTGGTGTTTTGACCACTCCACAGTGCGTTTGATATGCAGAAACTGCGAAATCTTGGTTTTCGTCGGTTTTCATCCTGAGGTATGCATTTTCTGCGATAATCTTGGTGCGACTTCTGTCAGAAGTATGCAGAATCATCGAGATCGCTCTTTTCGAGCTATTTAATGCGAGAAACACGTTATCTGGTGTATTGACCACTCCACAGTGCGTTTGATATGCAAAACCGGCGATATCTTGGATTTCGTCGGGTTTCAAGCTGAGATATGCATTTTCAACGATAATCTTGGTGTTTCATCTATGAGAAGTATGCAGAAACATCGAGATCGCTCTTTTCGAGCTAGTTAATGCGAGAAACACGTTTTCTGGTGTTTTCACCACCCCACAGTGCGTTTGATATGCAGAACCGGCGACATCTTGGATTTCGAAGGGTTTCAAGTTGAGATATGCATTTTCTGCGATAATATTGGTGAGACTCCAGTCAGAAGTATGCAGAATCATGTAGACCGCTCGTTTCGAGCTATTTAATGCGAAAAAACAAGTTTTCTAGTGTTTGTCCACTCCACAGTGCGTTTGATATGTAGAGCCGCCGATAACATGGTTTTCGTGGGGTTTCCAGCTGAAATATGCATTTACTGCGATAATCTTGGTGAGTCTTCTGTCAGAAGTATGCAGAATCTTCGAGATCGCTCTAATAGAGCTATTTAATGCGAGAAACACGTTATCTAGTGTTTTCATCACTCCACAGGGCGTTTGATATGCAGAACCAGCGATATCTTGGTTTTCTTGGGGTTTCAAGCTCAGATATGCATTTTCTGCGATTATCTTGGTGAGTCTTCTGTCAGCAGTATGCAGAATCATCTAGATCGCTCTTTTCGAGCTATTTAATGCCAGAAACAGGTTTTCTGGTGTTTTCAACACCCCACAGTGCGTTTGATATGCAGAACCGGCGACATCTTGATTTTCGTGGTGTTTCCAGCTGAGATATGCATTTTCTGCGATTATCTTGGTGAGACTTCTGTCCGAAGTATGCTTAATCAGCTAGATCGCTCGTTTCGAGCTATTTAATGCGAGAAACACGTTATCTGGAGTTTTCAACATTCCACAGTGCGTTTGTTATGCAGAACCGGCGACATCTTGATTTTCGTGATATTTCTAGCTGAGATATGCATTTTCTGCGATAATATTGGTGAGACTTCAGTCAGAAGTATGCAGTATCATCTAGATCGCTAGTTTCGAACTATTTAATGCGAAAAAAAACAAGTTTTCTGGTGTTTTCACCACTCCACAGTGCGTTTGATATGCAGAACCAGCGATATCTTGGTTTTCTTGGGGTTTCAAGCTCAGATATGCATTTTCTGCGATAATCTTGGTGAGACTTCTGTCCGAAGTATGCAGAATCATCGAGATCGCACTTTTCGAGCTATATAATGCGAGAAACACGTTATCTGGTGTTTTCACCACTCCACAGTGCGTTTGATATGCAGAACCGGCGATATCTTGGTTTTTGTGGGGTTTCAAGCTGAGATATGCATTTTTTACGATAATCTTGGTGAGACTTCTGTCCGAAGTATGCTTAATCATCGAGATCGCTCTATTCGAGCTATTTAATGCGAGAAACACGTTATCGGGTGTTTTCAGCACTCCACAGTGCGTTTGATATGCAGAACCGGCGATGTTTGGTCTTCGTCGGGTTTCAAGTTGAGATATGCATTTTCTACGATAATCATGGTGAGACTTCTGTCCGAAGTATGCAGAATCATCGATATCGCTCTTTTCGAGCTATTCAATGCGAGAAACACGTTATCTGTTGTTTTCAGCACTCCACAGAGCGTTTGACATGCGGAAACTGCGATATCTTCGGTATCGTTGTTGTTTCCAGCTGAGATATGCATTTTCAGTGATAATCTTCATGATTCTGCTGTTACAAGTGTGCAGAATCACCGAAATCGCCTTTTTTGTGCTATTGAATGCGAAAAACACGTTTTCTGGTGTTTTCAACACTCCACAGTGCGTTTGATATGCGGAAACTGCCATATCTTCGGTATCGTTGTTGTTTCCAGCTGAGATATGCATTTTCAGTGATAATCTTCATGATTCTGCTGTTACAAGTGTGCAGAATCACCGAAATCTGATTTCGTGCTATTGAATGCTAAAAACACGTCTTCTGGTGTTTTCAGCACACCACAGTGCGTTTGATATGCGGAAACTGCCATATCTACGGTATCGTTGTCTTTTCCAGCTGAGATATGCATTTTCAGTGATAATCTTCATGATTCTGCTGTTACAAGTGTGCAGAAACACCGAAATCGCTGGTTTCGTGCTTTTGAATGCGAATAACACGTTTTCTGGTGTTTTCAGCACTACACAGTGCGTTTGATATGCGGAAACTGCGATATCTTCGGTATCGTTGTTGTTTCCAGCTGAGATATGCACTTTCAGTGATAATCTTCACGATTCTGCTGTTACAAGTGTGCAGAATCACCGAAATCGCTGTTTTCGTGCTATTGAATGCGAAAAACACGTTTTCTGGTGTTTTCAGCACTCCACAGTGCGTTTGATATGCGGAAACTGCCATATCTTCGGTATCGTTTTTGCTTCCAGCTGAGACATGCATTTTCAGTGATAATCTTCATGATTCTGCTGTTACAAGTGAGCAGAATCACCGAAACCGCTGTTTTCGTGCAATTGAATGCGAAAAACACGTTTTCTGGTGATTTCAGCACTCCACAGAGCGTTTGACATGTGGAAACTGCGATATCTTCGGTATCGTTGGGTTTCCAGCTGAGATATGTACTTTCAGTGATAATCTTCACGATTCTGCTGTTTCAAGTGTGCAGAATCACCGAAATCGCTGTTTTCGTGCTATTGAATGCGAAAAACACCTTTTCTGGTGTTTTCAGCACTCCACAGTGCGTTTGATATGCGGAAACTGCCATATCTTCGGTATCGTTGTTGTTTCCAGCTGAGATATGCATTTTCAGTGATAATCTTCATGATTCTGCTGTTGCAAACGTGCAGAATCACCGAAATCGCTGTTATCGTGCTTTTCAATTCGAAAAACACGTTTTCTGGTGTTTTCAGCACGCCACAGAGCGTTTGACATGCGGAAACTGCGATATCTTCGGTATCGTTGTTGTTTCCAGCTGAGATATGCATTTTCAGTGATAATCTTCATAATTCTGCTGTTACAAGTGTGTAGAATCACCGAAATCGCTGTTTTCGTGCTATTGGATGCGAAAAACACGTGTTCTGGTGTTTTCAGCACTCCACAGTGCGTTTGATATGCGGAAACTGCGATATCTTCGGTATCGTTGTTGTTTCCAGCTGAGATATGCATTTTCTACGATAATCTTCGAGTTTCTTCTGTGACAAGTGTGCATAATCACAGAAATCGCTGTTTTCGTGCTTTTGAATGCGAAAAACACGTTTTTTGGTGTTTTCAGCACTTCACAGTGCGTTTGATATGCGGAAACTGCGATATCTTCGGTATCGTTGGGTTTCCAGCTGAGATATGCATTTTCTACGATAATCTTCGAGTTTCTTCTGTGACAAGTGTGCATAATCACAGAAATCGCTGTTTTCGTGCTTTTGAATGCGAAAAACACGTTTTTTGGTGTTTTCAGCACTCCACAGTGCGTTTGATATGCGGAAACTGCGATATCTTCGGTATCGTTGGGTTTCCAGCTGAGATATGCATTTTCAGTGATAATCTTCACGATTCTGCTGTTACAAGTGTGCAGAAACACCGAAATCGCTGTTTTCGTGCTTTTGAATGCGAAAAACACGTTTTCTGGTGTTTTCAGCACGCCACAGAGCGTTTGACATGCGGAAACTGCGATATCTTCGGTATCGTTGTTGTTTCCATCTGAGATATGCATTTTCAGTGATAATCTTCAAAATTCTGCTGTTACAAGTGTGCAGAATCACCGAAATCGCTGTTTTCGTGCTATTGGATGCGAAAAACACGTTTTCTGGTGTTTTCAGCTCTCCACAGTGCGTTTGATATGCGGAAACTGCGATATCTTCGGTATCGTTGTTTCCAGCTGAGATATGCATTTTCTACGATAATCTTCGAGTTTCTTCTGTGACAAGTGTGCATAATCACAGAAATCGCTGTTTTCGTGCTTTTGAATGCGAAAAACACTTTTTTTGGTGTTTTCAGCACTCTACAGTGCGTTTGATATGCGGAAACTGCCATATCTTCGGTATCGTTGTTGCTTCCAGCTGAGATATGCATTTTCAGTGATAATCTTCATGATTCTGCTGCTACAAACGTGCAGAATCACCGAAATCGCTGTTTTCGTGCTTTTCAATGCGAAAAACACGTTTTCTGGTGTTTTCAGCACTCCACAGAGCGTTTGACATGCGGAAACTGCGATATCTTCGGTATCGTTGTTGTTTCCAGGTGAGATATGCATTTTCAGTGATAATCCTCATAATTCTGCTGTTACAAGTGTGCAGAATCACCGAAATCGCTGTTTTCGTGCTATTGGATGCGAAAAACACGTTTTCTGGTGTTCTCAGCTCTCCACAGTGCGTTTGATATGCGGAAACTGCGATATCTTCGGAATCGTTAGGTTTCCAGCTGAGATATGCATTTTCAGTGATAATCTTCACGATTCTGCTGTTACAAGTGTGCAGAAACACCGAAATCGCTGTTTTCGTGCTTTTGAATGCGAAAAACACGTTTTCTGGTATTTTCAGCACTCTACAGTGCGTTTGATATGCGGAAACTGCCATATCTTCGGTATCGTTGTTGCTTCCAGCTGAGATATGCATTTTCAGTGATAATCTTCATGATTCTGCTGCTACAAACGTGCAGAATCACCGAAATCGCTGTTTTCGTGCTTTTCAATGCGAAAAACACGTTTTCTGGTGTTTTCAGCACTCCACAGAGCGTTTGACATGCGGAAACTGCGATATCTTCGGTATCGTTGTTGTTTCCAGCTGAGATATGCATTTTCAGTGATAATCTTCATAATTCTGCTGTTACAAGTGTGCAGAATCACCGAAATCGCTGTTTTCGTGCTATTGGATGCGAAAAACACGTTTTCTGGTGTTTTCAGCTCTCCACAGTGCGTTTGATATGCGGAAACTGCGATATCTTCGGTATCGTTGTTTCCAGCTGAGATATGCATTTTCTACGATAATCTTCGAGTTTCTTCTGTGACAAGTGTGCATAATCACAGAAATCGCTGTTTTCGTGCTTTTGAATGCGAAAAACACGTTTTTTGGTGTTTTCAGCACTCCACAGTGCGTTTGATATGCGGAAACTGCGATATCTTCGGTATCGTTAGGTTTCCAGCTGAGATATGCATTTTCAGTGATAATCTTCACGGTTCTGCTGTTACAAGTGTGCAGAAACACCGCAATCGCTGTTTTCGTGCTTTTGAATGCGAAAAACACGTTTTCTGGTGTTTTCAGCACGCCACAGAGCGTTTGACATGTGGAAACTGCGATATCTTCGGTATCGTTGGGTTTCCAGCTGAGATATGTACTTTCAGTGATAATCTTCACGATTCTGCTGTTACAAGTGCGCAGAATCACCGAAATCGCTGTTTTCGTGCTATTGAATGCGAAAAACACCTTTTCTGGTGTTTTCAGCACTCCACAGTGCGTTTGATATGCGGAAACTGCGATATCATCGGTATCGTTGTTGTTTCCAGCTGAGATATGTACTTTCAGTGATAATCTTCACGATTCTGCTGTTACAAGTGTGCAGAATCACCGAAATCGCTGTTTTCGTGCTATTGAATGCGAAAAACACCTTTTCTGGTGTTTTCAGCACTCCACAGTGCGTTTGATATGCGGAAACTGCCATATCTTCGGTATCGTTGTTGTTTCCAGCTGAGATATGCATTTTCAGTGATAATCTTCATGATTCTGCTGTTGCAAACGTGCAGAATCACCGAAATCGCTGTTATCGTGCTTTTCAATGCGAAAAACACGTTTTCTGGTGTTTTCAGCACGCCACAGAGCGTTTGACATGCGGAAACTGCGATATCTTCGGTATCGTTGTTGTTTCCAGCTGAGATATGCATTTTCAGTGATAATCTTCATAATTCTGCTGTTACAAGTGTGCAGAATCACCGAAATCGCTGTTTTCGTGCTATTGGATGCGAAAAACACGTTTTCTGGTGTTTTCAGCACTCCACAGTGCGTTTGATATGCGGAAACTGCGATATCTTCGGTATCGTTGTTGTTTCCAGCTGAGATATGCATTTTCTACGATAATCTTCGAGTTTCTTCTGTGACAAGTGTGCGTAATCACAGAAATCGCTGTTTTCGTACTTTTGAATGCGAAAAACACGTTTTTTGGTGATTTCAGCACTCCACAGTGCGTTTGATATGCGGAAACTGCGATATCTTCGGTATCGTTGTTGTTTCCAGCTGAGATATGCATTTTCTACGATAATCTTCGAGTTTCTTCTGTTTCAAGTGTGCAGAATCACCGAAATCGCTGTTTTCGTGCTTTTGAATGCGAAAAACACGTTTTCTGGTGTTTTCAGCACGCCACAGAGCGTTTGACATGCGGAAACTGCGATATCTTCGGTATCGTTGTTGTTTCCAGCTGAGATATGCATTTTCAGTGATAATCTTCATAATTCTGCTGTTACAAGTGTGCAGAATCACCGAAATCGCTGTTTTCGTGCTATTGGATGCGAAAAACACGTTTTCTGGTGTTTTCAGCTCTCCACAGTGCGTTTGATATGCGGAAACTGCGATATCTTCGGTATCGTTGTTTCCAGCTGAGATATGCATTTTCTACGATAATCTTCGAGTTTCTTCTGTGACAAGTGTGCATAATCACAGAAATCGCTGTTTTCGTGCTTTTGAATGCGAAAAACACTTTTTTTGGTGTTTTCAGCACTCTACAGTGCGTTTGATATGCGGAAACTGCCATATCTTCGGTATCGTTGTTGCTTCCAGCTGAGATATGCATTTTCAGTGATAATCTTCATGATTCTGCTGCTACAAACGTGCAGAATCACCGAAATCGCTGTTTTCGTGCTTTTCAATGCGAAAAACACGTTTTCTGGTGTTTTCAGCACTCCACAGAGCGTTTGACATGCGGAAACTGCGATATCTTCGGTATCGTTGTTGTTTCCAGCTGAGATATGCATTTTCAGTGATAATCTTCATAATTCTGCTGATACAAGTGTGCAGAATCACCGAAATCTGATTTCGTGCTATTGAATGCGAAAAACACGTTTTTTGGTGTTTTCAGCACTCCACAGTGCGTTTGATATGCGGAAACTGCGATATCTTCGGTATCGTTGGGTTTCCAGCTGAGATATGCATTTTCAGTGATAATCTTCACGATTCTGCTGATACAAGTGTGCAGAAACACCGAAATCGCTGTTTTCGTGCTTTTGAATGCGAAAAGCACGTTTTCTGGTGTTTTCAGCACTCCACAGTGCGGATGATATGCGGAAACTGCTATATCTTCGGTATCGTTGTTGCTTCCAGCTGAGATATGCATTTTCAGTGATAATCTTCATGATTCTGCTGTGTTACGTCCCGGATCGCGCTATTTTGGCAAAATCGAGACGGAGCACAATAATATACTGTTCTTTGCGTTCACGCAGCGCGTACGTCTGCGTCTAACGGGGACTTTCGCTAATTCAGTCGATTGTAAATGGTACTTACCTAGACTCCTTGTTAACTGCAGGCTGGATGATAATAGCGTAGCAGTTGGTATGTGAATCGCGCACTTTGATAAATGGTTATAATAAGTGAATATGGAATTATAATATGAATAATCTATTTAATATACTTCACGATGTAGGTTATATAAGATATGGAATACAATTGAATATGGTAATAGTAATTTAATATAAGATATAGGAATACAATGAAATAGTAACACTTGGATATAGAAACACTTAGAAATAGTAACGCTTGGAAATAGAAACGCTTGAGATAGTAACGCTTGAGATAGTAACGCGGTGTGTACTCCGGGAGTTCCGGAGTGGAACTGACGTACTCTGGGGAGTCCAGAGGAAGACTGACCCTGAGGCTGGGCGCTTGCTTGTTTTATAGCGGTGGAGTGTACAGTAGTGTGTGTTGGTGAATGGAGATTAGATATGAGGAGCGTGAGACCGGGGTAGATTAGGTAGGCGGATGTTTGGGAGATAGGAGAGGAATTCGTATGTTACTGGATCTGGTGTTTATGAGATAAGATAAGGAGTTGGAGTCGAGGAGGATGTTTATAAGATAGGAGAGGAATTCGTATGTTACAGGATCTGGTGTTTATGAGATAAGATAAGGAGTTGGTCGTGAGAGCGGATGTCGGTAGTTGACGTTTCGTCTGGAGATATTGGAGGAATGTGTTTATAGATAAGAGTTGGTCGTGAGAGCGGATGTCGATAGTCGAGGTTTAGTCTGGAGATAATGAAGGAATGTGTTTATAGATAAGAGTTGATCGTGAGAGCGGATGTCGGTAATAGGATATGGTAGTGGCTTAGTATCTATGTTATGGTTAATTCGGTCTTAAGATTATTGGTTACGTGCTTACTTGCTATCTTAATATACTAGAAGGTTCTACGCTATCTTACATTCTAATAGCGTTCGTTCCTTCTCACTCTCACTGTCGCAGGCGAGTGTCTATGTCAAACGTCGCTAGACGTAACACCTCCCCCCCTGGGGAGAAAATTCTTGAAGAGAATTTTCTTAATGTTCGTAGGAATTCGAGAGGTGACACTGGGGATAGAGTTTGTTAACTCTGTGGGGCGCAAGGGTCGTATCTTCGTCCTTGCCGGGGTTGGGTTTGGGATCCAGGGATGCGGTGTCCTCGATCGGGGCACTGCCGGTTTCCTGGCCTTCCACGGGGTTTGTCTCCTTCGTCCTTCGCTGGTTGAGGAACAAGAGGAAGTGGGTGGCGGAGCTCCATATGGCGCCGAGTAGCTGAATGCTCCAGCCGTATATGGAGTGCAGCGCGATGCCGTTTATGACCACGCTGATGGCCGCCTTGACTGCGCGGACAGCGAGATATACTCCGATGAGTCCTGCGGTGAAGGAGCCGAAAGTGACGAATCCTGACCAGATCCGCTTGGCTGTGGAAGCGGCTATGTGGTCCAGGGCTTTGTCATCCAGAAGGTTATATAGGTTAACCCCCTGGGCGTTGTAATCTCGTCCTGTTGCGCCTTGAGCTAGCGTGTTGATGATGGTCGGCCGCTCTATCGGAAACATGATCCTGTCCTTGAGTTTTTGGATGTCGTCATGTGAATAGATACCTCCATCTGCTAGGTTGTGTGGATCGATATACTTCCACGATGACTGAGCTAGTGATTTTAGCTGTGTTGGTGGTAAGGTCTCTATAGGTTTAGGAGACAGCTTGTACCATTGTCCATGGATCTTATACATGCTGGGCAGGATGTCGCTGCATTCTCTGCTGGTTCCAGTGGTGGTAAGTATCCTATGGATCGGCGTTAGAAATAACGAAGTGTTCTTATACGTTACAGGAAGCTCGTCATAGCAGCGCGTGGTTTGACGCAGTTGGCATATGACGGGGATACATTTGATGATATGTATCGTCTCGCCAGTTGGAATAGCCATGTAGCCTTGCTCTCTGGTGATCATGGAAGCAACCTCTGCGGGTGCGATGTGGATAAGGGTGAGCGCGTTATGGAGAATTTGCTTCTCTAGGGCGCACCGTTGTGTCACGACGTCCTCGTAGAGTTGCGTCAGTTGTGTCTTGAAATGCTTCTCTACGTAAATGAATTTCGAATTTACATACGTGAATATGTCCAAGTTATTGACTGCTATGGGTTTTCGTGTTTTAGGTTGTTCTCCGGCGACTGCCTCTAAGATGAACAGCTTGGGATGCTCAGTGTGAATTAGCGCGTAACCGCAGATTTTGGATTCTGTGGTGCGTGCTAGCGCGAATGTGGTGTCGCGTGACGTCACCGAGTACAGTGTGAGTCCTTT
Organism: Anthophora plumipes; assembly: GCA_951804975.1. Taxonomy (NCBI): domain Eukaryota; kingdom Metazoa; phylum Arthropoda; class Insecta; order Hymenoptera; family Apidae; genus Anthophora; species Anthophora plumipes. The sequence goes on from CATORF010000448.1 coordinate 1,946,848, forward strand.
GTCTTGACGGAGGATAGTGGCTTGCCCTGAGTATAGCACGTCGTACTGTTCGAAGTTGCAGCTATCTACCGGGGAAGACTGCCAGAAGGAGTATCCGTTTTCAGAGTCTAGGCAGGATCCTCGTTGTACGGGGCATCGTTGTCCAGAGTGTAACAAGATCTCGTTGGATGACAGTTGGATTGACGCGGCGTAGTCCGTAATCTTTATTCTGATTACAGCTTGGACGACGACATCGGACCAAGTGCCGAAAGGGTCGCTGTAAGTGGATCCATGGCACGTCCCGTCGTTGGTTAACTTGCCTGATAGTGTTAGGCTCCGCGTTGCTGTTGAATTTGGTAAGATGCCGGTGAGTTGCGAAGCTGGCGTGATGAACAGGGTGCCCGTGCTGTGGAGCATGTGGCACATATCCCTAGGTGTATTCAGGAGATATATTTGTCTCCCGTTTTCTACTGCTGAGACATGAGAGTACATGCCGCAGTGGTAGATTGTCCTATCGATCTCCACTTGGCACTGTATAACTGGTGTCGTGTGGAATTCCGATAGCTGGAGAAGTTGGATCTGCTTGTTTGTGAGCGTTGGTTTCTGAGAGTTAGTTCCGCATCGTATCGGATCGGTGATTGAGTATGTGGTGAGATTGAGTGTCGGGCCGCTGCAGTCGTATCCTATGAGACCTGCGGCTGAGGATGCTGAGATGAGTAGCACTGTTACTGCGAAGTACATGTTGGTGGTTCGTCGATGACTGTGTTCTTCTGCTCTTCTCTCGCCCTTATATGCTAGTCATGAATGGGGTGAGGGTGACATTGAAGGAGTCGGTGTTTTGGCTATCTTTAGCTTATTTTTGTGGACCGTTCGCTCTCGGCCAGTATCAAGTGTCAGACGGACGTTATTGTTATCTAATACACGCGATACTCTGTGCGGTCCAGAGTATTGGGTGTCGAACTTGCCCTTGATGGGTTCTCGGAGGAGGTATACCAGATCGCCTTCCGAGAATTCCTGGGTGTGCAGTTTACGGTCGTAATACCGTTTTGACTTCTGCTTTGCAAGGTTTAGATTAGCGGCTGCTATCGCTCTGGATTCGGTGAGTTTATTTTCGAGTTGTTTGTAATACGCTGAGTAAGTTTCATCCTCCACAGGATGATCGTAAGTGAATGCTGACGGTACTCTGGCTTTTGTGCCGAAGATTAGTTCATGTGGAGTGTAAAGAGTACCCTCGTGAATGCTGGTATTGTAGCTGAACATTGCGCATTGAAGCCAATTGTTCCAGTCGTTTTTACTATTAATATATTGTTTCAGATACTCTGTCAGAACGTGGTGTGACCGTTCCAACGAACCGTTCGTCTGGGGATGGAAAGCAGTGGTTTTAGTATGTTGAATTCGGAATCTCCGGGTCACAGCTCGCATAAGAGCGTTGATGAAATTTGTGCCTTGGTCTGTGAGTATGGCTTTGGGTGAGCCGAATCTGCAGATGAGATTGTCCACCAATGCGTCGGCTGTTTCTACTGCCGAGGCGGTTTTGAGGGGGACTGCGATGGAGTATTTAGTAAGGAGATCCTGCATCGTGAGGATATACTGGTAACCTGTAGGAGTAGTAGGGAGAGGTCCGACGACGTCGATTGCGACCTTATCGAATGCCGATCCCGGTGTGTCGGTTAATACCATCGGATTCCTAGTTTTTACTCGCGTTAGCTTTTTGGATTGGCACTCTGCGCATGTCGTAACGAAAGTTGTGATATCCGCTTTCATATGCGGCCAAAAGTATTTTTCTCGGATTCTACGGTACGTTTTAGTGACACCCTTGTGTCCGGCGTAGGCTGATGTATGGTTTTCTGAAATGATATTCTGTCTGATGTCTTCCGAAGGAATTATAATTTCATTCGTACAAATAGTTAGTCTTACGTTTGTCTCGTCGAGTAGTTCTAATATCGCGTCGCGTATTACCGTCCAAGGTATATCATCGATTGAAGTTTTTGAAATTGTAATAGTCGGTAGATTAAGTTCGATTACCGCGTCGCGTAATGCTCGCAACGATTCGATTATGTCTTCTAGAGTTGCGGTATGATTCTGAGTTTGTTTTACTGGAAGTTGAATGAGAGTGAATTTGCCTGTTTGCACTTTGGCTCTGCCGATTGTCGCGTTCGTCAGTCTCGGTAGTCGGTTGTTATCACGGAGGTCAATCGCGCCTTTATCTAGCGGTTCGCCAGCGAGAGACATGAAACAAGCTAAGTTGTCATTTCTCATCACTAGTCTATCCCGAGTATACCGCACATGGGCTGGGGATACCGGTGGGCTAGATAAGTCAATCTCTTCCTCGACGTCGACCGATGTAGGAGACGATGTTGACGGTTGCTGGGAATAGAAGAGTTGAGGGGATGCAGTGGAATCGGAGGTGAGTGGGAATATGGCAGTTTGCACAGGATTGCGAGATAGAGCGTCGGCATTGGTATTGGACTTACCTGCTTTGTATAGGATTTTGTACTCATACTCTGCTAGTTTCAATCGCCAGCGGAGGAGTCGCGAAGATGGATCTTTCACAGAGTTCATCCATACTAGCGGCTGATGATCCGTGATAAGATTGAATTGTTTCCCGTAAATATAAGAACGAAAGTGTTGTACCGCGTAAATAATTGCTAAACATTCTTTCTCTATTGTCGCGTAATTTAGCTCTGCTCCATGCAACAGACGTGACGCGTAGGCTATTGGTCGGTCTTTACCAATCTCGCCCTGACTTAGTATAGCTCCGATCGCGTAATTGGACGCGTCGGTTGTGATATGGAATGGTTTGCTGAAGTCTGGATAACTGAGAACTGGCTCAGTGCACAATGCCAAGCGTAGTGTTTCGAATGATTTATCCTGTGGTGGATTCCACTCGAATTTTGCATCCTTGCGTAATAGTAGTGTTAAGGGTTTTGAGATGTGCGAAAATTTTTCGATAAATCGACGATAGTAACCCGCGAGACCGAGGAATTCTCGGACTTGCTTTGTATTTTTGGGTCTGGGAAACTCCTTGACGGCTGCAATTTTGCTTGGACAAGGTTTGACACCCTCGTCGCTGATAACGTGACCTAAGTACGCGACTTCTCGTCGCAGAAACGTACATTTCGATGGCTGTAGTTTTAGGTTTGCTTTACGGAGGCGTTTTGCTAGTTTGTTAAATTTTGACAAATGCTCTGATAGTGACGATGCATAGATGACGATGTCATCCAGGTAGACAAACATCTCTGTTCCCTGCAAGCCAGACAGTACTGAATCCATGAGCCGCTGGAAGGTTGCTGGCGCGTTTCTCAACCCGAATGGCATGCGGTTGTACTCGTAATGACCATACGGGGTGGAAAACGCCGTTTTCCTAGCGTCTTCGCTGCTCATCCCGATCTGATGGAAGCCGGACGCCAAGTCGAAGGTGGAGAAGTATTTGGCTGACCCTAGCTGGTCCAAAATCTCCACGATGCTCGGCAACGGGTACGCATCAGGCTCGGTCTTTTCGTTGAGCTGTCGAAAGTCTATCACCATTCTCCACCTTTTGTTCCCGGCCTCGTCCGGCTTCTTGGGAACAATCCACAAGGGGGAGTTGTAGGGAGATTTCGAGGGACTTACTATGTCGCTGCTCAACAACTCTTTCATCTGATTGTTGATTTCCTCCTTGTGAATTGGTGGATATCGGTACTGCTTGACATGGATTGGCTTATCGTCTGTTGTGGGAATTGAGTGTTCTACGATGTTTGTTTTACATAATTTTTCACCCGGGAGATGGAAGATATCGCCATTCTCTTCGATTATCTTTTTGACATGATCGCGTTCCTCCCGGTTTAAATGATCGAGGTTTATAATATTCTCGATTTCGATTTCGCGCTCCTGATGTGAGCGGGGATTTTGAATTTGAAATACGTGATTTGAATTTTTCCCTTTCGGTCTATCACTGAGATTGGCGATTTCTTGGACCTTTACAGTAGGAACGTCGAAGGAAATAGAACTATCCGTCGTATTTACGACGCGTACGTATGCTTTGCCGTTGACTGATTTTACTAGGGCGTCGAACACAAGCACGCCCGGTGCTATATCCTGCCGAGGGAGGTAACCGATTTCTGGCCCGGTGGTCATTATCTGAATAACCCTGGCTGTTCGGCCCTCGACGGTGCGCCTCTTGTGTTCGCGTCCCTCGGGTGCGACGGCAGATTCAGTGGATACAGAGATGTCTGTTCTCCCGGACGATTTCGTCATCGTCGGTTTGGGAGAACTACGAGAATTAGAAGAATTAGAAGAACTAGAAGTTGGGGACGATCGCGTCGTCGCCGATTTAGTAGGTTTTGAGCTTGCTTCGCTCGAATTAGTAGGATTTGGGGAGTTAGTAGGTATGCTTTGTTTCGAGGATTTAGGATTTCCGGTGCGATTCCGCTTATTATGCGGGGAGTTCGCGAAAGGAATCTCTATCCCTTTCCAAAGAATTCTCTTTTTCAGAAAAGAGATCTCCGCTCCTTCTTCGAGGAAGTGGGCACCGAGGATTCCATCTGTAAGGATGGGGAAGTCGGAGGGAACTACATGGAACCTTATTATGGTACCATATAGCGGGATTCCGACAGAACCCAAGGTGGAGACCGCTTCCGCTGTAATACCGTACAGCTGGAGCACTTCGTCGTTGGTTATACGATATCGTGGGTGTAGCGCAGATTTCTTGATCAAATTCGGCTCCGATCCCGTATCGATCATTAGCGGAGTTTTATTGAGGAGTGCTGCTGACTCTACTTCGATGTGTGGGGCTCTTCCCTTCTGATCTAGTTCGCATTTGGCGATGCGGCCTTTTCCTGCTGATTCACGCTGATTTTCCGAACCGACCTTGGCGAAGCCTCCCGCCTTCGGTCCGGGTTGGGCGGGAGGGCGTTTGCGTTTCCCTGATTCTGTTTGTTGTTAAACTCCCTTTTACGACATTCGTGAATGTCGTGCCCTGGGTTCTTGCAGTAATTGCAGGTTTTTGTGACTCTGCTTGGGCTTGCGGATCTTCGAGGGGGTTCTACCACGTCGCGATACGAACGATTATCGCGGTACGTCTCTCGCGGTGGTGCGCGTTGATCGCGATATGTTTCGCGAGGCGGTGTACGCTGATCGCGATACGATTCGCGATATGGTTCGCGATATGGTTCGCGATATCGATTGGACGTTGGGATCGGCGACGGTTCTCGCCAATCTGAACGCGGTTGGAAATTTTGGTAATAGGGTTTCCGCTCCGGTGTCGGATCCCGAAATTGTACGTGTTTGGACTCCGGTACGCGACCGTAACGAAGGTTGTCGCGCTCCAGTTCTTTGTGTATCTCTATGGACTCGTTGAATATCGTAGACAACGGGCTTCTGTGCAAATGTCGAAGTTCTGTTCGGATCTGAGGAGTAACGCCGCGTATAAAACATTCTACTGTGAGATCATCGACTTCCCCGATAGAGCTAGCATTACAGTCGATGATCGCGTTCCTAATATCTTTGACGCGCGTTATAAAATCTAGTATGTGTTCGTCTTTGCGCATAAATATATTTGCCATATCACCTCGGTAGTGATCTACGGTCTTTTGTGGTCCAAATATTCTCTTTAGTCGGTTACAGAGATCTGTGATGCTGACGTAGCGTTCGTCTTCTGTAGCGGTTGCCGCGCGTCCGCTCAGACGTGTGGAGATGAGGCGTGTAAGCGTGCCTTCAGCACTAGGAGGTAGTAGGTCACGAGCGCGGGTGCACGCGCGTGTAAAGGTAAGAACTGACGGTTGAGAACCGTTGAATGAAGGGATCAAAGCCAACGCTTCTTTAAGCGTAAAGGAATCAGTGGGTGTGTCGTCTGACATACGACGTGTTTTTCGATCTCTTCTAAGAGCGTCGATCTCCGCCAGCGCAGCGTCGCGCTCCTGCCGTAAAGTGGTACAGTCGTGCTCTGTACCCGCTGCATCGCTATTATCCGCGAACTTTTTGGATCTTGTGTCCATTTTTGGAAGTGAAATTGAAACAATGTATGTGGCTGAATTATAATTTATTGATGTTGAAATTGGAAGATACACCAATCGGCAATTTCTTTTGGTAAGTACGGTAGATCCTCTTTTGAAAAGTCACGAATGAAGGACAGTAACACCTTCCTTGGAATTTCGCGGTGGTGCCGCACCTTAAGCGCCGTATTTGTGTCGACGATCTCTATTGGCGGCGGGGGAATTGGAATATCGACCGTTTCGTCGTCAGAGTCGCCGATGGTGATCGTCTCGATGTTTCGCTCGGCTCCTGCGCTTTCGCAAGGTTTCAGGATTTCCGGCGCAGGCTGCTGCGCTTGGATTTCCTTCAACTCCCGCTGAATAGCTGCAAGCCTCCTCACTTGCACCTTCCTACCACCACGGCGTCCTCGTTTCCGAGTCTGGTCGGGTTGAGATTGGTTATGGTATGTATGAATAAAAAAAATTTTGGAAAGTAGTTCTAGACACTCACCTTCTTGACTCTGTGCAAGACATCCGGATCAGTCGCAAGGTAACTGCGAGATTCCATCAGATCAAGAACAGTAGCACTAGCGTCAGCGCTTGCGTCAATAAGCAAATGCAAGAACTGGAAATGTGGAAAAGGAGATGGTAAGGATCACCAATGTTTGATCTAACCAAATAATACGCGAAAGTGAACAGCTATCCCACCGCTGTCACCAATTGTTACGTCCCGGATCGCGCTGTTATGGCGAACGCGAGACAGAGCACAATAAAATACCGTTCTTTACGTCCACGCAGCACGTACGTCTGCGTCTAACGGGGACTTTCGCTAATTTGATAGATCGTAAATTGTTACTCACCGAATGCTCCTTGTTGGTTGACGACGACGTTGTAGTTGGTTGTCGTATGAACACGCACTTTCAATGTAAAATGAATATAATATAACGTCTTAATACTCTTTATGATTTATGGGAATAGGAATATATAACACTGAATTGATAATTAAATATAATATATTATAAGGTATACAAATATGCTAACACTAGAACTAGAAGACTTAGAAATAGTAACGCTGGATATAGAATAACTGGAAATAGGAACACTTGAGATAGTAACGCTTGAGATAGTAACGCTTGAGATAGTAACGCTTGAGATAGTAACGCGGTGTGTACTCCGGGAGTTCCGGAGTGGAACTGACGTACTCTGGGGAGTCCAGAGGAAGACTGACGCTGAGGCTGGGCGCTTGCTTGTTTTATAGTAGTGGAGTGTACAGTAGTGTGTGTTGGTGAATGGAGATTAGATATGAGGAGCGTGAGACCGGGGTAGATTAGGTAGGCGGATGTTTGGGAGATAGGAGAGGAATTCGTATGTTACTGGATCTGGTGTTTATGAGATAAGATAAGGAGTTGGAGTCGAGGAGGATGTTTATAAGATAAGAGAAGAATTCGTATGTTACTGGATCTGGTGTATATGTGATAAGATAAGGAGTTGGAGTCGAGGAGGATGTTTATAAGATTAGATATAGGAGAAGTGTGATGTGATGTCGGAGGAATGTGTTTATAGATAAGAGTTGGTCGTGAGAGCGGATGTCGATAGTCGAGGTTTAGTCTGGAGATATTGAAGGAATGTGTTTATAGATAAGAGTTGATCGTGAGAGCGGATGTCGGTAATAGGATATGGTAGTGGCTTAGTATCTGTGTTATGGTTAATTCGGTCTTAAGATTATTGGTTACGTGCTTACTTGCTATCTTAATATACTAGAAGGTTCTACGCTATCTTACATTCTAATAGCGTTCGTTCCTTCTCACCCTCACTGTCGCAGGCGAGTGTCTATGTCAAACGTCGCTAGACGTAACAGTGTGCAGAATCACCGAAATCGCTGTTTTCGTGCTATTGGATGCGAAAAACACGTTTTCTGGTGTTTTCAGCACGCCACAGAGCGTTTGACATGCGGAAACTGCTATATCTTCGGTATCGTTGTTGTTTCCAGCTGAGATATGCATTTTCAGTGATAATCTTCATGATTCTGCTGTTACAAGTGTGCAGAATCACCGAAATCGCTGTTTTCGTGCTATTGAATGCGAAAAACACGTTTTCTGTTGTTTTCAGCACTCCACAGTGCGTTTGATATGCGGAAACTGCCATATCTTCGGTATCGCTGTTGTTTCCAGCTGAGATATGCATTATCGGTGATTATCTTCATGATTCTGCTGTTACAAGTGTGCAGAATCACCGAAACCGCTGTTTACGTGCAATTGAATGCGAAAAACACGTTTTCTTGTGTTTTCAGCACTCCACAGAGCGTTTGACATGTGGAAACTGCGATATCTTCGGTATCGTTGGGTTTCCAGCGGAGATATGTACTATCAGTGATAATCTTCACGATTCTGCTGTGACAAGTGCGCAGAATCACCGAAATCGCTGTTTTCGTGCTATTGAATGCGAAAAACACGTTTTCTGGTGTTTTCAGCACGCCACAGAGCGTTTGACATGCGGAAACTGCTATATCTTCGGTATCGCTGTTGTTTCCAGCTGAGATATGTACTTTCAGTGATAATCTTCACGATTCTGCTGTTACAAGTGTGCAGAATCACCGAAATCGCTGTTTTCGTGCTATTGGATGCGAAAAACACGTTTTCTGGTGTTTTCAGCACGCCACAGAGCGTTTGACATGCGGAAACTGCTATATCTTCGGTATCGTTGTTGTTTCCAGCTGAGATATGCATTTTCAGTGATAATCTTCATGATTCTGCTGTTACAAGTGTGCAGAATCACCGAAATCGCTGTTTTCGTGCTATTGAATGCGAAAAACACGTTTTCTGTTGTTTTCAGCACTCCACAGTGCGTTTGATATGCGGAAACTGCCATATCTTCGGTATCGCTGTTGTTTCCAGCTGAGATATGCATTATCGGTGATTATCTTCATGATTCTGCTGTTACAAGTGTGCAGAATCACCGAAACCGCTGTTTTCGTGCAATTGAATGCGAAAAACACGTTTTCTTGTGTTTTCAGCACTCCACAGAGCGTTTGACATGTGGAAACTGCGATATCTTCGGTATCGTTGGGTTTCCAGCGGAGATATGTACTATCAGTGATAATCTTCACGATTCTGCTGTGACAAGTGCGCAGAATCACCGAAATCGCTGTTTTCGTGCTATTGAATGCGAAAAACACCTTTTCTGGTGTTTTCAGCACTCCTCAGTGCGTTTGATATGCGGAAACTGCGATATCATCGGTATCGTTGTTGTTTCCAGCTGAGATATGTACTTTCAGTGATAATCTTCACGATTCTGCTGTTACAAGTGTGCAGAATCACCGAAATCGCTGTTTTCGTGCTATTGGATGCGAAAAACACGTTTTCTGGTGTTTTCAGCACGCCACAGAGCGTTTGACATGCGGAAACTGCCATATCTTCGGTATCGTTGTTGCTTCCAGCTGAGATATGCATTTTCAGTGATAATCTTCATGATTCAGCTGTTGCAAACGTGCAGAATCACCGAAATCGCTGTTATCGTGCTTTTCAATGCGAAAAACACGTTTTCTGGTGTTTTCAGCACTCCACAGTGCGTTTGATATGCGGAAACTGCGATATCTTCGGTATCGTTGTTGTTTCCAGCTGAGATATGCATTTTCTACGATAATCTTCGAGTTTCTTCTGTGACAAGTGTGCATAATCACAGAAATCGCTTTTTTCGTGCTTTTGAATGCGAAAAACACGTTTTCTTGTGTTTTCAGCACTCCACAGAGCGTTTGACATGTGGAAACTGCGATATCTTCGGTATCGTTGGGTTTCCAGCGGAGATATGTACTATCAGTGATAATCTTCACGATTCTGCTGTGACAAGTGCGCAGAATCACCGAAATCGCTGTTTTCGTGCTATTGAATGCGAAAAACACCTTTTCTGGTGTTTTCAGCACTCCTCAGTGCGTTTGATATGCGGAAACTGCGATATCATCGGTATCGTTGTTGTTTCCAGCTGAGATATGTACTTTCAGTGATAATCTTCACGATTCTGCTGTTACCAGTGTGCAGAAACACCGAAATCGCTGTTTTCGTGCTTTTGAATGCGAAAAACACGTTTTCTGGTATTTTCAGCACTCTACAGTGCGTTTGATATGCGGAAACTGCCATATCTTCGGTATCGTTGTTGCTACCAGCTGAGATATGCATTTTCAGTGATAATCTTCATGATTCAGCTGTTGCAAACGTGCAGAATCACCGAAATCGCTGTTATCGTGCTTTTCAATGCGAAAAACACGTTTTCTGGTGTTTTCAGCACGCCACAGAGCGTCTGACATGCGGAAACTGCGATATCTTCGGTATCGTTGTTGTTTCCAGCTGAGATATGCATTTTCAGTGATAATCTTCATAATTCTGCTGTTACAAGTGTGCAGAATCACCGAAATCGCTGTTTTCGTGCTAATGGATGCGAAAAACACGTTTTCTGATGTTTTCAGCACTCCACAGTGCGTTTGATATGCGGAAACTGCGATATCTTCGGTATCGTTGTTGTTTCCAGCTGAGATATGCATTTTCTACGATAATCTTCGAGTTTCTTCTGTGACAAGTGTGCATAATCACAGAAATCGCTTTTTTCGTGCTTTTGAATGCGAAAAACACGTTTTATGGTGTTTTCAGCACTCCACAGTGCGTTTGATATGCGGAAACTGCGATATCTTCGGTATCGTTGGGTTTCCAGCTGAGATATGCATTTTCAGTGATAATCTTCACGATTCTGCTGTTACAAGTGTGCAGAAACACCTAAATCGCTGTTTTCGTGCTTTTGAATGCGAAAAACACGTTTTCTGGTGTTTTCAGCACGCCACAGAGCGTTTGATATGCGGAAACTGCGATATCTTCGGTATCGTTGTTGTTTCCAGCTGAGATATGCACTTTCAGTGATAATCTTCACGATTCTGCTGTTACAAGTGTGCAGAATCACCGAAATCGCTGTTTTCGTGCTATTGAATGCGAAAAACACGTTTTCTGGTGTTTTCAGCACGCCACAGAGCGTTTGACATGCGGAAACTGCGATATCTTCGGTATCGTTGTTGTTTCCAGCTGAGGCATGCATTTTCAGTGATAATCTTCATGATTCTGCTGTTACAAGTGTGCAGAATCACCGAAATCGCTGTTTTCGTGCTATTGGATGCGAAAAACACGTTTTCTGGTGTTTTCAGCACGCCACAGAGCGTTTGACATGCGGAAACTGCTATATCTTCGGTATCGTTGTTGTTTCCAGCTGAGATATGCATTTTCATTGATAATCTTCATGATTCTGCTGTTACAAGTGTGCAGAATCACCGAAATCGCTGTTTTCGTGCTATTGAATGCGAAAAACACGTTTTCTGGTGTTTTCAGCACTCCACAGTGCGTTTGATATGCGGAAACAGCGATATCTTCGGTATCGTCGTTGTTTCCAGCTGAGATATGCATTTTCTACGATAATCTTCGAGATTCTTCTGTGACAAGTGTGCATAATCACAGAAATCGCTGTTTTCGTGCTTTTGAATGCGAAAAACACGTTTTTTGGTGTTTTCAGCACTCCACAGTGCGTTTGATATGCGGAAACTGCGATATCTTCGGTATCGTTGTTGTTTCCAGCTGAGATATGCATTTTCAGTGATAATCTTCACGATTCTGCTGTTACAAGTGTGCAGAATCACCGAAATCGCTGTTTTCGTGCTATTGAATGCGAAAAACACGTTTTCTGGTGTTTTCAGCACGCCACAGAGCGTTTGACATGCGGAAACTGCTATATCTTCGGTATCGTTGTTGTTTCCAGCTGAGATATGCATTTTCAGTGATAATCTTCATGATTCTGCTGTTACAAGTGTGCAGAATCACCGAAATCGCTGTTTTCGTGCTATTGAATGCGAAAAACACGTTTTCTGGTATTTTCAGCACTCCACAGTGCGTTTGATATGCGGAAACTGCGATATCTTCGGTATCGTTGTTGTTTCCAGCTGAGATATGCATTTGCTACGATAATCTTCGAGTTTCTTCTGTGACATGTGTGCATAATCACAGAAATCGCTGTTTTCGTGCTTTTGAATGCGAAAAACACGTTTTCTGTTGTTTTCAGCACTCCACAGTGCGTTTGATATGCGGAAACTGCCATATCTTCGGTATCGTTGTCGTTTCCAGCTGAGATATGCATTATCGGTGATAATCTTCATGATTCTGCTGTTACAAGTGTGCAGAATCAGCGAAATCGCTGTTTTCGCGCTATTCAATGCGAAAAACACGTTTTCTGGTGTTTTCAGCACTCCACAGTTTGTTTGATATGCGGAAACTGCCATATCTTCGGTATCGTTGTTGTTTCCAGCTGAGATATGCATTTTCAGTGATAATCTTCACGATTCTGCTGTTACAAGTGTGCAGAAACACCGAAATCGCTGTTTTCGTGCTTTTGAATGCGAAAAACACGTTTTCTGGTGTTTTCAGCACGCCACAGAGCGTTTGACATGCGGAAACTGCGATATATTCGGTATCGTTGTTGTTTCCAGCTGAGATATGCATTTTCAGTGATAATCTTCATGATTCTGCTGTTACAAGTGAGCAGAATCACCGAAACCGCTGTTTTCGTGCAATTGAATGCGAAAAACACGTTTTCTGGTGTTTTCAGCACTCCACAGAGCGTTTGACATGTGGAAACTGCGATATCTTCGGTATCGTTGTTGTTTCCAGCTGAGACATGCATTTTCAGTGATAATCTTCATGATTCTGCTATTACAAGTGTGCAGAATCACCGAAATCGCTGTTTTCATGCTATTGAATGCGAAAAACACGTTTTCTGGTGTTTTCAGCACTCCACAGTGCGTTTGATATGCGGAAACTGCCATATCTTCGGTATCGTTGTTGTTTCCAGCTGAGATATGCATTATCAGTGATAATCTTCATGATTCTGCTGTTACAAGTGTGCAGAATCACCGAAATCGCTGTTTTCGCGCTTTTGAATGCGAAAAACACGTTTTCTGGTATTTTCAGCACTCTACAGTGCGTTTGATATGCGGAAACTGCCATATCTTCGGTATCGTTGTTGCTTCCAGCTGAGATATGCATTTTCAGTGATAATCTTCATGATTCAGCTGTTGCAAACGTGCAGAATCACCTAAATCGCTGTTTTCGTGCTTTTGAATGCGAAAAACACGTTTTCTGGTGTTTTCAGCACGCCACAGAGCGTTTGATATGCGGAAACTGCGATATCTTCGGTATCGTTGTTGTTTCCAGCTGAGATATGCACTTTCAGTGATACTCTTCACGATTCTGCTGTTACAAGTGTGCAGAATCACCGAAATCGCTGTTTTCGTGCTATTGAATGCGAAAAACACGTTTTCTGGTGTTTTCAGCACGCCACAGAGCGTTTGACATGCGGAAACTGCGATATCTTCGGTATCGTTGTTGTTTCCAGATGAGGCATGCATTTTCAGTGATAATCTTCATGATTCTGCTGTTACAAGTGTGCAGAATCACCGAAATCGCTGTTTTCGTGCTATTGGATGCGAAAAACACGTTTTCTGGTGTTTTCAGCACGCCACAGAGCGTTTGACATGCGGAAACTGCTATATCTTCGGTATCGTTGTTGTTTCCAGCTGAGATATGCATTTTCAGTGATAATCTTCATGATTCTGCTGTTACAAGTGTGCAGAATCACCGAAATCGCTGTTTTCGTGCTATTGAATGCGAAAAACACGTTTTCTGTTGTTTTCAGCACTCCACAGTGCGTTTGATATGCGGAAACTGCCATATCTTCGGTATCGCTGTTGTTTCCAGCTGAGATATGCATTATCGGTGATTATCTTCATGATTCTGCTGTTACAAGTGTGCAGAATCACCGAAACCGCTGTTTTCGTGCAATTGAATGCGAAAAACACGTTTTCTTGTGTTTTCAGCACTCCACAGAGCGTTTGACATGTGGAAACTGCGATATCTTCGGTATCGTTGGGTTTCCAGCGGAGATATGTACTATCAGTGATAATCTTCACGATTCTGCTGTGACAAGTGCGCAGAATCACCGAAATCGCTGTTTTCGTGCTATTGAATGCGAAAAACACCTTTTCTGGTGTTTTCAGCACTCCTCAGTGCGTTTGATATGCGGAAACTGCGATATCATCGGTATCGTTGTTGTTTCCAGCTGAGATATGTACTTTCAGTGATAATCTTCACGATTCTGCTGTTACCAGTGTGCAGAAACACCGAAATCGCTGTTTTCGTGCTTTTGAATGCGAAAAACACGTTTTCTGGTGTTTTCAGCACTCCACAGTGCGTTTGATATGCGGAAACTGCCATATCTTCGGTATCGTTGTTGTTTCCAGCTGAGATATGCATAATCAGTGATAATCTTCATGATTCTGCTGTTACAAGTGTGCAGAATCACCGAAATCGCTGTTTTCGCGCTTTTGAATGCGAAAAACACGTTTTCTGGTGTTTTCAGCACTCCACAGTGCGTTTGATATGCGGAAACTGCCATATCTTCGATACCGTTGTTGTTTCCAGCTGAGATATGCATTATCAGTGATAATCTTCATGAATCTGCTGTTACAAGTGTGCAGAATCACCGAAATCGCTGTTTTCGCGCTATTCAATGCGAAAAACACGTTTTCTGGTGTTTTCAGCACGCCACAGAGCGTTTGACATGCGGAAACTGCTATATCTTCGGTATCGTTGTTGTTTCCAGCTGAGATATGCATTTTCAGTGATAATCTTCATGATTCTGCTGTTACAAGTGTGCAGAATCACCGAAATCGCTGTTTTCGTGCTATTGGATGCGAAAAACACGTTTTCTGGTATTTTCAGCACTCCACAGTGCGTTTGATATGCGGAAACTGCGATATCTTCGGTATCGTTGTTGTTTCCAGCTGAGATATGCATTTTCTACGATAATCTTCGAGTTTCTTCTGTGACATGTGTGCATAATCACAGAAATCGCTGTTTTCGTGCTTTTGAATGCGAAAAACACGTTTTCTGTTGTTTTCAGCACTCCACAGTGCGTTTGATATGCGGAAACTGCCATATCTTCGGTATCGTTGTTGTTTCCAGCTGAGATATGCATTATCGGTGATAATCTTCATGATTCTGCTGTTACAAGTGTGCAGAATCACCGAAATCGCTGTTTTCGCGCTATTCAATGCGAAAAACACGTTTTCTGGTGTTTTCAGCACTCCACAGTTTGTTTGATATGCGGAAACTGCCATATCTTCGGTATCGTTGTTGTTTCCAGCTGAGATATGCATTTTCAGTGATAATCTTCACGATTCTGCTGTTACAAGTGTGCAGAAACACCGAAATCGCTGTTTTCGTGCTTTTGAATGCGAAAAACACGTTTTCTGGTGTTTTCAGCACGCCACAGAGCGTTTGACATGCGGAAACTGCGATATATTCGGTATCGTTGTTGTTTCCAGCTGAGATATGCATTTTCAGTGATAATCTTCATGATTCTGCTGTTACAAGTGAGCAGAATCACCGAAACCGCTGTTTTCGTGCAATTGAATGCGAAAAACACGTTTTCTGGTGTTTTCAGCACTCCACAGCGCGTTTGACATGTGGAAACTGCGATATCTTCCGTATCGTTGTTGTTTCCAGCTGAGACATGCATTTTCAGTGATAATCTTCATGATTCTGCTATTACAAGTGTGCAGAATCACCGAAATCGCTGTTTTCATGCTATTGAATGCGAAAAACACGTTTTCTGGTGTTTTCAGCACTCCACAGTGCGTTTGATATGCGGAAACTGCCATATCTTCGGTATCGTTGTTGTTTCCAGCTGAGATATGCATTATCAGTGATAATCTTCATGATTCTGCTGTTACAAGTGTGCAGAATCACCGAAATCGCTGTTTTCGCGCTTTTGAATGCGAAAAACACGTTTTCTGGTGTTTTCAGCACTCCACAGTGCGTTTGATATGCGGAAACTGCCATATCTTCGATACCGTTGTTGTTTCCAGCTGAGATATGCATTATCAGTGATAATCTTCATGAATCTGCTGTTACAAGTGTGCAGAATCACCGAAATCGCTGTTTTCGCGCTATTCAATGCGAAAAACACGTTTTCTGGTGTTTTCAGCTCTCCACAGTGCGTTTGATATGCGGAAACTGCCATATCTTCGGTATCGTTGTTGTTTCCAGCTGAGATATGCATTTTCAGTGATAATCTTCATGATTCTGCTGTTACAAGTGTGCAGAATCCCCGAAATCGCTGTTTTCGTGCTTTTGAATGCGAAAAACACGTTTTCTGGTGTTTTTAGCACACCACAGTGCGTTTGATATGCGGAAACTGCGATATCTTCGGTATCGTTGTTGTTTCCAGCTGAGATATGCACTATCAGTTATAATCTTCACGATTCTGCTGTTACAAGTGTGCAGAATCACCGAAATCGCTGTTTTCGTGCTATTGAATGCGAAAAACACGTTTTCTGGTGTTTTCAGCACGCCACAGAGCGTTTGACATGCGGAAACTGCGATATCTTCGGTATCGTTGTTGTTTCCAGCTGAGATATGCATTTTCTACGATAATCTTCGAGTTTCTTCTGTGACATGTGTGCATAATCACAGAAATCGCTGTTTTCGTGCTTTTGAATGCGAAAAACACGTTTTCTGTTGTTTTCAGCACTCCACAGTGCGTTTGATATGCGGAAACTGCCATATCTTCGGTATCGTTGTTGTTTCCAGCTGAGATATGCATTATCGGTGATAATCTTCATGATTCTGCTGTTACAAGTGTGCAGAATCACCGAAATCGCTGTTTTCGCGCTATTCAATGCGAAAAACACGTTTTCTGGTGTTTTCAGCACTCCACAGTTTGTTTGATATGCGGAAACTGCCATATCTTCGGTATCGTTGTTGTTTCCAGCTGAGATATGCATTTTCTACGATAATCTTCGAGTTTCTTCTGTGACATGTGTGCATAATCACAGAAATCGCTGTTTTCGTGCTTTTGAATGCGAAAAACACGTTTTCTGTTGTTTTCAGCACGCCACAGAGCGTTTGACATGCGGAAACTGCTATATCTTCGGTATCGTTGTTGTTTCCAGCTGAGATATGCATTTTCAGTGATAATCTTCATGATTCTGCTGTTACAAGTGTGCAGAATCACCGAAATCGCTGTTTTCGTGCTATTGAATGCGAAAAACACGTTTTCTGGTATTTTCAGCACTCCACAGTGCGTTTGATATGCGGAAACTGCGATATCTTCGGTATCGTTGTTGTTTCCAGCTGAGATATGCATTTTCTACGATAATCTTCGAGTTTCTTCTGTGACATGTGTGCATAATCACAGAAATCGCTGTTTTCGTGCTTTTGAATGCGAAAAACACGTTTTCTGTTGTTTTCAGCACTCCACAGTGCGTTTGATATGCGGAAACTGCCATATCTTCGGTATCGTTGTTGTTTCCAGCTGAGATATGCATTATCGGTGATAATCTTCACGATTCTGCTGTTACAAGTGTGCAGAAACACCGAAATCGCTGTTTTCGTGCTTTTGAATGCGAAAAACACGTTTTCTGGTGTTTTCAGCACGCCACAGAGCGTTTGACATGCGGAAACTGCGATATATTCGGTATCGTTGTTGTTTCCAGCTGAGATATGCATTTTCAGTGATAATCTTCATGATTCTGCTGTTACAAGTGAGCAGAATCACCGAAACCGCTGTTTTCGTGCAATTGAATGCGAAAAACACGTTTTCTGGTGTTTTCAGCACTCCACAGAGCGTTTGACATGTGGAAACTGCGATATCTTCGGTATCGTTGTTGTTTCCAGCTGAGACATGCATTTTCAGTGATAATCTTCATGATTCTGCTATTACAAGTGTGCAGAATCACCGAAATCGCTGTTTTCATGCTATTGAATGCGAAAAACACGTTTTCTGGTGTTTTCAGCACTCCACAGTGCGTTTGATATGCGGAAACTGCCATATCTTCGGTATCGTTGTTGTTTCCAGCTGAGATATGCATTATCAGTGATAATCTTCATGATTCTGCTGTTACAAGTGTGCAGAATCACCGAAATCGCTGTTTTCGCGCTTTTGAATGCGAAAAACACGTTTTCTGGTGTTTTCAGCACTCCACAGTGCGTTTGATATGCGGAAACTGCCATATCTTCGATACCGTTGTTGTTTCCAGCTGAGATATGCATTATCAGTGATAATCTTCATGAATCTGCTGTTACAAGTGTGCAGAATCACCGAAATCGCTGTTTTCGCGCTATTCAATGCGAAAAACACGTTTTCTGGTGTTTTCAGCTCTCCACAGTGCGTTTGATATGCGGAAACTGCCATATCTTCGGTATCGTTGTTGTTTCCAGCTGAGATATGCATTATCAGTGATAATCTTCATGATTCTGCTGTTACAAGTGTGCAGAATCACCGAAATCGCTGTTTTCGTGCTTTTGAATGCGAAAAACACGTTTTCTGGTGTTTTTAGCACACCACAGTGCGTTTGATATGCGGAAACTGCGATATCTTCGGTATCGTTGTTGTTTCCAGCTGAGATATGCACTATCAGTGATAATCTTCACGATTCTGCTGTTACAAGTGTGCAGAATCACCGAAATCGCTGTTTTCGTGCTATTGAATGCGAAAAACACGTTTTCTGGTGTTTTCAGCACGCCACAGAGCGTTTGACATGCGGAAACTGCTATATCTTCGGTATCGTTGTTGTTTCCAGCTGAGATATGCATTTTCAGTGATAATCTTCATGATTCTGCTGTTACAAGTGTGCAGAATCACCGAAATCGCTGTTTTCGCGCTTTTGAATGCGAAAAACACGTTTTCTGGTGTTTTCAGCACTCCACAGTGCGTTTGATATGCGGAAACTGCCATATCTTCGATACCGTTGTTGTTTCCAGCTGAGATATGCATTATCAGTGATAATCTTCATGAATCTGCTGTTACAAGTGTGCAGAATCACCGAAATCGCTGTTTTCGCGCTATTCAATGCGAAAAACACGTTTTCTGGTGTTTTCAGCTCTCCACAGTGCGTTTGATATGCGGAAACTGCCATATCTTCGGTATCGTTGTTGTTTCCAGCTGAGATATGCATTTTCAGTGATAATCTTCATGATTCTGCTGTTACAAGTGTGCAGAATCACCGAAATCGCTGTTTTCGTGCTTTTGAATGCGAAAAACACGTTTTCTGGTGTTTTTAGCACACCACAGTGCGTTTGATATGCGGAAACTGCGATATCTTCGGTATCGTTGTTGTTTCCAGCTGAGATATGCACTATCAGTGATAATCTTCACGATTCTGCTGTTACAAGTGTGCAGAATCACCGAAATCGCTGTTTTCGTGCTTTTGAATGCGAAAATCACGTTTTCTGGTGTTTTCAGCACTCCACAGTGCGCTTGATATGCGGAAACTGCCATACCTTCGGTATCGTTGTTGTTTCCAGCTGAGATATGCATTATCAGTGATAATCTTCATGATTCTGCTGTTACAAGTGTGCAGAATCACCGAAATCGCTGTTTTCGTGCTTTTGAATGCGAAAAACACGCTTTCTGGTGTTTTCAGCACTCCACAGTGCGTTTGATATGCGGAAACTGCGATATCTTCGGTATCGTTGTTGTTTCCAGCTGAGATATGCACTTTCAGTGATAATCTTCACGATTCTGCTGTTACAAGTGTGCAGAATCACCGAAATCGCTGTTTTCGTGCTATTGAATGCGAAAAACACGTTTTCTGGTGTTTTCAGCACTCCACAGTGCGTTGGATATGCGGAAACTGCCATATCTTCGGTATCGTTGTTGTTTCCAGCTGAGATATGCATTTTCAGTGATAATCTTCATGATTCTGCTGTTACACGTGTGCAAAATCACCGAAATCGCTGTTTTCGTGCTTTTGAATGCGAAAAACACGTTTTCTGGTATTTTCATCACTCCACAGTGCGTTTGATATGCGGAAACTGCGATATCTTCGGTATCGTTGTTGTTTCCAGCTGAGATATGCATTTTCAGTGATAATCTTCATGATTCTGCTGTTACAAGTGTGCAGAATCACCGAAATCTCTGTTTTCGTGCGATTCAATGCGAAAAACACGTTTTCTGGTGTTTTCAGCACTCCACAGTGCGTTTGA
This sequence comes from Anthophora plumipes, assembly GCA_951804975.1. NCBI lineage: Eukaryota > Metazoa > Arthropoda > Insecta > Hymenoptera > Apidae > Anthophora > Anthophora plumipes. Next base: position 1,966,847 of record CATORF010000448.1, read on the forward strand.
TATGCGGAAACTGCCATATCTTCGGTATCGTTGTTGTTTCCAGCTGAGATATGCATTTTCAGTGATAATCTTCATGATTCTGCTGTTACAAGTGTGCAGACTCACCGAAATCTCTGTATTCGTGCTTTTGAATGCGAAAAACACGTTTTCTGGTGTTTTCAGCACTCCACAGTGCGTTTGATATGCGGAAACTACGATATCTTCGGTATCGTTGTTGTTTCCAGCTGAGACATGCCTTTTCAGTGATAATCTTCATGATTCTGCTGTTACAAGTGTGCAGAATCACCGAAATCGCTGTTTTCGCGCTACTCAATGGGAAAAACACGTTTTCTGGTGTTTTCAGCACTCCACAGTGCGTTTGATATGCGGAAACTGCCATATCTTCGGTATCGTTGTTGTTTCCAGCTGAGATATGCATTATCAGTGATAATCTTCATGATTCTGCTGTTACAAGTTTGCAGAATCACCGAAATCGCTGTTTTCGCGCTTTTGAATGCGAAAAACACGTTTTCTGGTGTTTTCAGCACTCCACAGTGCGTTTGATATGCGGAAACTGCCATATCTTCGATACCGTTGTTGTTTCCAGCTGAGATATGCATTATCAGTGATAATCTTCATGAATCTGCTGTTACAAGTGTGCAGAATCACCGAAATCGCTGTTTTCGCGCTATTCAATGCGAAAAACACGTTTTATGGTGTTTTCAGCACGCCACAGAGCGTTTGACATGCGCAAACTGCTATATCTTCGGTATCGTTGTTGTTTCCAGCTGAGATATGCATTTTCAGTGATAATCTTCATGATTCTGCTGTTACAAGTGTGCAGAATCACCGAAATCGCTGTTTTCGTGCTATTGAATGCGAAAAACACGTTTTCTGGTATTTTCAGCACTCCACAGTGCGTTTGATATGCGGAAACTGCGATATCTTCGGTATCGTTGTTGTTTCCAGCTGAGATATGCATTTTCTACGATAATCTTCGAGTTTCTTCTGTGACATGTGTGCATAATCACAGAAATCGCTGTTTTCGTGCTTTTGAATGCGAAAAACACGTTTTCTGTTGTTTTCAGCACTCCACAGTGCGTTTGATATGCGGAAACTGCCATATCTTCGGTATCGTTGTTGTTTCCAGCTGAGATATGCATTATCGGTGATAATCTTCATGATTCTCCTGTTACAAGTGTGCAGAATCACCGAAATCGCTGTTTTCGCGCTATTCAATGCGAAAAACACGTTTTCTGGTGTATTCAGCACTCCACAGTTTGTTTGATATGCGGAAACTGCCATATCTTCGGTATCGTTGTTGTTTCCAGCTGAGATATGCATTTTCAGTGATAATCTTCACGATTCTGCTGTTACAAGTGTGCAGAAACACCGAAATCGCTGTTTTCGTGCTTTTGAATGCGAAAAACACGTTTTCTGGTGTTTTCAGCACGCCACAGAGCGTTTGACATGCGGAAACTGCGATATATTCGGTATCGTTGTTGTTTCCAGCTGAGATATGCATTTTCAGTGATAATCTTCATGATTCTGCTGTTACAAGTGAGCAGAATCACCGAAACCGCTGTTTTCGTGCAATTGAATGCGAAAAACACGTTTTCTGGTGTTTTCAGCACTCCACAGAGCGTTTGACATGTGGAAACTGCGATATCTTCGGTATCGTTGTTGTTTCCAGCTGAGACATGCATTTTCAGTGATAATCTTCATGATTCTGCTATTACAAGTGTGCAGAATCACCGAAATCGCTGTTTTCATGCTATTGAATGCGAAAAACACGTTTTCTGGTGTTTTCAGCACTCCACAGTGCGTTTGATATGCGGAAACTGCCATATCTTCGGTATCGTTGTTGTTTCCAGCTGAGATATGCATTATCAGTGATAATCTTCATGATTCTGCTGTTACAAGTGTGCAGAATCACCGAAATCGCTGTTTTCGCGCTTTTGAATGCGAAAAACACGTTTTCTGGTGTTTTCAGCACTCCACAGTGCGTTTGATATGCGGAAACTGCCATATCTTCGATACCGTTGTTGTTTCCAGCTGAGATATGCATTATCAGTGATAATCTTCATGAATCTGCTGTTACAAGTGTGCAGAATCACCGAAATCGCTGTTTTCGCGCTATTCAATGCGAAAAACACGTTTTCTGGTGTTTTCAGCTCTCCACAGTGCGTTTGATATGCGGAAACTGCCATATCTTCGGTATCGTTGTTGTTTCCAGCTGAGATATGCATTTTCAGTGATAATCTTCATGATTCTGCTGTTACAAGTGTGCAGAATCACCGAAATCGCTGTTTTCGTGCTTTTGAATGCGAAAAACACGTTTTCTGGTGTTTTTAGCACACCACAGTGCGTTTGATATGCGGAAACTCTGATATCTTCGGTATCGTTGTTTTTTCCAGCTGAGATATGCACTATCAGTGATAATCTTCACGATTCTGCTGTTACAAGTGTGCAGAATCACCGAAATCGCTGTTTTCGTGCTATTGAATGCGAAAAACACGTTTTCTGGTGTTTTCAGCACGCCACAGAGCGTTTGACATGCGGAAACTGCTATATCTTCGGTATCGTTGTTGTTTCCAGCTGAGATATGCATTTTCAGTGATAATCTTCATGATTCTGCTGTTACAAGTGTGCAGAATCACCGAAATCGCTATTTTCGTGCTATTGAATGCGAAAAACACGTTTTCTGGTATTTTCAGCACTCCACAGTGCGTTTGATATGCGGAAACTGCGTTATCTTCGGTATCGTTGTTGTTTCCAGCTGAGATATGCATTTTCAGTGATAATCTTCATGATTCTGCTGTTACAAGTGTGCAGAATCACCGAAATCTCTGTTTTCGCGCTTTTGAATGCGAAAAACACGTTTTCTGGTGTTTTCAGCACTCCACAGTGCGTTTGATATGCGGAAACTGCCATATCTTCGATACCGTTGTTGTTTCCAGCTGAGATATGCATTATCAGTGATAATCTTCATGAATCTGCTGTTACAAGTGTGCAGAATCACCGAAATCGCTGTTTTCGCGCTATTCAATGCGAAAAACACGTTTTCTGGTGTTTTCAGCTCTCCACAGTGCGTTTGATATGCGGAAACTGCCATATCTTCGGTATGGTTGTTGTTTCCAGCTGAGATATGCATTTTCAGTGATAATCTTCATGATTCTGCTGTTACAAGTGTGCAGAATCACCGAAATCGCTGTTTTCGCGCTATTCAATGCGAAAAACACGTTTTCTGGTGTTTTTAGCACACCACAGTGCGTTTGATATGCGGAAACTGCGATATCTTCGGTATCGTTGTTGTTTCCAGCTGAGATATGCACTATCAGTGATAATCTTCACGATTCTGCTGTTACAAGTGTGCAGAATCACCGAAATCGCTGTTTTCGTGCTTTTGAATGCGAAAAACACGTTTTCTGGTGTTTTTAGCACACCACAGTGCGTTTGATATGCGGAAACTGCGATATCTTCGGTATCGTTGTTGTTTCCAGCTGAGATATGCATTTTCAGTGATAATCTTCATGATTCTGCTGTTACAAGTGAGCAGAATCACCGAAACCGCTGTTTTCGTGCAATTGAATGCGAAAAACACGTTTTCTGGTGTTTTCAGCACTCCACAGAGCGTTTGACATGTGGAAACTGCGATATCTTCGGTATCGTTGTTGTTTCCAGCTGAGACATGCATTTTCAGTGATAATCTTCATGATTCTGCTATTACAAGTGTGCAGAATCACCGAAATCGCTGTTTTCATGCTATTGAATGCGAAAAACACGTTTTCTGGTGTTTTCAGCACTCCACAGTGCGTTTGATATGCGGAAACTGCCATATCTTCGGTATCGTTGTTGTTTCCAGCTGAGATATGCATTATCAGTGATAATCTTCATGATTCTGCTGTTACAAGTGTGCAGAATCACCGAAATCGCTGTTTTCGCGCTTTTGAATGCGAAAAACACGTTTTCTGGTGTTTTCAGCACTCCACAGTGCGTTTGATATGCGGAAACTGCCATATCTTCGATACCGTTGTTGTTTCCAGCTGAGATATGCATTATCAGTGATAATCTTCATGAATCTGCTGTTACAAGTGTGCAGAATCACCGAAATCGCTGTTTTCGCGCTATTCAATGCGAAAAACACGTTTTCTGGTGTTTTCAGCTCTCCACAGTGCGTTTGATATGCGGAAACTGCCATATCTTCGGTATCGTTGTTGTTTCCAGCTGAGATATGCATTATCAGTGATAATCTTCATGATTCTGCTGTTACAAGTGTGCAGAATCACCGAAATCGCTGTTTTCGTGCTTTTGAATGCGAAAAACACGTTTTCTGGTGTTTTTAGCACACCACAGTGCGTTTGATATGCGGAAACTGCGATATCTTCGGTATCGTTGTTGTTTCCAGCTGAGATATGCACTATCAGTGATAATCTTCACGATTCTGCTGTTACAAGTGTGCAGAATCACCGAAATCGCTGTTTTCGTGCTATTGAATGCGAAAAACACGTTTTCTGGTGTTTTCAGCACGCCACAGAGCGTTTGACATGCGGAAACTGCTATATCTTCGGTATCGTTGTTGTTTCCAGGTGAGATATGCATTTTCAGTGATAATCTTCATGATTCTGCTGTTACAAGTGTGCAGAATCACCGAAATCGCTGTTTTCGCGCTTTTGAATGCGAAAAACACGTTTTCTGGTGTTTTCAGCACTCCACAGTGCGTTTGATATGCGGAAACTGCCATATCTTCGATACCGTTGTTGTTTCCAGCTGAGATATGCATTATCAGTGATAATCTTCATGAATCTGCTGTTACAAGTGTGCAGAATCACCGAAATCGCTGTTTTCGCGCTATTCAATGCGAAAAACACGTTTTCTGGTGTTTTCAGCTCTCCACAGTGCGTTTGATATGCGGAAACTGCCATATCTTCGGTATCGTTGTTGTTTCCAGCTGAGATATGCGTTTTCAGTGATAATCTTCATGATTCTGCTGTTACAAGTGTGCAGAATCACCGAAATCGCTGTTTTCGTGCTTTTGAATGCGAAAAACACGTTTTCTGGTGTTTTTAGCACACCACAGTGCGTTTGATATGCGGAAACTGCGATATCTTCGGTATCGTTGTTGTTTCCAGCTGAGATATGCACTATCAGTGATAATCTTCACGATTCTGCTGTTACAAGTGTGCAGAATCACCGAAATCGCTGTTTTCGTGCTTTTGAATGCGAAAATCACGTTTTCTGGTGTTTTCAGCACTCCACAGTGCGCTTGATATGCGGAAACTGCCATACCTTCGGTATCGTTGTTGTTTCCAGCTGAGATATGCATTATCAGTGATAATCTTCATGATTCTGCTGTTACAAGTGTGCAGAATCACCGAAATCGCTGTTTTCGTGCTTTTGAATGCGAAAAACACGCTTTCTGGTGTTTTCAGCACTCCACAGTGCGTTTGATATGCGGAAACTGCGATATCTTCGGTATCGTTGTTGTTTCCAGCTGAGATATGCACTTTCAGTGATAATCTTCACGATTCTGCTGTTACAAGTGTGCAGAATCACCGAAATCGCTGTTTTCGTGCTATTGAATGCGAAAAACACGTTTTCTGGTGTTTTCAGCACTCCACAGTGCGTTGGATATGCGGAAACTGCCATATCTTCGGTATCGTTGTTGTTTCCAGCTGAGATATGCATTTTCAGTGATAATCTTCATGATTCTGCTGTTACAAGTGTGCAAAATCACCGAAATCGCTGTTTTCGTGCTTTTGAATGCGAAAAACACGTTTTCTGGTATTTTCATCACTCCACAGTGCGTTTGATATGCGGAAACTGCGATATCTTCGGTATCGTTGTTGTTTCCAGCTGAGATATGCATTTTCAGTGATAATCTTCATGAGTCTGCTGTTACAAGTGTGCAGAATCACCGAAATCTCTGTTTTCGTGCGATTCAATGCGAAAAACACGTTTTCTGGTGTTTTCAGCACTCCACAGTGCGTTTGATATGCGGAAACTGCCATATCTTCGGTATCGTTGTTGTTTCCAGCTGAGATATGCATTTTCAGTGATAATCTTCATGATTCTGCTGTTACAAGTGTGCAGACTCACCGAAATCTCTGTTTTCGTGCTTTTGAATGCGAAAAACACGTTTTCTGGTGTTTTCAGCACTCCACAGTGCGTTTGATATGCGGAAACTACGATATCTTCGGTATCGTTGTTGTTTCCAGCTGAGACATGCATTTTCAGTGATAATCTTCATGATTCTGCTGTTACAAGTGTGCAGAATCACCGAAATCGCTGTTTTCGCGCTACTCAATGGGAAAAACACGTTTTCTGGTGTTTTCAGCACTCCACAGTGCGTTTGATATGCGGAAACTGCCATATCTTCGGTATCGTTGTTGTTTCCAGCTGAGATATGCATTATCAGTGATAATCTTCATGATTCTGCTGTTACAAGTTTGCAGAATCACCGAAATCGCTGTTTTCGCGCTTTTGAATGCGAAAAACACGTTTTCTGGTGTTTTCAGCACTCCACAGTGCGTTTGATATGCGGAAACTGCCATATCTTCGATACCGTTGTTGTTTCCAGCTGAGATATGCATTATCAGTGATAATCTTCATGAATCTGCTGTTACAAGTGTGCAGAATCACCGAAATCGCTGTTTTCGCGCTATTCAATGCGAAAAACACGTTTTATGGTGTTTTCAGCACGCCACAGAGCGTTTGACATGCGCAAACTGCTATATCTTCGGTATCGTTGTTGTTTCCAGCTGAGATATGCATTTTCAGTGATAATCTTCATGATTCTGCTGTTACAAGTGTGCAAAATCACCGAAATCGCTGTTTTCGTGCTTTTGAATGCGAAAAACACGTTTTCTGGTATTTTCATCACTCCACAGTGCGTTTGATATGCGGAAACTGCGATATCTTCGGTATCGTTGTTGTTTCCAGCTGAGATATGCATTTTCAGTGATAATCTTCATGATTCTGCTGTTACAAGTGTGCAGAATCACCGAAATCTCTGTTTTCGTGCGATTCAATGCGAAAAACACGTTTTCTGGTGTTTTCAGCACTCCACAGTGCGTTTGATATGCGGAAACTGCCATATCTTCGGTATCGTTGTTGTTTCCAGCTGAGATATGCATTTTCAGTGATAATCTTCATGATTCTGCTGTTACAAGTGTGCAGACTCACCGAAATCTCTGTTTTCGTGCTTTTGAATGCGAAAAACACGTTTTCTGGTGTTTTCAGCACTCCACAGTGCGTTTGATATGCGGAAACTACGATATCTTCGGTATCGTTGTTGTTTCCAGCTGAGACATGCATTTTCAGTGATATTCTTCATGATTCTGCTGTTACAAGTGTGCAGAATCACCGAAATCGCTGTTTTCGCGCTACTCAATGGGAAAAACACGTTTTCTGGTGTTTTCAGCACTCCACAGTGCGTTTGATATGCGGAAACTGCCATATCTTCGGTATCGTTGTTGTTTCCAGCTGAGATATGCATTATCAGTGATAATCTTCATGATTCTGCTGTTACAAGTGTGCAGAATCACCGAAATCGCTGTTTTCGTGCTTTTGAATGCGAAAAACACGTTTTCTGGTGTTTTCAGCACTCCACAGTGCGCTTGATATGCGGAAACTGCCATACCTTCGGTATCGTTGTTGTTTCCAGCTGAGATATGCATTATCAGTTATAATCTTCATGATTCTGCTGTTACAAGTGTGCAGAATCACCGAAATCGCTGTTTTCGCGCTACTCAATGGGAAAAACACGTTTTCTGGTGTTTTCAGCACTCCACAGTGCGTTTGATATGCGGAAACTGCCATATCTTCGGTATCGTTGTTGTTTCCAGCTGAGATATGCATTATCAGTGATAATCTTCATGATTCTGCTGTTACAAGTTTGCAGAATGACCGAAATCGCTGTTTTCGCGCATTTGAATGCGAAAAACACGTTTTCTGGTGTTTTCAGCACTCCACAGTGCGTTTGATATGCGGAAACTACGATATCTTCGGTATCGTTGTTGTTTCCAGCTGAGACATGCATTTTCAGTGATAATCTTCATGATTCTGCTGTTACAAGTGTGCAGAATCACCGAAATCGCTGTTTTCGCGCTACTCAATGGGAAAAACACGTTTTCTGGTGTTTTCAGCACTCCACAGTGCGTTTGATATGCGGAAACTGCCATATCTTCGGTATCGTTGTTGTTTCCAGCTGAGATATGCATTATCAGTGATAATCTTCATGATTCTGCTGTTACAAGTTTGCAGAATCACCGAAATCGCTGTTTTCGCGCTTTTGAATGCGAAAAACACGTTTTCTGGTGTTTTCAGCACTCCACAGTGCGTTTGATATGCGGAAACTGCCATATCTTCGATACCGTTGTTGTTTCCAGCTGAGATATGCATTATCAGTGATAATCTTCATGAATCTGCTGTTACAAGTGTGCAGAATCACCGAAATCGCTGTTTTCGCGCTATTCAATGCGAAAAACACGTTTTATGGTGTTTTCAGCACGCCACAGAGCGTTTGACATGCGCAAACTGCTATATCTTCGGTATCGTTGTTGTTTCCAGCTGAGATATGCATTTTCAGTGATAATCTTCATGATTCTGCTGTTACAAGTGTGCAAAATCACCGAAATCGCTGTTTTCGTGCTTTTGAATGCGAAAAACACGTTTTCTGGTATTTTCATCACTCCACAGTGCGTTTGATATGCGGAAACTGCGATATCTTCGGTATCGTTGTTGTTTCCAGCTGAGATATGCATTTTCAGTGATAATCTTCATGATTCTGCTGTTACAAGTGTGCAGAATCACCGAAATCTCTGTTTTCGTGCGATTCAATGCGAAAAACACGTTTTCTGGTGTTTTCAGCACTCCACAGTGCGTTTGATATGCGGAAACTGCCATATCTTCGGTATCGTTGTTGTTTCCAGCTGAGATATGCATTTTCAGTGATAATCTTCATGATTCTGCTGTTACAAGTGTGCAGACTCACCGAAATCTCTGTTTTCGTGCTTTTGAATGCGAAAAACACGTTTTCTGGTGTTTTCAGCACTCCACAGTGCGTTTGATATGCGGAAACTACGATATCTTCGGTATCGTTGTTGTTTCCAGCTGAGACATGCATTTTCAGTGATATTCTTCATGATTCTGCTGTTACAAGTGTGCAGAATCACCGAAATCGCTGTTTTCGCGCTACTCAATGGGAAAAACACGTTTTCTGGTGTTTTCAGCACTCCACAGTGCGTTTGATATGCGGAAACTGCCATATCTTCGGTATCGTTGTTGTTTCCAGCTGAGATATGCATTATCAGTGATAATCTTCATGATTCTGCTGTTACAAGTTTGCAGAATCACCGAAATCGCTGTTTTCGTGCTTTTGAATGCGAAAAACACGCTTTCTGGTGTTTTCAGCACTCCACAGTGCGTTTGATATGCGGAAACTGCGATATCTTCGGTATCGTTGTTGTTTCCAGCTGAGATATGCACTTTCAGTGATAATCTTCACGATTCTGCTGTTACAAGTGTGCAGAATCACCGAAATCGCTGTTTTCGTGCTATTGAATGCGAAAAACACGTTTTCTGGTGTTTTCAGCACTCCACAGTGCGTTGGATATGCGGAAACTGCCATATCTTCGGTATCGTTGTTGTTTCCAGCTGAGATATGCATTTTCAGAGATAATCTTCATGATTCTGCTGTTACAAGTGTGCAAAATCACCGAAATCGCTGTTTTCGTGCTTTTGAATGCGAAAAACACGTTTTCTGGTATTTTCATCACTCCACAGTGCGTTTGATATGCGGAAACTGCGATATCTTCGGTATCGTTGTTGTTTCCAGCTGAGATATGCATTTTCAGTGATAATCTTCATGATTCTGCTGTTACAAGTGTGCAGAATCACCGAAATCTCTGTTTTCGTGCGATTCAATGCGAAAAACACGTTTTCTGGTGTTTTCAGCACTCCACAGTGCGTTTGATATGCGGAAACTGCCATATCTTCGGTATCGTTGTTGTTTCCAGCTGAGACATGCATTTTCAGTGATAATCTTCATGATTCTGCTGTTACAAGTGTGCAGACTCACCGAAATCTCTGTTTTCGTGCTTTTGAATGCGAAAAACACGTTTTCTGGTGTTTTCAGCACTCCACAGTGCGTTTGATATGCGGAAACTACGATATCTTCGGTATCGTTGTTGTTTCCAGCTGAGACATGCATTTTCAGTGATAATCTTCATGATTCTGCTGTTACAAGTGTGCAGAATCACCGAAATCGCTGTTTTCGCGCTACTCAATGGGAAAAACACGTTTTCTGGTGTTTTCAGCACACCACAGTGCGTTTGATATGCGGAAACTGCGATATCTTCGGTATCGTTGTTGTTTCCAGCTGAGATATGCACTATCAGTGATAATCTTCACGATTCTGCTGTTACAAGTGTGCAGAATCACCGAAATCGCTGTTTTCGTGCTTTTGAATGTGTTACGTCGGCAAGCGACGTTGGAATTAGTCATAAGCATATATATACATACACACATATATACGATAAGCATAGTAGTCATAAGCGCGCCCTTACTCCTGTTAGAATTATTTATAAGCATAGTCATAAGCGCGCCTTCACTCCCGCTACATCCTACTATCAGTTCCTATGTCATCCTTCCAGAAGCTTCTAGAATAATCTAGATCATTCTAGAAGCATTCCCTGATAATCCCATCCCTTTCCCAAGCTCAACATCACATAAACATCCACCGAACCTTTCAGACTAAACCACCAAGCCAAACACATTCCATTTCCACACTCGTATTATATTCCAACTCCTTATCTCCCAAACATCCGCCGACCGCCAGACCTAATCTCCCGCCACACACCAATCCTATGACGTCATCATGCACGTGTCCCGACTCCCAGGCCTCTCCTTATCACATTCCTCCGCTATCTCATAAACATTCTGACTCCCACGATCCAAGCCACACGTGTCCTAATCTCCTCCAGACAAATTCCTCCGCTATCATATCTACACCACACCCCGCGCCTACAACCACACAGTATAATTAAACCATTCCGCCAGCCACTTAGTCAGTCTGAGCCCAGAGCTCGAGGAGCTCACATCACCGCGTTTCTACATCTTGTATTTCTACATCCTGCGATTCTATATCTAGTATTCTTTAACTGTATTCTATATCTTGTATTACTACCTATCTCTTAGTATAACTCCATTGTATTCTATAATCCCAAAGTGTATTAAAGTTCATATAATTGTCTAACTATAATTCTAATTATTCCAACTTCCAAACCGAGTGCGCGCTACTGAATTATATCTATTACGTTCAACTTTAGTCTGCTGATCAACCAGGAGTTGAGGTGAGTAACCACTACCATTCAATTGAATTAGCGAGAGACCCCGTCAGACGCAGACGTACGCGCTGCGTGGACGTTTAAAGAACAGCAAATTGTTGTGCTCGATCTTGGTTTTGCCTGTTTGCGCGATCCGGGACGTAACAACTGGTGACAGCGGTGGGATGCTGTTCACTCTCGCGGTTTAAATTCATTGTGATTAATAACCGGCGATCCTCACCAACCTCCTTTCACACGTTGATTCCAGGCTTGAATTTTCTGCCTGACAGACGAGCGCGCTGACGCTAGCGCACCTGTGCAGAACTAACGGTTACACGCAGTGATCTTGTCGTGACACCAGACGCAATGCACGGAGTCAGGAAGGTAGTTGTTCGAAGCTATTAATATACCGAACATCCCAAGCTCTTCATTCTCGAGACGGAGAAAGAAGGACACTTCAAAACCAGGACATCCATCGCAATAAACAATCTCGACATCTTCGCATACGTGAATTCCAAATTCGTATACGTAGAGAAGCACCTAAAAACACAGATAATACAGTTATATCGGGACGTAATAAAACAAAAGTGCGCATTAGAACGACAGATTCTGCATAACGCACTCACACTTATTCACGTCGCCCCAGCCGAAGTAGCAAGGACAATTGCCAGGGAACACGGATTCATGGCAATCGCATCGGGCGAAGTTATCCACATAGTCAAATGCGTTCCGGTTGTCTGCCAAGTGAGGCACACAGACACCTGTTACGACGAGTTGCCTGTAACATACAAAAACACGTCATTGTTTATTACGCCGATTCACCACATACTAACGCGCTCAGGCACGAGGAAAGACTGCAGCGAACTCATGCCGAATATGTTCAAAATCCATGGCCTATGGTACAGGCTAACACCAAAACCTGTGGAAAGTCTACCGCCAACACCGCTGAAGCCACTTACCAAGGCAACCTGGAAATACGTCAACCCACATAACCTGGCAGACGGAGGTATCTATTCACCAGAGGACCTGGCAAAGCTAAAGGAACACATAATGTTCCCTATCGAAAGACCCGCCATCGTGAACTCTCTAGCTCAAGGAGTTACCGGCCGGGAATACAGCTCACAAGCCCTTCAGCTGTACAACCTTTTCGACGAAACAACGTTGAAAAAGCTAGCAGAATCCACTGGAAGACGAATCTGGTCCGGATTCGTCGCATTCGGATCATTCACCGCTGGCATTATGGGCATCTACCTCGCAATCCGAGTCATCAAAGCCGCCGTCAGCACGATCATCAACGGGATAGCACTACACTCAGTATACGGATGGAGCCTACACCTATTGGGAGCCGTTTGGAGCTCTCTCACACACTTCTTCCTGTTCCTCAGCCAGAGGAAAACCGATGGCGAGATCACAGATACCCAAACCAACCCCGAACACACCCGAAACCAACCCAACCCCAAGCCAGAAGATACAGAGCAGCAGCCCACTGAAGTAGTGAACCAGTGCACCCCCGAACGCTTATACCCGAGTTTCAAACTCCATAGTGAATTTCATTAGAACACTCAAACAGTGCCCCATTCCAACGAACTCTCTCACCCGAATAACAAAAACTCTCTAGTAAACCCGACTAGAAAATTCAATTTCCATGAATTTTCTCACCCAGGGGGGGAGGTGTTACGTCGGCAAGCGACGTTGGAATTAGTCATAAGCATATATATACATACACACATATATACGATAAGCATAGTAGTCATAAGCGCGCCCTTACTCCTGTTAGAATTATTTATAAGCATAGTCATAAGCGCGCCTTCACTCCCGCTACATCCTACTATCAGTTCCTATGTCATCCTTCCAGAAGCTTCTAGAATAATCTAGATCATTCTAGAAGCATTCCCTGATAATCCCATCCCTTTCCCAAGCTCAACATCACATAAACATCCACCGAACCTTTCAGACTAAACCACCAAGCCAAACACATTCCATTTCCACACTCGTATTATATTCCAACTCCTTATCTCCCAAACATCCGCCGACCGCCAGACCTAATCTCCCGCCACACACCAATCCTATGACGTCATCATGCACGTGTCCCGACTCCCAGGCCTCTCCTTATCACATTCCTCCGCTATCTCATAAACATTCTGACTCCCACGATCCAAGCCACACGTGTCCTAATCTCCTCCAGACAAATTCCTCCGCTATCATATCTACACCACACCCCGCGCCTACAACCACACAGTATAATTAAACCATTCCGCCAGCCACTTAGTCAGTCTGAGCCCAGAGCTCGAGGAGCTCACATCACCGCGTTTCTACATCTTGTATTTCTACATCCTGCGATTCTATATCTAGTATTCTTTAACTGTATTCTATATCTTGTATTACTACCTATCTCTTAGTATAACTCCATTGTATTCTATAATCCCAAAGTGTATTAAAGTTCATATAATTGTCTAACTATAATTCTAATTATTCCAACTTCCAAACCGAGTGCGCGCTACTGAATTATATCTATTACGTTCAACTTTAGTCTGCTGATCAACCAGGAGTTGAGGTGAGTAACCACTACCATTCAATTGAATTAGCGAGAGACCCCGTCAGACGCAGACGTACGCGCTGCGTGGACGTTTAAAGAACAGCAAATTGTTGTGCTCGATCTTGGTTTTGCCTGTTTGCGCGATCCGGGACGTAACAAATGCGAAAAACACGTTTTCTGGTGTTTTCAGCACTCCACAGTGCGCTTGATATGCGGAAACTGCCATACCTTCGGTATCGTTGTTGTTTCCAGCTGAGATATGCATTATCAGTGATAATCTTCATTATTCTGCTGTTACAAGTGTGCAGAATCACCGAAATCGCTGTTTTCGTGCTTTTGAATGCGAAAAACACGCTTTCTGGTGTTTTCAGCACACCACAGTGCGTTTGATATGCGGAAACTGCCATATCTTCGGTATCGTTGTTGTTTCCAGCTGAGATATGCACTATCAGTGATAATCTTCACGATTCTGCTGTTACAAGTGTGCAGAATCACCGAAATCGCTGTTTTCGTGCTTTTGAATGCGAAAAACACGTTTTCTGGTGTTTTCAGCACTCCACAGTGCGCTTGATATGCGGAAACTGCCATACCTTCGGTATCGTTGTTGTTTCCAGCTGAGATATGCATTATCAGTTATAATCTTCATGATTCTGCTGTTACAAGTGTGCAGAATCACCGAAATCGCTGTTTTCGCGCTACTCAATGGGAAAAACACGTTTTCTGGTGTTTTCAGCACTCCACAGTGCGTTTGATATGCGGAAACTGCCATATCTTCGGTATCGTTGTTGTTTCCAGCTGAGATATGCATTATCAGTGATAATCTTCATGATTCTGCTGTTACAAGTTTGCAGAATGACCGAAATCGCTGTTTTCGCGCTTTTGAATGCGAAAAACACGTTTTCTGGTGTTTTCAGCACTCGACAGTGCGTTTGATATGCGGAAACTGCCATATCTTCGATACCGTTGTTGTTTCCAGCTGAGATATGCATTATCAGTGATAATCTTCATGAATCTGCTGTTACAAGTGTGCAGAATCACCGAAATCGCTGTTTTCGCGCTATTCAATGCGAAAAACACGTTTTCTGGTGTTTTCAGCACGCCACAGAGCGTTTGACATGCGGAAACTGCTATATCTTCGGTATCGTTGTTGTTTCCAGCTGAGATATGCATTTTCAGTGATAATCTTCATGATTCTGCTGTTACAAGTGTGCAGAATCACCGAAATCGCTGTTTTCGTGCTATTGAATGCGAAAAACACGTTTTCTGGTATTTTCAGCACTCCACAGTGCGTTTGATATGCGGAAACTGCGATATCTTCGGTATCGTTGTTGTTTCCAGCTGAGATATGCATTTTCTACGATAATCTTCGAGTTTCTTCTGTGACATGTGTGCATAATCACAGAAATCGCTGTTTTCGTGCTTTTGAATGCGAAAAACACGTTTTCTGTTGTTTTCAGCACTCCACAGTGCGTTTGATATGCGGAAACTGCCATATCTTCGGTATCGTTGTTGTTTCCAGCTGAGATATGCATTATCGGTGATAATCTTCATGATTCTGCTGTTACAAGTGTGCAGAATCACCGAAATCGCTGTTTTCGCGCTATTCAATGCGAAAAACACGTTTTCTGGTGTTTTCAGCACTCCACAGTTTGTTTGATATGCGGAAACTGCCATATCTTCGGTATCGTTGTTGTTTCCAGCTGAGATATGCATTTTCAGTGATAATCTTCACGATTCTGCTGTTACAAGTGTGCAGAAACACCGAAATCGCTGTTTTCGTGCTTTTGAATGCGAAAAACACGTTTTCTGGTGTTTTCAGCACGCCACAGAGCGTTTGACATGCGGAAACTGCGATATATTCGGTATCGTTGTTGTTTCCAGCTGAGATATGCATTTTCAGTGATAATCTTCATGATTCTGCTGTTACAAGTGAGCAGAATCACCGAAACCGCTGTTTTCGTGCAATTGAATGCGAAAAACACGTTTTCTGGTGTTTTCAGCACTCCACAGAGCGTTTGACATGTGGAAACTGCGATATCTGCGGTATCGTTGTTGTTTCCAGCTGAGACATGCATTTTCAGTGATAATCTTCATGATTCTGCTATTACAAGTGTGCAGAATCACCGAAATCGCTGTTTTCATGCTATTGAATGCGAAAAACACGTTTTCTGGTGTTTTCAGCACTCCACAGTGCGTTTGATATGCGGAAACTGCCATATCTTCGGTATCGTTGTTGTTTCCAGCTGAGATATGCATTTTCAGTGATAATCTTCATGATTCTGCTGTTACAAGTGTGCAGACTCACCGAAATCTCTGTTTTCGTGCTTTTGAATGCGAAAAACACGTTTTCTGGTGTTTTCAGCACTCCACAGTGCGTTTGATATGCGGAAACTACGATATCTTCGGTATCGTTGTTGTTTCCAGCTGAGACATGCATTTTCAGTGATATTCTTCATGATTCTGCTGTTACAAGTGTGCAGAATCACCGAAATCGCTGTTTTCGCGCTACTCAATGGGAAAAACACGTTTTCTGGTGTTTTCAGCACTCCACAGTGCGTTTGATATGCGGAAACTGCCATATCTTCGGTATCGTTGTTGTTTCCAGCTGAGATATGCATTATCAGTGATAATCTTCATGATTCTGCTGTTACAAGTGTGCAGAATCACCGAAATCGCTGTTTTCGTGCTTTTGAATGCGAAAAACACGTTTTCTGGTGTTTTCAGCACTCCACAGTGCGCTTGATATGCGGAAACTGCCATACCTTCGGTATCGTTGTTGTTTCCAGCTGAGATATGCATTATCAGTTATAATCTTCATGATTCTGCTGTTACAAGTGTGCAGAATCACCGAAATCGCTGTTTTCGCGCTACTCAATGGGAAAAACACGTTTTCTGGTGTTTTCAGCACTCCACAGTGCGTTTGATATGCGGAAACTGCCATATCTTCGGTATCGTTGTTGTTTCCAGCTGAGATATGCATTATCAGTGATAATCTTCATGATTCTGCTGTTACAAGTTTGCAGAATGACCGAAATCGCTGTTTTCGCGCATTTGAATGCGAAAAACACGTTTTCTGGTGTTTTCAGCACTCCACAGTGCGTTTGATATGCGGAAACTACGATATCTTCGGTATCGTTGTTGTTTCCAGCTGAGACATGCATTTTCAGTGATAATCTTCATGATTCTGCTGTTACAAGTGTGCAGAATCACCGAAATCGCTGTTTTCGCGCTACTCAATGGGAAAAACACGTTTTCTGGTGTTTTCAGCACTCCACAGTGCGTTTGATATGCGGAAACTGCCATATCTTCGGTATCGTTGTTGTTTCCAGCTGAGATATGCATTATCAGTGATAATCTTCATGATTCTGCTGTTACAAGTTTGCAGAATCACCGAAATCGCTGTTTTCGCGCTTTTGAATGCGAAAAACACGTTTTCTGGTGTTTTCAGCACTCCACAGTGCGTTTGATATGCGGAAACTGCCATATCTTCGATACCGTTGTTGTTTCCAGCTGAGATATGCATTATCAGTGATAATCTTCATGAATCTGCTGTTACAAGTGTGCAGAATCACCGAAATCGCTGTTTTCGCGCTATTCAATGCGAAAAACACGTTTTATGGTGTTTTCAGCACGCCACAGAGCGTTTGACATGCGCAAACTGCTATATCTTCGGTATCGTTGTTGTTTCCAGCTGAGATATGCATTTTCAGTGATAATCTTCATGATTCTGCTGTTACAAGTGTGCAAAATCACCGAAATCGCTGTTTTCGTGCTTTTGAATGCGAAAAACACGTTTTCTGGTATTTTCATCACTCCACAGTGCGTTTGATATGCGGAAACTGCGATATCATCGGTATCGTTGTTGTTTCCAGCTGAGATATGCATTTTCAGTGATAATCTTCATGATTCTGCTGTTACAAGTGTGCAGAATCACCGAAATCTCTGTTTTCGTGCGATTCAATGCGAAAAACACGTTTTCTGGTGTTTTCAGCACTCCACAGTGCGTTTGATATGCGGAAACTGCCATATCTTCGGTATCGTTGTTGTTTCCAGCTGAGATATGCATTTTCAGTGATAATCTTCATGATTCTGCTGTTACAAGTGTGCAGACTCACCGAAATCTCTGTTTTCGTGCTTTTGAATGCGAAAAACACGTTTTCTGGTGTTTTCAGCACTCCACAGTGCGTTTGATATGCGGAAACTACGATATCTTCGGTATCGTTGTTGTTTCCAGCTGAGACATGCATTTTCAGTGATAATCTTCATGATTCTGCTGTTACAAGTGTGCAGAATCACCGAAATCGCTGTTTTCGCGCTACTCAATGGGAAAAACACGTTTTCTGGTGTTTTCAGCACACCACAGTGCGTTTGATATGCGGAAACTGCGATATCTTCGGTATCGTTGTTGTTTCCAGCTGAGATATGCACTATCAGTGATAATCTTCACGATTCTGCTGTTACAAGTGTGCAGAATCACCGAAATCGCTGTTTTCGTGCTTTTGAATGCGAAAAACACGTTTTCTGGTGTTTTCAGCACTCCACAGTGCGCTTGATATGCGGAAACTGCCATACCTTCGGTATCGTTGTTGTTTCCAGCTGAGATATGCATTATCAGTGATAATCTTCATTATTCTGCTGTTACAAGTGTGCAGAATCACCGAAATCGCTGTTTTCGTGCTTTTGAATGCGAAAAACACGCTTTCTGGTGTTTTCAGCACACCACAGTGCGTTTGATATGCGGAAACTGCCATATCTTCGGTATCGTTGTTGTTTCCAGCTGAGATATGCACTATCAGTGATAATCTTCACGATTCTGCTGTTACAAGTGTGCAGAATCACCGAAATCGCTGTTTTCGTGCTTTTGAATGCGAAAAACACGTTTTCTGGTGTTTTCAGCACTCCACAGTGCGCTTGATATGCGGAAACTGCCATACCTTCGGTATCGTTGTTGTTTCCAGCTGAGATATGCATTATCAGTTATAATCTTCATGATTCTGCTGTTACAAGTGTGCAGAATCACCGAAATCGCTGTTTTCGCGCTACTCAATGGGAAAAACACGTTTTCTGGTGTTTTCAGCACTCCACAGTGCGTTTGATATGCGGAAACTGCCATATCTTCGGTATCGTTGTTGTTTCCAGCTGAGATATGCATTATCAGTGATAATCTTCATGATTCTGCTGTTACAAGTTTGCAGAATGACCGAAATCGCTGTTTTCGCGCTTTTGAATGCGAAAAACACGTTTTCTGGTGTTTTCAGCACTCGACAGTGCGTTTGATATGCGGAAACTGCCATATCTTCGATACCGTTGTTGTTTCCAGCTGAGATATGCATTATCAGTGATAATCTTCATGAATCTGCTGTTACAAGTGTGCAGAATCACCGAAATCGCTGTTTTCGCGCTATTCAATGCGAAAAACACGTTTTCTGGTGTTTTCAGCACGCCACAGAGCGTTTGACATGCGGAAACTGCTATATCTTCGGTATCGTTGTTGTTTCCAGCTGAGATATGCATTTTCAGTGATAATCTTCATGATTCTGCTGTTACAAGTGTGCAGAATCACCGAAATCGCTGTTTTCGTGCTATTGAATGCGAAAAACACGTTTTCTGGTATTTTCAGCACTCCACAGTGCGTTTGATATGCGGAAACTGCGATATCTTCGGTATCGTTGTTGTTTCCAGCTGAGATATGCATTTTCTACGATAATCTTCGAGTTTCTTCTGTGACATGTGTGCATAATCACAGAAATCGCTGTTTTCGTGCTTTTGAATGCGAAAAACACGTTTTCTGTTGTTTTCAGCACTCCACAGTGCGTTTGATATGCGGAAACTGCCATATCTTCGGTATCGTTGTTGTTTCCAGCTGAGATATGCATTATCGGTGATAATCTTCATGATTCTGCTGTTACAAGTGTGCAGAATCACCGAAATCGCTGTTTTCGCGCTATTCAATGCGAAAAACACGTTTTCTGGTGTTTTCAGCACTCCACAGTTTGTTTGATATGCGGAAACTGCCATATCTTCGGTATCGTTGTTGTTTCCAGCTGAGATATGCATTTTCAGTGATAATCTTCACGATTCTGCTGTTACAAGTGTGCAGAAACACCGAAATCGCTGTTTTCGTGCTTTTGAATGCGAAAAACACGTTTTCTGGTGTTTTCAGCACGCCACAGAGCGTTTGACATGCGGAAACTGCGATATATTCGGTATCGTTGTTGTTTCCAGCTGAGATATGCATTTTCAGTGATAATCTTCATGATTCTGCTGTTACAAGTGAGCAGAATCACCGAAACCGCTGTTTTCGTGCAATTGAATGCGAAAAACACGTTTTCTGGTGTTTTCAGCACTCCACAGAGCGTTTGACATGTGGAAACTGCGATATCTTCGGTATCGTTGTTGTTTCCAGCTGAGACATGCATTTTCAGTGATAATCTTCATGATTCTGCTATTACAAGTGTGCAGAATCACCGAAATCGCTGTTTTCATGCTATTGAATGCGAAAAACACGTTTTCTGGTGTTTTCAGCACTCCACAGTGCGTTTGATATGCGGAAACTGCCATATCTTCGGTATCGTTGTTGTTTCCAGCTGAGATATGCATTATCAGTGATAATCTTCATGATTCTGCTGTTACAAGTGTGCAGAATCACCGAAATCGCTGTTTTCGCGCTTTTGAATGCGAAAAACACGTTTTCTGGTGTTTTCAGCACTCCACAGTGCGTTTGATATGCGGAAACTGCCATATCTTCGATACGGTTGTTGTTTCCAGCTGAGATATGCATTATCAGTGATAATCTTCATGAATCTGCTGTTACAAGTGTGCAGAATCACCGAAATCGCTGTTTTCGCGCTATTCAATGCGAAAAACACGTTTTCTGGTGTTTTCAGCTCTCCACAGTGTGTTTGATATGCGGAAACTGCCATATCTTCGGTATCGTTGTTGTTTCCAGCTGAGATATGCATTTTCAGTGATAATCTTCATGATTCTGCTGTTACAAGTGTGCAGAATCACCGAAATCGCTGTTTTCGTGCTTTTGAATGCGAAAAACACGTTTTCTGGTGTTTTTAGCACACCACAGTGCGTTTGATATGCGGAAACTGCGATATCTTCGGTATCGTTGTTG
The DNA here is from genome assembly GCA_951804975.1 of Anthophora plumipes. Lineage (NCBI taxonomy): Eukaryota > Metazoa > Arthropoda > Insecta > Hymenoptera > Apidae > Anthophora > Anthophora plumipes. The sequence continues at coordinate 1,987,812 of CATORF010000448.1, forward strand.
TTTCCAGCTGAGATATGCACTATCAGTGATAATCTTCACGATTCTGCTGTTACAAGTGTGCAGAATCACCGAAATCGCTGTTTTCGTGCTATTGAATGCGAAAAACACGTTTTCTGGTGTTTTCAGCACGCCACAGAGCGTTTGACATGCGGAAACTGCTATATCTTCGGTATCGTTGTTGTTTCCAGCTGAGATATGCATTTTCAGTGATAATCTTCATGATTCTGCTGTTACAAGTGTGCAGAATCACCGAAATCGCTGTTTTCGTGCTATTGAATGCGAAAAACACGTTTTCTGGTATTTTCAGCACTCCACAGTGCGTTTGATATGCGGAAACTGCGATATCTTCGGTATCGTTGTTGTTTCCAGCTGAGATATGCATTTTCTACGATAATCTTCGAGTTTCTTCTGTGACATGTGTGCATAATCACAGAAATCGCTGTTTTCGTGCTTTTGAATGCGAAAAACACGTTTTCTGTTGTTTTCAGCACTCCACAGTGCGTTTGATATGCGGAAACTGCCATATCTTCGGTATCGTTGTTGTTTCCAGCTGAGATATGCATTATCGGTGATAATCTTCATGATTCTGCTGTTACAAGTGTGCAGAATCACCGAAATCGCTGTTTTCGCGCTATTCAATGCGAAAAACACGTTTTCTGGTGTTTTCAGCACTCCACAGTGCGTTTGATATGCGGAAACTGCCATATCTTCGGTATCGTTGTTGTTTCCAGCTGAGATATGCATTTTCAGTGATAATCTTCACGATTCTGCTGTTACAAGTGTGCAGAAACACCGAAATCGCTGTTTTCGTGCTTTTGAATGCGAAAAACACGTTTTCTGGTGTTTTCAGCACGCCACAGAGCGTTTGACATGCGGAAACTGCGATATATTCGGTATCGTTGTTGTTTCCAGCTGAGATATGCATTTTCAGTGATAATCTTCATGATTCTGCTGTTACAAGTGAGCAGAATCACCGAAACCGCTGTTTTCGTGCAATTGAATGCGAAAAACACGTTTTCTGGTGTTTTCAGCACTCCACAGAGCGTTTGACATGTGGAAACTGCGATATCTTCGGTATCGTTGTTGTTTCCAGCTGAGACATGCATTTTCAGTGATAATCTTCATGATTCTGCTATTACAAGTGTGCAGAATCACCGAAATCGCTGTTTTCATGCTATTGAATGCGAAAAACACGTTTTCTGGTGTTTTCAGCACTCCACAGTGCGTTTGATATGCGGAAACTGCCATATCTTCGGTATCGTTGTTGTTTCCAGCTGAGATATGCATTGTTACGTCCCGGATCGCGCTATTTTGGCAAAATCGAGACGGAGCACAATAATATACTGTTCTTTGCGTTCACGCAGCGCGTACGTCTGCGTCTAACGGGGACTTTCGCTAATTCAGTCGATTGTAAATGGTACTTACCTAGACTCCTTGTTAACTGCAGGCTGGATGATAATAGCGTAGCAGTTGATATGTGTATCGCGCACTTTGATAATTGGTTATAATAATTGAATATGGAATTATAATATGAATAATCTATTTAATATACTTCACGATGTAGGTTATATAAGATATGGAATACAATTGAATATGGTAATAGTAATATAATATAAGATATAGGAATACAATGAAATAGTAACACTTGGATATAGAAACACTTAGAAATAGTAACGCTTAGAAATAGAAACACTTAGAAATAGTAACGCTTGGAAATAGAAACACTTGATGTAGAAACGCGATGTACACTCCGGGAGTTCCGGAGTGGAACTGTCTTTGAGGTCTGGGCGCTTGCTTGTTTTATACTAGTGGAGTATGGAGATAAGATATGAGGAGCGTGAGACCGGGGTAGATTAGGTAGGTGGATGTTTATAAGATAGGAGAAGAATTCGTATGTTACTGGATCCGGTGTTTATGAGATAAGATAAGGAGTTGGAGTCGAGGAGGATGTTTATAAGATAGGAGAGGAATTCGTATGTTACAGGATCTGGTGTTTATGAGATAAGATAAGGAGTTGGTCGTGAGAGCGGATGTCGGTAGTTGACGTTTCGTCTGGAGATATTGGAGGAATGTGTTTATAGATAAGAGTTGGTCGTGAGAGCGGATGTCGATAGTCGAGGTTTAGTCTGGAGATAATGAAGGAATGTGTTTATAGATAAGAATGTGTCGTGAGAGCGTATGTCGGTAATAGGATATGGTAGTGCTTAATATCTATGTTGTGGTTAATGCGGTCTTAAGGTTATTGGTTACGTGCTTACTTGCTATCTTAATATTCTAGAATGTTCTACGCTATCTTACATGCTAATAGCGTTCGTTGCTTCTCACTCTCACTGTCACAGGTAAGTGTCTAACTCCAACGTCGCTAGACGTAACACCTCCCTCCCTGGGGAGAAAATTCTTGTAGAGAATTTTCCTCAATGTTCATAGGGGTCTGAGAGATGGCACTGGGGGTAGAGCTTGTTAGCTCTATGAGGTGTGACGGACGTTTCTCCGTCTGTGTTGGGGTCGGGTTTGGGATTCGGGTTCAGGGATGCGGTGTCCTCAGTAGGGGCTGTTCCGGTTCCCTGAAGTTCCACGATGTTGGGGGTCTTCCTCTGGTTTAGGTACAGCAGGAAGTTTGTGGCGGAGCTCCATGCAGCTCCGAGGAGTTTCAAGCTCCACCCGTAGATGGAATGCAGCGCGATGCCGTTTATCACCACGCTGATGGCTGCTTTCACGGCACGGATTGCTAGGTAGATGCCGATGAACCCGGCTGTGAAGGATCCGAAGGTTACGAAGCCTGACCAGATCCGTTTGGCGGTCGAAGCGGCAATGTGGTCCAGGGTCCTGTCGTCCAGGAGGTTGTACAGGTTCACGTCGCTGGTTTCGTATTGTCGTCCGGTGGCTCCTTGGGCTAGTGTGTTGATGATAGTTGGGCGTTCTATAGGAAACATGATGCGGTCCTTGAGTTTCTGGACATCATCGTGCGTGTAGATGCCTCCGTCTGCGAGGTTGTGAGGGTCTATGTATTTCCATGTTGACTGTGCCAAGGGTTTGAGCTGGGTTGGTGGTAATGTTTCTATCGGTTTTGGAGATAGTTTATACCATTGTCCGTGAATTTTGTACATGGTGGGCAGGAGGTCGCTACATTCCCTCCTGGTTCCGGTGGTGGTTAAAATTCTGTGGATTGGCGTTAGAAATAAGGAATTATTTTTATAGGTAACCGGGAGTTCGTCGTAGCAGTTGTTTGTCTGCCTTAGCTGGCATATGACGGGGATGCACTTGATGATGTGGATCGTTTCTCCCGTTGGGATGGCCATGTAGCCCGGTTCTCTTGTTACCATGGTGGCGACTTCTGCGGGTGCGAGATGTATGAGTGTGAGCGCGTTGTGGAGTATCTGCTTCTCGAGCGCGCATCGCTGTTTTACGACGTCGTCGTATAGTTGTGTGATTTGCGTTTTGAAATGCTTTTCTACGTATATAAATTTAGAGTTGACGTATGTGAAAATGTCGAGATTGTTTACTGATATTGGCTTCCGTGTTCTAGGTTGCTCTCCGGCTGCTGTCTCGAGTATGAACAATTTTGGGTGCTCGGTGTGGATCAAGATGTAGCCGCAAATTTTCGATTCTGTGGTCCGTGCCAATGCGAATGTGGTATCCTGGGAGGTCACCGAATATAAGGTTAGTCCCTTTTCTTGTTGGAGGATCGTCGCTTGTCCTTGGTATAGCACGTCGTATTTCTCGAAGTTACAGCTATCCATTGGCGAGGTCTGCCAGAAGGAGTAACCGTTTTCCGCGTCGAGGCAGGATCCTCGTTGTACGGGGCACCGCTGTCCGGAGTGCAGAATGATTTCGTCGGTGGATAGCTTGATCGATGCCGTGTAATCCGTGATCTTTATCCTAATCACGGCTTGGACCACGACGTCTGTCCAGGTGCCGAATGGGTCGCTGAAGGTGGACCCGTGGCATGTCCCGTCGTTTTCGAGTTTACCCGAAAGTGTCAGGCTACGCGATGCAGTTGAGTTTGGTTGTATACCTGTGACTTGCGATGCAGGCGTTATGAAGAGCGTGCCTGTGTTGTGTAGCATACGACATATGTCCCTCGGGGTGTTGAGGAGGTAGATCTGTCTCCCGTTTTCCACCGCCGAAACATGGGAGTGCATGCCGCAGTGGTATATGGTTCTGTCGACTTCGACCTGGCACTGGATCACTGGTGTCGCGTGGAAGTCCGACAGTTGGAGTAATTGGATAGGTTTAGAGGTGACTGTTGGCTTTGCGGTGTCTGCTCCGCATCGTATCGGGTCGGCAATGGAGTAAGTTGTAAGGTTTAGTGTAGGTCCGCTACAGTCGTAGCCGATGAGGCCCGTAGCTGAGGATGCTGTGATGAATAGAATGGCAGCCCTGATGTGCATGGTGGTGGCGGTTCGTCGAATACTGGTTTCTTCGGCTCTTCTCCGCCCCTTATATACTAGTCATGCGAGATTGGGTGAGGGTGACATTGAGGGAGTCGTAGTTTTCGCGCGCTTTAGTTTATTTTTGTGCACGATCTTCTCTCGACCGGTGTCGAGTGTCAAACGAACGTTGTTGTTCTCCATTACGCGGGATACCCTGTGTGGTCCGGTGTACTGGGTGTCGAATTTGCCCTTGGTTGGTTCCTTTAAGAGGTACACCAAATCTCCTTCCGAGAATTCCTGTGGGTTTAGCTTACGGTCATAATACCGTTTAGATTTTTGCTTTGCGATGTTTAGATTGGCGGCTGCTATCGCTCTAGATTGCGCGAGTCTGGTTTCGAGTTTCTTAAGATACGCAGTGTACGTTTCATCTTCCACAGGCGTTTCGTATGAGAATGCGGATGGCACTCTGGCCTTGCTGCCAAATATTAGCTCATGGGGGGTATGGAGTGTGCCTTCGTGCATACTTGTGTTGTAACTGAACATTGCGCACTGAAGCCAATTATTCCAGTCATTTTTATTGTTTATGAATTGTTTTAGGTACTCCGTCAGAACGAGATGTGATCTCTCGAGCGAGCCGTTTGTCTGCGGATGGAACGCTGTGGTCTTAATGTGTTGGATTCTGAATCTACGAGTTACTGCGCGCATGAGGGCGTTAACGAAGTTCGTGCCCTGGTCTGTGAGTATTGCTTTCGGGGTGCCAAATCTACAGATTAGGTGGTCAACTAAGGCGTCGGCTGTTTCTACTGCGGACGTGGTTTTGAGGGGGACGGCGATGGAGTATTTGGTAAGGAGATCCTGCATAGTGAGGATGTATTGGAAGCCTGTGGGGGTGGTGGGGAGAGGACCGACGACATCGAGTGCGATTTTATCGAACGCCTGTCCCGGCGTATCTGTTAATATCATGGGGTTTCTGGTTTTGACTCTAGTTAATTTTCGTGTTTGGCAATCTTTGCATGTTGTTACGAATTTTGTAATCTCTAATTTCATTTGTGGCCAGAAGTATTTCTCGCGAATTCGTCTATAAGTTTTTGTGACACCTTTGTGTCCGGCGTAAGCGGATGTATGATTTTCGAAAATTATGTCTTGTCTAACGTCTTCCGTGGGTATAATGATTTCGTTTGTGCAAATTGTAACTGTGACGTTCGTGTCTTCTAAAAGTTCTATCAATGCGTCGCGTATAATTGTCCAGTGGATGTCGTCTAACGAGGCTCGAGATATCGTTATTGTTTGCAGGTTTAATTCTATGATTGCGTCGCGTAGGGCTCTGACTGATTCGATTACGTCTTCGTGCCTTGCGGTGTGTGTCAATGATTGTTTTATCGGTAGCTGTATCAGAGTGAATTTTCCCGAGTGAACTTTTGCTCTGCCAATAGTCGCGTTTGTCAGATTGGGTAGTTTTCCGTGTTTGAATAGGTCTATCGCGCCTTCGTCTAATGGGTCGTTTGCGAGGGACATAAAACATGCCAGATTGTCGTTCTTCATTATCAGTCTGTCTCGTGTGTATCGTACGTTTGTCGGTGTTATTGTTGGACTTGATATATCGATTTCGTCGTCGGCGGCTGGTGATGTAGAAGAAGAGGTGGAAGGTTGGGATTGGAATAGTAATGGAGATGTGGTGGAGTCTGATGTTAGTGGATATATAGGAGTTTGGATTGGGTTTCGGGAAAGAGCGTCTGCGTTAGTGTTGATCTTTCCTGCTTTGTATATGATTTGGTATTCGTACTCGGCTAGTTTTAATCGCCAGCGGAGTAATCGCGATGACGGATCCTTTACGGAATTCATCCAGACTAGCGGCTGGTGGTCTGTGATGAGATTAAACTGCTTCCCGTAGATATAGGATCTGAAGTGTTGGACGGCGTAAATGATGGCTAAGCATTCTTTCTCTATCGTGGCGTAGTTTAATTCTGCACCGTGGAGTAGGCGCGACGCGTAAGCGATCGGCTGATCTCGGTTGATCTCGCCCTGACTTAGTATGGCACCTATTGCGTAATTGGACGCGTCGGTTGTGATATGGAACGGTTTGGTAAAATCAGGATAACGGAGCACCGGTTCAGTGCACAATGCTGTTCGCAACGTTTCGAATGCTTTCTCCTGTGGAAGATTCCACTCGAACTTGGCGTCTTTGCGCAATAGTGACGTTAGTGGTTTAGAAATGTGTGAGAATTTGCATATGAACCGTCTATAGTAGCCTGCCAGACCGAGGAATTCCCGGACCTGTTTGGAATTATTAGGCTTAGGGAACTCTTTAACGGCACTTATTTTATTCGGGCATGGTTTGACACCTTCGTCGCTTATTATATGGCCTAAATAGGCGACTTCCCGGCGGAGGAACGTGCACTTGGACGGTTGTAACTTTAAGTTTGCCTTGCGGAGGCGTTTCGCTAGCTTGGTGAATTTGGATTTGTGTTCCGAAAGAGACGAAGCATAAATGACTATGTCGTCCAAGTAGACGAACATTTCTGTACCTTGCAGACCGCTCAGTACAGAATCCATTAGGCGCTGAAAGGTTGCCGGTGCGTTCCGCAGCCCGAACGGCATGCGGTTGAATTCGTAATGCCCATATGGAGTTGAGAATGCTGTTTTCCGCGCGTCTTCAGCGCCCATCCCTATTTGATGGAAACCGGACGCGAGGTCGAAAGTGGAGAAGTACTTTGCTGAGCCCAGTTGGTCTAGTATTTCTACGATACTGGGCAACGGATACGCGTCTGGCTCGGTTTTTTCATTTAATTGCCTGAAATCGATCACCATTCTCCACCTCTTGTTCCCGTCTGCATCCGGCTTTTTGGGAACAATCCACAAGGGGGAGTTATAAGGAGATGTTGAGGGACTCACAATGTCGCTACCCAACAACTCCTTCATTTGGTTGTTGATTTCTTCCTTGTGGATCGGTGGATACCTGTATTGCTTCACGTGGATCGGCTTGTCGTCCTTTGTGGGGATCGTATGTTCGACTATTCTCGTTTTACACAGTTTCTCGCCCTGTAGGTGAAAGATGTCGCTGTTCTCCTGTATGAGACTTTCGACATGCTCGCGTTCTTCGTCGTTTAGATGATCGAGATTTATTGTATCGGTAATTTCTTTTTCGCGTTCCCGATGCGATCGGGGGTTTTGAATTGGGAAGATGTGGTAAGGCTTCGTTGTTTTTGGCTCGTCGCTGAGTTCGGCGATTTCTTCCACCTTTACAGTGGGTAGGACGAATGAAACTGTGCCGTTAGTCGTGTTGACGACGCGTACGTGAGTTCTGCCGTGGGCCGACTTGACGAGGGAGTCGAACACGAGCACTCCCGGTGCCAATTCTTGTCGAGGGAGATAACCTACTTCTGGCCCAGTCGTCATAATTTTAATGACTTTGGCCGTTCGGCCCTCGACCGTGCGTGTTCGGTGCTCGTGCCCTCCTGTCTTGGGCGCGACAGCAGATCCGCAAGATACAGATGTTGGCGATTTTGTCGTTGCCGTCTTTGATTTAGTAGAACTGGAATAGTTGTGCGATGTCGCTTTTGATTTGGTAGAACTAGAATTGTTATGCGTCGTCGCATTTGATTTGGAAGAACTAGAATTGCTATGCGTCGTCGCATTTGATTTGGAAGAACTAGAATTATTATGCGTCGTCGCATTTGATTTGGAAGAACTAGAATAGTTATGCGTCGTCGCATTAGATTTGGAAGAACTAGAATGATTATGCATCGTCGCATTTGATTTGGTACGCTTTGGGCTTGGTTCGCCCGAATTAGTAGGGGTGGCATTAGTAGGAGGTGGGGTGTTAGTGGGCATGTTATATTTGGGTTTTTGGGAGTTGGAGTTTCTTTCGCGATTCCGCTCATTATGCGGGGGGTTCGCGAAGGGAATTTCTATCCCTTTCCACAATATTTTCCTCTTTAGGAAGGATATCTCGGCCCCTTCCTCGAGGAAGTGGGCACCCAGGATTCCGTCTGTGAGGATAGGGAAGTTGGAGGGAACTACATGGAACTTGATTATCGTTCCATATAGAGGGATGCCGACGGAACCCATTGTAGCCACCGCTTCCTCCGTGATGCCATATAGCTGTAGTATCTCTTCATCCCCTATCCGATATCGGGGATGAAGTGCTGATCTTTTGATCAGGTTCGGTTCTGACCCCGTGTCGATCATCAGGGTCGTTTGTCGTGGAAGTCCTGGCGATAGGACCTCCACGTGAGGAGCTCTACCCTTTTGGTTTAATTCGCATTTTGCGATTCGTCCTCGTTCGTTATGATTGCGCGGACCGCCTTTGGCGAAGCCTCCCGCCTTCGGTCCTGGTTGGACGGGAGGCCGTGCTCGTTTCCCTGGCTGCGTTTGTTATTGAATTCGCGTTTGCGGCACTCGTGGATATCGTGACCAGTGAATTTGCAATATGAACAGTGTTTGGTTAGTCTGCCGGGACTTGAGGGTCTACGCGGCGGTTCTGCCACGTCGCGGTAGGAGCGGTTATCGCGGTAATTCTCACGCGGCGGGGCGCGTGTTTCCCTGTATTGGTTGTTATACGTCGGTCTGGGTGACACGTCTCTCCATGACGACCGCGATTGAAAGTTAGTTTGGAACGGTTTCCTTTCCGGCGTTGGGTCGCGGAATTGCACATGTTTTTGCTCCACTGTGCGTCCGTAGCGGAGGCTATCGCGTTCCAGCTCCTTGTGGATTTCTATAGCCTCGTTGAATATACTGGAGAGCGGACTTCTACGAAGGTGACGGAGTTCTGTCCGTATTTGTGGGTTGACGCCGCGGATGAAACAGTCGGCGGTGAGATTGTCAATCTCACTAATTGGGTTTGTATCGCAATCTATAATGGCGTTGCGGATATCCTTGACGCGCGTAATGAAATCTAGTATATGTTCGTCACCGCGCATGTATATGTTCGCTAGATCGCCGCGGTAGTGATCCACCGTTTTCTGAGGGCCGAATACCCTTTTCAATCTGTTACAGAGGTCCGAAATGCTCAGGTATCGTTCGTCTTCGACTGCGGTTGCCGCGCGTCCGCTTAACCGCGTTAATATTAACCGAGTAAGAGTGCTTTCGGCACTAGGAGGTAGAAGATCGCGTGCACGGTTGCATGCGCGAGTAAACGTAAGTACCGGTGGTTGCAACCCATTAAAGTGGGTACTAACGCTAGCGCTTCTTTGAGCGTGAATGAATCTGTTTGAATTATGTCGCTCACGGGGCGATGTACTTTGTATTCTCTCCTGATTGCGTCTATCTCCGCCAGCGCAGCGTCGCGCTCCTGTCGCAAGGTAGTACAATCGTGCTCCGCGCGGCTTGCCTCGCCGTTTTCCGCGAGTTTCTTTGAGCGCGTATCCATTTTAGGAGGGAAATTGAATGTATGTATGTAGGTAAATTTTAATTTATTGGTATATGAATTGGAAGGTACACCAATCGGCGATTTCTTTCGGTAAGTTCGGTAGATCCTCCTTTGAAAAGTCACGAATGAAGGACAGTAACACCTTCCTTGGAATTTCGCGGTGGTGCCGCACCTTAAGCGCCGTATTTGTGTCCATGATCTCTATTGGCGGCGGGGGAATTGGAATACCGACCGTTTCGTCGTCAGAGTCGCCGATGGTGATCGTCTCGATGATTCGCTCGGCTCCTGCGCTTTCGCAAGGTTTCAGGATTTCCGGCGCAGGCTGCTGCGCTTGGATTTCCTTCAACTCCCGCTGAATAGCTGCAAGCCTCCTCACTTGCACCTTTCTACCACCACGGCGTCCTCGTTTTCGAGTCTGGTCGGGTTGAGATTGGTTATGGTATGTATGAGTAAAAAAAAATTTTTTTTGGAAAGTAGTTCTAGACACTCACCTTCTTGACTCTGTGCAAGACATCCGGATCAGTCGCAAGGTAACTGCGAGATTCCATCAGATCAGGAACAGTAGCACTAGCGTCAGCGCTTGCGTCAATAAGCAAATGCAAGAACTGGAAATGTGGAAAGGAGATGGTAAGGATCACCAATGTTTGATCTAACCAAATAATTCGCGAAAGTGAACAGCTATCCCACCGCTGTCACCAATTGTTACGTCCCGGATCGCGCTATTTTGGCAAAATCGAGACGGAGCACAATAATATACTGTTCTTTGCGTTCACGCAGCGCGTACGTCTGCGTCTAACGGGGACTTTCGCTAATTCAGTCGATTGTAAATGGTACTTACCTAGACTCCTTGTTAACTGCAGGCTGGATGATAATAGCGTAGCAGTTGATATGTGTATCGCGCACTTTGATAATTGGTTATAATAATTGAATATGGAATTATAATATGAATAATCTATTTAATATACTTCACGATGTAGGTTATATAAGATATGGAATACAATTGAATATGGTAATAGTAATATAATATAAGATATAGGAATACAATGAAATAGTAACACTTGGATATAGAAACACTTAGAAATAGTAACGCTTAGAAATAGAAACACTTAGAAATAGTAACGCTTGGAAATAGAAACACTTGATGTAGAAACGCGATGTACACTCCGGGAGTTCCGGAGTGGAACTGTCTTTGAGGTCTGGGCGCTTGCTTGTTTTATACTAGTGGAGTATGGAGATAAGATATGAGGAGCGTGAGACCGGGGTAGATTAGGTAGGTGGATGTTTATAAGATAGGAGAAGAATTCGTATGTTACTGGATCCGGTGTTTATGAGATAAGATAAGGAGTTGGAGTCGAGGAGGATGTTTATAAGATAGGAGAGGAATTCGTATGTTACAGGATCTGGTGTTTATGAGATAAGATAAGGAGTTGGTCGTGAGAGCGGATGTCGGTAGTTGACGTTTCGTCTGGAGATATTGGAGGAATGTGTTTATAGATAAGAGTTGGTCGTGAGAGCGGATGTCGATAGTCGAGGTTTAGTCTGGAGATAATGAAGGAATGTGTTTATAGATAAGAATGTGTCGTGAGAGCGCATGTCGGTAATAGGATATGGTAGTGCTTAATATCTATGTTGTGGTTAATGCGGTCTTAAGGTTATTGGTTACGTGCTTACTTGCTATCTTAATATTCTAGAATGTTCTACGCTATCTTACATGCTAATAGCGTTCGTTGCTTCTCACTCTCACTGTCACAGGTAAGTGTCTAACTCCAACGTCGCTAGACGTAACAGCATTATCAGTGATAATCTTCATGATTCTGCTGTTACAAGTGTGCAGAATCACCGAAATCGCTGTTTTCGCGCTTTTGAATGCGAAAAACACGTTTTCTGGTGTTTTCAGCACTCCACAGTGCGTTTGATATGCGGAAACTGCCATATCTTCGATACCGTTGTTGTTTCCAGCTGAGATATGCATTATCAGTGATAATCTTCATGAATCTGCTGTTACAAGTGTGCAGAATCACCGAAATCGCTGTTTTCGCGCTATTCAATGCGAAAAACACGTTTTCTGGTGTTTTCAGCTCTCCACAGTGCGTTTGATATGCGGAAACTGCCATATCTTCGGTATCGTTGTTGTTTCCAGCTGAGATATGCATTTTCAGTGATAATCTTCATGATTCTGCTGTTACAAGTGTGCAGAATCACCGAAATCGCTGTTTTCGTGCTTTTGAATGCGAAAAACACGTTTTCTGGTGTTTTTAGCACACCACAGTGCGTTTGATATGCGGAAACTGCGATATCTTCGGTATCGTTGTTGTTTCCAGCTGAGATATGCACTATCAGTGATAATCTTCACGATTCTGCTGTTACAAGTGTGCAGAATCACCGAAATCGCTGTTTTCGTGCTTTTGAATGCGAAAAACACGTTTTCTGGTGTTTTCAGCACTCCACAGTGCGCTTGATATGCGGAAACTGCCATACCTTCGGTATCGTTGTTGTTTCCAGCTGAGATATGCATTACCAGTGATAATCTTCATGATTCTGCTGTTACAAGTGTGCAGAATCACCGAAATCGCTGTTTTCGTGCTTTTGAATGCGAAAAACACGCTTTCTGGTGTTTTCAGCACTCCACAGTGCGTTTGATATGCGGAAACTGCGATATCTTCGGTATCGTTGTTGTTTCCAGCTGAGATATGCACTTTCAGTGATAATCTTCACGATTCTGCTGTTACAAGTGTGCAGAATCACCGAAATCGCTGTTTTCGTGCTATTGAATGCGAAAAACACGTTTTCTGGTGTTTTCAGCACTCCACAGTGCGTTGGATATGCGGAAACTGCCATATCTTCGGTATCGTTGTTGTTTCCAGCTGAGATATGCATTTTCAGTGATAATCTTCATGATTCTGCTGTTACAAGTGTGCAAAATCACCGAAATCGCTGTTTTCGTGCTTTTGAATGCGAAAAACACGTTTTCTGGTATTTTCATCACTCCACAGTGCGTTTGATATGCGGAAACTGCGATATCTTCGGTATCGTTGTTGTTTCCAGCTGAGATATGCATTATCAGTTATAATCTTCATGATTCTGCTGTTACAAGTGTGCAGAATCACCGAAATCGCTGTTTTCGCGCTACTCAATGGGAAAAACACGTTTTCTGGTGTTTTCAGCACTCCACAGTGCGTTTGATATGCGGAAACTGCCATATCTTCGGTATCGTTGTTGTTTCCAGCTGAGATATGCATTATCAGTGATAATCTTCATGATTCTGCTGTTACAAGTTTGCAGAATCACCGAAATCGCTGTTTTCGCGCTTTTGAATGTGTTACGTCCCGGATCGCGCTATTTTGGCAAAATCGAGACGGAGCACAATAATATACTGTTCTTTGCGTTCACGCAGCGCGTACGTCTGCGTCTAACGGGGACTTTCGCTAATTCAGTCGATTGTAAATGGTACTTACCTACACTCCTTGTTAACTGCAGGCTGGATGATAATAGCGTAGCAGTTGATATGTGTATCGCGCACTTTGATAATTGGTTATAATAATTGAATATGGAATTATAATATGAATAATCTATTTGATATACTTCACGATGTAGGTTATATAAGATATGGAATACAATTGAATATGGTAATAGTAATATAATATAAGATATAGGAATACAATGAAATAGTAACACTTGGATATAGAAACACTTAGAAATAGTAACGCTTAGAAATAGAAACACTTAGAAATAGTAACGCTTGGAAATAGAAACACTTGATGTAGAAACGCGATGTACACTCCGGGAGTTCCGGAGTGGAACTGTCTTTGAGGCCTGGGCGCTTGCTTGTTTTATACTAGTGGAGTATGGAGATAAGATATGAGGAGCGTGAGACCGGGGTAGATTAGGTAGGTGGATGTTTATAAGATAGGAGAGGAATTCGTATGTTACTGGATCTGATGTTTATGAGATAAGATAAGGAGTTGGAGTCGAGGAGGATGTTTATAAGATAAGAGAAGAATTCGTATGTTACTGGATCTGGTGTATATGTGATAAGATAAGGAGTTGGAGTCGAGGAGGATGTTTATAAGATTAGATATAGGAGAAGTGTGATGTGATGTCGGAGGAATGTGTTTATAGATAAGAGTTGGTCGTGAGAGCGGATGTCGATAGTCGAGGTTTAGTCTGGAGATATTGAAGGAATGTGTTTATAGATAAGAGTTGATCGTGAGAGCGGATGTCGGTAATAGGATATGGTAGTGGCTTAGTATCTATGTTATGGTTAATTCGGTCTTAAGATTATTGGTTACGTGCTTACTTGCTATCTTAGTATACTAGAAGGTTCTACGCTATCTTACATTCTAATAGCGTTCGTTGCTTCTCACTCTCACTGTCACAGGTAAGTGTCTAAGTCCAACGTCGCTAGACGTAACAAATGCGAAAAACACGTTTTCTGGTGTTTTCAGCACTCCACAGTGCGTTTGATATGCGGAAACTGCCATATCTTCGATACCGTTGTTGTTTCCAGCTGAGATATGCATTATCAGTGATAATCTTCATGAATCTGCTGTTACAAGTGTGCAGAATCACCGAACTCGCTGTTTTCGCGCTATTCAATGCGAAAAACACGTTTTCTGGTGTTTTCAGCTCTCCACAGTGCGTTTGATATGCGGAAACTGCCATATCTTCGGTATCGTTGTTGTTTCCAGCTGAGATATGCATTTTCAGTGATAATCTTCATGATTCTGCTGTTACAAGTGTGCAGAATCACCGAAATCGCTGTTTTCGTGCTTTTGAATGCGAAAAACACGTTTTCTGGTGTTTTTAGCACACCACAGTGCGTTTGATATGCGGAAACTGCGATATCTTCGGTATCGTTGTTGTTTCCAGCTGAGATATGCATTATCAGTGATAATCTTCATGAATCTGCTGTTACAAGTGTGCAGAATCACCGAAATCGCTGTTTTCGTGCTATTGAATGCGAAAAACACGTTTTCTGGTGTTTTCAGCACGCCACAGAGCGTTTGACATGCGGAAACTGCTATATCTTCGGTATCGTTGTTGTTTCCAGCTGAGATATGCATTTTCAGTGATAATCTTCATGATTCTGCTGTTACAAGTGTGCAGAATCACCGAAATCGCTGTTTTCGTGCTTTTGAATGCGAAAAACACGTTTTCTGGTGTTTTTAGCACACCACAGTGCGTTTGATATGCGGAAACTGCGATATCTTCGGTATCGTTGTTGTTTCCAGCTGAGATATGCACTATCAGTGATAATCTTCACGATTCTGCTGTTACAAGTGTGCAGAATCACCGAAATCGCTGTTTTCGTGCTATTGAATGCGAAAAACACGTTTTCTGGTGTTTTCAGCACGCCACAGAGCGTTTGACATGCGGAAACTGCTATATCTTCGGTATCGTTGTTGTTTCCAGCTGAGATATGCATTTTCAGTGATAATCTTCATGATTCTGCTGTTACAAGTGTGCAGAATCACCGAAATCGCTGTTTTCGTGCTATTGAATGCGAAAAACACGTTTTCTGGTATTTTCAGCACTCCACAGTGCGTTTGATATGCGGAAACTGCGATATCTTCGGTATCGTTGTTGTTTCCAGCTGAGATATGCATTTTCAGTGATAATCTTCATGATTCTGCTGTTACAAGTGAGCAGAATCACCGAAACCGCTGTTTTCGTGCAATTGAATGCGAAAAACACGTTTTCTGGTGTTTTCAGCACTCCACAGAGCGTTTGACATGTGGAAACTGCGATATCTTCGGTATCGTTGTTGTTTCCAGCTGAGACATGCATTTTCAGTGATAATCTTCATGATTCTGCTATTACAAGTGTGCAGAATCACCGAAATCGCTGTTTTCATGCTATTGAATGCGAAAAACACGTTTTCTGGTGTTTTCAGCACTCCACAGTGCGTTTGATATGCGGAAACTGCCATATCTTCGGTATCGTTGTTGTTTCCAGCTGAGATATGCATTATCAGTGATAATCTTCATGATTCTGCTGTTACAAGTGTGCAGAATCACCGAAATCGCTGTTTTCGCGCTTTTGAATGCGAAAAACACGTTTTCTGGTGTTTTCAGCACTCCACAGTGCGTTTGATATGCGGAAACTGCCATATCTTCGATACCGTTGTTGTTTCCAGCTGAGATATGCATTATCAGTGATAATCTTCATGAATCTGCTGTTACAAGTGTGCAGAATCACCGAAATCGCTGTTTTGGCGCTATTCAATGCGAAAAACACGTTTTCTGGTGTTTTCAGCTCTCCACAGTGCGTTTGATATGCGGAAACTGCCATATCTTCGGTATCGTTGTGGTTTCCAGCTGAGATATGCATTTTCAGTGATAATCTTCATGATTCTGCTGTTACAAGTGTGCAGAATCACCGAAATCGCTGTTTTCGTGCTTTTGAATGCGAAAAACACGTTGTCTGGTGTTTTTAGCACACCACAGTGCGTTTGATATGCGGAAACTGCGATATCTTCGGTATCGTTGTTGTTTCCAGCTGAGATATGCACTATCAGTGATAATCTTCACGATTCTGCTGATACAAGTGTGCAGAATCACCGAAATCGCTGTTTTCGTGCTATTGAATGCGAAAAACACGTTTTCTGGAGTTTTCAGCACTCCACAGTGCGTTGGATATGCGGAAACTGCCATATCTTCGGTATCGTTGTTGTTTCCAGCTGAGATATGCATTTTCAGTGATAATCTTCATGATTCTGCTGTTACAAGTGTGCAAAATCACCGAAATCGCTGTTTTCGTGCTTTTGAATGCGAAAAACACGTTTTCTGGTATTTTCATCACTCCACAGTGCGTTTGATATGCGGAAACTGCGATATCTTCGGTATCGTTGTTGTTTCCAGATGAGATATGCATTTTCAGTGATAATCTTCATGATTCTGCTGTTACAAGTGTGCAGAATCACCGAAATCTCTGTTTTCGTGCGATTCAATGCGAAAAACACGTTTTCTGGTGTTTTCAGCACTCCACAGTGCGTTTGATATGCGGAAACTGCCATATCTTCGGTATCGTTGTTGTTTCCAGCTGAGATATGCATTTTCAGTGATAATCTTCATGATTCTGCTGTTACAAGTGTGCAGACTCACCGAAATCTCTGTTTTCGTGCTTTTGAATGCGAAAAACACGTTTTCTGGTGTTTTCAGCACTCCACAGTGCGTTTGATATGCGGAAACTACGATGTTACGTCTAGCGACGTTGGACTTAGACACTTACCTGTGACAGTGAGAGTGAGAAGCAACGAACGCTATTAGCATGTAAGATAGCGTAGAACATTCTAGAATATTAAGATAGCAAGTAAGCACGTAACCAATAACCTTAAGACCGCATTAACCACAACATAGATATTAAGCACTACCATATCCTATTACCGACATACGCTCTCACGACACATTCTTATCTATAAACACATTCCTTCATTATCTCCAGACTAAACCTCGACTATCGACATCCGCTCTCACGACCAACTCTTATCTATAAACACATTCCTCCAATATCTCCAGACGAAACGTCAACTACCGACATCCGCTCTCACGACCAACTCCTTATCTTATCTCATAAACACCAGATCCTGTAACATACGAATTCCTCTCCTATCTTATAAACATCCTCCTCGACTCCAACTCCTTATCTTATCTCATAAACACCGGATCCAGTAACATACGAATTCTTCTCCTATCTTATAAACATCCACCTACCTAATCTACCCCGGTCTCACGCTCCTCATATCTTATCTCCATACTCCACTAGTATAAAACAAGCAAGCGCCCAGGCCTCAGGGACAGTTCCACTCCGGAACTCCCGGAGTGTACATCGCGTTTCTACATCAAGTGTTTCTATTTCCAAGCGTTACTATTTCTAAGTGTTTCTATTTCTAAGCGTTACTATTTCTAAGTGTTTCTATATCCAAGTGTTACTATTTCATTGTATTCCTATATCTTATATTATATTACTATTACCATATTCAATTGTATTCCATATCTTATATAACCTACATCGTG
Organism: Anthophora plumipes; assembly: GCA_951804975.1. Classification (NCBI taxonomy): domain Eukaryota; kingdom Metazoa; phylum Arthropoda; class Insecta; order Hymenoptera; family Apidae; genus Anthophora; species Anthophora plumipes. The sequence continues at coordinate 2,005,568 of CATORF010000448.1, forward strand.
AAGTATATTAATTAGATTATTCATATTATAATTCCATATTCAATTATTATAACCAATTATCAAAGTGCGCGATACACATATCAACTGCTACGCTATTATCATCCAGCCTGCAGTTAACAAGGAGTCTAGGTAAGTACCATTTACAATCGACTGAATTAGCGAAAGTCCCCGTTAGACGCAGACGTACGCGCTGCGTGAACGCAAAGAACAGTATATTATTGTGCTCCGTCTCGATTTTGCCAAAATAGCGCGATCCGGGACGTAACAACGATATCTTCGGTATCGTTGTTGTTTCCAGCTGAGACATGCATTTTGAGTGATAATCTTCATGATTCTGCGGTTACAAGTGTGCAGAATCACCGAAATCGGTGTCTTCGTGCTATTGAATGCGAAAAACACGTTTTCTGGTGTTTTCAGCACTCCACAGTGCGTTTGATATGCAGAAACTGCCATATCTTCGGTATCGTTGTTGTTTCCAGCTGAGATATGCATTATCAGTTATAATCTTCATGATTCTGCTGTTACAAGTGTGCAGAATCACCGAAATCGCTGTTTTCGCGCTACTCAATGGGAAAAACACGTTTTCTGGTGTTTTCAGCACTCCACAGTGCGTTTGATATGCGGAAACTGCCATATCTTCGGTATCGTTGTTGTTTCCAGCTGAGATATGCATTATCAGTGATAATCTTCATGATTCTGCTGTTACAAGTTTGCAGAATCACCGAAATCGCTGTTTTCGCGCTATTCAATGCGAAAAACACGTTTTCTGGTGTTTTCAGCACTCCACAGTGCGTTTGATATGCGGAAACTGCCATATCTTCGGTATCGTTGTTGTTTCCAGCTGAGATATGCATTATCAGTGATAATCTTCATGAATCTGCTGTTACAAGTGTGCAGAATCACCGAAATCTCTGTTTTCGTGCGATTCAATGCGAAAAACACGTTTTCTGGTGTTTTCAGCACTCCACAGTGCGTTTGATATGCGGAAACTGCCATATCTTCGGTATCGTTGTTGTTTCCAGCTGAGATATGCATTTTCAGTGATAATCTTCATGATTCTGCTGTTACAAGTGTGCAGACTCACCGAAATCTCTGTTTTCGTGCTTTTGAATGCGAAAAACACGTTTTCTGGTGTTTTCAGCACTCCACAGTGCGTTTGATATGCGGAAACTACGATATCTTCGGTATCGTTGTTGTTTCCAGCTGAGACATGCATTTTCAGTGATAATCTTCATGATTCTGCGGTTACAAGTGTGCAGAATCACCGAAATCGGTGTCTTCGTGCTATTGAATGCGAAAAACACGTTTTCTGGTGTTTTCAGCACTCCACAGTGCGTTTGATATGCAGAAACTGCCATATCTTCGGTATCGTTGTTGTTTCCAGCTGAGATATTCATTATCAGTTATAATCTTCATGATTCTGCTGTTACAAGTGTGCAGAATCACCGAAATCGCTGTTTTCGCGCTACTCAATGGGAAAAACACGTTTTCTGGTGTTTTCAGCACTCCACAGTGCGTTTGATATGCGGAAACTGCCATATCTTCGGTATCGTTGTTGTTTCCAGCTGAGATATGCATTATCAGTGATAATCTTCATGATTCTGCTGTTACAAGTTTGCAGAATCACCGAAATCGCTGTTTTCGCGCTATTCAATGCGAAAAACACGTTTTCTGGTGTTTTCAGCTCTCCACAGTGCGTTTGATATGCGGAAACTGCGATATCTTCGGTATCGTTGTTGTTTCCAGCTGAGATATGCACTATCAGTGATAATCTTCACGATTCTGCTGTTACAAGTGTGCAGAATCACCGAAATCGCTCTTTTCGTGCTATTGAATGCGAAAAACACGTTTTCTGGTGTTTTCAGCACGCCACAGAGCGTTTGACATGCGGAAACTGCTATATCTTCGGTATCGTTGTTGTTTCCATCTGAGATATGCATTTTCAGTGATAATCTTCATGATTCTGCTGTTACAAGTGTGCAGAATCACCGAAATCGCTGTTTTCGTGCTATTGAATGCGAAAAACACGTTTTCTGGTATTTTCAGCACTCCACAGTGCGTTTGATATGCGGAAACTGCGATATCTTCGGTATCGTTGTTGTTTCCAGCTGAGATATGCATTTTCTACGATAATCTTCGAGTTTCTTCTGTGACATGTGTGCATAATCACAGAAATCGCTGTTTTCGTGCAATTGAATGCGAAAAACACGTTTTCTGGTGTTTTCAGCACTCCACAGAGCGTTTGACATGTGGAAACTGCGATATCTTCGGTATCGTTGTTGTTTCCAGCTGAGACATGCATTTTCAGTGATAATCTTCATGATTCTGCTATTACAAGTGTGCAGAATCACCGAAATCGCTGTTTTCATGCTATTGAATGCGAAAAACACGTTTTCTGGTGTTTTCAGCACTCCACAGTGCGTTTGATATGCGGAAACTGCCATATCTTCGGTATCGTTGTTGTTTCCAGCTGAGATATGCATTATCAGTGATAATCTTCATGATTCTGGTGTTACAAGTGTGCAGAATCACCGAAATCGCTGTTTTCGCGCTTTTGAATGCGAAAAACACGTTTTCTGGTGTTTTCAGCACTCCACAGTGCGTTTGATATGCGGAAACTGCCATATCTTCGGTATCGTTGTTGTTTCCAGCTGAGATATGCATTATCAGTGATAATCTTCATGAATCTGCTGTTACAAGTGTGCAGAATCACCGAAATCGCTGTTTTCGCGCTATTCAATGCGAAAAACACGTTTTCTGGTGTTTTCAGCTCTCCACAGTGCGTTTGATATGCGGAAACTGCCATATCTTCGGTATCGTTGTTGTTTCCAGCTGAGACATGCATTTTCAGTGATAATCTTCATGATTCTGCGGTTACAAGTGTGCAGAATCACCGAAATCGGTGTCTTCGTGCTATTGAATGCGAAAAACACGTTTTCTGGTGTTTTCAGCACTCCACAGTGCGTTTGATATGCAGAAACTGCCATATCTTCGGTATCGTTGTTGTTTCCAGCTGAGATATGCATTATCAGTTATAATCTTCATGATTCTGCTGTTACAAGTGTGCAGAATCACCGAAATCGCTGTTTTCGCGCTACTCAATGGGAAAAACACGTTTTCTGGTGTTTTCAGCACTCCACAGTGCGTTTGATATGCGGAAACTGCCATATCTTCGGTATCGTTGTTGTTTCCAGCTGAGATATGCATTTTCAGTGATAATCTTCATGATTCTGCTGTTACAAATGTGCAGAATCACCGAAATCGCTGTTTTCGTGCTTTTGAATGCGAAAAACACGTTTTCTGGTGTTTTCAGCACTCCACAGTGCGCTTGATATGCGGAAACTACGATATCTTCGGTATCGTTGTTGTTTCCAGCTGAGATATGCATTTTCAGTGATAATCTTCATGATTCTGCGGTTACAAGTGTGCAGAATCACCGAAATCGCTGTTTTCGTGCTTTTGAATCCGAAAAACACGCTTTCTGGTGTTTTCAGCACTCCACAGTGCGTTTGATATGCGGAAACTGCGATATCTTCGGTATCGTTGTTGTTTCCAGCTGAGATATGCACTTTCAGTGATAATCTTCACGATTCTGCTGTTACAAGTGTGCAGAATCACCGAAATCGCTGTTTTCGTGCTATTGAATGCGAAAAACACGTTTTCTGGTGTTTTCAGCACTCCACAGTGCGTTGGATATGCGGAAACTGCCATATCTTCGGTATCGTTGTTGTTTCCAGCTGAGATATGCATTTTCAGTGATAATCTTCATGATTCTGCTGTTACAAGTGTGCAAAATCACCGAAATCGCTGTTTTCGTGCTTTTGAATGCGAAAAACACGTTTTCTGGTATTTTCATCACTCCACAGTGCGTTTGATATGCGGAAACTGCGATATCTTCGGTATCGTTGTTGTTTCCAGCTGAGATATGCATTTTCAGTGATAATCTTCATAATTCTGCTGTTACAATTGTGCAGAATCACCGAAATCTCTGTTTTCGTGCGATTCAATGCGAAAAACACGTTTTCTGGTGTTTTCAGCACTCCACAGTGCGTTTGATATGCGGAAACTGCCATATCTTCGGTATCGTTGTTGTTTCCAGCTGAGATATGCATTTTCAGTGATAATCTTCATGATTCTGCTGTTACAAGTGTGCAGACTCAACGAAATCTCTGTTTTCGTGCTTTTGAATGCGAAAAACACGTTTTCTGGTGTCTTCAGCACTCCACAGTGCGTTTGATATGCGGAAACTACGATATCTTCGGTATCGTTGTAGTTTCCAGCTGAGACATGCATTTTCAGTGATAATCTTCATGATTCTGCGGTTACAAGTGTGCAGAATCACCGAAATCGGTGTCTTCGTGCTATTGAATGCGAAAAACACGTTTTCTGGTGTTTTCAGCACTCCACAGTGCGTTTGATATGCTGAAACTACGATATCTTCGGTATCGTTTTTGTTTCCAGCTGAGATATGCATTTTCAGTGATAATCTTCATGATTCTGCTGTTACAAGTGGGCAGAATCACCGAAATCGCTGTTTTCGTGCTTTTGAATGCGAAAAACACGTTTTCTGGTGTTTTCAGCACGCCACAGAGCGTTTGACATGCGGAAACTACGATATCTTCGGTATCGTTGTTGTTTCCACCTGAGATATGCATTTTCAGTGATAGTCTTCATGATTCTGCTGTAATAAGTGTGCAGAGTCACCGAAATCGCTGTTTTCGTGCTTTTGAATGCGAAAAACACGTTTTCTGGTGTTTTCAGCACTCCACAGTGCGCTTGATATGCGGAAACTACGATATCTTCGGTATCGTTGTTGTTTCCAGCTGAGATATGCATTTTCAGTGATAATCTTCATGATTCTGCGGTTACAAGTGTGCAGAATCACCGAAATCGCTGTTTTCGTGCTTTTGAATCCGAAAAACACGCTTTCTGGTGTTTTCAGCACTCCACAGTGCGTTTGATATGCGGAAACTGCGATATCTTCGGTATCGTTGTTGTTTCCAGCTGAGATATGCACTTTCAGTGATAATCTTCACGATTCTGCTGTTACAAGTGTGCAGAATCACCGAAATCGCTGTTTTCGTGCTATTGAATGCGAAAAACACGTTTTCTGGTGTTTTCAGCACTCCACAGTGCGTTGGATATGCGGAAACTGCCATATCTTCGGTATCGTTGTTGTTTCCAGCTGAGATATGCATTTTCAGTGATAATCTTCATGATTCTGCTGTTACAAGTGTGCAAAATCACCGAAATCGCTGTTTTCGTGCTTTTGAATGCGAAAAACACGTTTTCTGGTATTTTCATCACTCCACAGTGCGTTTGATATGCGGAAACTGCGATATCTTCGGTATCGTTGTTGTTTCCAGCTGAGATATGCATTTTCAGTGATAATCTTCATAATTCTGCTGTTACAAGTGTGCAGAATCACCGAAATCTCTGTTTTCGTGCGATTCAATGCGAAAAACACGTTTTCTGGTGTTTTCAGCACTCCACAGTGCGTTTGATATGCGGAAACTGCCATATCTTCGGTATCGTTGTTGTTTCCAGCTGAGATATGCATTTTCAGTGATAATCTTCATGATTCTGCTGTTACAAGTGTGCAGACTCAACGAAATCTCTGTTTTCGTGCTTTTGAATGCGAAAAACACGTTTTCTGGAGTCTTCAGCACTCCACAGTGCGTTTGATATGCGGAAACTACGATATCTTCGGTATCGTTGTAGTTTCCAGCTGAGACATGCATTTTCAGTGATAATCTTCATGATTCTGCGGTTACAAGTGTGCAGAATCACCGAAATCGGTGTCTTCGTGCTATTGAATGCGAAAAACACGTTTTCTGGTGTTTTCAGCACTCCACAGTGCGTTTGATATGCAGAAACTGCCATATCTTCGGTATCGTTGTTGTTTCCAGCTGAGATATGCATTATCAGTTATAATCTTCATGATTCTGCTGTTACAAGTGTGCAGAATCACCGAAATCGCTGTTTTCGCGCTACTCAATGGGAAAAACACGTTTTCTGGTGTTTTCAGCACTCCACAGTGCGTTTGATATGCGGAAACTGCCATATCTTCGGTATCGTTGTTGTTTCCAGCTGAGATATGCATTTTCAGTGATAATCTTCATGATTCTGCTGTTACAAGTGTGCAGAATCACCGAAATCGCTGTTTTCGTGCTTTTGAATGCGAAAAACACGTTTTCTGGTGTTTTCAGCACGCCACAGAGCGTTTGACATGCGGAAACTACGATATCTTCGGTATCGTTGTTGTTTCCACCTGAGATATGCATTTTCATTCATAATCTTCATGTTTCTCGCTGTTACAAGTGTGCAGAGTCACCGAAATCGCTGTTTTCGTGCTATTGAATGCGTAAAACACGTTTTCTGGTGTTTTCAGCACGCCACAGAGCGTTTGACATGCGGAAACTGCGATATCTTCGGTATCGTTGTTGTTTCTAGCAGAGATGTGCATTTTCAGTGATAATCTTCATGATTCTGCTGTTACAAGTGTGCAGAATCACCGAAATCGCTGTTTTCGTGCTATTCAATGCGAAAAACACGTTTTCTGGTGTTTTTAGCACTCTACAGTGCGTTTGATATGCGGAAACTGCCATATCTTCGGTATCGTTGTTGTTTCCAGCTGAGAGATGCATTTTCAGTGATAATCTTCATGATTCTGCAGTTATAAAGGTGCAGAATCACCGAAATCGCTGTTTTCGTGCTTTTGAATGCGAAAAACACGTTTTCTGGTGTTTTCAGCACGCCACAGAGCGTTTGACATGCGGAAACTACGATATCTTCGGTATCGTTGTTGTTTCCACCTGAGATATGCATTTTCAGTGATAGTCTTCATGATTCTGCTGTAATAAGTGTGCAGAGTCACCGAAATCGCTGTTTTCGTGCTTTTGAATGCGAAAAACACGTTTTCTGGTGTTTTCAGCACTCCACAGTGCGCTTGATATGCGGAAACTACGATATCTTCGGTATCGTTGTTGTTTCCAGCTGAGATATGCATTTTCAGTGATAATCTTCATGATTCTGCTGTTACAAGTGTGGAAAATCACCGAAATCGCTGTTTTCGTGCTTTTGAATGCGAAAAACACGTTTTCTGGTATTTTCAGCACTCCACAGTGCGTTTGATATGCTGAAACTACGATATCTTCGGTATCGTTTTTGTTTCCAGCTGAGATATGCATTTTCAGTGATAATCTTCATGATTCTGCTGTTACAAGTGTGCAGAATCACCGAAATCGCTGTTTTCGTGCTTTTGAATGCGAAAAACACGTTTTCTGGTGTTTTCAGCACGCCACAGAGCGTTTGACATGCGGAAACTACGATATCTTCGGTATCGTTGTTGTTTCCACCTGAGATATGCATTTTCAGTCATAATCTTCATGCTTCTGCTGTTACAAGTGTGCAGAGTCACCGAAATCGCTGTTTTCGTGCTATTGAATGCGTAAAACACGTTTTCTGGTGTTTTCAGCACGCCACAGAGCGTTTGACATGCGGAAACTGCGATATCTTCGGTATCGTTGGGTTTCCAGCTGAGATATGCGTTTTCACTGATAATCTTCACGATTCTGCTGTTACAAGTGTGCAGAATCACAGAAATCGCTGTTTTCGTGCTTTTGAATGCGAAAGACACGTTTTCTGGTGTTTTCAGCACGCCACAGAGCGTTTGACATGCGGAAACTGCGATATCTTCGGTATCGTTGTTGTTTCTAGCAGAGATATGCATTTTCAGTGATAATCTTCATGATTCTGCTGTTACAAGTGTGCAGAATCACCGAAATCGCTGTTTTCGTGCTATTGAATGCGAAAAACACGTTTTCTGGTGTTTTGAGCACGCCACAGAGCGTTTAACATGCGGAAACTGCGATATCTTCGGTATCGTTGGGTTTCCAGCTGAGATATGCATTTTCAGTGATAATCTTCATGATTCTGCTGTTACAAGTGAGCAGAATCACCGAAATCGCTGTTTTCGTGCTATTGAATGCGAAAAAGACGTTTTCTGGTGTTTTCAGCACTCCACAGTGCGTTTGATATGCGGAAACTGCGATATCATCGGTATCGTTGTTGTTTCCAGCTGAGATATGTACTTTCAGTGATAATCTTCACGATTCTGCTGTTACAAGTGTGCAGAAACACCGAAATCGCTGTTTTCGTGCTTTTGAATGCGAAAAACACGTTTTCTGGTATTTTCAGCACTCTACAGTGCGTTTGATATGCGGAAACTGCCATATTTTCGGTATCTTTGTTGTTTCCAGCTGAGATATGCATTATCAGTGATAATCTTCATGATTCTGCTGTTACAAGTGTGCAGAATCACCGAAATCGCTGTTTTCGCGCTTTTGAATGCGAAAAACACGTTTTCTGGTGTTTTCAGCACTCCACAGTGCGTTTGATATGCGGAAACTGCGATATCTTCGGTATCGTTGGGTTTCCAGCTGAGATATGCATTTTCAGTGATAATCTTCACGATTCTGCTGTTACAAGTGTGCAGAAACACCGAAATCGCTGTTTTCGTGCTTTTGAATGCGAAAAACTCGTTTTCTGGTGTTTTCAGCACGCCACAGAGCGTTTGATATGCGGAAACTGCGATATCTTCGGTATCGTTGTTGTTTCCAGCTGAGATATGCACTTTCAGTGATAATCTTCACGATTCTGCTGTTACAAGTGTGCAGAAACACCGAAATCGCTGTTTTCGTGCTTTTGAATGCGAAAAACACGTTTTCTGGTGTTTTCAGCACTCCACAGTGCGTTTGATATGCGGAAACTGCGATATCTTCGGTATCGTTGTTGTTTCCAGCTGAGATATGCATTATCAGTGATAATCTTCATGAATCTGCTGTTACAAGTGTGCAGAATCACCGAAATCGCTGTTTTCGCGCTATTCAATGCGAAAAACACGTTTTCTGGTGTTTTCAGCTCTCCACAGTGCGTTTGATATGCGGAAACTGCCATATCTTCGGTATCGTTGTTGTTTCCAGCTGAGACATGCATTTTCAGTGATAATCTTCATGATTCTGCGGTTACAAGTGTGCAGAATCACCGAAATCGGTGTCTTCGTGCTATTGAATGCGAAAAACACGTTTTCTGGTGTTTTCAGCACTCCACAGTGCGTTTGATATGCAGAAACTGCCATATCTTCGGTATCGTTGTTGTTTCCAGCTGAGATATGCATTATCAGTTATAATCTTCATGATTCTGCTGTTACAAGTGTGCAGAATCACCGAAATCGCTGTTTTCGCGCTACTCAATGGGAAAAACACGTTTTCTGGTGTTTTCAGCACTCCACAGTGCGTTTGATATGCGGAAACTGCCATATCTTCGGTATCGTTGTTGTTTCCAGCTGAGATATGCATTTTCAGTGATAATCTTCATGATTCTGCTGTTACAAATGTGCAGAATCACCGAAATCGCTGTTTTCGTGCTTTTGAATGCGAAAAACACGTTTTCTGGTGTTTTCAGCACTCCACAGTGCGCTTGATATGCGGAAACTACGATATCTTCGGTATCGTTGTTGTTTCCAGCTGAGATATGCATTTTCAGTGATAATCTTCATGATTCTGCGGTTACAAGTGTGCAGAATCACCGAAATCGCTGTTTTCGTGCTTTTGAATCCGAAAAACACGCTTTCTGGTGTTTTCAGCACTCCACAGTGCGTTTGATATGCGGAAACTGCGATATCTTCGGTATCGTTGTTGTTTCCAGCTGAGATATGCACTTTCAGTGATAATCTTCACGATTCTGCTGTTACAAGTGTGCAGAATCACCGAAATCGCTGTTTTCGTGCTATTGAATGCGAAAAACACGTTTTCTGGTGTTTTCAGCACTCCACAGTGCGTTGGATATGCGGAAACTGCCATATCTTCGGTATCGTTGTTGTTTCCAGCTGAGATATGCATTTTCAGTGATAATCTTCATGATTCTGCTGTTACAAGTGTGCAAAATCACCGAAATCGCTGTTTTCGTGCTTTTGAATGCGAAAAACACGTTTTCTGGTATTTTCATCACTCCACAGTGCGTTTGATATGCGGAAACTGCGATATCTTCGGTATCGTTGTTGTTTCCAGCTGAGATATGCATTTTCAGTGATAATCTTCATAATTCTGCTGTTACAATTGTGCAGAATCACCGAAATCTCTGTTTTCGTGCGATTCAATGCGAAAAACACGTTTTCTGGTGTTTTCAGCACTCCACAGTGCGTTTGATATGCGGAAACTGCCATATCTTCGGTATCGTTGTTGTTTCCAGCTGAGATATGCATTTTCAGTGATAATCTTCATGATTCTGCTGTTACAAGTGTGCAGACTCAACGAAATCTCTGTTTTCGTGCTTTTGAATGCGAAAAACACGTTTTCTGGTGTCTTCAGCACTCCACAGTGCGTTTGATATGCGGAAACTACGATATCTTCGGTATCGTTGTAGTTTCCAGCTGAGACATGCATTTTCAGTGATAATCTTCATGATTCTGCGGTTACAAGTGTGCAGAATCACCGAAATCGGTGTCTTCGTGCTATTGAATGCGAAAAACACGTTTTCTGGTGTTTTCAGCACTCCACAGTGCGTTTGATATGCTGAAACTACGATATCTTCGGTATCGTTTTTGTTTCCAGCTGAGATATGCATTTTCAGTGATAATCTTCATGATTCTGCTGTTACAAGTGTGCAGAATCACCGAAATCGCTGTTTTCGTGCTTTTGAATGCGAAAAACACGTTTTCTGGTGTTTTCAGCACGCCACAGAGCGTTTGACATGCGGAAACTACGATATCTTCGGTATCGTTGTTGTTTCCACCTGAGATATGCATTTTCAGTGATAGTCTTCATGATTCTGCTGTAATAAGTGTGCAGAGTCACCGAAATCGCTGTTTTCGTGCTTTTGAATGCGAAAAACACGTTTTCTGGTGTTTTCAGCACTCCACAGTGCGCTTGATATGCGGAAACTACGATATCTTCGGTATCGTTGTTGTTTCCAGCTGAGATATGCATTTTCAGTGATAATCTTCATGATTCTGCGGTTACAAGTGTGCAGAATCACCGAAATCGCTGTTTTCGTGCTTTTGAATCCGAAAAACACGCTTTCTGGTGTTTTCAGCACTCCACAGTGCGTTTGATATGCGGAAACTGCGATATCTTCGGTATCGTTGTTGTTTCCAGCTGAGATATGCACTTTCAGTGATAATCTTCACGATTCTGCTGTTACAAGTGTGCAGAATCACCGAAATCGCTGTTTTCGTGCTATTGAATGCGAAAAACACGTTTTCTGGTGTTTTCAGCACTCCACAGTGCGTTGGATATGCGGAAACTGCCATATCTTCGGTATCGTTGTTGTTTCCAGCTGAGATATGCATTTTCAGTGATAATCTTCATGATTCTGCTGTTACAAGTGTGCAAAATCACCGAAATCGCTGTTTTCGTGCTTTTGAATGCGAAAAACACGTTTTCTGGTATTTTCATCACTCCACAGTGCGTTTGATATGCGGAAACTGCGATATCTTCGGTATCGTTGTTGTTTCCAGCTGAGATATGCATTTTCAGTGATAATCTTCATAATTCTGCTGTTACAAGTGTGCAGAATCACCGAAATCTCTGTTTTCGTGCGATTCAATGCGAAAAACACGTTTTCTGGTGTTTTCAGCACTCCACAGTGCGTTTGATATGCGGAAACTGCCATATCTTCGGTATCGTTGTTGTTTCCAGCTGAGATATGCATTTTCAGTGATAATCTTCATGATTCTGCTGTTACAAGTGTGCAGACTCAACGAAATCTCTGTTTTCGTGCTTTTGAATGCGAAAAACACGTTTTCTGGAGTCTTCAGCACTCCACAGTGCGTTTGATATGCGGAAACTACGATATCTTCGGTATCGTTGTAGTTTCCAGCTGAGACATGCATTTTCAGTGATAATCTTCATGATTCTGCGGTTACAAGTGTGCAGAATCACCGAAATCGGTGTCTTCGTGCTATTGAATGCGAAAAACACGTTTTCTGGTGTTTTCAGCACTCCACAGTGCGTTTGATATGCAGAAACTGCCATATCTTCGGTATCGTTGTTGTTTCCAGCTGAGATATGCATTATCAGTTATAATCTTCATGATTCTGCTGTTACAAGTGTGCAGAATCACCGAAATCGCTGTTTTCGCGCTACTCAATGGGAAAAACACGTTTTCTGGTGTTTTCAGCACTCCACAGTGCGTTTGATATGCGGAAACTGCCATATCTTCGGTATCGTTGTTGTTTCCAGCTGAGATATGCATTTTCAGTGATAATCTTCATGATTCTGCTGTTACAAGTGTGCAGAATCACCGAAATCGCTGTTTTCGTGCTTTTGAATGCGAAAAACACGTTTTCTGGTGTTTTCAGCACGCCACAGAGCGTTTGACATGCGGAAACTACGATATCTTCGGTATCGTTGTTGTTTCCACCTGAGATATGCATTTTCATTCATAATCTTCATGTTTCTCGCTGTTACAAGTGTGCAGAGTCACCGAAATCGCTGTTTTCGTGCTATTGAATGCGTAAAACACGTTTTCTGGTGTTTTCAGCACGCCACAGAGCGTTTGACATGCGGAAACTGCGATATCTTCGGTATCGTTGTTGTTTCTAGCAGAGATGTGCATTTTCAGTGATAATCTTCATGATTCTGCTGTTACAAGTGTGCAGAATCACCGAAATCGCTGTTTTCGTGCTATTCAATGCGAAAAACACGTTTTCTGGTGTTTTTAGCACTCTACAGTGCGTTTGATATGCGGAAACTGCCATATCTTCGGTATCGTTGTTGTTTCCAGCTGAGAGATGCATTTTCAGTGATAATCTTCATGATTCTGCAGTTATAAAGGTGCAGAATCACCGAAATCGCTGTTTTCGTGCTTTTGAATGCGAAAAACACGTTTTCTGGTGTTTTCAGCACGCCACAGAGCGTTTGACATGCGGAAACTACGATATCTTCGGTATCGTTGTTGTTTCCACCTGAGATATGCATTTTCAGTGATAGTCTTCATGATTCTGCTGTAATAAGTGTGCAGAGTCACCGAAATCGCTGTTTTCGTGCTTTTGAATGCGAAAAACACGTTTTCTGGTGTTTTCAGCACTCCACAGTGCGCTTGATATGCGGAAACTACGATATCTTCGGTATCGTTGTTGTTTCCAGCTGAGATATGCATTTTCAGTGATAATCTTCATGATTCTGCTGTTACAAGTGTGGAAAATCACCGAAATCGCTGTTTTCGTGCTTTTGAATGCGAAAAACACGTTTTCTGGTATTTTCAGCACTCCACAGTGCGTTTGATATGCTGAAACTACGATATCTTCGGTATCGTTTTTGTTTCCAGCTGAGATATGCATTTTCAGTGATAATCTTCATGATTCTGCTGTTACAAGTGTGCAGAATCACCGAAATCGCTGTTTTCGTGCTTTTGAATGCGAAAAACACGTTTTCTGGTGTTTTCAGCACGCCACAGAGCGTTTGACATGCGGAAACTACGATATCTTCGGTATCGTTGTTGTTTCCACCTGAGATATGCATTTTCAGTCATAATCTTCATGCTTCTGCTGTTACAAGTGTGCAGAGTCACCGAAATCGCTGTTTTCGTGCTATTGAATGCGTAAAACACGTTTTCTGGTGTTTTCAGCACGCCACAGAGCGTTTGACATGCGGAAACTGCGATATCTTCGGTATCGTTGGGTTTCCAGCTGAGATATGCGTTTTCACTGATAATCTTCACGATTCTGCTGTTACAAGTGTGCAGAATCACAGAAATCGCTGTTTTCGTGCTTTTGAATGCGAAAGACACGTTTTCTGGTGTTTTCAGCACGCCACAGAGCGTTTGACATGCGGAAACTGCGATATCTTCGGTATCGTTGTTGTTTCTAGCAGAGATATGCATTTTCAGTGATAATCTTCATGATTCTGCTGTTACAAGTGTGCAGAATCACCGAAATCGCTGTTTTCGTGCTATTGAATGCGAAAAACACGTTTTCTGGTGTTTTGAGCACGCCACAGAGCGTTTAACATGCGGAAACTGCGATATCTTCGGTATCGTTGGGTTTCCAGCTGAGATATGCATTTTCAGTGATAATCTTCATGATTCTGCTGTTACAAGTGAGCAGAATCACCGAAATCGCTGTTTTCGTGCTATTGAATGCGAAAAAGACGTTTTCTGGTGTTTTCAGCACTCCACAGTGCGTTTGATATGCGGAAACTGCGATATCATCGGTATCGTTGTTGTTTCCAGCTGAGATATGTACTTTCAGTGATAATCTTCACGATTCTGCTGTTACAAGTGTGCAGAAACACCGAAATCGCTGTTTTCGTGCTTTTGAATGCGAAAAACACGTTTTCTGGTATTTTCAGCACTCTACAGTGCGTTTGATATGCGGAAACTGCCATATTTTCGGTATCTTTGTTGTTTCCAGCTGAGATATGCATTATCAGTGATAATCTTCATGATTCTGCTGTTACAAGTGTGCAGAATCACCGAAATCGCTGTTTTCGCGCTTTTGAATGCGAAAAACACGTTTTCTGGTGTTTTCAGCACTCCACAGTGCGTTTGATATGCGGAAACTGCGATATCTTCGGTATCGTTGGGTTTCCAGCTGAGATATGCATTTTCAGTGATAATCTTCACGATTCTGCTGTTACAAGTGTGCAGAAACACCGAAATCGCTGTTTTCGTGCTTTTGAATGCGAAAAACTCGTTTTCTGGTGTTTTCAGCACGCCACAGAGCGTTTGATATGCGGAAACTGCGATATCATCGGTATCGTTGTTGTTTCCAGCTGAGAGCTGCATTTTCTACGATAATCTTCGAGTTTCTTCTGTGACAAGTGTGCATAATCACAGAAATCGCTGTTTTCGTGCTTTTGAATGCAAAAAACACGTTTTTTGGTGTTTTCAGCACTCCACAGTGCGTTTGATATGCGGAAACTGCGATATCTTCGGTATCGTTGTTGTTTCCAGCTGAGATATGCATTTTCTACGATAATCTTCGAGTTTCTTCTGTGACAAGTGTGCATAATCACAGAAATCGCTGTTTTCGTGCTTTTGAATGCGAAAAACACGTTTTATGGTGTTTTCAGCACTCCACAGTGCGTTTGATATGCGGAAACTGCGATATCTTCGGTATCGTTGGGTTTCCAGCTGAGATATGCATTTTCAGTGATAATCTTCACGATTCTGCTGTTACAAGTGTGCAGAAACACCGAAATCGCTGTTTTCGTGCTTTTGAATGCGAAAAACACGTTTTCTGGTGTTTTCAGCACGCCACAGAGCGTTTGATATGCGGAAATTGCGATATCTTCGGTATCGTTGTTGTTTCCAGCTGAGATATGCACTTTCAGTGATAATCTTCACGATTCTGCTGTTACAAGTGTGCAGAATCACCGAAATCGCAGTTTTCGTGCTATTGAATGCGAAAAACACGTTTTCTGGTGTTTTCAGCACGCCACAGAGCGTTTGACATGCGGAAACTGCGATATCTTCGGTATCGTTGTTGTTTCAAGCTGAGATATGCATTTTCAGTGATAATCTTCATGATTCTGCTGTTACAAGTGTGCAGAATCACCGAAATCGCTGTTTTCGTGCTATTGAATGCGAAAAACACGTTTTCTGTTGTTTTCAGCACTCCACAGTGCGTTTGATATGCGGAAACTGCCATATCTTCGGTATCGCTGTTGTTTCCAGCTGAGATATGCATTATCGGTGATAATCTTCATGATTCTGCTGTTACAAGTGTGCAGAATCACCGAAATCGCTGCTTTCGCGCTATTCAATGCGAAAAACACGTTTTCTGGTGTTTTCAGTCCTCCACAGTGCGTTTGATATGCGGAAACTGCCATATTTTCGGTATCGTTGTTGTTTCCAGCTGAGATATGCATTATCAGTGATAATCTTCATGATTCTGCTGTTACAAGTGTGCAGAATCACCGAAATCGCTGTTTTCGCGCTTTTGAATGCGAAAAACACGTTTTCTGGTGTTTTCAGCACTCCACAGTGCGTTTGATATGCGGAAACTGCCATATCTTCGATGCCGTTGTTGTTTCCAGCTGAGATATGCATTATCAGTGATAATCTTCATGATTCTGCTGTTACAAGTGTGCAGAATCACCGAAATCGCTGTTTTCGTGCTTTTGAATGCGAAAAACACGCTTTCTGGTGTTTTCAGCACTCCACAGTGCGTTTGATATGCGGAAACTGCCATATCTTCGGTATCGTTGTTGTTTCCAGCTGAGATATGCATTTTCAGTGATAATCTTCATGATTCTGCTGTTACAAATGTGCAGAATCACCGAAATCGCCATTTTCGTGCTTTTGAATGCGAAAAACACGTTTTCTGGTGTTTTCAGCACGCCACAGAGCGTTTAAAATGCGGAAACTGCGATATCTTCGGTATCGTTGTTGTTTCCAGCTGAGATATGCACTTTCAGTGATAATCTTCACGATTCTGCTGTTACAAGTGTGCAGAATCACCGAAATCGCTGTTTTCGTGCTATTGAATGCGAAAAACACGTTTTCTGGTGTTTTCAGCACTCCACAGTGCGTTTGATATGCGGAAACTGCCATATCTTCGGTATCGTTGTTGTTTCCAGCTGAGATATGCATTTTCAGTGATAATCTTCATGATTCTGCTGTTACAAATGTGCAGAATCACCGAAATCGCCATTTTCGTGCTTTTGAATGCGAAAAACACGTTTTCTGGTGTTTTCAGCACGCCACAGAGAGTTTAAAATGCGGAAACTGCGATATCTTCGGTATCGTTGTTGTTTCCAGCTGAGATATGCACTTTCAGTGATAATCTTCACGATTCTGCTGTTACAAGTGTGCAGAATCACCGAAATCGCTGTTTTCGTGCTATTGAATGCGAAAAACACGTTTTCTGGTGTTTTCAGCACTCCACAGTGCGTTTGATATGCAGAAACTGCCATATCTTCGGTATCGTTGTTGTTTCCAGCTGAGATATGCATTTTCAGTGATAATCTTCATGATTCTGCTGTTACAAGTGCGGAAAATCACCGAAATCGCTGTTTTCGTGCTTTTGAATGCGAAAAACACGTTTTCTGGTATTTTCAGCACTCCACAGTGCGTTTGATATGCTGAAACTACGATATCTTCGGTATCGTTGTTGTTTCCAGCTGAGATATGCATTTTCAGTGATAATCTTCATGATTCTGCTGTTACAAGTGTGCAGAATCACCGAAATCGCTGTTTTCGTGCTTTTGAATGCGAAAAACACGTTTTCTGGTGTTTTCAGCACGCCACAGAGCGTTTGACATGCGGAAACTACGATATCTTCGGTATCGTTGTTGTTTCCACCTGAGATATGCATTTTCAGTGATAATCTTCATGTTTCTGCTGTTACAAGTGTGCAGAGTCACCGAAATCGCTGTTTTCGTGCTATTGAATGCGTAAAACACGTTTTCTGGTGTTTTCAGCACGCCACAGAGCGTTTGACATGCGGAAACTGCGATATCTTCGGTATCGTTGGGTTTCCAGCTGAGATATGCGTTTTCACTGATAATCTTCACGATTCTGCTGTTACAAGTGTGCAGAATCACAGAAATCGCTGTTTTCGTGCTTTTGAATGCGAAAGACACGTTTTCTGGTGTTTTCAGCACGCCACAGAGCGTTTGACATGCGGAAACTGCGATATCTTCGGTATCGTTGTTGTTTCTAGCAGAGATATGCATTTTCAGTGATAATCTTCATGATTCCGCTGTTACATTTGTGCAGAATCACCGAAATCGCTGTTTTCGTGCTATTGAATGCGAAAAACACGTTTTCTGGTGTTTTGAGCACGCCACAGAGCGTTTAACATGCGGAAACTGCGATATCTTCGGTATCGTTGGGTTTCCAGCTGAGATATGCATTTTCAGTGATAATCTTCATGATTCTGCTGTTACAAGTGTGCAGAATCACCGAAATCGCTGTTTTCGTGCTATTGAATGCGAAAAAGACGTTTTCTGGTGTTTTCAGCACTCCACAGTGCGTTTGATATGCGGAAACTGCGATATCTTCGGTATCGTTGTTGTTTCTAGCTGAGATATGCATTTTCAGTGATAATCTTCATAATTCTGCTGTTACAAGTGTGCAGAATCACCGAAATCGCTGTTTTCGTGCTTTTGAATGCGAAAAACACGCTTTCTGGTGTTTTCAGCACTCCACAGTGCGCTTGATATGCGGAAACTGCCATACCTTCGGTATCGTTGTTGTTTCCAGCTGAGATATGCATTATCAGTGATAATCATCATGATTCTGCTGTTACAAGTGTGCAGAATCACCGAAATCGCTGTTTTCGTGCTTTTGAATGCGAAAAACACGCTTTCTGGTGTTTTCAGCACTCCACAGTGCGTTTGATATGCGGAAACTGCCATATCTTCGGCATCGTTGTTGTTTCCAGCTGAGATATGCATTTTCAGTGATAATCTTCATGATTCTGCTGTTACAAATGTGCAGAATCACCGAAATCGCCATTTTCGTGCTTTTGAATGCGAAAAACACGTTTTCTGGTGTTTTCAGCACGCCACAGAGCGTTTAAAATGCGGAAACTGCGATATCTTCGGTATCGTTGTTGTTTCCAGCTGAGATATGCACTTTCAGTGATAATCTTCACGATTCTGCTGTTACAAGTGTGCAGAATCACCGAAATCGCTGTTTTCGTGCTATTGGATGCGAAAAACACGTTTTCTGGTGTTTTCAGCACTCCACAGTGCGTTTGATATGCGGAAACTGCGATATCTTCGGTATCATCGTGGTTTCCAGCTGAGATATGCGTTTTCACTGATAATCTTCACGATTCTGCTGTTACAAGTGTGCAGAATCACCGAAATCGCTGTTTTCGTGCTTTTGAATGCGAAAAACACGTTTTCTGGTGTTTTCAGCACTCCACAGTGCGTTTGATATGCGGAAACTGCGATATCATCGGTATCGTTGTTGTTTCCAGCTGAGATATGCACTTTCAGTGATAATCTTCACGATTCTGCTGTTACAAGTGTGCAGAATCACCGAAATCGCTGTTTTCGTGCTATTGCATGCGAAAAACACGTTTTCTGGTGTTTTCAGCACTCCACAGTGCGTTTGATATGCGGAAACTGCGATATCATCGGTATCGTTGTTGTTTCCAGCTGAGATATGTACTTTCAGTGATAATCTTCACGATTCTGCTGTTACAAGTGTGCAGATACACCGAAATCGCTGTTTTCGTGCTTTTGAATGCGAAAAACACGTTTTCTGGTATTTTCAGCACTCTACAGTGCGTTTGATATGCGGAAACTGCCATATCTTCGGTATCGTTGTTGCTTCCAGCAGAGATATGCATTTTCAGTGATAATCTTCATGATTCTGCTGTTGCAAACGTGCAGAATCACCGAAATCGCTGTTATCGTGCTTTTCAATGCGAAAAACACGTTTTCTGGTGTTTTCAGCACGCCACAGAGCGTCTGACATGCGGAAACTGCGATATCTTCGGTATCGTTGTTGTTTCCAGCTGAGATATGCATTTTCAGTGATAATCTTCATAATTCTGCTGTTACAAGTGTGCAGAATCACCGAAATCGCTGTTTTCGTGCTTTTGAATGCGAAAAACACGCTTTCTGGTGTTTTCAGCACTCCACAGTGCGCTTGATATGCGGAAACTGCCATACCTTCGGTATCGTTGTTGTTTCCAGCTGAGATATGCATTATCAGTGATAATCTTCATGATTCTGCAGTTACAAGTGTGCAGAATCACCGAAATCGCTGTTTTCGTGCTTTTGAATGCGAAAAACACGCTTTCTGGTGTTTTCAGCACTCCACAGTGCGTTTGATATGCGGAAACTACCATATCTTCGGTATCGTTGTTGTTTCCAGCTGAGATATGCATTTTCAGTGATAATCTTCATGATTCTGCTGTTACAAATGTGCAGAATCACCG
Organism: Anthophora plumipes; assembly: GCA_951804975.1. NCBI lineage: Eukaryota > Metazoa > Arthropoda > Insecta > Hymenoptera > Apidae > Anthophora > Anthophora plumipes. Next base: position 2,025,471 of record CATORF010000448.1, read on the forward strand.
AAATCGCCATTTTCGTGCTTTTGAATGCGAAAAACACGTTTTCTGGTGTTTTCAGCACGCCACAGAGCGTTTAAAATGCGGAAACTGCGATATCTTCGGTATCGTTGTTGTTTCCAGCTGAGATATGCACTTTCAGTGATAATCTTCACGATTCTGCTGTTACAAGTGTGCAGAATCACCGAAATCGCTGTTTTCGTGCTATTGAATGCGAAAAACACGTTTTCTGGTGTTTTCAGCACTCCACAGTGCGTTTGATATGCAGAAACTGCCATATCTTCGGTATCGTTGTTGTTTCCAGCTGAGATATGCATTATCAGTTATAATCTTCATGATTCTGCTGTTACAAGTGTGCAGAATCACCGAAATCGCTGTTTTCGCGCTACTCAATGGGAAAAACACGTTTTCTGGTGTTTTCAGCACTCCACAGTGCGTTTGATATGCGGAAACTGCCATATCTTCGGTATCGTTGTTGTTTCCAGCTGAGATATGCATTTTCAGTGATAATCTTCATGATTCTGCTGTTACAAATGTGCAGAATCACCGAAATCGCCATTTTCGTGCTTTTGAATGCGAAAAACACGTTTTCTGGTGTTTTCAGCACGCCACAGAGCGTTTAAAATGCGGAAACTGCGATATCATCGGTATCGTTGTTGTTTCCAGCTGAGATATGTACTTTCAGTGATAATCTTCACGATTCTGCTGTTACAAGTGTGCAGATACACCGAAATCGCTGTTTTCGTGCTTTTGAATGCGAAAAACACGTTTTCTGGTATTTTCAGCACTCTACAGTGCGTTTGATATGCGGAAACTGCCATATCTTCGGTATCGTTGTTGCTTCCAGCAGAGATATGCATTTTCAGTGATAATCTTCATGATTCTGCTGTTGCAAACGTGCAGAATCACCGAAATCGCTGTTATCGTGCTTTTCAATGCGAAAAACACGTTTTCTGGTGTTTTCAGCACGCCACAGAGCGTCTGACATGCGGAAACTGCGATATCTTCGGTATCGTTGTTGTTTCCAGCTGAGATATGCATTTTCAGTGATAATCTTCATAATTCTGCTGTTACAAGTGTGCAGAATCACCGAAATCGCTGTTTTCGTGCTTTTGAATGCGAAAAACACGCTTTCTGGTGTTTTCAGCACTCCACAGTGCGCTTGATATGCGGAAACTGCCATACCTTCGGTATCGTTGTTGTTTCCAGCTGAGATATGCATTATCAGTGATAATCTTCATGATTCTGCTGTTACAAGTGTGCAGAATCACCGAAATCGCTGTTTTCGTGCTTTTGAATGCGAAAAACACGCTTTCTGGTGTTTTCAGCACTCCACAGTGCGTTTGATATGCGGAAACTGCCATATCTTCGGTATCGTTGTTGTTTCCAGCTGAGATATGCATTTTCAGTGATAATCTTCATGATTCTGCTGTTACAAATGTGCAGAATCACCGAAATCGCCATTTTCGTGCTTTTGAATGCGAAAAACACGTTTTCTGGTGTTTTCAGCACGCCACAGAGCGTTTAAAATGCGGAAACTGCGATATCTTCGGTATCGTTGTTGTTTCCAGCTGAGATATGCACTTTCAGTGATAATCTTCACGATTCTGCTGTTACAAGTGTGCAGAATCACCGAAATCGCTGTTTTCGTGCTATTGGATGCGAAAAACACGTTTTCTGGTGTTTTCAGCACGCCACAGAGCGTCTGACATGCGGAAACTGCGATATCTTCGGTATCGTTGTTGTTTCCAGCTGAGATATGCATTTTCAGTGATAATCTTCATAATTCTGCTGTTACAAGTGTGCAGAATCACCGAAATCGCTGTTTTCGTGCTTTTGAATGCGAAAAACACGCTTTCTGGTGTTTTCAGCACTCCACAGTGCGCTTGATATGCGGAAACTGCCATACCTTCGGTATCGTTGTTGTTTCCAGCTGAGATATGCATTATCAGTGATAATCTTCATGATTCTGCTGTTACAAGTGTGCAGAATCACCGAAATCGCTGTTTTCGTGCTTTTGAATGCGAAAAACACGCTTTCTGGTGTTTTCAGCACTCCACAGTGCGTTTGATATGCGGAAACTGCCATATCTTCGGTATCGTTGTTGTTTCCAGCTGAGATATGCATTTTCAGTGATAATCTTCATGATTCTGCTGTTACAAATGTGCAGAATCACCGAAATCGCCATTTTCGTGCTTTTGAATGCGAAAAACACGTTTTCTGGTGTTTTCAGCACGCCACAGAGCGTTTAAAATGCGGAAACTGCGATATCTTCGGTATCGTTGTTGTTTCCAGCTGAGATATGCACTTTCAGTGATAATCTTCACGATTCTGCTGTTACAAGTGTGCAGAATCACCGAAATCGCTGTTTTCGTGCTATTGGATGCGAAAAACACGTTTTCTGGTGTTTTCAGCACTCCACAGTGCGTTTGATATGCAGAAACTGCCATATCTTCGGTATCGTTGTTGTTTCCAGCTGAGATATGCATTATCAGTTATAATCTTCATGATTCTGCTGTTACAAGTGTGCAGAATCACCGAAATCGCTGTTTTCGCGCTACTCAATGGGAAAAACACGTTTTCTGGTGTTTTCAGCACTCCACAGTGCGTTTGATATGCGGAAACTGCCATATCTTCGGTATCGTTGTTGTTTCCAGCTGAGATATGCATTTTCAGTGATAATCTTCATGATTCTGCTGTTACAAATGTGCAGAATCACCGAAATCGCCATTTTCGTGCTTTTGAATGCGAAAAACACGTTTTCTGGTGTTTTCAGCACGCCACAGAGCGTTTAAAATGCGGAAACTGCGATATCATCGGTATCGTTGTTGTTTCCAGCTGAGATATGTACTTTCAGTGATAATCTTCACGATTCTGCTGTTACAAGTGTGCAGATACACCGAAATCGCTGTTTTCGTGCTTTTGAATGCGAAAAACACGTTTTCTGGTATTTTCAGCACTCTACAGTGCGTTTGATATGCGGAAACTGCCATATCTTCGGTATCGTTGTTGCTTCCAGCAGAGATATGCATTTTCAGTGATAATCTTCATGATTCTGCTGTTGCAAACGTGCAGAATCACCGAAATCGCTGTTATCGTGCTTTTCAATGCGAAAAACACGTTTTCTGGTGTTTTCAGCACGCCACAGAGCGTCTGACATGCGGAAACTGCGATATCTTCGGTATCGTTGTTGTTTCCAGCTGAGATATGCATTTTCAGTGATAATCTTCACGATTCTGCTGTTACAAGTGTGCAGAATCACCGAAATCGCTGTTTTCGTGCTATTGAATGCGAAAAACACGTTTTCTGGTGTTTTCAGCACTCCACAGTGCGTTTGATATGCAGAAACTGCCATATCTTCGGTATCGTTGTTGTTTCCAGCTGAGATATGCATTTTCAGTGATAATCTTCATGATTCTGCTGTTACAAGTGTGCAGAATCACCGAAATCGCTGTTTTCGCGCTACTCAATGGGAAAAACACGTTTTCTGGTGTTTTCAGCACTCCACAGTGCGTTTGATATGCGGAAACTGCCATATCTTCGGTATCGTTGTTGTTTCCAGCTGAGATATGCATTTTCAGTGATAATCTTCATGATTCTGCTGTTACAAATGTGCAGAATCACCGAAATCGCCATTTTCGTGCTTTTGAATGCGAAAAACACGTTTTCTGGTGTTTTCAGCACGCCACAGAGCGTTTAAAATGCGGAAACTGCGATATCATCGGTATCGTTGTTGTTTCCAGCTGAGATATGTACTTTCAGTGATAATCTTCACGATTCTGCTGTTACAAGTGTGCAGATACACCGAAATCGCTGTTTTCGTGCTTTTGAATGCGAAAAACACGTTTTCTGGTATTTTCAGCACTCTACAGTGCGTTTGATATGCGGAAACTGCCATATCTTCGGTATCGTTGTTGTTTCCAGCTGAGATATGCATTTTCAGTGATAATCTTCATGATTCTGCTGTTACAAATGTGCAGAATCACCGAAATCGCCATTTTCGTGCTTTTGAATGCGAAAAACACGTTTTCTGGTGTTTTCAGCACGCCACAGAGCGTTTAAAATGCGGAAACTGCGATATCTTCGGTATCGTTGTTGTTTCCAGCTGAGATATGCACTTTCAGTGATAATCTTCACGATTCTGCTGTTACAAGTGTGCAGAATCACCGAAATCGCTGTTTTCGTGCTATTGAATGCGAAAAACACGTTTTCTGGTGTTTTCAGCACTCCACAGTGCGTTTGATATGCAGAAACTGCCATATCTTCGGTATCGTTGTTGTTTCCAGCTGAGATATGCATTATCAGTTATAATCTTCATGATTCTGCTGTTACAAGTGTGCAGAATCACCGAAATCGCTGTTTTCGCGCTACTCAATGGGAAAAACACGTTTTCTGGTGTTTTCAGCACTCCACAGTGCGTTTGATATGCGGAAACTGCCATATCTTCGGTATCGTTGTTGTTTCCAGCTGAGATATGCATTTTCAGTGATAATCTTCATGATTCTGCTGTTACAAATGTGCAGAATCACCGAAATCGCCATTTTCGTGCTTTTGAATGCGAAAAACACGTTTTCTGGTGTTTTCAGCACGCCACAGAGCGTTTAAAATGCGGAAACTGCGATATCATCGGTATCGTTGTTGTTTCCAGCTGAGATATGTACTTTCAGTGATAATCTTCACGATTCTGCTGTTACAAGTGTGCAGATACACCGAAATCGCTGTTTTCGTGCTTTTGAATGCGAAAAACACGTTTTCTGGTATTTTCAGCACTCTACAGTGCGTTTGATATGCGGAAACTGCCATATCTTCGGTATCGTTGTTGCTTCCAGCAGAGATATGCATTTTCAGTGATAATCTTCATGATTCTGCTGTTGCAAACGTGCAGAATCACCGAAATCGCTGTTATCGTGCTTTTCAATGCGAAAAACACGTTTTCTGGTGTTTTCAGCACGCCACAGAGCGTCTGACATGCGGAAACTGCGATATCTTCGGTATCGTTGTTGTTTCCAGCTGAGATATGCATTTTCAGTGATAATCTTCATAATTCTGCTGTTACAAGTGTGCAGAATCACCGAAATCGCTGTTTTCGTGCTTTTGAATGCGAAAAACACGCTTTCTGGTGTTTTCAGCACTCCACAGTGCGCTTGATATGCGGAAACTGCCATACCTTCGGTATCGTTGTTGTTTCCAGCTGAGATATGCATTATCAGTGATAATCTTCATGATTCTGCTGTTACAAGTGTGCAGAATCACCGAAATCGCTGTTTTCGTGCTTTTGAATGCGAAAAACACGCTTTCTGGTGTTTTCAGCACTCCACAGTGCGTTTGATATGCGGAAACTGCCATATCTTCGGTATCGTTGTTGTTTCCAGCTGAGATATGCATTTTCAGTGATAATCTTCATGATTCTGCTGTTACAAATGTGCAGAATCACCGAAATCGCCATTTTCGTGCTTTTGAATGCGAAAAACACGTTTTCTGGTGTTTTCAGCACGCCACAGAGCGTTTAAAATGCGGAAACTGCGATATCTTCGGTATCGTTGTTGTTTCCAGCTGAGATATGCACTTTCAGTGATAATCTTCACGATTCTGCTGTTACAAGTGTGCAGAATCACCGAAATCGCTGTTTTCGTGCTATTGGATGCGAAAAACACGTTTTCTGGTGTTTTCAGCACGCCACAGAGCGTCTGACATGCGGAAACTGCGATATCTTCGGTATCGTTGTTGTTTCCAGCTGAGATATGCATTTTCAGTGATAATCTTCATAATTCTGCTGTTACAAGTGTGCAGAATCACCGAAATCGCTGTTTTCGTGCTTTTGAATGCGAAAAACACGCTTTCTGGTGTTTTCAGCACTCCACAGTGCGCTTGATATGCGGAAACTGCCATACCTTCGGTATCGTTGTTGTTTCCAGCTGAGATATGCATTATCAGTGATAATCTTCATGATTCTGCTGTTACAAGTGTGCAGAATCACCGAAATCGCTGTTTTCGTGCTTTTGAATGCGAAAAACACGCTTTCTGGTGTTTTCAGCACTCCACAGTGCGTTTGATATGCGGAAACTGCCATATCTTCGGTATCGTTGTTGTTTCCAGCTGAGATATGCATTTTCAGTGATAATCTTCATGATTCTGCTGTTACAAATGTGCAGAATCACCGAAATCGCCATTTTCGTGCTTTTGAATGCGAAAAACACGTTTTCTGGTGTTTTCAGCACGCCACAGAGCGTTTAAAATGCGGAAACTGCGATATCTTCGGTATCGTTGTTGTTTCCAGCTGAGATATGCACTTTCAGTGATAATCTTCACGATTCTGCTGTTACAAGTGTGCAGAATCACCGAAATCGCTGTTTTCGTGCTATTGGATGCGAAAAACACGTTTTCTGGTGTTTTCAGCACTCCACAGTGCGTTTGATATGCAGAAACTGCCATATCTTCGGTATCGTTGTTGTTTCCAGCTGAGATATGCATTATCAGTTATAATCTTCATGATTCTGCTGTTACAAGTGTGCAGAATCACCGAAATCGCTGTTTTCGCGCTACTCAATGGGAAAAACACGTTTTCTGGTGTTTTCAGCACTCCACAGTGCGTTTGATATGCGGAAACTGCCATATCTTCGGTATCGTTGTTGTTTCCAGCTGAGATATGCATTTTCAGTGATAATCTTCATGATTCTGCTGTTACAAATGTGCAGAATCACCGAAATCGCCATTTTCGTGCTTTTGAATGCGAAAAACACGTTTTCTGGTGTTTTCAGCACGCCACAGAGCGTTTAAAATGCGGAAACTGCGATATCATCGGTATCGTTGTTGTTTCCAGCTGAGATATGTACTTTCAGTGATAATCTTCACGATTCTGCTGTTACAAGTGTGCAGATACACCGAAATCGCTGTTTTCGTGCTTTTGAATGCGAAAAACACGTTTTCTGGTATTTTCAGCACTCTACAGTGCGTTTGATATGCGGAAACTGCCATATCTTCGGTATCGTTGTTGCTTCCAGCAGAGATATGCATTTTCAGTGATAATCTTCATGATTCTGCTGTTGCAAACGTGCAGAATCACCGAAATCGCTGTTATCGTGCTTTTCAATGCGAAAAACACGTTTTCTGGTGTTTTCAGCACGCCACAGAGCGTCTGACATGCGGAAACTGCGATATCTTCGGTATCGTTGTTGTTTCCAGCTGAGATATGCATTTTCAGTGATAATCTTCATAATTCTGCTGTTACAAGTGTGCAGAATCACCGAAATCGCTGTTTTCGTGCTTTTGAATGCGAAAAACACGCTTTCTGGTGTTTTCAGCACTCCACAGTGCGCTTGATATGCGGAAACTGCCATACCTTCGGTATCGTTGTTGTTTCCAGCTGAGATATGCATTATCAGTGATAATCTTCATGATTCTGCTGTTACAAGTGTGCAGAATCACCGAAATCGCTGTTTTCGTGCTTTTGAATGCGAAAAACACGCTTTCTGGTGTTTTCAGCACTCCACAGTGCGTTTGATATGCGGAAACTGCCATATCTTCGGTATCGTTGTTGTTTCCAGCTGAGATATGCATTTTCAGTGATAATCTTCATGATTCTGCTGTTACAAATGTGCAGAATCACCGAAATCGCCATTTTCGTGCTTTTGAATGCGAAAAACACGTTTTCTGGTGTTTTCAGCACGCCACAGAGCGTTTAAAATGCGGAAACTGCGATATCTTCGGTATCGTTGTTGTTTCCAGCTGAGATATGCACTTTCAGTGATAATCTTCACGATTCTGCTGTTACAAGTGTGCAGAATCACCGAAATCGCTGTTTTCGTGCTATTGGATGCGAAAAACACGTTTTCTGGTGTTTTCAGCACGCCACAGAGCGTCTGACATGCGGAAACTGCGATATCTTCGGTATCGTTGTTGTTTCCAGCTGAGATATGCATTTTCAGTGATAATCTTCATAATTCTGCTGTTACAAGTGTGCAGAATCACCGAAATCGCTGTTTTCGTGCTTTTGAATGCGAAAAACACGCTTTCTGGTGTTTTCAGCACTCCACAGTGCGCTTGATATGCGGAAACTGCCATACCTTCGGTATCGTTGTTGTTTCCAGCTGAGATATGCATTATCAGTGATAATCTTCATGATTCTGCTGTTACAAGTGTGCAGAATCACCGAAATCGCTGTTTTCGTGCTTTTGAATGCGAAAAACACGCTTTCTGGTGTTTTCAGCACTCCACAGTGCGTTTGATATGCGGAAACTGCCATATCTTCGGTATCGTTGTTGTTTCCAGCTGAGATATGCATTTTCAGTGATAATCTTCATGATTCTGCTGTTACAAATGTGCAGAATCACCGAAATCGCCATTTTCGTGCTTTTGAATGCGAAAAACACGTTTTCTGGTGTTTTCAGCACGCCACAGAGCGTTTAAAATGCGGAAACTGCGATATCTTCGGTATCGTTGTTGTTTCCAGCTGAGATATGCACTTTCAGTGATAATCTTCACGATTCTGCTGTTACAAGTGTGCAGAATCACCGAAATCGCTGTTTTCGTGCTATTGGATGCGAAAAACACGTTTTCTGGTGTTTTCAGCACTCCACATTGCGTTTGATATGCGGAAACTGCGATATCTTCGGTATCATCGTGGTTTCCAGCTGAGATATGCGTTTTCACTGATAATCTTCACGATTCTGCTGTTACAAGTGTGCAGAATCACCGAAATCGCTGTTTTCGTGCTTTTGAATGCGAAAAACACGTTTTCTGGTGTTTTCAGCACTCCACAGTGCGTTTGATATGCGGAAACTGCGATATCATCGGTATCGTTGTTGTTTCCAGCTGAGATATGCACTTTCAGTGATAATCTTCACGATTCTGCTGTTACAAGTGTTACGTCGGCAAGCGACGTTGGAATTAGTCATAAGCATATATATACATACACACATATATACGATAAGCATAGTAGTCATAAGCGCGCCCTTAATCCTAAGCATAGTCATAAGCGCGCCTTTACTCCCGCTACATCCTACTACCAGCCCCTACGTCATCCTTCCAGAAGCTTCCAGAACCTTCTAGAACAATCTAGATCATTCTAGAAGCATTCCCTGATAATCCAATTCCTTTCCCAAGCTCGTTATCACATAAACATAAACCGAACCTCCCAGACTAAACCACCAAGCCAAACACATTCCATTCCCACACTCGTATTATATTCCAACTCCTTATCTCCCAAAACATCCGCCGACCGCCAGACCTAATCTCCCGCCACATACCAATCCTATGACGTCATCATGCACGTGTCCCGATTCCCAGGCCTCTCCTTATCGCATTCCTCTGTTATCTCGTAAACATCCTGACTCCCACGGTCCAAACCACACGTGTCCTAATCTCCTCCAGACAAACTCCACCATTCCCCGCTCCTATATCCTATTACTATAAGTAAGCCATTCCCCCAGTCGACGCTCGCTCTCCGACGCACGCTCGCTCACCGGCCAGTCTCAGTCCGGAGCTCGTGGAGCTCACATCGCCGCGATTCTATCTCTAGTGATTCTATATCTTGTACCTAGTATTTCTATATCTAGTATTTCTATATCTTGTATTCTTATATTCTATAATCCTATATCCTGTATTGTTAAATCATAAGTCCATTGTATTCCATAATCATTTATTATATTAAAATATATATACATAATAGTATAATTGCAAATCTAATCATTCCGATTTCTAACCGAGTGCGCGCTACTGAAATATACCAACCGCATTCAACCCGAAGGATTCCAACTCGACCTGTTGCAGTGCCGCAACGTTTCAACGTTATATTCGGTAAGTATCACGGAAAGTGAAGTGCGCGCAGTTATTCCCGAGTAGACGCAGACGTAAGCGCTGCGTGACTCAAAAAGGATTGAAATAGTGTCAAGTTCCCCCTTTCCGACAACCGCGACGGAAACCGGGACGTGACAAATTGGTGACAGCGGTGGGATATTGTTCAATCCCTGCGACGCTTTACCAGTATCCGTGCTACCGACATTTTATCACCGTTCTTAGAATCACGAATTATTGCTGTGCGACCTTTGGCGTCCCTCACTGACTCCCGTGATTCCAGGCTCGATACACAAACTGCCATTGACGCAAGCGCTGGCAGGTAGCGCTTCTGTACACGTTCAGATGGAATCTCGCAGTAGCCTTGCGACTGATCCTGAAGGCTTGCACAGAGTCAAGAAGGTAAGTGTTTAGAGCTATTCCTAACTCCATTCATAAAAACGCACCTACCCTGACTTCTAATCTCAACCCGACCAGAATCGGAAACGAGGACGCCGTGGTGGTAGGAAGGTGCAAGCGAGGAGGATTGACGCGATTCGACGAGAGTTGGCGGAGATCTTAGCGCAGCAGCCTGCGCTGGAAATCCAAAAACCTCGCGAGAGCGCAGGAGCCGAGCGAAACATTGAAACGATCACCATTGGCGACTCAGATAACGAGACGGTCGACATCCCAATTCCCCCGCCGCCAATAGAGATCGTGGACACGGACACAGCAATTAAAGTGCGGCACCACCGTGAAATTCCGGGAAATGTATTAGTGTCTTTCATTCGCGACTGTCCGAAAGGGGACCACCCGGAATATCTACCTAAAGAGATCGCTGATTGGTGTAATTTCCAATTTCATTTTCAATAAATAATAATTCAACTGCGCTGCTTCAAATTCTTCCCGAAATGGATACACGCTCTAAGCGACCCGCCGAAAGCGCGCACACCGAAACCACTGCATCGTCCAGGAGTTCGACCCTGGACCAGGAACGACGCGCGTTCGAGGAATCGCGAAAAATCGAAACAGAGTACAATTCCATGCGTCGCGAGCGCGATGCGGCCCTCGCCGAGGTAGAAGCCATCCGTCGGGAAACGAAAACGATCCTCGAAAGAACCACGACAGCCGCGTCCACCGAGTATCCTACCTTCAACGCAGCCCCAGACTCGTTTTCCTTCACAATGAAGGAAGCCTTAGCAACTATTCCGATATTCAACGGTACCGAACCGCCGGTACTCAGTTTTACACGGGCATGCAGGCGCGCCCGCGATTTGATACCCGTGAACGCGGAAGCAACATTGACGAAACTCGTATCTACGCGTCTACGCGGCCGTGCGGTAATAGCAGTGGAGGACGAGCACTTCACAAATATCGCGGATCTTTGCAATCGCCTGAAACAAGTATTCGGTCCCCAGAGGACAGTGGATCATTACCGCGGAGAAATGGCGAACATATTTATGAAGAAAGACGAGCACGTGCTCGACTTCATCAGCAGGGTAAAAGACATCCGCGACGCAATCATAGGGTGCGATTACCACACCCCCAATATCGCGGAAGTAGATATGCTGACCACCGATTGCTTCATTCGCGGAGTTATCCCGCAATTACGTGCCGAACTGCGACACCGACGCAGAGAACCGCTATCGTGCGTGTTCAACGAGGCCATCGAGCTGTACAAAGAGCTCGAACGCGACAATAACAGATACGGCCGGGTATCAGAAAAACACGTCCAATTCTTCCAACCCCGCGACAAAACGCCAGAACGCCGCGAACCGCGGAATCCATACACGCCTCCTCCGTCGCGAGAATCCTGGCGTTCGCCGTCACCGAGACGGTACTTCCCGGAAGAAACGAGACCTTCGGAACGCAGCTCTTATCGCGGGCCACCTGAGCCATCGCGTTCTTACCGCGATAATTACGACCTACCGCGACGTGATTACCGCGAGCCCCAATACCAACGCGATTCTCGCCAACCCAGCAGGCCAACGAAGACCTGCTTATATTGCAAAAATCCTGGCCACGATATCCACGAATGCAGGAAACGTGAATACAACAATAAAAGAAACCAGGGAAACGAGCAGACCCTCTCGTCAAACCCGGACCGCAGACGAGAGGCGTCGCCACAAAAACCGGTCCGGAACGTCGTGATAACAGAATCGCGAGAATCCGCCTAAACAAAGGTATCAAAGTCCCTCACGTAAATATCCAATCCCCCGGATTCCTTCGCGACATCACACTGATGATCGACACGGGAGCGGAACCAAACCTCGTAAAAATTTCCGCGCTACAACCCGCGACACCGGTGAACGTTACGGACAGGATCCAAATTTCCGGTATAACCGCCGGTACCGTTCAAACCCTGGGATCCACCGACGCGGAGATCTATGGGACCATAATAAGGTTCCACGTCGTACCCAACGATTTCCCCATCGCGACAGATGGTATCCTAGGTGCAAGCTTCCTCGAGGAAGGCGCGGAAATTTCGTACACCAAACGGCGTGTACTTTGGAAAGGGCTAGAAATACCCTTCGCGAACGCGACTCCGCGCGACGCGAAACATAATCCACAACTTACTAAATCCGATACGCGCGCGAACGACGCGAAACATAATCGACAATCTACTAAATCCGATACACGCGTAGACGACGCGAAATATAATCCACGGCCTACTAAATCCGATACGCGCGCGAACAACGCGATTCATAACACTCGGCCTACTAAATCCGATACGCGTGCGGGTAATACGAAACGCGCGATATCTAAGCCAGCTCACACCGAATCCGATACGTGTACTATCAATGCACGTACCGCCCAGGCAATGGTAATCGGAGCCGTTGGGCCCGATATCGGCTATCTCCCGCGGCAAGAGATAGCACCCGGTGTAATTGTATATGACTCCCTGGTCAAAAATATCAACGGCACGGTGTGTATCCGTTGCGTAAACCAATCCGAGGCGACGATAACATTCCGAACCCCAACCGTGGAGATAATGGAAGTTATCGCTGTCTCCCAAACACCCACGGATGTTGATCGGTCGTCTGGATCAACATCGATTCACGCCATTAAAAATACCAAATCTCACGCAGAGCGCGAAGCAGAGATAGCGGGCATAATTAGCACCGACGATCTCAATCCGGAAGAATGCGAGCATGTGAAATGCCTCATCGCGGAGCACAGCGATATCTTCCATCTCCCCGGGGAATACTTGGGCAAGACCTCGGCTGTAACGCATAAAATACCTGCGACCGACCAACGGCCAATCCACGTAAAGCAATACCGTTATCTACCGATCCACAAGGAGGAGATCGATAGACAAATGAAGGAATTATTGGAGAACGACATTGTAAGTCCATCCACATCGCCTTATAATTCCCCCTTGTGGATCGTGCCGAAGAAATCGGACGAGCAAGGTAAGAAGAAATGGAGAATGGTCATCGATTACCGTTCTCTTAACGAAAAGACCATCGCGGACGCGTACCCACTGCCGAGCATAGTGGAGATATTAGACCAACTCGGTAGCGCCAAATATTTCTCAACATTTGACCTTGCTTCCGGTTTTCACCAAATCGGCATGGATGAAAAGGATGCCGAGAAGACAGCGTTCTCGACACCCTTCGGCCACTATGAGTTTAACCGCATGCCATTCGGCCTCCGCAACGCCCCAGCGACGTTCCAACGGCTAATGGATTCCATCCTCTCCGGCCTCCAAGGCACCGAATTGTTCGTCTATCTTGACGATATCGTTATCTACGCCAGCTCCATATCCGAACATAATGCCAAATTTAATCGTCTCGCCGAGAGACTGCGCCGCGCCAACTTGAAGCTGCAGCCGTCGAAATGCAGTTTCCTCCGTCGGGAAGTAGCCTACCTGGGTCACATAATAAGTGACGAAGGAGTAAAGCCCTGTCCGACAAAAGTCTCCGCCGTAAGGAATTTCCCGCGTCCTAAAAACGCCAAAACTGTAAGGGAATTTCTGGGTCTAGCCGGTTATTACCGCCGGTTCATCGACAAATTTTCGCATATCACTAAACCCTTAACAGCCTTACTACGTAAGGACACTAAATTCGAATGGTCCGCAGCACAAGAGCGTGCCTTCGAGACATTGCGCAACGCACTCTGCACCGAACCAGTGTTGCGCTACCCAGATTTCTCTGAAACGTTCCATATCACCACCGACGCGTCCGGATACGCCGTCGGCGGCATTTTAAGTCAAGGTCCAATAGGTCAGGATCGGCCTATAGCGTACGCCTCTAGACTGCTACACGGGGCTGAACTGAATTACTCCACAATAGAAAAGGAGTGCCTAGCTATCATATATGCCGTACAACACTTTAGGCCATACGTTTACGGTAAATCGTTCACCCTAATCACCGACCACCAACCGCTCGTGTGGATGCATTCGGTGAAGGATCCCTCCTCGCGACTCCTGAGATGGAGATTGAAGCTCGCAGAATACGAATACAAAGTCGTCTACAAGGCCGGTAAGCGTAATGTTAACGCGGATGCACTTTCGCGAAATCCGGACACAAGCACTGTCCTCCCTGTTTCCTCTGACTCCTCCGACATTCCTATTTTCGAATCCCAACATCGGCCTGTAGACATACCCTCCACATCAAGCGATGCGCAGTTTCCTCAATCGCCTCCATCTCCAACCCCTCCAATCCTCCCCGAACAGCACGTAGAGACACATCTAGAGTCAGACAGCGACATGACCGAGACGCCACGTTCAATAATAAAATATTCCAGAGACAGATTGATAATGAGAAACGACAACCTAGCTTGTTTTATGACGTTGGACAACCAACCCATCGACGCAGGAGCCACCGATCTCCTTTTACACAACCGACTTCCGACGATAGCAAACGCGACAATCGGCAGAGCAAAAGTAACTCAAACGGGAAGATACACCTTGATTCAATTACCCGTAAAGCCAACTCCCGCACACACAGCCGAACACGAAGACCTAATAGAGTGCCTCAGAGCACTGCGCGACGCAGTAGTAGAATTAGACTTACCGTCAATCAGCATCTCACGTACCGCGATAGACGAAACACCCTGGAGCACCATTCGCGAATCGCTGTCGGAATTGTTTACGGGAACTAACACAAACATCCTCGCCTGTTCCAACGAAACACGAATCCCATCCGAGGAACAAAGACAAGCAATTATATCAGAGAACCATATCTCCGCGTACGCAGGACATAAAGGCATAACGAAAACATTTAGACGCGTCCGCGAGAAATACTTTTGGCCTTCGATGAAATCCGACATCGCGAACTTCATAAACACGTGCCGAGACTGCCAACTACAAAAGCTTACCCGCGTGAAAACACGAGTCCCCATGACATTGACAGACACGCCAGGACGCGCGTTCGACAAAATATCTTTAGACGTAGTCGGACCTCTACCCACCACACCCTCCGGGAATCAGTACATATTGACGATGCAAGATCTATTAACGAAATATTCCTTAGCAGCTCCCCTCAAATCCATCACCACGACAGAAACTGCTGACGCCTTCATTAATACGCTTATCTGCCGATTCGGCACTCCTAAAGCCATCCTAACGGATCAGGGAACGAACTTCACAAGTGCACTCATGCGCGCGGTTGCGAAACGGTTCAAAATTCAACAATTTAAAGCAACGGCATTCCACCCCCAGACTAACGGCTCTATAGAGCGATCACACCATGTACTGACCGAATACCTAAAGCATTACGTATCGCGCAATAATTGGGACGAGTGGCTGAACTGCGCAATGTTCAGCTATAACACCAGCGTGCACGAGGGTACGCTCTTCACTCCTCATGAGTTAGTCTTTGGAAATAAAGCCCGCGTACCGACAGCAGACGCTACGCAAACCACGCTAGAAAATGAATCGTACAATTCCTATTTACAAAATCTGCAAGATAAAATTGCAACTTCCCAAAGGCTAGCCCATGAAAACCTAAACGCTGCGAAAAACCGTTCGAAGCAGTACTACGACAGGAAGGTAAACAACCAGAAATTCCTAGTCGGTGACAGGGTTCTACTCCTAAAAGAACCCAGGAAAGGCAAGTTCGACGCGCAATATTCGGGCCCCTACGTTATCGTCGATGTATTAAATAACACAAACGTGCGATTGCGCCTTAGCAATAGCAAAACAAAGATTGTACATGTAAATAAGCTTAAGCATGCGAAAATACCACCCCCGACTACACCAAGAACTTCGTCACAATTATCCAACACATCCACCGTATCATATCTGAAGCAAAACAAACCCGGGTATAAAACAGCCAACGAGATCCGCCAAGAGTACTCAGTAAAGTGCAACCAACCGAACAACATGGATCTACGAGCTACCACATTCTGCCTCTTCATTACGCAAACAGCCGCACTTATCGGTTACGACTGCAGCGGCCCGACACTAAACGTCTCAACATTCTCCGCAATCGACCCACTCAACTGCGAGACGGAAGAAAAGTCACCCATCGTCAAGGAAAGGGCAATCCAATTACTGCAACTGTCCGAATTTCAAACCGCCGAGGTCACACAATGCCACGTGGAAATCGACAGAACAATCTTCCACTGCGGCATGCATTCACACGTCTCCGCAGTCAACAACGGACGGCAAATTTACCTAATGAACATCCCGAGAGACGCGTGCCAGATGCTACACCGTACCGGCACACTATACGTCACCCCATCGGCACAGATCACAGGCGTTGTTACAAACTCTTCCACAACCCGAAGCCTCACCCTGTCAGGAAAAATCGATAACGACGGCACATGCCACGGCTCCACGTTCAGCGATCCATACGGCACCTGGAACAGCGTAGTCGTTCAAGCTGTCATCCGTATAAAAATACGCACCCATATGGCAGCCGTCAAACTCGCCACCAACGAAATCATCATGCAATCTGGCCAACGATGCCTAGTCCAACAAGGATCCTGCCTGGACTCCGAAGATGGATTCTCCTACTGGGACAACTCACCCACAGACTACTGCAAATTCAACAATTACGACGTCCTCTACGAAGGTAAAGCAACACTAGTAGAAGACGAAGACAACCAAGGGTTATCCCTCTACTCGGTCACATCGCAAGGAACTACATTCGCCCTTGCCAGAACAACCAGTACGAAGGTCTGTGGATACACATTGATACATACCGAACATCCCAAGCTCTTCATTCTCGAGACGGAGAAAGAAGGACACTTCAAAACCAGGACATCCATCGCAATTAACAACCTCGACATCTTCGCATACGTGAATTCCAAATTCGTATACGTAGAGAAGCACCTAAAAACACAGATAATACAGTTATATCGGGACGTAATAAAACAAAAGTGCGCATTAGAACGACAGATTCTGCATAACGCACTCACACTTATTCATGTCGCCCCAGCCGAAGTAGCAAGGACAATTGCCAGGGAACACGGATTCATGGCAATCGCATCGGGCGAAGTTATCCACATAGTCAAATGCATTCCGGTTGTCTGCCAAGTGAGGCACACAGACACCTGTTACGACGAGTTGCCTGTAACATACAAAAACACGTCATTGTTTATTACGCCGATTCACCACATACTAACGCGCTCAGGCACGAGGAAAGACTGCAGCGAACTCATGCCGAATATGTTCAAAATCCATGGCCTATGGTACAAGCTAACACCAAAACCTGTGGAAAGTCTACCGCCAACACCGCTGAAGCCACTTACCAAGGCAACCTGGAAATACGTCAACCCACATAACCTGGCAGACGGAGGTATCTATTCACCAGAGGACCTGGCAAAGCTAAAGGAACACATAATGTTCCCTATCGAAAGACCCGCCATCGTGAACTCTCTAGCTCAAGGAGTTACCGGCCGGGAATACAGCTCACAAGCCCTTCAGCTGTACAACCTTTTCGACGAAACAACGTTGAAAAAGCTAGCAGAATCCACTGGAAGACGAATCTGGTCCGGATTCGTCGCATTCGGATCATTCACCGCTGGCATTATGGGCATCTACCTCGCAATCCGAGTCATCAAAGCCGCCGTCAGCACGATCATCAACGGGATAGCACTACACTCAGTATACGGATGGAGCCTGCACCTATTGGGAGCCGTATGGAGCTCCCTCACACACTTCTTCCTGTTCCTCAGCCAGAGGAAAACCGATGGCGAAATCACAGCCACCCAAACCAACCCCGAACAAACCCGAAACCAACCCAACCCCAAGCCAGAAGATCCAGAAAAGCAGCCCACCGAAGCAGAAATCCAGTGCACCCCCGAACGCTTATACCCGAGTTTCAAACTCCATAGTGAATTTCATTAGAACACTCACACAGTGCCCCATTCCAACGAACACTCTCACCCGAATAACAAAAACTCTCTAGTAAACCCGACTAGAAAATTCATTTTCCATGAATTTTCTCACCCAGGGGGGGAGGTGTTACGTCGGCAAGCGACGTTGGAATTAGTCATAAGCATATATATACATACACACATATATACGATAAGCATAGTAGTCATAAGCGCGCCCTTAATCCTAAGCATAGTCATAAGCGCGCCTTTACTCCCGCTACATCCTACTACCAGCCCCTACGTCATCCTTCCAGAAGCTTCCAGAACCTTCTAGAACAATCTAGATCATTCTAGAAGCATTCCCTGATAATCCAATTCCTTTCCCAAGCTCGTTATCACATAAACATAAACCGAACCTCCCAGACTAAACCACCAAGCCAAACACATTCCATTCCCACACTCGTATTATATTCCAACTCCTTATCTCCCAAAACATCCGCCGACCGCCAGACCTAATCTCCCGCCACATACCAATCCTATGACGTCATCATGCACGTGTCCCGATTCCCAGGCCTCTCCTTATCGCATTCCTCTGTTATCTCGTAAACATCCTGACTCCCACGGTCCAAACCACACGTGTCCTAATCTCCTCCAGACAAACTCCACCATTCCCCGCTCCTATATCCTATTACTATAAGTAAGCCATTCCCCCAGTCGACGCTCGCTCTCCGACGCACGCTCGCTCACCGGCCAGTCTCAGTCCGGAGCTCGTGGAGCTCACATCGCCGCGATTCTATCTCTAGTGATTCTATATCTTGTACCTAGTATTTCTATATCTAGTATTTCTATATCTTGTATTCTTATATTCTATAATCCTATATCCTGTATTGTTAAATCATAAGTCCATTGTATTCCATAATCATTTATTATATTAAAATATATATACATAATAGTATAATTGCAAATCTAATCATTCCGATTTCTAACCGAGTGCGCGCTACTGAAATATACCAACCGCATTCAACCCGAAGGATTCCAACTCGACCTGTTGCAGTGCCGCAACGTTTCAACGTTATATTCGGTAAGTATCACGGAAAGTGAAGTGCGCGCAGTTATTCCCGAGTAGACGCAGACGTAAGCGCTGCGTGACTCAAAAAGGATTGAAATAGTGTCAAGTTCCCCCTTTCCGACAACCGCGACGGAAACCGGGACGTGACACAAGTGTGCAGAATCACCGAAATCGCTGTTTTCGTGCTATTGCATGCGAAAAACACGTTTTCTGGTGTTTTCAGCACTCCACAGTGCGTTTGATATGCGGAAACTGCGATATCATCGGTATCGTTGTTGTTTCCAGCTGAGATATGTACTTTCAGTGATAATCTTCACGATTCTGCTGTTACAAGTGTGCAGATACACCGAAATCGCTGTTTTCGTGCTTTTGAATGCGAAAAACACGTTTTCTGGTATTTTCAGCACTCTACAGTGCGTTTGATATGCGGAAACTGCCATATCTTCGGTATCGTTGTTGCTTCCAGCAGAGATATGCATTTTCAGTGATAATCTTCATGATTCTGCTGTTGCAAACGTGCAGAATCACCGAAATCGCTGTATCGTGCTTTTCAATGCGAAAAACACGTTTTCTGGTGTTTTCAGCACGCCACAGAGCGTCTGACATGCGGAAACTGCGATATCTTCGGTATCGTTGTTGTTTCCAGCTGAGATATGCATTTTCAGTGATAATCTTCATAATTCTGCTGTTACAAGTGTGCAGAATCACCGAAATCGCTGTTTTCGTGCTTTTGAATGCGAAAAACACGCTTTCTGGTGTTTTCAGCACTCCACAGTGCGCTTGATATGCGGAAACTGCCATACCTTCGGTATCGTTGTTGTTTCCAGCTGAGAGATGCATTTTCAGTGATAATCTTCATGATTCTGCAGTTACAAAGGTGCAGAATCACCGAAATCGCTGTTTTCGTGCTTTTGAATGCGAAAAACACGTTTTCTGGTGTTTTCAGCACGCCACAGAGCGTTTGACATGCGGAAACTACGATATCTTCGGTATCGTTGTTGTTTCCACCTGAGATATGCATTTTCAGTGATAGTCTTCATGATTCTGCTGTAATAAGTGTGCAGAGTCACCGAAATCGCTGTTTTCGTGCTATTGAATGCGTAAAACACGTTTTCTGGTGTTTTCAGCACGCCACAGAGCGTTTGACATGCGGAAACTGCGATATCTTCGGTATCGTTGGGTTTCCAGCTGAGATATGCGTTTTCACTGATAATCTTCACGATTCTGCTGTTACAAGTGTGCAGAATCACAGAAATCGCTGTTTTCGTGCTTTTGAATGCGAAAGACACGTTTTCTGGTGTTTTCAGCACGCCACAGAGCGTTTGACATGCGGAAACTGCGATATCTTCGGTATCGTTGTTGTTTCTAGCAGAGATATGCATTTTCAGTGATAATCTTCATGATTCTGCTGTTACATTTGTGCAGAATCACCGAAATCGCTGTTTTCGTGCTATTGAATGCGAAAAACACGTTTTCTGGTGTTTTGAGCACGCCACAGAGCGTTTAACATGCGGAAACTGCGATATCTTCGGTATCGTTGGGTTTCCAGCTGAGATATGCATTTTCAGTGATAATCTTCATGATTCTGCTGTTACAAGTGTGCAGAATCACCGAAATCGCTGTTTTCGTGCTATTGAATGCGAAAAAGACGTTTTCTGGTGTTTTCAGCACTCCACAGTGCGTTTGATATGCGGAAACTGCGATATTTTCGGTATCGTTGGGTTTCCAGCTGAGATATGCGTTTTCACTGATAATCTTCACGATTCTGCTGTTACAAGTGTGCAGAATCACCGAAATCGCTGTTTTCGTGCTTTTGAATGCGAAAAACACGTTTTCTGGTGTTTTCAGCACTCCACAGTGCGTTTGATATGCGGAAACTGCGATATCATCGGTATCGTTGTTGTTTCCAGCTGAGATATGCACTTTCAGTGATAATCTTCACGATTCTGCTGTTACAAGTGTGCAGAATCACCGAAATCGCTGTTTTCGTGCTATTGCATGCGAAAAACACGTTTTTTGGTGTTTTCAGCACTCCACAGTGCGTTTGATATGCGGAAACTGCGATATCATCGGTATCGTTGTTGTTTCCAGCTGAGATATGTACTTTCAGTGATAATCTTCACGATTCTGCTGTTACAAGTGTGCAGAAACACCGAAATCGCTGTTTTCGTGCTTTTGAATGCGAAAAACACGTTTTCTGGTATTTTCAGCACTCTACAGTGCGTTTGATATGCGGAAACTGCCATATCTTCGGTATCGTTGTTGCTTCCAGCAGAGATATGCATTTTCAGTGATAATCTTCATGATTCTGCTGTTGCAAACGTGCAGAATCACCGAAATCGCTGTTATCGTGCTTTTCAATGCGAAAAACACGTTTTCTGGTGTTTTCAGCACGCCACAGAGCGTCTGACATGCGGAAACTGCGATATCTTCGGTATCGTTGTTGTTTCCAGCTGAGATATGCATTTTCAGTGATAATCTTCATAATTCTGCTGTTACAAGTGTGCATAATCACCGAAATCGCTGTTTTCGTGCTATTGGATGCGAAAAACACGTTTTCTGGTGTTTTTAGCACACCACAGTGCGTTTGATATGCGGAAACTGCGATATCTTCGGTATCGTTGTTGTTTCCAGCTGAGATATGCACTTTCAGTGATAATCTTCACGATTCTGCTGTTACAAGTGTGCAGAATCACCGAAATCGCTGTTTTCGTGCTTTTGAATGCGAAAAACACGCTTTCTGGTGTTTTCAGCACTCCACAGTGCGCTTGATATGCGGAAACTGCCATACCTTCGGTATCGTTGTTGTTTCCAGCTGAGATATGCATTTTCAGTGATAATCTTCATGATTCTGCTGTTACAAATGTGCAGAATCACCGAAATCGCCATTTTCGTGCTTTTGAATGCGAAAAACACGTTTTCTGGTGTTTTCAGCACGCCACAGAGCGTTTAAAATGCGGAAACTGCGATATCTTCGGTATCGTTGTTGTTTCCAGCTGAGATATGCACTTTCAGTGATAATCTTCACGATTCTGCTGTTACAAGTGTGCAGAATCACCGAAATCGCTGTTTTCGTGCTATTGAATGCGAAAAACACGTTTTCTGGTGTTTTCAGCACTCCACAGTGCGTTGGATATGCGGAAACTGCCATATCTTCGGTATCGTTGTTGTTTCCAGCTGAGATATGCATTTTCAGTGATAATCTTCATGATTCTGCTGTTACAAATGTGCAGAATCACAGAAATCGCTGTTTTCGTGCTTTTGAATGCGAAAGACACGTTTTCTGGTGTTTTCAGCACGCCACAGAGCGTTTGACATGCGGAAACTGCGATATCTTCGGTATCGTTGTTGTTTCTAGCAGAGATATGCATTTTCAGTGATAATCTTCATGATTCTGCTGTTACAAATGTGCAGAATCACAGAAATCGCTGTTTTCGTGCTTTTGAATGCGAAAGACACGTTTTCTGGTGTTTTCAGCACGCCACAGAGCGTTTGACATGCGGAAACTGCGATATCTTCGGTATCGTTGTTGTTTCTAGCAGAGATATGCATTTTCAGTGATAATCTTCATGATTCTGCTGTTACAAGTGTGCAGAATCACCGAAATCGCCATTTTCGTGCTTTTGAATGCGAAAAACACGTTTTCTGGTGTTTTCAGCACGCCACAGAGCGTTTAAAATGCGGAAACTGCGATATCTTCGGTATCGTTGTTGTTTCCAGCTGAGATATGCACTTTCAGTGATAATCTTCACGATTCTGCTGTTACAAGTGTGCAGAATCACCGAAATCGCTGTTTTCGTGCTATTGAATGCGAAAAACACGTTTTCTGGTGTTTTCAGCACTCCACAGTGCGTTTGATATGCAGAAACTGCTATATCTTCGGTATCGTTGTTGTTTCCAGCTGAGATATGCATTTTCAGTGATAATCTTCATGATTCTGCTGTTACAAATGTGCAGAATCACAGAAATCGCTGTTTTCGTGCTTTTGAATGCGAAAGACACGTTTTCTGGTGTTTTCAGCACGCCACAGAGCGTTTGACATGCGGAAACTGCGATATCTTCGGTATCGTTGTTGTTTCTAGCAGAGATATGCATTTTCAGTGATAATCTTCATGATTCTGCTGTTACAAATGTGCAGAATCACAGAAATCGCTGTTTTCGTGCTTTTGAATGCGAAAGACACGTTTTCTGGTGTTTTCAGCACGCCACAGAGCGTTTGACATGCGGAAACTGCGATATCTTCGGTATCGTTGTTGTTTCTAGCAGAGATATGCATTTTCAGTGATAATCTTCATGATTCTGCTGTTACAAGTGTGCAGAATCACCGAAATCGCCATTTTCGTGCTTTTGAATGCGAAAAACACGTTTTCTGGTGTTTTCAGCACGCCACAGAGCGTTTAAAATGCGGAAACTGCGATATCTTCGGTATCGTTGTTGTTTCCAGCTGAGATATGCACTTTCAGTGATAATCTTCACGATTCTGCTGTTACAAGTGTGCAGAATCACCGAAATCGCTGTTTTCGTGCTATTGAATGCGAAAAACACGTTTTCTGGTGTTTTCAGCACTCCACAGTGCGTTTGATATGCAGAAACTGCTATATCTTCGGTATCGTTGTTGTTTCCAGCTGAGATATGCATTATCAGTTATAATCTTCATGATTCTGCTGTTACAAGTGTGCAGAATCACCGAAATCGCTGTTTTCGCGCTACTCAATGGGAAAAACACGTTTTCTGGTGTTTTCAGCACTCCACAGTGCGTTTGATATGCGGAAACTGCCATATCTTCGGTATCGTTGTTGTTTCCAGCTGACATATGCATTTTCAGTGATAATCTTCATGATTCTGCTGTTACAAATGTGCAGAATCACCGAAATCGCCATTTTCGTGCTTTTGAATGCGAAAAACACGTTTTCTGGTGTTTTCAGCACGCCACAGAGCGTTTAAAATGCGGAAACTGCGATATCTTCGGTATCGTTGTTGTTTCCAGCTGAGATATGCACTTTCAGTGATAATCTTCACGATTCTGCTGTTACAAGTGTGCAGAATCACCGAAATCGCTGTTTTCGTGCTATTGAATGCGAAAAACACGTTTTCTGGTGTTTTCAGCACTCCACAGTGCGTTGGATATGCGGAAACTGCCATATCTTCGGTATCGTTGTTGTTTCCAGCTGAGATATGCATTTTGAGTGATAATCTTCATGATTCTGCTGTTACAAATGTGCAGAATCACAGAAATCGCTGTTTTCGTGCTTTTGAATGCGAAAGACACGTTTTCTGGTGTTTTCAGCACGCCACAGAGCGTTTGACATGCGGAAACTGCGATATCTTCGGTATCGTTGTTGTTTCTAGCAGAGATATGCATTTTCAGTGATAATCTTCATGATTCTGCTGTTACAAGTGTGCAGAATCACCGAAATCGCTGTTTTCGTGATTTTGAATGCGAAAAACACGTTTTCTGGTATTTTCAGCACTCCACAGTGCGTTTGATATGCGGAAACTACGATATCTTCGGTATCGTTGTTGTTTCCAGCTGAGATATGCATTTTCAGTGATAATCTTCATGATTCTGCTGTTACAAATGTGCAGAATCACAGAAATCGCTGTTTTCGTGCTTTTGAATGCGAAAGACACGTTTTCTGGTGTTTTCAGCACGCCACAGAGCGTTTGACATGCGGAAACTCCGATATCTTCGGTATCGTTGTTGTTTCTAGCAGAGATGTGCATTTTCAGTGATAATCTTCATGATTCTGCTGTTACAAGTGTGCAGAATCACCGAAATCGCTGTTTTCGTGCTATTCAATGCGAAAAACACGTTTTCTGGTGTTTTTAGCACTCTACAGTGCGTTTGATATGCGGAAACTGCCATATCTTCGGTATCGTTGTTGTTTCCAGCTGAGAGATGCATTTTCAGTGATAATCTTCATGATTCTGCAGTTACAAAGGTGCAGAATCACCGAAATCGCTGTTTTCGTGCTTTTGAATGCGAAAAACACGTTTTCTGGTGTTTTCAGCACGCCACAGAGCGTTTGACATGCGGAAACTACGATATCTTCGGTATCGTTGTTGTTTCCACCTGAGATATGCATTTTCAGTGATAGTCTTCATGATTCTGCTGTAATAAGTGTGCAGAGTCACGGAAATCGCTGTTTTCGTGCTTTTGAATGCGAAAAACACGTTTTCTGGTGTTTTCAGCACTCCACAGTGCGCTTGATATGCGGAAACTACGATATCTTCGGTATCGTTGTTGTTTCCAGCTGAGATATGCATTTTCAGTGATAATCTTCATGATTCTGCTGTTACAAGTGCGGAAAATCACCGAAATCGCTGTTTTCGTGCTTTTGAATGCGAAAAACACGTTTTCTGGTATTTTCAGCACTCCACAGTGCGTTTGATATGCTGAAACTACGATATCTTCGGTATCGTTGTTGTTTCCAGCTGAGATATGCATTTTCAGTGATAATCTTCATGATTCTGCTGTTACAAGTGTGCAGAATCACCGAAATCGCTGTTTTCGTGCTTTTGAATGCGAAAAACACGTTTTCTGGTGTTTTCAGCACGCCACAGAGCGTTTGACATGCGGAAACTACGATATCTTCGGTATCGTTGTTGTTTCCACCTGAGATATGCATTTTCCGTGATAATCTTCATGTTTCTGCTGTTACAAGTGTGCACAGTCACCGAAATCGCTGTTTTCGTGCTATTGAATGCGTAAAACACGTTTTCTGGTGTTTTCAGCACGCCACAGAGCGTTTGACATGCGGAAACTGCGATATCTTCGGTATCGTTGGGTTTCCAGCTGAGATATGCGTTTTCACTGATAATCTTCACGATTCTGCTGTTACAAGTGTGCAGAATCACAGAAATCGCTGTTTTCGTGCTTTTGAATGCGAAAGACACGTTTTCTGGTGTTTTCAGCACGCCACAGAGCGTTTGACATGCGGAAACTGCGATATCTTCGGTATCGTTGTTGTTTCTAGCAGAGATATGCATTTTCAGTGATAATCTTCATGATTCTGCTGTTACATTTGTGCAGAATCACCGAAATCGCTGTTTTCGTGCTATTGAATGCGAAAAACACGTTTTCTGGTGTTTTGAGCACGCCACAGAGCGTTTAACATGCGGAAACTGCGATATCTTCGGTATCGTTGGGTTTCCAGCTGAGATATGCATTTTCAGTGATAATCTTCATGATTCTGCTGTTGCAAACGTGCAGAATCACCGAAATCGCTGTTATCGTGCTTTTCAATGCGAAAAACACGTTTTCTGGTGTTTTCAGCACGCCACAGAGCGTCTGACATGCGGAAACTGCGATATCTTCGGTATCGTTGTTGTTTCCAGCTGAGATATGCATTTTCAGTGATAATCTTCATAATTCTGCTGTTACAAGTGTGCAGAATCACCGAAATCGCTGTTTTCGTGCTATTGGATGCGAAAAACACGTTTTCTGGTGTTTTTAGCACACCACAGTGCGTTTGATATGCGGAAACTGCGATATCTTCGGTATCGTTGTTGTTTCCAGCTGAGATATGCACTTTCAGTGATAATCTTCACGATTCTGCTGTTACAAGTGTGCAGAATCACCGAAATCGCTGTTTTCGTGCTATTGAATGCGAAAAACACGTTTTCTGGTGTTTTCAGCACTCCACAGTGCGTTTGATATGCGGAAACTGCGATATCATCGGTATCGTTGTTGTTTCCAGCTGAGATATGCACTTTCAGTGATAATCTTCACGATTCTGCTGTTACAAGTGTGCAGAATCACCGAAATCGCTGTTTTCGTGCTATTGCATGCGAAAAACACGTTTTCTGGTGTTTTCAGCACTCCACAGTGCGTTTGATATGCGGAAACTGCGATATCATCGGTATCGTTGTTGTTTCCAGCTGACATATGTACTTTCAGTGATAATCTTCACGATTCTGCTGTTACAAGTGTGCAGAAACACCGAAATCGCTGTTTTCGTGCTTTTGAATGCGAAAAACACGTTTTCTGGTATTTTCAGCACTCTACAGTGCGTTTGATATGCGGAAACTGCCATATCTTCGGTATCGTTGTTGCTTCCAGCAGAGATATGCATTTTCAGTGATAATCTTCATGATTCTGCTGTTGCAAACGTGCAGAATCACCGAAATCGCTGTTATCGTGCTTTTCAATGCGAAAAACACGTTTTCTGGTGTTTTCAGCACGCCACAGAGCGTCTGACATGCGGAAACTGCGATATCTTCGGTATCGTTGTTGTTTCCAGCTGAGATATGCATTTTCAGTGATAATCTTCATAATTCTGCTGTTACAAGTGTGCAGAATCACCGAAATCGCTGTTTTCGTGCTATTGGATGCGAAAAACACGTTTTCTGGTGTTTTTAGCACACCACAGTGCGTTTGATATGCGGAAACTGCGATATCTTCGGTATCGTTGTTGTTTCCAGCTGAGATATGCACTTTCAGTGATAATCTTCACGATTCTGCTGTTACAAGTGTGCAGAATCACCGAAATCGCTGTTTTCGTGCTATTGAATGCGAAAAACACGTTTTCTGGTGTTTTCAGCACTCCACAGTGCGTTGGATATGCGGAAACTGCCATATCTTCGGTATCGTTGTTGTTTCGAGCTGAGATATGCATTTTCAGTGATAATCTTCATGATTCTGCTGTTACAAATGTGCAGAATCACAGAAATCGCTGTTTTCGTGCTTTTGAATGCGAAAGACACGTTTTCTGGTGTTTTCAGCACGCCACAGAGCGTTTGACATGCGGAAACTGCGATATCTTCGGTATCGTTGTTGTTTCTAGCAGAGATATGCATTTTCAGTGATAATCTTCATGATTCTGCTGTTACAAGTGTGCAGAATCACCGAAATCGCTGTTTTCGTGCTTTTGAATGCGAAAAACACGTTTTCTGGTATTTTCAGCACTCCACAGTGCGTTTGATATGCGGAAACTACGATATCTTCGGTATCGTTGTTGTTTCCAGCTGAGATATGCATTTTCAGTGATAATCTTCATGATTCTGCTGTTACAAATGTGCAGAATCACAGAAATCGCTGTTCTCGTGCTTTTGAATGCGAAAGACACGTTTTCTGGTGTTTTCAGCACGCCACAGAGCGTTTGACATGCGGAAACTGCGATATCTTCGGTATCGTTGTTGTTTCTAGCAGAGATATGCATTTTCAGTGATAATCTTCATGATTCTGCTGTTACAAATGTGCAGAATCACCGAAATCGCTGTTTTCGTGCTTTTGAATGCGAAAAACACGTTTTCTGGTATTTTCAGCACTCCACAGTGCGTTTGATATGCGGAAACTACGATATCTTCGGTATCGTTGTTGTTTCCAGCTGAGATATGCATTTTCAGTGATAATCTTCATGATTCTGCTGTTACAAATGTGCAGAATCACAGAAATCGCTGTTTTCGTGCTTTTGAATGCGAAAGACACGTTTGCTGGTGTTTTCAGCACGCCACAGAGCGTTTGACATGCGGAAACTCCGATATCTTCGGTATCGTTGTTGTTTCTAGCAGAGATTTGCATTTTCAGTGATAATCTTCATGATTCTGCTGTTACAAGTGTGCAGAATCACCGAAATCGCTGTTTTCGTGCTATTCAATGCGAAAAACACGTTTTCTGGTGTTTTTAGCACTCTACAGTGCGTTTGATATGCGGAAACTGCCATATCTTCGGTATCGTTGTTGTTTCCAGCTGAGAGATGCATTTTCAGTGATAATCTTCATGATTCTGCAGTTACAAAGGTGCAGAATCACCGAAATCGCTGTTTTCGTGCTTTTGAATGCGAAAAACACGTTTTCTGGTGTTTTCAGCACGCCACAGAGCGTTTGACATGCGGAAACTACGATATCTTCGGTATCGTTGTTGTTTCCACCTGAGATATGCATTTTCAGTGATAGTCTTCATGATTCTGCTGTTGCAAACGTGCAGAATCACCGAAATCGCTGTTATCGTGCTTTTCAATGCGAAAAACACGTTTTCTGGTGTTTTCAGCACGCCACAGAGCGTCTGACATGCGGAAACTGCGATATCTTCGGTATCGTTGTTGTTTCCAGCTGAGATATGCATTTTCAGTGATAATCTTCATAATTCTGCTGTTACAAGTGTGCAGAATCACCGAAATCGCTGTTTTCGTGCTATTGGATGCGAAAAACACGTTTTCTGGTGTTTTTAGCACACCACAGTGCGTTTGATATGCGGAAACTGCGATATCTTCGGTATCGTTGTTGTTTCCAGCTGAGATATGCACTTTCAGTGATAATCTTCACGATTCTGCTGTTACAAGTGTGCAGAATCACCGAAATCGCTGTTTTCGTGCTATTGAATGCGAAAAACACGTTTTCTGGTGTTTTCAGCACTCCACAGTGCGTTGGATATGCGGAAACTGCCATATCTTCGGTATCGTTGTTGTTTCGAGCTGAGATATGCATTTTCAGTGATAATCTTCATGATTCTGCTGTTACAAATGTGCAGAATCACCGAAATCGCTGTTTTCGTGCTTTTGAATGCGAAAAACACGTTTTCTGGTGTTTTCAGCACGCCACAGAGCGTTTGACATGCGGAAACTACGATATCTTCGGTATCGTTGTTGTTTCCACCTGAGATATGCATTTTCAGTGATAGTCTTCATGATTCTGCTGTAATAAGTGTGCAGAGTCACCGAAATCGCTGTTTTCGTGCTTTTGAATGCGAAAAACACGTTTTCTGGTGTTTTCAGCACTCCACAGAGCGTTTGACATGCGGAAACTGCGATATCTTCGGTATCGTTGTTGTTTCTAGCAGAGATATGCATTTTCAGTGATAATCTTCATGATTCTGCTGTTACATTTGTGCAGAATCACCGAAATCGCTGTTTTCGTGCTATTGAATGCGAAAAACACGTTTTCTGGTGTTTTGAGCACGCCACAGAGCGTTTAACATGCGGAAACTGCGATATCTTCGGTATCGTTGTTGTTTCTAGCAGAGATATGCATTTTCAGTGATAATCTTCATGATTCTGCTGTTACAAATGTGCAGAATCACAGAAATCGCTGTTCTCGTGCTTTTGAATGCGAAAGACACGTTTTCTGGTGTTTTCAGCACGCCACAGAGCGTTTGACATGCGGAAACTGCGATATCTTCGGTATCGTTGTTGTTTCTAGCAGAGATATGCATTTTCAGTGATAATCTTCATCATTCTGCTGTTACAAATGTGCAGAATCACCGAAATCGCTGTTTTCGTGCTTTTGAATGCGAAAAACACGTTTTCTGGTATTTTCAGCACTCCACAGTGCGTTTGATATGCGGAAACTACGATATCTTCGGTATCGTTGTTGTTTCCAGCTGAGATATGCATTTTCAGTGATAATCTTCATGATTCTGCTGTTACAAATGTGCAGAATCACAGAAATCGCTGTTTTCGTGCTTTTGAATGCGAAAGACACGTTTGCTGGTGTTTTCAGCACGCCACAGAGCGTTTGACATGCGGAAACTCCGATATCTTCGGTATCGTTGTTGTTTCTAGCAGAGATTTGCATTTTCAGTGATAATCTTCATGATTCTGCTGTTACAAGTGTGCAGAATCACCGAAATCGCTGTTTTCGTGCTATTCAATGCGAAAAACACGTTTTCTGGTGTTTTTAGCACTCTACAGTGCGTTTGATATGCGGAAACTGCCATATCTTCGGTATCGTTGTTGTTTCCAGCTGAGAGATGCATTTTCAGTGATAATCTTCATGATTCTGCAGTTACAAAGGTGCAGAATCACCGAAATCGCTGTTTTCGTGCTTTTGAATGCGAAAAACACGTTTTCTGGTGTTTTCAGCACGCCACAGAGCGTTTGACATGCGGAAACTACGATATCTTCGGTATCGTTGTTGTTTCCACCTGAGATATGCATTTTCAGTGATAGTCTTCATGATTCTGCTGTTGCAAACGTGCAGAATCACCGAAATCGCTGTTATCGTGCTTTTCAATGCGAAAAACACGTTTTCTGGTGTTTTCAGCACGCCACAGAGCGTCTGACATGCGGAAACTGCGATATCTTCGGTATCGTTGTTGTTTCCAGCTGAGATATGCATTTTCAGTGATAATCTTCATAATTCTGCTGTTACAAGTGTGCAGAATCACCGAAATCGCTGTTTTCGTGCTATTGGATGCGAAAAACACGTTTTCTGGTGTTTTTAGCACACCACAGTGCGTTTGATATGCGGAAACTGCGATATCTTCGGTATCGTTGTTGTTTCCAGCTGAGATATGCACTTTCAGTGATAATCTTCACGATTCTGCTGTTACAAGTGTGCAGAATCACCGAAATCGCTGTTTTCGTGCTATTGAATGCGAAAAACACGTTTTCTGGTGTTTTCAGCACTCCACAGTGCGTTGGATATGCGGAAACTGCCATATCTTCGGTATCGTTGTTGTTTCGAGCTGAGATATGCATTTTCAGTGATAATCTTCATGATTCTGCTGTTACAAATGTGCAGAATCACAGAAATCGCTGTTTTCGTGCTTTTGGATGCGAAAGACACGTTTTCTGGTGTTTTCAGCACGCCACAGAGCGTTTGACATGCGGAAACTGCGATATCTTCGGTATCGTTGTTGTTTCTAGCAGAGATATGCATTTTCAGTGATAATCTTCATGATTCTGCTGTTACAAGTGTGCAGAATCACCGAAATCGCTGTTTTCGTGCTTTTGAATGCGAAAAACACGTTTTCTGGTATTTTCAGCACTCCACAGTGCGTTTGATATGCGGAAACTACGATATCTTCGGTATCGTTGTTGTTTCCAGCTGAGATATGCATTTTCAGTGATAATCTTCATGATTCTGCTGTTACAAATGTGCAGAATCACAGAAATCGCTGTTTTCGTGCTTTTGAATGCGAAAGACACGTTTTCTGGTGTTTTCAGCACGCCACAGAGCGTTTGACATGCGGAAACTCCGATATCTTCGGTATCGTTGTTGTTTCTAGCAGAGATTTGCATTTTCAGTGATAATCTTCATGATTCTGCTGTTACAAGTGTGCAGAATCACCGAAATCGCTGTTTTCGTGCTATTCAATGCGAAAAACACGTTTTCTGGTGTTTTTAGCACTCTACAGTGCGTTTGATATGCGGAAACTGCCATATCTTCGGTATCGTTGTTGTTTCCAGCTGAGAGATGCATTTTCAGTGATAATCTTCATGATTCTGCAGTTACAAAGGTGCAGAATCACCGAAATCGCTGTTTTCGTGCTTTTGAATGCGAAAAACACGTTTTCTGGTGTTTTCAGCACGCCACAGAGCGTTTGACATGCGGAAACTACGATATCTTCGGTATCGTTGTTGTTTCCACCTGAGATATGCATTTTCAGTGATAGTCTTCATGATTCTGCTGTAATAAGTGTGCAGAGTCACCGAAATCGCTGTTTTCGTGCTTTTGAATGCGAAAAACACGTTTTCTGGTGTTTTCAGCACTCCACAGAGCGTTTGACATGCGGAAACTGCGATATCTTCGGTATCGTTGTTGTTTCTAGCAGAGATATGCATTTTCAGTGATAATCTTCATGATTCTGCTGTTACATTTGTGCAGAATCACCGAAATCGCTGTTTTCGTGCTATTGAATGCGAAAAACACGTTTTCTGGTGTTTTGAGCACGCCACAGAGCGTTTAACATGCGGAAACTGCGATATCTTCGGTATCGTTGGGTTTCCAGCTGAGATATGCATTTTCAGTGATAATCTTCACGATTCTGCTGTTACAAGTGTGCAGAAACACCGAAATCGCTGTTTTCGTGCTTTTGAATGCGAAAAACACGTTTTCTGGTGTTTTCAGCACGCCACAGAGCGTTTGATATGCGGAAACTGCGATATCTTCGGTATCGTTGTTGTTTCCAGCTGAGATATGCACTTTCAGTGATAATCTTCACGATTCTGCTGTTACAAGTGTGCAGAATCACCGAAATCGCTGTTTTCGTGCTATTGAATGCGAAAAACACGTTTTCTGGTGTTTTCAGCACGCCACAGAGCGTTTGACATGCGGAAACTGCGATATCTTCGGTATCGTTGTTGTTTCCAGCTGAGGCATGCATTTTCAGTGATAATCTTCGAGTTTCTTCTGTGACATGTGTGCATAATCACAGAAATCGCTGTTTTCGTGCTTTTGAATGCGAAAAACACGTTTTCTGTTGTTTTCAGCACTCCACAGTGCGTTTGATATGCGGAAACTGCCATATCTTCGGTATCGTTGTTGTTTCCAGCTGAGATATGCATTATCGGTGATAATCTTCATGATTCTGCTGTTACAAGTGTGCAGAATCACCGAAATCGCTGTTTTCGCGCTTTTGAATGCGAAAAACACGTTTTCTGGTGTTTTCAGCACGCCACAGAGCGTTTGACATGCGGAAACTGCTATATCTTCGGTATCGTTGTTGTTTCCAGCTGAGATATGCATTTTCAGTGATAATCTTCATGATTCTGCTGTTACAAGTGTGCAGAATCACCGAAATCGCTGCTTTCGCGCTATTCAATGCGAAAAACACGTTTTCTAGTGTTTTCAGCCCTCCACAGTGCGTTTGATATGCGGAAACTGCCATATTTTCGGTATCGTTGTTGTTTCCAGCTGAGATATGCATTTTCAGTGATAATCTTCATGATTCTGTTGTTACAAATGTGCAGAATCACCGAAATCGCTGTTTTCGTGCTTTTGAATGCGAAAAACACGTTTTCTGGTGTTTTCAGCCCTCCACAGTGCGTTTGATATGCGGAAACTGCCATATTTTCGGTATCGTTGTTGTTTCCAGCTGAGATATGCATTTTCAGTGATAATCTTCATGATTCTGTTGTTACAAATGTGCAGAATCACCGAAATCGCTGTTTTCGTGCTTTTGAATGCGAAAAACACGTTTTCTGGTGTTTTCAGCACTCCACAGAGCGTTTGACATGCGGAAACTGCGATATATTCGGTATCGTTGTTGTTTCCAGCTGAGATATGCATTTTCAGTGATAATCTTCATGATTCTCCTGTTACAAGTGAGCAGAATCACCGAAACCGCTGTTTTCGTGCAATTGAATGCGAAAAACACGTTTTCTGGTGTTTTCAGCACTCCACAGAGCGTTTGACATGTGGAAACTGCGATATCTTCGGTATCGTTGGGTTTCCAGCTGAGATATGTACTTTCAGTGATAATCTTCACGATTCTGCTGTTACAAGTGTGCAGAATCACCGAAATCGCTGTTTTCGTGCTATTGAATGCGAAAAATACCTTTTCTGGTGTTTTCAGCACTCCACAGTGCGTTTGATATGCGGAAACTGCGATATCTTCGGTATCGTCGTGGTTTCCAGCTGAGATATGCATTATCGGTGATAATCTTCATGATTCTGCTGTTACAATTGTGCAGAATCACCGAAATCGCTGTTTTCGTGCTTTTGAATGCGAAAAACACGTTTTCTGGTGTTTTCAGCACTCCACAGTGCGTTTGATATGCGGAAACTGCGATATCTTCGGTATCGTCGTGGTTTCCAGCTGAGATATGCATTTTCTACGATAATCTTCGAGATTCTTCTGTGACAAGTGTGCATAATCACAGAAATCGCTGTTTTCGTGCTTTTGAATGCGAAAAACACGTTTTTTGGTGTTTTCAGCACTCCACAGTGCGTTTGATATGCGGAAACAGCGATATCTTCGGTATCGTTGTTGTTTCCAGCTGAGATATGCATTTTCAGTGATAATCTTCACGAGTCTGCTGTTACAAGTGTGCAGAATCACCGAAATCGCTGTTTTCGTGCTATTGAATGCGAAAAACACGTTTTCTGGTGTTTTCAGCACGCCACAGAGCGTTTGACATGCGGAAACTGCTATATCTTCGGTATCGTTGTTGTTTCCAGCTGAGATATGCATTTTCAGTGATAATCTTCATGATTCTGCTGTTACAAGTGTGCAGAATCACCGAAATCGCTGTTTTCGTGCTATTGAATGCGAAAAACACGTTTTCTGGTATTCTCAGCACTCCACAGTGCGTTTGATATGCGGAAACTGCGATATCTTCGGTATCGTTGTTGTTTCCAGCTGAGGCATGCATTTTCAGTGATAATCTTCGAGTTTCTTCTGTGACATGTGTGCATAATCACAGAAATCGCTGTTTTCGTGCTTTTGAATGCGAAAAACACGTTTTCTGTTGTTTTCAGCACTCCACAGTGCGTTTGATATGCGGAAACTGCCATATCTTCGGTATCGTTGTTGTTTCCAGCTGAGATATGCATTATCGGTGATAATCTTCATGATTCTGCTGTTACAAGTGTGCAGAATCACCGAAATCGCTGTTTTCGCGCTTTTGAATGCGAAAAACACGTTTTCTGGTGTTTTCAGCACGCCACAGAGCGTTTGACATGCGGAAACTGCTATATCTTCGGTATCGTTGTTGTTTCCAGCTGAGATATGCATTTTCAGTGATAATCTTCATGATTCTGCTGTTACAAGTGTGCAGAATCACCGAAATCGCTGCTTTCGCGCTATTCAATGCGAAAAACACGTTTTCTAGTGTTTTCAGCCCTCCACAGTGCGTTTGATATGCGGAAACTGCGATATCTTCGGTATCGTTGGGTTTCCAGCTGAGATATGTACTTTCAGTGATAATCTTCACGATTCTGCTGTTACAAGTGTGCAGAATCACCGAAATCGCTGTTTTCGTGCTATTGAATGCGAAAAATACCTTTTCTGGTGTTTTCAGCACTCCACAGTGCGTTTGATATGCGGAAACTGCCATATCTTCGGTATCGTTGTTGTTTCCAGCTGAGATATGCATTTTCAGTGATAATCTTCATGATTCTGCTGTTACAATTGTGCAGAATCACCGAAATCGCTGTTTTCGTGCTTTTGAATGCGAAAAACACGTTTTCTGGTGTTTTCAGCACTCCACAGTGCGTTTGATATGCGGAAACTGCGATATCTTCGGTATCGTCGTGGTTTCCAGCTGAGATATGCATTTTCTACGATAATCTTCGAGATTCTTCTGTGACAAGTGTGCATAATCACAGAAATCGCTGTTTTCGTGCTTTTGAATGCGAAAAACACGTTTTTTGGTGTTTTCAGCACTCCACAGTGCGTTTGATATGCGGAAACAGCGATATCTTCGGTATCGTTGTTGTTTCCAGCTGAGATATGCATTTTCAGTGATAATCTTCACGAGTCTGCTGTTACAAGTGTGCAGAATCACCGAAATCGCTGTTTTCGTGCTATTGGATGCGAAAAACACGTTTTCTGGTGTTTTCAGCACGCCACAGAGCGTTTGACATGCGGAAACTGCTATATCTTCGGTATCGTTGTTGTTTCCAGCTGAGATATGCATTTTCAGTGATAATCTTCATGATTCTGCTGTTACAAGTGTGCAGAATCACCGAAATCGCTGTTTTCGTGCTATTGAATGCGAAAAACACGTTTTCTGGTATTTTCAGCACTCCACAGTGCGTTTGATATGCGGAAACTGCGATATCTTCGGTATCGTTGTTGTTTCCAGCTGAGGCATGCATTTTCAGTGATAATCTTCGAGTTTCTTCTGTGACATGTGTGCATAATCACAGAAATCGCTGTTTTCGTGCTTTTGAATGCGAAAAACACGTTTTCTGTTGTTTTCAGCACTCCACAGTGCGTTTGATATGCGGAAACTGCCATATCTTCGGTATCGTTGTTGTTTCCAGCTGAGATATGCATTATCGGTGATAATCTTCATGATTCTGCTGTTACAAGTGTGCAGAATCACCGAAATCGCTGTTTTCGCGCTTTTGAATGCGAAAAACACGTTTTCTGGTGTTTTCAGCACGCCACAGAGCGTTTGACATGCGGAAACTGCTATATCTTCGGTATCGTTGTTGTTTCCAGCTGAGATATGCATTTTCAGTGATAATCTTCATGATTCTGCTGTTACAAGTGTGCAGAATCACCGAAATCGCTGCTTTCGCGCTATTCAATGCGAAAAACACGTTTTCTAGTGTTTTCAGCCCTCCACAGTGCGTTTGATATGCGGAAACTGCCATATTTTCGGTATCGTTGTTGTTTCCAGCTGAGATATGCATTTTCAGTGATAATCTTCATGATTCTGTTGTTACAAATGTGCAGAATCACCGAAATCGCTGTTTTCGTGCTTTTGAATGCGAAAAACACGTTTTCTGGTGTTTTCAGCCCTCCACAGTGCGTTTGATATGCGGAAACTGCCATATTTTCGGTATCGTTGTTGTTTCCAGCTGAGATATGCATTTTCAGTGATAATCTTCATGATTCTGTTGTTACAAATGTGCAGAATCACCGAAATCGCTGTTTTCGTGCTTTTGAATGCGAAAAACACGTTTTCTGGTGTTTTCAGCACTCCACAGAGCGTTTGACATGCGGAAACTGCGATATATTCGGTATCGTTGTTGTTTCCAGCTGAGATATGCATTTTCAGTGATAATCTTCATGATTCTCCTGTTACAAGTGAGCAGAATCACCGAAACCGCTGTTTTCGTGCAATTGAATGCGAAAAACACGTTTTCTGGTGTTTTCAGCACTCCACAGAGCGTTTGACATGTGGAAACTGCGATATCTTCGGTATCGTTGGGTTTCCAGCTGAGATATGTACTTTCAGTGATAATCTTCACGATTCTGCTGTTACAAGTGTGCAGAATCACCGAAATCGCTGTTTTCGTGCTATTGAATGCGAAAAATACCTTTTCTGGTGTTTTCAGCACTCCACAGTGCGTTTGATATGCGGAAACTGCCATATCTTCGGTATCGTTGTTGTTTCCAGCTGAGATATGCATTTTCAGTGATAATCTTCATGATTCTGCTGTTACAATTGTGCAGAATCACCGAAATCGCTGTTTTCGTGCTTTTGAATGCGAAAAACACGTTTTCTGGTGTTTTCAGCACTCCACAGTGCGTTTGATATGCGGATACTGCGATATCTTCGGTATCGTCGTGGTTTCCAGCTGAGATATGCATTTTCTACGATAATCTTCGAGATTCTTCTGTGACAAGTGTGCATAATCACAGAAATCGCTGTTTTCGTGCTTTTGAATGCGAAAAACACGTTTTTTGGTGTTTTCAGCACTCCACAGTGCGTTTGATATGCGGAAACAGCGATATCTTCGGTATCGTTGTTGTTTCCAGCTGAGATATGCATTTTCAGTGATAATCTTCACGAGTCTGCTGTTACAAGTGTGCAGAATCACCGAAATCGCTGTTTTCGTGCTATTGAATGCGAAAAACACGTTTTCTGGTGTTTTCAGCACGCCACAGAGCGTTTGACATGCGGAAACTGCTATATCTTCGGTATCGTTGTTGTTTCCAGCTGAGATATGCATTTTCAGTGATAATCTTCATGATTCTGCTGTTACAAGTGTGCAGAATCACCGAAATCGCTGTTTTCGTGCTATTGAATGCGAAAAACACGTTTTCTGGTATTTTCAGCACTCCACAGTGCGTTTGATATGCGGAAACTGCGATATCTTCGGTATCGTTGTTGTTTCCAGCTGAGATATGCATTTTCTACGATAATCTTCGAGTTTCTTCTGTGACATGTGTGCATAATCACAGAAATCGCTGTTTTCGTGCTTTTGAATGCGAAAAACACGTTTTCTGTTGTTTTCAGCACTCCACAGTGCGTTTGATATGCGGAAACTGCCATATCTTCGGTATCGTTGTTGTTTCCAGCTGAGATATGCATTATCGGTGATAATCTTCATGATTCTGCTGTTACAAGTGTGCAGAATCACCGAAATCGCTGTTTTCGCGCTTTTGAATGCGAAAAACACGTTTTCTGGTGTTTTCAGCACGCCACAGAGCGTTTGACATGCGGAAACTGCTATATCTTCGGTATCGTTGTTGTTTCCAGCTGAGATATGCATTTTGAGTGATAATCTTCATGATTCTGCTGTTACAAGTGTGCAGAATCACCGAAATCGCTGCTTTCGCGCTATTCAATGCGAAAAACACGTTTTCTGGTGTTTTCAGCCCTCCACAGTGCGTTTGATATGCGGAAACTGCCATATTTTCGGTATCGTTGTTGTTTCCAGCTGAGATATGCATTTTCAGTGATAATCTTCATGATTCTGTTGTTACAAATGTGCAGAATCACCGAAATCGCTGTTTTCGTGCTTTTGAATGCGAAAAACACGTTTTCTGGTGTTTTCAGCACTCCACAGAGCGTTTGACATGCGGAAACTGCGATATATTCGGTATCGTTGTTGTTTCCAGCTGAGATATGCATTTTCAGTGATAATCTTCATGATTCTCCTGTTACAAGTGAGCAGAATCACCGAAACCGCTGTTTTCGTGCAATTGAATGCGAAAAACACGTTTTCTGGTGTTTTCAGCACTCCACAGAGCGTTTGACATGTGGAAACTGCGATATCTTCGGTATCGTTGGGTTTCCAGCTGAGAT
This sequence comes from Anthophora plumipes, assembly GCA_951804975.1. Taxonomy (NCBI): domain Eukaryota; kingdom Metazoa; phylum Arthropoda; class Insecta; order Hymenoptera; family Apidae; genus Anthophora; species Anthophora plumipes. The sequence goes on from CATORF010000448.1 coordinate 2,064,945, forward strand.
ATGTACTTTCAGTGATAATCTTCACGATTCTGCTGTTACAAGTGTGCAGAATCACCGAAATCGCTGTTTTCGTGCTATTGAATGCGAAAAACACCTTTTCTGGTGTTTTCAGCACTCCACAGTGCGTTTGATATGCGGAAACTGCCATATCTTCGGTATCGTTGTTGTTTCCAGCTGAGATATGCATTTTCAGTGATAATCTTCATGATTCTGCTGTTACAATTGTGCAGAATCACCGAAATCGCTGTTTTCGTGCTTTTGAATGCGAAAAACACGTTTTCTGGTGTTTTCAGCACTCCACAGTGCGTTTGATATGCGGAAACTGCGATATCTTCGGTATCGTCGTGGTTTCCAGCTGAGATATGCATTTTCTACGATAATCTTCGAGATTCTTCTGTGACAAGTGTGCATAATCACAGAAATCGCTGTTTTCGTGCTTTTGAATGCGAAAAACACGTTTTTTGGTGTTTTCAGCACTCCACAGTGCGTTTGATATGCGGAAACAGCGATATCTTCGGTATCGTTGTTGTTTCCAGCTGAGATATGCATTTTCAGTGATAATCTTCACGATTCTGCTGTTACAAGTGTGCAGAATCACCGAAATCGCTGTTTTCGTGCTATTGAATGCGAAAAACACGTTTTCTGGTGTTTTCAGCACGCCACAGAGCGTTTGACATGCGGAAACTGCTATATCTTCGGTATCGTTGTTGTTTCCAGCTGAGATATGCATTTTCAGTGATAATCTTCATGATTCTGCTGTTACAAGTGTGCAGAATCACCGAAATCGCTGTTTTCGTGCTATTGAATGCGGAAAACACGTTTTCTGGTATTTTCAGCACTCCACAGTGCGTTTGATATGCGGAAACTGCGATATCTTCGGTATCGTTGTTGTTTCCAGCTGAGATATGCATTTTCTACGATAATCTTCGAGTTTCTTCTGTGACATGTGTGCATAATCACAGAAATCGCTGTTTTCGTGCTTTTGAATGCGAAAAACACGTTTTCTGTTGTTTTCAGCACTCCACAGTGCGTTTGATATGCGGAAACTGCCATATCTTCGGTATCGTTGTTGTTTCCAGCTGAGATATGCATTATCGGTGATAATCTTCATGATTCTGCTGTTACAAGTGTGCAGAATCACCGAAATCGCTGTTTTCGCGCTTTTGAATGCGAAAAACACGTTTTCTGGTGTTTTCAGCACGCCACAGAGCGTTTGACATGCGGAAACTGCTATATCTTCGGTATCGTTGTTGTTTCCAGCTGAGATATGCATTTTCAGTGATAATCTTCATGATTCTGCTGTTACAAGTGTGCAGAATCACCGAAATCGCTGCTTTCGCGCTATTCAATGCGAAAAACACGTTTTCTGGTGTTTTCAGCCCTCCACAGTGCGTTTGATATGCGGAAACTGCCATATTTTCGGTATCGTTGTTGTTTCCAGCTGAGATATGCATTTTCAGTGATAATCTTCATGATTCTGTTGTTACAAATGTGCAGAATCACCGAAATCGCTGTTTTCGTGCTTTTGAATGCGAAAAACACGTTTTCTGGTGTTTTCAGCACTCCACAGAGCGTTTGACATGCGGAAACTGCGATATATTCGGTATCGTTGTTGTTTCCAGCTGAGATATGCATTTTCAGTGATAATCTTCATGATTCTCCTGTTACAAGTGAGCAGAATCACAGAAACCGCTGTTTTCGTGCAATTGAATGCGAAAAACACGTTTTCTGGTGTTTTCAGCACTCCACAGAGCGTTTGACATGTGGAAACTGCGATATCTTCGGTATCGTTGGGTTTCCAGCTGAGATATGTACTTTCAGTGATAATCTTCACGATTCTGCTGTTACAAGTGTGCAGAATCACCGAAATCGCTGTTTTCGTGCTATTGAATGCGAAAAACACCTTTTCTGGTGTTTTCAGCACTCCACAGTGCGTTTGATATGCGGAAACTGCCATATCTTCGGTATCGTTGTTGTTTCCAGCTGAGATATGCATTTTCAGTGATAATCTTCATGATTCTGCTGTTACAATTGTGCAGAATCACCGAAATCGCTGTTTTCGTGCTTTTGAATGCGAAAAACACGTTTTCTGGTGTTTTCAGCACTCCACAGTGCGTTTGATATGCGGAAACTGCGATATCTTCGGTATCGTCGTGGTTTCCAGCTGAGATATGCATTTTCTACGATAATCTTCGAGATTCTTCTGTGACAAGTGTGCATAATCACAGAAATCGCTGTTTTCGTGCTTTTGAATGCGAAAAACACGTTTTTTGGTGTTTTCAGCACTCCACAGTGCGTTTGATATGCGGAAACAGCGATATCTTCGGTATCGTTGTTGTTTCCAGCTGAGATATGCATTTTCAGTGATAATCTTCACGATTCTGCTGTTACAAGTGTGCAGAATCACCGAAATCGCTGTTTTCGTGCTATTGAATGCGAAAAACACGTTTTCTGGTGTTTTCAGCACGCCACAGAGCGTTTGACATGCGGAAACTGCTATATCTTCGGTATCGTTGTTGTTTCCAGCTGAGATATGCATTTTCAGTGATAATCTTCATGATTCTGCTGTTACAAGTGTGCAGAATCACCGAAATCGCTGTTTTCGCGCTTTTGAATGCGAAAAACACGTTTTCTGGTGTTTTCAGCACGCCACAGAGCGTTTGACATGCGGAAACTGCTATATCTTCGGTATCGTTGTTGTTTCCAGCTGAGATATGCATTTTCAGTGATAATCTTCATGATTCTGCTGTTACAAGTGTGCAGAATCACCGAAATCGCTGCTTTCGCGCTATTCAATGCGAAAAACACGTTTTCTGGTGTTTTCAGCCCTCCACAGTGCGTTTGATATGCGGAAACTGCCATATTTTCGGTATCGTTGTTGTTTCCAGCTGAGATATGCATTTTCAGTGATAATCTTCATGATTCTGTTGTTACAAATGTGCAGAATCACCGAAATCGCTGTTTTCGTGCTTTTGAATGCGAAAAACACGTTTTCTGGTGTTTTCAGCACTCCACAGAGCGTTTGACATGCGGAAACTGCGATATATTCGGTATCGTTGTTGTTTCCAGCTGAGATATGCATTTTCAGTGATAATCTTCATGATTCTCCTGTTACAAGTGAGCAGAATCACAGAAACCGCTGTTTTCGTGCAATTGAATGCGAAAAACACGTTTTCTGGTGTTTTCAGCACTCCACAGAGCGTTTGACATGTGGAAACTGCGATATCTTCGGTATCGTTGGGTTTCCAGCTGAGATATGTACTTTCAGTGATAATCTTCACGATTCTGCTGTTACAAGTGTGCAGAATCACCGAAATCGCTGCTTTCGCGCTATTCAATGCGAAAAACACGTTTTCTGGTGTTTTCAGCCCTCCACAGTGCGTTTGATATGCGGAAACTGCCATATCTTCGGTATCGTTGTTGTATCCAGCTGAGATATGCATTTTCTACGATAATCTTCGAGATTCTTCTGTGACAAGTGTGCATAATCACAGAAATCGCTGTTTTCGTGCTTTTGAATGCGAAAAACACGTTTTTTGGTGTTTTCAGCACTCCACAGTGCGTTTGATATGCGGAAACAGCGATATCTTCGGTATCGTTGTTGTTTCCAGCTGAGATATGCATTTTCAGTGATAATCTTCATGATTCTGCTGTTACAAATGTGCAGAATCACAGAAATCGCTGTTTTCGTGCTTTTGAATGCGAAAGACACGTTTTCTGGTGTTTTCAGCCCTCCACAGTGCGTTTGATATGCGGAAACTGCCATATTTTCGGTATCGTTGTTGTTTCCAGCTGAGATATGCATTTTCAGTGATAATCTTCATGATTCTGTTGTTACAAATGTGCAGAATCACCGAAATCGCTGTTTTCGTGCTTTTGAATGCGAAAAACACGTTTTCTGGTGTTTTCAGCACTCCACAGAGCGTTTGACATGCGGAAACTGCGATATATTCGGTATCGTTGTTGTTTCCAGCTGAGATATGCATTTTCAGTGATAATCTTCATGATTCTCCTGTTACAAGTGAGCAGAATCACCGAAACCGCTGTTTTCGTGCAATTGAATGCGAAAAACACGTTTTCTGGTGTTTTCAGCACTCCACAGAGCGTTTGACATGTGGAAACTGCGATATCTTCGGTATCGTTGTTGTTTCCAGCTGAGATATGCATTTTCAGTGATAATCTTCATGATTCTCCTGTTACAAGTGAGCAGAATCACCGAAACCGCTGTTTTCGTGCAATTGAATGCGAAAAACACGTTTTCTGGTGTTTTCAGCACTCCACAGAGCGTTTGACATGTGGAAACTGCGATATCTTCGGTATCGTTGGGTTTCCAGCTGAGATATGTACTTTCAGTGATAATCTTCACGATTCTGCTGTTACAAGTGTGCAGAATCACCGAAATCGCTGTTTTCGTGCTATTGAATGCGAAAAACACGTTTTCTGGTGTTTTCAGCACTCCACAGTGCGTTTGATATGCGGAAACTGCCATATCTTCGGTATCGTTGTTGTTTCCAGCTGAGATATGCATTTTCAGTGATAATCTTCATGATTCTGCTGTTACAAATGTGCAGAATCACAGAAATCGCTGTTTTCGTGCTTTTGAATGCGAAAGACACGTTTTCTGGTGTTTTCAGCCCTCCACAGTGCGTTTGATATGCGGAAACTGCCATATTTTCGGTATCGTTGTTGTTTCCAGCTGAGATATGCATTTTCAGTGATAATCTTCATGATTCTGTTGTTACAAATGTGCAGAATCACAGAAATCGCTGTTTTCGTGCTTTTGAATGCGAAAGACACGTTTTCTGGTGTTTTCAGCCCTCCACAGTGCGTTTGATATGCGGAAACTGCCATATTTTCGGTATCGTTGTTGTTTCCAGCTGAGATATGCATTTTCAGTGATAATCTTCATGATTCTGTTGTTACAAATGTGCAGAATCACCGAAATCGCTGTTTTCGTGCTTTTGAATGCGAAAAACACGTTTTCTGGTGTTTTCAGCACTCCACAGAGCGTTTGACATGCGGAAACTGCGATATATTCGGTATCGTTGTTGTTTCCAGCTGAGATATGCATTTTCAGTGATAATCTTCATGATTCTCCTGTTACAAGTGAGCAGAATCACCGAAACCGCTGTTTTCGTGCAATTGAATGCGAGAAACACGTTTTCTGGTGTTTTCAGCACTCCACAGAGCGTTTGACATGTGGAAACTGCGATATCTTCGGTATCGTTGGGTTTCCAGCTGAGATATGTACTTTCAGTGATAATCTTCACGATTCTGCTGTTACAAGTGTGCAGAATCACCGAAATCGCTGTTTTCGTGCTATTGAATGCGAAAAACACCTTTTCTGGTGTTTTCAGCACTCCACAGTGCGTTTGATATGCGGAAACTGCCATATCTTCGGTATCGTTGTTGTTTCCAGCTGAGATATGCATTTTCAGTGATAATCTTCATGATTCTGCTGTTACAATTGTGCAGAATCACCGAAATCGCTGTTTTCGTGCTTTTGAATGCGAAAAACACGTTTTCTGGTGTTTTCAGCACTCCACAGTGCGTTTGATATGCGGAAACTGCGATATCTTCGGTATCGTCGTGGTTTCCAGCTGAGATATGCATTTTCTACGATAATCTTCGAGATTCTTCTGTGACAAGTGTGCATAATCACAGAAATCGCTGTTTTCGTGCTTTTGAATGCGAAAAACACGTTTTTTGGTGTTTTCAGCGCTCCACAGTGCGTTTGATATGCGGAAACAGCGATATGTTCGGTATCGTTGTTGTTTCCAGCTGAGATATGCATTTTCAGTGATAATCTTCACGATTCTGCTGTTACAAGTGTGCAGAATCACCGAAATCGCTGTTTTCGTGCTATTGAATGCGAAAAACACGTTTTCTGGTGTTTTCAGCACGCCACAGAGCGTTTGACATGCGGAAACTGCTATATCTTCGGTATCGTTGTTGTTTCCAGCTGAGATATGCATTTTCAGTGATATTCTTCATGATTCTGCTGTTACAAGTGTGCAGAATCACCGAAATCGCTGTTTTCGTGCTATTGAATGCGAAAAACACGTTTTCTGGTATTTTCAGCACTCCACAGTGCGTTTGATATGCGGAAACTGCGATATCTTCGGTATCGTTGGGTTTCCAGCTGTGATATGCATTTTCACTGATAATCTTCACGATTCTGCTGTTACAAGTGTGCAGAATCACCGAAATCGCTGTTTTCGTGCTATTCAATGCGAAAAACACGTTTTCTGGTGTTTTCAGCACACCACAGTGCGTTTGATATGCGGAAACTGCCATATCTTCGGTATCGTTGTTGTTTCCAGCTGAGATATGCATTTTCAGTGATAATCTTCATGATTCTGCTGTTACAAATGTGCAGAATCACCGAAATCGCTGTTTTCGTGCTTTTGAATGCGAAAAACACGTTTTCTGGTGTTTTCAGCACGCCACAGAGCGTTTGACATGCGGAAACTGCGATATCTTCGGTATCGTTGTTGTTTCCAGCTGAGATATGCACTTTCAGTGATAATCTTCACGATTCTGCTGTTACAAGTGTGCAGAATCACCGAAATCGCTGTTTTCGTGCTATTCAATGCGAAAAACACGTTTTCTGGTGTTTTCAGCACACCACAGTGCGTTTGATATGCGGAAACTGCCATATCTTCGGTATCGTTGTTGTTTCCAGCTGAGATATGCATTTTCAGTGATAATCTTCATGATTCTGCTGTTACAAATGTGCAGAATCACCGAAATCGCTGTTTTCGTGCTTTTGAATGCGAAAAACACGTTTTCTGGTGTTTTCAGCACGCCACAGAGCGTTTGACATGCGGAAACTGCGATATCTTCGGTATCGTTGTTGTTTCCAGCTGAGATATGCACTTTCAGTGATAATCTTCACGATTCTGCTGTTACAAGTGTGCAGAATCACCGAAATCGCTGTTTTCGTGCTATTGAATGCGAAAAACACGTTTTCTGGTGTTTTCAGCACTCCACAGTGCGTTTGATATGCGGAAACTGCCATATCTTCGGTATCGTTGTTGTTTCCAGCTGAGATATGCATTTTCAGTGATAATCTTCATGATTCTGCTGTTACAAATGTGCAGAATCACAGAAATCGCTGTTTTCGTGCTTTTGAATGCGAAAGACACGTTTTCTGGTGTTTTCAGCACGCCACAGAGCGTTTGACATGCGGAAACTGCGATATCTTCGGTATCGTTGTTGTTTCTAGCAGAGATGTGCATTTTCAGTGATAATCTTCATGATTCTGCAGTTACAAAGGTGCAGAATCACCGAAATCGCTGTTTTCGTGCTTTTGAATGCGAAAAACACGTTTTCTGGTGTTTTCAGCACGCCACAGAGCGTTTGACATGCGGAAACTACGTGTTACGTCGGCAAGCGACGTTGGAATTAGTCATAAGCATATATATACATACACACATATATACGATAAGCATAGTAGTCATAAGCGCGCCCTTACTCCTGTTAGAATTATTTACAAGCATAGTCATAAGCACGCCTTCACTCCCGCTACATCCTACTACCAGTTCCTATGTCATCCTTCCAGAAGCTTCTAGAATAATCTAGATCATTCTAGAAGCATTCCCTGATAATCCAATCCCTTTCCCAAGCTCGATATCACATAAACATCCACCGAACCTTCCAGACTAAACCACCAAGCCAAACACATTCCATTCCCACACTCGTATTATATTCCAACTCCTTATCTCCCAAACATCCGCCGACCGCCAGACCTAATCTCCCGCCACACACCAATCCTATGACGTCATCACGCACGTGTCCCGACTCCCAGGCCTCTCCTTATCGCATTCCTCCGCTATCTCATAAACATTCTGACTCCTACGATCCAAGCCACACGTGTCCTAATCTCCTCCAGACAAATTCCTCCGCTATCATATCTACACCACACCCCGCGCCTACAACCACACAGTATAATTAAACCATTCCGCCAGCCACTTAGTCAGTCTGAGCCCAGAGCTCGAGGAGCTCACATCACCGCGTTTCTACATCTTGTATTTCTATATCCTGCGATTCTATATCTAGTATTCTTTAACTTGTATTCTATATCTAGTATTATTTAACTTGTATTCTATATCTTGTATTACTATCTATCTCTTAGTATAACTCCATTGTATTCTATAATCCCAAAGTGTATTAAAGTTCATATAATAGTCTAACTATAATTCTTATTATTCCAAATTCCAAACCGAGTGCGCGCTACTGAATTATATCTATTACGTTCAACTTTAGTCTGCTGATCAACCAGGAGTTGAGGTGAGTAATCACTACCATTCAATTGAATAAGCGAGAGACCCCGTCAGACGCAGACGTACGCGCTGCGTGGACGTTTAAAGAACAGCAAATTGTTGTGCTCGATCTTGGTTTTGCCTGTTAGCGCGATCCGGGACGTAACAACTGGTGACAGCGGTGGGATGCTGTTCAGTCTCGCGGTTTAAATTCATTGTGATTAATAACCGGCGATCCTCACCAACCTCCTTTCACACGTTGATTCCAGGCTTGAATTTTCTGCCTGACAGACGAGCGCGCTGACGCTAGCGCACCTGTGCAGAACTAACGGTTACACGCAGTGATCTTGTCGTGACACCAGACGCAATGCACGGAGTCAGGAAGGTAGTTGTTCGAAGCTATTAATATACCGAATCTTCAACACTTTACTATTCCCTATATCGAAATCTATTCCAAATCAGTCACGTCGTCGAGGCCGTCGTGGTGGTCACAGGGTCCAAGCAAGGAGGATTGCCGCTATACAAAGGGAATTAAAGGAACTCCAGGCGCAGCAGCCTGCGCCGGAAACTCCGATCCCAGATAGCGCAGGAGCCGAGCCAGATCCTGAACCGATCATTATCGATGATTCTTGCGACGAAATCATACCAGTACCCATTCCTCCGCCGCCAATCGAAATATTAGACACCGATATATCTCTTAAAGTCTACAACCACCGAGAAATACCCCAAGAAGTGTTACTCTCGTTTGTACGAAATTTTTCACACGGAAATATACCCGAGATTGTACCTGACGAAGTAGCAAACTGGTGTACTTTTGTATTCGATAACCAATAAATTCTGAAAAATTTTCTGTAAATTCATCATCAATATCTATAATGGACACCCGTTCCAAAAAGCACGCGGAAAGCGCAGAGACTTCCAGGATGGAGCACGACTGTAACACGCTAAAGCAAGAACGCGACGCCGCGTTGGCGGAAATTGAAAATCTAAGAAGGCAACATAGAGAATATCGCTCTCCCATCGAAGATACCTCCACAGATTCCTTCACGCTAAAGGAAGCTTTAGCTATAATCCCTACATTCAATGGAACGGAACCGTCCGTTCTCACATTTACGCGCGCGTGCACCCGCGCTCGCGACCTTATATCTCCCAGTGCCGAAGGCACTCTCACGCGACTAATTACTACGCGTTTACGCGGACGGGCAGCCACTGCAGTGGAAGACGAGCGGTATATAAACGTCACCGACCTCTGTAATAGACTTAAGCGTATCTTCGGTCCGCAAAAGACGATTGACCACTATCGCGGCGATATGGCCAATATCTACATGAAAAAAGAAGAACATATCCTCGATTTCATCACTCGGGTCAAGGACATACGAAACGCAATCATAGACTGCGATTCCACCTCGATTTCTGAAATCGACAATCTGACGGCAGATTGTTTCATCCGCGGAGTAACCCCACAGATAAGAAGCGAGCTCCGTCATTTGCGTAGAAATCCGCTGTCTCATATCTTTAATGAGGCAATCGAAATTTATAAAGAACTAGAACGCGACAACATTCGATACGGACGCGTCACAGATTCCAAACACGTGCAATTCCGTGATCAAACGCCGGAACGTAAGCCGTATCACAACCCTCCTTCACCTCGCAATTCATGGCAAGGGTCTTCATGGCGGGAACCTTCACCGCGACGATTTAACGAATCTCGCTACCGGGATTCCTACCGCGATCCGCGCACACCTCCGCGCAATACTTTCGCCTATGAAGCGTCACGAGGAAATACTTCCGTAAGTCCCAGTAGACAGCCAAAGGTCTGCTCCTACTGTAAATTCTCCGGGCACGACATACACGAGTGTCGCAAAAGGGAATATAATAATCAACGGAATCCGGGAAACGGACAAGCCCTCCCGTCGAACTCGGGCCGAAGGCGAGAGGCGTCCCCAGCAAACACGGTCCGAACCATCGCAACGGAATCAACACCCGAATTGCAAAATGCGAATTAAAATCGAAGGGAAAAGTCCCTCACGTAGAAGTCCAATCGCCAGGACTCCCGCGAATAACGACACTAATGATTGATACCGGGTCGGAACCAAATCTGATTAAAATATCAGCGCTCCACCTCAATCATCGGATTGCAACTGACGAAAAGTTGCAATTATACGGAATCACATCCGAAGCCGTATCCACCATGGGTTCCGTCAAGATCCCGCTATATGGAACTATAATTAGGTTCCATGTAGTTCCATCCGACTTCCCGATCCTCCCCGACGGAATCCTTGGATGTCATTTCTTAGAAGAGGGAGCCGAAATCTCGTACACTCAAAACAGAGTGCTCTGGAAGGGAATCGAAATTCCGTTTGCAAACAACCCGCATAATGAGCAGAGATGCGAACGAAACCAAAATTCCAAAACCTGTAGCAAAGGTAACCCCTCTACTAACACCCTAAAAACCCCTTCTAACTCGGAACCACGTTCCAAAACTACTAATTCGAGCGCACGGGCTAAAGGACCGAAAACAGGCTCAAAACTTTCCAAATCTACTAGTTCTAAATCCGTAAAATCTTCTATATCCAAAACCGCAAGTCCTGAGAGAATAACGTGTACGATAGGCAGCCGTTCAGCTAAAGTAATCGAAATAGGAGCCACGGGTCCGGAGATAGGTTATCTACCGCGTCAGGAGCTGGCCTCCGGTATCACCGTCTTCGACTCCCTAGTCAAAACAAACAACGGCAGAACGTTCGTGCGCGTTGTCAATACGACGAATAGCCGTATCTCGTTTCCTGTACCCACTGTGGAGGTGCAAGAAGTCGCCGATTTCAAGGATACACCGCAAGACGGAAGTCCTCATTTTATACACTCTATCAAAGAATCTCGTTCCCATCAGGAACGCGAAGAAGAGATCAGAGACATAATAAGTACCGATCATCTTAACGCAGAGGAACGCGATCATGTGTATAAAATTATCAACGAAAGCGCCGACGTCTTTCACCTCCCGGGTGAGCGTTTAGGGAAAACAACTATTGTAGAGCACAAAATTCCAACGACCGACGATAAACCCATACATGTAAAGCAATATCGCTATCCGCCAGTCCACAAGGAGGAGATCAACAAGCAAATGAAGGAACTTCTCGAAAACGACATTGTCAGTCCTTCTACCTCTCCGTATAACTCGCCCTTGTGGATTGTGCCCAAGAAATCTGATGAAAACGGGACCAAAAAGTGGAGGATGGTCATCGATTACCGCCAACTGAATGAAAAGACTACCGCGGACGCGTACCCCTTGCCGAGTATTGTGGAAATTTTAGACCAGCTCGGTTCTGCAAAATACTTCTCCACTTTCGATTTGGCCTCCGGTTTTCACCAGATTGGCATGAACAAAGAGGACGCTGGGAAAACAGCGTTTTCTACCCCATACGGTCATTATGAGTTTAATCGAATGCCCTTCGGCTTACGTAACGCTCCTGCGACATTTCAACGTTTAATGGATTCGATTCTCTCAGGATTGCAGGGCACAGAAATGTTCGTTTATCTCGACGACATTGTTATTTATGCAAGCTCATTATCAGAGCACTGTTCAAAATTCAATAAACTGGCTAAGCGTCTCAGGAAAGCCAACCTGAAGCTACAACCTTCGAAGTGTACATTTCTCCGTCGCGAAGTCGCTTACTTAGGACATATAATCAGCGACGAAGGCGTCAAACCATGCCCCAACAAGGTGGTAGCGGTACAAAACTTTCCGAAACCGAAAAACACGAAACAAGTCCGAGAGTTCCTTGGTTTAGCAGGCTATTATCGACGTTTTATAGATAAATTCTCCCATATCTCGAAACCGCTAACGCATCTACTACGGAAAGACGCGAAATTCGAATGGTCACTACCACAGGACCAAGCGTTCGATACATTACGCACGGCATTGTGCACTGAGCCAGTGCTCCGTTACCCAGATTTTTCCAAACCGTTCAACATCACAACCGACGCATCAAATTACGCGATCGGTGCCATTCTAAGTCAGGGCGAGATAAATAAAGATCAACCGATAGCCTATGCCTCGCGACTGCTTCACGGAGCAGAACTAAACTATGCAACTATTGAGAAGGAATGCTTGGCAATAATATACGCAGTTCAACACTTTAGATCATACATATACGGAAAGAAGTTCAATCTCGTCACAGACCACCAGCCATTGGTGTGGATGAATTCTGTAAAGGATCCGTCATCGCGTCTACTTCGCTGGCGTTTAAAACTAGCCGAGTACGAATATAAAATTATATACAAATCAGGTAAAATGAACACTAATGCAGACGCTCTCTCTAGAAATCCTATCCAAGCTCCTGTATATCCATTATCATCGCATTCTACTTCACCACTACTATTCCAATCCCAACCATCAACCTCGTCTCCGATATCACCCGACACAGATAGCGAAATCGATATATCCAGTCCAGCCACGACACCGACGAACATACATTACACACGAGACCGACTTATCATGAAAAATGACCACATAGCATGTTTCGTGACCCTCGCAAATGACCCACTGGACGAAGGCGCGATCGATCTATACAAAAACAACAGACTGCCGAAACTAGCAAACGCTATAATCGGTAGAGCGAAAGTCCACACTGAAAAGTATACACTGATACAATTACCCATAAAAGAATCGTTATCTCATATTGCAACTTACGAAGACATGTTAGAATCCCTCCGAGCGTTACGCGACGCAATTATAGAACTAAACTTACCGTCAATTACATTATCGCGAATTTCAATAGACGACATATCTTGGACAACTATACGAGACGTACTAACGGAACTTCTAGAGGAAACCAACATTCGAATAACTATTTGCACTAACGAAATCGTCATACCTCCAGAAAATACGAGACAAGCTATAATATCAGAAAATCACATCTCCGCATACGCCGGACATAAGGGCGTGACAAAAACCTACAGACGCATACGAGAAAAGTACTTTTGGCCTTCAATGAAACCCGAAATAATGAAATTTGTAACAACGTGTAAAGATTGCCAGACGAAAAAATTAACAAGAGTAAAGACGCGAAATCCAATGATACTAACAGACACACCTGGACAGGCGTTCGATAAAATTGCACTAGACATCGTTGGCCCCCTTCCTACCACTCCCTCTGGTCATCATTACATCCTCACGATGCAGGATTTGTTGACCAAATATTCAATTGCTGTCCCCCTCAAAACCGTCTCTGCAATAGAAACAGCTGATGCATTAGTTGACAACCTAATTTGCAAATTCGGTGCGCCAAAAGCAATACTTACGGATCAGGGTACAAACTTCATCAACGCTCTCATGCGCGCGGTGACACGTCGATTTAGAATTCAACATATCAAAACCACTGCATTCCACCCTCAAACAAACGGCTCGTTAGAAAGGTCACATCTAGTCCTGACGGAATATCTAAAACAGTACATAAGTAACAAAAATGATTGGAACAATTGGCTTCAGTGTGCGATGTTTAGTTACAACACAAGTACTCACGAAGGTACATTATATACACCACACGAACTTATATTTGGAAACAAAGCTAGAGTACCATCCGCATACTCCTATGAAACTCCTGTGGAAGACGAAACATACACCGCGTATTTACGGAAACTCGAAGCCAAGCTAACCGAATCACGAGCGATAGCAGCCTCAAACCTTAATCTTGCTAAACAAAGATCCAAACGCTATTACGATCGAAGATTAAACACAAAGGAATTCTCGGAAGGAGATTTGGTATTCTTATTAAAAGAACCGACTAAAAACAAATTCGATGCGCAATACACAGGTCCACACAAAATATCACGTATCCTCGACAACCATAACGTCCGCCTGACACTCGATACCGGCCGAGAAAGAACGGTCCACCAAAACAAATTGAAGCTAGCCAAAACATTAACAACCTCAATGTCATCCTCACCCCATTCGTCATCATGACTAGTATATAAGAGCCAAACAAGAGGCGAAGAGATCAGTCAACAACAATCAACCAACATGCATCTACAAGCAGCAGTACTCATCATCTCCGTATCCTCGGCTGCAGCCCTTATCGGTTACGACTGCAGCGGCCCGACACTAAACGTCTCAACATTCTCCGCAATCGACCCACTCAACTGCGAGACAGAAGAAAAGGCACCCATCATCAAGGAAAGGGCAATCCAATTACTGCAACTGTCCGAATTTCAAACTGCCGAGGTCACACAATGCCACGTGGAAATCGACAGAACAATCTTCCACTGCGGCATGCATTCGCACATCTCCGCAGTCAACAACGGACGGCAAATTTACCTAATGAACATCCCGAGAGACGCGTGCCAGATGCTACACCGTACCGGCACACTATACGTCACCCCATCGGCACAGATCACAGGCGTAGTTACGAACTCTTCCACAACCCGAAGTCTCACCTTGTCAGGAAAAATCGATAACGACGGCACATGCTACGGCTCCACGTTCAGCGATCCATACGGCACCTGGAACAGCGTAGTCGTTCAAGCTGTCATCCGTATAAAAATACGCACCCATATCGCAGCTGTCAAACTCGCCACCAACGAAATCATCATGCAATCTGGCCAACGATGCCTGGTCCAACAAGGATCCTGCCTGGACTCCGAAGATGGATTCTCCTACTGGGACAACTCACCCACAGACTACTGCAAATTCAACAATTACGATGTCCTCTACGAAGGTAAAGCAACACTAGTAGAAGACGAAGACAACCAAGGGTTATCCCTCTACTCGGTCACATCGCAAGGAACTACATTCGCCCTTGCCAGAACAACCAGTACGAAGGTCTGTGGATACACATTGATACATACCGAACATCCCAAGCTCTTCATTCTCGAGACGGAGAAAGAAGGACACTTCAAAACCAGGACATCCATCGCAATAAACAATCTCGACATCTTCGCATACGTGAATTCCAAATTCGTATACGTAGAGAAGCACCTAAAAACACAGATAATACAGTTATATCGGGACGTAATAAAACAAAAGTGCGCATTAGAACGACAGATTCTGCATAACGCACTCACACTTATTCACGTCGCCCCAGCCGAAGTAGCAAGGACAATTGCCAGGGAACACGGATTCATGGCAATCGCATCGGGCGAAGTTATCCACATAGTCAAATGCGTTCCGGTTGTCTGCCAAGTGAGGCACACAGACACCTGTTACGACGAGTTGCCTGTAACATACAAAAACACGTCATTGTTTATTACGCCGATTCACCACATACTAACGCGCTCAGGCACGAGGAAAGACTGCAGCGAACTCATGCCGAATATGTTCAAAATCCATGGCCTATGGTACAGGCTAACACCAAAACCTGTGGAAAGTCTACCGCCAACACCGCTGAAGCCACTTACCAAGGCAACCTGGAAATACGTCAACCCACATAACCTGGCAGACGGAGGTATCTATTCACCAGAGGACCTGGCAAAGCTAAAGGAACACATAATGTTCCCTATCGAAAGACCCGCCATCGTGAACTCTCTAGCTCAAGGAGTTACCGGCCGGGAATACAGCTCACAAGCCCTTCAGCTGTACAACCTTTTCGACGAAACAACGTTGAAAAAGCTAGCAGAATCCACTGGAAGACGAATCTGGTCCGGATTCGTCGCATTCGGATCATTCACCGCTGGCATTATGGGCATCTACCTCGCAATCCGAGTCATCAAAGCCGCCGTCAGCACGATCATCAACGGGATAGCACTACACTCAGTATACGGATGGAGCCTACACCTATTGGGAGCCGTTTGGAGCTCTCTCACACACTTCTTCCTGTTCCTCAGCCAGAGGAAAACCGATGGCGAGATCACAGATACCCAAACCAACCCCGAACACACCCGAAACCAACCCAACCCCAAGCCAGAAGATACAGAGCAGCAGCCCACTGAAGTAGTGAACCAGTGCACCCCCGAACGCTTATACCCGAGTTTCAAACTCCATAGTGAATTTCATTAGAACACTCAAACAGTGCCCCATTCCAACGAACTCTCTCACCCGAATAACAAAAACTCTCTAGTAAACCCGACTAGAAAATTCATTTTCCATGAATTTTCTCACCCAGGGGGGGAGGTGTTACGTCGGCAAGCGACGTTGGAATTAGTCATAAGCATATATATACATACACACATATATACGATAAGCATAGTAGTCATAAGCGCGCCCTTACTCCTGTTAGAATTATTTACAAGCATAGTCATAAGCACGCCTTCACTCCCGCTACATCCTACTACCAGTTCCTATGTCATCCTTCCAGAAGCTTCTAGAATAATCTAGATCATTCTAGAAGCATTCCCTGATAATCCAATCCCTTTCCCAAGCTCGATATCACATAAACATCCACCGAACCTTCCAGACTAAACCACCAAGCCAAACACATTCCATTCCCACACTCGTATTATATTCCAACTCCTTATCTCCCAAACATCCGCCGACCGCCAGACCTAATCTCCCGCCACACACCAATCCTATGACGTCATCACGCACGTGTCCCGACTCCCAGGCCTCTCCTTATCGCATTCCTCCGCTATCTCATAAACATTCTGACTCCCACGATCCAAGCCACACGTGTCCTAATCTCCTCCAGACAAATTCCTCCGCTATCATATCTACACCACACCCCGCGCCTACAACCACACAGTATAATTAAACCATTCCGCCAGCCACTTAGTCAGTCTGAGCCCAGAGCTCGAGGAGCTCACATCACCGCGTTTCTACATCTTGTATTTCTATATCCTGCGATTCTATATCTAGTATTCTTTAACTTGTATTCTATATCTAGTATTATTAAACTTGTATTCTATATCTTGTATTACTATCTATCTCTTAGTATAACTCCATTGTATTCTATAATCCCAAAGTGTATTAAAGTTCATATAATAGTCTAACTATAATTCTTATTATTCCAAATTCCAAACCGAGTGCGCGCTACTGAATTATATCTATTACGTTCAACTTTAGTCTGCTGATCAACCAGGAGTTGAGGTGAGTAATCACTACCATTCAATTGAATAAGCGAGAGACCCCGTCAGACGCAGACGTACGCGCTGCGTGGACGTTTAAAGAACAGCAAATTGTTGTGCTCGATCTTGGTTTTGCCTGTTAGCGCGATCCGGGACGTAACATACGATATCTTCGGTATCGTTGTTGTTTCCACCTGAGATATGCATTTTCAGTGATAGTCTTCATGATTCTGCTGTAATAAGTGTGCAGAGTCACCGAAATCGCTGTTTTCGTGCTTTTGAATGCGAAAAACACGTTTTCTGGTGTTTTCAGCACTCCACAGTGCGCTTGATATGCGGAAACTACGAAATCTTCGGTATCGTTGTTGTTTCCAGCTGAGATATGCATTTTCAGTGATAATCTTCATGATTCTGCTGTTACAAGTGTGGAAAATCATCGAAATCGCTGTTTTCGTGCTTTTGAATGCGAAAAACACGTTTTCTGGTATTTTCAGCACTCCACAGTGCGTTTGATATGCTGAAACTACGATATCTTCGGTATCGTTGTTGTTTCCAGCTGAGATATGCATTTTCAGTGATAATCTTCATGATTCTGCTGTTACAAGTGTGCAGAATCACCGAAATCAATGTTTTCGTGCTTTTGAATGCGAAAAACACGTTTTCTGGTGTTTTCAGCACGCCACAGAGCGTTTGACATGCGGAAACTACGATATCTTCGGTATCGTTGTTGTTTCCACCTGAGATATGCATTTTCAGTGATAATCTTCATGTTTCTGCTGTTACAAGTGTGCAGAGTCACCGAAATCGCTGTTTTCGTGCTATTGAATGCGTAAAACACGTATTCTGGTGTTTTCAGCACGCCACAGAGCGTTTGACATGCGGAAACTGCGATATCTTCGGTATCGTTGGGTTTCCAGCTGAGATATGCGTTTTCACTGATAATCTTCACGATTCTGCTGTTACAAGTGTGCAGAATCACAGAAATCGCTGTTTTCGTGCTTTTGAATGCGAAAAACACGTTTTTTGGTGTTTTCAGCACGCCACAGAGCGTTTGACATGCGGAAACTGCGATATCTTCGGTATCGTTGTTGTTTCTAGCAGAGATATGCATTTTCAGTGATAATCTTCACGATTCTGCTGTTACAAGTGTGCAGAATCACCGAAATCGCTGTTTTCGTGCTATTGAATGCGAAAAACACGTTTTCTGGTGTTTTCAGCACGCCACAGAGCGTTTGACATGCGGAAACTGCGATATCTTCGGTATCGTTGTTGTTTCTAGCAGAGATATGCATTTTCAGTGATAATCTTCATGATTCTGCTGTTACAATTGTGCAGAATCACCGAAATCGCTGTTTTCGTGCTTTTGAATGCGAAAAACACGTTTTCTGGTGTTTTCAGCACTCCACAGTGCGTTTGATATGCGGAAACTGCGATATCTTCGGTATCGTCGTGGTTTCCAGCTGAGATATGCATTTTCTACGATAATCTTCGAGATTCTTCTGTGACAAGTGTGCATAATCACAGAAATCGCTGTTTTCGTGCTTTTGAATGCGAAAAACACGTTTTTTGGTGTTTTCAGCACTCCACAGTGCGTTTGATATGCGGAAACAGCGATATCTTCGGTATCGTTGTTGTTTCCAGCTGAGATATGCATTTTCAGTGATAATCTTCACGATTCTGCTGTTACAAGTGTGCAGAATCACCGAAATCGCTGTTTTCGTGCTATTGAATGCGAAAAACACGTTTTCTGGTGTTTTCAGCACGCCACAGAGCGTTTGACATGCGGAAACTGCTATATCTTCGGTATCGTTGTTGTTTCCAGCTGAGATATGCATTATCGGTGATAATCTTCATGATTCTGCTGTTACAAGTGTGCAGAATCACCGAAATCGCTGTTTTCGCGCTTTTGAATGCGAAAAACACGTTTTCTGGTGTTTTCAGCACGCCACAGAGCGTTTGACATGCGGAAACTGCTATATCTTCGGTATCGTTGTTGTTTCCAGCTGAGATATGCATTTTCAGTGATAATCTTCATGATTCTGCTGTTACAAGTGTGCAGAATCACCGAAATCGCTGTTTTCGTGCTATTGAATGCGAAAAACACGTTTTCTGTTGTTTTCAGCACTCCACAGTGCGTTTGATATGCGGAAACTGCCATATCTTCGGTATCGCTGTTGTTTCCAGCTGAGATATGCATTATCGGTGATAATCTTCATGATTCTGCTGTTACAAGTGTGCAGAATCACCGAAATCGCTGCTTTCGCGCTATTCAATGCGAAAAACACGTTTTCTGGTGTTTTCAGCCCTCCACAGTGCGTTTGATATGCGGAAACTGCCATATCTTCGGTATCGTTGTTGTTTCTAGCAGAGATGTGCATTTTCAGTGATAATCTTCATGATTCTGCTGTTACAAGTGTGCAGAATCACCGAAATCGCTGTTTTCGTGCTATTCAATGCGAAAAACACGTTTTCTGGTGTTTTTAGCACTCTACAGTGCGTTTGATATGCGGAAACTGCCATATCTTCGGTATCGTTGTTGTTTCCAGCTGAGAGATGCATTTTCAGTGATAATCTTCATGATTCTGCAGTTACAAAGGTGCAGAATCACCGAAATCGCTGTTTTCGTGCTTTTGAATGCGAAAAACACGTTTTCTGGTGTTTTCAGCACGCCACAGAGCGTTTGACATGCGGAAACTACGATATCTTCGGTATCGTTGTTGTTTCCACCTGAGATATGCATTTTCAGTGATAGTCTTCATGATTCTGCTGTAATAAGTGTGCAGAGTCACCGAAATCGCTGTTTTCGTGCTTTTGAATGCGAAAAACACGTTTTCTGGTGTTTTCAGCACTCCACAGTGCGCTTGATATGCGGAAACTACGATATCTTCGGTATCGTTGTTGTTTCCAGCTGAGATATGCATTTTCAGTGATAATCTTCACGATTCTGCTGTTACAAGTGTGCAGAATCACCGAAATCGCTGTTTTCGTGCTATTGAATGCGAAAAACACGTTTTCTGGTGTTTTCAGCACGCCACAGAGCGTTTGACATGCGGAAACTGCTATATCTTCGGTATCGTTGTTGTTTCCAGCTGAGATATGCATTTTCAGTGATAATCTTCATGATTCTGCTGTTACAAGTGTGCAGAATCACCGAAATCGCTGTTTTCGTGCTATTCAATGCGAAAAACACGTTTTCTGGTGTTTTTAGCACTCTACAGTGCGTTTGATATGCGGAAACTGCCATATCTTCGGTATCGTTGTTGTTTCCAGCTGAGAGATGCATTTTCAGTGATAATCTTCATGATTCTGCAGTTACAAAGGTGCAGAATCACCGAAATCGCTGTTTTCGTGCTTTTGAATGCGAAAAACACGTTTTCTGGTGTTTTCAGCACGCCACAGAGCGTTTGACATGCGGAAACTACGATATCTTCGGTATCGTTGTTGTTTCCACCTGAGATATGCATTTTCAGTGATAGTCTTCATGATTCTGCTGTAATAAGTGTGCAGAGTCACCGAAATCGCTGTTTTCGTGCTTTTGAATGCGAAAAACACGTTTTCTGGTGTTTTCAGCACTCCACAGTGCGCTTGATATGCGGAAACTACGATATCTTCGGTATCGTTGTTGTTTCCAGCTGAGATATGCATTTTCAGTGATAATCTTCACGATTCTGCTGTTACAAGTGTGCAGAATCACCGAAATCGCTGTTTTCGTGCTATTGAATGCGAAAAACACGTTTTCTGGTGTTTTCAGCACGCCACAGAGCGTTTGACATGCGGAAACTGCTATATCTTCGGTATCGTTGTTGTTTCCAGCTGAGATATGCATTTTCAGTGATAATCTTCATGATTCTGCTGTTACAAGTGTGCAGAATCACCGAAATCGCTGTTTTCGTGCTATTGAATGCGAAAAACACGTTTTCTGGTATTTTCAGCACTCCACAGTGCGTTTGATATGCGGAAACTGCGATATCTTCGGTATCGTTGTTGTTTCCAGCTGAGATATGCATTTTCTACGATAATCTTCGAGTTTCTTCTGTGACATGTGTGCATAATCACAGAAATCGCTGTTTTCGTGCTTTTGAATGCGAAAAACACGTTTTCTGTTGTTTTCAGCACTCCACAGTGCGTTTGATATGCGGAAACTGCCATATCGTCGGTATCGCTGTTGTTTCTAGCAGAGATGTGCATTTTCAGTGATAATCTTCATGATTCTGCTGTTACAAGTGTGCAGAATCACCGAAATCGCTGTTTTCGTGCTATTCAATGCGAAAAACACGTTTTCTGGTGTTTTTAGCACTCTACAGTGCGTTTGATATGCGGAAACTGCCATATCTTCGGTATCGTTGTTGTTTCCAGCTGAGATATGCATTTTCAGTGATAATCTTCATGATTCTGCTGTTACAAGTGTGCAGAATCACCGAAATCGCTGTTT
Source organism: Anthophora plumipes (assembly GCA_951804975.1). Lineage (NCBI taxonomy): Eukaryota > Metazoa > Arthropoda > Insecta > Hymenoptera > Apidae > Anthophora > Anthophora plumipes. The sequence goes on from CATORF010000448.1 coordinate 2,086,632, forward strand.
TCGTGCTATTCAATGCGAAAAACACGTTTTCTGGTGTTTTTAGCACTCTACAGTGCGTTTGATATGCGGAAACTGCCATATCTTCGGTATCGTTGTTGTTTCCAGCTGAGAGATGCATTTTCAGTGATAATCTTCATGATTCTGCAGTTACAAAGGTGCAGAATCACCGAAATCGCTGTTTTCGTGCTTTTGAATGCGAAAAACACGTTTTCTGGTGTTTTCAGCACGCCACAGAGCGTTTGACATGCGGAAACTACAATATCTTCGGTATCGTTGTTGTTTCCACCTGAGATATGCATTTTCAGTGATAGTCTTCATGATTCTGCTGTAATAAGTGTGCAGAGTCACCGAAATCGCTGTTTTCGTGCTTTTGAATGCGAAAAACACGTTTTCTGGTGTTTTCAGCACTCCACAGTGCGCTTGATATGCGGAAACTACGATATCTTCGGTATCGTTGTTGTTTCCAGCTGAGATATGCATTTTCAGTGATAATCTTCACGATTCTGCTGTTACAAGTGTGCAGAATCACCGAAATCGCTGTTTTCGTGCTATTGAATGCGAAAAACACGTTTTCTGGTGTTTTCAGCACGCCACAGAGCGTTTGACATGCGGAAACTGCTATATCTTCGGTATCGTTGTTGTTTCCAGCTGAGATATGCATTTTCAGTGATAATCTTCATGATTCTGCTGTTACAAGTGTGCAGAATCACCGAAATCGCTGTTTTCGTGCTATTCAATGCGAAAAACACGTTTTCTGGTGTTTTTAGCACTCTACAGTGCGTTTGATATGCGGAAACTGCCATATCTTCGGTATCGTTGTTGTTTCCAGCTGAGAGATGCATTTTCAGTGATAATCTTCATGATTCTGCAGTTACAAAGGTGCAGAATCACCGAAATCGCTGTTTTCGTGCTTTTGAATGCGAAAAACACGTTTTCTGGTGTTTTCAGCACGCCACAGAGCGTTTGACATGCGGAAACTACGATATCTTCGGTATCGTTGTTGTTTCCACCTGAGATATGCATTTTCAGTGATAGTCTTCATGATTCTGCTGTAATAAGTGTGCAGAGTCACCGAAATCGCTGTTTTCGTGCTTTTGAATGCGAAAAACACGTTTTCTGGTGTTTTCAGCACTCCACAGTGCGCTTGATATGCGGAAACTACGATATCTTCGGTATCGTTGTTGTTTCCAGCTGAGATATGCATTTTCAGTGATAATCTTCACGATTCTGCTGTTACAAGTGTGCAGAATCACCGAAATCGCTGTTTTCGTGCTATTGAATGCGAAAAACACGTTTTCTGGTGTTTTCAGCACGCCACAGAGCGTTTGACATGCGGAAACTGCTATATCTTCGGTATCGTTGTTGTTTCCAGCTGAGATATGCATTTTCAGTGATAATCTTCATGATTCTGCTGTTACAAGTGTGCAGAATCACCGAAATCGCTGTTTTCGTGCTATTGAATGCGAAAAACACGTTTTCTGGTATTTTCAGCACTCCACAGTGCGTTTGATATGCGGAAACTGCGATATCTTCGGTATCGTTGTTGTTTCCAGCTGAGATATGCATTTTCTACGATAATCTTCGAGTTTCTTCTGTGACATGTGTGCATAATCACAGAAATCGCTGTTTTCGTGCTTTTGAATGCGAAAAACACGTTTTCTGTTGTTTTCAGCACTCCACAGTGCGTTTGATATGCGGAAACTGCCATATCTTCGGTATCGCTGTTGTTTCTAGCAGAGATGTGCATTTTCAGTGATAATCTTCATGATTCTGCTGTTACAAGTGTGCAGAATCACCGAAATCGCTGTTTTCGTGCTATTCAATGCGAAAAACACGTTTTCTGGTGTTTTTAGCACTCTACAGTGCGTTTGATATGCGGAAACTGCCATATCTTCGGTATCGTTGTTGTTTCCAGCTGAGAGATGCATTTTCAGTGATAATCTTCATGATTCTGCAGTTACAAAGGTGCAGAATCACCGAAATCGCTGTTTTCGTGCTTTTGAATGCGAAAAACACGTTTTCTGGTGTTTTCAGCACGCCACAGAGCGTTTGACATGCGGAAACTACGATATCTTCGGTATCGTTGTTGTTTCCACCTGAGATATGCATTTTCAGTGATAGTCTTCATGATTCTGCTGTAATAAGTGTGCAGAGTCACCGAAATCGCTGTTTTCGTGCTTTTGAATGCGAAAAACACGTTTTCTGGTGTTTTCAGCACTCCACAGTGCGCTTGATATGCGGAAACTGCCATATCTTCGGTATCGTTGTTGTTTCCAGCTGAGATATGCATTTTCAGTGATAATCTTCATGATTCTGCTGATACAATTGTGCAGAATCACCGAAATCGCTGTTTTCGTGCTTTTGAATGCGAAAAACACGTTTTCTGGTGTTTTCAGCACGCCACAGAGCGTTTGACATGCGGAAACTGCTATATCTTCGGTATCGTTGTTGTTTCCAGCTGAGATATGCATTTTCAGTGATAATCTTCATGATTCTGCTGTTACAAGTGTGCAGAATCACCGAAATCGCTGTTTTCGTGCTATTGAATGCGAAAAACACGTTTTCTGTTGTTTTCAGCACTCCACAGTGCGTTTGATATGCGGAAACTGCCATATCTTCGGTATCGCTGTTGTTTCCAGCTGAGATATGCATTATCGGTGATAATCTTCATGATTCTGCTGTTACAAGTGTGCAGAATCACCGAAATCGCTGCTTTCGCGCTATTCAATGCGAAAAACACGTTTTCTGGTGTTTTCAGCCCTCCACAGTGCGTTTGACATGCGGAAACTGCTATATCTTCGGTATCGTTGTTGTTTCCAGCTGAGATGTGCATTTTCAGTGATAATCTTCATGATTCTGCTGTTACAAGTGTGCAGAATCACCGAAATCGCTGTTTTCGTGCTATTCAATGCGAAAAACACGTTTTCTGGTGTTTTTAGCACTCTACAGTGCGTTTGATATGCGGAAACTGCCATATCTTCGGTATCGTTGTTGTTTCCAGCTGAGAGATGCATTTTCAGTGATAATCTTCATGATTCTGCAGTTACAAAGGTGCAGAATCACCGAAATCGCTGTTTTCGTGCTTTTGAATGCGAAAAACACGTTTTCTGGTGTTTTCAGCACGCCACAGAGCGTTTGACATGCGGAAACTACGATATCTTCGGTATCGTTGTTGTTTCCACCTGAGATATGCATTTTCAGTGATAGTCTTCATGATTCTGCTGTAATAAGTGTGCAGAGTCACCGAAATCGCTGTTTTCGTGCTTTTGAATGCGAAAAACACGTTTTCTGGTGTTTTCAGCACTCCACAGTGCGCTTGATATGCGGAAACTACGATATCTTCGGTATCGTTGTTGTTTCCAGCTGAGATATGCATTTTCAGTGATAATCTTCACGATTCTGCTGTTACAAGTGTGCAGAATCACCGAAATCGCTGTTTTCGTGCTATTGAATGCGAAAAACACGTTTTCTGGTGTTTTCAGCACGCCACAGAGCGTTTGACATGCGGAAACTGCTATATCTTCGGTATCGTTGTTGTTTCCAGCTGAGATATGCATTTTCAGTGATAATCTTCATGATTCTGCTGTTACAAGTGTGCAGAATCACCGAAATCGCTGTTTTCGTGCTATTGAATGCGAAAAACACGTTTTCTGGTATTTTCAGCACTCCACAGTGCGTTTGATATGCGGAAACTGCGATATCTTCGGTATCGTTGTTGTTTCCAGCTGAGATATGCATTTTCTACGATAATCTTCGAGTTTCTTCTGTGACATGTGTGCATAATCACAGAAATCGCTGTTTTCGTGCTTTTGAATGCGAAAAACACGTTTTCTGTTGTTTTCAGCACTCCACAGTGCGTTTGATATGCGGAAACTGCCATATCTTCGGTATCGTTGTTGTTTCCAGCTGAGATATGCATTTTCAGTGATAATCTTCATGATTCTGCTGTTACAAGTGTGCAGAATCACCGAAATCGCTGTTTTCGTGCTATTGAATGCGAAAAACACGTTTTCTGTTGTTTTCAGCACTCCACAGTGCGTTTGATATGCGGAAACTGCCATATCTTCGGTATCGCTGTTGTTTCCAGCTGAGATATGCATTATCGGTGATAATCTTCATGATTCTGCTGTTACAAGTGCGCAGAATCACCGAAATCGCTGCTTTCGCGCTATTCAATGCGAAAAACACGTTTTCTGGTGTTTTCAGCCCTCCACAGTGCGTTTGATATGCGGAAACTGCCATATCTTCGGTATCGTTGTTGTTTCTAGCAGAGATGTGCATTTTCAGTGATAATCTTCATGATTCTGCTGTTACAAGTGTGCAGAATCACCGAAATCGCTGTTTTCGTGCTATTCAATGCGAAAAACACGTTTTCTGGTGTTTTTAGCACTCTACAGTGCGTTTGATATGCGGAAACTGCCATATCTTCGGTATCGTTGTTGTTTCCAGCTGAGATATGCATTTTCAGTGATAATCTTCATGATTCTGCTGTAATAAGTGTGCAGAGTCACCGAAATCGCTGTTTTCGTGCTTTTGAATGCGAAAAACACGTTTTCTGGTGTTTTCAGCACTCCACAGTGCGCTTGATATGCGGAAACTACGATATCTTCGGTATCGTTGTTGTTTCCAGCTGAGATATGCATTTTCAGTGATAATCTTCACGATTCTGCTGTTACAAGTGTGCAGAATCACCGAAATCGCTGTTTTCGTGCTATTGAATGCGAAAAACACGTTTTCTGGTATTTTCAGCACTCCACAGTGCGTTTGATATGCGGAAACTGCGATATCTTCGGTATCGTTGTTGTTTCCAGCTGAGATATGCATTTTCTACGATAATCTTCGAGTTTCTTCTGTGACATGTGTGCATAATCACAGAAATCGCTGTTTTCGTGCTTTTGAATGCGAAAAACACGTTTTCTGTTGTTTTCAGCACTCCACAGTGCGTTTGATATGCGGAAACTGCCATATCTTCGGTATCGTTGTTGTTTCCAGCTGAGATATGCATTTTCAGTGATAATCTTCACGATTCTGCTGTTACAAGTGTGCAGAATCACCGAAATCGCTGTTTTCGTGCTATTGAATGCGAAAAACACGTTTTCTGGTGTTTTCAGCACGCCACAGAGCGTTTGACATGCGGAAACTGCTATATCTTCGGTATCGTTGTTGTTTCCAGCTGAGATATGCATTTTCAGTGATAATCTTCATGATTCTGCTGTTACAAGTGTGCAGAATCACCGAAATCGCTGTTTTCGTGCTATTCAATGCGAAAAACACGTTTTCTGGTGTTTTTAGCACTCTACAGTGCGTTTGATATGCGGAAACTGCCATATCTTCGGTATCGTTGTTGTTTCCAGCTGAGAGATGCATTTTCAGTGATAATCTTCATGATTCTGCAGTTACAAAGGTGCAGAATCACCGAAATCGCTGTTTTCGTGCTTTTGAATGCGAAAAACACGTTTTCTGGTGTTTTCAGCACGCCACAGAGCGTTTGACATGCGGAAACTACGATATCTTCGGTATCGTTGTTGTTTCCACCTGAGATATGCATTTTCAGTGATAGTCTTCATGATTCTGCTGTAATAAGTGTGCAGAGTCACCGAAATCGCTGTTTTCGTGCTTTTGAATGCGAAAAACACGTTTTCTGGTGTTTTCAGCACTCCACAGTGCGCTTGATATGCGGAAACTACGATATCTTCGGTATCGTTGTTGTTTCCAGCTGAGATATGCATTTTCAGTGATAATCTTCACGATTCTGCTGTTACAAGTGTGCAGAATCACCGAAATCGCTGTTTTCGTGCTATTGAATGCGAAAAACACGTTTTCTGGTGTTTTCAGCACGCCACAGAGCGTTTGACATGCGGAAACTGCTATATCTTCGGTATCGTTGTTGTTTCCAGCTGAGATATGCATTTTCAGTGATAATCTTCATGATTCTGCTGTTACAAGTGTGCAGAATCACCGAAATCGCTGTTTTCGTGCTATTGAATGCGAAAAACACGTTTTCTGGTATTTTCAGCACTCCACAGTGCGTTTGATATGCGGAAACTGCGATATCTTCGGTATCGTTGTTGTTTCCAGCTGAGATATGCATTTTCTACGATAATCTTCGAGTTTCTTCTGTGACATGTGTGCATAATCACAGAAATCGCTGTTTTCGTGCTTTTGAATGCGAAAAACACGTTTTCTGTTGTTTTCAGCACTCCACAGTGCGTTTGATATGCGGAAACTGCCATATCTTCGGTATCGCTGTTGTTTCTAGCAGAGATGTGCATTTTCAGTGATAATCTTCATGATTCTGCTGTTACAAGTGTGCAGAATCACCGAAATCGCTGTTTTCGTGCTATTCAATGCGAAAAACACGTTTTCTGGTGTTTTTAGCACTCTACAGTGCGTTTGATATGCGGAAACTGCCATATCTTCGGTATCGTTGTTGTTTCCAGCTGAGAGATGCATTTTCAGTGATAATCTTCATGATTCTGCAGTTACAAAGGTGCAGAATCACCGAAATCGCTGTTTTCGTGCTTTTGAATGCGAAAAACACGTTTTCTGGTGTTTTCAGCACGCCACAGAGCGTTTGACATGCGGAAACTACGATATCTTCGGTATCGTTGTTGTTTCCACCTGAGATATGCATTTTCAGTGATAGTCTTCATGATTCTGCTGTAATAAGTGTGCAGAGTCACCGAAATCGCTGTTTTCGTGCTTTTGAATGCGAAAAACACGTTTTCTGGTGTTTTCAGCACTCCACAGTGCGCTTGATATGCGGAAACTGCCATATCTTCGGTATCGTTGTTGTTTCCAGCTGAGATATGCATTTTCAGTGATAATCTTCATGATTCTGCTGATACAATTGTGCAGAATCACCGAAATCGCTGTTTTCGTGCTTTTGAATGCGAAAAACACGTTTTCTGGTGTTTTCAGCACGCCACAGAGCGTTTGACATGCGGAAACTGCTATATCTTCGGTATCGTTGTTGTTTCCAGCTGAGATATGCATTTTCAGTGATAATCTTCATGATTCTGCTGTTACAAGTGTGCAGAATCACCGAAATCGCTGTTTTCGTGCTATTGAATGCGAAAAACACGTTTTCTGTTGTTTTCAGCACTCCACAGTGCGTTTGATATGCGGAAACTGCCATATCTTCGGTATCGCTGTTGTTTCCAGCTGAGATATGCATTATCGGTGATAATCTTCATGATTCTGCTGTTACAAGTGTGCAGAATCACCGAAATCGCTGCTTTCGCGCTATTCAATGCGAAAAACACGTTTTCTGGTGTTTTCAGCCCTCCACAGTGCGTTTGACATGCGGAAACTGCTATATCTTCGGTATCGTTGTTGTTTCCAGCTGAGATGTGCATTTTCAGTGATAATCTTCATGATTCTGCTGTTACAAGTGTGCAGAATCACCGAAATCGCTGTTTTCGTGCTATTCAATGCGAAAAACACGTTTTCTGGTGTTTTTAGCACTCTACAGTGCGTTTGATATGCGGAAACTGCCATATCTTCGGTATCGTTGTTGTTTCCAGCTGAGAGATGCATTTTCAGTGATAATCTTCATGATTCTGCAGTTACAAAGGTGCAGAATCACCGAAATCGCTGTTTTCGTGCTTTTGAATGCGAAAAACACGTTTTCTGGTGTTTTCAGCACGCCACAGAGCGTTTGACATGCGGAAACTACGATATCTTCGGTATCGTTGTTGTTTCCACCTGAGATATGCATTTTCAGTGATAGTCTTCATGATTCTGCTGTAATAAGTGTGCAGAGTCACCGAAATCGCTGTTTTCGTGCTTTTGAATGCGAAAAACACGTTTTCTGGTGTTTTCAGCACTCCACAGTGCGCTTGATATGCGGAAACTACGATATCTTCGGTATCGTTGTTGTTTCCAGCTGAGATATGCATTTTCAGTGATAATCTTCACGATTCTGCTGTTACAAGTGTGCAGAATCACCGAAATCGCTGTTTTCGTGCTATTGAATGCGAAAAACACGTTTTCTGGTGTTTTCAGCACGCCACAGAGCGTTTGACATGCGGAAACTGCTATATCTTCGGTATCGTTGTTGTTTCCAGCTGAGATATGCATTTTCAGTGATAATCTTCATGATTCTGCTGTTACAAGTGTGCAGAATCACCGAAATCGCTGTTTTCGTGCTATTGAATGCGAAAAACACGTTTTCTGGTATTTTCAGCACTCCACAGTGCGTTTGATATGCGGAAACTGCGATATCTTCGGTATCGTTGTTGTTTCCAGCTGAGATATGCATTTTCTACGATAATCTTCGAGTTTCTTCTGTGACATGTGTGCATAATCACAGAAATCGCTGTTTTCGTGCTTTTGAATGCGAAAAACACGTTTTCTGTTGTTTTCAGCACTCCACAGTGCGTTTGATATGCGGAAACTGCCATATCTTCGGTATCGTTGTTGTTTCCAGCTGAGATATGCATTTTCAGTGATAATCTTCATGATTCTGCTGTTACAAGTGTGCAGAATCACCGAAATCGCTGTTTTCGTGCTATTGAATGCGAAAAACACGTTTTCTGTTGTTTTCAGCACTCCACAGTGCGTTTGATATGCGGAAACTGCCATATCTTCGGTATCGCTGTTGTTTCCAGCTGAGATATGCATTATCGGTGATAATCTTCATGATTCTGCTGTTACAAGTGCGCAGAATCACCGAAATCGCTGCTTTCGCGCTATTCAATGCGAAAAACACGTTTTCTGGTGTTTTCAGCCCTCCACAGTGCGTTTGATATGCGGAAACTGCCATATCTTCGGTATCGTTGTTGTTTCTAGCAGAGATGTGCATTTTCAGTGATAATCTTCATGATTCTGCTGTTACAAGTGTGCAGAATCACCGAAATCGCTGTTTTCGTGCTATTCAATGCGAAAAACACGTTTTCTGGTGTTTTTAGCACTCTACAGTGCGTTTGATATGCGGAAACTGCCATATCTTCGGTATCGTTGTTGTTTCCAGCTGAGAGATGCATTTTCAGTGATAATCTTCATGATTCTGCAGTTACAAAGGTGCAGAATCACCGAAATCGCTGTTTTCGTGCTTTTGAATGCGAAAAACACGTTTTCTGGTGTTTTCAGCACGCCACAGAGCGTTTGACATGCGGAAACTACGATATCTTCGGTATCGTTGTTGTTTCCACCTGAGATATGCATTTTCAGTGATAGTCTTCATGATTCTGCTGTAATAAGTGTGCAGAGTCACCGAAATCGCTGTTTTCGTGCTTTTGAATGCGAAAAACACGTTTTCTGGTGTTTTCAGCACTCCACAGTGCGCTTGATATGCGGAAACTACGATATCTTCGGTATCGTTGTTGTTTCCAGCTGAGATATGCATTTTCAGTGATAATCTTCATGATTCTGCTGTTACAAGTGTGGAAAATCATCGAAATCGCTGTTTTCGTGCTTTTGAATGCGAAAAACACGTTTTCTGGTATTTTCAGCACTCCACAGTGCGTTTGATATGCTGAAACTACGATATCTTCGGTATCGTTGTTGTTTCCAGCTGAGATATGTATTTTCAGTGATAATCTTCATGATTCTGCTGTTACAAGTGTGCAGAATCACCGAAATCGCTGTTTTCGTGCTTTTGAATGCGAAAAACACGTTTTCTGGTGTTTTCAGCACGCCACAGAGCGTTTGACATGCGGAAACTACGATATCTTCGGTATCGTTGTTGTTTCCACCTGAGATATGCATTTTCAGTGATAATCTTCATGTTTCTGCTGTTACAAGTGTGCAGAGTCACCGAAATCGCTGTTTTCGTGCTATTGAATGCGTAAAACACGTATTCTGGTGTTTTCAGCACGCCACAGAGCGTTTGACATGCGGAAACTGCGATATCTTCGGTATCGTTGGGTTTCCAGCTGAGATATGCGTTTTCACTGATAATCTTCACGATTCTGCTGTTACAAGTGTGCAGAATCACAGAAATCGCTGTTTTCGTGCTTTTGAATGCGAAAAACACGTTTTTTGGTGTTTTCAGCACGCCACAGAGCGTTTGACATGCGGAAACTGCGATATCTTCGGTATCGTTGTTGTTTCTAGCAGAGATATGCATTTTCAGTGATAATCTTCACGATTCTGCTGTTACAAGTGTGCAGAATCACCGAAATCGCTGTTTTCGTGCTATTGAATGCGAAAAACACGTTTTCTGGTGTTTTCAGCACGCCACAGAGCGTTTGACATGCGGAAACTGCTATATCTTCGGTATCGTTGTTGTTTCCAGCTGAGATATGCATTTTCAGTGATAATCTTCATGATTCTGCTGTTACAAGTGAGCAGAATCACCGAAACCGCTGTTTTCGTGCAATTGAATGCGAAAAACACGTTTTCTGGTGTTTTCAGCACGCCACAGAGCGTTTGACATGCGGAAACTGCTATATCTTCGGTATCGTTGTTGTTTCCAGCTGAGATATGCATTTTCAGTGATAATCTTCATGATTCTGCTCTTACAAGTGTGCAGAATCACCGAAATCGCTGTTTTCGTGCTATTGAATGCGAAAAACACGTTTTCTGGTATTTTCAGCACTCCACAGTGCGTTTGATATGCGGAAACTGCGATATCTTCGGTATCGTTGTTGTTTCCAGCTGAGATATGCATTTTCTACGATAATCTTCGAGTTTCTTCTGTGACATGTGTGCATAATCACAGAAATCGCTGTTTTCGTGCTTTTGAATGCGAAAAACACGTTTTCTGTTGTTTTCAGCACTCCACAGTGCGTTTGATATGCGGAAACTGCCATATCTTCGGTATCGTTGTTGTTTCCAGCTGAGATATGCATTATCGGTGATAATCTTCATGATTCTGCTGTTACAAGTGTGCAGAATCACCGAAATCGCTGTTTTCGCGCTATTCAATGCGAAAAACACGTTTTCTGGTGTTTTCAGCACTCCACAGTGCGTTTGATATGCGGAAACTGCCATATCTTCGGTATCGTTGTTGTTTCCAGCTGAGATATGCATTTTCAGTGATAATCTTCACGATTCTGCTGTTACAAGTGTGCAGAAACACCGTAATCGCTGTTTTCGTGCTTTTGAATGCGAAAAACACGTTTTCTGGTGTTTTCAGCACGCCACAGAGCGTTTGACATGCGGAAACTGCGATATATTCGGTATCGTTGTTGTTTCCAGCTGAGATATGCATTTTCAGTGATAATCTTCATGATTCTGCTGTTACAAGTGAGCAGAATCACCGAAACCGCTGTTTTCGTGCAATTGAATGCGAAAAACACGTTTTCTGGTGTTTTCAGCACTACACAGAGCGTTTGACATGTGGAAACTGCGATATCTTCGGTATCGTTGTTGTTTCCAGCTGAGACATGCATTTTCAGTGATAATCTTCATGATTCTGCTATTACAAGTGTTCAGAATCACCGAAATCGCTGTTTTCATGCTATTGAATGCGAAAAACACGTTTTCTGGTGTTTTCAGCACTCCACAGTGCGTTTGATATGCGGAAACTGCCATGTCTTTGGTATCGTTGTTGTTTCCAGCTGAGATATGCATTATCAGTGATAATCTTCATGATTCTGCTGTTACAAGTGTGCAGAATCACCGAAATCGCTGTTTTCGCGCTATTCAATGCGAAAAACACGTTTTCTGGTGTTTTCAGCACTCCACAGTGCGTTTGACATGCGGAAACTGCGATATATTCGGTATCGTTGTTGTTTCCAGCTGAGATATGCATTTTCAGTGATAATCTTCATGATTCTGCTGTTACAAGTGAGCAGAATCACCGAAACCGCTGTTTTCGTGCAATTGAATGCGAAAAACACGTTTTCTGGTGTTTTCAGCACTACACAGAGCGTTTGACATGTGGAAACTGCGATATCTTCGGTATCGTTGTTGTTTCCAGCTGAGACATGCATTTTCAGTGATAATCTTCATGATTCTGCTATTACAAGTGTTCAGAATCACCGAAATCGCTGTTTTCATGCTATTGAATGCGAAAAACACGTTTTCTGGTGTTTTCAGCACTCCACAGTGCGTTTGATATGCGGAAACTGCCATGTCTTTGGTATCGTTGTTGTTTCCAGCTGAGATATGCATTATCAGTGATAATCTTCATGATTCTGCTGTTACAAGTGTGCAGAATCACCGAAATCGCTGTTTTCGCGCTTTTGAATGCGAAAAACACGTTTTCTGGTGTTTTCAGCACTCCACAGTGCGTTTGATATGCGGAAACTGCCATATCTTCGATACCGTTGTTGTTTCCAGCTGAGATATGCATTATCAGTGATTATCTTCATGAATCTGCTGTTACAAGTGTGCAGAATCACCGAAATCGCTGTTTTCGCGCTATTCAATGCGAAAAACACGTTTTCTGGTGTTTTCAGCTCTCCACAGTGCGTTATATATGCGGAAACTGCCATATCTTCGGTATCGTTGTTGTTTCCAGCTGAGATATGCATTTTCAGTGATAATCTTCATGATTCTGCAGTTACAAGTGTGCAGAATCACCGAAATCGCTGTTTTCGTGCTATTCAATGCGAAAAACACGTTTTCTGGTGTTTTCAGCACTCCACAGTGCGTTTGATATGCGGAAACTGCCATATCTTCGGTATCGTTGTTGTTTCCAGCTGAGATATGCATTATCAGTTATAATCTTCATGATTCTGCTGTTACAAGTGTGCAGAATCACCGAAATCGCTGTTTTCGCGCTACTCAATGGGAAAAACACGTTTTCTGGTGTTTTCAGCACTCCACAGTGCGTTTGATATGCGGAAACTGCCATATCTTCGGTATCGTTGTTGTTTCGAGCTGAGATATGCATTTTCAGTGATAATCTTCATGATTCTGCTGTTACAAATGTGCAGAATCACCGAAATCGCTGTTTTCGTGCTTTTGAATGCGAAAAACACGTTTTCTGGTGTTTTCAGCACGCCACAGAGCGTTTGACATGCGGAAACTGCGATATCTTCGGTATCGTTGTTGTTTCCAGCTGAGATATGCACTTTCAGTGATAATCTTCACGATTCTGCTGTTACAAGTGTGCAGAATCACCGAAATCGCTGTTTTCGTGCTATTGAATGCGAAAAACACGTTTTCTGGTGTTTTCAGCACTCTACAGTGCGTTTGATATGCGGAAACTGCCATATCTTCGGTATCGTTGTTGTTTCCAGCTGAGAGATGCATTTTCAGTGATAATCTTCATGATTCTGCAGTTACAAAGGTGCAGAATCACCGAAATCGCTGTTTTCGTGCTTTTGAATGCGAAAAACACGTTTTCTGGTGTTTTCAGCACGCCACAGAGCGTTTGACATGCGGAAACTACGATATCTTCGGTATCGTTGTTGTTTCCACCTGAGATATGCATTTTCAGTGATAGTCTTCATGATTCTGCTGTAATAAGTGTGCAGAGTCACCGAAATCGCTGTTTTCGTGCTTTTGAATGCGAAAAACACGTTTTCTGGTGTTTTCAGCACTCCACAGTGCGCTTGATATGCGGAAACTACGATATCTTCGGTATCGTTGTTGTTTCCAGCTGAGATATGCATTTTCAGTGATAATCTTCATGATTCTGCTGTTACAAATGTGCAGAATCACAGAAATCGCTGTTTTCGTGCTTTTGAATGCGAAAGACACGTTTTCTGGTGTTTTCAGCACGCCACAGAGCGTTTGACATGCGGAAACTACGATATCTTCGGTATCGTTGTTGTTTCCAGCTGAGATATGCACTTTCAGTGATAATCTTCACGATTCTGCTGTTACAAGTGTGCAGAATCACCGAAATCGCTGTTTTCGTGCTATTGAATGCGAAAAACACGTTTTCTGGTGTTTTCAGCACTCCACAGTGCGTTTGATATGCGGAAACTGCCATATCTTCGGTATCGTTGTTGTTTCCAGCTGAGATATGCATTTTCAGTGATAATCTTCATGATTCTGCTGTTACAAATGTGCAGAATCACAGAAATCGCTGTTTTCGTGCTTTTGAATGCGAAAGACACGTTTTCTGGTGTTTTCAGCACGCCACAGAGCGTTTGACATGCGGAAACTGCGATATCTTCGGTATCGTTGTTGTTTCTAGCAGAGATGTGCATTTTCAGTGATAATCTTCATGATTCTGCAGTTACAAAGGTGCAGAATCACCGAAATCGCTGTTTTCGTGCTTTTGAATGCGAAAAACACGTTTTCTGGTGTTTTCAGCACGCCACAGAGCGTTTGACATGCGGAAACTACGATATCTTCGGTATCGTTGTTGTTTCCAGCTGAGATATGCATTTTCAGTGATAATCTTCATGATTCTGCTGTTACAAGTGTGGAAAATCATCGAAATCGCTGTTTTCGTGCTTTTGAATGCGAAAAACACGTTTTCTGGTATTTTCAGCACTCCACAGTGCGTTTGATATGCTGAAACTACGATATCTTCGGTATCGTTGTTGTTTCCAGCTGAGATATGCATTTTCAGTGATAATCTTCATGATTCTGCTGTTACAAGTGTGCAGAATCACCGAAATCGCTGTTTTCGTGCTTTTGAATGCGAAAAACACGTTTTCTGGTGTTTTCAGCACGCCACAGAGCGTTTGACATGCGGAAACTACGATATCTTCGGTATCGTTGTTGTTTCCACCTGAGATAAGCATTTTCAGTGATAATCTTCATGTTTCTGCTGTTACAAGTGTGCAGAGTCACCGAAATCGCTGTTTTCGTGCTATTGAATGCGTAAAACACGTTTTCTGGTGTTTTCAGCACGCCACAGAGCGTTTGACATGCGGAAACTGCGATATCTTCGGTATCGTTGGGTTTCCAGCTGAGATATGCGTTTTCACTGATAATCTTCACGATTCTGCTGTTACAAGTGTGCAGAATCACAGAAATCGCTGTTTTCGTGCTTTTGAATGCGAAAGACACGTTTTCTGGTGTTTTCAGCACGCCACAGAGCGTTTGACATGCGGAAACTGCGATATCTTCGGTATCGTTGTTGTTTCTAGCAGAGATATGCATTTTCAGTGATAATCTTGATGATTGTGCTGTTACAAGTGTGCAGAATCACCGAAATCGCTGTTTTCGTGCTATTGAATGCGAAAAACACGTTTTCTGGTGTTTTGAGCACGCCACAGAGCGTTTAACATGCGGAAACTGCGATATTTTCGGTATCGTTGGGTTTCCAGCTGAGATATGCATTTTCAGTGATAATCTTCATGATTCTGCTGTTACAAGTGTGCAGAATCACCGAAATCGCTGTTTTCGTGCTTTTTAATGCGAAAAACACGTTTTCTGGTGTTTTCAGCACGCCACTGAGCGTTTGACATGCGGAAACTACGATATCTTCGGTATCGTTGTTGTTTCCAGCTGAGACATGCATTTTCAGTGATAATCTTCACGATTCTGCTGTTACAAGTGTGCAGAATCACCGAAATCGCTGTTTTCGTGCTTTTGAATGCGAAAAACACGTTTTCTGGTATTTTCAGCACTCCACAGTGCGTTTGATATGCTGAAACTACGATATCTTCGGTATCGTTGTTGTTTCCAGCTGAGATATGCATTTTCAGTGATAATCTTCATGATTCTGCTGTTACAAGTGTGCAGAATCACCGAAATCGTTGTTTTCGTGCTTTTGAATGCGAAAAACACGTTTTCTGGTGTTTTCAGCTCGCCACAGAGCGTTTGACATGCGGAAACTACGATATCTTCGGTATCGTTGTTGTTTCCACCAGAGATATGCATTTTCAGTGATAATCTTCATGATTCTGCTGTTACAAGTGTGCAGAATCACCGAAATCGCTGCTTTCGTGCTTTTGAATGCGAAAAACACGTTTTCTGGTGTTTTCAGCACTCCACAGTGCGTTTGATATGCGGAAACTACGATATCTTCGGTATCGTCGTTGTTTCCAGCTGAGATATGCATTTGCAGTGATAATCTTCAAGATTCTGCTGTTACAAGTGTGCAGAATCACCGAAATCGCTGTTTCCGTGCTTTTGAATGCGAAAAACACGTATTCTGGTGTTTTCAGCACTCCACAGTGCGTTTGATATGCGGAAACTGCCATATCTTCGGTATCGTTGTTGTTTCCAGCTGAGATATGCATTTTCAGTGATAATCTTCATGATTCTGCTGTTACAAATGTGCAGAATCACAGAAATCGCTGTTTTCGTGCTTTTGAATGCGAAAGACACGTTTTCTGGTGTTTTCAGCACGCCACAGAGCGTTTGACATGCGGAAACTGCGATATCTTCGGTATCGTTGTTGTTTCTAGCAGAGATGTGCATTTTCAGTGATAATCTTCATGATTCTGCTGTTACAAGTGTGCAGAATCACCGAAATCGCTGTTTTCGTGCTATTCAATGCGAAAAACACGTTTTCTGGTGTTTTTAGCACTCTACAGTGCGTTTGATATGCGGAAACTGCCATATCTTCGGTATCGTTGTTGTTTCCAGCTGAGAGATGCATTTTCAGTGATAATCTTCATGATTCTGCAGTTACAAAGGTGCAGAATCACCGAAATCGCTGTTTTCGTGCTTTTGAATGCGAAAAACACGTTTTCTGGTGTTTTCAGCACTCCACAGTGCGCTTGATATGCGGAAACTACGATATCTTCGGTATCGTTGTTGTTTCCAGCTGAGATATGCATTTTCAGTGATAATCTTCATGATTCTGCTGTTACAAGTGTGGAAAATCATCGAAATCGCTGTTTTCGTGCTTTTGAATGCGAAAAACACGTTTTCTGGTATTTTCAGCACTCCACAGTGCGTTTGATATGCTGAAACTACGATATCTTCGGTATCGTTGTTGTTTCCAGCTGAGATATGCATTTTCAGTGATAATCTTCATGATTCTGCTGTTACAAGTGTGCAGAATCACCGAAATCGCTGTTTTCGTGCTTTTGAATGCGAAAAACACGTTTTCTGGTGTTTTCAGCACGCCACAGAGCGTTTGACATGCGGAAACTACGATATCTTCGGTATCGTTGTTGTTTCCACCTGAGATAAGCATTTTCAGTGATAATCTTCATGTTTCTGCTGTTACAAGTGTGCAGAGTCACCGAAATCGCTGTTTTCGTGCTATTGAATGCGTAAAACACGTTTTCTGGTGTTTTCAGCACGCCACAGAGCGTTTGACATGCGGAAACTGCGATATCTTCGGTATCGTTGGGTTTCCAGCTGAGATATGCGTTTTCACTGATAATCTTCACGATTCTGCTGTTACAAGTGTGCAGAATCACAGAAATCGCTGTTTTCGTGCTTTTGAGTGCGAAAGACACGTTTTCTGGTGTTTTCAGCAATCCACGTTGCGTTTGATATGCGGAAACTGCCATATCTTCGGTATCATTGTTGTTTCCAGCTGAGATATGCATTTTCAGTGATAATCTTCATGATTCTGCTGTTACAAGTGTGCAGAATCACCGAAATCGCTGTTTTCGTGCTTTTGAATGCGAAAAACACGTTTTCTGGTGTTTTCAGCAATCCACGTTGCGCTTGATATGCGGAAACTGCCATATCTTCGGTATCGTTGGGTTTCCAGCTGAGATATGCATTTTCAGTGATAATCTTCATGATTCTGCTGTTACAAGTGTGCAGAATCACCGAAATCGCTGTTTTCGTGCTTTTTAATGCGAAAAACACGTTTTCTGGTGTTTTCAGCACGCCACTGAGCGTTTGACATGCGGAAACTACGATATCTTCGGTATCGTTGTTGTTTCCAGCTGAGACATGCATTTTCAGTGATAATCTTCACGATTCTGCTGTTACAAGTGTGCAGAATCACCGAAATCGCTGTTTTCGTGCTTTTGAATGCGAAAAACACGTTTTCTGGTATTTTCAGCACTCCACAGTGCGTTTGATATGCTGAAACTACGATATCTTCGGTATCGTTGTTGTTTCCAGCTGAGATATGCATTTTCAGTGATAATCTTCATGATTCTGCTGTTACAAGTGTGCAGAATCACCGAAATCGCTGTTTTCGTGCTTTTGAAAGCGAAAAACACGTTTTCTGGTGTTTTCAGCACTCCACAGTGCGTTTGATATGCGGAAACTACGATATCTTCGGTATCGTCGTTGTTTCCAGCTGAGATATGCATTTTCAGTGATAATCTTCAAGATTCTGCTGTTACAAGTGTGCAGAATCACCGAAATCGCTGTTTCCGTGCTGTTACGTCGGCAAGCGACGTTGGAATTAGTCATAAGCATATATATACATACACACATATATACGATAAGCATAGTAGTCATAAGCGCGCCCTTACTCCTGTTAGAATTATTTATAAGCATAGTCATAAGCGCGCCTTCACTCCCGCTACATCCTACTATCAGTTCCTATGTCATCCTTCCAGAAGCTTCTAGAATAATCTAGATCATTCTAGAAGCATTCCCTGATAATCCCATCCCTTTCCCAAGCTCAACATCACATAAACATCCACCGAACCTTCCAGACTAAACCACCAAGCCAAACACATTCCATTCCCACACTCGTATTATATTCCAACTCCTTATCTCCCAAACATCCGCCGACCGCCAGACCTAATCTCCCGCCACACACCAATCCTATGACGTCATCATGCACGTGTCCCGACTCCCAGGCCTCTCCTTATCGCATTCCTCCGCTATCTCATAAACATTCTGACTCCCACGATCCAAGCCACACGTGTCCTAATCTCCTCCAGACAAATTCCTCCGCTATCATATCTACACCACACCCCGCGCCTACAACCACACAGTATAATTAAACCATTCCGCCAGCCACTTAGTCAGTCTGAGCCCAGAGCTCGAGGAGCTCACATCACCGCGTTTCTACATCTTGTATTTCTATATCCTGCGATTCTATATCTAGTATTCTTTAACTGTATTCTATATCTTGTATTACTACCTATCTCTTAGTATAACTCCATTGTATTCTATAATCCCAAAGTGTATTAAAGTTCATATAATTGTCTAACTATAATTCTAATTATTCCAACTTCCAAACCGAGTGCGCGCTACTGAATTATATCTATTACGTTCAACTTTAGTCTGCTGATCAACCAGGAGTTGAGGTGAGTAACCACTACCATTCAATTGAATTAGCGAGAGACCCCGTCAGACGCAGACGTACGCGCTGCGTGGACGTTTAAAGAACAGCAAATTGTTGTGCTCGATCTTGGTTTTGCCTGTTTGCGCGATCCGGGACGTAACAACTGGTGACAGCGGTGGGATGCTGTTCACTCTCGCGGTTTAAATTCATTGTGATTAATAACCGGCGATCCTCACCAACCTCCTTTCACACGTTGATTCCAGGCTTGAATTTTCTGCCTGACAGACGAGCGCGCTGACGCTAGCGCACCTGTGCAGAACTAACGGTTACACGCAGTGATCTTGTCGTGACACCAGACGCAATGCACGGAGTCAGGAAGGTAGTTGTTCGAAGCTATTAATATACCGAATTTTCTACACTTTACTATTCCCTATATCGAAATCTATTCCAAATCAGTCACGTCGTCGAGGCCGTCGTGGTGGTCACAGGGTCCAAGCAAGGAGGATTGCCGCTATACAAAGGGAATTAAAGGAACTCCAGGCGCAGCAGCCTGCGCCGGAAACTCCGATCCCAGATAGCGCAGGAGCCGAGCCAGATCCTGAACCGATCATTATCGACGATTCTTACGACGAAATCATACCAGTACCCATTCCTCCGCCGCCAATCGAAATATTAGACACCGATATATCTCTTAAAGTCTACAACCACCGAGAAATACCCCAAGAAGTGTTACTCTCGTTTGTACGAAATTTTTCACACGGAAATATACCCGAGATTGTACCTGACGAAGTAGCAAACTGGTGTACTTTTGTATTCGATAACCAATAAATTCTGAAAAATTTTCTGTAAATTCATCATCAATATCTATAATGGACACCCGTTCCAAAAAGCACGCGGAAAGCGCAGAGACTTCCAGGATGGAGCACGACTGTAACACGCTAAAGCAAGAACGCGACGCCGCGTTGGCGGAAATTGAAAATTTAAGAAGGCAACATAGAGAATATCGCTCTCCCATCGAAGATACCTCCACAGATTCCTTCACGCTAAAGGAAGCTTTAGCTATAATCCCTACATTCAATGGAACGGAACCGTCCGTTCTCACATTTACGCGCGCGTGCACCCGCGCTCGCGACCTTATATCTCCCAGTGCCGAAGGCACTCTCACGCGATTAATTACTACGCGTTTACGCGGACGGGCAGCCACTGCAGTGGAAGACGAGCGGTATATAAACGTCACCGACCTCTGTAATAGACTTAAGCGTATCTTCGGTCCGCAAAAGACGATTGACCACTATCGCGGCGATATGGCCAATATCTACATGAAAAAAGAAGAACATATCCTCGATTTCATCACTCGGGTCAAGGACATACGAAACGCAATCATAGACTGCGATTCCACCTCGATTTCTGAAATCGACAATCTGACGGCAGATTGTTTCATCCGCGGAGTAACCCCACAGATAAGAAGCGAGCTCCGTCATTTGCGTAGAAATCCGCTGTCTCATATCTTTAATGAGGCAATCGAAATTTATAAAGAACTAGAACGCGACAACATTCGATACGGACGCGTCACAGATTCCAA
Organism: Anthophora plumipes; assembly: GCA_951804975.1. Taxonomy (NCBI): domain Eukaryota; kingdom Metazoa; phylum Arthropoda; class Insecta; order Hymenoptera; family Apidae; genus Anthophora; species Anthophora plumipes. Next base: position 2,107,175 of record CATORF010000448.1, read on the forward strand.
ACACGTACAATTCCGTGATCAAACGCCGGAACGTAAGCCGTATCACAACCCTCCTTCACCTCACAATTCATGGCAAGGGTCTTCATGGCGGGAACCTTCACCGCGACGATTTAACGAATCTCGCTACCGGGATTCCTATCGCGATCCGCGCACACCTCCGCGCAATACTTTCGCCTATGAAGCGTCACGAGGAAATACTTCCGTAAGTCCCAGTAGACAGCCAAAGGTCTGCTCCTACTGTAAATTCTCCGGGCACGACATACACGAGTGTCGCAAAAGGGAATATAATAATCAACGGAATCCGGGAAACGGACAATCCCTCCCGTCGAACTCGGGCCGAAGGCGAGAGGCGTCCCCAGCAAACACGGTCCGAACCATCGCAACGGAATCAACACCCGAATTGCAAAATGCGAATTAAAATCGAAGGGAAAAGTCCCTCACGTAGAAGTCCAATCGCCAGGACTCCCGCGAATAACGACACTAATGATTGATACCGGGTCGGAACCAAATCTGATTAAAATATCAGCGCTCCACCTCAATCATCGGATTGCAACTGACGAAAAGTTGCAATTATACGGAATCACATCCGAAGCCGTATCCACCATGGGTTCCGTCAAGATCCCGCTATATGGAACTATAATTAGGTTCCATGTAGTTCCATCCGACTTCCCGATCCTCCCCGACGGAATCCTTGGATGTAATTTCTTAGAAGAGGGAGCCGAAATCTCGTACACTCAAAACAGAGTGCTCTGGAAGGGAATCGAAATTCCGTTTGCAAACAACCCGCATAATGAGCAGAAATGCGAACGAAACCAAAATTCCAAAACCTGTAACAAAGGTAACCCCTCTACTAACACCCTAAAAACCCCTTCTAACTCGGAACCACGTTCCAAAACTACTAATTCGAGCGCACGGGCTAAAGGACCGAAAACAGGCTCAAAACTTTCCAAATCTACTAGTTCTAAATCCGTAAAATCTTCTATATCCAAAACCGCAAGTCCTGAGAGAATAACGTGTACGATAGGAAGCCGTTCAGCTAAAGTAATCGAAATAGGAGCCACGGGTCCGGAGATAGGTTATCTACCGCGTCAGGAGCTGGCCTCCGGTATCACCGTCTTCGACTCCCTAGTCAAAACAAACAACGGCAGAACGTTCGTGCGCGTTGTCAATACGACGAATAGCCGTATCTCGTTTCCTGTACCCACTGTGGAGGTGCAAGAAGTCGCCGATTTCAAGGATACACCGCAAGACGGAAGTCCTCATTTTATACACTCTATCAAAGAATCTCGTTCCCATCAGGAACGCGAAGAAGAGATCAGAGACATAATAAGTACGGATCATCTTAACGCAGAGGAACGCGATCATGTGTATAAAATTATCAACGAGAGCGCCGACGTCTTTCACCTCCCGGGTGAGCGTTTAGGGAAAACAACTATTGTAGAGCACAAAATTCCAACGACCGACGATAAACCCATACATGTAAAGCAATATCGCTATCCGCCAGTCCACAAGGAGGAGATCAACAAGCAAATGAAGGAACTTCTCGAAAACGACATTGTCAGTCCTTCTACCTCTCCGTATAACTCGCCCTTGTGGATTGTGCCCAAGAAATCTGATGAAAACGGGACCAAAAAGTGGAGGATGGTTATCGATTACCGCCAACTGAATGAAAAGACTACCGCGGACGCGTACCCCTTGCCGAGTATTGTGGAAATTTTAGACCAGCTCGGTTCTGCAAAATACTTCTCCACTTTCGATTTGGCCTCCGGTTTTCACCAGATTGGCATGAACAAAGAGGACGCTGGGAAAACAGCGTTTTCTACCCCATACGGTCATTATGAGTTTAATCGAATGCCCTTCGGCTTACGTAACGCACCTGCGACATTTCAACGTTTAATGGATTCGATTCTCTCAGGATTGCAGGGCACAGAAATGTTCGTTTATCTCGACGACATTGTTATTTATGCAAGCTCATTATCAGAGCACTGTTCAAAATTCAATAAACTGGCTAAGCGTCTCAGGAAAGCCAACCTGAAGCTACAACCTTCGAAGTGTACATTTCTCCGTCGCGAAGTCGCTTACTTAGGACATGTAATAAGCGACGAAGGCGTCAAACCATGCCCCAACAAGGTGGTAGCGGTACAAAACTTTCCGAAACCGAAAAACACGAAACAAGTCCGAGAGTTCCTTGGTTTAGCAGGCTATTATCGACGTTTTATAGATAAATTCTCCCATATCTCGAAACCGCTAACGCGTCTACTACGGAAAGACGCGAAATTCGAATGGTCACTACCACAGGACCAAGCGTTCGATACATTACGCACGGCATTGTGCACTGAGCCAGTGCTCCGTTACCCAGATTTTTCCAAACCGTTCAACATCACAACCGACGCATCAAATTACGCGATCGGTGCCATTCTAAGTCAGGGCGAGATAAATAAAGATCAACCGATAGCCTATGCCTCGCGACTGCTTCACGGAGCAGAACTAAACTATGCAACTATTGAGAAGGAATGCTTGGCAATAATATACGCAGTTCAACACTTTAGATCATACATATACGGAAAGAAATTCAACCTCGTCACAGACCACCAGCCATTGGTGTGGATGAATTCTGTAAAGGAACCGTCATCGCGTCTACTTCGCTGGCGTTTAAAACTAGCCGAGTACGAATATAAAATTATATACAAATCAGGTAAAATGAACACTAATGCAGACGCTCTCTCTAGAAATCCTATCCAAGCTCCTGTATATCCATTATCTTCGCATTCTACTTCACCACTACTATTCCAATCCCAACCATCAACCTCGTCTCCAATATCACCCGACACAGATAGCGAAATCGATATATCCAGTCCAGCCACGACACCGACGAACATACATTACACTCGAGACCGACTTATCATGAAAAATGACCACATAGCATGTTTCGTGACACTCGCGAATGACCCACTGGACGAAGGCGCGATCGATCTATACAAAAACAACAGACTGCCGAAACTAGCAAACGCTATAATCGGTAGAGCGAAAGTCCACACTGAAAAGTATACACTGATACAATTACCCATAAAAGAATCGTTATCCCATATTGCAACTTACGAAGACATGTTAGAATCCCTCCGAGCGTTACGCGACGCAATTATAGAACTAAACTTACCGTCAATTACATTATCGCGAATTTCAATAGACGACATATCTTGGACAACTATACGAGACGTACTAACGGAACTTCTAGAGGAAACCAACATTCGAATAACTATTTGCACTAACGAAATCGTCATACCTCCAGAAAATACGAGACAAGCTATAATATCAGAAAATCACATCTCCGCATACGCCGGACATAAGGGCGTGACAAAAACCTACAGACGCATACGAGAAAAGTACTTTTGGCCTTCAATGAAACCCGAAATAATGAAATTTGTAACAACGTGTAAAGATTGCCAGACGAAAAAATTAACAAGAGTAAAGACGCGAAATCCAATGATACTAACAGACACACCTGGACAGGCGTTCGATAAAATTGCACTAGACATCGTTGGCCCCCTTCCTACCACTCCCTCTGGTCATCATTACATCCTCACGATGCAGGATTTGTTGACCAAATATTCAATTGCTGTCCCTCTCAAAACCGTCTCTGCAATAGAAACAGCTGATGCATTAGTTGACAACCTAATTTGCAAATTCGGTGCGCCAAAAGCAATACTTACGGATCAGGGTACAAACTTCATCAACGCTCTCATGCGCGCGGTGACACGTCGATTTAGAATTCAACATATCAAAACCACTGCATTCCACCCTCAAACAAACGGCTCGTTAGAAAGGTCACATCTAGTCCTGACGGAATATCTAAAACAGTACATAAGTAACAAAAATGATTGGAACAATTGGCTTCAGTGTGCGATGTTTAGTTACAACACAAGTACTCACGAAGGTACATTATATACACCACACGAACTTATATTTGGAAACAAAGCTAGAGTACCATCCGCATACTCCTATGAAACTCCTGTGGAAGACGAAACATACACCGCGTATTTACGAAAACTCGAAACCAAGCTAAACGAATCACGAGCGATAGCAGCCTCAAACCTTAATCTTGCTAAACAAAGATCCAAACGCTATTACGATCGAAGATTAAACACAAAGGAATTCTCGGAAGGAGATTTGGTATACTTATTAAAAGAACCGACTAAAAACAAATTCGATGCGCAATACACAGGTCCACATAAAATATCACGTATCCTCGACAACCATAACGTCCGCCTGACACTCGATACCGGCCGAGAAAGAACGGTCCACCAAAACAAATTGAAGCTAGCCAAAACATTAACAACCTCAATGTCATCCTCACCCCATTCGTCATCATGACTAGTATATAAGAGCCAAACAAGAGGCGAAGAGATCAGTCAACAACAATCAACCAACATGCATCTACAAGCAGCAGTACTCATCATCTCCGTATCCTCGGCTGCAGCCCTTATCGGTTACGACTGCAGCAGCCCGACACTAAACGTCTCAACATTCTCCGCAATCGACCCACTCAACTGCGAGACAGAAGAAAAGGCACCCATCATCAAGGAAAGGGCAATCCAATTACTGCAACTGTCCGAATTTCAAACTGCCGAGGTCACACAATGCCACGTGGAAATCGACAGAACAATCTTCCACTGCGGCATGCATTCGCACATCTCCGCAGTCAACAACGGACGGCAAATTTACCTAATGAACATCCCTAGAGACGCGTGCCAGATGCTACACCGTACCGGCACACTATACATCACCCCATCGGCACAGATCACAGGCGTAGTTACGAACTCTTCCACAACCCGAAGTCTCACCTTGTCAGGAAAAATCGATAACGACGGCACATGCTACGGCTCCACGTTCAGCGATCCATACGGCACCTGGAACAGCGTAGTCGTTCAAGCTGTCATCCGTATAAAAATACGCACCCATATCGCAGCTGTCAAACTCGCCACCAACGAAATCATCATGCAATCTGGCCAACGATGCCTGGTCCAACAAGGATCCTGCCTGGACTCCGAAGATGGATTCTCCTACTGGGACAACTCACCCACAGACTACTGCAAATTCAACAATTACGATGTCCTCTACGAAGGTAAAGCAACACTAGTAGAAGACGAAGACAACCAAGGGTTATCTCTCTACTCGGTCACATCGCAAGGAACTACATTCGCCCTTGCCAGAACATCCAGTACGAAGGTCTGTGGTTACACTTTAATACATACCGAACATCCCAAGCTCTTCATTCTCGAGACGGAGAAAGAAGGACACTTCAAAACCAGGACATCCATCGCAATAAACAATCTCGACATCTTCGCATACGTGAATTCCAAATTCGTATACGTAGAGAAGCACCTAAAAACACAGATAATACAGTTATATCGGGACGTAATAAAACAAAAGTGCGCATTAGAACGACAGATTCTGCATAACGCACTCACACTTATTCACGTCGCCCCAGCCGAAGTAGCAAGGACAATTGCCAGGGAACACGGATTCATGGCAATCGCATCGGGCGAAGTTATCCACATAGTCAAATGCGTTCCGGTTGTCTGCCAAGTGAGGCACACAGACACCTGTTACGACGAGTTGCCTGTAACATACAAAAACACGTCATTGTTTATTACGCCGATTCACCACATACTAACGCGCTCAGGCACGAGGAAAGACTGCAGCGAACTCATGCCGAATATGTTCAAAATCCATGGCCTATGGTACAGGCTAACACCAAAACCTGTGGAAAGTCTACCGCCAACACCGCTGAAGCCACTTACCAAGGCAACCTGGAAATACGTCAACCCACATAACCTGGCAGACGGAGGTATCTATTCACCAGAGGACCTGGCAAAGCTAAAGGAACACATAATGTTCCCTATCGAAAGACCCGCCATCGTGAACTCTCTAGCTCAAGGAGTTACCGGCCGGGAATACAGCTCACAAGCCCTTCAGCTGTACAACCTTTTCGACGAAACAACGTTGAAAAAGCTAGCAGAATCCACTGGAAGACGAATCTGGTCCGGATTCGTCGCATTCGGATCATTCACCGCTGGCATTATGGGCATCTACCTCGCAATCCGAGTCATCAAAGCCGCCGTCAGCACGATCATCAACGGGATAGCACTACACTCAGTATACGGATGGAGCCTACACCTATTGGGAGCCGTTTGGAGCTCTCTCACACACTTCTTCCTGTTCCTCAGCCAGAGGAAAACCGATGGCGAGATCACAGATACCCAAACCAACCCCGAACACACCCGAAACCAACCCAACCCCAAGCCAGAAGATACAGAGCAGCAGCCCACTGAAGTAGTGAACCAGTGCACCCCCGAACGCTTATACCCGAGTTTCAAACTCCATAGTGAATTTCATTAGAACACTCAAACAGTGCCCCATTCCAACGAACTCTCTCACCCGAATAACAAAAACTCTCTAGTAAACCCGACTAGAAAATTCAATTTCCATGAATTTTCTCACCCAGGGGGGGAGGTGTTACGTCGGCAAGCGACGTTGGAATTAGTCATAAGCATATATATACATACACACATATATACGATAAGCATAGTAGTCATAAGCGCGCCCTTACTCCTGTTAGAATTATTTATAAGCATAGTCATAAGCGCGCCTTCACTCCCGCTACATCCTACTATCAGTTCCTATGTCATCCTTCCAGAAGCTTCTAGAATAATCTAGATCATTCTAGAAGCATTCCCTGATAATCCCATCCCTTTCCCAAGCTCAACATCACATAAACATCCACCGAACCTTCCAGACTAAACCACCAAGCCAAACACATTCCATTCCCACACTCGTATTATATTCCAACTCCTTATCTCCCAAACATCCGCCGACCGCCAGACCTAATCTCCCGCCACACACCAATCCTATGACGTCATCATGCACGTGTCCCGACTCCCAGGCCTCTCCTTATCGCATTCCTCCGCTATCTCATAAACATTCTGACTCCCACGATCCAAGCCACACGTGTCCTAATCTCCTCCAGACAAATTCCTCCGCTATCATATCTACACCACACCCCGCGCCTACAACCACACAGTATAATTAAACCATTCCGCCAGCCACTTAGTCAGTCTGAGCCCAGAGCTCGAGGAGCTCACATCACCGCGTTTCTACATCTTGTATTTCTATATCCTGCGATTCTATATCTAGTATTCTTTAACTGTATTCTATATCTTGTATTACTACCTATCTCTTAGTATAACTCCATTGTATTCTATAATCCCAAAGTGTATTAAAGTTCATATAATTGTCTAACTATAATTCTAATTATTCCAACTTCCAAACCGAGTGCGCGCTACTGAATTATATCTATTACGTTCAACTTTAGTCTGCTGATCAACCAGGAGTTGAGGTGAGTAACCACTACCATTCAATTGAATTAGCGAGAGACCCCGTCAGACGCAGACGTACGCGCTGCGTGGACGTTTAAAGAACAGCAAATTGTTGTGCTCGATCTTGGTTTTGCCTGTTTGCGCGATCCGGGACGTAACAGTGCTTTTGAATGCGAAAAACACGTATTCTGGTGTTTTCAGCACTCCACAGTGCGTTTGATATGCGGAAACTGCCATATCTTCGGTATCGTTGTTGTTTCCAGCTGAGATATGCATTTTCAGTGATAATCTTCATGATTCTGCTGTTACAAATGTGCAGAATCACAGAAATCGCTGTTTTCGTGCTTTTGAATGCGAAAGACACGTTTTCTGGTGTTTTCAGCACGCCACAGAGCGTTTGACATGCGGAAACTGCGATATCTTCGGTATCGTTGTTGTTTCCAGCTGAGATATGCATTTTCAGTGATAATCTTCATGATTCTGCTGTTACAAGTGTGCAGAATCACCGAAATCGCTGTTTTCGTGCTATTGAATGCGAAAAACACGTTTTCTGGTGTTTTGAGCACGCCACAGAGCGTTTAACATGCGGAAACTGCGATATCTTCGGTATCGTTGGGTTTCCAGCTGAGATATGCATTTTCAGTGATAATCTTCATGATTCTGCTGTTACAAGTGTTCAGAATCACCGAAATCGCTGTTTTCGTGCTATTGAATGCGAAAAACACGTTTTCTGGTGTTTTCAGCAATCCACGTTGCGTTTGATATGCGGAAACTGCCATATCGTCGGTATCGTTGTTGTTTCCAGCTGAGATATGCATTTTCAGTGATAATCTTCATGATTCTGCTGTTACAAGTGTGCATAATCACAGAAATCGCTGTTTTCGTGCTATTCAATGCGAAAAACACGTTTTCTGGTGTTTTTAGCACTCTACAGAGCGTTTGATATGCGGAAACTGCCATATCTTCGGTATCGTTGTTGTTTCCAGCTGAGAGATGCATTTTCAGTGATAATCTTCATGATTCTGCAGTTACAAAGGTGCAGAATCACCGAAATCGCTGTTTTCGTGCTTTTGAATGCGAAAAACACGTTTTCTGGTGTTTTCAGCACGCCACAGAGCGTTTGACATGCGGAAACTACGATATCTTCGGTATCGTTGTTGTTTCCACCTGAGATATGCATTTTCAGTGATAGTCTTCATGATTCTGCTGTAATAAGTGTGCAGAGTCACCGAAATCGCTGTTTTCGTGCTTTTGAATGCGAAAAACACGTTTTCTGGTGTTTTCAGCACTCCACAGTGCGCTTGATATGCGGAAACTACGATATCTTCGGTATCGTTGTTGTTTCCAGCTGAGATATGCATTTTCAGTGATAATCTTCATGATTCTGCTGTTACAAGTGTGGAAAATCATCGAAATCGCTGTTTTCGTGCTTTTGAATGCGAAAAACACGTTTTCTGGTATTTTCAGCACTCCACAGTGCGTTTGATATGCTGAAACTACGATATCTTCGGTATCGTTGTTGTTTCCAGCTGAGATATGCATTTTCAGTGATAATCTTCATGATTCTGCTGTTACAAGTGTGCAGAATCACCGAAATCGCTGTTTTCGTGCTTTTGAATGCGAAAAACACGTTTTCTGGTGTTTTCAGCACGCCACAGAGCGTTTGACATGCGGAAACTACGATATCTTCGGTATCGTTGTTGTTTCCACCTGAGATATGCATTTTCAGTGATAATCTTCATGTTTCTGCTGTTACAAGTGTGCAGAGTCACCGAAATCGCTGTTTTCGTGCTATTGAATGCGTAAAACACGTTTTCTGGTGTTTTCAGCACGCCACAGAGCGTTTGACATGCGGAAACTGCGATATCTTCGGTATCGTTGGGTTTCCAGCTGAGATATGCGTTTTCACTGATAATCTTCACGATTCTGCTGTTACAAGTGTGCAGAATCACAGAAATCGCTGTTTTCGTGCTTTTGAATGCGAAAGACACGTTTTCTGGTGTTTTCAGCACGCCACAGAGCGTTTGACATGCGGAAACTGCGATATCTTCGGTATCGTTGTTGTTTCTAGCAGAGATATGCATTTTCAGTGATAATCTTCATGATTCTGCTGTTACAAGTGAGCAGAATCACCGAAATCGCTGTTTTCGTGCTTTTCAATGCGAAAAACACGTTTTCTGGTGTTTTCAGCAATCCACGTTGCGTTTGATATGCGGAAACTGCCATATCTTCGGTTACGTTGTTGTTTCCATCTGAGAGATGCATTTTCAGTGATAATCTTCATGATTCTGCAGTTACAAAGGTGCAGAATCACAGAATTCGCTGTTTTCGTGCTTTTGAATGCGAAAAACACGTTTTCTGGTGTTATCAGCACGCCACAGAGCGTTTGACATGCGGAAACTACGATATCTTCGGTATCGTTGTTGTTTCCACCTGAGATATGCATTTTCAGTGATAATCTTCACGATTCTGCTGTTACAAGTGTGCAGAGTCACCGAAATCGCTGTTTTCGTGCTTTTGAATGCGAAAAACACGTTTTCTGGTGTTTTCAGCACTCCACAGTGCGTTTGATATGCGGAAACTACGATATCTTCGGTATCGTTGTTGTTTCCAGCTGAGATATGCGTTTTCAGTGATAATCTTCATGATTCTGCTGTTACAAGTGTGCAAAATCACCGAAATCGCTGTTTTCGTGCTTTTGAATGCGAAAAACACGTTTTCTGGTATTTTCAGCACTCCACAGTGCGTTTGATATGCTGAAACTACGATATCTTCGGTATCGTTGTTGTTTCCAGCTGAGATATGCATTTTCAGTGATAATCTTCATGATTCTGCTGTTACAAGTGTGCAGAATCCCCGAAATCGCTGTTTTCGTGCTTTTTAATGCGAAAAACACGTTTTCTGGTGTTTTCAGCACGCCACTGAGCGTTTGACATGCGGAAACTACGATATCTTCGGTATCGTTGTTGTTTCCAGCTGAGACATGCATTTTCAGTGATAATCTTCACGATTCTGCTGTTACAAGTGTGCAGAGTCACCGAAATCGCTGTTTTCGTGCTTTTGAATGCGAAAAACACGTTTTCTGGTGTTTTCAGCACTCCACAGTGCGTTTGATATGCGGAAACTACGATATCTTCGGTATCGTTGTTGTTTCCAGCTGAGATATGCATTTTCAGTGATAATCTTCATGATTCTGCTGTTACAAGTGTGCAAAATCACCGAAATCGCTGTTTTCGTGCTTTTGAATGCGAAAAACACGTTTTCTGGTATTTTCAGCACTCCACAGTGCGTTTGATATGCTGAAACTACGATATCTTCGGTATCGTTGTTGTTTCCAGCTGAGATATGCATTTTCAGTGATAATCTTCATGATTCTGCTGTGACAAGTGTGCAGAATCACCGAAATCGCTGTTTTCGTGCTTTTTAATGCGAAAAACACGTTTTCTGGTGTTTTCAGCACGCCACTGAGCGTTTGACATGCGGAAACTACGATATCTTCGGTATCGTTGTTGTTTCCAGCTGAGACATGCATTTTCAGTGATAATCTTCACGATTCTGCTGTTACAAGTGTGCAGAATCACCGAAATCGCTGTTTTCGTGCTTTTGAATGCGAAAAACACGTTTTCTGGTATTTTCAGCACTCCACAGTGCGTTTGATATGCTGAAACTACGATATCTTCGGTATCGTTGTTGTTTCCAGCTGAGATATGCATTTTCAGTGATAATCTTCATGATTCTGCTGTTACAAGTGTGCAGAATCACCGAAATCGTTGTTTTCGTGCTTTTGAATGCGAAAAACACGTTTTCTGGTGTTTTCAGCTCGCCACAGAGCGTTTGACATGCGGAAACTACGATATCTTCGGTATCGTTGTTGTTTCCACCAGAGATATGCATTTTCAGTGATAATCTTCATGATTCTGCTGTTACAAGTGTGCAGAATCACCGAAATCGCTGTTTTCGTGCTTTTGAATGCGAAAAACACGTTTTCTGGTGTTTTCAGCACTCCACAGTGCGTTTGATATGCGGAAACTGCGATATCTTCGGTATCGTTGTTGTTTCCAGCTGAGATATGCATTTTCAGTGATCATCTTCATGATTCTGCTGTTACAAGTGTGCAGAATCACCGAAATCTCTGTTTTCGTGCTATTCAATGCGAAAAACACGTTTTCTGGTGTTTTCAGCACGCCACAGAGCGTTTGACATGCGGAAACTACGATATCTTCGGTATCGTTGTTGTTTCCAGCTGAGATATGCATTTTCAGTGATAATCTTCATGATTCTGCTGTTACAAGTGTGCAGAATCACCGAAATCGCTGTTTTCGTGCTTTTGAAAGCGAAAAACACGTTTTCTGGTGTTTTCAGCACTCCACAGTGCGTTTGATATGCGGAAACTACGATATCTTCGGTACCGTCGTTGTTTCCAGCTGAGATATGCATTTTCAGTGATAATCTTCAAGATTCTGCTGTTACAAGTGTGCAGAATCACCGAAATCGCTGTTTCCGTGCTTTTGAATGCGAAAAACACGTATTTTGGTGTTTTCAGCACTCCACAGTGCGTTTGATATGCGGACACTACGATATCTTCGGTATCGTTGTTGTTTCCAGCTGAGACATGCATTTTCAGTGATAATCTTCATGTTTCTGCTGTTACAAGTGTGCAGAATCACCGAAATCGCTGTTTTCGTGCTATTGAATGCGAGAAAAACGTTTTCTGGTGTTTTCAGCACTCCACAGTGCGTTTGATATGTGGAAACTGCCATATCTTCGGTATCGTTGTTATTTCCAGCTGAGATATGCATTATCAGTGATAATCTTCATGAATCTGCTGTTACAAGTGTGCAGAATCACCGAAATCGCTGTTTTCGTGCTTTTGAAAGCGAAAAACACATTTTCTGGTGTTTTCAGCACTCCACAGTGCGTTTGATATGCGGAAACTACGATATCTTCGGTATCGTCGTTGTTTCCAGCTGAGATATGCATTTTCAGTGATAATCTTCAAGATTCTGCTGTTACAAGTGTGCAGAATCACCGAAATCGCTGTTTCCGTGCTTTTGAATGCGAAAAACACGTTTTCTGGTGTTTTCAGCACTCCACAGTGCGTTTGATATGCGGACACTACGATATCTTCGGTATCGTTGTTGTTTCCAGCTGAGACATGCATTTTCAGTGATAATCTTCATGATTCTGCTGTTACAAGTGTGCAGAATCACCGAAATCGCTGTTTTCGTGCTATTGAATGCGAAAAACACGTTTTCTGGTGTTTTCAGCACGCCACAGAGCGTTTGACATGCGGAAACTACGATATCTTCGGTATCGTTGTTGTTTCCACCTGAGATATGCATTATCAGTGATAATCTTCATGAATCTGCTGTTACAAGTGTGCAGAATCACCGAAATCGCTGTTTTCGTGCTATTGAATGCGAGAAAAACGTTTTCTGGTGTTTTCAGCACTCCACAGTGCGTTTGATATGTGGAAACTGCCATATCTTCGGTATCGTTGTTGTTTCCAGCTGAGATATGCATTTTCAGTGATAATCTTCATGATTCTGCTGTTACAAATGTGCAGAATCACAGAAATCGCTGTTTTCGTGCTTTTGAATGCGAAAGACACGTTTTCTGGTGTTTTCAGCACGCCACAGAGCGTTTGACATGCGGAAACTGCGATATCTTCGGTATCGTTGTTGTTTCTAGCAGAGATGTGCATTTTCAGTGATAATCTTCATGATTCTGCTGTTACAAGTGTGCAGAATCACCGAAATCGCTGTTTTCGTGCTATTCAATGCGAAAAACACGTTTTCTGGTGTTTTTAGCACTCTACAGTGCGTTTGATATGCGGAAACTGCCATATCTTCGGTATCGTTGTTGTTTCCAGCTGAGAGATGCATTTTCAGTGATAATATTCATGATTCTGCAGTTACAAAGGTGCAGAATCACCGAAATCGCTGTTTTCGTGCTTTTGAATGCGAAAAACACGTTTTCTGGTGTTTTCAGCACGCCACAGAGCGTTTGACATGCGGAAACTACGATATCTTCGGTATCGTTGTTGTTTCCACCTGAGATATGCATTTTCAGTGTTAATCTTCATGTTTCTGCTGTTACAAGTGTGCAGAGTCACCGAAATCGCTGTTTTCGTGCTATTGAATGCGTAAAACACGTTTTCTGGTGTTTTCAGCACGCCACAGAGCGTTTGACATGCGGAAACTGCGATATCTTCGGTATCGTTGGGTTTCCAGCTGAGATATGCGTTTTCACTGATAATCTTCACGATTCTGCTGTTACAAGTGTGCAGAATCACAGAATTCGCTGTTTTCGTGCTTTTGAATACGAAAAACACGTTTTCTGGTGTTTTCAGCACGCCACAGAGCGTTTGACATGCGGAAACTACGATATCTTCGGTATCGTTGTTGTTTCCACCTGAGATATGCATTTTCAGTGATAATCTTCACGATTCTGCTGTTACAAGTGTGCAGAGTCACCGAAATCGCTGTTTTCGTGCTTTTGAATGCGAAAAACACGTTTTCTGGTGTTTTCAGCACTCCACAGTGCGTTTGATATGCGGAAACTACGATAACTTCGGTATCGTTGTTGTTTCCAGCTGAGATATGCATTTTCAGTGATAATCTTCATGATTCTGCTGTTACAAGTGTGCAAAATCACCGAAATCGCTGTTTTCGTGCTTTTGAATGCGAAAAACACGTTTTCTGGTATTTTCAGCACTCCACAGTGCGTTTGATATGCGGAAACTACGATACCTTCGGTATCGTCGTTGTTTCCAGCTGAGATATGCATTTTCAGTGATAATCTTCAAGATTCTGCTGTTACAAGTGTGCAGAATCACCGAAATCGCTGTTTCCGTGCTTTTGAATGCGAAAGACACGTTTTCTGGTGTTTTCAGCACGCCACAGAGCGTTTGACATGCGGAAACTGCGATATCTTCGGTATCGTTGTTGTTTCTAGCAGAGATGTGCATTTTCAGTGATAATCTTCATGATTCTGCTGTTACAAGTGTGCAGAATCACCGAAATCGCTGTTTTCGTGCTATTCAATGCGAAAAACACGTTTTCTGGTGTTTTTAGCACTCTACAGTGCGTTTGATATGCGGAAACTGCCATATCTTCGGTATCGTTGTTGTTTCCAGCTGAGAGATGCATTTTCAGTGATAATCTTCATGATTCTGCAGTTACAAAGGTGCAGAATCACCGAAATCGCTGTTTTCGTGCTTTTGAATGCGAAAAACACGTTTTCTGGTGTTTTCAGCACGCCACAGAGCGTTTGACATGCGGAAACTACGATATCTTCGGTATCGTTGTTGTTTCCACCTGAGATATGCATTTTCAGTGATAGTCTTCATGATTCTGCTGTAATAAGTGTGCAGAGTCACCGAAATCGCTGTTTTCGTGCTTTTGAATGCGAAAAACACGTTTTCTGGTGTTTTCAGCACTCCACAGTGCGCTTGATATGCGGAAACTACGATATCTTCGGTATCGTTGTTGTTTCCAGCTGAGATATGCATTTTCAGTGATAATCTTCATGATTCTGCTGTTACAAGTGTGGAAAATCATCGAAATCGCTGTTTTCGTGCTTTTGAATGCGAAAAACACGTTTTCTGGTATTTTCAGCACTCCACAGTGCGTTTGATATGCTGAAACTACGATATCTTCGGTATCGTTGTTGTTTCCAGCTGAGATATGCATTTTCAGTGATAATCTTCATGATTCTGCTGTTACAAGTGTGCAGAATCACCGAAATCGCTGTTTTCGTGCTTTTGAATGCGAAAAACACGTTTTCTGGTGTTTTCAGCACGCCACAGAGCGTTTGACATGCGGAAACTACGATATCTTCGGTATCGTTGTTGTTTCCACCTGAGATATGCATTTTCAGTGATAATCTTCATGTTTCTGCTGTTACAAGTGTGCAGAGTCACCGAAATCGCTGTTTTCGTGCTATTGAATGCGTAAAACACGTTTTCTGGTGTTTTCAGCACGCCACAGAGCGTTTGACATGCGGAAACTGCGATATCTTCGGTATCGTTGGGTTTCCAGCTGAGATATGCGTTTTCACTGATAATCTTCACGATTCTGCTGTTACAAGTGTGCAGAATCACAGAAATCGCTGTTTTCGTGCTTTTGAATGCGAAAGACACGTTTTCTGGTGTTTTCAGCACGCCACAGAGCGTTTGACATGCGGAAACTGCGATATCTTCGGTATCGTTGTTGTTTCTAGCAGAGATATGCATTTTCAGTGATAATCTTCATGATTCTGCTGTTACAAGTGTGCAGAATCACCGAAATCGCTGTTTTCGTGCTATTGAATGCGAAAAACACGTTTTCTGGTGTTTTCAGCAATCCACGTTGCGTTTGATATGCGGAAACTGCCATATCTTCGGTATCGTTGTTGTTTCCAGCTGAGATATGCATTTTCAGTGATAATCTTCATGATTCTGCTGTTACAAGTGTGCAGAATCACCGAAATCGCTGTTTTCGTGCTTTTGAATGCGAAAAACACGTTTTCTGGTGTTTTCAGCAATCCACGTTGCGTTTGATATGCGGAAACTGCCATATCTTCGGTTACGTTGTTGTTTCCATCTGAGAGATGCATTTTCAGTGATAATCTTCATGATTCTGCAGTTACAAAGGTGCAGAATCACAGAATTCGCTGTTTTCGTGCTTTTGAATGCGAAAAACACGTTTTCTGGTGTTTTCAGCACGCCACAGAGCGTTTGACATGCGGAAACTACGATATCTTCGGTATCGTTGTTGTTTCCACCTGAGATATGCATTTTCAGTGATAATCTTCACGATTCTGCTGTTACAAGTGTGCAGAGTCACCGAAATCGCTGTTTTCGTGCTTTTGAATGCGAAAAACACGTTTTCTGGTGTTTTCAGCACTCCACAGTGCGTTTGATATGCGGAAACTACGATATCTTCGGTATCGTTGTTGTTTCCAGCTGAGATATGCGTTTCCAGTGATAATCTTCATGATTCTGCTGTTACAAGTGTGCAAAATCACCGAAATCGCTGTTTTCGTGCTTTTGAATGCGAAAAACACGTTTTCTGGTATTTTCAGCACTCCACAGTGCGTTTGATATGCTGAAACTACGATATCTTCGGTATCGTTGTTGTTTCCAGCTGAGATATGCATTTTCAGTGATAATCTTCATGATTCTGCTGTTACAAGTGTGCAGAATCACCGAAATCGCTGTTTTCGTGCTTTTTAATGCGAAAAACACGTTTTCTGGTGTTTTCAGCACGCCACTGAGCGTTTGACATGCGGAAACTACGATATCTTCGGTATCGTTGTTGTTTCCAGCTGAGACATGCATTTTCAGTGATAATCTTCACGATTCTGCTGTTACAAGTGTGCAGAGTCACCGAAATCGCTGTTTTCGTGCTTTTGAATGCGAAAAACACGTTTTCTGGTGTTTTCAGCACTCCACAGTGCGTTTGATATGCGGAAACTACGATATCTTCGGTATCGTTGTTGTTTCCAGCTGAGATATGCATTTTCAGTGATAATCTTCATGATTCTGCTGTTACAAGTGTGCAAAATCACCGAAATCGCTGTTTTCGTGCTTTTGAATGCGAAAAACACGTTTTCTGGTATTTTCAGCACTCCACAGTGCGTTTGATATGCTGAAACTACGATATCTTCGGTATCGTTGTTGTTTCCAGCTGAGATATGCATTTTCAGTGATAATCTTCATGATTCTGCTGTTACAAGTGTGCAGAATCACCGAAATCGCTGTTTTCGTGCTTTTTAATGCGAAAAACACGTTTTCTGGTGTTTTCAGCACGCCACTGAGCGTTTGACATGCGGAAACTACGATATCTTCGGTATCGTTGTTGTTTCCAGCTGAGACATGCATTTTCAGTGATAATCTTCACGATTCTGCTGTTACAAGTGTGCAGAATCACCGAAATCGCTGTTTTCGTGCTTTTGAAAGCGAAAAACACGTTTTCTGGCGTTTTCAGCACTCCACAGTGCGTTTGATATGCGGAAACTACGATATCTTCGGTACCGTCGTTGTTTCCAGCTGAGATATGCATTTTCAGTGATAATCTTCAAGATTCTGCTGTTACAAGTGTGCAGAATCACCGAAATCGCTGTTTCCGTGCTTTTGAATGCGAAAAACACGTATTCTGGTGTTTTCAGCACTCCACAGTGCGTTTGATATGCGGACACTACGATATCTTCGGTATCGTTGTTGTTTCCAGCTGAGACATGCATTTTCAGTGATAATCTTCATGATTCTGCTGTTACAAGTGTGCAGAATCACCGAAATCGCTGTTTTCGTGCTATTGAATGCGAGAAAAACGTTTTCTGGTGTTTTCAGCACTCCACAGTGCGTTTGATATGCGGAAACTGCCATATCTTCGGTATCGTTGTTGTTTCCAGCTGAGATATGCATTTTCAGTGATAATCTTCATGATTCTGCTGTAATAAGTGTGCAGAGTCACCGAAATCGCTGTTTTCGTGCTTTTGAATGCGAAAAACACGTTTTCTGGTGTTTTCAGCACTCCACAGTGCGTTTGATATGCGGAAACTACGATATCTTCGGTATCGTTGTTGTTTCCAGCTGAGATATGCGTTTTCAGTGATAATCTTCATGATTCTGCTGTTACAAGTGTGCAAAATCACCGAAATCGCTGTTTTCGTGCTTTTGAATGCGAAAAACACGTTTTCTGGTATTTTCAGCACTCCACAGTGCGTTTGATATGCTGAAACTACGATATCTTCGGTATCGTTGTTGTTTCCAGCTGAGATATGCATTTTCAGTGATAATCTTCATGATTCTGCTGTTACAAGTGTGCAGAATCACCGAAATCGCTGTTTTCGTGCTTTTTAATGCGAAAAACACGTTTTCTGGTGTTTTCAGCACGCCACTGAGCGTTTGACATGCGGAAACTACGATATCTTCGGTATCGTTGTTGTTTCCAGCTGAGATATGCATTTTCAGTGATAATCTTCATGATTCTGCTGTTACAAGTGTGCAGAATCACCGAAATCGCTGTTTTCGTGCTTTTTAATGCGAAAAACACGTTTTCTGGTGTTTTCAGCACGCCACTGAGCGTTTGACATGCGGAAACTACGATATCTTCGGTATCGTTGTTGTTTCCAGCTGAGACATGCATTTTCAGTGATAATCTTCACGATTCTGCTGTTACAAGTGTGCAGAGTCACCGAAATCGCTGTTTTCGTGCTTTTGAATGCGAAAAACACGTTTTCTGGTGTTTTCAGCACTCCACAGTGCGTTTGATATGCGGAAACTACGATATCTTCGGTATCGTTGTTGTTTCCAGCTGAGATATGCATTTTCAGTGATAATCTTCATGATTCTGCTGTTACAAGTGTGCAAAATCACCGAAATCGCTGTTTTCGTGCTTTTGAATGCGAAAAACACGTTTTCTGGTATTTTCAGCACTCCACAGTGCGTTTGATATGCTGAAACTACGATATCTTCGGTATCGTTGTTGTTTCCAGCTGAGATATGCATTTTCAGTGATAATCTTCATGATTCTGCTGTGACAAGTGTGCAGAATCACCGAAATCGCTGTTTTCGTGCTTTTTAATGCGAAAAACACGTTTTCTGGTGTTTTCAGCACGCCACTGAGCGTTTGACATGCGGAAACTACGATATCTTCGGTATCGTTGTTGTTTCCAGCTGAGACATGCATTTTCAGTGATAATCTTCACGATTCTGCTGTTACAAGTGTGCAGAATCACCGAAATCGCTGTTTTCGTGCTTTTGAATGCGAAAAACACGTTTTCTGGTATTTTCAGCACTCCACAGTGCGTTTGATATGCTGAAACTACGATATCTTCGGTATCGTTGTTGTTTCCAGCTGAGATATGCATTTTCAGTGATAATCTTCATGATTCTGCTGTTACAAGTGTGCAGAATCACCGAAATCGTTGTTTTCGTGCTTTTGAATGCGAAAAACACGTTTTCTGGTGTTTTCAGCTCGCCACAGAGCGTTTGACATGCGGAAACTACGATATCTTCGGTATCGTTGTTGTTTCCACCAGAGATATGCATTTTCAGTGATAATCTTCATGATTCTGCTGTTACAAGTGTGCAGAATCACCGAAATCGCTGTTTTCGTGCTTTTGAATGCGAAAAACACGTTTTCTGGTGTTTTCAGCACTCCACAGTGCGTTTGATATGCGGAAACTGCGATATCTTCGGTATCGTTGTTGTTTCCAGCTGAGATATGCATTTTCAGTGATCATCTTCATGATTCTGCTGTTACAAGTGTGCAGAATCACCGAAATCTCTGTTTTCGTGCTATTCAATGCGAAAAACACGTTTTCTGGTGTTTTCAGCACGCCACAGAGCGTTTGACATGCGGAAACTACGATATCTTCGGTATCGTTGTTGTTTCCAGCTGAGATATGCATTTTCAGTGATAATCTTCATGATTCTGCTGTTACAAGTGTGCAGAATCACCGAAATCGCTGTTTTCGTGCTTTTGAAAGCGAAAAACACGTTTTCTGGTGTTTTCAGCACTCCACAGTGCGTTTGATATGCGGAAACTACGATATCTTCGGTACCGTCGTTGTTTCCAGCTGAGATATGCATTTTCAGTGATAATCTTCAAGATTCTGCTGTTACAAGTGTGCAGAATCACCGAAATCGCTGTTTCCGTGCTTTTGAATGCGAAAAACACGTATTCTGGTGTTTTCAGCACTCCACAGTGCGTTTGATATGCGGACACTACGATATCTTCGGTATCGTTGTTGTTTCCAGCTGAGACATGCATTTTCAGTGATAATCTTCATGTTTCTGCTGTTACAAGTGTGCAGAATCACCGAAATCGCTGTTTTCGTGCTATTGAATGCGAGAAAAACGTTTTCTGGTGTTTTCAGCACTCCACAGTGCGTTTGATATGTGGAAACTGCCATATCTTCGGTATCGTTGTTATTTCCAGCTGAGATATGCATTATCAGTGATAATCTTCATGAATCTGCTGTTACAAGTGTGCAGAATCACCGAAATCGCTGTTTTCGTGCTTTTGAAAGCGAAAAACACATTTTCTGGTGTTTTCAGCACTCCACAGTGCGTTTGATATGCGGAAACTACGATATCTTCGGTATCGTCGTTGTTTCCAGCTGAGATATGCATTTTCAGTGATAATCTTCAAGATTCTGCTGTTACAAGTGTGCAGAATCACCGAAATCGCTGTTTCCGTGCTTTTGAATGCGAAAAACACGTTTTCTGGTGTTTTCAGCACTCCACAGTGCGTTTGATATGCGGACACTACGATATCTTCGGTATCGTTGTTGTTTCCAGCTGAGACATGCATTTTCAGTGATAATCTTCATGATTCTGCTGTTACAAGTGTGCAGAATCACCGAAATCGCTGTTTTCGTGCTATTGAATGCGAAAAACACGTTTTCTGGTGTTTTCAGCACGCCACAGAGCGTTTGACATGCGGAAACTACGATATCTTCGGTATCGTTGTTGTTTCCACCTGAGATATGCATTATCAGTGATAATCTTCATGAATCTGCTGTTACAAGTGTGCAGAATCACCGAAATCGCTGTTTTCGTGCTATTGAATGCGAGAAAAACGTTTTCTGGTGTTTTCAGCACTCCACAGTGCGTTTGATATGTGGAAACTGCCATATCTTCGGTATCGTTGTTGTTTCCAGCTGAGATATGCATTTTCAGTGATAATCTTCATGATTCTGCTGTTACAAATGTGCAGAATCACAGAAATCGCTGTTTTCGTGCTTTTGAATGCGAAAGACACGTTTTCTGGTGTTTTCAGCACGCCACAGAGCGTTTGACATGCGGAAACTGCGATATCTTCGGTATCGTTGTTGTTTCTAGCAGAGATGTGCATTTTCAGTGATAATCTTCATGATTCTGCTGTTACAAGTGTGCAGAATCACCGAAATCGCTGTTTTCGTGCTATTCAATGCGAAAAACACGTTTTCTGGTGTTTTTAGCACTCTACAGTGCGTTTGATATGCGGAAACTGCCATATCTTCGGTATCGTTGTTGTTTCCAGCTGAGAGATGCATTTTCAGTGATAATATTCATGATTCTGCAGTTACAAAGGTGCAGAATCACCGAAATCGCTGTTTTCGTGCTTTTGAATGCGAAAAACACGTTTTCTGGTGTTTTCAGCACGCCACAGAGCGTTTGACATGCGGAAACTACGATATCTTCGGTATCGTTGTTGTTTCCACCTGAGATATGCATTTTCAGTGTTAATCTTCATGTTTCTGCTGTTACAAGTGTGCAGAGTCACCGAAATCGCTGTTTTCGTGCTATTGAATGCGTAAAACACGTTTTCTGGTGTTTTCAGCACGCCACAGAGCGTTTGACATGCGGAAACTGCGATATCTTCGGTATCGTTGGGTTTCCAGCTGAGATATGCGTTTTCACTGATAATCTTCACGATTCTGCTGTTACAAGTGTGCAGAATCACAGAATTCGCTGTTTTCGTGCTTTTGAATACGAAAAACACGTTTTCTGGTGTTTTCAGCACGCCACAGAGCGTTTGACATGCGGAAACTACGATATCTTCGGTATCGTTGTTGTTTCCACCTGAGATATGCATTTTCAGTGATAATCTTCACGATTCTGCTGTTACAAGTGTGCAGAGTCACCGAAATCGCTGTTTTCGTGCTTTTGAATGCGAAAAACACGTTTTCTGGTGTTTTCAGCACTCCACAGTGCGTTTGATATGCGGAAACTACGATATCTTCGGTATCGTTGTTGTTTCCAGCTGAGATATGCATTTTCAGTGATAATCTTCATGATTCTGCTGTTACAAGTGTGCAAAATCACCGAAATCGCTGTTTTCGTGCTTTTGAATGCGAAAAACACGTTTTCTGGTATTTTCAGCACTCCACAGTGCGTTTGATATGCGGAAACTACGATACCTTCGGTATCGTCGTTGTTTCCAGCTGAGATATGCATTTTCAGTGATAATCTTCAAGATTCTGCTGTTACAAGTGTGCAGAATCACCGAAATCGCTGTTTCCGTGCTTTTGAATGCGAAAGACACGTTTTCTGGTGTTTTCAGCACGCCACAGAGCGTTTGACATGCGGAAACTGCGATATCTTCGGTATCGTTGTTGTTTCTAGCAGAGATGTGCATTTTCAGTGATAATCTTCATGATTCTGCTGTTACAAGTGTGCAGAATCACCGAAATCGCTGTTTTCGTGCTATTCAATGCGAAAAACACGTTTTCTGGTGTTTTTAGCACTCTACAGTGCGTTTGATATGCGGAAACTGCCATATCTTCGGTATCGTTGTTGTTTCCAGCTGAGAGATGCATTTTCAGTGATAATCTTCATGATTCTGCAGTTACAAAGGTGCAGAATCACCGAAATCGCTGTTTTCGTGCTTTTGAATGCGAAAAACACGTTTTCTGGTGTTTTCAGCACGCCACAGAGCGTTTGACATGCGGAAACTACGATATCTTCGGTATCGTTGTTGTTTCCACCTGAGATATGCATTTTCAGTGATAGTCTTCATGATTCTGCTGTAATAAGTGTGCAGAGTCACCGAAATCGCTGTTTTCGTGCTTTTGAATGCGAAAAACACGTTTTCTGGTGTTTTCAGCACTCCACAGTGCGCTTGATATGCGGAAACTACGATATCTTCGGTATCGTTGTTGTTTCCAGCTGAGATATGCATTTTCAGTGATAATCTTCATGATTCTGCTGTTACAAGTGTGGAAAATCATCGAAATCGCTGTTTTCGTGCTTTTGAATGCGAAAAACACGTTTTCTGGTATTTTCAGCACTCCACAGTGCGTTTGATATGCTGAAACTACGATATCTTCGGTATCGTTGTTGTTTCCAGCTGAGATATGCATTTTCAGTGATAATCTTCATGATTCTGCTGTTACAAGTGTGCAGAATCACCGAAATCGCTGTTTTCGTGCTTTTGAATGCGAAAAACACGTTTTCTGGTGTTTTCAGCACGCCACAGAGCGTTTGACATGCGGAAACTACGATATCTTCGGTATCGTTGTTGTTTCCACCTGAGATATGCATTTTCAGTGATAATCTTCATGTTTCTGCTGTTACAAGTGTGCAGAGTCACCGAAATCGCTGTTTTCGTGCTATTGAATGCGTAAAACACGTTTTCTGGTGTTTTCAGCACGCCACAGAGCGTTTGACATGCGGAAACTGCGATATCTTCGGTATCGTTGGGTTTCCAGCTGAGATATGCGTTTTCACTGATAATCTTCACGATTCTGCTGTTACAAGTGTGCAGAATCACAGAAATCGCTGTTTTCGTGCTTTTGAATGCGAAAGACACGTTTTCTGGTGTTTTCAGCACGCCACAGAGCGTTTGACATGCGGAAACTGCGATATCTTCGGTATCGTTGTTGTTTCTAGCAGAGATATGCATTTTCAGTGATAATCTTCATGATTCTGCTGTTACAAGTGTGCAGAATCACCGAAATCGCTGTTTTCGTGCTATTGAATGCGAAAAACACGTTTTCTGGTGTTTTCAGCAATCCACGTTGCGTTTGATATGCGGAAACTGCCATATCTTCGGTATCGTTGTTGTTTCCAGCTGAGATATGCATTTTCAGTGATAATCTTCATGATTCTGCTGTTACAAGTGTGCAGAATCACCGAAATCGCTGTTTTCGTGCTTTTGAATGCGAAAAACACGTTTTCTGGTGTTTTCAGCAATCCACGTTGCGTTTGATATGCGGAAACTGCCATATCTTCGGTTACGTTGTTGTTTCCATCTGAGAGATGCATTTTCAGTGATAATCTTCATGATTCTGCAGTTACAAAGGTGCAGAATCACAGAATTCGCTGTTTTCGTGCTTTTGAATGCGAAAAACACGTTTTCTGGTGTTTTCAGCACGCCACAGAGCGTTTGACATGCGGAAACTACGATATCTTCGGTATCGTTGTTGTTTCCACCTGAGATATGCATTTTCAGTGATAATCTTCACGATTCTGCTGTTACAAGTGTGCAGAGTCACCGAAATCGCTGTTTTCGTGCTTTTGAATGCGAAAAACACGTTTTCTGGTGTTTTCAGCACTCCACAGTGCGTTTGATATGCGGAAACTACGATATCTTCGGTATCGTTGTTGTTTCCAGCTGAGATATGCGTTTTCAGTGATAATCTTCATGATTCTGCTGTTACAAGTGTGCAAAATCACCGAAATCGCTGTTTTCGTGCTTTTGAATGCGAAAAACACGTTTTCTGGTATTTTCAGCACTCCACAGTGCGTTTGATATGCTGAAACTACGATATCTTCGGTATCGTTGTTGTTTCCAGCTGAGATATGCATTTTCAGTGATAATCTTCATGATTCTGCTGTTACAAGTGTGCAGAATCACCGAAATCGCTGTTTTCGTGCTTTTTAATGCGAAAAACACGTTTTCTGGTGTTTTCAGCACGCCACTGAGCGTTTGACATGCGGAAACTACGATATCTTCGGTATCGTTGTTGTTTCCAGCTGAGACATGCATTTTCAGTGATAATCTTCACGATTCTGCTGTTACAAGTGTGCAGAGTCACCGAAATCGCTGTTTTCGTGCTTTTGAATGCGAAAAACACGTTTTCTGGTGTTTTCAGCACTCCACAGTGCGTTTGATATGCGGAAACTACGATATCTTCGGTATCGTTGTTGTTTCCAGCTGAGATATGCATTTTCAGTGATAATCTTCATGATTCTGCTGTTACAAGTGTGCAAAATCACCGAAATCGCTGTTTTCGTGCTTTTGAATGCGAAAAACACGTTTTCTGGTATTTTCAGCACTCCACAGTGCGTTTGATATGCTGAAACTACGATATCTTCGGTACCGTTGTTGTTTCCAGCTGAGATATGCATTTTCAGTGATAATCTTCATGATTCTGCTGTTACAAGTGTGCAGAATCACCGAAATCGCTGTTTTCGTGCTTTTTAATGCGAAAAACACGTTTTCTGGTGTTTTCAGCACGCCACTGAGCGTTTGACATGCGGAAACTACGATATCTTCGGTATCGTTGTTGTTTCCAGCTGAGACATGCATTTTCAGTGATAATCTTCACGATTCTGCTGTTACAAGTGTGCAGAATCACCGAAATCGCTGTTTTCGTGCTTTTGAAAGCGAAAAACACGTTTTCTGGCGTTTTCAGCACTCCACAGTGCGTTTGATATGCGGAAACTACGATATCTTCGGTACCGTCGTTGTTTCCAGCTGAGATATGCATTTTCAGTGATAATCTTCAAGATTCTGCTGTTACAAGTGTGCAGAATCACCGAAATCGCTGTTTCCGTGCTTTTGAATGCGAAAAACACGTATTCTGGTGTTTTCAGCACTCCACAGTGCGTTTGATATGCGGACACTACGATATCTTCGGTATCGTTGTTGTTTCCAGCTGAGACATGCATTTTCAGTGATAATCTTCATGATTCTGCTGTTACAAGTGTGCAGAATCACCGAAATCGCTGTTTTCGTGCTATTGAATGCGAGAAAAACGTTTTCTGGTGTTTTCAGCACTCCACAGTGCGTTTGATATGCGGAAACTGCCATATCTTCGGTATCGTTGTTGTTTCCAGCTGAGATATGCATTTTCAGTGATAATCTTCATGATTCTGCTGTAATAAGTGTGCAGAGTCACCGAAATCGCTGTTTTCGTGCTTTTGAATGCGAAAAACACGTTTTCTGGTGTTTTCAGCACTCCACAGTGCGTTTGATATGCGGAAACTACGATATCTTCGGTATCGTTGTTGTTTCCAGCTGAGATATGCGTTTTCAGTGATAATCTTCATGATTCTGCTGTTACAAGTGTGCAAAATCACCGAAATCGCTGTTTTCGTGCTTTTGAATGCGAAAAACACGTTTTCTGGTATTTTCAGCACTCCACAGTGCGTTTGATATGCTGAAACTACGATATCTTCGGTATCGTTGTTGTTTCCAGCTGAGATATGCATTTTCAGTGATAATCTTCATGATTCTGCTGTTACAAGTGTGCAGAATCACCGAAATCGCTGTTTTCGTGCTTTTTAATGCGAAAAACACGTTTTCTGGTGTTTTCAGCACGCCACTGAGCGTTTGACATGCGGAAACTACGATATCTTCGGTATCGTTGTTGTTTCCAGCTGAGACATGCATTTTCAGTGATAATCTTCACGATTCTGCTGTTACAAGTGTGCAGAGTCACCGAAATCGCTGTTTTCGTGCTTTTGAATGCGAAAAACACGTTTTCTGGTGTTTTCAGCACTCCACAGTGCGTTTGATATGCGGAAACTACGATATCTTCGGTATCGTTGTTGTTTCCAGCTGAGATATGCATTTTCAGTGATAATCTTCATGATTCTGCTGTTACAAGTGTGCAAAATCACCGAAATCGCTGTTTTCGTGCTTTTGAATGCGAAAAACACGTTTTCTGGTATTTTCAGCACTCCACAGTGCGTTTGATATGCTGAAACTACGATATCTTCGGTATCGTTGTTGTATCCAGCTGAGATATGCATTTTCAGTGATAATCTTCATGATTCTGCTGTTACAAGTGTGCAGAATCACCGAAATCGCTGTTTTCGTGCTTTTTAATGCGAAAAACACGTTTTCTGGTGTTTTCAGCACGCCACTGAGCGTTTGACATGCGGAAACTACGATATCTTCGGTATCGTTGTTGTTTCCAGCTGAGACATGCATTTTCAGTGATAATCTTCACGATTCTGCTGTTACAAGTGTGCAGAATCACCGAAATCGCTGTTTTCGTGCTTTTGAAAGCGAAAAACACGTTTTCTGGCGTTTTCAGCACTCCACAGTGCGTTTGATATGCGGAAACTACGATATCTTCGGTACCGTCGTTGTTTCCAGCTGAGATATGCATTTTCAGTGATAATCTTCAAGATTCTGCTGTTACAAGTGTGCAGAATCACCGAAATCGCTGTTTCCGTGCTTTTGAATGCGAAAAACACGTATTCTGGTGTTTTCAGCACTCCACAGTGCGTTTGATATGCGGACACTACGATATCTTCGGTATCGTTGTTGTTTCCAGCTGAGACATGCATTTTCAGTGATAATCTTCATGTTTCTGCTGTTACAAGTGTGCAGAATCACCGAAATCGCTGTTTTCGTGCTATTGAATGCGAGAAAAACGTTTTCTGGTGTTTTCAGCACTCCACAGTGCGTTTGATATGTGGAAACTGCCATATCTTCGGTATCGTTGTTGTTTCCAGCTGAGATATGCATTATCAGTGATAATCTTCATGAATCTGCTGTTACAAGTGTGCAGAATCACCGAAATCGCTGTTTTCGTGCTTTTGAAAGCGAAAAACACATTTTCTGGTGTTTTCAGCACTCCACAGTGCGTTTGATATGCGGAAACTACGATATCTTCGGTATCGTCGTTGTTTCCAGCTGAGATATGCATTTTCAGTGATAATCTTCAAGATTCTGCTGTTACAAGTGTGCAGAATCACCGAAATCGCTGTTTCCGTGCTTTTGAATGCGAAAAACACGTTTTCTGGTGTTTTCAGCACTCCACAGTGCGTTTGATATGCGGACACTACGATATCTTCGGTATCGTTGTTGTTTCCAGCTGAGACATGCATTTTCAGTGATAATCTTCATGATTCTGCTGTTACAAGTGTGCAGAATCACCGAAATCGCTGTTTTCGTGCTATTGAATGCGAGAAAAACGTTTTCTGGTGTTTTCAGCACTCCACAGTGCGTTTGATATGCGGAAACTGCCATATCTTCGGTATCGTTGTTGTTTCCAGCTGAGATATGCATTTTCAGTGATAATCTTCATGATTCTGCTGTAATAAGTGTGCAGAGTCACCGAAATCGCTGTTTTCGTGCTTTTGAATGCGAAAAACACGTTTTCTGGTGTTTTCAGCACTCCACAGTGTGTTTGATATGCGGAAACTACGATATCTTCGGTATCGTTGTTGTTTCCAGCTGAGATATGCATTTTCAGTGATAATCTTAATGATTCTGCTGTTACAAGTGTGCAAAATCACCGAAATCGCTGTTTTCGTGCTTTTGAATGCGAAAAACACGTTTTCTGGTATTTTCAGCACTCCACAGTGCGTTTGATATGCTGAAACTACGATATCTTCGGTATCGTTGTTGTTTCCAGCTGAGATATGCATTTTCAGTGATAATCTTCATGATTCTGCTGTTACAAGTGTGCAGAATCACCGAAATCGCTGTTTTCCTGCTTTTTAATGCGAAAAACACGTTTTCTGGTGTTTTCAGCACGCCACTGAGCGTTTGACATGCGGAAACTACGATATCTTCGGTATCGTTGTTGTTTCCAGCTGAGACATGCATTTTCAGTGATAATCTTCACGATTCTGCTGTTACAAGTGTGCAGAATCACCGAAATCGCTGTTTTCGTGCTTTTGAATGCGAAAAACACGTTTTCTGGTATTTTCAGCACTCCACAGTGAGTTTGATATGCTGAAACTACGATATCTTCGGTATCGTTGTTGTTTCCAGCTGAGATATGCATTTTCAGTGATAATCTTCATGATTCTGCTGTTACAAGTGTGCAGAATCACCGAAATCGTTGTTTTCGTGCTTTTGAATGCGAAAAACACGTTTTCTGGTGTTTTCAGCTCGCCACAGAGCGTTTGACATGCGGAAACTACGATATCTTCGGTATCGTTGTTGTTTCCACCAGAGATATGCATTTTCAGTGATAATCTTCATGATTCTGCTGTTACAAGTGTGCAGAATCACCGAAATCGCTGTTTTCGTGCTTTTGAATGCGAAAAACACGTTTTCTGGTGTTTTCAGCACTCCACAGTGCGTTTGATATGCGGAAACTGCGATATCTTCGGTATCGTTGTTGTTTCCAGCTGAGATATGCATTTTCAGTGATCATCTTCATGATTCTGCTGTTACAAGTGTGCAGAATCACCGAAATCTCTGTTTTCGTGCTATTCAATGCGAAAAACACGTTTTCTGGTGTTTTCAGCACTCCACAGTGTGTTTGATATGCGGAAACTACGATATCTTCGGTATCGTTGTTGTTTCCACCAGAGATATGCATTTTCAGTGATAATCTTCATGATTCTGCTGTTACAAGTGTGCAAAATCACCGAAATCGCTGTTTTCGTGCTTTTGAATGCGAAAAACACGTTTTCTGGTATTTTCAGCACTCCACAGTGCGTTTGATATGCTGAAACTACGATATCTTCGGTATCGTTGTTGTTTCCAGCTGAGATATGCATTTTCAGTGATAATCTTCATGATTCTGCTGTTACAAGTGTGCAGAATCACCGAAATCGCTGTTTTCCTGCTTTTTAATGCGAAAAACACGTTTTCTGGTGTTTTCAGCACTCCACAGTGTGTTTGATATGCGGAAACTACGATATCTTCGGTATCGTTGTTGTTTCCAGCTGAGATATGCATTTTCAGTGATAATCTTCATGATTCTGCTGTTACAAGTGTGCAAAATCACCGAAATCGCTGTTTTCGTGCTTTTGAATGCGAAAAACACGTTTTCTGGTATTTTCAGCACTCCACAGTGCGTTTGATATGCTGAAACTACGATATCTTCGGTATCGTTGTTGTTTCCAGCTGAGATATGCATTTTCAGTGATAATCTTCATGATTCTGCTGTTACAAGTGTGCAGAATCACCGAAATCGCTGTTTTCCTGCTTTTTAATGCGAAAAACACGTTTTCTGGTGTTTTCAGCACGCCACTGAGCGTTTGACATGCGGAAACTACGATATCTTCGGTATCGTTGTTGTTTCCAGCTGAGACATGCATTATCAGTGTTAATCTTCACGATTCTGCTGTTACAAGTGTGCAGAATCACCGAAATCGCTGTTTTCGTGCTTTTGAATGCGAAAAACACGTTTTCTGGTATTTTCAGCACTCCACAGTGAGTTTGATATGCTGAAACTACGATATCTTCGGTATCGTTGTTGTTTCCAGCTGAGATATGCATTTTCAGTGATAATCTTCATGATTCTGCTGTTACAAGTGTGCAGAATCACCGAAATCGTTGTTTTCGTGCTTTTGAATGCGAAAAACACGTTTTCTGGTGTTTTCAGCTCGCCACAGAGCGTTTGACATGCGGAAACTACGATATCTTCGGTATCGTTGTTGTTTCCACCAGAGATATGCATTTTCAGTGATAATCTTCATGATTCTGCTGTTACAAGTGTGCAGAATCACCGAAATCGCTGTTTTCGTGCTTTTGAATGCGAAAAACACGTTTTCTGGTGTTTTCAGCACTCCACAGTGCGTTTGATATGCGGAAACTGCGATATCTTCGGTATCGTTGTTGTTTCCAGCTGAGATATGCATTTTCAGTGATCATCTTCATGATTCTGCTGTTACAAGTGTGCAGAATCACCGAAATCTCTGTTTTCGTGCTATTCAATGCGAAAAACACGTTTTCTGGTGTTTTCAGCACGCCACAGAGCGTTTGACATGCGGAAACTACGATATCTTCGGTATCGTTGTTGTTTCCAGCTGAGATATGCATTTTCAGTGATAATCTTCATGATTCTGCTGTTACAAGTGTGCAGAATCACCGAAATCGCTGTTTTCGTGCTTTTGAAAGCGAAAAACACGTTTTCTGGTGTTTTCAGCACTCCACAGTGCGTTTGATATGCGGAAACTACGATATC
The DNA here is from genome assembly GCA_951804975.1 of Anthophora plumipes. Lineage (NCBI taxonomy): Eukaryota > Metazoa > Arthropoda > Insecta > Hymenoptera > Apidae > Anthophora > Anthophora plumipes. Next base: position 2,138,134 of record CATORF010000448.1, read on the forward strand.
TTCGGTATCGTCGTTGTTTCCAGCTGAGATATGCATTTTCAGTGATAATCTTCAAGATTCTGCTGTTACAAGTGTGCAGAATCACCGAAATCGCTGTTTCCGTGCTTTTGAATGCGAAAAACACGTATTCTGGTGTTTTCAGCACTCCACAGTGCGTTTGATATGCGGACACTACGATATCTTCGGTATCGTTGTTGTTTCCAGCTGAGACATGCATTTTCAGTGATAATCTTCATGTTTCTGCTGTTACAAGTGTGCAGAATCACCGAAATCGCTGTTTTCGTGCTATTGAATGCGAGAAAAACGTTTTCTGGTGTTTTCAGCACTCCACAGTGCGTTTGATATGTGGAAACTGCCATATCTCCGGTATCGTTGTTGTTTCCAGCTGAGATATGCATTATCAGTGATAATCTTCATGAATCTGCTGTTACAAGTGTGCAGAATCACCGAAATCGCTGTTTTCGTGCTTTTGAAAGCGAAAAACACATTTTCTGGTGTTTTCAGCACTCCACAGTGCGTTTGATATGCGGAAACTACGATATCTTCGGTATCGTCGTTGTTTCCAGCTGAGATATGCATTTTCAGTGATAATCTTCAAGATTCTGCTGTGTTACGTCTAGCGACGTTTGACATAGACACTCGCCTGCGACAGTGAGAGTGAGAAGGAACGAACGCTATTAGAATGTAAGATAGCGTAGAACCTTCTAGTATACTAAGATAGCAAGTAAGCACGTAACCAATAATCTTAAGACCGAATTAACCATAACATAGATACTAAGCCACTACCATATCCTATTACCGACATCCGCTCTCACGACCAACTCTTATCTATAAACACATTCCTCCGACATCACATCACACTTCTCCTATATCTAATCTTATAAACATCCTCCTCGACTCCAACTCCTTATCTTATCACATATACACCAGATCCAGTAACATACGAATTCTTCTCTTATCTTATAAACATCCTCCTCGACTCCAACTCCTTATCTTATCTCATAAACACCAGATCCAGTAACATACGAATTCCTCTCCTATCTTCCAAACATCCGCCTACCTAATCTACCCCGGTCTCACGCTCCTCATATCTAATCTCCATTCACCAACACACACTACTGTACACTCCACTACTATAAAACAAGCAAGCGCCCAGCCTCAACGTCAGTCTTCCTCTGGACTTCCCAGAGTACGTCAGTCCCACTCCGGAACTCCCGGAGTACACATCGCGTTACTATCTCAAGCGTTACTATCTCAAGTGTTTCTATTTCTAGTTATTCTATATCCAGCGTTACTATTTCTAAGTCTTCTAGTTCTAGTGCTAGCATATTTGTATACCTTATAATATATTATATTTAATTATCAATTCAGTGTTACATATTCCTATTCCCATAAATCGTAAAGAGTATTAAGACGTTATATTATATTCATTTTACATTGAAAGTGCGTGTTCATACGACAACCAACTACAACGTCGTCGTCAACCAACAAGGAGCATTCGGTGAGTAACAATTTACGATCTATCAAATTAGCGAAAGTCCCCGTTAGACGCAGACGTACGTGCTGCGTGGACGTAAAGAACGGTATTTTATTGTGCTCTGTCTCGCGTTCGCCATAACAGCGCGATCCGGGACGTAACAATTGGTGACAGCGGTGGGATAGCTGTTCACTTTCGCGAATTATTTGGTTAGATCAAACATTGGTGATCCTTACCATCTCCTTTCCACATTTCCAGTTCTTGCATTTGCTTATTGACGCAAGCGCTGACGCTAGTGCTACTGTTCTTGATCTGATGGAATCTCGCAGTTACCTTGCGACTGATCCGGATGTCTTGCACAGAGTCAAGAAGGTGAGTGTCTAGAGCTACTTTCCAAAAATTTTTTTTTATTTATACATACCATAACCAATCTCAACCCGACCAGAATCGGAAACGAGGACGCCGTGGTGGTAGAAAGGTGCAAGTGAGGAGGCTTGCAGCTATTCAGCGGGAGTTGAAGGAAATCCAAGCGCAGCAGCCTGCGCCGGAAATCCTGAAACCTTGCGAAAGCGCAGGAGCCGAGCGAAACATCGAGACGATCACCATCGGCGACTCTGACGACGAAACGGTCGATATTCTAATTCCCCCGCCGCCAATAGAGATCGTCGACACAAATACGGCGCTTAAGGTGCGGCACCACCGCGAAATTCCAAGGAAGGTGTTACTGTCCTTCATTCGTGACTTTTCAAAAGAGGATCTACCGTACTTACCAAAAGAAATTGCCGATTGGTGTATCTTCCAATTTCAACATCAATAAATTATAATTCAGCCACATACATTGTTTCAATTTCACTTCCAAAAATGGACACAAGATCCAAAAAGTTCGCGGATAATAGCGATGCAGCGGGTACAGAGCACGACTGTACCACTTTACGGCAGGAGCGCGACGCTGCGCTGGCGGAGATCGACGCTCTTAGAAGAGATCGAAAAACACGTCGTATGTCAGACGACACACCCACTGATTCCTTTACACTTAAAGAAGCGTTGGCTTTGATCCCTTCATTCAACGGTTCTCAACCGTCAGTTCTTACCTTTACACGCGCGTGCACCCGCGCTCGTGACCTACTACCTCCTAGTGCTGAAGGCTCGCTTACACGCCTCATCTCCACGCGTCTGAGCGGACGCGCGGCAACCGCTACAGAAGACGAACGCTACGTCAGCATCACAGATCTCTGTAACCGACTAAAGAGAATATTTGGACCACAAAAGACCGTAGATCACTACCGAGGTGATATGGCAAATATATTTATGCGCAAAGACGAACACATACTAGATTTTATAACGCGCGTCAAAGATATTAGGAACGCGATCATCGACTGTAATGCTAGCTCTATCGGGGAAGTCGATGATCTCACAGTAGAATGTTTTATACGCGGCGTTACTCCTCAGATCCGAACAGAACTTCGCCATTTGCACAGAAGCCCGTTGTCTACGATATTCAACGAGTCCATAGAGATACACAAAGAACTGGAGCGCGACAACCTTCGTTACGGTCGCGTACCGGAGTCCAAACACGTACAATTTCGGGATCCGACACCGGAGCGGAAACCCTATTACCAAAATTTCCAACCGCGTTCAGATTGGCGAGAACCGTCGCCGATCCCAACGTCCAATCGATATCGCGAACCATATCGCGAATCGTATCGCGATCAGCGTACACCGCCTCGCGCAACATATCGCGATCAACGCGCACCACCGCGAGAGACGTACCGCGATAATCGTTCGTATCGCGACGTGGTAGAACCCCCTCGAAGATCCGCAAGCCCAAGCAGAGTCACAAAAACCTGCAATTACTGCAAGAACCCAGGGCACGACATTCATGAATGCCGTAAACGGGAGTTTAATAACAAACAGAATCAGGGAAACGCAAACGCCCTCCCGCCCAACCCGGACCGAAGGCGGGAGGCTTCGCCAAGGTCGGTTCGGAAAATCAGCGTGAATCAGCAGGAAAAGGCCGCATCGCCAAATGCGAACTAGATCGGAAGGGAAGAGCCCCACACATCGAAGTAGAGTCAGCAGCACTCCTCAATAAAACTACGCTAATGATCGATACGGGATCGGAGCCGAATTTGATCAAGAAATCTGCGCTACATCCACGATATCGTATAACCAACGACGAAGTGCTCCAGCTGTACGGTATTACAGCGGAAGCGGTCTCTACCTTGGGTTCTGTCGGAATCCCGCTATATGGTACCATAATAAGGTTCCATGTAGTTCCCTCCGACTTCCCCATCCTTACAGATGGAATCCTCGGTGCCCACTTCCTCGAAGAAGGAGCGGAGATCTCTTTTCTGAAAAAGAGAATTCTTTGGAAAGGGATAGAGATTCCTTTCGCGAACTCCCCGCATAATAAGCGGAATCGCACCGGAAATCCTAAATCCTCGAAACAAAGCATACCTACTAACTCCCCAAATCCTACTAATTCGAGCGAAGCAAGCTCAAAACCTACTAAATCGGCGACGACGCGATCGTCCCCAACTTCTAGTTCTTCTAATTCTTCTAATTCTCGTAGTTCTCCCAAACCGACGATGACGAAATCGTCCGGGAGAACAGACATCTCTGTATCCACTGAATCTGCCGTCGCACCCGAGGGACGCGAACACAAGAGGCGCACCGTCGAGGGCCGAACAGCCAGGGTTATTCAGATAATGACCACCGGGCCAGAAATCGGTTACCTCCCTCGGCAGGATATAGCACCGGGCGTGCTTGTGTTCGACGCCCTAGTAAAATCAGTCAACGGCAAAGCATACGTACGCGTCGTAAATACAACGGATAGTTCTATTTCCTTCGACGTTCCTACTGTAAAGGTCCAAGAAATCGCCAATCTCAGTGATAGACCGAAAGGGAAAAATTCAAATCACGTATTTCAAATTCAAAATCCCCGCTCACATCAGGAGCGCGAAATCGAAATCGAGAATATTATAAACCTCGATCATTTAAACCGGGAGGAACGCGATCATGTCAAAAAGATAATCGAAGAGAATGGCGATATCTTTCATCTCCCGGGTGAAAAATTATGTAAAACAAACATCGTAGAACACTCAATTCCCACAACAGACGATAAGCCAATCCATGTCAAGCAGTATCGATATCCACCAATTCACAAGGAGGAAATCAACAATCAGATGAAAGAGTTGTTGAGCAGCGACATAGTAAGTCCCTCGACATCTCCCTACAACTCCCCCTTGTGGATTGTTCCCAAAAAGCCGGACGAGGCCGGGAACAAAAGGTGGAGAATGGTGATAGACTTTCGACAGCTCAACGAAAAGACCGAGCCTGATGCGTACCCGTTGCCGAGCATCGTGGAGATTTTGGACCAGCTAGGGTCAGCCAAATACTTCTCCACCTTCGACTTGGCGTCCGGCTTCCATCAGATCGGGATGAGCAGCGAGGACGCTAGGAAAACGGCGTTTTCCACTCCGTATGGTCATTACGAGTACAACCGCATGCCATTCGGGTTGAGAAACGCGCCAGCAACCTTCCAGCGGCTCATGGATTCAGTACTGTCTGGCTTGCAGGGAACAGAGATGTTTGTCTACCTGGATGACATCGTCATCTATGCATCGTCACTATCAGAGCATTTGTCAAAATTTAACAAACTAGCAAAACGCCTCCGTAAAGCAAACCTAAAACTACAGCCATCGAAATGTACGTTTCTGCGACGAGAAGTCGCGTACTTAGGTCACGTTATCAGCGACGAGGGTGTCAAACCTTGTCCAAGCAAAATTGCAGCCGTCAAGGAGTTTCCCAGACCCAAAAATGCAAAGCAAGTCCGAGAATTCCTCGGTCTCGCGGGTTACTATCGTCGATTTATCGAAAAATTTTCGCACATCTCAAAACCCTTAACACTACTATTACGCAAGGATGCAAAATTCGAGTGGAATCCACCACAGGATAAATCATTCGAAACACTACGCTTGGCATTGTGCACTGAGCCAGTTCTCAGTTATCCAGACTTCAGCAAACCATTCCATATCACAACCGACGCGTCCAATTACGCGATCGGAGCTATACTAAGTCAGGGCGAGATTGGTAAAGACCGACCAATAGCCTACGCGTCACGTCTGTTGCATGGAGCAGAGCTAAATTACGCGACAATAGAGAAAGAATGTTTAGCAATTATTTACGCGGTACAACACTTTCGTTCTTATATTTACGGGAAACAATTCAATCTTATCACGGATCATCAGCCGCTAGTATGGATGAACTCTGTGAAAGATCCATCTTCGCGACTCCTCCGCTGGCGATTGAAACTAGCAGAGTATGAGTACAAAATCCTATACAAAGCAGGTAAGTCCAATACCAATGCCGACGCTCTATCTCGCAATCCTGTGCAAACTGCCATATTCCCACTCACCTCCGATTCCACTGCATCCCCTCAACTCTTCTATTCCCAGCAACCGTCAACATCGTCTCCTACATCGGTCGACGTCGAGGAAGAGATTGACTTATCTAGCCCACCGGTATCCCCAGCCCATGTGCGGTATACTCGGGATAGACTAGTGATGAGAAATGACAACTTAGCTTGTTTCATGTCTCTCGCTGGCGAACCGCTAGATAAAGGCGCGATTGACCTCCGTGATAACAACCGACTACCGAGACTGACGAACGCGACAATCGGCAGAGCCAAAGTGCAAACAGGCAAATTCACTCTCATTCAACTTCCAGTAAAACAAACTCAGAATCATACCGCAACTCTAGAAGACATAATCGAATCGTTGCGAGCATTACGCGACGCGGTAATCGAACTTAATCTACCGACTATTACAATTTCAAAAACTTCAATCGATAATATACCTTGGACGGTAATACGCGACGCGATATTAGAACTACTCGACGAGACAAACGTAAGATTAACTATTTGTACGAATGAAATTATAATTCCTTCGGAAGACATCAGACAGAATATCATTTCAGAAAACCATACATCAGCCTACGCCGGACACAAGGGTGTCACTAAAACGTACCGTAGAATCCGAGAAAAATACTTTTGGCCGCATATGAAAGCGGATATCACAACTTTCGTTACGACATGCGCAGAGTGTCAATCCAAAAAGCTAACGCGAGTAAAAACTAGGAATCCGATGGTATTAACCGACACACCGGGATCGGCATTCGATAAGGTCGCAATCGACGTCGTCGGTCCTCTCCCTACTACTCCTACAGGTTACCAGTATATCCTCACGATGCAGGATCTCCTTACTAAATACTCCATCGCAGTCCCCCTCAAAACCGCCTCGGCAGTAGAAACAGCCGACGCATTGGTGGACAATCTCATCTGCAGATTCGGCTCACCCAAAGCCATACTCACAGACCAAGGCACAAATTTCATCAACGCTCTTATGCGAGCTGTGACCCGGAGATTCCGAATTCAACATACTAAAACCACTGCTTTCCATCCCCAGACGAACGGTTCGTTGGAACGGTCACATCACGTTCTGACAGAGTATCTGAAACAATATATTAATAGTAAAAACGACTGGAACAATTGGCTTCAATGCGCAATGTTCAGCTACAATACCAGCATTCACGAGGGTACTCTTTACACTCCACATGAACTAATCTTCGGCACAAAAGCCAGAGTACCGTCAGCATTCACTTACGATCATCCTGTGGAGGATGAAACTTACTCAGCGTATTACAAACAACTCGAAAATAAACTCACCGAATCCAGAGCGATAGCAGCCGCTAATCTAAACCTTGCAAAGCAGAAGTCAAAACGGTATTACGACCGTAAACTGCACACCCAGGAATTCTCGGAAGGCGATCTGGTATACCTCCTCCGAGAACCCATCAAGGGCAAGTTCGACACCCAATACTCTGGACCGCACAGAGTATCGCGTGTATTAGATAACAATAACGTCCGTCTGACACTTGATACTGGCCGAGAGCGAACGGTCCACAAAAATAAGCTAAAGATAGCCAAAACACCCACTCCTTCAATGTCACCCTCACCCCATTCATGACTAGCATATAAGGGCGAGAGAAGAGCAGAAGAACACAGTCATCGACGAACCACCAACATGTACTTCGCAACAACAGTGCTACTCATCTCAGCATCCTCAGCCGCAGGTCTCATAGGATACGACTGCAGCGGCCCGACACTCAATCTCACCACATACTCAATCACCGATCCGATACGATGCGGAACTAACTCTCAGAAACCAACGCTCACAAACAAGCAGATCCAACTTCTCCAGCTATCGGAATTCCACACGACACCAGTTATACAGTGCCAAGTGGAGATCGATAGGACAATCTACCACTGCGGCATGTACTCTCATGTCTCAGCAGTAGAGAACGGGAGACAAATATATCTCCTGAATACACCTAGGGATATGTGCCACATGCTCCACAGCACGGGCACCCTGTTCATCACGCCAGCTTCGCAACTCACCGGCATCTTACCAAATTCAACAGCAACGCGGAGCCTAACACTATCAGGCAAGTTAACCAACGACGGGACGTGCCATGGATCCACTTACAGCGACCCTTTCGGCACTTGGTCCGATGTCGTCGTCCAAGCTGTAATCAGAATAAAGATTACGGACTACGCCGCGTCAATCCAACTGTCATCCAACGAGATCTTGTTACACTCTGGACAACGATGCCCCGTACAACGAGGATCCTGCCTAGACTCTGAAAACGGATACTCCTTCTGGCAGTCTTCCCCGGTAGATAGCTGCAACTTCGAACAGTACGACGTGCTATACTCAGGGCAAGCCACTATCCTCCGTCAAGACAAAGGACTCACACTGTACTCGGTGACGTCACGCGACACCACATTCGCGCTAGCACGCACCACAGAATCCAAAATCTGCGGTTACGCGCTAATTCACACTGAGCATCCCAAGCTGTTCATTTTAGAGGCAGTCGCCGGAGAACAACCTAAAACACGAAAACCCATAGCAGTCAATAACTTGGACATATTCACGTATGTAAATTCGAAATTCATTTACGTAGAGAAGCATTTCAAGACACAACTGACGCAACTCTACGAGGACGTCGTGACACAACGGTGCGCCCTAGAGAAGCAAATTCTCCATAACGCGCTCACCCTTATCCACATCGCACCCGCAGAGGTTGCTTCCATGATCACCAGAGAGCAAGGCTACATGGCTATTCCAACTGGCGAGACGATACATATCATCAAATGTATCCCCGTCATATGCCAACTGCGTCAAACCACGCGCTGCTATGACGAGCTTCCTGTAACGTATAAGAACACTTCGTTATTTCTAACGCCGATCCATAGGATACTTACCACCACTGGAACCAGCAGAGAATGCAGCGACATCCTGCCCAGCATGTATAAGATCCATGGACAATGGTACAAGCTGTCTCCTAAACCTATAGAGACCTTACCACCAACACAGCTAAAATCACTAGCTCAGTCATCGTGGAAGTATATCGATCCACACAACCTAGCAGATGGAGGCATCTATTCACATGACGACATCCAAAAACTCAAGGATAGGATCATGTTTCCGATAGAGCGGCCGACCATCATCAACACGCTAGCTCAAGGCGCAACAGGACGAGATTACAACGCCCAGGGGGTTAACCTATATAACCTTCTGGATGACAAAGCCCTGGACCACATAGCCGCCTCCACAGCCAAGCGGATCTGGTCAGGATTCGTCACTTTCGGCTCCTTCACCGCAGGACTCATCGGAGTATATCTCGCTGTCCGCGCAGTCAAGGCGGCCATCAGCGTGGTCATAAACGGCATCGCGCTGCACTCCATATACGGCTGGAGCATTCAGCTACTCGGCGCCATATGGAGCTCCGCCACCCACTTCCTCTTGTTCCTCGACCAGCGAAGGACGAAGGAAGCAAACCCCGTGGAAGGCCAGGAAACCGGCAGTGCCCCGATCGAGGACACCGCATCCCTGGATCCCAAACCCAACCCCGGCAAGGACGAAGATACGACCCTTGCGCCCCACAGAGTTAACAAACTCTATCCCCAGTGTCACCTCTCGAATTCCTACGAACATTAAGAAAATTCTCTTCAAGAATTTTCTCCCCAGGGGGGGAGGTGTTACGTCTAGCGACGTTTGACATAGACACTCGCCTGCGACAGTGAGAGTGAGAAGGAACGAACGCTATTAGAATGTAAGATAGCGTAGAACCTTCTAGTATACTAAGATAGCAAGTAAGCACGTAACCAATAATCTTAAGACCGAATTAACCATAACATAGATACTAAGCCACTACCATATCCTATTACCGACATCCGCTCTCACGACCAACTCTTATCTATAAACACATTCCTCCGACATCACATCACACTTCTCCTATATCTAATCTTATAAACATCCTCCTCGACTCCAACTCCTTATCTTATCACATATACACCAGATCCAGTAACATACGAATTCTTCTCTTATCTTATAAACATCCTCCTCGACTCCAACTCCTTATCTTATCTCATAAACACCAGATCCAGTAACATACGAATTCCTCTCCTATCTTCCAAACATCCGCCTACCTAATCTACCCCGGTCTCACGCTCCTCATATCTAATCTCCATTCACCAACACACACTACTGTACACTCCACTACTATAAAACAAGCAAGCGCCCAGCCTCAACGTCAGTCTTCCTCTGGACTTCCCAGAGTACGTCAGTCCCACTCCGGAACTCCCGGAGTACACATCGCGTTACTATCTCAAGCGTTACTATCTCAAGTGTTTCTATTTCTAGTTATTCTATATCCAGCGTTACTATTTCTAAGTCTTCTAGTTCTAGTGCTAGCATATTTGTATACCTTATAATATATTATATTTAATTATCAATTCAGTGTTACATATTCCTATTCCCATAAATCGTAAAGAGTATTAAGACGTTATATTATATTCATTTTACATTGAAAGTGCGTGTTCATACGACAACCAACTACAACGTCGTCGTCAACCAACAAGGAGCATTCGGTGAGTAACAATTTACGATCTATCAAATTAGCGAAAGTCCCCGTTAGACGCAGACGTACGTGCTGCGTGGACGTAAAGAACGGTATTTTATTGTGCTCTGTCTCGCGTTCGCCATAACAGCGCGATCCGGGACGTAACAGCTGTTACAAGTGTGCAGAATCACCGAAATCGCTGTTTCCGTGCTTTTGAATGCGAAAAACACGTTTTCTGGTGTTTTCAGCACTCCACAGTGCGTTTGATATGCGGACACTACGATATCTTCGGTATCGTTGTTGTTTCCAGCTGAGACATGCATTTTCAGTGATAATCTTCATGATTCTGCTGTTACAAGTGTGCAGAATCACCGAAATCGCTGTTTTCGTGCTATTCAATGCGAAAAACACGTTTTCTGGTGTTTTTAGCACTCTACAGTGCGTTTGATATGCGGAAACAGCCATATCTTCGGTATCGTTGTTGTTTCCAGCTGAGAGATGCATTTTCAGTGATAATCTTCATGATTCTGCAGTTACAAAGGTGCAGAATCACCGAAATCGCTGTTTTCGTGCTTTTGAATGCGAAAAACACGTTTTCTGGTGTTTTCAGCACGCCACAGAGCGTTTGACATGCGGAAACTACGATATCTTCGGTATCGTTGTTGTTTCCACCAGAGATATGCATTTTCAGTGATAGTCTTCATGATTCTGCTGTAATAAGTGTGCAGAGTCACCGAAATCGCTGTTTTCGTGCTTTTGAATGCGAAAAACACGTTTTCTGGTGTTTTCAGCACTCCACAGTGCGCTTGATATGCGGAAACTACGATATTTTCGGTATCGTTGTTGTTTCCAGCTGAGATATGCATTTTCAGTGATAATCTTCATGATTCTGCTGTTACAAGTGTGGAAAATCATCGAAATCGCTGTTTTCGTGCTTTTGAATGCGAAAAACACGTTTTCTGGTATTTTCAGCACTCCACAGTGCGTTTGATATGCTGAAACTACGATATCTTCGGTATCGTTGTTGTTTCCAGCTGAGATATGCATTTTCAGTGATAATCTTCATGATTCTGCTGTTACAAGTGTGCAGAAACACCGTAATCGCTGTTTTCGTGCTTTTGAATGCGAAAAACACGTTTTCTGGTGTTTTCAGCACGCCACAGAGCGTTTGACATGCGGAAACTGCGATATATTCGGTATCGTTGTTGTTTCCAGCTGAGATATGCATTTTCAGTGATAATCTTCATGATTCTGCTGTTACAAGTGAGCAGAATCACCGAAACCGCTGTTTTCGTGCAATTGAATGCGAAAAACACGTTTTCTGGTGTTTTCAGCACTACACAGAGCGTTTGACATGTGGAAACTGCGATATCCTCGGTATCGTTGTTGTTTCCAGCTGAGACATGCATTTTCAGTGATAATCTTCATGATTCTGCTATTACAAGTGTTCAGAATCACCAAAATCGCTGTTTTCATGCTATTGAATGCGAAAAACACGTTTTCTGGTGTTTTCAGCACTCCACAGTGCGTTTGATATGCGGAAACTGCCATGTCTTCGGTATCGTTGTTGTTTCCAGCTGAGATATGCATTATCAGTTACAATCTTCATGATTCTGCTGTTACAAGTGTGCAGAATCACCGAAATCGCTGTTTTCGCGCTTTTGAATGCGAAAAACACGTTTTCTGGTGTTTTCAGCACTCCACTGTGCGTTTGATATGCGGAAACTGCCATATCTTCGATACCGTTGTTGTTTCCAGCTGAGATATGCATTATCAGTGATTATCTTCATGAATCTGCTGTTACAAGTGTGCAGAATCACCGAAATCGCTGTTTTCGCGCTATTCAATGCGAAAAACACGTTTTCTGGTGTTTTCAGCTCTCCACAGTGCGTTTGATATGCGGAAACTGCGATATCTTCGGTATCGTTGTTGTTTCCAGCTGAGATATGCATTTTCAGTGATCATCTTCATGATTCTGCTGTTACAAGTGTGCAGAATCACCGAAATCTCTGTTTTCGTGCTATTCAATGCGAAAAACACGTTTTCTGGTGTTTTCAGCACGCCACAGAGCGTTTGACATGCGGAAACTACGATATCTTCGGTATCGTTGTTGTTTCCAGCTGAGATATGCATTTTCAGTGATAATCTTCATGATTCTGCTGTTACAAGTGTGCAGAATCACCGAAATCGCTGTTTTCGTGCTTTTGAAAGCGAAAAACACGTTTTCTGGTGTTTTCAGCACTCCACAGTGCGTTTGATATGCGGAAACTACGATATCTTCGGTATCGTCGTTGTTTCCAGCTGAGATATGCATTTTCAGTGATAATCTTCAAGATTCTGCTGTTACAAGTGTGCAGAATCACCGAAATCGCTGTTTCCGTGCTTTTGAATGCGAAAAACACGTATTCTGGTGTTTTCAGCACTCCACAGTGCGTTTGATATGCGGACACTACGATATCTTCGGTATCGTTGTTGTTTCCAGCTGAGACATGCATTTTCAGTGATAATCTTCATGTTTCTGCTGTTACAAGTGTGCAGAATCACCGAAATCGCTGTTTTCGTGCTATTGAATGCGAGAAAAACGTTTTCTGGTGTTTTCAGCACTCCACAGTGCGTTTGATATGTGGAAACTGCCATATCTCCGGTATCGTTGTTGTTTCCAGCTGAGATATGCATTATCAGTGATAATCTTCATGAATCTGCTGTTACAAGTGTGCAGAATCACCGAAATCGCTGTTTTCGTGCTTTTGAAAGCGAAAAACACATTTTCTGGTGTTTTCAGCACTCCACAGTGCGTTTGATATGCGGAAACTACGATATCTTCGGTATCGTCGTTGTTTCCAGCTGAGATATGCATTTTCAGTGATAATCTTCAAGATTCTGCTGTTACAAGTGTGCAGAATCACCGAAATCGCTGTTTCCGTGCTTTTGAATGCGAAAAACACGTTTTCTGGTGTTTTCAGCACTCCACAGTGCGTTTGATATGCGGACACTACGATATCTTCGGTATCGTTGTTGTTTCCAGCTGAGACATGCATTTTCAGTGATAATCTTCATGATTCTGCTGTTACAAGTGTGCAGAATCACCGAAATCGCTGTTTTCGTGCTATTCAATGCGAAAAACACGTTTTCTGGTGTTTTTAGCACTCTACAGTGCGTTTGATATGCGGAAACAGCCATATCTTCGGTATCGTTGTTGTTTCCAGCTGAGAGATGCATTTTCAGTGATAATCTTCATGATTCTGCAGTTACAAAGGTGCAGAATCACCGAAATCGCTGTTTTCGTGCTTTTGAATGCGAAAAACACGTTTTCTGGTGTTTTCAGCACGCCACAGAGCGTTTGACATGCGGAAACTACGATATCTTCGGTATCGTTGTTGTTTCCACCAGAGATATGCATTTTCAGTGATAGTCTTCATGATTCTGCTGTAATAAGTGTGCAGAGTCACCGAAATCGCTGTTTTCGTGCTTTTGAATGCGAAAAACACGTTTTCTGGTGTTTTCAGCACTCCACAGTGCGCTTGATATGCGGAAACTACGATATTTTCGGTATCGTTGTTGTTTCCAGCTGAGATATGCATTTTCAGTGATAATCTTCATGATTCTGCTGTTACAAGTGTGGAAAATCATCGAAATCGCTGTTTTCGTGCTTTTGAATGCGAAAAACACGTTTTCTGGTATTTTCAGCACTCCACAGTGCGTTTGATATGCTGAAACTACGATATCTTCGGTATCGTTGTTGTTTCCAGCTGAGATATGCATTTTCAGTGATAATCTTCATGATTCTGCTGTTACAAGTGTGCAGAAACACCGTAATCGCTGTTTTCGTGCTTTTGAATGCGAAAAACACGTTTTCTGGTGTTTTCAGCACGCCACAGAGCGTTTGACATGCGGAAACTGCGATATATTCGGTATCGTTGTTGTTTCCAGCTGAGATATGCATTTTCAGTGATAATCTTCATGATTCTGCTGTTACAAGTGAGCAGAATCACCGAAACCGCTGTTTTCGTGCAATTGAATGCGAAAAACACGTTTTCTGGTGTTTTCAGCACTACACAGAGCGTTTGACATGTGGAAACTGCGATATCCTCGGTATCGTTGTTGTTTCCAGCTGAGACATGCATTTTCAGTGATAATCTTCATGATTCTGCTATTACAAGTGTTCAGAATCACCAAAATCGCTGTTTTCATGCTATTGAATGCGAAAAACACGTTTTCTGGTGTTTTCAGCACTCCACAGTGCGTTTGATATGCGGAAACTGCCATGTCTTCGGTATCGTTGTTGTTTCCAGCTGAGATATGCATTATCAGTTACAATCTTCATGATTCTGCTGTTACAAGTGTGCAGAATCACCGAAATCGCTGTTTTCGCGCTTTTGAATGCGAAAAACACGTTTTCTGGTGTTTTCAGCACTCCACTGTGCGTTTGATATGCGGAAACTGCCATATCTTCGATACCGTTGTTGTTTCCAGCTGAGATATGCATTATCAGTGATTATCTTCATGAATCTGCTGTTACAAGTGTGCAGAATCACCGAAATCGCTGTTTTCGCGCTATTCAATGCGAAAAACACGTTTTCTGGTGTTTTCAGCTCTCCACAGTGCGTTTGATATGCGGAAACTGCCATATCTTCGGTATCGTTGTTGTTTCCAGCTGAGATATGCATTTTCAGTGATAATCTTCATGATTCTGCTGTTACAAGTGTGCAGAATCACCGAAATCGCTGTTTTCGTGCTATTCAATGCGAAAAACACGTTTTCTGGTGTTTTCAGCACTCCACAGTGCGTTTGATATGCGGAAACTGCCATATCTTCGGTATCGTTGTTGTTTCCAGCTGAGATATGCATTTTCAGTGATAATCTTCATGATTCTGCTGTTACAAGTGTGCAGACTCACCGAAATCTCTGTTTTCGTGCTTTTGAATGCGAAAAACACGTTTTCTGGTGTTTTCAGCACTCCACAGTGCGTTTGATATGCAGAAACTGCCATATCTTCGGTATCGTTGTTGTTTCCAGCTAAGATATGCATTATCAGTTATAATCTTCATGATTCTGCTGTTACAAGTGTGCAGAATCACCGAAATCGCTGTTTTCGCGCTACTCAATGGGAAAAACACGTTTTCTGGTGTTTTCAGCACTCCACAGTGCGTTTGATATGCGGAAACTGCCATATCTTCGGTATCGTTGTTGTTTCCAGCTGAGATATGCATTTTCAGTGATAATCTTCATGATTCTGCTGTTACAAATGTGCAGAATCACCGAAATCGCTGTTTTCGTGCTTTTGAATGCGAAAAACACGTTTTCTGGTGTTTTCAGCACGCCACAGAGCGTTTGACATGCGGAAACTGCGATATCTTCGGTATCGTTGTTGTTTCCAGGTGAGATATGCACTTTCAGTGATAATCTTCACGATTCTGCTGTTACAAGTGTGCAGAATCACCGAAATCGCTGTTTTCGTGCTATTGAATGCGAAAAACACGTTTTCTGGTGTTTTCAGCACTCCACAGTGCGTTTGATATGCGGAAACTGCGATATCTTCGGTATCGTTGTTGTTTCCAGCTGAGATATGCATTTTCAGTGATCATCTTCATGATTCTGCTGTTACAAGTGTGCAGAATCACCGAAATCTCTGTTTTCGTGCTATTCAATGCGAAAAACACGTTTTCTGGTGTTTTCAGCACGCCACAGAGCGTTTGACATGCGGAAACTACGATATCTTCGGTATCGTTGTTGTTTCCAGCTGAGATATGCATTTTCAGTGATAATCTTCATGATTCTGCTGTTACAAGTGTGCAGAATCACCGAAATCGCTGTTTTCGTGCTTTTGAAAGCGAAAAACACGTTTTCTGGTGTTTTCAGCACTCCACAGTGCGTTTGATATGCGGAAACTACGATATCTTCGGTATCGTCGTTGTTTCCAGCTGAGATATGCATTTGCAGTGATAATCTTCAAGATTCTGCTGTTACAAGTGTGCAGAATCACCGAAATCGCTGTTTCCGTGCTTTTGAATGCGAAAAACACGTATTCTGGTGTTTTCAGCACTCCACAGTGCGTTTGATATGCGGACACTACGATATCTTCGGTATCGTTGTTGTTTCCAGCTGAGACATGCATTTTCAGTGATAATCTTCATGTTTCTGCTGTTACAAGTGTGCAGAATCACCGAAATCGCTGTTTTCGTGCTATTGAATGCGAGAAAAACGTTTTCTGTTGTTTTCAGCACTCCACAGTGCGTTTGATATGTGGAAACTGCCATATCTTCGGTATCGTTGTTGTTTCCAGCTGAGATATGCATTATCAGTGATAATCTTCATGAATCTGCTGTTACAAGTGTGCAGAATCACCGAAATCGCTGTTTTCGTGCTTTTGAAAGCGAAAAACACATTTTCTGGTGTTTTCAGCACTCCACAGTGCGTTTGATATGCGGAAACTACGATATCTTCGGTATCGTCGTTGTTTCCAGCTGAGATATGCATTTTCAGTGATAATCTTCAAGATTCTGCTGTTACAAGTGTGCAGAATCACCGAAATCGCTGTTTTCGTGCTTTTGAAAGCGAAAAACACGTTTTCTGGTGTTTTCAGCACTCCACAGTGCGTTTGATATGCGGAAACTACGATATCTTCGGTATCGTCGTTGTTTCCAGCTGAGATATGCATTTGCAGTGATAATCTTCAAGATTCTGCTGTTACAAGTGTGCAGAATCACCGAAATCGCTGTTTCCGTGCTTTTGAATGCGAAAAACACGTTTTCTGGTGTTTTCAGCACTCCACAGTGCGTTTGATATGCGGAAACTGCCATGTCTTCGGTATCGTTGTTGTTTCCAGCTGAGATATGCATTATCAGTTACAATCTTCATGATTCTGCTGTTACAAGTGTGCAGAATCACCGAAATCGCTGTTTTCGTGCTTTTGAATGCGAAAGACACGTTTTCTGGTGTTTTCAGCACGCCACAGAGCGTTTGACATGCGGAAACTGCGATATCTTCGGTATCGTTGTTGTTTCTAGCAGAGATGTGCATTTTCAGTGATAATCTTCATGATTCTGCTGTTACAAGTGTGCAGAATCACCGAAATCGCTGTTTTCGTGCTTTTGAATGCGAAAAACACGTTTTCTGGTATTTTCAGCACTCCACAGTGCGTTTGATATGCGGAAACTACGATATCTTCGGTATCGTTGTTGTTTCCAGCTGAGATATGCATTTTCAGTGATAATCTTCATGATTCTGCTGTTACAAATGTGCAGAATCACAGAAATCGCTGTTTTCGTGCTTTTGAATGCGAAAGACACGTTTTCTGGTGTTTTCAGCACGCCACAGAGCGTTTGACATGCGGAAACTGCGATATCTTCGGTATCGTTGTTGTTTCTAGCAGAGATGTGCATTTTCAGTGATAATCTTCATGATTCTGCTGTTACAAGTGTGCAGAATCACCGAAATCGCTGTTTTCGTGCTATTCAATGCGAAAAACACGTTTTCTGGTGTTTTTAGCACTCTACAGTGCGTTTGATATGCGGAAACTGCCATATCTTCGGTATCGTTGTTGTTTCCAGCTGAGAGATGCATTTTCAGTGATAATCTTCATGATTCTGCAGTTACAAAGGTGCAGAATCACCGAAATCGCTGTTTTCGTGCTTTTGAATGCGAAAAACACGTTTTCTGTTGTTTTCAGCACGCCACAGAGCGTTTGACATGCGGATGTTACGTCTAGCGACGTTTGACATAGACACTCGCCTGCGACAGTGAGAGTGAGAAGGAACGAACGCTATTAGAATGTAAGATAGCGTAGAACCTTCTAGTATACTAAGATAGCAAGTAAGCACGTAACCAATAATCTTAAGACCGAATTAACCATAACATAGATACTAAGCCACTACCATATCCTATTACCGACATCCGCTCTCACGATCAACTCTTATCTATAAACACATTCCTTCAATATCTCCAGACTAAACGTCGACTATCGACATCCGCTCTCACGACCAACTCTTATCTATAAACACATTCCTCCGACATCACATCACACTTCTCTTATATCTAATCTTATAAACATCCTCCTCGACTCCAACTCCTTATCTTATCACATATACACCAGATCCAGTAACATACGAATTCTTCTCTTATCTTATAAACATCCTCCTCGACACCAACTCCTTATCTTATCTCATAAACACCAGATCCAGTAACATACGAATTCCTCTCCTATCTCCCAAGCATCCGCCTACCTAATCTACCTCGGTCTCACGCTCCTCATATCTAATCTCCATTCACCAACACACACTACTGTACACTCCACTACTATAAAACAAGCAAGCGCCCAGCCTCAGCGTCAGTCTTCCTCTGGACTTCCCAGAGTACGACAGTTCCACTCCGGAACTCCCGGAGTGTACATCGCGTTTCTACATCAAGTGTTTCTATTTCCAAGCGTTACTATTTCTAAGTGTTTCTATTTCTAAGCGTTACTATTTCTAAGTGTTTCTATATCCAAGTGTTACTATTTCATTGTATTCCTATATCTTATATTATATTACTATTACCATATTCAATTGTATTCCATATCTTATATAACCTACATCGTGAAGTATATTAAATAGATTATTCATATTATAATTCCATATTCAATTATTATAACCAATTATCAAAGTGCGCGATACACATATCAACTGCTACGCTATTATCATCCAGCCTGCAGTTAACAAGGAGTCTAGGTAAGTACCATTTACAATCGACTGAATTAGCGAAAGTCCCCGTTAGACGCAGACGTACGCGCTGCGTGAACGCAAAGAACAGTATATTATTGTGCTCCGTCTCGATTTTGCCAAAATAGCGCGATCCGGGACGTAACAATTGGTGACAGCGGTGGGATAGCTGTTCACTTTCGCGTATTATTTGGTTAGATCAAACATTGGTGATCCTTACCATCTCCTTTTCCACATTTCCAGTTCTTGCATTTGCTTATTGACGCAAGCGCTGACGCTAGTGCTACTGTTCTTGATCTGATGGAATCTCGCAGTTACCTTGCGACTGATCCGGATGTCTTGCACAGAGTCAAGAAGGTGAGTGTCTAGAGCTACTTTCCAAAAATTTTTTTTTATTCATACATACCATAACCAATCTCAACCCGACCAGAATCGGAAACGAGGACGCCGTGGTGGTAGAAAGGTGCAAGTGAGGAGGCTTGCAGCTATTCAGCGGGAGTTGAAGGAAATCCAAGCGCAGCAGCCTGCGCCGGAAATCCTGAAACCTTGCGAAAGCGCAGGAGCCGAGCGAATCATCGAGACGATCACCATCGGCGACTCTGACGACGAAACGGTCGATATTCCAATTCCCCCGCCGCCAATAGAGATCGTCGACACAAATACGGCGCTTAAGGTGCGGCACCACCGCGAAATTCCAAGGAAGGTGTTACTGTCCTTCATTCGTGACTTTTCAAAAGAGGATCTACCGTACTTACCAAAAGAAATTGCCGATTGGTGTATCTTCCAATTTCAACATCAATAAATTATAATTCAGCCACATACATTGTTTCAATTTCACTTCCAAAAATGGACACAAGATCCAAAAAGTTCGCGGATAATAGCGATGCAGCGGGTACAGAGCACGACTGTACCACTTTACGGCAGGAGCGCGACGCTGCGCTGGCGGAGATCGACGCTCTTAGAAGAGATCGAAAAACACGTCGTATGTCAGACGACACACCCACTGATTCCTTTACACTTAAAGAAGCGTTGGCTTTGATCCCTTCATTCAACGGTTCTCAACCGTCAGTTCTTACCTTTACACGCGCGTGCACCCGCGCTCGTGACCTACTACCTCCTAGTGCTGAAGGCTCGCTTACACGCCTCATCTCCACGCGTCTGAGCGGACGCGCGGCAACCGCTACAGAAGACGAACGCTACGTCAGCATCACAGATCTCTGTAACCGACTAAAGAGAATATTTGGACCACAAAAGACCGTAGATCACTACCGAGGTGATATGGCAAATATATTTATGCGCAAAGACGAACACATACTAGATTTTATAACGCGCGTCAAAGATATTAGGAACGCGATCATCGACTGTAATGCTAGCTCTATCGGGGAAGTCGATGATCTCACAGTAGAATGTTTTATACGCGGCGTTACTCCTCAGATCCGAACAGAACTTCGCCATTTGCACAGAAGCCCGTTGTCTACGATATTCAACGAGTCCATAGAGATACACAAAGAACTGGAGCGCGACAACCTTCGTTACGGTCGCGTACCGGAGTCCAAACACGTACAATTTCGGGATCCGACACCGGAGCGGAAACCCTATTACCAAAATTTCCAACCGCGTTCAGATTGGCGAGAACCGTCGCCGATCCCAACGTCCAATCGATATCGCGAACCATATCGCGAATCGTATCGCGATCAGCGTACACCGCCTCGCGCAACATATCGCGATCAACGCGCACCACCGCGAGAGACGTACCGCGATAATCGTTCGTATCGCGACGTGGTAGAACCCCCTCGAAGATCCGCAAGCCCAAGCAGAGTCACAAAAACCTGCAATTACTGCAAGAACCCAGGGCACGACATTCATGAATGCCGTAAACGGGAGTTTAATAACAAACAGAATCAGGGAAACGCAAACGCCCTCCCGCCCAACCCGGACCGAAGGCGGGAGGCTTCGCCAAGGTCGGTTCGGAAAATCAGCGTGAATCAGCAGGAAAAGGCCGCATCGCCAAATGCGAACTAGATCGGAAGGGAAGAGCCCCACACATCGAAGTAGAGTCAGCAGCACTCCTCAATAAAACTACGCTAATGATCGATACGGGATCGGAGCCGAATTTGATCAAGAAATCTGCGCTACATCCACGATATCGTATAACCAACGACGAAGTGCTCCAGCTGTACGGTATTACAGCGGAAGCGGTCTCTACCTTGGGTTCTGTCGGAATCCCGCTATATGGTACCATAATAAGGTTCCATGTAGTTCCCTCCGACTTCCCCATCCTTACAGATGGAATCCTCGGTGCCCACTTCCTCGAAGAAGGAGCGGAGATCTCTTTTCTGAAAAAGAGAATTCTTTGGAAAGGGATAGAGATTCCTTTCGCGAACTCCCCGCATAATAAGCGGAATCGCACCGGAAATCCTAAATCCTCGAAACAAAGCATACCTACTAACTCCCCAAATCCTACTAATTCGAGCGAAGCAAGCTCAAAACCTACTAAATCGGCGACGACGCGATCGTCCCCAACTTCTAGTTCTTCTAATTCTTCTAATTCTCGTAGTTCTCCCAAACCGACGATGACGAAATCGTCCGGGAGAACAGACATCTCTGTATCCACTGAATCTGCCGTCGCACCCGAGGGACGCGAACACAAGAGGCGCACCGTCGAGGGCCGAACAGCCAGGGTTATTCAGATAATGACCACCGGGCCAGAAATCGGTTACCTCCCTCGGCAGGATATAGCACCGGGCGTGCTTGTGTTCGACGCCCTAGTAAAATCAGTCAACGGCAAAGCATACGTACGCGTCGTAAATACAACGGATAGTTCTATTTCCTTCGACGTTCCTACTGTAAAGGTCCAAGAAATCGCCAATCTCAGTGATAGACCGAAAGGGAAAAATTCAAATCACGTATTTCAAATTCAAAATCCCCGCTCACATCAGGAGCGCGAAATCGAAATCGAGAATATTATAAACCTCGATCATTTAAACCGGGAGGAACGCGATCATGTCAAAAAGATAATCGAAGAGAATGGCGATATCTTTCATCTCCCGGGTGAAAAATTATGTAAAACAAACATCGTAGAACACTCAATTCCCACAACAGACGATAAGCCAATCCATGTCAAGCAGTATCGATATCCACCAATTCACAAGGAGGAAATCAACAATCAGATGAAAGAGTTGTTGAGCAGCGACATAGTAAGTCCCTCGACATCTCCCTACAACTCCCCCTTGTGGATTGTTCCCAAAAAGCCGGACGAGGCCGGGAACAAAAGGTGGAGAATGGTGATAGACTTTCGACAGCTCAACGAAAAGACCGAGCCTGATGCGTACCCGTTGCCGAGCATCGTGGAGATTTTGGACCAGCTAGGGTCAGCCAAATACTTCTCCACCTTCGACTTGGCGTCCGGCTTCCATCAGATCGGGATGAGCAGCGAGGACGCTAGGAAAACGGCGTTTTCCACTCCGTATGGTCATTACGAGTACAACCGCATGCCATTCGGGTTGAGAAACGCGCCAGCAACCTTCCAGCGGCTCATGGATTCAGTACTGTCTGGCTTGCAGGGAACAGAGATGTTTGTCTACCTGGATGACATCGTCATCTATGCATCGTCACTATCAGAGCATTTGTCAAAATTTAACAAACTAGCAAAACGCCTCCGTAAAGCAAACCTAAAACTACAGCCATCGAAATGTACGTTTCTGCGACGAGAAGTCGCGTACTTAGGTCACGTTATCAGCGACGAGGGTGTCAAACCTTGTCCAAGCAAAATTGCAGCCGTCAAGGAGTTTCCCAGACCCAAAAATGCAAAGCAAGTCCGAGAATTCCTCGGTCTCGCGGGTTACTATCGTCGATTTATCGAAAAATTTTCGCACATCTCAAAACCCTTAACACTACTATTACGCAAGGATGCAAAATTCGAGTGGAATCCACCACAGGATAAATCATTCGAAACACTACGCTTGGCATTGTGCACTGAGCCAGTTCTCAGTTATCCAGACTTCAGCAAACCATTCCATATCACAACCGACGCGTCCAATTACGCGATCGGAGCTATACTAAGTCAGGGCGAGATTGGTAAAGACCGACCAATAGCCTACGCGTCACGTCTGTTGCATGGAGCAGAGCTAAATTACGCGACAATAGAGAAAGAATGTTTAGCAATTATTTACGCGGTACAACACTTTCGTTCTTATATTTACGGGAAACAATTCAATCTTATCACGGATCATCAGCCGCTAGTATGGATGAACTCTGTGAAAGATCCATCTTCGCGACTCCTCCGCTGGCGATTGAAACTAGCAGAGTATGAGTACAAAATCCTATACAAAGCAGGTAAGTCCAATACCAATGCCGACGCTCTATCTCGCAATCCTGTGCAAACTGCCATATTCCCACTCACCTCCGATTCCACTGCATCCCCTCAACTCTTCTATTCCCAGCAACCGTCAACATCGTCTCCTACATCGGTCGACGTCGAGGAAGAGATTGACTTATCTAGCCCACCGGTATCCCCAGCCCATGTGCGGTATACTCGGGATAGACTAGTGATGAGAAATGACAACTTAGCTTGTTTCATGTCCCTCGCTAGCGAACCGCTAGATAAAGGCGCGATTGACCTCCGTGATAACAACCGACTACCGAGACTGACGAACGCGACAATCGGCAGAGCCAAAGTGCAAACAGGCAAATTCACTCTCATTCAACTTCCAGTAAAACAAACTCAGAATCATACCGCAACTCTAGAAGACACAATCGAATCGTTGCGAGCATTACGCGACGCGGTAATCGAACTTAATCTACCGACTATTACAATTTCAAAAACTTCAATCGATGATATACCTTGGACGGTAATACGCGACGCGATATTAGAACTACTCGACGAGACAAACGTAAGACTAACTATTTGTACGAATGAAATTATAATTCCTTCGGAAGACATCAGACAGAATATCATTTCAGAAAACCATACATCAGCCTACGCCGGACACAAGGGTGTCACTAAAACGTACCGTAGAATCCGAGAAAAATACTTTTGGCCGCATATGAAAGCGGATATCACAACTTTCGTTACGACATGCGCAGAGTGTCAATCCAAAAAGCTAACGCGAGTAAAAACTAGGAATCCGATGGTATTAACCGACACACCGGGATCGGCATTCGATAAGGTCGCAATCGACGTCGTCGGTCCTCTCCCTACTACTCCTACAGGTTACCAGTATATCCTCACGATGCAGGATCTCCTTACTAAATACTCCATCGCAGTCCCCCTCAAAACCGCCTCGGCAGTAGAAACAGCCGACGCATTGGTGGACAATCTCATCTGCAGATTCGGCTCACCCAAAGCCATACTCACAGACCAAGGCACAAATTTCATCAACGCTCTTATGCGAGCTGTGACCCGGAGATTCCGAATTCAACATACTAAAACCACTGCTTTCCATCCCCAGACGAACGGTTCGTTGGAACGGTCACATCACGTTCTGACAGAGTATCTGAAACAATATATTAATAGTAAAAACGACTGGAACAATTGGCTTCAATGCGCAATGTTCAGCTACAATACCAGCATTCACGAGGGTACTCTTTACACTCCACATGAACTAATCTTCGGCACAAAAGCCAGAGTACCGTCAGCATTCACTTACGATCATCCTGTGGAGGATGAAACTTACTCAGCGTATTACAAACAACTCGAAAATAAACTCACCGAATCCAGAGCGATAGCAGCCGCTAATCTAAACCTTGCAAAGCAGAAGTCAAAACGGTATTACGACCGTAAACTGCACACCCAGGAATTCTCGGAAGGCGATCTGGTATACCTCCTCCGAGAACCCATCAAGGGCAAGTTCGACACCCAATACTCTGGACCGCACAGAGTATCGCGTGTATTAGATAACAATAACGTCCGTCTGACACTTGATACTGGCCGAGAGCGAACGGTCCACAAAAATAAGCTAAAGATAGCCAAAACACCCACTCCTTCAATGTCACCCTCACCCCATTCATGACTAGCATATAAGGGCGAGAGAAGAGCAGAAGAACACAGTCATCGACGAACCACCAACATGTACTTCGCAACAACAGTGCTACTCATCTCAGCATCCTCAGCCGCAGGTCTCATAGGATACGACTGCAGCGGCCCGACACTCAATCTCACCACATACTCAATCACCGATCCGATACGATGCGGAACTAACTCTCAGAAACCAACGCTCACAAACAAGCAGATCCAACTTCTCCAGCTATCGGAATTCCACACGACACCAGTTATACAGTGCCAAGTGGAGATCGATAGGACAATCTACCACTGCGGCATGTACTCTCATGTCTCAGCAGTAGAGAACGGGAGACAAATATATCTCCTGAATACACCTAGGGATATGTGCCACATGCTCCACAGCACGGGCACCCTGTTCATCACGCCAGCTTCGCAACTCACCGGCATCTTACCAAATTCAACAGCAACGCGGAGCCTAACACTATCAGGCAAGTTAACCAACGACGGGACGTGCCATGGATCCACTTACAGCGACCCTTTCGGCACTTGGTCCGATGTCGTCGTCCAAGCTGTAATCAGAATAAAGATTACGGACTACGCCGCGTCAATCCAACTGTCATCCAACGAGATCTTGTTACACTCTGGACAACGATGCCCCGTACAACGAGGATCCTGCCTAGACTCTGAAAACGGATACTCCTTCTGGCAGTCTTCCCCGGTAGATAGCTGCAACTTCGAACAGTACGACGTGCTATACTCAGGGCAAGCCACTATCCTCCGTCAAGACAAAGGACTCACACTGTACTCGGTGACGTCACGCGACACCACATTCGCGCTAGCACGCACCACAGAATCCAAAATCTGCGGTTACGCGCTAATTCACACTGAGCATCCCAAGCTGTTCATCTTAGAGGCAGTCGCCGGAGAACAACCTAAAACACGAAAACCCATAGCAGTCAATAACTTGGATATATTCACGTATGTAAATTCGAAATTCATTTACGTAGAGAAGCATTTCAAGACACAACTGACGCAACTCTACGAGGACGTCGTGACACAACGGTGCGCCCTAGAGAAGCAAATTCTCCATAACGCGCTCACCCTTATCCACACCGCACCCGCAGAGGTTGCTTCCATGATCACCAGAGAGCAAGGCTACATGGCTATTCCAACTGGCGAGACGATACATATCATCAAATGTATCCCCGTCATATGCCAACTGCGTCAAACCACGCGCTGCTATGACGAGCTTCCTGTAACGTATAAGAACACTTCGTTATTTCTAACGCCGATCCATAGGATACTTACCACCACTGGAACCAGCAGAGAATGCAGCGACATCCTGCCCAGCATGTATAAGATCCATGGACAATGGTACAAGCTGTCTCCTAAACCTATAGAGACCTTACCACCAACACAGCTAAAGCCACTAGCTCAGTCATCGTGGAAGTATATCGATCCACACAACCTAGCAGATGGAGGTATCTATTCACATGACGACATCCAAAAACTCAAGGACAGGATCATGTTTCCGATAGAGCGGCCGACCATCATCAACACGCTAGCTCAAGGCGCAACAGGACGAGATTACAACGCCCAGGGGGTTAACCTATATAACCTTCTGGATGACAAAGCCCTGGACCACATAGCCGCTTCCACAGCCAAGCGGATCTGGTCAGGATTCGTCACTTTCGGCTCCTTCACCGCAGGACTCATCGGAGTATATCTCGCTGTCCGCGCAGTCAAGGCGGCCATCAGCGTGGTCATAAACGGCATCGCGCTGCACTCCATATACGGCTGGAGCATTCAGCTACTCGGCGCCATATGGAGCTCCGCCACCCACTTCCTCTTGTTCCTCGACCAGCGAAGGACGAAGGAAGCAAACCCCGTGGAAGGCCAGGAAACCGGCAGTGCCCCGATCGAGGACACCGCATCCCTGGATCCCAAACCCAACCCCGGCAAGGACGAAGATACGACCCTTGCGCCCCACAGAGTTAACAAACTCTATCCCCAGTGTCACCTCTCGAATTCCTACGAACATTAAGAAAATTCTCTTCAAGAATTTTCTCCCCAGGGGGGGAGGTGTTACGTCTAGCGACGTTTGACATAGACACTCGCCTGCGACAGTGAGAGTGAGAAGGAACGAACGCTATTAGAATGTAAGATAGCGTAGAACCTTCTAGTATACTAAGATAGCAAGTAAGCACGTAACCAATAATCTTAAGACCGAATTAACCATAACATAGATACTAAGCCACTACCATATCCTATTACCGACATCCGCTCTCACGATCAACTCTTATCTATAAACACATTCCTTCAATATCTCCAGACTAAACGTCGACTATCGACATCCGCTCTCACGACCAACTCTTATCTATAAACACATTCCTCCGACATCACATCACACTTCTCTTATATCTAATCTTATAAACATCCTCCTCGACTCCAACTCCTTATCTTATCACATATACACCAGATCCAGTAACATACGAATTCTTCTCTTATCTTATAAACATCCTCCTCGACACCAACTCCTTATCTTATCTCATAAACACCAGATCCAGTAACATACGAATTCCTCTCCTATCTCCCAAGCATCCGCCTACCTAATCTACCTCGGTCTCACGCTCCTCATATCTAATCTCCATTCACCAACACACACTACTGTACACTCCACTACTATAAAACAAGCAAGCGCCCAGCCTCAGCGTCAGTCTTCCTCTGGACTTCCCAGAGTACGACAGTTCCACTCCGGAACTCCCGGAGTGTACATCGCGTTTCTACATCAAGTGTTTCTATTTCCAAGCGTTACTATTTCTAAGTGTTTCTATTTCTAAGCGTTACTATTTCTAAGTGTTTCTATATCCAAGTGTTACTATTTCATTGTATTCCTATATCTTATATTATATTACTATTACCATATTCAATTGTATTCCATATCTTATATAACCTACATCGTGAAGTATATTAAATAGATTATTCATATTATAATTCCATATTCAATTATTATAACCAATTATCAAAGTGCGCGATACACATATCAACTGCTACGCTATTATCATCCAGCCTGCAGTTAACAAGGAGTCTAGGTAAGTACCATTTACAATCGACTGAATTAGCGAAAGTCCCCGTTAGACGCAGACGTACGCGCTGCGTGAACGCAAAGAACAGTATATTATTGTGCTCCGTCTCGATTTTGCCAAAATAGCGCGATCCGGGACGTAACACGGAAACTACGATATCTTCGGTATCGTTGTTGTTTCCACCTGAGATATGCATTTTCAGTGATAGTCTTCATGATTCTGCTGTAATAAGTGTGCAGAGTCACCGAAATCGCTGTTTTCGTGCTTTTGAATGCGAAAAACACGTTTTCTGGTGTTTTCAGCACTCCACAGTGCGCTTGATATGCGGAAACTACGATATCTTCGGTATCGTTGTTGTTTCCAGCTGAGATATGCATTTTCAGTGATAATCTTCATGATTCTGCTGTTACAAGTGTGGAAAATCATCGAAATCGCTGTTTTCGTGCTTTTGAATGCGAAAAACACGTTTTCTGGTATTTTCAGCACTCCACAGTGCGTTTGATATGCTGAAACTACGATATCTTCGGTATCGTTGTTGTTTCCAGCTGAGATATGCATTTTCAGTGATAATCTTCATGATTCTGCTGTTACAAGTGTGCAGAATCACCGAAATCGCTGTTTTCGTGCTTTTGAATGCGAAAAACACGTTTTCTGGTGTTTTCAGCACGCCACAGAGCGTTTGACATGCGGAAACTACGATATCTTCGGTATCGTTGTTGTTTCCACCTGAGATATGCATTTTCAGTGATAATCTTCATGATTCTGCTGTTACAAATGTGCAGAATCACAGAAATCGCTGTTTTCGTGCTTTTGAATGCGAAAGACACGTTTTCTGGTGTTTTCAGCACGCCACAGAGCGTTTGACATGCGGAAACTGCGATATCTTCGGTATCGTTGTTGTTTCTAGCAGAGATGTGCATTTTCAGTGATAATCTTCATGATTCTGCTGTTACAAGTGTGCAGAATCACCGAAATCGCTGTTTTCGTGCTATTCAATGCGAAAAACACGTTTTCTGGTGTTTTTAGCACTCTACAGTGCGTTTGATATGCGGAAACTGCCATATCTTCGGTATCGTTGTTGTTTCCAGCTGAGAGATGCATTTTCAGTGATAATCTTCATGATTCTGCAGTTACAAAGGTGCAGAATCACCGAAATCGCTGTTTTCGTGCTTTTGAATGCGAAAAACACGTTTTCTGTTGTTTTCAGCACGCCACAGAGCGTTTGACATGCGGAAACTACGATATCTTCGGTATCGTTGTTGTTTCCACCTGAGATATGCATTTTCAGTGATAGTCTTCATGATTCTGCTGTAATAAGTGTGCAGAGTCACCGAAATCGCTGTTTTCGTGCTTTTGAATGCGAAAAACACGTTTTCTGGTGTTTTCAGCACTCCACAGTGCGCTTGATATGCGGAAACTACGATATCTTCGGTATCGTTGTTGTTTCCAGCTGAGATATGCATTTTCAGTGATAATCTTCATGATTCTGCTGTTACAAGTGTGGAAAATCATCGAAATCGCTGTTTTCGTGCTTTTGAATGCGAAAAACACGTTTTCTGGTATTTTCAGCACTCCACAGTGCGTTTGATATGCTGAAACTACGATATCTTCGGTATCGTTGTTGTTTCCAGCTGAGATATGCATTTTCAGTGATAATCTTCATGATTCTGCTGTTACAAGTGTGCAGAATCACCGAAATCGCTGTTTTCGTGCTTTTGAATGCGAAAAACACGTTTTCTGGTGTTTTCAGCACGCCACAGAGCGTTTGACATGCGGAAACTACGATATCTTCGGTATCGTTGTTGTTTCCACCTGAGATATGCATTTTCAGTGATAATCTTCATGTTTCTGCTGTTACAAGTGTGCAGAGTCACCGAAATCGCTGTTTTCGTGCTATTGAATGCGTAAAACACGTTTTCTGGTGTTTTCAGCGCTCCACAGTGCGTTTGATATGCGGAAACTACGATATCTTCGGTATCGTTGTTGTTTCCAGCTGAGATATGCACTTTCAGTGATAATCTTCACGATTCTGCTGTTACAAGTGTGCAGAATCACCGAAATCGCTGTTTTCGTGCTTTTGAATGCGAAAGACACGTTTTCTGGTGTTTTCAGCACGCCACAGAGCGTTTGACATGCGGAAACTGCGATATCTTCGGTATCGTTGTTGTTTCTAGCAGAGATATGCATTTTCAGTGATAATCTTCATGATTCTGCTGTTACAAGTGTGCAGAATCACCGAAATCGCTGTTTTCGTGCTATTGAATGCGAAAAACACGTTATCTGGTGTTTTGAGCACGCCACAGAGCGTTTAACATGCGGAAACTGCGATATCTTCGGTATCGTTGGGTTTCCAGCTGAGATATGCATTTTCAGTGATAATCTTCATGATTCTGCTGTTACAAGTGTGCAGAATCACCGAAATCGCTGTTTTCGTGCTATTGAATGCGAAAAACACGTTTTCTGGTGTTTTCAGCAATCCACGTTGCGTTTGATATGCGGAAACTGCCATATCTTCGGTATCGTTGTTGTTTCCAGCTGAGATATGCATTTTCAGTGATAATCTTCATGATTCTGCTGTTACAAGTGTGCAAAATCACCGAAATCGCTGTTTTCGTGCTTTTGAATGCGAAAAACACGTTTTCTGGTATTTTCAGCACTCCACAGAGCGTTTGATATGCTGAAACTACGATATCTTCGGTATCGTTGTTGTTTCCAGCTGAGATATGCATTTTCAGTGATAATCTTCATGATTCTGCTGTTACAAGTGTGCAGAATCACCGAAATCGCTGTTTTCGTGCTTTTTAATGCGAAAAACACGTTTTCTGGTGTTTTCAGCACGCCACTGAGCGTTTGACATGCGGAAACTACGATATCTTCGGTATCGTTGTTGTTTCCAGCTGAGACATGCATTTTCAGTGATAATCTTCACGATTCTGCTGTTACAAGTGTGCAGAATCACCGAAATCGCTGTTTTCGTGCTTTTGAATGCGAAAAACACGTTTTCTGGTATTTTGAGCACGCCACAGAGCGTTTAACATGCGGAAACTGCGATATCTTCGGTATCGTTGGGTTTCCAGCTGAGATATGCATTTTCAGTGATAATCTTCATGATTCTGCTGTTACAAGTGTGCAGAATCACCGAAATCGCTGTTTTCGTGCTATTGAATGCGAAAAACACGTTTTCTGGTGTTTTCAGCAATCCACGTTGCGTTTGATATGCGGAAACTGCCATATCTTCGGTATCGTTGTTGTTTCCAGCTGAGATATGCATTTTCAGTGATAGTCTTCATGATTCTGCTGTAATAAGTGTGCAGAGTCACCGAAATCGCTGTTTTCGTGCTTTTGAATGCGAAAAACACGTTTTCTGGTGTTTTCAGCACTCCACAGTGCGCTTGATATGCGGAAACTACGATATCTTCGGTATCGTTGTTGTTTCCAGCTGAGATATGCATTTTCAGTGATAATCTTCATGATTCTGCTGTTACAAGTGTGGAAAATCATCGAAATCGCTGTTTTCGTGCTTTTGAATGCGAAAAACACGTTTTCTGGTATTTTCAGCACTCCACAGTGCGTTTGATATGCTGAAACTACGATATCTTCGGTATCGTTGTTGTTTCCAGCTGAGATATGCATTTTCAGTGATAATCTTCATGATTCTGCTGTTACAAGTGTGCAGAATCACCGAAATCGCTGTTTTCGTGCTTTTGAATGCGAAAAACACGTTTTCTGGTGTTTTCAGCACGCCACAGAGCGTTTGACATGCGGAAACTACGATATCTTCGGTATCGTTGTTGTTTCCACCTGAGATATGCATTTTCAGTGATAATCTTCATGTTTCTGCTGTTACAAGTGTGCAGAGTCACCGAAATCGCTGTTTTCGTGCTATTGAATGCGTAAAACACGTTTTCTGGTGTTTTCAGCGCTCCACAGTGCGTTTGATATGCGGAAACTACGATATCTTCGGTATCGTTGTTGTTTCCAGCTGAGATATGCATTTTCAGTGATAATCTTCATGATTCTGCTGTTACAAATGTGCAGAATCACAGAAATCGCTGTTTTCGTGCTTTTGAATGCGAAAGACACGTTTTCTGGTGTTTTCAGCACGCCACAGAGCGTTTGACATGCGGAAACTGCGATATCTTCGGTATCGTTGTTGTTTCTAGCAGAGATGTGCATTTTCAGTGATAATCTTCATGATTCTGCTGTTACAAGTGTGCAGAATCACCGAAATCGCTGTTTTCGTGCTATTCAATGCGAAAAACACGTTTTCTGGTGTTTTTAGCACTCTACAGTGCGTTTGATATGCGGAAACTGCCATATCTTCGGTATCGTTGTTGTTTCCAGCTGAGAGATGCATTTTCAGTGATAATCTTCATGATTCTGCAGTTACAAAGGTGCAGAATCACCGAAATCGCTGTTTTCGTGCTTTTGAATGCGAAAAACACGTTTTCTGTTGTTTTCAGCACGCCACAGAGCGTTTGACATGCGGAAACTACGATATCTTCGGTATCGTTGTTGTTTCCACCTGAGATATGCATTTTCAGTGATAGTCTTCATGATTCTGCTGTAATAAGTGTGCAGAGTCACCGAAATCGCTGTTTTCGTGCTTTTGAATGC
Organism: Anthophora plumipes; assembly: GCA_951804975.1. Lineage (NCBI taxonomy): Eukaryota > Metazoa > Arthropoda > Insecta > Hymenoptera > Apidae > Anthophora > Anthophora plumipes. The sequence continues at coordinate 2,170,975 of CATORF010000448.1, forward strand.
GAAAAACACGTTTTCTGGTGTTTTCAGCACTCCACAGTGCGCTTGATATGCGGAAACTACGATATCTTCGGTATCGTTGTTGTTTCCAGCTGAGATATGCATTTTCAGTGATAATCTTCATGATTCTGCTGTTACAAGTGTGGAAAATCATCGAAATCGCTGTTTTCGTGCTTTTGAATGCGAAAAACACGTTTTCTGGTATTTTCAGCACTCCACAGTGCGTTTGATATGCTGAAACTACGATATCTTCGGTATCGTTGTTGTTTCCAGCTGAGATATGCATTTTCAGTGATAATCTTCATGATTCTGCTGTTACAAGTGTGCAGAATCACCGAAATCGCTGTTTTCGTGCTTTTGAATGCGAAAAACACGTTTTCTGGTGTTTTCAGCACGCCACAGAGCGTTTGACATGCGGAAACTACGATATCTTCGGTATCGTTGTTGTTTCCACCTGAGATATGCATTTTCAGTGATAATCTTCATGTTTCTGCTGTTACAAGTGTGCAGAGTCACCGAAATCGCTGTTTTCGTGCTATTGAATGCGTAAAACACGTTTTCTGGTGTTTTCAGCGCTCCACAGTGCGTTTGATATGCGGAAACTACGATATCTTCGGTATCGTTGTTGTTTCCAGCTGAGATATGCACTTTCAGTGATAATCTTCACGATTCTGCTGTTACAAGTGTGCAGAATCACCGAAATCGCTGTTTTCGTGCTTTTGAATGCGAAAGACACGTTTTCTGGTGTTTTCAGCACGCCACAGAGCGTTTGACATGCGGAAACTGCGATATCTTCGGTATCGTTGTTGTTTCTAGCAGAGATATGCATTTTCAGTGATAATCTTCATGATTCTGCTGTTACAAGTGTGCAGAATCACCGAAATCGCTGTTTTCGTGCTATTGAATGCGAAAAACACGTTATCTGGTGTTTTGAGCACGCCACAGAGCGTTTAACATGCGGAAACTGCGATATCTTCGGTATCGTTGGGTTTCCAGCTGAGATATGCATTTTCAGTGATAATCTTCATGATTCTGCTGTTACAAGTGTGCAGAATCACCGAAATCGCTGTTTTCGTGCTATTGAATGCGAAAAACACGTTTTCTGGTGTTTTCAGCAATCCACGTTGCGTTTGATATGCGGAAACTGCCATATCTTCGGTATCGTTGTTGTTTCCAGCTGAGATATGCATTTTCAGTGATAATCTTCATGATTCTGCTGTTACAAGTGTGCAAAATCACCGAAATCGCTGTTTTCGTGCTTTTGAATGCGAAAAACACGTTTTCTGGTATTTTCAGCACTCCACAGAGCGTTTGATATGCTGAAACTACGATATCTTCGGTATCGTTGTTGTTTCCAGCTGAGATATGCATTTTCAGTGATAATCTTCATGATTCTGCTGTTACAAGTGTGCAGAATCACCGAAATCGCTGTTTTCGTGCTTTTTAATGCGAAAAACACGTTTTCTGGTGTTTTCAGCACGCCACTGAGCGTTTGACATGCGGAAACTACGATATCTTCGGTATCGTTGTTGTTTCCAGCTGAGACATGCATTTTCAGTGATAATCTTCACGATTCTGCTGTTACAAGTGTGCAGAATCACCGAAATCGCTGTTTTCGTGCTTTTGAATGCGAAAAACACGTTTTCTGGTATTTTGAGCACGCCACAGAGCGTTTAACATGCGGAAACTGCGATATCTTCGGTATCGTTGGGTTTCCAGCTGAGATATGCATTTTCAGTGATAATCTTCATGATTCTGCTGTTACAAGTGTGCAGAATCACCGAAATCGCTGTTTTCGTGCTATTGAATGCGAAAAACACGTTTTCTGGTGTTTTCAGCAATCCACGTTGCGTTTGATATGCGGAAACTGCCATATCTTCGGTATCGTTGTTGTTTCCAGCTGAGATATGCATTTTCAGTGATAGTCTTCATGATTCTGCTGTAATAAGTGTGCAGAGTCACCGAAATCGCTGTTTTCGTGCTTTTGAATGCGAAAAACACGTTTTCTGGTGTTTTCAGCACTCCACAGTGCGCTTGATATGCGGAAACTACGATATCTTCGGTATCGTTGTTGTTTCCAGCTGAGATATGCATTTTCAGTGATAATCTTCATGATTCTGCTGTTACAAGTGTGGAAAATCATCGAAATCGCTGTTTTCGTGCTTTTGAATGCGAAAAACACGTTTTCTGGTATTTTCAGCACTCCACAGTGCGTTTGATATGCTGAAACTACGATATCTTCGGTATCGTTGTTGTTTCCAGCTGAGATATGCATTTTCAGTGATAATCTTCATGATTCTGCTGTTACAAGTGTGCAGAATCACCGAAATCGCTGTTTTCGTGCTTTTGAATGCGAAAAACACGTTTTCTGGTGTTTTCAGCACGCCACAGAGCGTTTGACATGCGGAAACTACGATATCTTCGGTATCGTTGTTGTTTCCACCTGAGATATGCATTTTCAGTGATAATCTTCATGTTTCTGCTGTTACAAGTGTGCAGAGTCACCGAAATCGCTGTTTTCGTGCTATTGAATGCGTAAAACACGTTTTCTGGTGTTTTCAGCGCTCCACAGTGCGTTTGATATGCGGAAACTACGATATCTTCGGTATCGTTGTTGTTTCCAGCTGAGATATGCACTTTCAGTGATAATCTTCACGATTCTGCTGTTACAAGTGTGCAGAATCACCGAAATCGCTGTTTTCGTGCTTTTGAATGCGAAAGACACGTTTTCTGGTGTTTTCAGCACGCCACAGAGGGTTTGACATGCGGAAACTGCGATATCTTCGGTATCGTTGTTGTTTCTAGCAGAGATATGCATTTTCAGTGATAATCTTCATGATTCTGCTGATACAAGTGTGCAGAATCACCGAAATCGCTGTTTTCGTGCTATTGAATGCGAAAAACACGTTTTCTGGTGTTTTGAGCACGCCACAGAGCGTTTAACATGCGGAAACTGCGATATCTTCGGTATCGTTGGGTTTCCAGCTGAGATATGCATTTTCAGTGATAATCTTCATGATTCTGCTGTTACAAGTGTGCAGAATCACCGAAATCGCTGTTTTCGTGCTATTGAATGCGAAAAACACGTTTTCTGGTGTTTTCAGCAATCCACGTTGCGTTTGATATGCGGAAACTGCCATATCTTCGGTATCGTTGTTGTTTCCAGCTGAGATATGCATTTTCAGTGATAGTCTTCATGATTCTGCTGTAATAAGTGTGCAGAGTCACCGAAATCGCTGTTTTCGTGCTTTTGAATGCGAAAAACACGTTTTCTGGTGTTTTCAGCACTCCACAGTGCGCTTGATATGCGGAAACTACGATATCTTCGGTATCGTTGTTGTTTCCAGCTGAGATATGCATTTTCAGTGATAATCTTCATGATTCTGCTGTTACAAGTGTGGAAAATCATCGAAATCGCTGTTTTCGTGCTTTTGAATGCGAAAAACACGTTTTCTGGTATTTTCAGCACTCCACAGTGCGTTTGATATGCTGAAACTACGATATCTTCGGTATCGTTGTTGTTTCCAGCTGAGATATGCATTTTCAGTGATAATCTTCATGATTCTGCTGTTACAAGTGTGCAGAATCACCGAAATCGCTGTTTTCGTGCTTTTGAATGCGAAAAACACGTTTTCTGGTGTTTTCAGCACGCCACAGAGCGTTTGACATGCGGAAACTACGATATCTTCGGTATCGTTGTTGTTTCCACCTGAGATATGCATTTTCAGTGATAATCTTCATGTTTCTGCTGTTACAAGTGTGCAGAGTCACCGAAATCGCTGTTTTCGTGCTATTGAATGCGTAAAACACGTTTTCTGGTGTTTTCAGCGCTCCACAGTGCGTTTGATATGCGGAAACTACGATATCTTCGGTATCGTTGTTGTTTCCAGCTGAGATATGCACTTTCAGTGATAATCTTCACGATTCTGCTGTTACAAGTGTGCAGAATCACCGAAATCGCTGTTTTCGTGCTTTTGAATGCGAAAGACACGTTTTCTGGTGTTTTCAGCACGCCACAGAGGGTTTGACATGCGGAAACTGCGATATCTTCGGTATCGTTGTTGTTTCTAGCAGAGATATGCATTTTCAGTGATAATCTTCATGATTCTGCTGATACAAGTGTGCAGAATCACCGAAATCGCTGTTTTCGTGCTATTGAATGCGAAAAACACGTTTTCTGGTGTTTTGAGCACGCCACAGAGCGTTTAACATGCGGAAACTGCGATATCTTCGGTATCGTTGGGTTTCCAGCTGAGATATGCATTTTCAGTGATAATCTTCATGATTCTGCTGTTACAAGTGTGCAGAATCACCGAAATCGCTGTTTTCGTGCTATTGAATGCGAAAAACACGTTTTCTGGTGTTTTCAGCAATCCACGTTGCGTTTGATATGCGGAAACTGCCATATCTTCGGTATCGTTGTTGTTTCCAGCTGAGATATGCATTTTCAGTGATCATCTTCATGATTCTGCTGTTACAAGTGTGCAGAATCACCGAAATCTCTGTTTTCGTACTATTCAATGCGAAAAACACGTTTTCTGGTGTTTTCAGCACGCCACAGAGCGTTTGACATGCGGAAACTACGATATCTTCGGTATCGTTGTTGTTTCCAGCTGAGATATGCATTTTCAGTGATAATCTTCATGATTCTGCTGTTACAAGTGTGCAGAATCACCGAAATCGCTGTTTTCGTGCTTTTGAAAGCGAAAAACACGTTTCCTGGTGTTTTCAGCACTCCACAGTGCGTTTGATATGCGGAAACTACGATATCTTCGGTATCGTCGTTGTTTCCAGCTGAGATATGCATTTTCAGTGATAATCTTCAAGATTCTGCTGTTACAAGTGTGCAGAATCACCGAAATCGCTATTTCCGTGCTTTTGAATGCGAAAAACACGTTTTCTGGTGTTTTCAGCACTCCACAGTGCGTTTGATATGCGGACACTACGATATCTTCGGTATCGTTGTTGTTTCCAGCTGAGACATGCATTTTCAGTGATAATCTTCATGATTCTGCTGTTACAAGTGTGCAGAATCACCGAAATCGCTGTTTTCGTGCTATTGAATGCGAGAAAAACGTTTTCTGGTGTTTTCAGCACTCCACAGTGCGTTTGATATGTGGAAACTGCCATATCTTCGGTATCGTTGTTGTGTCCAGCTGAGATATGCATTATCAGTGATAATCTTCATGAATCTGCTGTTACAAGTGTGCAGAATCACCGAAATCGCTGTTTTCGTGCTTTTGAAAGCGAAAAACACATTTTCTGGTGTTTTCAGCACTCCACAGTGCGTTTGATATGCGGAAACTACGATATCTTCGGTATCGTCGTTGTTTCCAGCTGAGATATGCATTTTCAGTGATAATCTTCAAGATTCTGCTGTTACAAGTGTGCAGAATCACCGAAATCGCTGTTTCCGTGCTTTTGAATGCGAAAAACACGTTTTCTGGTGTTTTCAGCACTCCACAGTGCGTTTGATATGCGGACACTACGATATCTTCGGTATCGTTGTTGTTTCCAGCTGAGACATGCATTTTCAGTGATAATCTTCATGATTCTGCTGTTACAAGTGTGCAGAATCACCGAAATCGCTGTTTTCGTGCTATTGAATGCGAGAAAAACGTTTTCTGGTGTTTTCAGCACTCCACAGTGCGTTTGATATGCGGAAACAACGATATCTTCGGTATCGTTGTTGTTTCCAGCTGAGACATGCATTTTCAGTGATAATCGTCATGATTCTGCTGTTACAAGTGTGCAGAATCACCGAAATCGCTGTTATCGTGCTATTGAATGCGAAAAGCACGTTTTCTGGTGTTTTCAGCACTCCACAGTGCGTTTGATATGCGGAAACTGCCATATCTTCGGTATCGCTGTTGTTTCCAGCTGAGATATGCATTTTCAGTGATCATCTTCATGATTCTGCTGTTACAAGTGTGCAGAATCACCGAAATCTCTGTTTTCGTGCTATTCAATGCGAAAAACACGTTTTCTGGTGTTTTCAGCACGCCACAGAGCGTTTGACATGCGGAAACTACGATATCTTCGGTATCGTTGTTGTTTCCAGCTGAGATATGCATTTTCAGTGTTAATCTTCATGATTCTGCTGTTACAAGTGTGCAGAATCACCGAAATCGCTGTTTTCGTGCTTTTGAATGCGAAAAACACGTTTTCTGGTGTTTTCAGCACTCCACAGTGCGTTTCATATGCGGAAACTGCGATATCTTCGGTATCGTTGGGTTTCCAGCTGAGATATGCATTTTCACTGATAATCTTCACGATTCTGCTGTTACAAGTGTGCAGAATCACCGAAATCGCTGTTTTCGTGCTTTTGAATGCGAAAAACACGTTTTCTGGTGTTTTCAGCACTCCACAGTGCGTTTGATATGCGGAAACTGCCATATCTTCGGTATCATTGGGTTTCCAGCTGAGATATGCATTTTCACTGATAATCTTCACGATTCTGCTGTTATAAGTGTGCAGAATCACCGAAATCGCTGTTTTCGTGCTTTTGAATGCGAAAAACACGTTTTCTGGTGTTTTCAGCACTCCACAGTGCGTTTGATATGCGGAAACTGCCATATCTTCGGTATCGTTGTTGTTTCCAGCTGAGATATGCATTTTCAGTGATAATCTTCATGATTCTGCTGTTACAAGTGTGCAGAATCACCGAAATCGCTGTTTTCGTGCTATTGAATGCGAAAAACACGTTTTCTGGTGTTTTCAGCACTCCACAGTGCGTTTGATATGCGGAAACAACGATATCTTCGGTATCGTTGTTGTTTCCAGCTGAGACATGCATTTTCAGTGATAATCGTCATGATTCTGCTGTTACAAGTGTGCAGAATCACCGAAATCGCTGTTTTCGTGCTATTGAAAGCGAAAAACACGTTTTCTGGTGTTTTCAGCACGCCACAGAGCGTTTGACATGCGGAAACTACGATATCTTCGGTATCGTTGTTGTTTCCAGCTGAGATATGCATTTTCAGTGATAATCTTCATGATTCTGCTGTTACAAGTGTGCAGAATCACCGAAATCGCTGTTTTCGTGCTTTTGAATGCGAAAAACACGTTTTCTGGTGTTTTCAGCACTCCACAGTGCGTTTCATATGCGGAAACTGCGATATCTTCGGTATCGTTGGGTTTCCAGCTGAGATATGCATTTTCACTGATAATCTTCACGATTCTGCTGTTACAAGTGTGCAGAATCACCGAAATCGCTGTTTTCGTGCTTTTGAATGCGAAAAACACGTTTTCTGGTGTTTTCAGCACTCCACAGTGCGTTTGATATGCGGAAACTGCCATATCTTCGGTATCGTTGTTGTTTCCAGCTGAGATATGCATTTTCAGTGATAATCTTCATGATTCTGCTGTTACCAGTGTGCAGAATCACCGAAATCGCTGTTTTCGTGCTTTAGAATGCGAAAAACACGTTTTCTGGTGTTTTCAGCACTCCACAGTGCGTTTCATATGCGGAAACTGCGATATCTTCGGTATCGTTGGGTTTCCAGCTGAGATATGCATTTTCACTGATAATCTTCGCGATTCTGCTGTTACAAGTGTGCAGAATCACCGAAATCGCTGTTTTCGTGCTTTTGAATGCGGAAAACTCGTTTTCTGGTGTTTTCAGCACTCCACAGTGCGTTTGATATGCGGAAACTGCCATATCTTCGGTATCGTTGGGTTTCCAGCTGAGATATGCATTTTCACTGATAATCTTCACGATTCTGCTGTTACAAGTGTGCAGAATCACCGAAATCGCTGTTTTCGTGCTTTTGAATGCGAAAAACACGTTTTCTGGTGTTTTCAGCACGCCACAGAGCGTTTGACATGCAGAAACTACGATATCTTCGGTATCGTTGTTGTTTCCAGCTGAGGTATGCGTTTTCAGTGATAATCTCCATGATTCTGCTGTTACAAGTGTGCAGAATCACCGAAATCGCTGTTTTCGTGCTTTTGAATGCGAGAAACACGTTTTCTGGTGTTTTCAGCACTCCACAGTGCGTTTGATATGCGGAAACAACGATATCTTCGGTATCGTTGTTGTTTCCAGCTGAGACATGCATTTTCAGTGATAATCGTCATGATTCTGCTGTTACAAGTGTGCAGAATCACCGAAATCGCTGTTTTCGTGCTATTGAAAGCGAAAAACACGTTTTCTGGTGTTTTCAGCACGCCACAGAGCGTTTGACATGCGGAAACTACGATATCTTCGGTATCGTTGTTGTTTCCAGCTGAGATATGCATTTTCAGTGATAATCTTCATGATTCTGCTGTTACAAGTGTGCAGAATCACCGAAATCGCTGTTTTCGTGCTTTTGAATGCGAAAAACACGTTTTCTGGTGTTTTCAGCACTCCACAGTGCGTTTCATATGCGGAAACTGCGATATCTTCGGTATCGTTGGGTTTCCAGCTGAGATATGCATTTTCACTGATAATCTTCACGATTCTGCTGTTACAAGTGTGCAGAATCACCGAAATCGCTGTTTTCGTGCTTTTGAATGCGAAAAACACGTTTTCTGGTGTTTTCAGCACTCCACAGTGCGTTTGATATGCGGAAACTGCCATATCTTCGGTATCGTTGTTGTTTCCAGCTGAGATATGCATTTTCAGTGATAATCTTCATGATTCTGCTGTTACCAGTGTGCAGAATCACCGAAATCGCTGTTTTCGTGCTTTAGAATGCGAAAAACACGTTTTCTGGTGTTTTCAGCACTCCACAGTGCGTTTCATATGCGGAAACTGCGATATCTTCGGTATCGTTGGGTTTCCAGCTGAGATATGCATTTTCACTGATAATCTTCGCGATTCTGCTGTTACAAGTGTGCAGAATCACCGAAATCGCTGTTTTCGTGCTTTTGAATGCGGAAAACTCGTTTTCTGGTGTTTTCAGCACTCCACAGTGCGTTTGATATGCGGAAACTGCCATATCTTCGGTATCGTTGGGTTTCCAGCTGAGATATGCATTTTCACTGATAATCTTCACGATTCTGCTGTTACAAGTGTGCAGAATCACCGAAATCGCTGTTTTCGTGCTTTTGAATGCGAAAAACACGTTTTCTGGTGTTTTCAGCACGCCACAGAGCGTTTGACATGCAGAAACTACGATATCTTCGGTATCGTTGTTGTTTCCAGCTGAGGTATGCGTTTTCAGTGATAATCTCCATGATTCTGCTGTTACAAGTGTGCAGAATCACCGAAATCGCTGTTTTCGTGCTTTTGAATGCGAGAAACACGTTTTCTGGTGTTTTCAGCACTCCACAGTGCGTTTGATATGCGGAAACTACGATATCTTCGGTATCGTTGTTGTTTCCAGCTGAGACATGCATTTTCAGTGATAATCTTCATGATTCTGCTGTTACAAGTGTGCAGAATCACCGAAATCTCTGTTTTCGTGCTATTCAATGCGAAAAACACGTTTTCTGGTGTTTTCAGCTCTCCACAGTGCGTTTGATATGCGGAAACTGCGATATCTTCGGTATCGTTGTGTTTCCAGCTGAGATATGCATTTTCACTGATAATCTTCATGATTCTGCTGTTACAAGTGTGCAGAATCACCGAAATCGCTGTTTTCGTGCTATTGAATGCGAAAAACACGTTTTCTGGAGTTTTCAGCACTCCACAGTGCGTTTGATATGCGGAAACTGCGATATCTTCGGTATCGTTGGGTTTCCAGCTGTGATATGCATTTTCACTGATAATCTTCACGATTCTGCTGTTACAAGTGTGCAGAATCACCGAAATCGCTGTTTTCGTGCTTTTGAATGCGAAAAACACGTTTTCTGGTGTTTTCAGCACGCCACAGAGCGTTTGACATGCGGAAACTACGATATCTTCGGTATCGTTGTTGTTTCCAGCTGAAATATGCATTTTCAGTGATAATCTTCATGATTCTGCTGGTACAAGTGTGCAGAATCACCGAAATCGCTGTTTTCGTGCTATTGAATGCGAAAAACACGTTTTCTGGTGTTTTCAGCACGCCACAGAGCGTTTGACATGCGGAAACTGCGATATCTTCGGTATCGTTGTTGTTTCCAGCTGAGACATGCATTTTCAGTGATAATCTTCATGATTCTGCTGTTACAAGTGTGCAGTATCGCCGAAATCGCTGTTTTCGTGCTATTGAATGCGAAAAACACGTTTTCTGGTGTTTTCAGCACGCCACAGAGCGTTTGACATGCGGAAACTACGATATCTTCGGTATAGTTGTTGTTTCCAGCTGAGATATGCATTTTCAGTGATAATCTTCATGATTCTGCTGTTACAAGTGTGCAGAATCGCCGAAATCGCTGTTTTCGTGCTGTTACGTCTAGCGACGTTGGACTTAGACACTTACCTGTGACAGTGAGAGTGAGAAGCAACGAACGCTATTAGCATGTAAGATAGCGTAGAACATTCTAGAATATTAAGATAGCAAGTAAGCACGTAACCAATAACCTTAAGACCGCATTAACCACAACATAGATATTAAGCACTACCATATCCTATTACCGACATACGCTCTCACGACATATTCTTATCTATAAACACATTCCTTCATTATCTCCAGACTAAACCTCGACTATCGACATCCGCTCTCACGACCAACTCTTATCTATAAACACATTCCTCCAATATCTCCAGACGAAACGTCAACTACCGACATCCGCTCTCACGACCAACTCCTTATCTTATCTCATAAACACCAGATCCTGTAACATACGAATTCCTCTCCTATCTTATAAACATCCTCCTCGACTCCAACTCCTTATCTTATCTCATAAACACCGGATCCAGTAACATACGAATTCTTCTCCTATCTTATAAACATCCACCTACCTAATCTACCCCGGTCTCACGCTCCTCATATCTTATCTCCATACTCCACTAGTATAAAACAAGCAAGCGCCCAGGCCTCAAAGACAGTTCCACTCCGGAACTCCCGGAGTGTACATCGCGTTTCTACATCAAGTGTTTCTATTTCCAAGCGTTACTATTTCTAAGTGTTTCTATTTCTAAGCGTTACTATTTCTAAGTGTTTCTATATCCAAGTGTTACTATTTCATTGTATTCCTATATCTTATATTATATTACTATTACCATATTCAATTGTATTCCATATCTTATATAACCTACATCGTGAAGTATATTAAATAGATTATTCATATTATAATTCCATATTCAATTATTATAACCAATTATCAAAGTGCGCGATACACATATCAACTGCTACGCTATTATCATCCAGCCTGCAGTTAACAAGGAGTCTAGGTAAGTACCATTTACAATCGACTGAATTAGCGAAAGTCCCCGTTAGACGCAGACGTACGCGCTGCGTGAACGCAAAGAACAGTATATTATTGTGCTCCGTCTCGATTTTGCCAAAATAGCGCGATCCGGGACGTAACAATTGGTGACAGCGGTGGGATAGCTGTTCACTTTCGCGAATTATTTGGTTAGATCAAACATTGGTGATCCTTACCATCTCCTTTCCACATTTCCAGTTCTTGCATTTGCTTATTGACGCAAGCGCTGACGCTAGTGCTACTGTTCTTGATCTGATGGAATCTCGCAGTTACCTTGCGACTGATCCGGATGTCTTGCACAGAGTCAAGAAGGTGAGTGTCTAGAACTACTTTCCAAAAAAATTTTTTTTATTCAAACATACCATAACCTATCTCAACCCGACCAGACTCGAAAACGAGGACGCCGTGGTGGTAGAAAGGTGCAAGTGAGGAGGCTTGCAGCCATTCAGCGGGAGTTGAAGGAAATCCAAGCGCAGCAGCCTGCGCCGGAAATCCTGAAACCTTGCGAAAGCGCAGGAGCCGAGCGAACCATCGAGACGATCACCATCGGCGACTCTGACGACGAAACGGTCGATATTCCAATTCCCCCGCCGCCAATAGAGATCGTCGACACAAATACGGCGCTTAAGGTGCGGCACCACCGCGAAATTCCAAGGAAGGTGTTACTGTCCTTCATTCGTGACTTTTCAAAAGAGGATCTACCGAACTTACCGAAAGAAATCGCCGATTGGTGTACCTTCCAATTCATATACCAATAAATTATATCTCGTCTACATACATACATTCAATTTCCCTCCTAAAATGGATACGCGCTCAAAGAAGCTCGCGGAAAACGGCGAGGCAAGCCGCGCGGAGCACGATTGTACTACCTTGCGACAGGAGCGCGACGCTGCGCTGGCGGAGATAGACGCAATCAGGAGAGAATACAAGGTACATCGCCCCGTGAGCGACATAATTCAAACAGATTCATTCACGCTCAAAGAAGCGCTAGCGTTAGTACCCACCTTTAATGGGTTGCAACCACCGGTACTTACGTTTACTCGCGCATGCAACCGTGCACGCGATCTTCTACCTCCTAGTGCCGAAAGCACTCTCACTCGGTTAATATTAACGCGGTTAAGCGGACGCGCGGCAACCGCAGTCGAAGACGAACGATACCTGAGCATTTCGGACCTCTGTAACCGATTAAAAAGGGTATTCGGCCCTCAGAAAACGGTGGATCACTACCGCGGCGATCTAGCGAACATATACATGCGCGGTGACGAACATATACTAGATTTCATTACACGCGTCAAGGATATCCGCAACGCCATTATAGATTGCGATACAAACCCAATTAGTGAGATTGACAATCTCACAGCCGATTGTTTCATCCGCGGCGTCAACCCACAAATACGGACAGAACTCCGTCACCTTCGTAGAAGTCCGCTCTCCAGTATATTCAACGAGGCTATAGAAATCCACAAGGAGCTGGAACGCGATAGCCTCCGCTACGGGCGCACAGTGGAGCAAAAACATGTGCAGTTCCGCGACCAAACGCCGGAAAGAAAACCGTTCCAAACTAACTTTCAATCGCGGTCATCATGGAGAGACGTGTCACCCAGACCGACGTATTACAACCAATACAGGGAAACACGCGCCCCGCCGCGTGAGAATTACCGCGATAACCGCTCTTACCGCGACGTGGTAGAACCGTCGCGTAGACCCACAAGTCCCGGCAGACTAACCAAACACTGTTCATATTGCAAATTCACTGGACACGATATCCACGAGTGCCGCAAACGCGAATTCAATAACAAACGCAGCCAGGGAAACGAGCACGGCCTCCCGTCCAACCAGGACCGAAGGCGGGAGGCTTCGCCAAAGGCGGTCCGCGCAATCATAACGAACGAGGACGAATCGCAAAATGCGAATTAAACCAAAAGGGTAGAGCTCCTCACGTGGAGGTCCTATCGCCAGGACTTCCACGACAAACGACCCTGATGATCGACACGGGGTCAGAACCGAACCTGATCAAAAGATCAGCACTTCATCCCCGATATCGGATAGGGGATGAAGAGATACTACAGCTATATGGCATCACGGAGGAAGCGGTGGCTACAATGGGTTCCGTCGGCATCCCTCTATATGGAACGATAATCAAGTTCCATGTAGTTCCCTCCAACTTCCCTATCCTCACAGACGGAATCCTGGGTGCCCACTTCCTCGAGGAAGGGGCCGAGATATCCTTCCTAAAGAGGAAAATATTGTGGAAAGGGATAGAAATTCCCTTCGCGAACCCCCCGCATAATGAGCGGAATCGCGAAAGAAACCCCAACTCCCAAAAACCCAAATATAACATGCCCACTAACACCCCACCTCCTACTAATGCCACCCCTACTAATTCGGGCGAACCAAGCCCAAAGCGTACCAAATCAAATGCGACGACGCATAATTATTCTAGTTCTTCCAAATCAAATGCGACGACGCATAACCATTCCAGTCCTTCCAAATCAAATGCGACGACGCATAATAATTCCAGTCCTTCCAAATCGAATGCGACGACGCATAATAATTCTAATTCTTCCAAATCAAATGCGACGACGCATAACCATTCTAGTTCTTCCAAATCAAATGCGACGACGCATAACAATTCTAGTTCTACCAAATCAAAAGCGACATCGCAAAACTATTCCAGTTCTACTAAATCAAAGACGGCAACGACAAAATCGCCAACATCTGTATCTTGCGGATCTGCTGTCGCGCCCAAGACAGGAGGGCACGAGCACCGAACACGCACGGTCGAGGGCCGAACGGCCAAAGTCATTCAAATTATGACGACTGGGCCAGAAGTAGGTTATCTCCCTCGACAAGAATTGGCACCGGGAGTGCTCGTGTTCGACTCCCTCGTCAAGTCGGCCCACGGCAGAACTCACGTACGCGTCGTCAACACGACTAACGGCACAGTTTCATTCGTCCTACCCACTGTAAAGGTGGAAGAAATCGCCGAACTCAGCGACGAGCCAAAAACAACGAAACCTTACCACATCTTCCCAATTCAAAACCCCCGATCGCATCGGGAACGCGAAAAAGAAATTACCGATACAATAAATCTCGACCATCTAAACGACGAAGAACGCGAGCATGTCGAATGTCTCATACAGGAGAACAGCGACATCTTTCACCTACAGGGCGAGAAACTGTGTAAAACGAGAATAGTCGAACATACGATCCCCACAAAGGACGACAAGCCGATCCACGTGAAGCAATACAGGTATCCACCGATCCACAAGGAAGAAATCAACAACCAAATGAAGGAGTTGTTGGGTAGCGACATTGTGAGTCCCTCAACATCTCCTTATAACTCCCCCTTGTGGATTGTTCCCAAAAAGCCGGATGCAGACGGGAACAAGAGGTGGAGAATGGTGATCGATTTCAGGCAATTAAATGAAAAAACCGAGCCAGACGCGTATCCGTTGCCCAGTATCGTAGAAATACTAGACCAACTGGGCTCAGCAAAGTACTTCTCCACTTTCGACCTCGCGTCCGGTTTCCATCAAATAGGGATGGGCGCTGAAGACGCGCGGAAAACAGCATTCTCAACCCCATATGGGCATTACGAATTCAACCGCATGCCGTTCGGGCTGCGGAACGCACCAGCAACCTTTCAGCGCCTAATGGATTCTGTACTGAGCGGTCTGCAAGGTACAGAAATGTTCGTCTACTTGGACGACATAGTCATTTATGCTTCGTCTCTTTCGGAACACAAATCCAAATTCACCAAGCTAGCGAAACGCCTCCGCAAGGCAAACTTAAAATTACAACCGTCCAAGTGCACGTTCCTCCGCCGGGAAGTCGCCTATTTAGGCCATATAATAGGCGACGAAGGTGTCAAACCATGCCCGAATAAAATCAGTGCCGTTAAAGAGTTCCCTAAGCCTAAAAATTCCAAACAGGTCCGGGAATTCCTCGGTCTGGCAGGCTACTATAGACGGTTCATATGCAAATTCTCACACATTTCTAAACCACTAACGTCACTATTGCGCAAAGACGCCAAGTTCGAGTGGAATCTTCCACAGGAGAAAGCATTCGAAACGTTGCGAACAGCATTGTGCACTGAACCGGTGCTCCGTTATCCTGATTTTACCAAACCGTTCCATATCACAACCGACGCGTCCAATTACGCAATAGGTGCCATACTAAGTCAGGGCGAGATCAACCGAGATCAGCCGATCGCTTACGCGTCGCGCTTACTCCACGGTGCAGAATTAAATTACGCCACGATAGAGAAAGAATGCTTAGCCATTATTTACGCCGTCCAGCACTTCAGATCCTATATCTACGGGAAGCAGTTTAATCTCATCACAGACCACCAGCCGCTGGTCTGGATGAATTCCGTAAAGGATCCGTCATCGCGATTACTCCGCTGGCGATTAAAACTAGCCGAGTACGAATACCAAATCATATACAAAGCAGGAAAGATCAACACTAACGCAGACGCTCTTTCCCGAAACCCAATCCAAACTCCTATATATCCACTAACATCAGACTCCACTACATCTCCATTACTATTCCAATCCCAACCTTCCACCTCTTCTTCTACATCACCAGCCGCCGACGACGAAATCGATATATCAAGTCCAACAATAACACCGACAAACGTACGATACACACGAGACAGACTGATAATGAAGAACGATAATCTGGCATGTTTTATGTCCCTCGCAAACGACCCATTAGACGAAGGCGCGATAGACCTATTCAAACACGGAAAACTACCCAATCTGACAAACGCGACTATTGGCAGAGCAAAAGTTCACTCGGGAAAATTCACTCTGATACAGCTACCGGTAAAACAATCATTGACACACACAGCAACGCACGAAGACGTTATCGAATCACTCAGAGCCCTACGCGACGCAATCATAGAATTAAACCTGCAAACAATAACGATATCTCGAGCCTCGTTAGACGACATCCACTGGACAATTATACGCGACGCATTGATAGAACTTTTAGAAGACACGAACGTCACAATTACAATTTGCACGAACGAAATCATTATACCCACGGAAGACGTTAGACAAGACATAATCTTCGAAAATCATACATCCGCATACGCCGGACACAAAGGTGTCACAAAAACTTATAGACGAATTCGCGAGAAATACTTCTGGCCACAAATGAAACTAGAGATTACAAAATTCGTAACAACATGCAAAGATTGCCAAACACGAAAACTAACTAGAGTCAAAACCAGAAATCCGATGATATTAACAGATACGCCGGGACAGGCGTTCGATAAAATCGCACTCGACGTCGTCGGTCCTCTTCCCACCACCCACACAGGCTTCCAATATATCCTCACTATGCAGGATCTCCTTACCAAATACTCCATCGCCGTCCCCCTCAAAACCACGTCCGCAGTAGAAACAGCCGACGCTTTAGTTGACCACCTAATCTGTAGATTTGGCACCCCGAAAGCAATACTCACAGACCAGGGCACGAACTTCGTTAACGCCCTCATGCGCGCAGTAACTCGTAGATTCAGAATCCAACACATTAAGACCACAGCGTTCCATCCGCAGACAAACGGCTCGCTCGAGCGATCACATCTCGTTCTGACGGAGTACCTAAAACAATTCATCAACAATAAAAATGACTGGAATAATTGGCTTCAGTGCGCAATGTTCAGTTACAACACAAGTATGCACGAAGGCACACTCCATACCCCCCATGAGCTAATATTTGGCAGCAAGGCCAGAGTGCCATCCGCATTCTCATACGAAACGCCTGTGGAAGATGAAACGTACACTGCGTATCTTAAGAAACTCGAAACCAGACTCGCGCAATCTAGAGCGATAGCAGCCGCCAATCTAAACATCGCCAAGCAAAAATCTAAACGGTATTATGACCGTAAGCTAAACCCACAGGAATTCTCGGAAGGAGATTTGGTGTACCTCTTAAAGGAACCAACCAAGGGCAAATTCGACACCCAGTACACCGGACCACACAGGGTATCACGCGTAATGGAGAACAACAACGTTCGTTTGACACTCGACACCGGTCGAGAGAGGATCGTGCACAAAAATAAACTAAAGCGCGCGAAAACTACGACTCCCTCAATGTCACCCTCACCCAATCTCGCATGACTAGTTTATAAGGGGCGGAGAAGAGCCGAAGAAACCAGTATTCGACGAATCGCCACCACCATGCACATCAGGGCAGCCATTCTGATCATCACAGCATCTTCAGCTACGGGCCTCATCGGCTACGACTGTAGCGGACCTACACTGAACCTTACAACTTACTCCATTGCCGACCCGATACGATGCGGAGCAGACACCGCAAAACCAACAGTCACCTCTAAACCTATTCAATTACTCCAACTGTCGGACTTCCACGCGACACCAGTGATCCAGTGCCAGGTCGAAGTCGACAGAACCATATACCACTGCGGCATGCACTCCCATGTTTCGGCGGTGGAAAACGGGAGACAGATCTACCTCCTCAACACCCCGAGGGACATATGTCGTATGCTACACAACACAGGCACGCTCTTCATAACGCCTGCATCGCAAGTCTCAGGTATACAACCAAACTCAACTGCATCGCGTAGCCTGACACTTTCGGGTAAACTCGAAAACGACGGGACATGCCACGGGTCCACCTTCAGCGACCCATTCGGCACCTGGACAGACGTCGTGGTCCAAGCCGTGATTAGGATAAAGATCACGGACTACACGGCATCGATCAAGCTATCCACCGACGAAATCATTCTGCAATCCGGACAGCGGTGCCCCGTACAACGAGGATCCTGCCTCGACACGGAAAACGGTTACTCCTTCTGGCAGACCTCGCCAATGGATAGCTGTAACTTCGAGAAATACAACGTGCTATACCAAGGACAAGCGACGATCCTCCAACAAGAAAAGGGACTAACCTTATATTCAGTGACCTCCCAGGATACCACATTCGCATTGGCACGGACCACAGAATCGAAAATTTGCGGCTACATCTTGATCCACACCGAGCACCCAAAATTGTTCATACTCGAGACAGCAGCCGGAGAGCAACCTAGAACACGGAAGCCAATATCAGTAAACAATCTCGACATTTTCACACACGTCAACTCTAAATTTATATACGTAGAAAAACATTTCAAAACGCAAATCACGCAACTATACGACGACGTCGTAAAACAGCGCTGCGCGCTCGAGAAGCAGATACTCCACAACGCGCTCACACTCATACATCTCGCACCCGCAGAAGTCGCCACCATGGTAACAAGAGAACCGGGCTACATGGCCATCCCAACGGGAGAAACGATCCACATCATCAAGTGCATCCCCGTCATATGCCAGCTAAGGCAGACAAACCACTGCTACGACGAACTCCCGGTTACCTATAAAAATAATTCCTTATTTCTAACGCCAATCCACAGAATTTTAACCACCACCGGAACCAGGAGGGAATGTAGCGACCTCCTGCCCACCATGTACAAAATTCACGGACAATGGTATAAACTATCTCCAAAACCGATAGAAACATTACCACCAACCCAGCTCAAACCCTTGGCACAGTCAACATGGAAATACATAGACCCTCACAACCTCGCAGACGGAGGCATCTACTCGCACGATGATGTCCAGAAACTCAAGGACCGCATCATGTTTCCTATAGAACGCCCAACTATCATCAACACACTAGCCCAAGGAGCCACCGGACGACAATACGAAACCAGCGACGTGAACCTGTACAACCTCCTGGACGACAGGACCCTGGACCACATTGCCGCTTCGACCGCCAAACGGATCTGGTCAGGCTTCGTAACCTTCGGATCCTTCACAGCCGGGTTCATCGGCATCTACCTAGCAATCCGTGCCGTGAAAGCAGCCATCAGCGTGGTGATAAACGGCATCGCGCTGCATTCCATCTACGGGTGGAGCTTGAAACTCCTCGGAGCTGCATGGAGCTCCGTCACAAACTTCCTGCTGTACCTAAACCAGAGGAAGACCCCCAACATCGTGGAACTTCAGGGAACCGGAACAGCCCCTACTGAGGACACCGCACCCCTGAACCCGAACCCCAAACCAGACTCCAACACAGACGGAGAAACGTCCGTCACACCTCATAGAGCTAACAAGCTCTACCCCCAGTGCCATCTCTCAGACCCCTATGAACATTGAGGAAAATTCTCTACAAGAATTTTCTCCCCAGGGAGGGAGGTGTTACGTCTAGCGACGTTGGACTTAGACACTTACCTGTGACAGTGAGAGTGAGAAGCAACGAACGCTATTAGCATGTAAGATAGCGTAGAACATTCTAGAATATTAAGATAGCAAGTAAGCACGTAACCAATAACCTTAAGACCGCATTAACCACAACATAGATATTAAGCACTACCATATCCTATTACCGACATACGCTCTCACGACATATTCTTATCTATAAACACATTCCTTCATTATCTCCAGACTAAACCTCGACTATCGACATCCGCTCTCACGACCAACTCTTATCTATAAACACATTCCTCCAATATCTCCAGACGAAACGTCAACTACCGACATCCGCTCTCACGACCAACTCCTTATCTTATCTCATAAACACCAGATCCTGTAACATACGAATTCCTCTCCTATCTTATAAACATCCTCCTCGACTCCAACTCCTTATCTTATCTCATAAACACCGGATCCAGTAACATACGAATTCTTCTCCTATCTTATAAACATCCACCTACCTAATCTACCCCGGTCTCACGCTCCTCATATCTTATCTCCATACTCCACTAGTATAAAACAAGCAAGCGCCCAGGCCTCAAAGACAGTTCCACTCCGGAACTCCCGGAGTGTACATCGCGTTTCTACATCAAGTGTTTCTATTTCCAAGCGTTACTATTTCTAAGTGTTTCTATTTCTAAGCGTTACTATTTCTAAGTGTTTCTATATCCAAGTGTTACTATTTCATTGTATTCCTATATCTTATATTATATTACTATTACCATATTCAATTGTATTCCATATCTTATATAACCTACATCGTGAAGTATATTAAATAGATTATTCATATTATAATTCCATATTCAATTATTATAACCAATTATCAAAGTGCGCGATACACATATCAACTGCTACGCTATTATCATCCAGCCTGCAGTTAACAAGGAGTCTAGGTAAGTACCATTTACAATCGACTGAATTAGCGAAAGTCCCCGTTAGACGCAGACGTACGCGCTGCGTGAACGCAAAGAACAGTATATTATTGTGCTCCGTCTCGATTTTGCCAAAATAGCGCGATCCGGGACGTAACAGTGCTATTGAATGCGAAAAACACGTTTTCTGGTGTTTTCAGCACGCCACAGAGCGTTTGACATGCGGAAACTGCGATATCTTCGGTATCGTTGGGTTTCCAGATGAGATATGCATTTTCAGTGATAATCTTCATGATTCTGCCTTTACAAGTGTGCAGAATCACCGAAATCGCTGTTTTCGTGTTATTGAATGCGAAAAACACGTTTTCTGGTGTTTTCAGCACTCCACAGTGCGTTTGATATGCGGAAACTGCCATATCTTCGCTATCGCTGTTGTTTCCAGCTGAGATATGCATTTTCAGTGATAATCTTCATGATTCTGCTGTTACAAGTGTGCAGAATCACCGAAATCTCTGTTTTCGTGCTATTCAATGCGAAAAACACGTTTTCTGGTGTTTTCAGCACTCCGCAGTGCGTTTGATATGCGGAAACTGCGATATCTTCGGTATCGTTGTGTTTCCAGCTGAGATATGCATTTTCACTGATAATCTTCACGATTCTGCTGTTACAAGTGTGCAGAATCACCGAAATCGCTGTTTTCGTGGTTTTGAATGCGAAAAACACGTTTTCTGGTGTTTTCAGCACTCCACAGTGCGTTTGATATGCGGAAACTGCGATATCTTCGGTATCGTTGGGTTTCCAGATGAGATATGCATTTTCAGTGATAATCTTCATGATTCTGCATTTACAAGTGTGCAGAATCACCGAAATCGCTGTTTTCGTGTTATTGAATGCGAAAAACACGTTTTCTGGTGTTTTCAGCACTCCACAGTGCGTTTGATATGCGGAAACTGCCATATCTTCGCTATCGCTGTTGTTTCCAGCTGAGATATGCATTTTCAGTGATAATCTTCATGATTCTGCTGTTACAAGTGTGCAGAATCACCGAAATCTCTGTTTTCGTGCTATTCAATGCGAAAAATACGATTTCTGGTGTTTTCAGCACTCCACAGTGCGTTTGATATGCGGAAACTGCGATATCTTCGGTATCGTTGTTGTTTCCAGCTGAAATATGCATTTTCAGTGATAATCTTCATGATTCTGCTGTTACAAGTGCGCAGAATCACCGAAATCGCTGTTTTCGTGCTATTGAATGCGAAAAACACGTTTTCTGGTGTTTTCAGCACGCCACAGAGCGTTTGACATGCGGAAACTACGATATCTTCGGTATCGTTGTTGTTTCCAGCTGAGATATGCATTTTCAGTGATAATCTTCATGATTCTGCTGTTACAAGTGTGCAGAATCACCGAAATCGCTGTTTTCGTGCTATTGAATGCGAAAAACACGATTTCTGGTGTTTTCAGCACTCCACAGTGCGTTTGATATGCGGAAACTGCCATATCTTCGGTATCGTTGTTGTTTCCAGCTGAGATACGCATTTTCAGTGATAATCTTCATGATTCTGCTGTTACAAGTGTGCAGAATCACCGAAATCGCTGTTTTCGTGCTATTGAATGCGAAAAACACGTTTTCTGGTGTTTTCAGCACTCCACAGTGCGTTTGATATGCGGAAACTGCGATATCTTCGGTATCGTTGGGTTTCCAGATGAGATATGCATTTTCAGTGATAATCTTCATGATTCTGCCTTTACAAGTGTGCAGAATCACCGAAATCGCTGTTTTCGTGTTATTGAATGCGAAAAACACGTTTTCTGGTGTTTTCAGCACTCCACAGTGCGTTTGATATGCGGAAACTGCCATATCTTCGCTATCGCTGTTGTTTCCAGCTGAGATATGCATTTTCAGTGATAATCTTCATGATTCTGCTGTTACAAGTGTGCAGAATCACCGAAATCTCTGTTTTCGTGCTATTCAATGCGAAAAACACGTTTTCTGGTGTTTTCAGCACTCCGCAGTGCGTTTGATATGCGGAAACTGCGATATCTTCGGTATCGTTGTGTTTCCAGCTGAGATATGCATTTTCACTGATAATCTTCACGATTCTGCTGTTACAAGTGTGCAGAATCACCGAAATCGCTGTTTTCGTGGTTTTGAATGCGAAAAACACGTTTTCTGGTGTTTTCAGCACTCCACAGTGCGTTTGATATGCGGAAACTGCGATATCTTCGGTATCGTTGGGTTTCCAGATGAGATATGCATTTTCAGTGATAATCTTCATGATTCTGCATTTACAAGTGTGCAGAATCACCGAAATCGCTGTTTTCGTGTTATTGAATGCGAAAAACACGTTTTCTGGTGTTTTCAGCACTCCACAGTGCGTTTGATATGCGGAAACTGCCATATCTTCGCTATCGCTGTTGTTTCCAGCTGAGATATGCATTTTCAGTGATAATCTTCATGATTCTGCTGTTACAAGTGTGCAGAATCACCGAAATCTCTGTTTTCGTGCTATTCAATGCGAAAAATACGATTTCTGGTGTTTTCAGCACTCCACAGTGCGTTTGATATGCGGAAACTGCGATATCTTCGGTATCGTTGTTGTTTCCAGCTGAAATATGCATTTTCAGTGATAATCTTCATGATTCTGCTGTTACAAGTGCGCAGAATCACCGAAATCGCTGTTTTCGTGCTATTGAATGCGAAAAACACGTTTTCTGGTGTTTTCAGCACGCCACAGAGCGTTTGACATGCGGAAACTACGATATCTTCGGTATCGTTGTTGTTTCCAGCTGAGATATGCATTTTCAGTGATAATCTTCATGATTCTGCTGTTACAAGTGTGCAGAATCACCGAAATCGCTGTTTTCGTGCTATTGAATGCGAAAAACACGATTTCTGGTGTTTTCAGCACTCCACAGTGCGTTTGATATGCGGAAACTGCCATATCTTCGGTATCGTTGTTGTTTCCAGCTGAGATACGCATTTTCAGTGATAATCTTCATGATTCTGCTGTTACAAGTGTGCAGAATCACCGAAATCGCTGTTTTCGTGCTATTGAATGCGAAAAACACGTTTTCTGGTGTTTTCAGCACTCCACAGTGCGTTTGATATGCGGAAACTGCCATATCTTCGGTATCGTTGTTGTTTCCAGCTGAGATATGCACTTTCAGTGATAATCTTCACAATTCTGCTGTTACAAGTGTGCAGAATCACCGAAATCGCGGTTTTCGTGCTATTGAATGCGAAAAACACGTTTTCTGGTGTTTTCAGCACTCCACAGTGCGTTTGATATGCGGAAACTGCCATATCTTCGGTATCGTTGTTGTTTCCAGCTGAGATATGCATTTTCAGTGATAATCTTCATGATTCTGCTGTTACAAGTGTGCAGAATCACCGAAATCGCTGTTTTCGTGCTTTTGAATGCGAAAAACACGTTTTCTGGTGTTTTCAGCACTCCACAGTGCGTTTCATATGCGGAAACTGCGATATCTTCGGTATCGTTGGGTTTCCAGCTGAGATATGCATTTTCACTGATAATCTTCACGATTCTGCTGTTACAAGTGTGCAGAATCACCGAAATCGATGTTTTCGTGCTTTTGAATGCGAAAAACACGTTTTCTGGTGTTTTCAGCACTCCACAGTGCGTTTGATATGCGGAAACTGCCATATCTTCGGTATCGTTGTTGTTTCCAGCTGAGATATGCATTTTCAGTGATAATCTTCATGATTCTGCTGTTACAAGTGTGCAGAATCACCGAAATCTCTGTTTTCGTGCTATTCAATGCGAGAAACACGTTTTCTGGTGTTTTCATCACTCCACAGTGCGTTTGATATGCGGAAACTACGATATCTCCGGTATCGTTGTTGTTTCCAGCTGAGACATGCATTTTCAGTGATAATCGTCATGATTCTGCTGTTACAAGTGTGCAGAATCACCGATATCGCTGTTTTCGTGCTTTTGAATGCGAAAAACACGTTTTCTGGTGTTTTCAGCACGCCACAGAGCGTTTGACATGCGGAAACTACGATATCTTCGGTATCGTTGTTGTTTCCAGCTGAGATATGCACTTTCAGTGATAATCTTCATGATTCTGCTGTTACAAGTGTGCAGAATCACCGAAATCGCTGTTTTCGTGCTATTGAATGCGAAAAACACGTTTTCTGGTGTTTTCAGCACTCCACAGTGCGTTTGATATGCGGAAACTGCCATATCTTCGGTATCGTTGTTGTTTCCAGCTGAGATATGCATTTTCAGTGATAATCTTCATGATTCTGCTGTTACAAGTGTGCAGAATCACCGAAATCTCTGTTTTCGTGCTATTCAATGCGGCAAACACGATTTCTGGTGTTTTCAGCACTCCACAGTGCGTTTGATATGCGGAAACTGCGATATCTTCGGTATCGTTGGGTTTCCAGCTGTGATATGTATTTTTACTGATAATCTTCACGATTCTGCTGTTACAAGTGTGCAGAATCACCGATATCGCTGTTTTCGTGCTTTTGAATGCGAAAAACACGTTTTCTGGTGTTTTCAGCACGCCACAGAGCGTTTGACATGCGGAAACTACGATATCTTCGGTATCGTTGTTGTTTCCAGCTGAGACATGCATTTTCAGTGATAATCTTCATGATTCTGCTGTTACAAGTGTGCAGAATCGCCGAAATCGCTGTTTTCGTGCTATCGAATGCGAAAAACACGTTTTCTGGTGTTTTCAGCACGCCACAGAGCGTTTGACATGCGGAAACTACGATATCTTCAGTATCGTTGTTGTTTCCAGCTGAGATATGCACTTTCAGTGATAATCTTCATGATTCTGCTGTTACAAGTGTGCAGAATCACCGAAATCGCTGTTTTCGTGCTATTGAATGCGAAAAACACGATTTCTGGTGTTTTCAGCACTCCACAGTGCGTTTGATATGCGGAAACTGCCATATCTTCGGTATCGTTGTTGTTTCCAGCTGAGATATGCATTTTCAGTGATAATCTTCATGATTTTGCTGTTACAAGTGTGCAGAATCACCGAAATCGCTGTTTTCGTGCTTTTGAATGCGAAAAACACGTTTTCTGGTGTTTTCAGCACGCCACAGAGCGTTTGACATGCGGAAACTACGATATCTTCGGTATCGTTGTTGTTTCCAGCTGAGATATGCATTTTCAGTGATAATCTTCATGATTCTGCTGTTACAAGTGTGCAGAATCACCGAAATCGCTGTTTTCGTGCTATTGAATGCGAAAAACACGATTTCTGGTGTTTTCAGCACTCCACAGTGCGTTTGATATGCGGAAACTGCCATATCTTCGGTATCGTTGTTGTTTCCAGCTGAGATACGCATTTTCAGTGATAATCTTCATGATTCTGCTGTTACAAGTGTGCAGAATCACCGAAATCGCTGTTTTCGTGCTATTGAATGCGAAAAACACGTTTTCTGGTGTTTTCAGCACTCCACAGTGCGTTTGATATGCGGAAACTGCCATATCTTCGGTATCGTTGTTGTTTCCAGCTGAGATATGCACTTTCAGTGATAATCTTCACAATTCTGCTGTTACAAGTGTGCAGAATCACCGAAATCGCGGTTTTCGTGCTATTGAATGCGAAAAACACGTTTTCTGGTGTTTTCAGCACTCCACAGTGCGTTTGATATGCGGAAACTGCCATATCTTCGGTATCGTTGTTGTTTCCAGCTGAGATATGCATTTTCAGTGATAATCTTCATGATTCTGCTGTTACAAGTGTGCAGAATCACCGAAATCGCTGTTTTCGTGCTTTTGAATGCGAAAAACACGTTTTCTGGTGTTTTCAGCACTCCACAGTGCGTTTCATATGCGGAAACTGCGATATCTTCGGTATCGTTGGGTTTCCAGCTGAGATATGCATTTTCAGTGATAATCGTCATGATTCTGCTGTTACAAGTGTGCAGAATCACCGAAATCGCTGTTTTCGTGCTATTGAATGCGAAAAACACGTTTTCTGGTGTTTTCAGCACTCCACAGTGCGTTTGATATGCGGAAACTGCCATATCTTCGGTATCGTTGTTGTTTCCAGCTGAGATATGCATTTTCAGTGATAATCTTCATGATTCTGCTGTTACAAGTGTGCAGAATCACCGAAATCTCTGTTTTCGTGCTATTCAATGCGAGAAACACGTTTTCTGGTGTTTTCATCACTCCACAGTGCGTTTGATATGCGGAAACTACGATATCTCCGGTATCGTTGTTGTTTCCAGCTGAGACATGCATTTTCAGTGATAATCGTCATGATTCTGCTGTTACAAGTGTGCAGAATCACCGATATCGCTGTTTTCGTGCTTTTGAATGCGAAAAACACGTTTTCTGGTGTTTTCAGCACGCCACAGAGCGTTTGACATGCGGAAACTACGATATCTTCGGTATCGTTGTTGTTTCCAGCTGAGATATGCACTTTCAGTGATAATCTTCATGATTCTGCTGTTACAAGTGTGCAGAATCACCGAAATCGCTGTTTTCGTGCTATTGAATGCGAAAAACACGTTTTCTGGTGTTTTCAGCACTCCACAGTGCGTTTGATATGCGGAAACTGCCATATCTTCGGTATCGTTGTTGTTTCCAGCTGAGATATGCATTTTCAGTGATAATCTTCATGATTCTGCTGTTACAAGTGTGCAGAATCACCGAAATCTCTGTTTTCGTGCTATTCAATGCGGAAAACACGATTTCTGGTGTTTTCAGCACTCCACAGTGCGTTTGATATGCGGAAACTGCGATATCTTCGGTATCGTTGGGTTTCCAGCTGTGATATGTATTTTTACTGATAATCTTCACGATTCTGCTGTTACAAGTGTGCAGAATCACCGATATCGCTGTTTTCGTGCTTTTGAATGCGAAAAACAAGTTTTCTGGTGTTTTCAGCACGCCACAGAGCGTTTGACATGCGGAAACTACGATATCTTCGGTATCGTTGTTGTTTCCAGCTGAGACATGCATTTTCAGTGATAATCTTCATGATTCTGCTGTTACAAGTGTGCAGAATCGCCGAAATCGCTGTTTTCGTGCTATCGAATGCGAAAAACACGTTTTCTGGTGTTTTCAGCACGCCACAGAGCGTTTGACATGCGGAAACTACGATATCTTCAGTATCGTTGTTGTTTCCAGCTGAGATATGCACTTTCAGTGATAATCTTCACGATTCTGCTGTTACAAGTATGCAGAATCGCCGAAATCGCTGTTTTCGTGCTATTCAATGCGAGA
Organism: Anthophora plumipes; assembly: GCA_951804975.1. Lineage (NCBI taxonomy): Eukaryota > Metazoa > Arthropoda > Insecta > Hymenoptera > Apidae > Anthophora > Anthophora plumipes. The sequence goes on from CATORF010000448.1 coordinate 2,198,614, forward strand.
AACACGTTTTCTGGTGTTTTCAGCACTCCACAGTGCGTTTGATATGCGGAAACTACGATATCTTCGGTATCGTTGTTGTTTCCAGCTGAGACATGCATTTTCAGTGATAATCGTCATGACTCTGCTGTTACAAGTGTGCAGAATCACCGAAATCTCTGTTTTCGAGCTATTCAATGCGAAAAACACGATTTCTGGTGTTTTCAGCACTCCACAGTGCGTTTGATATGCGGAACCTGCGATATCTTCGGTATCGTTGTTGTTTCCAGCTGAAATATGCATTTTCAGTGATAATCTTCATGATTCTGCTGTTACAAGTGTGCAGAATCACCGAAATCGCTGTTTTCGTGCTTTTGAATGCGAAAAACACGTTTTCTGGTGTTTTCAGCACGCCACAGAGCGTTTGACATGCGGAAACTACGATATCTTCGGTATCGTTGTTGTTTCCAGCTGAGATATGCATTTTCAGTGATAATCTTCATGATTCTGCTGTTACAAGTGTGCAGAATCACCGAAATCGCTGTTTTCGTGCTATAGAAAGCGAAAAACACGATTTCTGGTGTTTTCAGCACTCCACAGTGCGTTTGATATGCGGAAACAGCCATATCTTCGGTATCGTTGTTGTTTCCAGCTGAGATACGCATTTTCAGTGATAATCTTCATGATTGTGCTGTTACAAGTGTGCAGAATCACCGAAATCGCTGTTTTCGTGCTATTGAATGCGAAAAACACGTTTTCTGGTGTTTACAGCACTCCACAGTGCGTTTGATATGCGGAAACTGCCATATCTTCGGTATCGTTGTTGTTTCCAGCTGAGATATGCACTTTCAGTGATAATCTTCACAATTCTGCTGTTACAAGTGTGCAGAATCACCGAAATCGCTGTTTTCGTGCTATTGAATGCGAAAAACACGTTTTCTGGTGTTTTCAGCACTCCACAGTGCGTTTGATATGCGGAAACTGCCATATCTTCGGTATCGTTGTTGTTTCCAGCTGTGATATGCATTTTCAGTGATAATCTTCATGATTCTGCTGTTACAAGTGTGCAGAATCACCGAAATCGCTGTTTTCGTGCTTTTGAATGCGAAAAACACGTTTTCTGGTGTTTTCAGCACTCCACAGTGCGTTTCATATGCGGAAACTGCGATATCTTCGGTACCGTTGGGTTTCCAGCTGAGATATGCATTTTCACTGATAATCTTCACGATTCTGTTGTTACAAGTGTGCAGAATCACCGAAATCGCTGTTTTCGTGCTTTTGAATGCGAGAAACACGTTTTCTGGTGTTTTCATCACTCCACAGTGCGTTTGATATGCGGAAACTACGATATCTCCGGTAATGTTGTTGTTTCCAGCTGAGACATGCATTTTCAGTGATAATCGTCATGATTCTGCTGTTACAAGTGTGCTGAATCACCGAAATCGCTGTTTTCGTGCTATTGAATGCGAAAAACACGTTTTCTGGTGTTTTCAGCAATCCACAGTGCGTTTGATATGCGGAAACTGCCATATCTTCGGTATCGTTGTTGTTTCCAGCTGAGATATGCATTTTCAGTGATAATCTTCATGATTCTGCTGTTACAAGTGTGCAGAATCACCGAAATCTCTGTTTTCGTGCTATTCAATGCGGAAAACACGATTTCTGGTGTTTTCAGCACTCCACAGTGCGTTTGATATGCGGAAACTGCGATATCTTCGGTATCGTTGGGTTTCCAGCTGTGATATGTATTTTTACTGATAATCTTCACGATTCTGGTGTTACAAGTGTGCAGAATCGCCGAAATCGCTGTTTTCGTGCTATTGAATGCGAAAAACACGTTTTCTGGTGTTTTCAGCACTCCACAGTGCGTTTGATATGCGGAAACAACGATATCTTCGGTATCGTTGTTGTTTCCAGCTGAGACATGCATTTTCAGTGATAATCGTCATGATTCTGCTGTTACAAGTGTGCAGAATCACCGAAATCGCTGTTTTCGTGCTATTCAATGCGGAAAACACGATTTCTGGTGTTTTCAGCACTCCACAGTGCGTATGATATGCGGAAACTGCGATATCTTCGGTATCGTTGGGTTTCCAGCTGAGATATGCATTTTCACTGATAATCTTCACGATTCTGCTGTTACAAGTGTGCAGAATCACCGAAATCGCTGTTTTCGTGCTATTGAATGCGAAAAACACGTTTTCTGGTGTTTTCAGCACTCCACAGTGCGTTTGATATGCGGAAACTGCCATATCTTCGGTATCGTTGTTGTTTCCAGCTGAGATATGCACTTTCAGTGATAATCTTCACAATTCTGCTGTTACAAGTGTGCAGAATCACCGAAATCGCTGTTTTCGTGCTATTGAATGCGAAAAACACGTTTTCTGGTGTTTTCAGCACTCCACAGTGCGTTTGATATGCGGAAACTGCCATATCTTCGGTATCGTTGTTGTTTCCAGCTGAGATATGCATTTTCAGTGATAATCTTCATGATTCTGCTGTTACAGGTGTGCAGAATCACCGAAATCGCTGTTTTCGTGCTTTTGAATGCGAAAAACACGTTTTCTGGTGTTTTCAGCACTCCACAGTGCGTTTCATATGCGGAAACTGCGATATCTTCGGTATCGTTGGGTTTCCAGCTGAGATATGCATTTTCACTGATAATCTTCACGATTCTGCTGTTACAAGTGTGCAGAATCACCGAAATCGCTGTTTTCGTGCTTTTGAATGCGAGAAACACGTTTTCTGGTGTTTTCATCACTCCACAGTGCGTTTGATATGCGGAAACTACGATATCTCCGGTAATGTTGTTGTTTCCAGCTGAGACATGCATTTTCAGTGATAATCTTCATGATTCTGCTGTTACAAGTGTGCAGAATCGCCGAAATCGCTGTTTTCGTGCTTTTGAATGCGAAAAACACGTTTTCTGGTGTTTTCATCACTCCACAGTGCGTTTGATATGCGGAAACTACGATATCTCCGGTAATGTTGTTGTTTCCAGCTGAGACATGCATTTTCAGTGATAATCGTCATGATTCTGCTGTTACAAGTGTGCTGAATCACCGAAATCGCTGTTTTCGTGCTATTGAATGCGAAAAACACGTTTTCTGGTGTTTTCAGCACTCCACAGTGCGTTTGATATGCGGAAACTGCCATATCTTCGGTATCGTTGTTGTTTCCAGCTGAGATATGCATTTTCAGTGATAATCTTCATGATTCTGCTGTTACAAGTGTGCAGAATCACCGAAATCTCTGTTTTCGTGCTATTCAATGCGGAAAACACGATTTCTGGTGTTTTCAGCACTCCACAGTGCGTTTGATATGCGGAAACTGCGATATCTTCGGTATCGTTGGGTTTCCAGCTGTGATATGTATTTTTACTGATAATCTTCACGATTCTGCTGTTACAAGTGTGCAGAATCACCGAAATCGCTGTTTTCGTGCTTTTGAATGCGAAAAACACGTTTTCTGGTGTTTTCAGCACTCCACAGTGCGTTTGATATGCGGAAACTGCCATATCTTCGGTATCGTTGTTGTTTCCAGCTGAGATATGCATTTTCAGTGATAATCTTCATGATTCTGCTGTTACAAGTGTGCAGAATCGCCGAAAACGCTGTTTTCGTGCTTTTGAATGCGAAAAACACGTTTTCTGGTGTTTTCAGCACTCCACAGTGCGTTTGATATGCGGAAACAACGATATCTTCGGTATCGTTGTTGTTTCCAGCTGAGACATGCATTTTCAGTGATAATCGTCATGATTCTGCTGTTACAAGTGTGCAGAATCACCGATATCGCTGTTTTCGTGCTTTTGAATGCGAAAAACACGTTTTCTGGTGTTTTCAGCACTCCACAGTGCGTTTGATATGCGGAAACTGCCATATCTTCGGTATCGTAGTTGTTTCCAGCTGAGATACGCATTTTCAGTGATAATCTTCATGATTGTGCTGTTGCAAGTGTGCAGAATCACCGAAATCGCTGTTTTCGTGCTATTGAATGCGAAAAACACGTTTTCTGGTGTTTTCAGCACGCCACAGAGCGTTTGACATGCGGAAACTACGATATCTTCGGTATCGTTGTTGTTTCCAGCTGAGATATGCACTTTCAGTGATAATCTTCATGATTCTGCTGTTACAAGTGTGCAGAATCACCGAAATCGCTGTTTTCGTGCTATTGAATGCGAAAAACACGTTTTCTGGTGTTTTCAGCACTCCACAGTGCGTTTGATATGCGGAAACTGCCATATCTTCGGTATCGTTGTTGTTTCCAGCTGAGATATGCATTTTCAGTGATAATCTTCATGATTCTGCTGTTACAAGTGTGCAGAATCACCGAAATCTCTGTTTTCGTGCTATTCAATGCGGAAAACACGATTTCTGGTGTTTTCAGCACTCCACAGTGCGTTTGATATGCGGAAACTGCGATATCTTCGGTATCGTTGGGTTTCCAGCTGTGATATGTATTTTTACTGATAATCTTCACGATTCTGCTGTTACAAGTGTGCAGAATCACCGATATCGCTGTTTTCGTGCTTTTGAATGCGAAAAACACGTTTTCTGGTGTTTTCAGCACTCCACAGTGCGTTTGATATGCGGAAACTGCCATATCTTCGGTATCGTAGTTGTTTCCAGCTGAGATACGCATTTTCAGTGATAATCTTCATGATTGTGCTGTTACAAGTGTGCAGAATCACCGAAATCGCTGTTTTCGTGCTATTGAATGCGAAAAACACGTTTTCTGGTGTTTACAGCACTCCACAGTGCGTTTGATATGCGGAAACTGCCATATCTTCGGTATCGTTGTTGTTTCCAGCTGAGATATGCATTTTCAGTGATAATCTTCATGATTCTGCTGTTACAAGTGTGCAGAATCACCGAAATCTCTGTTTTCGTGCTATTCAATGCGGAAAACACGATTTCTGGTGTTTTCAGCACTCCACAGTGCGTTTGATATGCGGAAACTGCGATATCTTCGGTATCGTTGGGTTTCCAGCTGTGATATGTATTTTTACTGATAATCTTCACGATTCTGCTGTTACAAGTGTGCAGAATCACCGAAATCGCTGTTTTCGTGCTTTTGAATGCGAAAAACACGTTTTCTGGTGTTTTCAGCACTCCACAGTGCGTTTCATATGCGAAAACTGCGATATCTTCGGTATCGTTGGGTTTCCAGCTGAGATATGCATTTTCACTGATAATCTTCACGATTCTGCTGTTACAAGTGTGCAGAATCACCGAAATCGCTGTTTTCGTGCTTTTGAATGCGAAAAACACGTTTTCAGGTGTTTTCAGCACTCCACAGTGCGTTTGATATGCGGAAACTACGATATCTTCGGTATCGTTGTTGTTTCCAGCTGAGACATGCATTTTCAGTGATAATCTTCATGATTCTGCTGTTACAAGTGTGCAGAATCACCGAAATCTCTGTTTCCGTGCTATTCAATGCGAAAAACACGTTTTCTGGTGTTTTCAGCACTCCGCAGTGCGTTTGATATGCGGAAACTGCGATATCTTCGGTATCGTTGTGTTTCCAGCTGAGATATGCATTTTCACTGATAATCTTCACGATTCTGCTGTTACAAGTGTGCAGAATCACCGAAATCGCTGTTTTCGTGCTTTTGAATGCGAAAAACACGTTTTCTGGTGTTTTCAGCACTCCACAGTGCGTTTCATATGCGAAAACTGCGATATCTTCGGTATCGTTGGGTTTCCAGCTGAGATATGCATTTTCACTGATAATCTGCACGATTCTGCTGTTACAAGTGTGCAGAATCACCGAAATCGCTGTTTTCGTGCTTTTGAATGCGAAAAACACGTTTTCTGGTGTTTTCAGCACGCCACAGAGCGTTTGACATGCAGAAACTACGATATCTTCGGTATCGTTGTTGTTTCCAGCTGAGACATGCATTTTCAGTGATAATCTTCATGATTCTGCTGTTACAAGTGTGCAGAATCACCGAAATCTCTGTTTTCGTGCTATTCAATGCGAAAAACACGTTTTCTGGTGTTTTCAGCACTCCACAGTGCGTTTCATATGCGGAAACTGCGATATCTTCGGTATCGTTGGGTTTCCAGCTGAGATATGCATTTTCACTGATAATCTTCACGATTCTGCTGTTACAAGTGTGCAGAATCACCGAAATCGCTGTTTTCGTGCTTTTGAATGCGAAAAACACGTTTTCTGGTGTTTTCAGCACGCCACAGAGCGTTTGACATGCAGCAACTACGATATCTTCGGTATCGTTGTTGTTTCCAGCTGAGGTATGCATTTTCAGTGATAATCTCCATGATTCTGCTGTTACAAGTGTGCAGAATCACCGAAATCGCTGTTTTCGTGCTTTTGAATGCGAAAAACACGTTTTCTGGTGTTTTCAGCACTCCACAGTGCGTTTCATATGCGGAAACTGCGATATCTTCGGTATCGTTGGGTTTCCAGCTGAGATATGCATTTTCACTGATAATCTTCACGATTCTGCTGTTACAAGTGTGCAGAATCACCGAAATCGCTGTTTTCGTGCTTTTGAATGCGAAAAACACGTTTTCTGGTGTTTTCAGCACGCCACAGAGCGTTTGACATGCAGCAACTACGATATCTTCGGTATCGTTGTTGTTTCCAGCTGAGGTATGCATTTTCAGTGATAATCTCCATGATTCTGCTGTTACAAGTGTGCAGAATCACCGAAATCGCTGTTTTCGTGCTTTTGAATGCGAAAAACACGTTTTCAGGTGTTTTCAGCACTCCACAGTGCGTTTGATATGCGGAAACTACGATATCTTCGGTATCGTTGTTGTTTCCAGCTGAGACATGCATTTTCAGTGATAATCTTCATGATTCTGCTGTTACAAGTGTGCAGAATCACCGAAATCTCTGTTTTCGTGCTATTCAATGCGAAAAACACGTTTTCTGGTGTTTTCAGCACTCCGCAGTGCGTTTGATATGCGGAAACTGCGATATCTTCGGTATCGTTGTGTTTCCAGCTGAGATATGCATTTTCACTGATAATCTTCACGATTCTGCTGTTACAAGTGTGCAGAATCACCGAAATCGCTGTTTTAGTGCTTTTGAATGCGAAAAACACGTTTTCTGGTGTTTTCAGCACTCCACAGTGCGTTTCATATGCGGAAACTGCGATATCTTCGGTATCGTTGGGTTTCCAGCTGAGATATGCATTTTCACTGATAATCTTCACGATTCTGCTGTTACAAGTGTGCAGAATCACCGAAATCGCTGTTTTCGTGCTTTTGAATGCGAAAAACACGTTTTCTGGTGTTTTCAGCACGCCACAGAGCGTTTGACATGCAGCAACTACGATATCTTCGGTATCGTTGTTGTTTCGAGCTGAGACATGCATTTTCAGTGATAATCTTCATGATTCTGCTGTTACAAGAGTGCAGAATCGCCGAAATCGCTGTTTTCGTGCTATTGAATGCGAAAAACACGTTTTCTGGTGTTTTCAGCACGCCACAGAGCGTTTGACATGCGGAAACTACGATATCTTCGGTATAGTTGTTGTTTCCAGCTGAGATATGCATTTTCAGTGATAATCTTCATGATTCTGCTGTTACAAGTGTGCAGAATCACCGAAATCGCTGTTTTCGTGCTTTTGAATGCGAAAAACACGTTTTCTGGTGTTTTCAGCACTCCACAGTGCGTTTCATATGCGGAAACTGCGATATCTTCCGTATCGTTGGGTTTCCAGCTGAGATATGCATTTTCACTGATAATCTTCACGATTCTGCTGTTACAAGTGTGCAGAATCACCGAAATCGCTGTTTTCGTGCTTTTGAATGCGAAAAACACGTTTTCTGGTGTTTTCAGCACGCCACAGAGCGTTTGACATGCAGAAACTACGATATCTTCGGTATCGTTGTTGTTTCCAGCTGAGGTATGCATTTTCAGTGATAATCTCCATGATTCTGCTGTTACAAGTGTGCAGAATCACCGAAATCGCTGTTTTCGTGCTTTTGAATGCGAAAAACACGTTTTCTGGTGTTTTCAGCACTCCACAGTGCGTTTGATATGCGGAAACTGCCATATCTTCGGTATCGTAGTTGTTTCCAGCTGAGATACGCATTTTCAGTGATAATCTTCATGATTGTGCTGTTACAAGTGTGCAGAATCACCGAAATCGCTGTTTTCGTGCTATTGAATGCGAAAAACACGTTTTCTGGTGTTTACAGCACTCCACAGTGCGTTTGATATGCGGAAACTGCCATATCTTCGGTATCGTTGTTGTTTCCAGCTGAGATATGCACTTTCAGTGATAATCTTCACAATTCTGCTGTTACAAGTGTGCAGAATCACCGAAATCGCTGTTTTCGTGCTATTGAATGCGAAAAACACGTTTTCTGGTGTTTTCAGCACTCCACAGTGCGTTTGATATGCGGAAACTGCCATATCTTCGGTATCGTTGTTGTTTCCAGCTGAGATATGCATTTTCAGTGATAATCTTCATGATTCTGCTGTTACAAGTGTGCAGAATCACCGAAATCGCTGTTTTCGTGCTTTTGAATGCGAAAAACACGTTTTCTGGTGTTTTCAGCACTCCACAGTGCGTTTCATATGCGGAAACTGCGATATCTTCGGTATCGTTGGGTTTCCAGCTGAGATATGCATTTTCACTGATAATCTTCACGATTCTGCTGTTACAAGTGTGCAGAATCACCGAAATCGCTGTTTTCGTGCTTTTGAATGCGAGAAACACGTTTTCTGGTGTTTTCATCACTCCACAGTGCGTTTGATATGCGGAAACTACGATATCTCCGGTATCGTTGTTGTTTCCAGCTGAGACATGCATTTTCAGTGATAATCGTCATGATTCTGCTGTTACAAGTGTGCTGAATCACCGAAATCGCTGTTTTCGTGCTATTGAATGCGAAAAACACGTTTTCTGGTGTTTTCAGCACTCCACAGTGCGTTTGATATGCGGAAACTGCCATATCTTCGGTATCGTTGTTGTTTCCAGCTGAGATATGCATTTTCAGTGATAATCTTCATGATTCTGCTGTTACAAGTGTGCAGAATCACCGAAATCTCTGTTTTCGTGCTATTCAATGCGGAAAACACGATTTCTGGTGTTTTCAGCACTCCACAGTGCGTTTGATATGCGGAAACTGCGATATCTTCGGTATCGTTGGGTTTCCAGCTGTGATATGTATTTTTACTGATAATCTTCACGATTCTGCTGTTACAAGTGTGCAGAATCACCGAAATCGCTGTTTTCGTGCTTTTGAATGCGAAAAACACGTTTTCTGGTGTTTTCAGCACTCCACAGTGCGTTTCATATGCGAAAACTGCGATATCTTCGGTATCGTTGGGTTTCCAGCTGAGATATGCATTTTCACTGATAATCTTCACGATTCTGCTGTTACAAGTGTGCAGAATCACCGAAATCGCTGTTTTCGTGCTTTTGAATGCGAAAAACACGTTTTCAGGTGTTTTCAGCACTCCACAGTGCGTTTGATATGCGGAAACTACGATATCTTCGGTATCGTTGTTGTTTCCAGCTGAGACATGCATTTTCAGTGATAATCTTCATGATTCTGCTGTTACAAGTGTGCAGAATCACCGAAATCTCTGTTTCCGTGCTATTCAATGCGAAAAACACGTTTTCTGGTGTTTTCAGCACTCCGCAGTGCGTTTGATATGCGGAAACTGCGATATCTTCGGTATCGTTGTGTTTCCAGCTGAGATATGCATTTTCACTGATAATCTTCACGATTCTGCTGTTACAAGTGTGCAGAATCACCGAAATCGCTGTTTTCGTGGTTTTGAATGCGAAAAACACGTTTTCTGGTGTTTTCAGCACTCCACAGTGCGTTTGATATGCTGAAACTGCGATATCTTCGGTATCGTTGGGTTTCCAGCTGTGATATGCATTTTCACTGATAATCTTCACGATTCTGCTGTTACAAGTGTGCAGAATCACCGAAATCGCTGTTTTCGTGCTTTTGAATGCGAAAAACACGTTTTCTGGTGTTTTCAGCACTCCACAGTGCGTTTCATATGCGAAAACTGCGATATCTTCGGTATCGTTGGGTTTCCAGCTGAGATATGCATTTTCACTGATAATCTTCACGATTCTGCTGTTACAAGTGTGCAGAATCACCGAAATCGCTGTTTTCGTGCTTTTGAATGCGAAAAACACGTTTTCTGGTGTTTTCAGCACGCCACAGAGCGTTTGACATGCAGAAACTACGATATCTTCGGTATCGTTGTTGTTTCCAGCTGAGACATGCATTTTCAGTGATAATCTTCATGATTCTGCTGTTACAAGTGTGCAGAATCACCGAAATCTCTGTTTTCGTGCTATTCAATGCGAAAAACACGTTTTCTGGTGTTTTCAGCACTCCACAGTGCGTTTCATATGCGGAAACTGCGATATCTTCGGTATCGTTGGGTTTCCAGCTGAGATATGCATTTTCACTGATAATCTTCACGATTCTGCTGTTACAAGTGTGCAGAATCACCGAAATCGCTGTTTTCGTGCTTTTGAATGCGAAAAACACGTTTTCTGGTGTTTTCAGCACGCCACAGAGCGTTTGACATGCAGCAACTACGATATCTTCGGTATCGTTGTTGTTTCCAGCTGAGGTATGCATTTTCAGTGATAATCTCCATGATTCTGCTGTGACAAGTGTGCAGAATCACCGAAATCGCTGTTTTCGTGCTTTTGAATGCGAAAAACACGTTTTCTGGTGTTTTCAGCACTCCACAGTGCGTTTCATATGCGGAAACTGCGATATCTTCGGTATCGTTGGGTTTCCAGCTGAGATATGCATTTTCACTGATAATCTTCACGATTCTGCTGTTACAAGTGTGCAGAATCACCGAAATCGCTGTTTTCGTGCTTTTGAATGCGAAAAACACGTTTTCTGGTGTTTTCAGCACGCCACAGAGCGTTTGACATGCAGCAACTACGATATCTTCGGTATCGTTGTTGTTTCCAGCTGAGGTATGCATTTTCAGTGATAATCTCCATGATTCTGCTGTTACAAGTGTGCAGAATCACCGAAATCGCTGTTTTCGTGCTTTTGAATGCGAAAAACACGTTTTCAGGTGTTTTCAGCACTCCACAGTGCGTTTGATATGCGGAAACTACGATATCTTCGGTATCGTTGTTGTTTCCAGCTGAGACATGCATTTTCAGTGATAATCTTCATGATTCTGCTGTTACAAGTGTGCAGAATCACCGAAATCTCTGTTGTTACGTCTAGCGACGTTGGACTTAGACACTTACCTGTGACAGTGAGAGTGAGAAGCAACGAACGCTATTAGAATGTAAGATAGCGTAGAACCTTCTAGTATACTAAGATAGCAAGTAAGCACGTAACCAATAATCTTAAGACCGAATTAACCATAACATAGATACTAAGCCACTACCATATCCTATTACCGACATCCGCTCTCACGATCAACTCTTATCTATAAACACATTACTTCAATATCTCCAGACTAAACCTCGACTATCGACATCCGCTCTCACGACCAACTCTTATCTATAAACACATTCCTCCGACATCACATCACACTTCTCCTATATCTAATCTTATAAACATCCTCCTCGACTCCAACTCCTTATCTTATCACATATACACCAGATCCAGTAACATACGAATTCTTCTCTTATCTTATAAACATCCTCCTCGACTCCAACTCCTTATCTTATCTCATAAACACCAGATCCAGTAACATACGAATTCCTCTCCTATCTTATAAACATCCACCTACCTAATCTACCCCGGTCTCACGCTCCTCATATCTTATCTCCATACTCCACTAGTATAAAACAAGCAAGCGCCCAGGCCTCACAGACAGTTCCACTCCGGAACTCCCGGAGTGTACATCGCGTTTCTACATCAAGTGTTTCTATTTCCAAGCGTTACTATTTCTAAGTGTTTCTATTTCTAAACGTTACTATTTCTAAGTGTTTCTATATCCAAGTGTTACTATTTCATTGTATTCCTATATCTTATATTATATTACTATTACCATATTCAATTGTATTCCATATCTTATATAACCTACATCGTGAAGTATATTAAATAGATTATTCATATTATAATTCCATATTCAATTATTATAACCATCTATCAAAGTGCGCGATTCACATATCAACTGCTACGCTATTATCTTCCAGCCTGCAGTTAACAAGGAGTCTAGGTAAGTACCATTTACAATCGACTGAATTAGCGAAAGTCCCCGTTAGACGCAGACGTACGCGCTGCGTGAACGCAAAGAACAGTATATTATTGTGCTCCGTCTCGATTTTGCCAAAATAGCGCGATCCGGGACGTAACAATTGGTGACAGCGGTGGGATAGCTGTTCACTTTCGCGAATTATTTGGTTAGATCAAACATTGGTGATCCTTACCATCTCCTTTCCACATTTCCAGTTCTTGCATTTGCTTATTGACGCAAGCGCTGACGCTAGTGCTACTGTTCTTGATCTGATGGAATCTCGCAGTTACCTTGCGACTGATCCGGATGTCTTGCACAGAGTCAAGAAGGTGAGTGTCTAGAACTACTTTCCAAAAAAATTTTTTTTATTCAAACATACCATAACCTATCTCAACCCGACCAGACTCGAAAACGAGGACGCCGTGGTGGTAGAAAGGTGCAAGTGAGGAGGCTTGCAGCCATTCAGCGGGAGTTGAAGGAAATCCAAGCGCAGCAGCCTGCGCCGGAAATCCTGAAACCTTGCGAAAGCGCAGGAGCCGAGCGAATCATCGAGACGATCACCATCGGCGACTCTGACGACGAAACGGTCGATATTCCAATTCCCCCGCCGCCAATAGAGATCATCGACACAAATACGGCGCTTAAGGTGCGGCACCACCGCGAAATCCCAAGGAAGGTGTTACTGTCCTTCATTCGTGATTTTTCAAAGGAGGATCTACCGAACTTACCGAAAGAAATCGCCGATTGGTGTACCTTCCAATTCATATACCAATAAATTAAAATTTACCTACATACATACATTCAATTTCCCTCCTAAAATGGATACGCGCTCAAAGAAACTCGCGGAAAACGGCGAGGCAAGCCGCGCGGAGCACGATTGTACTACCTTGCGACAGGAGCGCGACGCTGCGCTGGCGGAGATCGACGCAATCAGGAGAGAATACAAAGTACATCGCCCCGTTAGCGACATAATTCAAACAGATTCATTCACGCTCAAAGAAGCGCTAGCGTTAGTACCTACCTTTAATGGGTTGCAACCACCGGTACTTACGTTTACTCGCGCATGCAACCGTGCACGCGATCTTCTACCTCCCAGTGCCGAAAGCACTCTTACTCGGTTAATATTAACGCGGTTAAGCGGACGCGCGGCAACCGCGGTCGAAGACGAACGATATCTGAGCATTTCGGACCTCTGTAACCGATTGAAAAGGGTATTCGGCCCTCAGAAAACGGTGGATCACTACCGCGGCGATCTGGCCAACATATACATGCGCGGTGACGAACATATACTAGATTTCATTACACGCGTCAAGGATATCCGCAACGCCATTATAGATTGCGATACAAACCCAATTAGTGAGATTGACAATCTCACAGCCGATTGTTTCATCCGCGGCGTCAACCCACAAATACGGACAGAACTCCGTCACCTTCGTAGAAGTCCGCTCTCCAGTATATTCAACGAGGCTATAGAAATCCACAAGGAGCTGGAACGCGATAGCCTCCGCTACGGGCGCACAGTGGAGCAAAAACATGTGCAGTTCCGCGACCCAACGCCGGAAAGGAAACCGTTCCAATCCAACTTTCAATCGCGGTCGTCATGGAGAGACGTGTCACCCAGACCGACGTACAACAACCAATACAGGGAAACACGCGCCCCGCCGCGTGAGAATTACCGCGATAACCGCTCTTACCGCGACGTGGTAGAACCGTCGCGTAGACCCATAAGTCCCGGCAGACCTACCAAACTCTGTTCATATTGCAAATTCACTGGGCACGATATCCACGAGTGCCGCAAACGCGAATTCAATAACAAACGCAGCCAGGGAAACGAGCACGGCCTCCCGTCCAACCAGGACCGAAGGCGGGAGGCTTCGCCAAAGGCGGTCCGCGCAATCATAACGAACGAGGACGAATCGCAAAATGCGAATTAAACCAAAAGGGTAGAGCTCCTCACGTGGAGGTCCTATCGCCAGGACTTCCACGACAAACGACCCTGATGATCGACACGGGATCAGAACCGAACCTGATCAAAAGATCAGCACTTCATCCCCGATATCGGATAGGGGATGAAGAGATACTACAGCTATATGGCATCACGGAGGAAGCGGTGGCCACAATGGGTTCCGTCGGCATCCCTCTATATGGAACGATAATCAAGTTCCATGTAGTTCCCTCCAACTTCCCTATCCTCACAGACGGAATCCTGGGTGCCCACTTCCTCGAGGAAGGGGCCGAGATATCCTTCTTAAAGCGGAAAATATTATGGAAAGGGATAGAAATTCCTTTCGCGAACCCCCCGCATAATAAGCGGAATCGCGAAAGAAACTCCAACTCCCAAAAACCCAAATATAACATGCCCACTAACACCCCACCTCCTACTAATGCCTCCCCTACTAATTCGGGCGAACCAAGCCCAAAGCGTTCCAAATCAAATGCGACGACGCATAACCATTCTAGTTCTTCCAAATCAAATGCGACGACGCATAATTATTCTAGTTCTCCTAACTCTAATGCGACGACGCATAACCATTCCAGTCCTTCCAAATCAAATGCGACGACGCATAATCATTCTAGTTCTTCCAAATCAAAGGCGACGACGCATAATCATTCTAGTTCTTCCAAATCGAATGCGACGACGCATAATAATTCTAGTTCTTCCAAATCAAATGCGACGACGCATAATTATTCTAGTTCTTCTAACTCAAATGCGACGACGCATAACAATTCTAGTTCTACCAAATCAAAAGCGACATCGCAAAACTATTCCAGTTCTACTAAATCAAAGACGGCAACGACAAGATCGCCAACATCTGTATCTTGCGGATCTGCTGTCGCGCCCAAGACAGGAGGGCACGAGCACCGAACACGCACGGTCGAGGGCCGAACGGCCAAAGTCATTCAAATTATGACGACTGGGCCAGAAGTAGGTTATCTCCCTCGACAAGAATTGGCACCGGGAGTGCTCGTGTTCGACTCCCTCGTCAAGTCGGCCCACGGCAGAACTCACGTACGCGTCGTCAACACGACTAACGGCACAGTTTCATTCGTCCTACCCACTGTAAAGGTGGAAGAAATCGCCGAACTCAGCGACGAGCCAAAAACAACGAAGCCTTACCACATCTTCCCAATTCAAAACCCCCGATCGCATCGGGAACGCGAAAAAGAAATTACCGATACAATAAATCTCGACCATCTAAACGACGAAGAACGCGAGCATGTCGAAAGTCTCATACAGGAGAACAGCGACATCTTTCACCTACAGGGCGAGAAACTGTGTAAAACGAGAATAGTCGAACATACGATCCCCACAAAGGACGACAAGCCGATCCACGTGAAGCAATACAGGTATCCACCGATCCACAAGGAAGAAATCAACAACCAAATGAAGGAGTTGTTGGGTAGCGACATTGTGAGTCCCTCAACATCTCCTTATAACTCCCCCTTGTGGATTGTTCCCAAAAAGCCGGATGCAGACGGGAACAAGAGGTGGAGAATGGTGATCGATTTCAGGCAATTAAATGAAAAAACCGAGCCAGACGCGTATCCGTTGCCCAGTATCGTAGAAATACTAGACCAACTGGGCTCAGCAAAGTACTTCTCCAGTTTCGACCTCGCGTCCGGTTTCCATCAAATAGGGATGGGCGCTGAAGACGCGCGGAAAACAGCATTCTCAACCCCATATGGGCATTACGAATTCAACCGCATGCCGTTCGGGCTGCGGAACGCACCGGCAACCTTTCAGCGCCTAATGGATTCTGTACTGAGCGGTCTGCAAGGTACAGAAATGTTCGTCTACTTGGACGACATAGTCATTTATGCTTCGTCTCTTTCGGAACACAAATCCAAATTCACCAAGCTAGCGAAACGCCTCCGCAAGGCAAACTTAAAATTACAACCGTCCAAGTGCACGTTCCTCCGCCGGGAAGTCGCCTATTTAGGCCATATAATAAGCGACGAAGGTGTCAAACCATGCCCGAATAAAATCAGCGCCGTTAAAGAGTTCCCTAAGCCTAAAAATTCCAAACAGGTCCGGGAATTCCTCGGTCTGGCAGGCTACTATAGACGGTTCATATGCAAATTCTCACACATTTCTAAACCATTAACGTCACTATTGCGCAAAGACGCCAAGTTCGAGTGGAATCTTCCACAGGAGAAAGCATTCGAAACGTTGCGAACAGCATTGTGCACTGAACCGGTGCTCCGTTATCCTGATTTTACCAAACCGTTCCATATCACAACCGACGCGTCCAATTACGCAATAGGTGCCATACTAAGTCAGGGTGAGATCAACCGAGATCAGCCGATCGCTTACGCGTCGCGCCTACTCCACGGTGCAGAATTAAACTACGCCACGATAGAGAAAGAATGCTTAGCCATCATTTACGCCGTCCAGCACTTCAGATCCTATATCTACGGGAAGCAATTTAATCTCATCACAGACCACCAGCCGCTGGTCTGGATGAATTCCGTAAAGGATCCGTCATCGCGATTACTCCGCTGGCGATTAAAACTAGCCGAGTACGAATACCAAATCATATACAAAGCAGGAAAGATCAACACTAACGCAGACGCTCTTTCCCGAAACCCAATCCAAACTCCTATATATCCACTAACATCAGACTCCACTACATCTCCATTACTATTCCAATCCCAACCTTCCACCTCTTCTTCTACATCACCAGCCGCCGACGACGAAATCGATATATCAAGTCCAACAATAACACCGACAAACGTACGATACACACGAGACAGACTGATAATGAAGAACGATAATCTGGCATGTTTTATGTCCCTCGCAAACGACCCATTAGACGAAGGCGCGATAGACCTATTCAAACACGGAAAACTACCCAATCTGACAAACGCGACTATTGGCAGAGCAAAAGTTCACTCGGGAAAATTCACTCTGATACAGCTACCGGTAAAACAATCATTGACACACACAGCAACGCACGAAGACGTTATCGAATCACTCAGAGCCCTACGCGACGCAATCATAGAATTAAACCTGCAAACAATAACGATATCTCGAGCCTCGTTAGACGACATCCACTGGACAATTATACGCGACGCATTGATAGAACTTTTAGAAGACACGAACGTCACAATTACAATTTGCACGAACGAAATCATTATACCCACGGAAGACGTTAGACAAGACATAATCTTCGAAAATCATACATCCGCATACGCCGGACACAAAGGTGTCACAAAAACTTATAGACGAATTCGCGAGAAATACTTCTGGCCACAAATGAAACTAGAGATTACAAAATTCGTAACAATATGCAAAGATTGCCAAACACGAAAACTAACTAGAGTCAAAACCAGAAATCCGATGATATTAACAGATACGCCGGGACAGGCGTTCGATAAAATCGCACTCGACGTCGTCGGTCCTCTTCCCACCACCCACACAGGCTTCCAATACATCCTCACTATGCAGGATCTCCTTACCAAATACTCCATCGCCGTCCCCCTCAAAACCACGTCCGCAGTAGAAACAGCCGACGCCTTAGTTGACCACCTAATCTGTAGATTTGGCACCCCGAAAGCAATACTCACAGACCAGGGCACGAACTTCGTTAACGCCCTCATGCGCGCAGTAACTCGTAGATTCAGAATCCAACACATTAAGACCACAGCGTTCCATCCGCAGACAAACGGCTCGCTCGAGCGATCCCATCTCGTTCTGACGGAGTACCTAAAACAATTCGTAAACAATAAAAATGACTGGAATAATTGGCTTCAGTGCGCAATGTTCAGTTATAACACAAGTATGCACGAAGGCACACTCCATACCCCCCATGAGCTAATATTTGGCAGCAAGGCTAGAGTGCCATCTGCATTTTCATACGAAACGCCTGTGGAAGATGAAACTTACACCGCGTATCTTAAGAAACTCGAAACCAGACTCGCGGAATCTAGAGCGATAGCAGCCGCCAATCTAAACATCGCAAAGCAAAAATCTAAACGGTATTATGACCGTAAGCTAAACCCACAGGAATTCTCGGAAGGAGATTTGGTGTACCTCTTAAAGGAACCAACCAAGGGCAAATTCGACACCCAGTACACCGGACCACACAGGGTATCCCGCGTAATGGAGAACAACAACGTTCGTTTGACACTCGACACCGGTCGAGAAAGGATCGTGCACAAAAATAAACTAAAGCGCGCGAAAACTACGACTCCCTCAATGTCACCCTCACCCAATCTCGCATGACTAGTATATAAGGGGCGGAGAAGAGCCGAAGAAACCAGTATTCGACGAACCGCCACCACCATGCACATCAGGGCAGCCATTCTATTCATCACAGCATCCTCAGCTACGGGCCTCATCGGCTACGACTGTAGCGGACCTACACTGAACCTTACAACTTACTCCATTGCCGACCCGATACGATGCGGAGCAGACACCGCAAAGCCAACAGTCACCTCTAAGCCTATCCAATTACTCCAACTGTCGGACTTCCACGCGACACCAGTGATCCAGTGCCAGGTCGAAGTCGACAGAACCATATACCACTGCGGCATGCACTCCCATGTTTCGGCGGTGGAAAACGGGAGACAGATCTACCTCCTCAACACCCCGAGGGACATATGTCGTATGCTACACAACACAGGCACGCTCTTCATTACGCCTGCATCGCAAGTCTCAGGTATACAACCAAACTCAACTGCATCGCGTAGCCTGACACTTTCGGGTAAACTCGAAAACGACGGGACATGCCACGGGTCCACCTTCAGCGACCCATTCGGCACCTGGACAGACGTCGTGGTCCAAGCCGTGATTAGGATAAAGATCACGGACTACACGGCATCGATCAAGCTATCCACCGACGAAATCATTCTGCACTCCGGACAGCGGTGCCCCGTACAACGAGGATCCTGCCTCGACGCGGAAAACGGTTACTCCTTCTGGCAGACTTCGCCAATGGATAGCTGTAACTTCGAGAAATACGACGTGCTATACCAAGGACAAGCGACGATCCTCCAACAAGAAAAAGGACTAACCTTATATTCGGTGACCTCCCATGATACCACATTCGCATTGGCACGGACCACAGAATCGAAAATTTGCGGCTACATCTTGATCCACACCGAGCACCCAAAATTGTTCATACTCGAGACAGCAGCCGGAGAGCAACCTAGAACACGGAAGCCAATATCAGTAAACAATCTCGACATTTTCACATACGTCAACTCTAAATTTATATACGTAGAAAAACATTTCAAAACGCAAATCACGCAACTATACGACGACGTCGTAAAACAGCGCTGCGCGCTCGAGAAGCAGATACTCCACAACGCGCTCACACTCATACATCTCGCACCCGCAGAAGTCGCCACCATGGTAACAAGAGAACCGGGCTACATGGCCATCCCAACGGGAGAAACGATCCACATCATCAAGTGCATCCCCGTCATATGCCAGCTAAGGCAGACAAACCACTGCTACGACGAACTCCCGGTTACCTACAAAAATAATTCCTTATTTCTAACGCCAATCCACAGAATTTTAACCACCACCGGAACCAGGAGGGAATGTAGCGACCTCCTGCCCACCATGTACAAAATTCACGGACAATGGTATAAACTATCTCCAAAACCGATAGAAACATTACCACCAACCCAGCTCAAACCCTTGGCACAGTCAACATGGAAATACATAGACCCTCACAACCTCGCAGACGGAGGCATCTACTCGCACGATGATGTCCAGAAACTCAAGGACCGCATCATGTTTCCTATAGAACGCCCAACTATCATCAACACACTAGCCCAAGGAGCCACCGGACGACAATACGAAACCAGCGACGTGAACCTGTACAACCTCCTGGACGACAGGACCCTGGACCACATTGCCGCTTCGACCGCCAAACGGATCTGGTCAGGCTTCGTAACCTTCGGATCCTTCACAGCCGGGTTCATCGGCATCTACCTAGCAATCCGTGCCGTGAAAGCAGCCATCAGCGTGGTGATAAACGGCATCGCGCTGCATTCCATCTACGGGTGGAGCTTGAAACTCCTCGGAGCTGCATGGAGCTCCGCCACAAACTTCCTGCTGTACCTAAACCAGAGGAAGACCCCCAACATCGTGGAACTTCAGGGAACCGGAACAGCCCCTACTGAGGACACCGCATCCCTGAACCCGAATCCCAAACCCGACCCCAACACAGACGGAGAAACGTCCGTCACACCTCATAGAGCCAACAAGCTCTACCCCCAGTGCCATCTCTCAGACCCCTATGAACATTGAGGAAAATTCTCTACAAGAATTTTCTCCCCAGGGAGGGAGGTGTTACGTCTAGCGACGTTGGACTTAGACACTTACCTGTGACAGTGAGAGTGAGAAGCAACGAACGCTATTAGAATGTAAGATAGCGTAGAACCTTCTAGTATACTAAGATAGCAAGTAAGCACGTAACCAATAATCTTAAGACCGAATTAACCATAACATAGATACTAAGCCACTACCATATCCTATTACCGACATCCGCTCTCACGATCAACTCTTATCTATAAACACATTACTTCAATATCTCCAGACTAAACCTCGACTATCGACATCCGCTCTCACGACCAACTCTTATCTATAAACACATTCCTCCGACATCACATCACACTTCTCCTATATCTAATCTTATAAACATCCTCCTCGACTCCAACTCCTTATCTTATCACATATACACCAGATCCAGTAACATACGAATTCTTCTCTTATCTTATAAACATCCTCCTCGACTCCAACTCCTTATCTTATCTCATAAACACCAGATCCAGTAACATACGAATTCCTCTCCTATCTTATAAACATCCACCTACCTAATCTACCCCGGTCTCACGCTCCTCATATCTTATCTCCATACTCCACTAGTATAAAACAAGCAAGCGCCCAGGCCTCACAGACAGTTCCACTCCGGAACTCCCGGAGTGTACATCGCGTTTCTACATCAAGTGTTTCTATTTCCAAGCGTTACTATTTCTAAGTGTTTCTATTTCTAAACGTTACTATTTCTAAGTGTTTCTATATCCAAGTGTTACTATTTCATTGTATTCCTATATCTTATATTATATTACTATTACCATATTCAATTGTATTCCATATCTTATATAACCTACATCGTGAAGTATATTAAATAGATTATTCATATTATAATTCCATATTCAATTATTATAACCATCTATCAAAGTGCGCGATTCACATATCAACTGCTACGCTATTATCTTCCAGCCTGCAGTTAACAAGGAGTCTAGGTAAGTACCATTTACAATCGACTGAATTAGCGAAAGTCCCCGTTAGACGCAGACGTACGCGCTGCGTGAACGCAAAGAACAGTATATTATTGTGCTCCGTCTCGATTTTGCCAAAATAGCGCGATCCGGGACGTAACACTGTTTTCGTGCTATTCAATGCGAAAAACACGTTTTCTGGTGTTTTCAGCACTCCGCAGTGCGTTTGATATGCGGAAACTGCGATATCTTCGGTATCGTTGTGTTTCCAGCTGAGATATGCATTTTCACTGATAATCTTCACGATTCTGCTGTTACAAGTGTGCAGAATCTCCGAAATCGCTGTTTTCGTGCTTTTGAATGCGAAAAACACGTTTTCTGGTGTTTTCAGCACTCCACAGTGCGTTTCATATGCGGAAACTGCGATATCTTCGGTATCGTTGGGTTTCCAGCTGAGATATGCATTTTCACTGATAATCTTCACGATTCTGCTGTTACAAGTGTGCAGAATCACCGAAATCGCTGTTTTCGTGCTTTTGAATGCGAAAAACACGTTTTCTGGTGTTTTCAGCACGCCACAGAGCGTTTGACATGCAGCAACTACGATATCTTCGGTATCGTTGTTGTTTCCAGCTGAGGTATGCATTTTCAGTGATAATCTCCATGATTCTGCTGTTACAAGTGTGCAGAATCACCGAAATCGCTGTTTTCGTGCTTTTGAATGCGAAAAACACGTTTTCAGGTGTTTTCAGCACTCCACAGTGCGTTTGATAAGCGGAAACTACGATATCTTCGGTATCGTTGTTGTTTCCAGCTGAGACATGCATTTTCAGTGATAATCTTCATGATTCTGCTGTTACAAGTGTGCAGAATCACCGAAATCGCTGTTTTCGTGCTATTCAATGCGAAAAACACGATTTCTGGTGTTTTCAGCACTCCACAGTGCGTTTGATATGCTGAAACTGCGATATCTTCGGTATCGTTGGGTTTCCAGCTGTGATATGCATTTTCACTGATAATCTTCACGATTCTGCTGTTACAAGTGTGCAGAATCACCGAAATCGCTGTTTTCGTGCTTTTGAATGCGAAAAACACGTTTTCTGGTGTTTTCAGCACGCCACAGAGCGTTTGACATGCGGAAACTACGATATCTTCGGTATCGTTGTTGTTTCAAGCTGAGATATGCATTTTCAGTGATAATCTTCATGATTCTGCTGTTACAAGTGTGCAGAATCACCGAAATCGCTGTTTTCGTGCTATTGAATGCGAAAAACACGATTTCTGGTGTTTTCAGCACTCCACAGTGCGTTTGATATGCGGAAACTGCCATATCTTCGGTATCGTTGTTGTTTCCAGCTGAAATATGCATTTTCAGTGATAATCTTCATGATTCTGCTGGTACAAGTGTGCAGAATCACCGAAATCGCTGTTTTCGTGCTTTTGAATGCGAAAAACACGTTTTCTGGTGTTTTCAGCACGCCACAGAGCGTTTGACATGCGGAAACTGCGATATCTTCGGTATCGTTGTTGTTTCGAGCTGAGACATGCATTTTCAGTGATAATCTTCATGATTCTGCTGTTACAAGAGTGCAGAATCGCCGAAATCGCTGTTTTCGTGCTATTGAATGCGAAAAACACGTTTTCTGGTGTTTTCAGCACGCCACAGAGCGTTTGACATGCGGAAACTACGATATCTTCGGTATAGTTGTTGTTTCCAGCTGAGATATGCATTTTCAGTGATAATCTCCATGATTCTGCTGTTACAAGTGTGCAGAATCACCGAAATCGCTGTTTTCGTGCTTTTGAATGCGAAAAACACGTTTTCAGGTGTTTTCAGCACTCCACAGTGCGTTTGATAAGCGGAAACTACGATATCTTCGGTATCGTTGTTGTTTCCAGCTGAGACATGCATTTTCAGTGATAATCTTCATGATTCTGCTGTTACAAGTGTGCAGAATCACCGAAATCGCTGTTTTCGTGCTATTCAATGCGAAAAACACGATTTCTGGTGTTTTCAGCACTCCACAGTGCGTTTGATATGCTGAAACTGCGATATCTTCGGTATCGTTGGGTTTCCAGCTGTGATATGCATTTTCACTGATAATCTTCACGATTCTGCTGTTACAAGTGTGCAGAATCTCCGAAATCGCTGTTTTCGTGCTTTTGAATGCGAAAAACACGTTTTCTGGTGTTTTCAGCACGCCACAGAGCGTTTGACATGCGGAAACTACGATATCTTCGGTATAGTTGTTGTTTCCAGCTGAGATATGCATTTTCAGTGATAATCTTCATGATTCTGCTGTTACAAGTGTGCAGAATCACCGAAATCGCTGTTTTCGTGCTTTTGAATGCGAAAAACACGTTTTCTGGTGTTTTCAGCACTGCACAGTGCGTTTCATATGCGGAAACTGCGATATCTTCGGTATCGTTGTTGTTTCCAGCTGAGACATGCATTTTCAGTGATAATCTTCATGATTCTGCTGTTACAAGTGTGCAGAATCACCGAAATCGCTGTTTTCGTGCTATTCAATGCGAAAAACACGATTTCTGGTGTTTTCAGCACTCCACAGTGCGTTTGATATGCTGAAACTGCGATATCTTCGGTATCGTTGGGTTTCCAGCTGTGATATGCATTTTCACTGATAATCTTCACGATTCTGCTGTTACAAGTGTGCAGAATCACCGAAATCGCTGTTTTCGTGCTTTTGAATGCGAAAAACACGTTTTCTGGTGTTTTCAGCACGCCACAGAGCGTTTGACATGCGGAAACTACGATATCTTCGGTATCGTTGTTGTTTCAAGCTGAGATATGCATTTTCAGTGATAATCTTCATGATTCTGCTGTTACAAGTGTGCAGAATCACCGAAATCGCTGTTTTCGTGCTATTGAATGCGAAAAACACGATTTCTGGTGTTTTCAGCACTCCACAGTGCGTTTGATATGCGGAAACTGCCATATCTTCGGTATCGTTGTTGTTTCCAGCTGAAATATGCATTTTCAGTGATAATCTTCATGATTCTGCTGGTACAAGTGTGCAGAATCACCGAAATCGCTGTTTTCGTGCTTTTGAATGCGAAAAACACGTTTTCTGGTGTTTTCAGCACGCCACAGAGCGTTTGACATGCGGAAACTGCGATATCTTCGGTATCGTTGTTGTTTCGAGCTGAGACATGCATTTTCAGTGATAATCTTCATGATTCTGCTGTTACAAGAGTGCAGAATCGCCGAAATCGCTGTTTTCGTGCTATTGAATGCGAAAAACACGTTTTCTGGTGTTTTCAGCACGCCACAGAGCGTTTGACATGCGGAAACTACGATATCTTCGGTATAGTTGTTGTTTCCAGCTGAGATATGCATTTTCAGTGATAATCTCCATGATTCTGCTGTTACAAGTGTGCAGAATCACCGAAATCGCTGTTTTCGTGCTTTTGAATGCGAAAAACACGTTTTCAGGTGTTTTCAGCACTCCACAGTGCGTTTGATAAGCGGAAACTACGATATCTTCGGTATCGTTGTTGTTTCCAGCTGAGACATGCATTTTCAGTGATAATCTTCATGATTCTGCTGTTACAAGTGTGCAGAATCACCGAAATCGCTGTTTTCGTGCTATTCAATGCGAAAAACACGATTTCTGGTGTTTTCAGCACTCCACAGTGCGTTTGATATGCTGAAACTGCGATATCTTCGGTATCGTTGGGTTTCCAGCTGTGATATGCATTTTCACTGATAATCTTCACGATTCTGCTGTTACAAGTGTGCAGAATCACCGAAATCGCTGTTTTCGTGCTTTTGAATGCGAAAAACACGTTTTCTGGTGTTTTCAGCACGCCACAGAGCGTTTGACATGCGGAAACTACGATATCTTCGGTATAGTTGTTGTTTCCAGCTGAGATATGCATTTTCAGTGATAATCTTCATGATTCTGCTGTTACAAGTGTGCAGAATCACCGAAATCGCTGTTTTCGTGCTTTTGAATGCGAAAAACACGTTTTCTGGTGTTTTCAGCACTGCACAGTGCGTTTCATATGCGGAAACTGCGATATCTTCCGTATCGTTGGGTTTCCAGCTGAGATATGCATTTTCACTGATAATCTTCACGATTCTGCTGTTACAAGTGTGCAGAATCACCGACATCGCTGTTTTCGTGCTTTTGAATGCGAAAAACACGTTTTCTGGTGTTTTCAGCACGCCACAGAGCGTTTGACATGCAGAAACTACGATATCTTCGGTATCGTTGTTGTTTCCAGCTGAGGTATGCATTTTCAGTGATAATCTCCATGATTCTGCTGTTACAAGTGTGCAGAATCACCGAAATCGCTGTTTTCGTGCTTTTGAATGCGAAAAACACGTTTTCAGGTGTTTTCAGCACTCCACAGTGCGTTTGATATGCGGAAACTACGATATCTTCGGTATCGTTGTTGTTTCCAGCTGAGACATGCATTTTCAGTGATAATCTTCATGATTCTGCTGTTACAAGTGTGCAGAATCACCGAAATCTCTGTTTTCGTGCTATTCAATGCGAAAAACACGTTTTCTGGTGTTTTCAGCACTCCGCAGTGCGTTTGATGTGCGGAAACTGCGATATCTTCGGTATCGTTGTGTTTTCCAGCTGAGATATGCATTTTCACTGATAATCTTCACGATTCTGCTGTTACAAGTGTGCAGAATCACCGAAATCGCTGTTTTCGTGCTATAGAATGCGAAAAACACGATTTCTGGTGTTTTCAGCACTCCACAGTGCGTTTGATATGCGGAAACTGCCATATCTTCGGTATCGTTGTTGTTTCCAGCTGAGATACGCATTTTCAGTGATAATCTTCATGATTGTGCTGTTACAAGTGTGCAGAATCACCGAAATCGCTGTTTTCGTGCTATTGAATGCGAAAAACACGTTTTCTGGTGTTTACAGCACTCCACAGTGCGTTTGATATGCGGAAACTGCCATATCTTCGGTATCGTTGTTGTTTCCAGCTGAGATATGCACTTTCAGTGATAATCTTCACAATTCTGCTGTTACAAGTGTGCAGAATCACCGAAATCGCTGTTTTCGTGCTATTGAATGCGAAAAACACGTTTTCTGGTGTTTTCAGCACTCCACAGTGCGTTTGATATGCGGAAACTGCCATATCTTCGGTATCGTTGTTGTTTCCAGCTGAGATATGCATTTTCAGTGATAATCTTCATGATTCTGCTGTTACAAGTGTGCAGAATCACCGAAATCGCTGTTGTCGTGCTTTTGAATGCGAAAAACACGTTTTCTGGTGTTTTCAGCACTCCACAGTGCGTTTCATATGCGGAAACTGCGATATCTTCGGTATCGTTGGGTTTCCAGCTGAGATATGCATTTTCACTGATAATCTTCACGATTCTGCTGTTACAAGTGTGCAGAATCACCGAAATCGCTGTTTTCGTGCTTTTGAATGCGAGAAACACGTTTTCTGGTGTTTTCATCACTCCACAGTGCGTTTGATATGCGGAAACTACGATATCTCCGGTATCGCTGTTGTTTCCAGCTGAGATATGCATTTTCAGTGATAATCTTCATGATTCTGCTGTTACAAGTGTGCAGAATCACCGAAATCGCTGTTTTCGTGCTTTTGAATGCGAAAAACACGTTTTCTGGTGTTTTCAGCACGCCACAGAGCGTTTGACATGCGGAAACTACGATATCTTCGGTATCGTTGTTGTTTCCAGCTGAGATATGCATTTTCAGTGATAATCTTCATGATTCTGCTGTTACAAGTGTGCAGAATCACCGAAATCGCTGTTTTCGTGCTATAGAATGCGAAAAACACGATTTCTGGTGTTTTCAGCACTCCACAGTGCGTTTGATATGCGGAAACTGCCATATCTTCGGTATCGTTGTTGTTTCCAGCTGAGATACGCATTTTCAGTGATAATCTTCATGATTGTGCTGTTACAAGTGTGCAGAATCACCGAAATCGCTGTTTTCGTGCTATTGAATGCGAAAAACACGTTTTCTGGTGTTTACAGCACTCCACAGTGCGTTTGATATGCGGAAACTGCCATATCTTCGGTATCGTTGTTGTTTCCAGCTGAGATATGCACTTTCAGTGATAATCTTCACAATTCTGCTGTTACAAGTGTGCAGAATCACCGAAATCGCTGTTTTCGTGCTATTGAATGCGAAAAACACGTATTCTGGTGTTTTCAGCACTCCACAGTGCGTTTGATATGCGGAAACTGCCATATCTTCGGTATCGTTGTTGTTTCCAGCTGAGATATGCATTTTCAGTGATAATCTTCATGATTCTGCTGTTACAAGTGTGCAGAATCACCGAAATCGCTGTTTTCGTGCTTTTGAATGCGAAAAACACGTTTTCTGGTGTTTTCAGCACTCCACAGTGCGTTTCATATGCGGAAACTGCGATATCTTCGGTATCGTTGGGTTTCCAGCTGAGATATGCATTTTCACTGATAATCTTCACGATTCTGCTGTTACAAGTGTGCAGAATCACCGAAATCGCTGTTTTCGTGCTTTTGAATGCGAGAAACACGTTTTCTGGTGTTTTCATCACTCCACAGTGCGTTTGATATGCGGAAACTACGATATCTCCGGTATCGCTGTTGTTTCCAGCTGAGATATGCATTTTCAGTGATAATCTTCATGATTCTGCTGTTACAAGTGTGCAGAATCACCGAAATCTCTGTTTTCGAGCTATTCAATGCGAAAAACACGATTTCTGGTGTTTTCAGCACTCCACAGTGCGTTTGATATGCGGAAACTGCGATATCTTCGGTATCGTTGTTGTTTCCAGCTGAAATATGCATTTTCAGTGATAATGTTCATGATTGTGCTGTTACAAGTGTGCAGAATCACCGAAATCGCTGTTTTCGTGCTTTTGAATGCGAAAAACACGTTTTCTGGTGTTTTCAGCACGCCACAGAGCGTTTGACATGCGGAAACTACGATATCTTCGGTATCGTTGTTGTTTCCAGCTGAGATATGCATTTTCAGTGATAATCTTCATGATTCTGCTGTTACAAGTGTGCAGAATCACCGAAATCGCTGTTTTCGTGCTATAGAATGCGAAAAACACGATTTCTGGTGTTTTCAGCACTCCACAGTGCGTTTGATATGCGGAAACTGCCATATCTTCGGTATCGTAGTTGTTTCCAGCTGAGATATGCATTTTCAGTGATAATCTTCATGATTCTGCTGTTACAAGTGTGCAGAATCGCCGAAATCGCTGTTTTCGTGCTATTCAATGCGAGAAACACGTTTTCTGGTGTTTTCAGCACTCCACAGTGCGTTTGATATGCGGAAACTACGATATCTTCGGTATCGTTGTTGTTTCCAGCTGAGACATGCATTTTCAGTGATAATCGTCATGATTCTGCTGTTACAAGTGTGCAGAATCACCGAAATCGCTGTTTTCGTGCTTTTGAATGCGAAAAACACGTTTTCTGGTGTTTTCAGCACTCCACAGTGCGTTTCATATGCGGAAACTGCGATATCTTCGGTATCGTTGGGTTTCCAGCTGAGATATGCATTTTCACTGATAATCTTCACGATTCTGCTGTTACAAGTGTGCAGAATCACCGAAATCGCTGTTTTCGTGCTTTTGAATGCGAAAAACACGTTTTCTGGTGTTTTCAGCACGCCACAGAGCGTTTGACATGCGGAAACTGCGATATCTTCGGTATCGTTGTTGTTTCGAGCTGAGACATGCATTTTCAGTGATAATCTTCATGATTCTGCTGTTACAAGAGTGCAGAATCGCCGAAATCGCTGTTTTCGTGCTATTGAATGCGAAAAACACGTTTTCTGGTGTTTTCAGCACGCCACAGAGCGTTTGACATGCGGAAACTACGATATCTTCGGTATAGTTGTTGTTTCCAGCTGAGATATGCATTTTCAGTGATAATCTTCATGATTCTGCTGTTACAAGTGTGCAGAATCACCGAAATCGCTGTTTTCGTGCTTTTGAATGCGAAAAACACGTTTTCTGGTGTTTTCAGCACTCCACAGTGCGTTTCATATGCGGAAACTGCGATATCTTCCGTATCGTTGGGTTTCCAGCTGAGATATGCATTTTCACTGATAATCTTCACGATTCTGCTGTTACAAGTGTGCAGAATCACCGAAATCGCTGTTTTCGTGCTTTTGAATGCGAAAAACACGTTTTCTGGTGTTTTCAGCACGCCACAGAGCGTTTGACATGCAGAAACTACGATATCTTCGGTATCGTTGTTGTTTCCAGCTGAGGTATGCATTTTCAGTGATAATCTCCATGATTCTGCTGTTACAAGTGTGCAGAATCACCGAAATCGCAGTTTTCGTGCTTTTGAATGCGAAAAACACGTTTTCAGGTGTTTTCAGCACTCCACAGTGCGTTTGATATGCGGAAACTACGATATCTTCGGTATCGTTGTTGTTTCCAGCTGAGACATGCATTTTCAGTGATAATCTTCATGATTCTGCTGTTACAAGTGTGCAGAATCACCGAAATCTCTGTTTTCGTGCTATTCAATGCGAAAAACACGTTTTCTGGTGTTTTCAGCACTCCGCAGTGCGTTTGATGTGCGGAAACTGCGATATCTTCGGTATCGTTGTGTTTCCAGCTGAGATATGCATTTTCACTGATAATCTTCACGATTCTGCTGTTACAAGTGTGCAGAATCACCGAAATCGCTGTTTTCGTGGTTTGAATGCGAAAAACACGTTTTCTGGTGTTTTCAGCACTCCACAGTGCGTTTGATATGCGGAAACTGCCATATCTTCGGTATCGTTGTTGTTTCCAGCTGAGATATGCATCTTCAGTGATAATCTTCATGATTCTGCTGTTACAAGTGTGCAGAATCACCGAAATCTCTGTTTTCGTGCTATTCAATGCGAAAAACACGATTTCTGGTGTTTTCAGCACTCCACAGTGCGTTTGATATGCGGAAACTGCGATATCTTCGGTATCGTTGTTGTTTCCAGCTGAAATATGCATTTTCAGTGATAATCTTCATGATTCTGCTGTTACAAGTGTGCAGAATCACCGAAATCGCTGTTTTCGTGCTTTTGAATGCGAAAAACACGTTTTCTGGTGTTTTCAGCACGCCACAGAGCGTTTGACATGCGGAAACTACGATATCTTCGGTATCGTTGTTGTTTCCAGCTGAGATATGCATTTTCAGTGATAATCTTCATGATTCTGCTGTTACAAGTGTGCAGAATCACCGAAATCGCTGTTTTCGTGCTATAGAATGCGAAAAACACGATTTCTGGTGTTTTCAGCACTCCACAGTGCGTTTGATATGCGGAAACTGCCATATCTTCGGTATCGTTGTTGTTTCCAGCTGAGATACGCATTTTCAGTGATAATCTTCATGATTGTGCTGTTACAAGTGTGCAGAATCACCGAAATCGCTGTTTTCGTGCTATTGAATGCGAAAAACACGTTTTCTGGTGTTTACAGCACTCCACAGTGCGTTTGATATGCGGAAACTGCCATATCTTCGGTATCGTTGTTGTTTCCAGCTGAGATATGCACTTTCAGTGATAATCTTCACAATTCTGCTGTTACAAGTGTGCAGAATCACCGAAATCGCTGTTTTCGTGCTATTGAATGCGAAAAACACGTTTTCTAGTGTTTTCAGCACTCCACAGTGCGTTTGATATGCGGAAACTGCCATATCTTCGGTATCGTTGTTGTTTCCAGCTGAGATATGCATTTTCAGTGATAATCTTCATGATTCTGCTGTTACAAGTGTGCAGAATCACCGAAATCGCTGTTTTCGTGCTTTTGAATGCGAAAAACACGTTTTCTGGTGTTTTCAGCACTCCACAGTGCGTTTCATATGCGGAAACTGCGATATCTTCGGTATCGTTGGGTTTCCAGCTGAGATATGCATTTTCACTGATAATCTTCACGATTCTGCTGTTACAAGTGTGCAGAATCACCGAAATCGCTGTTTTCGTGCTTTTGAATGCGAGAAACACGTTTTCTGGTGTTTTCATCACTCCACAGTGCGTTTGATATGCGGAAACTACGATATCTCCGGTATCGCTGTTGTTTCCAGCTGAGATATGCATTTTCAGTGATAATCTTCATGATTCTGCTGTTACAAGTGTGCAGAATCACCGAAATCTCTGTTTTCGAGCTATTCAATGCGAAAAACACGATTTCTGGTGTTTTCAGCACTCCACAGTGCGTTTGATATGCGGAAACTGCGATATCTTCGGTATCGTTGTTGTTTCCAGCTGAAATATGCATTTTCAGTGATAATGTTCATGATTGTGCTGTTACAAGTGTGCAGAATCACCGAAATCGCTGTTTTCGTGCTTTTGAATGCGAAAAACACGTTTTCTGGTGTTTTCAGCACGCCACAGAGCGTTTGACATGCGGAAACTACGATATCTTCGGTATCGTTGTTGTTTCCAGCTGAGATATGCATTTTCAGTGATAATCTTCATGATTCTGCTGTTACAAGTGTGCAGAATCACCGAAATCGCTGTTTTCGTGCTATTGAATGCGAAAAACACGATTTCTGGTGTTTTCAGCACTCCACAGTGCGTTTGATATGCGGAAACTGCCATATCTTCGGTATCGTAGTTGTTTCCAGCTGAGATATGCATTTTCAGTGATAATCTTCATGATTCTGCTGTTACAAGTGTGCAGAATCGCCGAAATCGCTGTTTTCGTGCTATTCAATGCGAGAAACACGTTTTCTGGTGTTTTCAGCACTCCACAGTGCGTTTGATATGCGGAAACTACGATATCTTCGGTATCGTTGTTGTTTCCAGCTGAGACATGCATTTTCAGTGATAATCGTCATGATTCTGCTGTTACAAGTGTGCAGAATCACCGAAATCGCTGTTTTCGTGCTATTGAATGCGAAAAACACGTTTTCTGGTGTTTTCAGCACTCCACAGTGCGTTTGATATGCGGAAACTGCCATATCTTCGGTATCGTTGTTGTTTCCAGCTGAAATATGCATTTTCAGTGATAATCTTCATGATTCTGCTGTTACAAGTGTGCAGAATCACCGAAATCGCTGTTTTCGTGCTATAGAATGCGAAAAACACGATTTCTGGTGTTTTCAGCACTCCACAGTGCGTTTGATATGCGGAAACTGCCATATCTTCGGTATCGTTGTTGTTTCCAGCTGAGATACGCATTTTCAGTGATAATCTTCATGATTGTGCTGTTACAAGTGTGCAGAATCACCGAAATCGCTGTTTTCGTGCTATTGAATGCGAAAAACACGTTTTCTGGTGTTTACAGCACTCCACAGTGCGTTTGATATGCGGAAACTGCCATATCTTCGGTATCTTTGTTGTTTCCAGCTGAGATATGCACTTTCAGTGATAATCTTCACAATTCTGCTGTTACAAGTGTGCAGAATCACCGAAATCGCTGTTTTCGTGCTATTGAATGCGAAAAACACGTTTTCTGGTGTTTTCAGCACTCCACAGTGCGTTTGATATGCGGAAACTGCCATATCTTCGGTATCGTTGTTGTTTCCAGCTGAGATATGCATTTTCAGTGATAATCTTCATGATTCTGCTGTTACAAGTGTGCAGAATCGCCGAAATCGCTGTTTTCGTGCTTTTGAATGCGAAAAACACGTTTTCTGGTGTTTTCAGCACGCCACAGAGCGTTTGACATGCGGAAACTACGATATCTTCGGTATCGTTGTTGTTTCCAGCTGAGATATGCATTTTCAGTGATAATCTTCATGATTCTGCTGTTACAAGTGTGCAGAATCACCGAA
Source organism: Anthophora plumipes (assembly GCA_951804975.1). Taxonomy (NCBI): domain Eukaryota; kingdom Metazoa; phylum Arthropoda; class Insecta; order Hymenoptera; family Apidae; genus Anthophora; species Anthophora plumipes. Next base: position 2,231,732 of record CATORF010000448.1, read on the forward strand.
ATCGCTGTTTTCGTGCTATTGAATGCGAAAAACACGTTTTCTGGTGTTTTCAGCACTCCACAGTGCGTTTGATATGCGGAAACTGCCATATCTTCGGTATCGTTGTTGTTTCCAGCTGAGATATGCACTTTCAGTGATAATCTTCACAATTCTGCTGTTACAAGTGTGCAGAATCACCGAAATCGCTGTTTTCGTGCTATTGAATGCGAAAAACACGTTTTCTGGTGTTTTCAGCACTCCACAGTGCGTTTGATATGCGGAAACTGCCATATCTTCGGTATCGTTGTTGTTTCCAGCTGAGATATGCATTTTCAGTGATAATCTTCATGATTCTGCTGTTACAGGTGTGCAGAATCACCGAAATCGCTGTTTTCGTGCTTTTGAATGCGAAAAACACGTTTTCTGGTGTTTTCAGCACTCCACAGTGCGTTTCATATGCGGAAACTGCGATATCTTCGGTATCGTTGGGTTTCCAGCTGAGATATGCATTTTCACTGATAATCTTCACGATTCTGCTGTTACAAGTGTGCAGAATCACCGAAATCGCTGTTTTCGTGCTTTTGAATGCGAGAAACACGTTTTCTGGTGTTTTCATCACTCCACAGTGCGTTTGATATGCGGAAACTACGATATCTCCGGTAATGTTGTTGTTTCCAGCTGAGACATGCATTTTCAGTGATAATCTTCATGATTCTGCTGTTACAAGTGTGCAGAATCGCCGAAATCGCTGTTTTCGTGCTTTTGAATGCGAAAAACACGTTTTCTGGTGTTTTCAGCACTCCACAGTGCGTTTGATATGCGGAAACTGCCATATCTTCGGTATCGTTGTTGTTTCCAGCTGAGATATGCATTTTCAGTGATAATCTTCATGATTCTGCTGTTACAAGTGTGCAGAATCACCGAAATCGCTGTTTTCGTGCTATTGAATGCGAAAAACACGTTTTCTGGTGTTTTCAGCACTCCACAGTGCGTTTGATATGCGGAAACAACGATATCTTCGGTATCGTTGTTGTTTCCAGCTGAGACATGCATTTTCAGTGATAATCGTCATGATTCTGCTGTTACAAGTGTGCAGAATCACCGAAATCGCTGTTTTCGTGCTATTCAATGCGAGAAACACGTTTTCTGGTGTTTTCATCACTCCACAGTGCGTTTGATATGCGGAAACTACGATATCTCCGGTAATGTTGTTGTTTCCAGCTGAGACATGCATTTTCAGTGATAATCGTCATGATTCTGCTGTTACAAGTGTGCTGAATCACCGAAATCGCTGTTTTCGTGCTATTGAATGCGAAAAACACGTTTTCTGGTGTTTTCAGCACTCCACAGTGCGTTTGATATGCGGAAACTGCCATATCTTCGGTATCGTTGTTGTTTCCAGCTGAGATATGCATTTTCAGTGATAATCTTCATGATTCTGCTGTTACAAGTGTGCAGAATCACCGAAATCTCTGTTTTCGTGCTATTCAATGCGGAAAACACGATTTCTGGTGTTTTCAGCACTCCACAGTGCGTTTGATATGCGGAAACTGCGATATCTTCGGTATCGTTGGGTTTCCAGCTGTGATATGTATTTTTACTGATAATCTTCACGATTCTGCTGTTACAAGTGTGCAGAATCACCGAAATCGCTGTTTTCGTGCTTTTGAATGCGAAAAACACGTTTTCTGGTGTTTTCAGCACTCCACAGTGCGTTTGATATGCGGAAACTGCCATATCTTCGGTATCGTTGTTGTTTCCAGCTGAGATATGCATTTTCAGTGATAATCTTCATGATTCTGCTGTTACAAGTGTGCAGAATCGCCGAAATCGCTGTTTTCGTGCTTTTGAATGCGAAAAACACGTTTTCTGGTGTTTTCAGCACTCCACAGTGCGTTTGATATGCGGAAACAACGATATCTTCGGTATCGTTGTTGTTTCCAGCTGAGACATGCATTTTCAGTGATAATCGTCATGATTCTGCTGTTACAAGTCTGCAGAATCACCGAAATCGCTGTTTTCGTGCTTTTGAATGCGAAAAACACGTTTTCTGGTGTTTTCAGCACTCCACAGTGCGTTTGATATGCGGAAACTGCCATATCTTCGGTATCGTTGTTGTTTCCAGCTGAGATATGCATTTTCAGTGATAATCTTCATGATTCTGCTGTTACAAGTGTGCAGAATCACCGAAATCGCTGTTTTCGTGCTATTGAATGCGAAAAACACGTTTTCTGGTGTTTTCAGCACTCCACAGTGCGTTTGATATGCGGAAACAACGATATCTTCGGTATCGTTGTTGTTTCCAGCTGAGACATGCATTTTCAGTGATAATCGTCATGATTCTGCTGTTACAAGTGTGCAGAATCACCGAAATCGCTGTTTTCGTGCTATTCAATGCGAGAAACACGTTTTCTGGTGTTTTCATCACTCCACAGTGCGTTTGATATGCGGAAACTACGATATCTCCGGTAATGTTGTTGTTTCCAGCTGAGACATGCATTTTCAGTGATAATCGTCATGATTCTGCTGTTACAAGTGTGCTGAATCACCGAAATCGCTGTTTTCGTGCTATTGAATGCGAAAAACACGTTTTCTGGTGTTTTCAGCATTCCACAGTGCGTTTGATATGCGGAAACTGCCATACCTTCGGTATCGTTGTTGTTTCCAGCTGAGACATGCATTTTCAGTGATAATCGTCATGATTCTGCTGTTACAAGTGTGCAGAATCACCGAAATCGCTGTTTTCGTGCTATTCAATGCGAGAAACACGTTTTCTGGTGTTTTCATCACTCCACAGTGCGTTTGATATGCGGAAACTACGATATCTCCGGTAATGTTGTTGTTTCCAGCTGAGACATGCATTTTCAGTGATAATCGTCATGATTCTGCTGTTACAAGTGTGCTGAATCACCGAAATCGCTGTTTTCGTGCTATTGAATGCGAAAAACACGTTTTCTGGTGTTTTCAGCATTCCACAGTGCGTTTGATATGCGGAAACTGCCATATCTTCGGTATCGTTGTTGTTTCCAGCTGAGATATGCATTTTCAGTGATAATCTTCATGATTCTGCTGTTACAAGTGTGCAGAATCACCGAAATCTCTGTTTTCGTGCTATTCAATGCGGAAAACACGATTTCTGGTGTTTTCAGCACTCCACAGTGCGTTTGATATGCGGAAACTGCGATATCTTCGGTATCGTTGGGTTTCCAGCTGTGATATGTATTTTTACTGATAATCTTCACGATTCTGCTGTTACAAGTGTGCAGAATCACCGAAATCGCTGTTTTCGTGCTTTTGAATGCGAAAAACACGTTTTCTGGTGTTTTCAGCACTCCACAGTGCGTTTGATATGCGGAAACTGCCATATCTTCGGTATCGTTGTTGTTTCCAGCTGAGATATGCATTTTCAGTGATAATCTTCATGATTCTGCTGTTACAAGTGTGCAGAATCGCCGAAATCGCTGTTTTCGTGCTTTTGAATGCGAAAAACACGTTTTCTGGTGTTTTCAGCACTCCACAGTGCGTTTGATATGCGGAAACAACGATATCTTCGGTATCGTTGTTGTTTCCAGCTGAGACATGCATTTTCAGTGATAATCGTCATGATTCTGCTGTTACAAGTCTGCAGAATCACCGAAATCGCTGTTTTCGTGCTATTGAATGCGAAAAACACGTTTTCTGGTGTTTTCAGCACGCCACAGAGCGTTTGACATGCGGAAACTACGATATCTTCGGTATCGTTGTTGTTTCCAGCTGAGATATGCACTTTCAGTGATAATCTTCATGATTCTGCTGTTACAAGTGTGCAGAATCACCGAAATCGCTGTTTTCGTGCTATTGAATGCGAAAAACACGTTTTCTGGTGTTTTCAGCACTCCACAGTGCGTTTGATATGCGGAAACTGCCATATCTTCGGTATCGTTGTTGTTTCCAGCTGAGATATGCATTTTCAGTGATAATCTTCATGATTCTGCTGTTACAAGTGTGCAGAATCACCGAAATCTCTGTTTTCGTGCTATTCAATGCGGAAAACACGATTTCTGGTGTTTTCAGCACTCCACAGTGCGTTTGATATGCGGAAACTGCGATATCTTCGGTATCGTTGGGTTTCCAGCTGTGATATGTATTTTTACTGATAATCTTCACGATTCTGCTGTTACAAGTGTGCAGAATCACCGATATCGCTGTTTTCGTGCTTTTGAATGCGAAAAACACGTTTTCTGGTGTTTTCAGCACTCCACAGTGCGTTTGATATGCGGAAACTGCCATATCTTCGGTATCGTTGTTGTTTCCAGCTGAGATACGCATTTTCAGTGATAATCTTCATGATTGTGCTGTTACAAGTGTGCAGAATCACCGAAATCGCTGTTTTCGTGCTATTGAATGCGAAAAACACGTTTTCTGGTGTTTACAGCACTCCACAGTGCGTTTGATATGCGGAAACTGCCATATCTTCGGTATCGTTGTTGTTTCCAGCTGAGATATGCACTTTCAGTGATAATCTTCACAATTCTGCTGTTACAAGTGTGCAGAATCACCGAAATCGCTGTTTTCGTGCTTTTGAATGCGAAAAACACGTTTTCTGGTGTTTTCAGCACTCCACAGTGCGTTTCATATGCGGAAACTGCGATATCTTCGGTATCGTTGGGTTTCCAGCTGAGATATGCATTTTCACTGATAATCTTCACGATTCTGCTGTTACAAGTGTGCAGAATCACCGAAATCGCTGTTTTCGTGCTTTTGAATGCGAGAAACACGTTTTCTGGTGTTTTCATCACTCCACAGTGCGTTTGATATGCGGAAACTACGATATCTCCGGTATCGTTGTTGTTTCCAGCTGAGACATGCATTTTCAGTGATAATCGTCATGATTCTGCTGTTACAAGTGTGCTGAATCACCGAAATCGCTGTTTTCGTGCTATTGAATGCGAAAAACACGTTTTCTGGTGTTTTCAGCACTCCACAGTGCGTTTGATATGCGGAAACTGCCATATCTTCGGTATCGTTGTTGTTTCCAGCTGAGATATGCATTTTCAGTGATAATCTTCATGATTCTGCTGTTACAAGTGTGCAGAATCACCGAAATCTCTGTTTTCGTGCTATTCAATGCGGAAAACACGATTTCTGGTGTTTTCAGCACTCCACAGTGCGTTTGATATGCGGAAACTGCGATATCTTCGGTATCGTTGGGTTTCCAGCTGTGATATGTATTTTTACTGATAATCTTCACGATTCTGCTGTTACAAGTGTGCAGAATCACCGAAATCGCTGTTTTCGTGCTTTTGAATGCGAAAAACACGTTTTCTGGTGTTTTCAGCACTCCACAGTGCGTTTCATATGCGAAAACTGCGATATCTTCGGTATCGTTGGGTTTCCAGCTGAGATATGCATTTTCACTGATAATCTTCACGATTCTGCTGTTACAAGTGTGCAGAATCACCGAAATCGCTGTTTTCGTGCTTTTGAATGCGAAAAACACGTTTTCAGGTGTTTTCAGCACTCCACAGTGCGTTTGATATGCGGAAACTACGATATCTTCGGTATCGTTGTTGTTTCCAGCTGAGACATGCATTTTCAGTGATAATCTTCATGCTTCTGCTGTTACAAGTGTGCAGAATCACCGAAATCTCTGTTTTCGTGCTATTCAATGCGAAAAACACGTTTTCTGGTGTTTTCAGCACTCCGCAGTGCGTTTGATATGCGGAAACTGCGATATCTTCGGTATCGTTGTGTTTCCAGCTGAGATATGCATTTTCACTGATAATCTTCACGATTCTGCTGTTACAAGTGTGCAGAATCACCGAAATCGCTGTTTTCGTGGTTTTGAATGCGAAAAACACGTTTTCTGGTGTTTTCAGCACTCCACAGTGCGTTTGATATGCGGAAACTGCGATATCTTCGGTATCGTTGGGTTTCCAGATGAGATATGCATTTTCAGTGATAATCTTCATGATTCTGCTGTTACAAGTGTGCAGAATCACCGAAATCGCTGTTTTCGTGCTTTTGAATGCGAAAAACACGTTTTCTGGTGTTTTCAGCACTCCACAGTGCGTTTCATATGCGAAAACTGCGATATCTTCGGTATCGTTGGGTTTCCAGCTGAGATATGCATTTTCACTGATAATCTTCACGATTCTGCTGTTACAAGTGTGCAGAATCACCGAAATCGCTGTTTTCGTGCTTTTGAATGCGAAAAACACGTTTTCTGGTGTTTTCAGCACGCCACAGAGCGTTTGACATGCAGAAACTACGATATCTTCGGTATCGTTGTTGTTTCCAGCTGAGACATGCATTTTCAGTGATAATCTTCATGATTCTGCTGTTACAAGTGTGCAGAATCACCGAAATCTCTGTTTTCGTGCTATTCAATGCGAAAAACACGTTTTCTGGTGTTTTCAGCACTCCACAGTGCGTTTCATATGCGGAAACTGCGATATCTTCGGTATCGTTGGGTTTCCAGCTGAGATATGCATTTTCACTGATAATCTTCACGATTCTGCTGTTACAAGTGTGCAGAATCACCGAAATCGCTGTTTTCGTGCTTTTGAATGCGAAAAACACGTTTTCTGGTGTTTTCAGCACGCCACAGAGCGTTTGACATGCAGCAACTACGATATCTTCGGTATCGTTGTTGTTTCCAGCTGAGGTATGCATTTTCAGTGATAATCTCCATGATTCTGCTGTTACAAGTGTGCAGAATCACCGAAATCGCTGTTTTCGTGCTTTTGAATGCGAAAAACACGTTTTCTGGTGTTTTCAGCACTCCACAGTGCGTTTCATATGCGGAAACTGCGATAGCTTCGGTATCGTTGGGTTTCCAGCTGAGATATGCATTTTCACTGATAATCTTCACGATTCTGCTGTTACAAGTGTGCAGAATCACCGAAATCGCTGTTTTCGTGCTTTTGAATGCGAAAAACACGTTTTCTGGTGTTTTCAGCACGCCACAGAGCGTTTGACATGCAGAAACTACGATATCTTCGGTATCGTTGTTGTTTCCAGCTGAGACATGCATTTTCAGTGATAATCTTCATGATTCTGCTGTTACAAGTGTGCAGAATCACCGAAATCTCTGTTTTCGTGCTATTCAATGCGAAAAACACGTTTTCTGGTGTTTTCAGCACTCCACAGTGCGTTTCATATGCGGAAACTGCGATATCTTCGGTATCGTTGGGTTTCCAGCTGAGATATGCATTTTCACTGATAATCTTCACGATTCTGCTGTTACAAGTGTGCAGAATCACCGAAATCGCTGTTTTCGTGCTTTTGAATGCGAAAAACACGTTTTCTGGTGTTTTCAGCACGCCACAGAGCGTTTGACATGCAGCAACTACGATATCTTCGGTATCGTTGTTGTTTCCAGCTGAGGTATGCATTTTCAGTGATAATCTCCATGATTCTGCTGTTACAAGTGTGCAGAATCACCGAAATCGCTGTTTTCGTGCTTTTGAATGCGAAAAACACGTTTTCTGGTGTTTTCAGCACTCCACAGTGCGTTTCATATGCGGAAACTGCGATATCTTCGGTATCGTTGGGTTTCCAGCTGAGATATGCATTTTCACTGATAATCTTCACGATTCTGCTGTTACAAGTGTGCAGAATCACCGAAATCGCTGTTTTCGTGCTTTTGAATGCGAAAAACACGTTTTCTGGTGTTTTCAGCACGCCACAGAGCGTTTGACATGCAGCAACTACGATATCTTCGGTATCGTTGTTGTTTCCAGCTGAGGTATGCATTTTCAGTGATAATCTCCATGATTCTGCTGTTACAAGTGTGCAGAATCACCGAAATCGCTGTTTTCGTGCTTTTGAATGCGAAAAACACGTTTTCAGGTGTTTTCAGCACTCCACAGTGCGTTTGATATGCGGAAACTACGATATCTTCGGTATCGTTGTTGTTTCCAGCTGAGACATGCATTTTCAGTGATAATCTTCATGATTCTGCTGTTACAAGTGTGCAGAATCACCGAAATCTCTGTTTTCGTGCTATTCAATGCGAAAAACACGTTTTCTGGTGTTTTCAGCACTCCGCAGTGCGTTTGATATGCGGAAACTGCGATATCTTCGGTATCGTTGTGTTTCCAGCTGAGATATGCATTTTCACTGATAATCTTCACGATTCTGCTGTTACAAGTGTGCAGAATCACCGAAATCGCTGTTTTCGTGCTTTTGAATGCGAAAAACACGTTTTCTGGTGTTTTCAGCACTCCACAGTGCGTTTCATGTGCGGAAACTGCGATATCTTCGGTATCGTTGGGTTTCCAGCTGAGATATGCATTTTCACTGATAATCTTCACGATTCTGCTGTTACAAGTGTGCAGAATCACCGAAATCGCTGTTTTCGTGCTTTTGAATGCGAAAAACACGTTTTCTGGTGTTTTCAGCACGCCACAGAGCGTTTGACATGCAGCAACTACGATATCTTCGGTATCGTTGTTGTTTCCAGCTGAGGTATGCATTTTCAGTGATAATCTCCATGATTCTGCTGTTACAAGTGTGCAGAATCACCGAAATCGCTGTTTTCGTGCTTTTGAATGCGAAAAACACGTTTTCTGGTGTTTTCAGCACTCCACAGTGCGTTTCATATGCGGAAACTGCGATATCTTCGGTATCGTTGGGTTTCCAGCTGAGATATGCATTTTCACTGATAATCTTCACGATTCTGCTGTTACAAGTGTGCAGAATCACCGAAATCGCTGTTTTCGTGCTTTTGAATGCGAAAAACACGTTTTCTGGTGCTTTCAGCACTCCACAGTGCGTTTCATATGCGGAAACTGCGATATCTTCGGTATCGTTGGGTTTCCAGCTGAGATATGCATTTTCACTGATAATCTTCACGATTCTGCTGTTACAAGTGTGCAGAATCACCGAAATCGCTGTTTTCGTGCTTTTGAATGCGAAAAACACGTTTTCTGGTGTTTTCAGCACGCCACAGAGCGTTTGACATGCGGAAACTGCGATATCTTCGGTATCGTTGTTGTTTCGAGCTGAGACATGCATTTTCAGTGATAATCTTCATGATTCTGCTGTTACAAGAGTGCAGAATCGCCGAAATCGCTGTTTTCGTGCTATTGAATGCGAAAAACACGTTTTCTGGTGTTTTCAGCACGCCACAGAGCGTTTGACATGCGGAAACTACGATATCTTCGGTATAGTTGTTGTTTCCAGCTGAGATATGCATTTTCAGTGATAATCTTCATGATTCTGCTGTTACAAGTGTGCAGAATCACCGAAATCGCTGTTTTCGTGCTTTTGAATGCGAAAAACACGTTTTCTGGTGTTTTCAGCACTCCACAGTGCGTTTCATATGCGGAAACTGCGATATCTTCCGTATCGTTGGGTTTCCAGCTGAGATATGCATTTTCACTGATAATCTTCACGATTCTGCTGTTACAAGTGTGCAGAATCACCGAAATCGCTGTTTTCGTGGTTTGAATGCGAAAAACACGTTTTCTGGTGTTTTCAGCACTCCACAGTGCGTTTGATATGCGGAAACTGCGATATCTTCGGTATCGTTGGGTTTCCGGATGAGATATGCATTTTCAGTGATAATCTTCATGATTCTGCCTTTACAAGTGTGCAGAATCACCGAAATCGCTGTTTTCGTGTTATTGAATGCGAAAAACACGTTTTCTGGTGTTTTCAGCACTCCACAGTGCGTTTGATATGCGGAAACTGCCATATCTTCGCTATCGCTGTTGTTTCCAGCTGAGATATGCATTTTCAGTGATAATCTTCATGATTCTGCTGTTACAAGTGTGCAGAATCACCGAAATCTCTGTTTTCGTGCTATTCAATGCGAAAAATACGATTTCTGGTGTTTTCAGCACTCCACAGTGCGTTTGATATGCGGAAACTGCGATATCTTCGGTATCGTTGTTGTTTCCAGCTGAAATATGCATTTTCAGTGATAATCTTCATGATTCTGCTGTTACAAGTGTGCAGAATCACCGAAATCGCTGTTTTCGTGCTATTGAATGCGAAAAACACGTTTTCTGGTGTTTTCAGCACTCCACAGTGCGTTTGATATGCGGAAACTGCCATATCTTCGGTATCGTTGTTGTTTCCAGCTGAGATATGCACTTTCAGTGATAATCTTCACAATTCTGCTGTTACAAGTGTGCAGAATCACCGAAATCGCTGTTTTCGTGCTATTGAATGCGAAAAACACGTTTTCTGGTGTTTTCAGCACTCCACAGTGCGTTTGATATGCGGAAACTGCCATATCTTCGGTATCGTTGTTGTTTCCAGCTGAGATATGCATTTTCAGTGATAATCTTCATGATTCTGCTGTTACAAGTGTGCAGAATCACCGAAATCGCTGTTTTCGTGCTATTGAATGCGAAAAACACGTTTTCTGGTGTTTTCAGCACTCCACAGTGCGTTTGATATGCGGAAACTGCGATATCTTCGGTATCGTTGGGTTTCCAGCTGAGATATGCATTTTCACTGATAATCTTCACGATTCTGCTGTTACAAGTGTGCAGAATCACCGAAATCGCTGTTTTCGTGCTTTTGAATGCGAAAAACACGTTTTCTGGTGTTTTCAGCACTCCACAGTGCGTTTGATATGCGGAAACTGCCATATCTTCGGTATCGTTGTTGTTTCCAGCTGAGATATGCATCTTCAGTGATAATCTTCATGATTCTGCTGTTACAAGTGTGCAGAATCACCGAAATCTCTGTTTTCGTGCTATTCAATGCGAGAAACACGTTTTCTGGTGTTTTCATCACTCCACAGTGCGTTTGATATGCGGAAACTACGATATCTCCGGTATCGTTGTTGTTTCCAGCTGAGACATGCATTTTCAGTGATAATCGTCATGATTCTGCTGTTACAAGTGTGCAGAATCACCGATATCGCTGTTTTCGTGCTTTTGAATGCGAAAAACACGTTTTCTGGTGTTTTCAGCACGCCACAGAGCGTTTGACATGCGGAAACTACGATATCTTCGGTATCGTTGTTGTTTCCAGCTGAGATATGCATTTTCAGTGATAATCGTCATGATTCTGCTGTTACAAGTGTGCAGAATCACCGAAATCGCTGTTTTCGTGCTATTGAATGCGAAAAACACGTTTTCTGGTGTTTTCAGCACTCCACAGTGCGTTTGATATGCGGAAACTGCCATATCTTCGGTATCGCTGTTGTTTCCAGCTGAGATATGCATTTTCAGTGATAATCTTCATGATTCTGCTGTTACAAGTGTGCAGAATCACCGAAATCTCTGTTTTCGAGCTATTCAATGCGAAAAACACGATTTCTGGTGTTTTCAGCACTCCACAGTGCGTTTGATATGCGGAAACTGCGATATCTTCGGTATCGTTGTTGTTTCCAGCTGAAATATGCATTTTCAGTGATAATCTTCATGATTCTGCTGTTACAAGTGTGCAGAATCACCGAAATCGCTGTTTTCGTGCTTTTGAATGCGAAAAACACGTTTTCTGGTGTTTTCAGCACGCCACAGAGCGTTTGACATGCGGAAACTACGATATCTTCGGTATCGTTGTTGTTTCCAGCTGAGATATGCATTTTCAGTGATAATCTTCATGATTCTGCTGTTACAAGTGTGCAGAATCACCGAAATCGCTGTTTTCGTGCTATAGAATGCGAAAAACACGATTTCTGGTGTTTTCAGCACTCCACAGTGCGTTTGATATGCGGAAACTGCCATATCTTCGGTATCGTTGTTGTTTCCAGCTGAGATACGCATTTTCAGTGATAATCTTCATGATTCTGCTGTTACAAGTGTGCAGAATCACCGAAATCGCTGTTTTCGTGCTTTTGAATGCGAAAAACACGTTTTCTGGTGTTTTCAGCACTCCACAGTGCGTTTCATATGCTGAAACTGCGATATCTTCGGTATCGTTGGGTTTCCAGCTGAGATATGCATTTTCACTGATAATCTTCACGATTCTGCTGTTACAAGTGTGCAGAATCACCGAAATCGCTGTTTTCGTGCTTTTGAATGCGAGAAACACGTTTTCTGGTGTTTTCATCACTCCACAGTGCGTTTGATATGCGGAAACTACGATATCTCCGGTATCGTTGTTGTTTCCAGCTGAAATATGCATTTTCAGTGATAATCTTCATGATTCTGCTGTTACAAGTGTGCAGAATCACCGAAATCGCTGTTTTCGTGCTTTTGAATGCGAAAAACACGTTTTCTGGTGTTTTCAGCACGCCACAGAGCGTTTGACATGCGGAAACTACGATATCTTCGGTATCGTTGTTGTTTCCAGCTGAGATATGCATTTTCAGTGATAATCTTCATGATTCTGCTGTTACAAGTGTGCAGAATCACCGAAATCGCTGTTTTCGTGCTATAGAATGCGAAAAACACGATTTCTGGTGTTTTCAGCACTCCACAGTGCGTTTGATATGCGGAAACTGCCATATCTTCGGTATCGTTGTTGTTTCCAGCTGAGATACGCATTTTCAGTGATAATCTTCATGATTGTGCTGTTACAAGTGTGCAGAATCACCGAAATCGCTGTTTTCGTGCTATTGAATGCGAAAAACACGTTTTCTGGTGTTTACAGCACTCCACAGTGCGTTTGATATGCGGAAACTGCCATATCTTCGGTATCGTTGTTGTTTCCAGCTGAGATATGCACTTTCAGTGATAATCTTCACAATTCTGCTGTTACAAGTGTGCAGAATCACCGAAATCGCTGTTTTCGTGCTTTTGAATGCGAAAAACACGTTTTCTGGTGTTTTCAGCACTCCACAGTGCGTTTCATATGCGGAAACTGCGATATCTTCGGTATCGTTGGGTTTCCAGCTGAGATATGCATTTTCACTGATAATCTTCACGATTCTGCTGTTACAAGTGTGCAGAATCACCGAAATCGCTGTTTTCGTGCTTTTGAATGCGAGAAACACGTTTTCTGGTGTTTTCATCACTCCACAGTGCGTTTGATATGCGGAAACTACGATATCTCCGGTATCGCTGTTGTTTCCAGCTGAGATATGCATTTTCAGTGATAATCTTCATGATTCTGCTGTTACAAGTGTGCAGAATCACCGAAATCTCTGTTTTCGAGCTATTCAATGCGAAAAACACGATTTCTGGTGTTTTCAGCACTCCACAGTGCGTTTGATATGCGGAAACTGCGATATCTTCGGTATCGTTGTTGTTTCCAGCTGAAATATGCATTTTCAGTGATAATGTTCATGATTGTGCTGTTACAAGTGTGCAGAATCACCGAAATCGCTGTTTTCGTGCTTTTGAATGCGAAAAACACGTTTTCTGGTGTTTTCAGCACGCCACAGAGCGTTTGACATGCGGAAACTACGATATCTTCGGTATCGTTGTTGTTTCCAGCTGAGATATGCATTTTCAGTGATAATCTTCATGATTCTGCTGTTACAAGTGTGCAGAATCACCGAAATCGCTGTTTTCGTGCTATAGAATGCGAAAAACACGATTTCTGGTGTTTTCAGCACTCCACAGTGCGTTTGATATGCGGAAACTGCCATATCTTCGGTATCGTAGTTGTTTCCAGCTGAGATATGCATTTTCAGTGATAATCTTCATGATTCTGCTGTTACAAGTGTGCAGAATCGCCGAAATCGCTGTTTTCGTGCTATTCAATGCGAGAAACACGTTTTCTGGTGTTTTCAGCACTCCACAGTGCGTTTGATATGCGGAAACTACGATATCTTCGGTATCGTTGTTGTTTCCAGCTGAGACATGCATTTTCAGTGATAATCGTCATGATTCTGCTGTTACAAGTGTGCAGAATCACCGAAATCGCTGTTTTCGTGCTATTGAATGCGAAAAACACGTTTTCTGGTGTTTTCAGCACTCCACAGTGCGTTTGATATGCGGAAACTGCCATATCTTCGGTATCGTTGTTGTTTCCAGCTGAAATATGCATTTTCAGTGATAATCTTCATGATTCTGCTGTTACAAGTGTGCAGAATCACCGAAATCGCTGTTTTCGTGCTATAGAATGCGAAAAACACGATTTCTGGTGTTTTCAGCACTCCACAGTGCGTTTGATATGCGGAAACTGCCATATCTTCGGTATCGTTGTTGTTTCCAGCTGAGATACGCATTTTCAGTGATAATCTTCATGATTGTGCTGTTACAAGTGTGCAGAATCACCGAAATCGCTGTTTTCGTGCTATTGAATGCGAAAAACACGTTTTCTGGTGTTTTCAGCACTCCACAGTGCGTTTGATATGCGGAAACTGCCATATCTTCGGTATCGTTGTTGTTTCCAGCTGAGATATGCATTTTCAGTGATAATCTTCATGATTCTGCTGTTACAAGTGTGCAGAATCACCGAAATCTCTGTTTTCGTGCTATTCAATGCGGAAAACACGATTTCTGGTGTTTTCAGCACTCCACAGTGCGTTTGATATGCGGAAACTGCGATATCTTCGGTATCGTTGGGTTTCCAGCTGTGATATGTATTTTTACTGATAATCTTCACGATTCTGCTGTTACAAGTGTGCAGAATCACCGAAATCGCTGTTTTCGTGCTTTTGAATGCGAGAAACACGTTTTCTGGTGTTTTCAGCACGCCACAGAGCGTTTGACATGCAGAAACTACGATATCTTCGGTATCGTTGTTGTTTCCAGCTGAGACATGCATTTTCAGTGATAATCTTCATGATTCTGCTGTTACAAGTGTGCAGAATCGCCGAAATCGCTGTTTTCGTGCTATTGAATGCGAAAAACACGTTTTCTGGTGTTTTCAGCACGCCACAGAGCGTTTGACATGCGGAAACTACGATATCTTCGGTATAGTTGTTGTTTCCAGCTGAGATATGCATTTTCAGTGATAATCTTCATGATTCTGCTGTTACAAGTGTGCAGAATCACCGATATCGCTGTTTTCGTGCTTTTGAATGCGAAAAACACGTTTTCTGGTGTTTTCAGCACTCCACAGTGCGTTTGATATGCGGAAACTACGATATCTTCGGTATCGTTGTTGTTTCCAGCTGAGATATGCATTTTCAGTGATAATCTTCATGATTCTGCTGTTACAAGTGTGCAGAATCACCGAAATCTCTGTTTTCGTGCTATTCAATGCGAAAAACACATTTTCTGGTGTTTTCAGCACTCCACAGTGCGTTTGATATGCAGAAACTGCGATATCTTCGGTATCGTTGTTGTTTCCAGCTGAGATATGCATTTTCAGTGATAATCTTCATGATTCTGCTGTTACAAGTGTGCAGTATCACCGAAATCGCTGTTTTCGTGCTATTCAATCCGAAAAACACGTTTTCTGGTGTTGTCAGCACTCCACAGTGCGTTTGATATGCGGAAACTGCCATATCTTCGGTATCGTTGTTGTTGCCAGCTGAGATATGCACTTTCAGTGATAATCTTCACGATTCTGCTGTTACAAGTATGCAGAATCACCGAAATCGCTGTTTTCGTGCTATTCAATGCGAGAAACACGTTTTCTGGTGTTTTCAGCACTCCACAGTGCGTTTGATATGCGGAAACTACGATATCTTCGGTATCGTTGTTGTTTCCAGCTGAGATATGCATTTTCAGTGATAATCTTCACGATTCTGCTGTTACAAGTGTGCAGAATCACCGAAATCGCTGTTTTCGTGCTTTTGAATGCGAGAAACACGTTTTCTGGTGTTTTCATCACTCCACAGTGCGTTTGATATGCGGAAACTACGATATCTCCGGTATCGTTGTTGTTTCCAGCTGAGACATGCATTTTCAGTGATAATCGTCATGATTCTGCTGTTACAAGTGTGCAGAATCACCGAAATCGCTGTTTTCGTGCTATTGAATGCGAAAAACACGTTTTCTGTCGTTTTCAGCACTCCACAGTGCGTTTGATATGCGGAAACTGCCATATCTTCGGTATCGTTGTTGTTTCCAGCTGAGATATGCATTTTCAGTGATAATCTTCATGATTCTGCTGTTACAAGTGTGCAGAATCACCGAAATCTCTGTTTTCGTGCTATTCAATGCGGAAAACACGATTTCTGGTGTTTTCAGCACTCCACAGTGCGTTTGATATGCGGAAACTACGATATCTTCGGTATCGTTGTTGTTTCCAGCTGAGACATGCATTTTCAGTGATAATCTTCATGATTGTGCTGTTACAAGTGTGCAGAATCACCGAAATCGCTGTTTTCGTGCTATTGAATGCGAAAAACACGTTTTCTGGTGTTTACAGCACTCCACAGTGCGTTTGATATGCGGAAACTGCCATATCTTCGGTATCGTTGTTGTTTCCAGCTGAGATATGCACTTTCAGTGATAATCTTCACAATTCTGCTGTTACAAGTGTGCAGAATCACCGAAATCGCTGTTTTCGTGCTATTGAATGCGAAAAACACGTATTCTGGTGTTTTCAGCACTCCACAGTGCGTTTGATATGCGGAAACTGCCATATCTTCGGTATCGTTGTTGTTTCCAGCTGAGATATGCATTTTCAGTGATAATCTTCATGATTCTGCTGTTACAAGTGTGCAGAATCACCGAAATCGCTGTTTTCGTGCTTTTGAATGCGAAAAACACGTTTTCTGGTGTTTTCAGCACTCCACAGTGCGTTTGATATGCGGAAACTGCCATATCTTCGGTATCGTTGTTGTTTCCAGCTGAGATATGCATTTTCAGTGATAATCTTCATGATTCTGCTGTTACAAGTGTGCAGAATCACCGAAATCTCTGTTTTCGTGCTATTCAATGCGGAAAACACGATTTCTGGTGTTTTCAGCACTCCACAGTGCGTTTGATATGCGGAAACTGCGATATCTTCGGTATCGTTGGGTTTCCAGCTGTGATATGTATTTTTACTGATAATCTTCACGATTCTGCTGTTACAAGTGTGCAGAATCACCGAAATCGCTGTTTTCGTGCTTTTGAATGCGAGAAACACGTTTTCTGGTGTTTTCAGCACGCCACAGAGCGTTTGACATGCAGAAACTACGATATCTTCGGTATCGTTGTTGTTTCCAGCTGAGACATGCATTTTCAGTGATAATCTTCATGATTCTGCTGTTACAAGTGTGCAGAATCGCCGAAATCGCTGTTTTCGTGCTATTGAATGCGAAAAACACGTTTTCTGGTGTTTTCAGCACGCCACAGAGCGTTTGACATGCGGAAACTACGATATCTTCGGTATAGTTGTTGTTTCCAGCTGAGATATGCATTTTCAGTGATAATCTTCATGATTCTGCTGTTACAAGTGTGCAGAATCACCGATATCGCTGTTTTCGTGCTTTTGAATGCGAAAAACACGTTTTCTGGTGTTTTCAGCACTCCACAGTGCGTTTGATATGCGGAAACTACGATATCTTCGGTATCGTTGTTGTTTCCAGCTGAGATATGCATTTTCAGTGATAATCTTCATGATTCTGCTGTTACAAGTGTGCAGAATCACCGAAATCTCTGTTTTCGTGCTATTCAATGCGAAAAAAACATTTTCTGGTGTTTTCAGCACTCCACAGTGCGTTTGATATGCAGAAACTGCGATATCTTCGGTATCGTTGTTGTTTCCAGCTGAGATATGCATTTTCAGTGATAATCTTCATGATTCTGCTGTTACAAGTGTGCAGTATCACCGAAATCGCTGTTTTCGTGCTATTCAATCCGAAAAACACGTTTTCTGGTGTTGTCAGCACTCCACAGTGCGTTTGATATGCGGAAACTGCCATATCTTCGGTATCGTTGTTGTTGCCAGCTGAGATATGCACTTTCAGTGATAATCTTCACGATTCTGCTGTTACAAGTATGCAGAATCACCGAAATCGCTGTTTTCGTGCTATTCAATGCGAGAAACACGTTTTCTGGTGTTTTCAGCACTCCACAGTGCGTTTGATATGCGGAAACTACGATATCTTCGGTATCGTTGTTGTTTCCAGCTGAAATATGCATTTTCAGTGATAATCTTCATGATTCTGCTGTTACAAGTGTGCAGTATCACCGAAATCGCTGTTTTCGTGCTATTCAATCCGAAAAACACGTTTTCTGGTGTTGTCAGCACTCCACAGTGCGTTTGATATGCGGAAACTGCCATATCTTCGGTATCGTTGTTGTTGCCAGCTGAGATATGCACTTTCAGTGATAATCTTCACGATTCTGCTGTTACAAGTATGCAGAATCACCGAAATCGCTGTTTTCGTGCTTTTGAATGCGAGAAACACGTTTTCTGGTGTTTTCATCACTCCACAGTGCGTTTGATATGCGGAAACTACGATATCTCCGGTATCGTTGTTGTTTCCAGCTGAGACATGCATTTTCAGTGATAATCGTCATGATTCTGCTGTTACAAGTGTGCAGAATCACCGAAATCGCTGTTTTCGTGCTATTGAATGCGAAAAACACGTTTTCTGTCGTTTTCAGCACTCCACAGTGCGTTTGATATGCGGAAACTGCCATATCTTCGGTATCGTTGTTGTTTCCAGCTGAGATATGCATTTTCAGTGATAATCTTCATGATTCTGCTGTTACAAGTGTGCAGAATCACCGAAATCTCTGTTTTCGTGCTATTCAATGCGGAAAACACGATTTCTGGTGTTTTCAGCACTCCACAGTGCGTTTGATATGCGGAAACTACGATATCTTCGGTATCGTTGTTGTTTCCAGCTGAGACATGCATTTTCAGTGATAATCTTCATGATTGTGCTGTTACAAGTGTGCAGAATCACCGAAATCGCTGTTTTCGTGCTATTGAATGCGAAAAACACGTTTTCTGGTGTTTACAGCACTCCACAGTGCGTTTGATATGCGGAAACTGCCATATCTTCGGTATCGTTGTTGTTTCCAGCTGAGATATGCACTTTCAGTGATAATCTTCACAATTCTGCTGTTACAAGTGTGCAGAATCACCGAAATCGCTGTTTTCGTGCTATTGAATGCGAAAAACACATTTTCTGGTGTTTTCAGCACTCCACAGTGCGTTTGATATGCGGAAACTGCCATATCTTCGGTATCGTTGTTGTTTCCAGCTGAGATATGCATTTTCAGTGATAATCTTCATGATTCTGCTGTTACAAGTGTGCAGAATCACCGAAATCGCTGTTTTCCTGCTTTTGAATGCGAAAAACACGTTTTCTGGTGTTTTCAGCACTCCACAGTGCGTTTGATATGCGGAAACTGCCATATCTTCGGTATCGTTGTTGTTTCCAGCTGAGATATGCATTTTCAGTGATAATCTTCATGATTCTGCTGTTACAAGTGTGCAGAATCACCGAAATCTCTGTTTTCGTGCTATTCAATGCGGAAAACACGATTTCTGGTGTTTTCAGCACTCCACAGTGCGTTTGATATGCGGAAACTGCGATATCTTCGGTATCGTTGGGTTTCCAGCTGTGATATGTATTTTTACTGATAATCTTCACGATTCTGCTGTTACAAGTGTGCAGAATCACCGAAATCGCTGTTTTCGTGCTTTTGAATGCGAGAAACACGTTTTCTGGTGTTTTCAGCACGCCACAGAGCGTTTGACATGCAGAAACTACGATATCTTCGGTATCGTTGTTGTTTCCAGCTGAGACATGCATTTTCAGTGATAATCTTCATGATTCTGCTGTTACAAGTGTGCAGAATCGCCGAAATCGCTGTTTTCGTGCTATTGAATGCGAAAAACACGTTTTCTGGTGTTTTCAGCACGCCACAGAGCGTTTGACATGCGGAAACTACGATATCTTCGGTATAGTTGTTGTTTCCAGCTGAGATATGCATTTTCACTGATAATCTTCATGATTCTGCTGTTACAAGTGTGCAGAATCACCGATATCGCTGTTTTCGTGCTTTTGAATGCGAAAAACACGTTTTCTGGTGTTTTCAGCACTCCACAGTGCGTTTGATATGCGGAAACTACGATATCTTCGGTATCGTTGTTGTTTCCAGCTGAGATATGCATTTTCAGTGATAATCTTCATGATTCTGCTGTTACAAGTGTGCAGAATCACCGAAATCTCTGTTTTCGTGCTATTCAATGCGAAAAAAACATTTTCTGGTGTTTTCAGCACTCCACAGTGCGTTTGATATGCAGAAACTGCGATATCTTCGGTATCGTTGTTGTTTCCAGCTGAGATATGCATTTTCAGTGATAATCTTCATGATTCTGCTGTTACAAGTGTGCAGTATCACCGAAATCGCTGTTTTCGTGCTATTCAATCCGAAAAACACGTTTTCTGGTGTTGTCAGCACTCCACAGTGCGTTTGATATGCGGAAACTGCCATATCTTCGGTATCGTTGTTGTTGCCAGCTGAGATATGCACTTTCAGTGATAATCTTCACGATTCTGCTGTTACAAGTATGCAGAATCACCGAAATCGCTGTTTTCGCGCTATTCAATGCGAGAAACACGTTTTCTGGTGTTTTCAGCACTCCACAGTGCGTTTGATATGCGGAAACTACGATATCTTCGGTATCGTTGTTGTTTCCAGCTGAGATATGCATTTTCAGTGATAATCTTCACGATTCTGCTGTTACAAGTGTGCAGAATCACCGAAATCGCTGTTTTCGTGCTTTTGAATGCGAGAAACACGTTTTCTGGTGTTTTCATCACTCCACAGTGCGTTTGATATGCGGAAACTACGATATCTCCGGTATCGTTGTTGTTTCCAGCTGAGACATGCATTTTCAGTGATAATCGTCATGATTCTGCTGTTACAAGTGTGCAGAATCACCGAAATCGCTGTTTTCGTGCTATTGAATGCGAAAAACACGTTTTCTGTCGTTTTCAGCACTCCACAGTGCGTTTGATATGCGGAAACTGCCATATCTTCGGTATCGTTGTTGTTTCCAGCTGAGATATGCATTTTCAGTGATAATCTTCATGATTCTGCTGTTACAAGTGTGCAGAATCACCGAAATCTCTGTTTTCGTGCTATTCAATGCGGAAAACACGATTTCTGGTGTTTTCAGCACTCCACAGTGCGTTTGATATGCGGAAACTACGATATCTTCGGTATCGTTGTTGTTTCCAGCTGAGACATGCATTTTCAGTGATAATCTTCATGATTGTGCTGTTACAAGTGTGCAGAATCACCGAAATCGCTGTTTTCGTGCTATTGAATGCGAAAAACACGTTTTCTGGTGTTTACAGCACTCCACAGTGCGTTTGATATGCGGAAACTGCCATATCTTCGGTATCGTTGTTGTTTCCAGCTGAGATATGCACTTTCAGTGATAATCTTCACAATTCTGCTGTTACAAGTGTGCAGAATCACCGAAATCGCTGTTTTCGTGCTATTGAATGCGAAAAACACGTTTTCTGGTGTTTTCAGCACTCCACAGTGCGTTTGATATGCGGAAACTGCCATATCTTCGGTATCGTTGTTGTTTCCAGCTGAGATATGCATTTTCAGTGATAATCTTCATGATTCTGCTGTTACAAGTGTGCAGAATCACCGAAATCGCTGTTTTCGTGCTTTTGAATGCGAAAAACACGTTTTCTGGTGTTTTCAGCACTCCACAGTGCGTTTCATATGCGGAAACTGCGATATCTTCGGTATCGTTGGGTTTCCAGCTGAGATATGCATTTTCACTGATAATCTTCACGATTCTGCTGTTACAAGTGTGCAGAATCACCGAAATCGCTGTTTTCGTGCTTTTGAATGCGAGAAACACGTTTTCTGGTGTTTTCATCACTCCACAGTGCGTTTGATATGCGGAAACTACGATATCTCCGGTATCGTTGTTGTTTCCAGCTGAGACATGCATTTTCAGTGATAATCGTCATGATTCTGCTGTTACAAGTGTGCTGAATCACCGAAATCGCTGTTTTCGTGCTATTGAATGCGAAAAACACGTTTTCTGGTGTTTTCAGCACTCCACAGTGCGTTTGATATGCGGAAACTGCCATATCTTCGGTATCGTTGTTGTTTCCAGCTGAGATATGCATTTTCAGTGATAATCTTCATGATTCTGCTGTTACAAGTGTGCAGAATCACCGAAATCTCTGTTTTCGTGCTATTCAATGCGGAAAACACGATTTCTGGTGTTTTCAGCACTCCACAGTGCGTTTGATATGCGGAAACTGCGATATCTTCGGTATCGTTGGGTTTCCAGCTGTGATATGTATTTTTACTGATAATCTTCACGATTCTGCTGTTACAAGTGTGCAGAATCACCGAAATCGCTGTTTTCGTGCTTTTGAATGCGAGAAACACGTTTTCTGGTGTTTTCAGCACGCCACAGAGCGTTTGACATGCAGAAACTACGATATCTTCGGTATCGTTGTTGTTTCCAGCTGAGACATGCATTTTCAGTGATAATCTTCATGATTCTGCTGTTACAAGTGTGCAGAATCGCCGAAATCGCTGTTTTCGTGCTATTGAATGCGAAAAACACGTTTTCTGGTGTTTTCAGCACGCCACAGAGCGTTTGACATGCGGAAACTACGATATCTTCGGTATAGTTGTTGTTTCCAGCTGAGATATGCATTTTCAGTGATAATCTTCATGATTCTGCTGTTACAAGTGTGCAGAATCACCGATATCGCTGTTTTCGTGCTTTTGAATGCGAAAAACACGTTTTCTGGTGTTTTCAGCACTCCACAGTGCGTTTGATATGCGGAAACTACGATATCTTCGGTATCGTTGTTGTTTCCAGCTGAGATATGCATTTTCAGTGATAATCTTCATGATTCTGCTGTTACAAGTGTGCAGAATCACCGAAATCTCTGTTTTCGTGCTATTCAATGCGAAAAACACATTTTCTGGTGTTTTCAGCACTCCACAGTGCGTTTTTTATGCAGAAACTGCGATATCTTCGGTATCGTTGTTGTTTCCAGCTGAGATATGCATTTTCAGTGATAATCTTCATGATTCTGCTGTTACAAGTGTGCAGTATCACCGAAATCGCTGTTTTCGTGCTATTCAATCAGAAAAACACGTTTTCTGGTGTTGTCAGCACTCCACAGTGCGTTTGATATGCGGAAACTGCCATATCTTCGGTATCGTTGTTGTTGCCAGCTGAGATATGCACTTTCAGTGATAATCTTCACGATTCTGCTGTTACAAGTATGCAGAATCACCGAAATCGCTGTTTTCGTGCTATTCAATGCGAGAAACACGTTTTCTGGTGTTTTCAGCACTCCACAGTGCGTTTGATATGCGGAAACTACGATATCTTCGGTATCGTTGTTGTTTCCAGCTGAGATATGCATTTTCAGTGATAATCTTCATGATTCTGCTGTTACAAGTGTGCAGAATCACCGAAATCGCTGTTTTCGTGCTATTCAATGCGAGAAACACGTTTTCTGGTGTTTTCAGCACTCCACAGTGCGTTTGATATGCGGAAACTACGATATCTTCGGTATCGTTGTTGTTTCCAGCTGAGACATGCATTTTCAGTGATAATCTTCATGATTCTGCTGTTACAAGTGTGCAGAATCACCGAAATCGCTGTTTTCGTGCTATAGAATGCGAAAAACACGATTTCTGGTGTTTTCAGCACTCCACAGTGCGTTTGATATGCGGAAACTGCCATATCTTCGGTATCGTTGTTGTTTCCAGCTGAGATACGCATTTTCAGTGATAATCTTCATGATTGTGCTGTTACAAGTGTGCAGAATCACCGAAATCGCTGTTTTCGTGCTATTGAATGCGAAAAACACGTTTTCTGGTGTTTACAGCACTCCACAGTGCGTTTGATATGCGGAAACTGCCATATCTTCGGTATCGTTGTTGTTTCCAGCTGAGATATGCACTTTCAGTGATAATCTTCACAATTCTGCTGTTACAAGTGTGCAGATTCACCGAAATCGCTGTTTTCGTGCTATTGAATGCGAAAAACACGTTTTCTGGTGTTTCCAGCACTCCACAGTGCGTTTGATATGCGGAAACTGCCATTTCTTCGGTATCGTTGTTGTTTCCAGCTGAGATATGCATTTTCAGTGATAATCTTCATGATTCTGCTGTTACAAGTGTGCAGAATCACCGCAATCGCTGTTTTCGTGCTTTTGAATGCGAAAAACACGTTTTCTGGTGTTTTCAGCACTCCACAGTGCGTTTCATATGCGGAAACTGCGATATCTTCGGTATCGTTGGGTTTCCAGCTGAGATATGCATTTTCACTGATAATCTTCACGATTCTGCTGTTACAAGTGTGCAGAATCACCGAAATCGCTGTTTTCGTGCTTTTGAATGCGAGAAACACGTTTTCTGGTGTTTTCATCACTCCACAGTGCGTTTGATATGCGGAAACTACGATATCTCCGGTATCGTTGTTGTTTCCAGCTGAGACATGCATTTTCAGTGATAATCGTCATGATTCTGCTGTTACAAGTGTGCAGAATCACCGAAATCGCTGTTTTCGTGCTATTGAATGCGAAAAACACGTTTTCTGTCGTTTTCAGCACTCCACAGTGCGTTTGATATGCGGAAACTGCCATATCTTCGGTATCGTTGTTGTTTCCAGCTGAGATATGCATTTTCAGTGATAATCTTCATGATTCTGCTGTTACAAGTGTGCAGAATCACCGAAATCTCTGTTTTCGTGCTATTCAATGCGGAAAACACGATTTCTGGTGTTTTCAGCACTCCACAGTGCGTTTGATATGCGGAAACTACGATATCTTCGGTATCGTTGTTGTTTCCAGCTGAGACATGCATTTTCAGTGATAATCGTCATGATTCTGCTGTTACAAGTGTGCACAATCACCGAAATCACTGTTTTCGTGCTATTGAATGCGAAAAACACGTTTTCTGGTGTTTTCAGCACTCCACAGTGCGTTTGATATGCGGAAACTGCCATATCTTCGGTATCGCTGTTGTTTCCAGCTGAGATATGCATTTTCAGTGATAATCTTCATGATTCTGCTATTACAAGTGTTTAGAATCACCGAAATCTCTGTTTTCGTGCTATTCAATGCGAAAAACACGATTTCTGGTGTTTTCAGCACTCCACAGTGCGTTTGATATGCGGAAACTGCGATATCTTCGGTATCGTTGGGTTTCCAGCTGTGATATGCATTTTCACCGACAATCTTCACGATTCTGCTGTTACAAGTGTGCAGAATCACCGAAATCGCTGTTTTCGTGCTTTTGAATGCGAAAAACACGTTTTCTGGTGTTTTCAGCACGCCACAGAGCGTTTGACATGCGGAAACTA
The DNA here is from genome assembly GCA_951804975.1 of Anthophora plumipes. Taxonomy (NCBI): domain Eukaryota; kingdom Metazoa; phylum Arthropoda; class Insecta; order Hymenoptera; family Apidae; genus Anthophora; species Anthophora plumipes. The sequence continues at coordinate 2,256,764 of CATORF010000448.1, forward strand.
CGATATCTTCGGTATCGTTGTTGTTTCCAGCTGAGATATGCATTTTCAGTGATAATCTTCATGATTCTGCTGTTACAAGTGTGCAGAATCACCGAAATCGCTGTTTTCGTGCTTTTGAATGCGAAAAACACGTTTTCTGGTGTTTTCAGCACGCCACAGAGCGTTTGACATGCGGAAACTACGATATCTTCGGTATCGTTGTTGTTTCCAGCTGAGACATGCATTTTCAGTGATAATCTTCATGATTCTGCTGGTACAAGTGTGCAGAATCGCCGAAATCGCTGTTTTCGTGCTATTGAATGCGAAAAACACGTTTTCTGGTGTTTTCAGCACTCCACAGTGCGTTTGATATGCGGAAACTGCCATATCATCGGTATCGTTGTTGTTTCCAGCTGAGATATGCATTTTCAGTGATAATCTTCATGATTCTGCTGTTACATGTGTGCAGAATCACCGAAATCTCTGTTTTCGTGCTATTCAATGCGAAAAACACGTTTTCTGATGTTTTCAGCACTCCACAGTGCGTTTGATATGCGGAAACTGCCATATCTTCGGTATCGTTGTTGTTTCCAGCTGAGATATGCATTTTCAGTGATAATCTTCATGATTCTGCTGTTACAAGTGTGCAGAATCACCGAAATCGCTGTTTTCGTGCTATTCAATGCGAGAAACACGTTTTCTGGTGTTTTCAGCACTCCACAGTGCGTTTGATATGCGGAAACTGCGATATCTTCGGTATCGTTGTTGTTTCCAGCTGAGACATGCATTTTCAGTGATGATCTTCATGATTCTGCTGGTACCAGTGTGCAGAATCGCCGAAATCGCTGTTTTCGTGCTATTGAATGCGAAAAACACGTTTTCTGGTGTTTTCAGCACTCCACAGTGCGTTTGATATGCGGAAACTGCCATATCATCGGTATCGTTGTTGTTTCCAGCTGAGATATGCATTTTCAGTGATAATCTTCATGATTCTGCTGTTACAAGTGTGCAGAATCACCGAAATCGCTGTTTTCGTGCTTTTGAATGCGAAAAACACGTTTTCTGGTGTTTTCAGCACTCCACAGTGCGTTTGATATGCGGAAACTACGATATCTTCGGTATCGTTGTTGTTTCCAGCTGAGATATGCACTTTCTGTGATAATCTTCACGATTCTGCTGTTACAAGTGTGCAGAATCACCGAAATCGCTGTTTTCGTGCTATTGAATGCGAAAAACACGTTTTCTGGTGTTTTCAGCACGCCACAGAGCGTTTGACATGCGGAAACTACGATATCTTCGGTATCGTTGTTGTTTCCAGCTGAGACATGCATTTTCAGTGATAATCTTCATGATTCTGCTGGTACAAGTGTGCAGAATCGCCGAAATCGCTGTTTTCGTGCTATTGAATGCGAAAAACACGTTTTCTGGTGTTATCAGCACTCCACAGTGCGTTTGATATGCGGAAACTGCCATATCATCGGTATCGTTGTTGTTTCCAGCTGAGATATGCATTTTCAGTGATAATCTTCATGATTCTGCTGTTACAAGTGTGCAGAATCACCGAAATCTCTGTTTTCGTGCTATTCAATGCGAAAAACACGTTTTCTGGTGAGTTCAGCACTCCACAGGGCGTTTCATATCTGGAAACCGCGATATCTTCGGTATCGTTGGGTTTCCAGCTGAGATATGCATTTTCAATGATAATCTTCACGATTCTGCTGTTACAAGTGTGCAGAATCACCGAAATCGCTGTTTTCGTGCTTTTGAATGCGAAAAACACGTTTTCTGGTGTTTTAGGCACTCCACAGTGCGTTTGATATGCGGAAACTACGATATCTTCGGTATCGTTGTGGTTTCCAGCTGAGATATGCACTTTCAGTGATAATCTTCACGATTCTGCTGTTACAAGTGTGCAGGATCACCGAAATCGCTGTTTTCGTGCTATTGAATGCGAAAAACACGTTTTCTGGTGTTTTCAGCACTCCACAGTGCGTTTGATATGCGGAAACTGCCATATCATCGGTATCGTTGTTGTTTCCAGCTGAGATATGCATTTTCAGTGATAATCTTCATGATTCTGCTGTTACAAGTGTGCAGAATCACCGAAATCTCTGTTTTCGTGCTATTCAATGCGCAAAACACGTTTTCTGGTGTGTTCAGCACTCCACAGGGCGTTTCATATCTGGAAACTGCGATATCTTCGGTATCGTTGGGTTTCCAGCTGAGATATGCATTTTCGCTGATAATCTTCACGATTCTGCTGTTACAAGTGTGCAGAATCACCGAAATCGCTGTTTTCGTGCTTTTGAATGCGAAAAACACGTTTTCTGGTGTTTTCAGCACGCCACAGAGCGTTTGACATGCGGAAACTACGATATCTTCGTATAGTTGTTGTTTCCAGCTGAGATATGCATTTTCAGTGATAATCTTCATGATTCTGCTGTTACAAGTGTGCAGAATCACCGAAATCTCTGTTTTCGTGCTATTCAATGCGAAAAACACATTTTCTGGTGTTTTCAGCACTCCACAGTGCGTTTGATATGCAGAAACTGCGATATCTTCGGTATCGTTGTTGTTTCCAGCTGAGATATGCATTTTCAGTGATAATCTTAATGATTCTGCTGTTACAAGTGTGCAGTATCACCGAAAACGCTGTTTTCGTGCTATTCAATCCGAAAAACACGTTTTCTGGTGTTTTCAGCACTCCACAGTGCGTTTGATATGCGGAAACTGCCATATCATCGGTATCGTTGTTGTTTCCAGCTGAGATATGCATTTTCAGTGATAATCTTCATGATTCTGCTGTTACAAGTGTGCAGAATCACCGAAATCGCTGTTTTCGTGCTTTTGAATGCGAAAAACACGTTTTCTGGTGTTTTCAGCACGCCACAGAGCGTTTGACATGCGGAAACTACGATATCTGCGGTATCGTTGTTGTTTCCAGCTGAGACATGCATTTTCAGTGATAATCTTCACGATTCTGCTGTTACAAGTGTGCAGAATCACCGAAATCGCTGTTTTCGTGCTTTTGAATGCGAAAAACACGTTTTCTGGTGTTTTCAGCACTCCACAGTGCGTTTGATATGCGGAAACTGCCATATCTTCGGTATCGTTGTTGTTTCCAGCTGAGATATGCATTTTCAGTGATAATCTTCATGATTCTGCTGTTACAAGTGTGCAGAATCGCCGAAATCGCTGTTTTCGTGCTATTCAATGCGAGAAACACGTTTTCTGGTGTTTTCAGCACTCCACAGTGCGTTTGATATGCGGAAACTGCCATATCATCGGTATCGTTGTTGTTTCCAGCTGAGATATGCATTTTCAGTGATAATCTTCATGATTCTGCTGTTACAAGTGTGCAGAATCACCGAAATCTCTGTTTTCGTGCTATTCAATGCGAAAAACACGTTTTCTGGTGTGTTCAGCACTCCACAGGGCGTTTCATATCTGGAAACTGCGATATCTTCGGTATCGTTGTTGTTTCCAGCTGAGATATGCATTTTCAGTGATAATCTTCATGATTCTGCTGTTACAAGTGTGCAGAATCACCGAAATCGCTGTTTTCGTGCTATTGAATGCGAGAAACACGTTTTCTGGTGTTTTCAGCACTCCACAGTGCGTTTGATATGCGGAAACTACGATATCTTCGGTATCGTTGTTGTTTCCAGCTGAGACATGCATTTTCAGTGATAATCTTCACGATTCTGCTGTTACAAGTGTGCAGAATCACCGAAATCGCTGTTTTCGTGCTTTTGAATGCGAAAAACACGTTTTCTGGTGTTTTAGGCACTCCACAGTGCGTTTGATATGCGGAAACTACGATATCTTCGGTATCGTTGTTGTTTCCAGCTGAGATATGCACTTTCTGTGATAATCTTCACGATTCTGCTGTTACAAGTGTGCAGAATCACCGAAATCGCTGTTTTCGTGCTATTGAATGCGAAAAACACGTTTTCTGGTGTTTTCAGCACTCCACAGTGCGTTTGATATGCGGAAACTGCCATATCTTCGGTATCGTTGTTGTTTCCAGCTGAGATATGCATTTTCAGTGATAATCTTCATGATTCTGCTGTTACAAGTGTGCAGAATCACCGAAATAGCTGTTTTCGTGCTATTCAATGCGAGAAACACGTTTTCTGGTGTTTTCAGCACTCCACAGTGCGTTTGATATGCGGAAACTACGATATCTTCGGTATCGTTGTTGTTTCCAGCTGAGACATGCATTTTCAGTGATAATCTTCACGATTCTGCTGTTACAAGTGTGCAGAATCACCGAAATCGCTGTTTTCGTGCTTTTGAATGCGAAAAACACGTTTTCTGGTGTTTTCAGCACGCCACAGAGCGTTTGACATGCGGAAACTACGATATCTTCGGTCTCGTTGTTGTTTCCAGCTGAGATATGCATTTTCAGTGATAATCTTCATGATTCTGCTGTTACAAGTGTGCAGAATCACCGAAATCGCTGTTTTCGTGCTTTTGAATGCGAAAAACACGTTTTCTGGTGTTTTCAGCACTCCACAGTGCGTTTGATATGCGGAAACTACGATATCTTCGGTATCGTTGTAGTTTCCAGCTGAGACATGCATTTTCAGTGATTATAGTCATGATTCTGCTGTTACAAGTGTGCAGAATCACCGAAATCGCTGTTTTCGTGCTATTGAATGCGAAAAACAGGTTTTCTGGTGTTTTCAGCACGCCACAGAGCGTTTGACATGCGGAAACTACGATATCTTCGTATAGTTGTTGTTTCCAGCAGAGATATGCATTTTCAGTGATAATCTTCATGATTCTGCTGTTACAAGTGTGCAGAATCACCGAAATCGCTGTCTTCGTGCTTTTGAATGCGAAAAACACGTTTTCTGGTGTTTTCAGCACTCCACAGTGCGTTTGATATGCGGAAACTACGATATCTTCGGTATCGTTGTTGTTTCCAGCTGAGATATGCATTTTCAGTGATAATCTTCATGATTCTGCTGTTACAAGTGTGCAGAATCACCGAAATCTCTGTTTTCGTGCTATTCAATGCGAAAAACACATTTTCTGGTGTTTTCAGCACTCCACAGTGCGTTTGATATGCAGAAACTGCGATATCTTCGGTATCGTTGTTGTTTCCAGCTGAGATATGCATTTTCAGTGATAATCTTAATGATTCTGCTGTTACAAGTGTGCAGAATCACCGAAATCGCTGTTTTCGTGCTATTGAATGCGAGAAACACGTTTTCTGGTGTTTTCAGCACTCCACAGTGCGTTTGATATGCGGAAACTACGATATCTTCGGTATCGTTGTTGTTTCCAGCTGAGACATGCATTTTCAGTAATAATCTTCACGATTCTGCTGTTACAAGTGTGCAGAATCACCGAAATCGCTGTTTTCGTGCTTTTGAATGCGAAAAACACGTTTTCTGGTGTTTTAGGCACTCCACAGTGCGTTTGATATGCGGAAACTACGATATCTTCGGTATCGTTGTTGTTTCCAGCTGAGATATGCACTTTCTGTGATAATCTTCACGATTCTGCTGTTACAAGTGTGCAGAATCACCGAAATCGCTGTTTTCGTGCTATTGAATGCGAAAAACACGTTTTCTGGTGTTTTCAGCACTCCACAGTGCGTTTGATATGCGGAAACTACGATATCTTCGGTATCGTTGTAGTTTCCAGCTGAGACATGCATTTTCAGTGATTATAGTCATGATTCTGCTGTTACAAGTGTGCAGAATCACCGAAATCGCTGTTTTCGTGCTATTGAATGCGAAAAACAGGTTTTCTGGTGTTTTCAGCACGCCACAGAGCGTTTGACATGCGGAAACTACGATATCTTCGTATAGTTGTTGTTTCCAGCTGAGATATGCATTTTCAGTGATAATCTTCATGATTCTGCTGTTACAAGTGTGCAGAATCACCGAAATCGCTGTCTTCGTGCTTTTGAATGCGAAAAACACGTTTTCTGGTGTTTTCAGCACTCCACAGTGCGTTTGATATGCGGAAACTACGATATCTTCGGTATCGTTGTTGTTTCCAGCTGAGATATGCATTTTCAGTGATAATCTTCAAGATTCTGCTGTTACAAGTGTGCAGAATCACCGAAATCTCTGTTTTCGTGCTATTCAATGCGAAAAACACATTTTCTGGTGTTTTCAGCACTCCACAGTGCGTTTGATATGCAGAAACTGCGATATCTTCGGTATCGTTGTTGTTTCCAGCTGAGATATGCATTTTCAGTGATAATCTTAATGATTCTGCTGTTACAAGTGTGCAGTATCACCGAAAACGCTGTTTTCGTGCTATTCAATCCGAAAAACACGTTTTCTGGTGTTGTCAGCACTCCACAGTGCGTTTGATATGCGGAAACTGCCATATCTTCGGTATCGTTGTTCTTTCCAGCTGACATATGCATTTTCAGTGATAATCTTCATGATTCTGCTGTTACAAGTGTGCAGAATCACCGAAATCGCTGTTTTCGTGCTTTTGAATGCGAAAAACACGTTTTCTGGTGTTTTAGGCACTCCACAGTGCGTTTGATATGCGGAAACTACGATATCTTCGGTATCGTTGTTGTTTCCAGCTGAGAAGTGCACTTTCAGTGATAATCTTCACGATTCTGCTGTTACAAGTGTGCAGAATCACCGAAATCGCTGTTTTCGTGCTGTTGAATGCGAAAAACACGTTTTCTGGTGTTTTCAGCACTCCACAGTGCGTTTGATATGCGGAAACTGCCATATCTTCGGTATCGTTGTTGTTTCCAGCTGAGATATGCATTTTCAGTGATAATCTTCATGATTCTGCTGTTACAAGTGTGCAGAATCACCGAAATCGCTGTTTTCGTGCTATTCAATGCGAAAAACACGTTTTCAGGTGTTTTCAGCACTCCACAGTGCGTTTCATATGCGGAAACTGCGATATCTTCGGTATCGTTGGGTTTCCAGCTGAGATATGCATTTTCACTGATAATTTTCACGATTCTGCTGTTACAAGTGTGCAGAATCACCGAAATCTCTGTTTTCGTGCTATTCAATGCGAAAAACACATTTTCTGGTGTTTTCAGCACTCCACAGTGCGTTTGATATGCAGAAACTGCGATATCTTCGGTATCGTTGTTGTTTCCAGCTGAGATATGCATTTTCAGTGATAATCTTCATGATTGTGCTGTTACAAGTGTGCAGAATCACCGAAATCGCTGTTTTCGTGCTATTGAATGCGAAAAACACGTTTTCTGGTGTTTACAGCACTCCACAGTGCGTTTGATATGCGGAAACTGCCATATCTTCGGTATCGTTGTTGTTTCCAGCTGAGATATGCACTTTCAGTGATAATCTTCACAATTCTGCTGTTACAAGTGTGCAGAATCACCGAAATCGCTGTTTTCGTGCTATTGAATGCGAAAAACACGTTTTCTGGTGTTTTCAGCACTCCACAGTGCGTTTGATATGCGGAAACTGCCATATCTTCGGTATCGTTGTTGTTTCCAGCTGAGATATGCATTTTCAGTGATAATCTTCATGATTCTGCTGTTACAAGTGTGCAGAATCACCGAAATCGCTGTTTTCGTGCTTTTGAATGCGAAAAACACGTTTTCTGGTGTTTTCAGCACTCCACAGTGCGTTTCATATGCGGAAACTGCGATATCTTCGGTATCGTTGGGTTTCCAGCTGAGATATGCATTTTCACTGATAATCTTCACGATTCTGCTGTTACAAGTGTGCAGAATCACCGAAATCGCTGTTTTCGTGCTTTTGAATGCGAGAAACACGTTTTCTGGTGTTTTCATCACTCCACAGTGCGTTTGATATGCGGAAACTACGATATCTCCGGTATCGTTGTTGTTTCCAGCTGAGACATGCATTTTCAGTGATAATCGTCATGATTCTGCTGTTACAAGTGTGCTGAATCACCGAAATCGCTGTTTTCGTGCTATTGAATGCGAAAAACACGTTTTCTGGTGTTTTCAGCACTCCACAGTGCGTTTGATATGCGGAAACTGCCATATCTTCGGTATCGTTGTTGTTTCCAGCTGAGATATGCATTTTCAGTGATAATCTTCATGATTCTGCTGTTACAAGTGTGCAGAATCACCGAAATCTCTGTTTTCGTGCTATTCAATGCGGAAAACACGATTTCTGGTGTTTTCAGCACTCCACAGTGCGTTTGATATGCGGAAACTGCGATATCTTCGGTATCGTTGGGTTTCCAGCTGTGATATGTATTTTTACTGATAATCTTCACGATTCTGCTGTTACAAGTGTGCAGAATCACCGAAATCGCTGTTTTCGTGCTTTTGAATGCGAGAAACACGTTTTCTGGTGTTTTCAGCACGCCACAGAGCGTTTGACATGCAGAAACTACGATATCTTCGGTATCGTTGTTGTTTCCAGCTGAGACATGCATTTTCAGTGATAATCTTCATGATTCTGCTGTTACAAGTGTGCAGAATCGCCGAAATCGCTGTTTTCGTGCTATTGAATGCGAAAAACACGTTTTCTGGTGTTTTCAGCACGCCACAGAGCGTTTGACATGCGGAAACTACGATATCTTCGGTATAGTTGTTGTTTCCAGCTGAGATATGCATTTTCAGTGATAATCTTCATGATTCTGCTGTTACAAGTGTGCAGAATCACCGATATCGCTGTTTTCGTGCTTTTGAATGCGAAAAACACGTTTTCTGGTGTTTTCAGCACTCCACAGTGCGTTTGATATGCGGAAACTACGATATCTTCGGTATCGTTGTTGTTTCCAGCTGAGATATGCATTTTCAGTGATAATCTTCATGATTCTGCTGTTACAAGTGTGCAGAATCACCGAAATCTCTGTTTTCGTGCTATTCAATGCGAAAAACACATTTTCTGGTGTTGTCAGCACTCCACAGTGCGTTTGATATGCAGAAACTGCGATATCTTCGGTATCGTTGTTGTTTCCAGCTGAGATATGCATTTTCAGTGATAATCTTCATGATTCTGCTGTTACAAGTGTGCAGTATCACCGAAATCGCTGTTTTCGTGCTATTCAATCAGAAAAACACGTTTTCTGGTGTTGTCAGCACTCCACAGTGCGTTTGATATGCGGAAACTGCCATATCTTCGGTATCGTTGTTGTTGCCAGCTGAGATATGCACTTTCAGTGATAATCTTCACGATTCTGCTGTTACAAGTATGCAGAATCACCGAAATCGCTGTTTTCGTGCTATTCAATGCGAGAAACACGTTTTCTGGTGTTTTCAGCACTCCACAGTGCGTTTGATATGCGGAAACTACGATATCTTCGGTATCGTTGTTGTTTCCAGCTGAGATATGCATTTTCAGTGATAATCTTCATGATTCTGCTGTTACAAGTGTGCAGAATCACCGAAATCGCTGTTTTCGTGCTATTCAATGCGAGAAACACGTTTTCTGGTGTTTTCAGCACTCCACAGTGCGTTTGATATGCGGAAACTACGATATCTTCGGTATCGTTGTTGTTTCCAGCTGAGACATGCATTTTCAGTGATAATCTTCATGATTCTGCTGTTACAAGTGTGCAGAATCACCGAAATCGCTGTTTTCGTGCTATAGAATGCGAAAAACACGATTTCTGGTGTTTTCAGCACTCCACAGTGCGTTTGATATGCGGAAACTGCCATATCTTCGGTATCGTTGTTGTTTCCAGCTGAGATACGCATTTTCAGTGATAATCTTCATGATTGTGCTGTTACAAGTGTGCAGAATCACCGAAATCGCTGTTTTCGTGCTATTGAATGCGAAAAACACGTTTTCTGGTGTTTACAGCACTCCACAGTGCGTTTGATATGCGGAAACTGCCATATCTTCGGTATCGTTGTTGTTTCCAGCTGAGATATGCACTTTCAGTGATAATCTTCACAATTCTGCTGTTACAAGTGTGCAGATTCACCGAAATCGCTGTTTTCGTGCTATTGAATGCGAAAAACACGTTTTCTGGTGTTTCCAGCACTCCACAGTGCGTTTGATATGCGGAAACTGCCATTTCTTCGGTATCGTTGTTGTTTCCAGCTGAGATATGCATTTTCAGTGATAATCTTCATGATTCTGCTGTTACAAGTGTGCAGAATCACCGCAATCGCTGTTTTCGTGCTTTTGAATGCGAAAAACACATTTTCTGGTGTTTTCAGCACTCCACAGTGCGTTTCATATGCGGAAACTGCGATATCTTCGGTATCGTTGGGTTTCCAGCTGAGATATGCATTTTCACTGATAATCTTCACGATTCTGCTGTTACAAGTGTGCAGAATCACCGAAATCGCTGTTTTCGTGCTTTTGAATGCGAGAAACACGTTTTCTGGTGTTTTCATCACTCCACAGTGCGTTTGATATGCGGAAACTACGATATCTCCGGTATCGTTGTTGTTTCCAGCTGAGACATGCATTTTCAGTGATAATCGTCATGATTCTGCTGTTACAAGTGTGCAGAATCACCGAAATCGCTGTTTTCGTGCTATTGAATGCGAAAAACACGTTTTCTGTCGTTTTCAGCACTCCACAGTGCGTTTGATATGCGGAAACTGCCATATCTTCGGTATCGTTGGGTTTCCAGCTGAGATATGCATTTTCACTGATAATCTTCACGATTCTGCTGTTACAAGTGTGCAGAATCACCGAAATCGCTGTTTTCGTGCTTTTGAATGCGAGAAACACGTTTTCTGGTGTTTTCATCACTCCACAGTGCGTTTGATATGCGGAAACTACGATATCTCCGGTATCGTTGTTGTTTCCAGCTGAGACATGCATTTTCAGTGATAATCGTCATGATTCTGCTGTTACAAGTGTGCTGAATCACCGAAATCGCTGTTTTCGTGCTATTGAATGCGAAAAACACGTTTTCTGGTGTTTTCAGCACTCCACAGTGCGTTTGATATGCGGAAACTGCCATATCTTCGGTATCGTTGTTGTTTCCAGCTGAGATATGCATTTTCAGTGATAATCTTCATGATTCTGCTGTTACAAGTGTGCAGAATCACCGAAATCTCTGTTTTCGTGCTATTCAATGCGGAAAACACGATTTCTGGTGTTTTCAGCACTCCACAGTGCGTTTGATATGCGGAAACTGCGATATCTTCGGTATCGTTGGGTTTCCAGCTGTGATATGTATTTTTACTGATAATCTTCACGATTCTGCTGTTACAAGTGTGCAGAATCACCGAAATCGCTGTTTTCGTGCTTTTGAATGCGAGAAACACGTTTTCTGGTGTTTTCAGCACGCCACAGAGCGTTTGACATGCAGAAACTACGATATCTTCGGTATCGTTGTTGTTTCCAGCTGAGACATGCATTTTCAGTGATAATCTTCATGATTCTGCTGTTACAAGTGTGCAGAATCGCCGAAATCGCTGTTTTCGTGCTATTGAATGCGAAAAACACGTTTTCTGGTGTTTTCAGCACGCCACAGCGCGTTTGACATGCGGAAACTACGATATCTTCGGTATAGTTGTTGTTTCCAGCTGAGATATGCATTTTCAGTGATAATCTTCATGATTCTGCTGTTACAAGTGTGCAGAATCACCGATATCGCTGTTTTCGTGCTTTTGAATGCGAAAAACACGTTTTCTGGTGTTTTCAGCACTCCACAGTGCGTTTGATATGCGGAAACTACGATATCTTCGGTATCGTTGTTGTTTCCAGCTGAGATATGCATTTTCAGTGATAATCTTCATGATTCTGCTGTTACAAGTGTGCAGAATCACCGAAATCTCTGTTTTCGTGCTATTCAATGCGAAAAACACATTTTCTGGTGTTTTCAGCACTCCACAGTGCGTTTGATATGCAGAAACTGCGATATCTTCGGTATCGTTGTTGTTTCCAGCTGAGATATGCATTTTCAGTGATAATCTTCATGATTCTGCTGTTACAAGTGTGCAGTATCACCGAAATCGCTGTTTTCGTGCTATTCAATCAGAAAAACACGTTTTCTGGTGTTGTCAGCACTCCACAGTGCGTTTGATATGCGGAAACTGCCATATCTTCGGTATCGTTGTTGTTGCCAGCTGAGATATGCACTTTCAGTGATAATCTTCATGATTCTGCTGTTACAAGTGTGCAGAATCACCGAAATCGCTGTTTTCGTGCTATTCAATGCGAGAAACACGTTTTCTGGTGTTTTCAGCACTCCACAGTGCGTTTGATATGCGGAAACTACGATATCTTCGGTATCGTTGTTGTTTCCAGCTGAGACATGCATTTTCAGTGATAATCTTCATGATTCTGCTGTTACAAGTGTGCAGAATCACCGAAATCGCTGTTTTCGTGCTATAGAATGCGAAAAACACGATTTCTGGTGTTTTCAGCACTCCACAGTGCGTTTGATATGCGGAAACTGCCATATCTTCGGTATCGTTGTTGTTTCCAGCTGAGATACGCATTTTCAGTGATAATCTTCATGATTGTGCTGTTACAAGTGTGCAGAATCACCGAAATCGCTGTTTTCGTGCTATTGAATGCGAAAAACACGTTTTCTGGTGTTTACAGCACTCCACAGTGCGTTTGATATGCGGAAACTGCCATATCTTCGGTATCGTTGTTGTTTCCAGCTGAGATATGCACTTTCAGTGATAATCTTCACAATTCTGCTGTTACAAGTGTGCAGATTCACCGAAATCGCTGTTTTCGTGCTATTGAATGCGAAAAACACGTTTTCTGGTGTTTCCAGCACTCCACAGTGCGTTTGATATGCGGAAACTGCCATTTCTTCGGTATCGTTGTTGTTTCCAGCTGAGATATGCATTTTCAGTGATAATCTTCATGATTCTGCTGTTACAAGTGTGCAGAATCACCGCAATCGCTGTTTTCGTGCTTTTGAATGCGAAAAACACGTTTTCTGGTGTTTTCAGCACTCCACAGTGCGTTTCATATGCGGAAACTGCGATATCTTCGGTATCGTTGGGTTTCCAGCTGAGATATGCATTTTCAGTGATAATCGTCATGATTCTGCTGTTACAAGTGTGCACAATCACCGAAATCGCTGTTTTCGTGCTATTGAATGCGAAAAACACGTTTTCTGGTGTTTTCAGCACTCCACAGTGCGTTTGATATGCGGAAACTGCCATATCTTCGGTATCGCTGTTGTTTCCAGCTGAGATATGCATTTTCAGTGATAATCTTCATGATTGTGCTGTTACAAGTGTGCAGAATCACCGAAATCGCTGTTTTCGTGCTATTGAATGCGAAAAACACGTTTTCTGGTGTTTACAGCACTCCACAGTGCGTTTGATATGCGGAAACTGCCATATCTTCGGTATCGTTGTTGTTTCCAGCTGAGATATGCACTTTCAGTGATAATCTTCACAATTCTGCTGTTACAAGTGTGCAGATTCACCGAAATCGCTGTTTTCGTGCTATTGAATGCGAAAAACACGTTTTCTGGTGTTTCCAGCACTCCACAGTGCGTTTGATATGCGGAAACTGCCATTTCTTCGGTATCGTTGTTGTTTCCAGCTGAGATATGCATTTTCAGTGATAATCTTCATGATTCTGCTGTTACAAGTGTGCAGAATCACCGCAATCGCTGTTTTCGTGCTTTTGAATGCGAAAAACACGTTTTCTGGTGTTTTCAGCACTCCACAGTGCGTTTCATATGCGGAAACTGCGATATCTTCGGTATCGTTGGGTTTCCAGCTGAGATATGCATTTTCAGTGATAATCGTCATGATTCTGCTGTTACAAGTGTGCACAATCACCGAAATCGCTGTTTTCGTGCTATTGAATGCGAAAAACACGTTTTCTGGTGTTTTCAGCACTCCACAGTGCGTTTGATATGCGGAAACTGCCATATCTTCGGTATCGCTGTTGTTTCCAGCTGAGATATGCATTTTCAGTGATAATCTTCATGATTCTGCTATTACAAGTGTTTAGAATCACCGAAATCTCTGTTTTCGTGCTATTCAATGCGAAAAACACGATTTCTGGTGTTTTCAGCACTCCACAGTGCGTTTGATATGCGGAAACTGCGATATCTTCGGTATCGTTGGGTTTCCAGCTGTGATATGCATTTTCACCGACAATCTTCACGATTCTGCTGTTACAAGTGTGCAGAATCACCGAAATCGCTGTTTTCGTGCTTTTGAATGCGAAAAACACGTTTTCTGGTGTTTTCAGCACGCCACAGAGCGTTTGACATGCGGAAACTACGATATCTTCGGTATCGTTGTTGTTTCCAGCTGAGATATGCATTTTCAGTGATAATCTTCATGATTCTGCTGTTACATGTGTGCAGAATCACCGAAATCTCTGTTTTCGTGCTATTCAATGCGAAAAACACGTTTTCTGATGTTTTCAGCACTCCACAGTGCGTTTGATATGCGGAAACTGCCATATCTTCGGTATCGTTGTTGTTTCCAGCTGAGATATGCATTTTCAGTGATAATCTTCATGATTCTGCTGTTACAAGTGTGCAGAATCACCGAAATCGCTGTTTTCGTGCTATTCAATGCGAGAAACACGTTTTCTGGTGTTTTCAGCACTCCACAGTGCGTTTGATATGCGGAAACTGCGATATCTTCGGTATCGTTGTTGTTTCCAGCTGAGACATGCATTTTCAGTGATGATCTTCATGATTCTGCTGGTACCAGTGTGCAGAATCACCGAAATCGCTGTTTTCGTGCTTTTGAATGCGAAAAACACGTTTTCTGGTGTTTTCAGCACGCCACAGAGCGTTTGACATGCGGAAACTACGATATCTTCGTATAGTTGTTGTTTCCAGCTGAGATATGCATTTTCAGTGATAATCTTCATGATTCTGCTGTTACAAGTGTGCAGAATCACCGAAATCTCTGTTTTCGTGCTATTCAATGCGAAAAACACATTTTCTGGTGTTTTCAGCACTCCACAGTGCGTTTGATATGCAGAAACTGCGATATCTTCGGTATCGTTGTTGTTTCCAGCTGAGATATGCATTTTCAGTGATAATCTTAATGATTCTGCTGTTACAAGTGTGCAGTATCACCGAAAACGCTGTTTTCGTGCTATTCAATCCGAAAAACACGTTTTCTGGTGTTGTCAGCACTCCACAGTGCGTTTGATATGCGGAAACTGCCATATCTTCGGTATCGTTGTTGTTTCCAGCTGAGATATGCATTTTCAGTGATAATCTTCATGATTCTGCTGTTACAAGTGTGCAGAATCACCGAAATCGCTGTTTTCGTGCTTTTGAATGCGAAAAACACGTTTTCTGGTGTTTTAGGCACTCCACAGTGCGTTTGATATGCGGAAACTACGATATCTTCGGTATCGTTGTTGTTTCCAGCTGAGATATGCACTTTCTGTGATAATCTTCACGATTCTGCTGTTACAAGTGTGCAGAATCACCGAAATCGCTGTTTTCGTGCTATTGAATGCGAAAAACACGTTTTCTGGTGTTTTCAGCACGCCACAGAGCGTTTGACATGCGGAAACTACGATATCTTCGGTATCGTTGTTGTTTCCAGCTGAGACATGCATTTTCAGTGATAATCTTCATGATTCTGCTGGTACAAGTGTGCAGAATCGCCGAAATCGCTGTTTTCGTGCTATTGAATGCGAAAAACACGTTTTCTGGTGTTATCAGCACTCCACAGTGCGTTTGATATGCGGAAACTGCCATATCATCGGTATCGTTGTTGTTTCCAGCTGAGATATGCATTTTCAGTGATAATCTTCATGATTCTGCTGTTACAAGTGTGCAGAATCACCGAAATCTCTGTTTTCGTGCTATTCAATGCGAAAAACACGTTTTCTGGTGAGTTCAGCACTCCACAGGGCGTTTCATATCTGGAAACCGCGATATCTTCGGTATCGTTGGGTTTCCAGCTGAGATATGCATTTTCAGTGATAATCTTCATGATTCTGCTGTTACAAGTGTGCAGAATCACCGAAATCTCTGTTTTCGTGCTATTCAATGCGCAAAACACGTTTTCTGGTGTGTTCAGCACTCCACAGGGCGTTTCATATCTGGAAACTGCGATATCTTCGGTATCGTTGGGTTTCCAGCTGAGATATGCATTTTCACTGATAATCTTCACGATTCTGCTGTTACAAGTGTGCAGAATCACCGAAATCGCTGTTTTCGTGCTTTTGAATGCGAAAAACACGTTTTCTGGTGTTTTCAGCACGCCACAGAGCGTTTGACATGCGGAAACTACGATATCTTCGTATAGTTGTTGTTTCCAGCTGAGATATGCATTTTCAGTGATAATCTTCATGATTCTGCTGTTACAAGTGTGCAGAATCACCGAAATCTCTGTTTTCGTGCTATTCAATGCGAAAAACACATTTTCTGGTGTTTTCAGCACTCCACAGTGCGTTTGATATGCAGAAACTGCGATATCTTCGGTATCGTTGTTGTTTCCAGCTGAGATATGCATTTTCAGTGATAATCTTAATGATTCTGCTGTTACAAGTGTGCAGTATCACCGAAAACGCTGTTTTCGTGCTATTCAATCCGAAAAACACGTTTTCTGGTGTTGTCAGCACTCCACAGTGCGTTTGATATGCGGAAACTGCCATATCTTCGGTATCGTTGTTGTTTCCAGCTGAGATATGCATTTTCAGTGATAATCTTCATGATTCTGCTGTTACAAGTGTGCAGAATCACCGAAATCGCTGTTTTCGTGCTTTTGAATGCGAAAAACACGTTTTCTGGTGTTTTAGGCACTCCACAGTGCGTTTGATATGCGGAAACTACGATATCTTCGGTATCGTTGTTGTTTCCAGCTGAGATATGCACTTTCTGTGATAATCTTCACGATTCTGCTGTTACAAGTGTGCAGAATCACCGAAATCGCTGTTTTCGTGCTATTCAATGCGAAAAACACGATTTCTGGTGTTTTCAGCACTCCACAGTGCGTTTGATATGCGGAAACTGCGATATCTTCGGTATCGTTGGGTTTCCAGCTGTGATATGCATTTTCACTGATAATCTTCACGATTCTGCTGTTACAAGTGTGCAGAATCACCGAAATCGCTGTTTTCGTGCTTTTGAATGCGAAAAACACGTTTTCTGGTGTTTTCAGCACGCCACAGAGCGTTTGACATGCGGAAACTACGATATCTTCGGTATCGTTGTTGTTTCCAGCTGAGACATGCATTTTCAGTGATAATCTTCACGATTCTGCTGTTACAAGTGTGCAGAATCACCGAAATCGCTGTTTTCGTGCTTTTGAATGCGAAAAACACGTTTTCTGGTGTTTTCAGCACTCCACAGTGCGTTTGATATGCGGAAACTGCCATATCTTCGGTATCGTTGTTGTTTCCAGCTGAGATATGCATTTTCAGTGATAATCTTCATGATTCTGCTGTTACAAGTGTGCAGAATCGCCGAAATTGCTGTTTTCGTGCTATTCAATGCGAGAAACACGTTTTCTGGTGTTTTCAGCACTCCACAGTGCGTTTGATATGCGGAAACTGCCATATCATCGGTATCGTTGTTGTTTCCAGCTGAGATATGCATTTTCAGTGATAATCTTCATGATTCTGCTGTTACAAGTGTGCAGAATCACCGAAATCTCTGTTTTCGTGCTATTCAATGCGCAAAACACGTTTTCTGGTGTGTTCAGCACTCCACAGGGCGTTTCATATCTGGAAACTGCGATATCTTCGGTATCGTTGGGATTCCAGCTGAGATATGCATTTTCACTGATAATCTTCACGATTCTGCTGTTACAAGTGTGCAGAATCACCGGAATCGCTGTTTTCGTGCTTTTGAATGCGAAAAACACGTTTTCTGGTGTTTTCAGCACGCCACAGAGCGTTTGACATGCGGAAACTACGATATCTTCGTATAGTTGTTGTTTCCAGCTGAGATATGCATTTTCAGTGATAATCTTCATGATTCTGCTGTTACAAGTGTGCAGTATCACCGAAAACGCTGTTTTCGTGCTATTCAATCCGAAAAACACGTTTTCTGGTGTTGTCAGCACTCCACAGTGCGTTTGATATGCGGAAACTGCCATATCTTCGGTATCGTTGTTGTTTCCAGCTGAGATATGCATTTTCAGTGATAATCTTCATGATTTTGCTGTTACAAGTGTGCAGAATCACCGAAATCGCTGTTTTCGTGCTTTTGAATGCGAAAAACACGTTTTCTGGTGTTTTAGGCACTCCACAGTGCGTTTGATATGCGGAAACTACGATATCTTCGGTATCGTTGTTGTTTCCAGCTGAGATATGCACTTTCTGTGATAATCTTCACGATTCTGCTGTTACAAGTGTGCAGAATCACCGAAATCGCTGTTTTCGTGCTATTCAATGCGAAAAACACGATTTCTGGTGTTTTCAGCACTCCACAGTGCGTTTGATATGCGGAAACTGCGATATCTTCGGTATCGTTGGGTTTCCAGCTGTGATATGCATTTTCACTGATAATCTTCACGATTCTGCTGTTACAAGTGTGCAGAATCACCGAAATCGCTGTTTTCGTGCTTTTGAATGCGAAAAACACGTTTTCTGGTGTTTTCAGCACGCCACAGAGCGTTTGACATGCGGAAACTACGATATCTGCGGTATCGTTGTTGTTTCCAGCTGAGACATGCATTTTCAGTGATAATCTTCACGATTCTGCTGTTACAAGTGTGCAGAATCACCGAAATCGCTGTTTTCGTGCTTTTGAATGCGAAAAACACGTTTTCTGGTGTTTTCAGCACTCCACAGTGCGTTTGATATGCGGAAACTGCCATATCTTCGGTATCGTTGTTGTTTCCAGCTGAGATATGCATTTTCAGTGATAATCTTCATGATTCTGCTGTTACAAGTGTGCAGAATCGCCGAAATCGCTGTTTTCGTGCTATTCAATGCGAGAAACACGTTTTCTGGTGTTTTCAGCACTCCACAGTGCGTTTGATATGCGGAAACTGCCATATCATCGGTATCGTTGTTGTTTCCAGCTGAGATATGCATTTTCAGTGATAATCTTCATGATTCTGCTGTTACAAGTGTGCAGAATCACCGAAATCTCTGTTTTCGTGCTATTCAATGCGAAAAACACGTTTTCTGGTGTGTTCAGCACTCCACAGGGCGTTTCATATCTGGAAACTGCGATATCTTCGGTATCGTTGTTGTTTCCAGCTGAGATATGCATTTTCAGTGATAATCTTCATGATTCTGCTGTTACAAGTGTGCAGAATCACCGAAATCGCTGTTTTCGTGCTATTGAATGCGAGAAACACGTTTTCTGGTGTTTTCAGCACTCCACAGTGCGTTTGATATGCGGAAACTACGATATCTTCGGTATCGTTGTTGTTTCCAGCTGAGACATGCATTTTCAGTGATAATCTTCACGATTCTGCTGTTACAAGTGTGCAGAATCACCGAAATCGCTGTTTTCGTGCTTTTGAATGCGAAAAACACGTTTTCTGGTGTTTTAGGCACTCCACAGTGCGTTTGATATGCGGAAACTACGATATCTTCGGTATCGTTGTTGTTTCCAGCTGAGATATGCACTTTCTGTGATAATCTTCACGATTCTGCTGTTACAAGTGTGCAGAATCACCGAAATCGCTGTTTTCGTGCTATTGAATGCGAAAAACACGTTTTCTGGTGTTTTCAGCACTCCACAGTGCGTTTGATATGCGGAAACTGCCATATCTTCGGTATCGTTGTTGTTTCCAGCTGAGATATGCATTTTCAGTGATAATCTTCATGATTCTGCTGTTACAAGTGTGCAGAATCACCGAAATAGCTGTTTTCGTGCTATTCAATGCGAGAAACACGTTTTCTGGTGTTTTCAGCACTCCACAGTGCGTTTGATATGCGGAAACTACGATATCTTCGGTATCGTTGTTGTTTCCAGCTGAGACATGCATTTTCAGTGATAATCTTCACGATTCTGCTGTTACAAGTGTGCAGAATCACCGAAATCGCTGTTTTCGTGCTTTTGAATGCGAAAAACACGTTTTCTGGTGTTTTCAGCACGCCACAGAGCGTTTGACATGCGGAAACTACGATATCTTCGGTCTCGTTGTTGTTTCCAGCTGAGATATGCATTTTCAGTGATAATCTTCATGATTCTGCTGTTACAAGTGTGCAGAATCACCGAAATCGCTGTTTTCGTGCTTTTGAATGCGAAAAACACGTTTTCTGGTGTTTTCAGCACTCCACAGTGCGTTTGATATGCGGAAACTGCCATATCTTCGGTATCGTTGTTGTTTCCAGCTGAGGTATGCATTTTCAGTGATAATCTTCATGATTCTGCTGTTACAAGTGTGCAGAATCGCCGAAATCGCTGTTTTCGTGCAATTCAATGCGAGAAACACGTTTTCTGGTGTTTTCAGCACTCCACAGTGCGTTTGATATGCGGAAACTACGATATCTTCGGTATCGTTGTAGTTTCCAGCTGAGACATGCATTTTCAGTGATTATAGTCATGATTCTGCTGTTACAAGTGTGCAGAATCACCGAAATCGCTGTTTTCGTGCTATTGAATGCGAAAAACAGGTTTTCTGGTGTTTTCAGCACGCCACAGAGCGTTTGACATGCGGAAACTACGATATCTTCGTATAGTTGTTGTTTCCAGCAGAGATATGCATTTTCAGTGATAATCTTCATGATTCTGCTGTTACAAGTGTGCAGAATCACCGAAATCGCTGTCTTCGTGCTTTTGAATGCGAAAAACACGTTTTCTGGTGTTTTCAGCACTCCACAGTGCGTTTGATATGCGGAAACTACGATATCTTCGGTATCGTTGTTGTTTCCAGCTGAGATATGCATTTTCAGTGATAATCTTCATGATTCTGCTGTTACAAGTGTGCAGAATCACCGAAATCTCTGTTTTCGTGCTATTCAATGCGAAAAACACATTTTCTGGTGTTTTCAGCACTCCACAGTGCGTTTGATATGCAGAAACTGCGATATCTTCGGTATCGTTGTTGTTTCCAGCTGAGATATGCATTTTCAGTGATAATCTTAATGATTCTGCTGTTACAAGTGTGCAGAATCACCGAAATCGCTGTTTTCGTGCTATTGAATGCGAGAAACACGTTTTCTGGTGTTTTCAGCACTCCACAGTGCGTTTGATATGCGGAAACTACGATATCTTCGGTATCGTTGTTGTTTCCAGCTGAGACATGCATTTTCAGTGATAATCTTCACGATTCTGCTGTTACAAGTGTGCAGAATCACCGAAATCGCTGTTTTCGTGCTTTTGAATGCGAAAAACACGTTTTCTGGTGTTTTAGGCACTCCACAGTGCGTTTGATATGCGGAAACTACGATATCTTCGGTATCGTTGTTGTTTCCAGCTGAGATATGCACTTTCTGTGATAATCTTCACGATTCTGCTGTTACAAGTGTGCAGAATCACCGAAATCGCTGTTTTCGTGCTATTGAATGCGAAAAACACGTTTTCTGGTGTTTTCAGCACTCCACAGTGCGTTTGATATGCGGAAACTACGATATCTTCGGTATCGTTGTAGTTTCCAGCTGAGACATGCATTTTCAGTGATTATAGTCATGATTCTGCTGTTACAAGTGTGCAGAATCACCGAAATCGCTGTTTTCGTGCTATTGAATGCGAAAAACAGGTTTTCTGGTGTTTTCAGCACGCCACAGAGCGTTTGACATGCGGAAACTACGATATCTTCGTATAGTTGTTGTTTCCAGCTGAGATATGCATTTTCAGTGATAATCTTCATGATTCTGCTGTTACAAGTGTGCAGAATCACCG
The DNA here is from genome assembly GCA_951804975.1 of Anthophora plumipes. NCBI lineage: Eukaryota > Metazoa > Arthropoda > Insecta > Hymenoptera > Apidae > Anthophora > Anthophora plumipes. The sequence goes on from CATORF010000448.1 coordinate 2,278,373, forward strand.
AAATCGCTGTCTTCGTGCTTTTGAATGCGAAAAACACGTTTTCTGGTGTTTTCAGCACTCCACAGTGCGTTTGATATGCGGAAACTACGATATCTTCGGTATCGTTGTTGTTTCCAGCTGAGATATGCATTTTCAGTGATAATCTTCAAGATTCTGCTGTTACAAGTGTGCAGAATCACCGAAATCTCTGTTTTCGTGCTATTCAATGCGAAAAACACATTTTCTGGTGTTTTCAGCACTCCACAGTGCGTTTGATATGCAGAAACTGCGATATCTTCGGTATCGTTGTTGTTTCCAGCTGAGATATGCATTTTCAGTGATAATCTTAATGATTCTGCTGTTACAAGTGTGCAGTATCACCGAAAACGCTGTTTTCGTGCTATTCAATCCGAAAAACACGTTTTCTGGTGTTGTCAGCACTCCACAGTGCGTTTGATATGCGGAAACTGCCATATCTTCGGTATCGTTGTTCTTTCCAGCTGACATATGCATTTTCAGTGATAATCTTCATGATTCTGCTGTTACAAGTGTGCAGAATCACCGAAATCGCTGTTTTCGTGCTTTTGAATGCGAAAAACACGTTTTCTGGTGTTTTAGGCACTCCACAGTGCGTTTGATATGCGGAAACTACGATATCTTCGGTATCGTTGTTGTTTCCAGCTGAGAAGTGCACTTTCAGTGATAATCTTCACGATTCTGCTGTTACAAGTGTGCAGAATCACCGAAATCGCTGTTTTCGTGCTATTGAATGCGAAAAACACGTTTTCTGGTGTTTTCAGCACTCCACAGTGCGTTTGATATGCGGAAACTGCCATATCTTCGGTATCGTTGTTGTTTCCAGCTGAGATATGCATTTTCAGTGATAATCTTCATGATTCTGCTGTTACAAGTGTGCAGAATCACCGAAATCGCTGTTTTCGTGCTATTCAATGCGAAAAACACGTTTTCAGGTGTTTTCAGCACTCCACAGTGCGTTTCATATGCGGAAACTGCGATATCTTCGGTATCGTTGGGTTTCCAGCTGAGATATGCATTTTCACTGATAATTTTCACGATTCTGCTGTTACAAGTGTGCAGAATCACCGAAATCTCTGTTTTCGTGCTATTCAATGCGAAAAACACATTTTCTGGTGTTTTCAGCACTCCACAGTGCGTTTGATATGCAGAAACTGCGATATCTTCGGTATCGTTGTTGTTTCCAGCTGAGATATGCATTTTCAGTGATAATCTTCATGATTGTGCTGTTACAAGTGTGCAGAATCACCGAAATCGCTGTTTTCGTGCTATTGAATGCGAAAAACACGTTTTCTGGTGTTTACAGCACTCCACAGTGCGTTTGATATGCGGAAACTGCCATATCTTCGGTATCGTTGTTGTTTCCAGCTGAGATATGCACTTTCAGTGATAATCTTCACAATTCTGCTGTTACAAGTGTGCAGAATCACCGAAATCGCTGTTTTCGTGCTATTGAATGCGAAAAACACGTTTTCTGGTGTTTTCAGCACTCCACAGTGCGTTTGATATGCGGAAACTGCCATATCTTCGGTATCGTTGTTGTTTCCAGCTGAGATATGCATTTTCAGTGATAATCTTCATGATTCTGCTGTTACAAGTGTGCAGAATCACCGAAATCGCTGTTTTCGTGCTTTTGAATGCGAAAAACACGTTTTCTGGTGTTTTCAGCACTCCACAGTGCGTTTCATATGCGGAAACTGCGATATCTTCGGTATCGTTGGGTTTCCAGCTGAGATATGCATTTTCACTGATAATCTTCACGATTCTGCTGTTACAAGTGTGCAGAATCACCGAAATCGCTGTTTTCGTGCTTTTGAATGCGAGAAACACGTTTTCTGGTGTTTTCATCACTCCACAGTGCGTTTGATATGCGGAAACTACGATATCTCCGGTATCGTTGTTGTTTCCAGCTGAGACATGCATTTTCAGTGATAATCGTCATGATTCTGCTGTTACAAGTGTGCTGAATCACCGAAATCGCTGTTTTCGTGCTATTGAATGCGAAAAACACGTTTTCTGGTGTTTTCAGCACTCCACAGTGCGTTTGATATGCGGAAACTGCCATATCTTCGGTATCGTTGTTGTTTCCAGCTGAGATATGCATTTTCAGTGATAATCTTCATGATTCTGCTGTTACAAGTGTGCAGAATCACCGAAATCTCTGTTTTCGTGCTATTCAATGCGGAAAACACGATTTCTGGTGTTTTCAGCACTCCACAGTGCGTTTGATATGCGGAACCTGCGATATCTTCGGTATCGTTGGGTTTCCAGCTGTGATATGTATTTTTACTGATAATCTTCACGATTCTGCTGTTACAAGTGTGCAGAATCACCGAAATCGCTGTTTTCGTGCTTTTGAATGCGAGAAACACGTTTTCTGGTGTTTTCAGCACGCCACAGAGCGTTTGACATGCAGAAACTACGATATCTTCGGTATCGTTGTTGTTTCCAGCTGAGACATGCATTTTCAGTGATAATCTTCATGATTCTGCTGTTACAAGTGTGCAGAATCGCCGAAATCGCTGTTTTCGTGCTATTGAATGCGAAAAACACGTTTTCTGGTGTTTTCAGCACGCCACAGAGCGTTTGACATGCGGAAACTACGATATCTTCGGTATAGTTGTTGTTTCCAGCTGAGATATGCATTTTCAGTGATAATCTTCATGATTCTGCTGTTACAAGTGTGCAGAATCACCGATATCGCTGTTTTCGTGCTTTTGAATGCGAAAAACACGTTTTCTGGTGTTTTCAGCACTCCACAGTGCGTTTGATATGCGGAAACTACGATATCTTCGGTATCGTTGTTGTTTCCAGCTGAGATATGCATTTTCAGTGATAATCTTCATGATTCTGCTGTTACAAGTGTGCAGAATCACCGAAATCTCTGTTTTCGTGCTATTCAATGCGAAAAACACATTTTCTGGTGTTGTCAGCACTCCACAGTGCGTTTGATATGCAGAAACTGCGATATCTTCGGTATCGTTGTTGTTTCCAGCTGAGATATGCATTTTCAGTGATAATCTTCATGATTCTGCTGTTACAAGTGTGCAGTATCACCGAAATCGCTGTTTTCGTGCTATTCAATCAGAAAAACACGTTTTCTGGTGTTGTCAGCACTCCACAGTGCGTTTGATATGCGGAAACTGCCATATCTTCGGTATCGTTGTTGTTGCCAGCTGAGATATGCACTTTCAGTGATAATCTTCACGATTCTGCTGTTACAAGTATGCAGAATCACCGAAATCGCTGTTTTCGTGCTATTCAATGCGAGAAACACGTTTTCTGGTGTTTTCAGCACTCCACAGTGCGTTTGATATGCGGAAACTACGATATCTTCGGTATCGTTGTTGTTTCCAGCTGAGATATGCATTTTCAGTGATAATCTTCATGATTCTGCTGTTACAAGTGTGCAGAATCACCGAAATCGCTGTTTTCGTGCTATTCAATGCGAGAAACACGTTTTCTGGTGTTTTCAGCACTCCACAGTGCGTTTGATATGCGGAAACTACGATATCTTCGGTATCGTTGTTGTTTCCAGCTGAGACATGCATTTTCAGTGATAATCTTCATGATTCTGCTGTTACAAGTGTGCAGAATCACCGAAATCGCTGTTTTCGTGCTATAGAATGCGAAAAACACGATTTCTGGTGTTTTCAGCACTCCACAGTGCGTTTGATATGCGGAAACTGCCATATCTTCGGTATCGTTGTTGTTTCCAGCTGAGATACGCATTTTCAGTGATAATCTTCATGATTGTGCTGTTACAAGTGTGCAGAATCACCGAAATCGCTGTTTTCGTGCTATTGAATGCGAAAAACACGTTTTCTGGTGTTTACAGCACTCCACAGTGCGTTTGATATGCGGAAACTGCCATATCTTCGGTATCGTTGTTGTTTCCAGCTGAGATATGCACTTTCAGTGATAATCTTCACAATTCTGCTGTTACAAGTGTGCAGATTCACCGAAATCGCTGTTTTCGTGCTATTGAATGCGAAAAACACGTTTTCTGGTGTTTCCAGCACTCCACAGTGCGTTTGATATGCGGAAACTGCCATTTCTTCGGTATCGTTGTTGTTTCCAGCTGAGATATGCATTTTCAGTGATAATCTTCATGATTCTGCTGTTACAAGTGTGCAGAATCACCGCAATCGCTGTTTTCGTGCTTTTGAATGCGAAAAACACGTTTTCTGGTGTTTTCAGCACTCCACAGTGCGTTTCATATGCGGAAACTGCGATATCTTCGGTATCGTTGGGTTTCCAGCTGAGATATGCATTTTCACTGATAATCTTCACGATTCTGCTGTTACAAGTGTGCAGAATCACCGAAATCGCTGTTTTCGTGCTTTTGAATGCGAGAAACACGTTTTCTGGTGTTTTCATCACTCCACAGTGCGTTTGATATGCGGAAACTACGATATCTCCGGTATCGTTGTTGTTTCCAGCTGAGACATGCATTTTCAGTGATAATCGTCATGATTCTGCTGTTACAAGTGTGCAGAATCACCGAAATCGCTGTTTTCGTGCTATTGAATGCGAAAAACACGTTTTCTGTCGTTTTCAGCACTCCACAGTGCGTTTGATATGCGGAAACTGCCATATCTTCGGTATCGTTGGGTTTCCAGCTGAGATATGCATTTTCACTGATAATCTTCACGATTCTGCTGTTACAAGTGTGCAGAATCACCGAAATCGCTGTTTTCGTGCTTTTGAATGCGAGAAACACGTTTTCTGGTGTTTTCATCACTCCACAGTGCGTTTGATATGCGGAAACTACGATATCTCCGGTATCGTTGTTGTTTCCAGCTGAGACATGCATTTTCAGTGATAATCGTCATGATTCTGCTGTTACAAGTGTGCTGAATCACCGAAATCGCTGTTTTCGTGCTATTGAATGCGAAAAACACGTTTTCTGGTGTTTTCAGCACTCCACAGTGCGTTTGATATGCGGAAACTGCCATATCTTCGGTATCGTTGTTGTTTCCAGCTGAGATATGCATTTTCAGTGATAATCTTCATGATTCTGCTGTTACAAGTGTGCAGAATCACCGAAATCTCTGTTTTCGTGCTATTCAATGCGGAAAACACGATTTCTGGTGTTTTCAGCACTCCACAGTGCGTTTGATATGCGGAAACTGCGATATCTTCGGTATCGTTGGGTTTCCAGCTGTGATATGTATTTTTACTGATAATCTTCACGATTCTGCTGTTACAAGTGTGCAGAATCACCGAAATCGCTGTTTTCGTGCTTTTGAATGCGAGAAACACGTTTTCTGGTGTTTTCAGCACGCCACAGAGCGTTTGACATGCAGAAACTACGATATCTTCGGTATCGTTGTTGTTTCCAGCTGAGACATGCATTTTCAGTGATAATCTTCATGATTCTGCTGTTACAAGTGTGCAGAATCGCCGAAATCGCTGTTTTCGTGCTATTGAATGCGAAAAACACGTTTTCTGGTGTTTTCAGCACGCCACAGCGCGTTTGACATGCGGAAACTACGATATCTTCGGTATAGTTGTTGTTTCCAGCTGAGATATGCATTTTCAGTGATAATCTTCATGATTCTGCTGTTACAAGTGTGCAGAATCACCGATATCGCTGTTTTCGTGCTTTTGAATGCGAAAAACACGTTTTCTGGTGTTTTCAGCACTCCACAGTGCGTTTGATATGCGGAAACTACGATATCTTCGGTATCGTTGTTGTTTCCAGCTGAGATATGCATTTTCAGTGATAATCTTCATGATTCTGCTGTTACAAGTGTGCAGAATCACCGAAATCTCTGTTTTCGTGCTATTCAATGCGAAAAACACATTTTCTGGTGTTTTCAGCACTCCACAGTGCGTTTGATATGCAGAAACTGCGATATCTTCGGTATCGTTGTTGTTTCCAGCTGAGATATGCATTTTCAGTGATAATCTTCATGATTCTGCTGTTACAAGTGTGCAGTATCACCGAAATCGCTGTTTTCGTGCTATTCAATCAGAAAAACACGTTTTCTGGTGTTGTCAGCACTCCACAGTGCGTTTGATATGCGGAAACTGCCATATCTTCGGTATCGTTGTTGTTGCCAGCTGAGATATGCACTTTCAGTGATAATCTTCACGATTCTGCTGTTACAAGTATGCAGAATCACCGAAATCGCTGTTTTCGTGCTATTCAATGCGAGAAACACGTTTTCTGGTGTTTTCAGCACTCCACAGTGCGTTTGATATGCGGAAACTACGATATCTTCGGTATCGTTGTTGTTTCCAGCTGAGATATGCATTTTCAGTGATAATCTTCATGATTCTGCTGTTACAAGTGTGCAGAATCACCGAAATCGCTGTTTTCGTGCTATTCAATGCGAGAAACACGTTTTCTGGTGTTTTCAGCACTCCACAGTGCGTTTGATATGCGGAAACTACGATATCTTCGGTATCGTTGTTGTTTCCAGCTGAGACATGCATTTTCAGTGATAATCTTCATGATTCTGCTGTTACAAGTGTGCAGAATCACCGAAATCGCTGTTTTCGTGCTATAGAATGCGAAAAACACGATTTCTGGTGTTTTCAGCACTCCACAGTGCGTTTGATATGCGGAAACTGCCATATCTTCGGTATCGTTGTTGTTTCCAGCTGAGATACGCATTTTCAGTGATAATCTTCATGATTGTGCTGTTACAAGTGTGCAGAATCACCGAAATCGCTGTTTTCGTGCTATTGAATGCGAAAAACACGTTTTCTGGTGTTTACAGCACTCCACAGTGCGTTTGATATGCGGAAACTGCCATATCTTCGGTATCGTTGTTGTTTCCAGCTGAGATATGCACTTTCAGTGATAATCTTCACAATTCTGCTGTTACAAGTGTGCAGATTCACCGAAATCGCTGTTTTCGTGCTATTGAATGCGAAAAACACGTTTTCTGGTGTTTCCAGCACTCCACAGTGCGTTTGATATGCGGAAACTGCCATTTCTTCGGTATCGTTGTTGTTTCCAGCTGAGATATGCATTTTCAGTGATAATCTTCATGATTCTGCTGTTACAAGTGTGCAGAATCACCGCAATCGCTGTTTTCGTGCTTTTGAATGCGAAAAACACGTTTTCTGGTGTTTTCAGCACTCCACAGTGCGTTTCATATGCGGAAACTGCGATATCTTCGGTATCGTTGGGTTTCCAGCTGAGATATGCATTTTCAGTGATAATCGTCATGATTCTGCTGTTACAAGTGTGCACAATCACCGAAATCGCTGTTTTCGTGCTATTGAATGCGAAAAACACGTTTTCTGGTGTTTTCAGCACTCCACAGTGCGTTTGATATGCGGAAACTGCCATATCTTCGGTATCGCTGTTGTTTCCAGCTGAGATATGCATTTTCAGTGATAATCTTCATGATTCTGCTATTACAAGTGTTTAGAATCACCGAAATCTCTGTTTTCGTGCTATTCAATGCGAAAAACACGATTTCTGGTGTTTTCAGCACTCCACAGTGCGTTTGATATGCGGAAACTGCGATATCTTCGGTATCGTTGGGTTTCCAGCTGTGATATGCATTTTCACCGACAATCTTCACGATTCTGCTGTTACAAGTGTGCAGAATCACCGAAATCGCTGTTTTCGTGCTTTTGAATGCGAAAAACACGTTTTCTGGTGTTTTCAGCACGCCACAGAGCGTTTGACATGCGGAAACTACGATATCTTCGGTATCGTTGTTGTTTCCAGCTGAGATATGCATTTTCAGTGATAATCTTCATGATTCTGCTGTTACAAGTGTGCAGAATCACCGAAATCGCTGTTTTCGTGCTTTTGAATGCGAAAAACACGTTTTCTGGTGTTTTCAGCACGCCACAGAGCGTTTGACATGCGGAAACTACGATATCTTCGGTATCGTTGTTGTTTCCAGCTGAGACATGCATTTTCAGTGATAATCTTCATGATTCTGCTGGTACAAGTGTGCAGAATCGCCGAAATCGCTGTTTTCGTGCTATTGAATGCGAAAAACACGTTTTCTGGTGTTTTCAGCACTCCACAGTGCGTTTGATATGCGGAAACTGCCATATCATCGGTATCGTTGTTGTTTCCAGCTGAGATATGCATTTTCAGTGATAATCTTCATGATTCTGCTGTTACATGTGTGCAGAATCACCGAAATCTCTGTTTTCGTGCTATTCAATGCGAAAAACACGTTTTCTGATGTTTTCAGCACTCCACAGTGCGTTTGATATGCGGAAACTGCCATATCTTCGGTATCGTTGTTGTTTCCAGCTGAGATATGCACTTTCTGTGATAATCTTCACGATTCTGCTGTTACAAGTGTGCAGAATCACCGAAATCGCTGTTTTCGTGCTATTGAATGCGAAAAACACGTTTTCTGGTGTTTTCAGCACGCCACAGAGCGTTTGACATGCGGAAACTACGATATCTTCGGTATCGTTGTTGTTTCCAGCTGAGACATGCATTTTCAGTGATAATCTTCATGATTCTGCTGGTACAAGTGTGCAGAATCGCCGAAATCGCTGTTTTCGTGCTATTGAATGCGAAAAACACGTTTTCTGGTGTTATCAGCACTCCACAGTGCGTTTGATATGCGGAAACTGCCGTATCATCGGTATCGTTGTTGTTTCCAGCTGAGATATGCATTTTCAGTGATAATCTTCATGATTCTGCTGTTACAAGTGTGCAGAATCACCGAAATCTCTGTTTTCGTGCTATTCAATGCGAAAAACACGTTTTCTGGTGAGTTCAGCACTCCACAGGGCGTTTCATATCTGGAAACCGCGATATCTTCGGTATCGTTGGGTTTCCAGCTGAGATATGCATTTTCAATGATAATCTTCACGATTCTGCTGTTACAAGTGTGCAGAATCACCGAAATCGCTGTTTTCGTGCTTTTGAATGCGAAAAACACGTTTTCTGGTGTTTTAGGCACTCCACAGTGCGTTTGATATGCGGAAACTACGATATCTTCGGTATCGTTGTGGTTTCCAGCTGAGATATGCACTTTCAGTGATAATCTTCACGATTCTGCTGTTACAAGTGTGCAGGATCACCGAAATCGCTGTTTTCGTGCTATTGAATGCGAAAAACACGTTTTCTGGTGTTTTCAGCACTCCACAGTGCGTTTGATATGCGGAAACTGCCATATCATCGGTATCGTTGTTGTTTCCAGCTGAGATATGCATTTTCAGTGATAATCTTCATGATTCTGCTGTTACAAGTGTGCAGAATCACCGAAATCTCTGTTTTCGTGCTATTCAATGCGCAAAACACGTTTTCTGGTGTGTTCAGCACTCCACAGGGCGTTTCATATCTGGAAACTGCGATATCTTCGGTATCGTTGGGTTTCCAGCTGAGATATGCATTTTCACTGATAATCTTCACGATTCTGCTGTTACAAGTGTGCAGAATCACCGAAATCGCTGTTTTCGTGCTTTTGAATGCGAAAAACACGTTTTCTGGTGTTTTCAGCACGCCACAGAGCGTTTGACATGCGGAAACTACGATATCTTCGTATAGTTGTTGTTTCCAGCTGAGATATGCATTTTCAGTGATAATCTTCATGATTCTGCTGTTACAAGTGTGCAGAATCACCGAAATCTCTGTTTTCGTGCTATTCAATGCGAAAAACACATTTTCTGGTGTTTTCAGCACTCCACAGTGCGTTTGATATGCAGAAACTGCGATATCTTCGGTATCGTTGTTGTTTCCAGCTGAGATATGCATTTTCAGTGATAATCTTAATGATTCTGCTGTTACAAGTGTGCAGTATCACCGAAAACGCTGTTTTCGTGCTATTCAATCCGAAAAACACGTTTTCTGGTGTTTTCAGCACTCCACAGTGCGTTTGATATGCGGAAACTGCCATATCATCGGTATCGTTGTTGTTTCCAGCTGAGATATGCATTTTCAGTGCTAATCTTCATGATTCTGCTGTTACAAGTGTGCAGAATCACCGAAATCTCTGTTTTCGTGCTATTCAATGCGAAAAACACGTTTTCTGGTGTGTTCAGCACTCCACAGGGCGTTTCATATCTGGAAACTGCGATATCTTCGGTATCGTTGTTGTTTCCAGCTGAGATATGCATTTTCAGTGATAATCTTCATGATTCTGCTGTTACAAGTGTGCAGAATCACCGAAATCGCTGTTTTCGTGCTATTGAATGCGAGAAACACGTTTTCTGGTGTTTTCAGCACTCCACAGTGCGTTTGATATGCGGAAACTACGATATCTTCGGTATCGTTGTTGTTTCCAGCTGAGACATGCATTTTCAGTGATAATCTTCACGATTCTGCTGTTACAAGTGTGCAGAATCACCGAAATCGCTGTTTTCGTGCTTTTGAATGCGAAAAACACGTTTTCTGGTGTTTTAGGCACTCCACAGTGCGTTTGATATGCGGAAACTACGATATCTTCGGTATCGTTGTTGTTTCCAGCTGAGATATGCACTTTCTGTGATAATCTTCACGATTCTGCTGTTACAAGTGTGCAGAATCACCGAAATCGCTGTTTTCGTGCTATTGAATGCGAAAAACACGTTTTCTGGTGTTTTCAGCACTCCACAGTGCGTTTGATATGCGGAAACTGCCATATCTTCGGTATCGTTGTTGTTTCCAGCTGAGATATGCATTTTCAGTGATAATCTTCATGATTCTGCTGTTACAAGTGTGCAGAATCACCGAAATAGCTGTTTTCGTGCTATTCAATGCGAGAAACACGTTTTCTGGTGTTTTCAGCACTCCACAGTGCGTTTGATATGCGGAAACTACGATATCTTCGGTATCGTTGTTGTTTCCAGCTGAGACATGCATTTTCAGTGATAATCTTCACGATTCTGCTGTTACAAGTGTGCAGAATCACCGAAATCGCTGTTTTCGTGCTTTTGAATGCGAAAAACACGTTTTCTGGTGTTTTCAGCACGCCACAGAGCGTTTGACATGCGGAAACTACGATATCTTCGGTCTCGTTGTTGTTTCCAGCTGAGATATGCATTTTCAGTGATAATCTTCATGATTCTGCTGTTACAAGTGTGCAGAATCACCGAAATCGCTGTTTTCGTGCTTTTGAATGCGAAAAACACGTTTTCTGGTGTTTTCAGCACTCCACAGTGCGTTTGATATGCGGAAACTGCCATATCTTCGGTATCGTTGTTGTTTCCAGCTGAGGTATGCATTTTCAGTGATAATCTTCATGATTCTGCTGTTACAAGTGTGCAGAATCGCCGAAATCGCTGTTTTCGTGCAATTCAATGCGAGAAACACGTTTTCTGGTGTTTTCAGCACTCCACAGTGCGTTTGATATGCGGAAACTACGATATCTTCGGTATCGTTGTAGTTTCCAGCTGAGACATGCATTTTCAGTGATTATAGTCATGATTCTGCTGTTACAAGTGTGCAGAATCACCGAAATCGCTGTTTTCGTGCTATTGAATGCGAAAAACAGGTTTTCTGGTGTTTTCAGCACGCCACAGAGCGTTTGACATGCGGAAACTACGATATCTTCGTATAGTTGTTGTTTCCAGCAGAGATATGCATTTTCAGTGATAATCTTCATGATTCTGCTGTTACAAGTGTGCAGAATCACCGAAATCGCTGTCTTCGTGCTTTTGAATGCGAAAAACACGTTTTCTGGTGTTTTCAGCACTCCACAGTGCGTTTGATATGCGGAAACTACGATATCTTCGGTATCGTTGTTGTTTCCAGCTGAGATATGCATTTTCAGTGATAATCTTCATGATTCTGCTGTTACAAGTGTGCAGAATCACCGAAATCTCTGTTTTCGTGCTATTCAATGCGAAAAACACATTTTCTGGTGTTTTCAGCACTCCACAGTGCGTTTGATATGCAGAAACTGCGATATCTTCGGTATCGTTGTTGTTTCCAGCTGAGATATGCATTTTCAGTGATAATCTTAATGATTCTGCTGTTACAAGTGTGCAGAATCACCGAAATCGCTGTTTTCGTGCTATTGAATGCGAGAAACACGTTTTCTGGTGTTTTCAGCACTCCACAGTGCGTTTGATATGCGGAAACTACGATATCTTCGGTATCGTTGTTGTTTCCAGCTGAGACATGCATTTTCAGTGATAATCTTCACGATTCTGCTGTTACAAGTGTGCAGAATCACCGAAATCGCTGTTTTCGTGCTTTTGAATGCGAAAAACACGTTTTCTGGTGTTTTAGGCACTCCACAGTGCGTTTGATATGCGGAAACTACGATATCTTCGGTATCGTTGTTGTTTCCAGCTGAGATATGCACTTTCTGTGATAATCTTCACGATTCTGCTGTTACAAGTGTGCAGAATCACCGAAATCGCTGTTTTCGTGCTATTGAATGCGAAAAACACGTTTTCTGGTGTTTTCAGCACTCCACAGTGCGTTTGATATGCGGAAACTACGATATCTTCGGTATCGTTGTAGTTTCCAGCTGAGACATGCATTTTCAGTGATTATAGTCATGATTCTGCTGTTACAAGTGTGCAGAATCACCGAAATCGCTGTTTTCGTGCTATTGAATGCGAAAAACAGGTTTTCTGGTGTTTTCAGCACGCCACAGAGCGTTTGACATGCGGAAACTACGATATCTTCGTATAGTTGTTGTTTCCAGCTGAGATATGCATTTTCAGTGATAATCTTCATGATTCTGCTGTTACAAGTGTGCAGAATCACCGAAATCGCTGTCTTCGTGCTTTTGAATGCGAAAAACACGTTTTCTGGTGTTTTCAGCACTCCACAGTGCGTTTGATATGCGGAAACTACGATATCTTCGGTATCGTTGTTGTTTCCAGCTGAGATATGCATTTTCAGTGATAATCTTCATGATTCTGCTGTTACAAGTGTGCAGAATCACCGAAATCTCTGTTTTCGTGCTATTCAATGCGAAAAACACATTTTCTGGTGTTTTCAGCACTCCACAGTGCGTTTGATATGCAGAAACTGCGATATCTTCGGTATCGTTGTTGTTTCCAGCTGAGATATGCATTTTCAGTGATAATCTTAATGATTCTGCTGTTACAAGTGTGCAGTATCACCGAAAACGCTGTTTTCGTGCTATTCAATCCGAAAAACACGTTTTCTGGTGTTGTCAGCACTCCACAGTGCGTTTGATATGCGGAAACTGCCATATCTTCGGTATCGTTGTTCTTTCCAGCTGACATATGCATTTTCAGTGATAATCTTCATGATTCTGCTGTTACAAGTGTGCAGAATCACCGAAATCGCTGTTTTCGTGCTTTTGAATGCGAAAAACACGTTTTCTGGTGTTTTAGGCACTCCACAGTGCGTTTGATATGCGGAAACTACGATATCTTCGGTATCGTTGTTGTTTCCAGCTGAGAAGTGCACTTTCAGTGATAATCTTCACGATTCTGCTGTTACAAGTGTGCAGAATCACAGAAATCGCTGTTTTCGTGCTATTGAATGCGAAAAACACGTTTTCTGGTGTTTTCAGCACTCCACAGTGCGTTTGATATGCGGAAACTGCCATATCTTCGGTATCGTTGTTGTTTCCAGCTGAGATATGCATTTTCAGTGATAATCTTCATGATTCTGCTGTTACAAGTGTGCAGAATCACCGAAATCGCTGTTTTCGTGCTATTCAATGCGAAAAACACGTTTTCAGGTGTTTTCAGCACTCCACAGTGCGTTTCATATGCGGAAACTGCGATATCTTCGGTATCGTTGGGTTTCCAGCTGAGATATGCATTTTCACTGATAATTTTCACGATTCTGCTGTTACAAGTGTGCAGAATCACCGAAATCTCTGTTTTCGTGCTATTCAATGCGAAAAACACATTTTCTGGTGTTTTCAGCACTCCACAGTGCGTTTGATATGCAGAAACTGCGATATCTTCGGTATCGTTGTTGTTTCCAGCTGAGATATGCATTTTCAGTGATAATCTTCATGATTCTGCTGTTACAAGTGTGCAGAATCACCGAAATCTCTGTTTTCGTGCTATTCAAAGCGAAAAACACATTTTCTGGTGTTTTCAGCACTCCACAGTGCGTTTGATATGCAGAAACTGCGATATCTTCGGTATCGTTGTTGTTTCCAGCTGAGATATGCATTTTCAGTGATAATCTTAATGATTCTGCTGTTACAAGTGTGCAGTATCACCGAAAACGCTGTTTTCGTGCTATTCAATCCGAAAAACACGTTTTCTGGTGTTGTCAGCACTCCACAGTGCGTTTGATATGCGGAAACTGCCATATCTTCGGTATCGTTGTTGTTTCCAGCTGACATATGCATTTTCAGTGATAATCTTCATGATTCTGCTGTTACAAGTGTGCAGAATCACCGAAATCGCTGTTTTCGTGCTTTTGAATGCGAAAAACACGTTTTCTGGTGTTTTAGGCACTCCACTGTTACGTCTAGCGACGTTGGACTTGGACACTTACCTGTGACAGTGAGAGTGAGAAGCAACGAACGCTATTAGCATGTAAGATAGCGTAGAACATTCTAGAATATTAAGATAGCAAGTAAGCACGTAACCATTAACCTTAAGACCGCATTAACCACAACATAGATATTAAGCACTACCATATCCTATTACCGACATACGCTCTCACGACATATTCTTATCTATAAACACATTCCTTCATTATCTCCAGACTGAACCTCGACTATCGACATCCGCTCTCACGACCAACTCCTTATCTTATCTCATAAACACCAGATCCTGTAACATACGAATTCCTCTCCTATCTTATAAACATCCTCCTCGACTCCAACTCCTTATCTTATCGCATAAACACCGGATCCAGTAACATACGAATTCTTCTCCTATCTTATAAACATCCACCTACCTAATCTACCCCGGTCTCACGCTCCTCATATCTTATCTCCATACTCCACTAGTATAAAACAAGCAAGCGCCCAGGCCTCAAAGACAGTTCCACTCCGGAACTCCCGGAGTGTACATCGCGTTTCTACATCAAGTGTTTCTATTTCCAAGCGTTACTATTTCTAAGTGTTTCTATTTCTAAGCGTTACTATTTCTAAGTGTTTCTATATCCAAGTGTTACTATTTCATTGTATTCCTATATCTTATATTATATTACTATTACCATATTCAATTGTACTCCATATCTTATATAACCTACATCGTGAAGTATATCAAATAGATTATTCATATTATAATTCCATATTCAATTATTATAACCAATTATCAAAGTGCGCGATACACATATCAACTGCTACGCTATTATCATCCAGCCTGCAGTTAACAAGGAGTCTAGGTAAGTACCATTTACAATCGACTGAATTAGCGAAAGTCCCCGTTAGACGCAGACGTACGCGCTGCGTGAACGCAAAGAACAGTATATTATTGTGCTCCGTCTCGATTTTGCCAAAATAGCGCGATCCGGGACGTAACAATTGGTGACAGCGGTGGGATGGCTGTTCACTTTCGCGAATTATTTGGTTAGATCAAACATTGGTGATCCTTACCATCTCCTTTCCACATTTCCAGTTCTTGCATTTGCTTATTGACGCAAGCGCTGACGCTAGTGCTACTGTTCTTGATCTGATGGAATCTCGCAGTTACCTTGCGACTGATCCAGATGTCTTGCACAGAGTCAAGAAGGTGAGTGTCTAGAACTACTTTCCACAAAATTTTTTTTTTACTCATACATACCATAACCAATCTCAACCCGACCAGACTCGAAAACGAGGACGCCGTGGTGGTAGAAAGGTGCAAGTGAGGAGGCTTGCAGCTATTCAGCGGGAGTTGATAGAAATCCAAGCGCAGCAGCCTGCGCCGGAAATCCTGAAACCTTGCGAAAGCGCAGGAGCCGAGCGAATCATCGAGACGATCACCATCGGCGACTCTGACGACGAAACGGTCGATATTCCAATTCCCCCGCCGCCAATAGAGATCATCGACACAAATACGGCGCTTAAGGTGCGGCACCACCGCGAAATTCCAAGGAAGGTGTTACTGTCCTTCATTCGTGACTTTTCAAAAGAGGATCTACCGAACTTACCGAAAGAAATCGCCGATTGGTGTACCTTCCAATTCATATACCAATAAATTATATCTCATCTACATACATAGATTCAATTTCCCTCCTAAAAATGGACACGCGGTCAAAGAAACTCGCGGAAAACGGCGAGGCAAACCGCGCGGAGCATGATTGTACGACCTTGCGGCAGGAGCGCGACGCTGCGCTGGCGGAGATCGACGCAATCAGGAGAGAATACAAAGTACATCGCCCCGTTAGCGACATAATTCAAACAGATTCATTCACGCTCAAAGAAGCGCTAGCGTTAGTACCCACCTTTAATGGGTTGCAACCACCGGTACTTACGTTTACTCGCGCATGCAACCGTGCACGCGATCTTCTACCTCCTAGTGCCGAAAGCACTCTTACTCGGTTAATATTAACGCGGTTAAGCGGACGCGCGGCAACCGCAGTCGAAGACGAACGATATCTGAGCATTTCGGACCTCTGTAACCGATTGAAAAGGGTATTCGGCCCTCAGAAAACGGTGGATCACTACCGCGGCGATCTGGCCAACATTTACATGCGCGGAGACGAACATATACTAGATTTCATTACGCGCGTCAAGGATATCCGCAACGCCATTATAGATTGCGATACAAATCCAATTAGTGAGATTGACAATCTCACAGCCGATTGTTTCATCCGCGGCGTCAACCCACAAATACGAACAGAACTCCGTCACCTTCGTAGAAGTCCGCTCTCCAGTATATTCAACGAGGCTATAGAAATCCACAAGGAGCTGGAACGCGATAGCCTCCGCTACGGACGCACAGCGGAGCAAAAACATGTGCAATTCCGCGACCAAACGCCGGAAAGGAAACCGTTCCAAACTAACTTTCAATCGCGGTCGTCATGGAGAGACGTGTCACCCAGACCGACGTATAATAACCAATACAGGGAAACACGCGCCCCGCCGCGTGAGAATTACCGCGATAACCGCTCCTACCGCGACGTGGCAGAACCGCCGCGTAGACCCTCAAGTCCCGGCAGACTAACCAAACACTGTTCATATTGCAAATTCACTGGACACGATATCCACGAGTGCCGCAAACGCGAATTCAATAACAAACGCAGCCAGGGAAACGAGCACGGCCTCCCGTCCAACCAGGACCGAAGGCGGGAGGCTTCGCCAAAGGCGGTCCGCGCAATCATAACGAACGAGGACGAATCGCAAAATGCGAATTAAACCAAAAGGGTAGAGCTCCTCACGTGGAGGTCCTATCGCCAGGACTTCCACGACAAACGACCCTGATGATCGACACGGGGTCAGAACCGAACCTGATCAAAAGATCAGCACTTCATCCCCGATATCGGATAGGGGATGAAGAGATACTACAGCTATATGGCATCACGGAGGAAGCGGTGGCTACAATGGGTTCCGTCGGCATCCCTCTATATGGAACGATAATCAAGTTCCATGTAGTTCCCTCCAACTTCCCTATCCTCACAGACGGAATCCTGGGTGCCCACTTCCTCGAGGAAGGGGCCGAGATATCCTTCCTAAAGAGGAAAATATTGTGGAAAGGGATAGAAATTCCCTTCGCGAACCCCCCGCATAATGAGCGGAATCGCGAAAGAAACCCCAACTCCCAAAAACCCAAACATAACATGCCCACTAACACCCCACCTCCTACTAATGCCACCCCTACTAATTCGGGCGAACCAAACCCAAAGCGTACCAAATCAAATGCGACGACGCATAATTATTCTAGTTCTCCAAAATCAAATGCGACGACGCATAACAATTCTAGTTCTTCCAAATCAAATGCGACGACGCATAGTCATTCTAGTTCTTCCAGATCGAATGCGACGACGCATAATAATTCTAATTCTTCCAAATCAAATGCGACGACGCATAACCATTCTAGTTCTTCCAAATCAAATGCGACGACGCATAACAATTCTAGTTCTACCAAATCAAAAGCGACATCGCAAAACTATTCCAGTTCTACTAAATCAAAGACGGCAACGACAAAATCGCCAACATCTGTATCTTGCGGATCTGCTGTCGCGCCCAAGACAGGAGGGCACGAGCACCGAACACGCACGGTCGAGGGCCGAACGGCCAAAGTCATTCAAATTATGACGACTGGGCCAGAAGTAGGTTATCTCCCTCGACAAGAATTGGCACCGGGAGTGCTCGTGTTCGACTCCCTCGTCAAGTCGGCCCACGGCAGAACTCACGTACGCGTCGTCAACACGACTAACGGCACAGTTTCATTCGTCCTACCCACTGTAAAGGTGGAAGAAATCGCCGAACTCAGCGACGAGCCAAAAACAACGAAGCCTTACCACATCTTCCCAATTCAAAACCCCCGATCGCATCGGGAACGCGAAAAAGAAATTACCGATACAATAAATCTCGACCATCTAAACGACGAAGAACGCGAGCATGTCGAAAGTCTCATACAGGAGAACAGCGACATCTTTCACCTACAGGGCGAGAAACTGTGTAAAACGAGAATAGTCGAACATACGATCCCCACAAAGGACGACAAGCCGA
Source organism: Anthophora plumipes (assembly GCA_951804975.1). Classification (NCBI taxonomy): domain Eukaryota; kingdom Metazoa; phylum Arthropoda; class Insecta; order Hymenoptera; family Apidae; genus Anthophora; species Anthophora plumipes. The sequence continues at coordinate 2,296,867 of CATORF010000448.1, forward strand.
TCCACGTGAAGCAATACAGGTATCCACCGATCCACAAGGAAGAAATCAACAACCAAATGAAGGAGTTGTTGGGTAGCGACATTGTGAGTCCCTCAACATCTCCTTATAACTCCCCCTTGTGGATTGTTCCCAAAAAGCCGGATGCAGACGGGAACAAGAGGTGGAGAATGGTGATCGATTTCAGGCAATTAAATGAAAAAACCGAGCCAGACGCGTATCCGTTGCCCAGTATCGTAGAAATACTGGACCAACTGGGCTCAGCAAAGTACTTCTCCACTTTCGACCTCGCGTCCGGTTTCCATCAAATAGGGATGGGCGCTGAAGACGCGCGGAAAACAGCATTCTCAACCCCATATGGGCATTACGAATTCAACCGCATGCCGTTCGGGCTGCGGAACGCACCGGCAACCTTTCAGCGCCTAATGGATTCTGTACTGAGCGGTCTGCAAGGTACAGAAATGTTCGTCTACCTGGACGACATAGTCATTTATGCTTCGTCTCTTTCGGAACACAAATCCAAATTCACCAAGCTAGCGAAACGCCTCCGCAAGGCAAACTTAAAGTTACAACCATCCAAGTGCACGTTCCTCCGCCGGGAAGTCGCCTATTTAGGGCATATAATAAGCGACGAAGGTGTCAAACCATGCCCGAATAAAATCAGCGCCGTTAAAGAGTTCCCTAAGCCTAAAAATTCCAAACAGGTCCGGGAATTCCTTGGTCTGGCAGGCTACTATAGACGGTTCATATGCAAATTCTCACACATTTCTAAACCACTAACGTCACTATTGCGCAAAGACGCCAAGTTCGAGTGGAATCTTCCACAGGAGAAAGCATTCGAAACGTTGCGAACAGCATTGTGCACTGAACCGGTGCTCCGTTATCCCGATTTTACCAAACCGTTCCATATCACAACCGACGCGTCCAATTACGCAATAGGTGCCATACTAAGTCAGGGCGAGATCAACCGAGATCAGCCGATCGCTTACGCGTCGCGCTTACTCCACGGTGCAGAATTAAATTACGCCACGATAGAGAAAGAATGCTTAGCCATTATTTACGCCGTCCAGCACTTCAGATCCTATATCTACGGGAAGCAATTTAATCTCATCACAGACCACCAGCCGCTGGTCTGGATGAATTCCGTAAAGGATCCGTCATCGCGATTACTCCGCTGGCGATTAAAACTAGCCGAGTACGAATACCAAATCATATACAAAGCAGGAAAGATCAACACTAACGCAGACGCTCTTTCCCGAAACCCAATCCAAACTCCTATATATCCACTAACATCAGACTCCACTACATCTCCATTACTATTCCAATCCCAACCTTCCACCTCTTCTTCTACATCACCAACCGCCGACGACGAAATCGATATATCAAGTCCAACAATAACACCGACAAACGTACGATACACACGAGACAGACTGATAATGAAGAACGATAATCTGGCATGTTTTATGTCCCTCGCAAACGACCCATTAGACGAAGGCGCGATAGACCTATTCAAACACGGAAAACTACCCAATCTGACAAACGCGACTATTGGCAGAGCAAAAGTTCACTCGGGAAAATTCACTCTGATACAGCTACCGATAAAACAATCATTGACACACACAGCAACGCACGACGACGTTATCGAATCACTCAGAGCCCTACGCGACGCAATCATAGAATTAAACCTGCAAACAATAACGATATCTCGAGCCTCGTTAGACGACATCCACTGGACAATTATACGCGACGCATTGATAGAACTTTTAGAAGACACGAACGTCACAGTTACAATTTGCACAAACGAAATCATTATACCCACGGAAGACGTTAGACAAGACATAATTTTCGAAAATCATACATCCGCTTACGCCGGACACAAAGGTGTCACAAAAACTTATAGACGAATTCGCGAGAAATACTTCTGGCCACAAATGAAACTAGAGATTACAAAATTCGTAACAACATGCAAAGATTGCCAAACACGGAAATTAACTAGAGTCAAAACCAGAAATCCTATGATATTAACAGATACGCCGGGACAGGCGTTCGATAAAATCGCACTCGATGTCGTCGGTCCTCTCCCCACCACCCCCACAGGCTTCCAATACATCCTCACTATGCAGGATCTCCTTACCAAATACTCCATCGCCGTCCCCCTCAAAACCACGTCCGCAGTAGAAACAGCCGACGCCTTAGTTGACCACCTAATCTGTAGATTTGGCACCCCGAAAGCAATACTCACAGACCAGGGCACGAACTTCGTTAACGCCCTCATGCGCGCAGTAACTCGTAGATTCAGAATCCAACACATTAAGACCACAGCGTTCCATCCGCAGACAAACGGCTCGCTCGAGAGATCACATCTCGTTCTGACGGAGTACCTAAAACAATTCATAAACAATAAAAATGACTGGAATAATTGGCTTCAGTGCGCAATGTTCAGTTACAACACAAGTATGCACGAAGGCACACTCCATACCCCCCATGAGCTAATATTTGGCAGCAAGGCCAGAGTGCCATCCGCATTCTCATACGAAACGCCTGTGGAAGATGAAACGTACACTGCGTATCTTAAGAAACTCGAAACCAGACTCGCGCAATCTAGAGCGATAGCAGCCGCCAATCTAAACATCGCAAAGCAAAAATCTAAACGGTATTATGACCGTAAGCTAAACCCACAGGAATTCTCGGAAGGAGATTTGGTGTACCTCTTAAAGGAACCAACCAAGGGCAAATTCGACACCCAGTACACCGGACCACACAGGGTATCACGCGTAATGGAGAACAACAACGTTCGTTTGACACTCGACACCGGTCGAGAGAAGATCGTGCACAAAAATAAACTAAAGCGCGCGAAAACTACGACTCCCTCAATGTCACCCTCACCCAATCTCGCATGACTAGTATATAAGGGGCGGAGAAGAGCCGAAGAAACCAGTATTCGACGAACCGCCACCACCATGCACATCAGGGCAGCCATTCTGATCATCACAGCATCTTCAGCTACGGGCCTCATCGGCTACGACTGTAGCGGACCTACACTGAACCTTACAACTTACTCCATTGCCGACCCGATACGATGCGGAGCAGACACCGCAAAACCAACAGTCACCTCTAAACCTATTCAATTACTCCAACTGTCGGACTTCCACGCGACACCAGTGATCCAGTGCCAGGTCGAAGTCGACAGAACCATATACCACTGCGGCATGCACTCCCATGTTTCGGCGGTGGAAAACGGGAGACAGATCTACCTCCTCAACACCCCGAGGGACATATGTCGTATGCTACACAACACAGGCACGCTCTTCATAACGCCTGCATCGCAAGTCTCAGGTATACAACCAAACTCAACTGCATCGCGTAGCCTGACACTTTCGGGTAAACTCGAAAACGACGGGACATGCCACGGGTCCACCTTCAGCGACCCATTCGGCACCTGGACAGATGTCGTGGTCCAAGCCGTGATTAGGATAAAGATCACGGATTACACGGCATCGATCAAGCTATCCACCGACGAAATCATTCTGCACTCCGGACAGCGGTGCCCCGTACAACGAGGATCCTGCCTCGACGCGGAAAACGGTTACTCCTTCTGGCAGACTTCGCCAATGGATAGCTGTAACTTCGAGAAATACGACGTGCTATACCAAGGACAAGCGACGATCCTCCAACAAGAAAAGGGACTAACCTTGTATTCAGTGACCTCCCAGGACACCACATTCGCATTGGCACGGACCACAGAATCGAAAATTTGCGGCTACATCTTGATCCACACCGAGCACCCAAAATTGTTCATACTCGAGACAGCAGCCGGAGAGCAACCTAGAACACGGAAGCCAATATCAGTAAACAATCTCGACATTTTCACATACGTCAACTCTAAATTTATATACGTAGAAAAGCATTTCAAAACGCAAATCACACAACTATACGACGACGTCGTAAAACAGCGATGCGCGCTCGAGAAGCAGATACTCCACAACGCGCTCACACTCATACATCTCGCACCCGCAGAAGTCGCCACCATGGTAACAAGAGAACCGGGCTACATGGCCATCCCAACGGGAGAAACGATCCACATCATCAAGTGCATCCCCGTCATATGCCAGCTAAGGCAGACAAACCACTGCTACGACGAACTCCCGGTTACCTACAAAAATAATTCCTTATTTCTAACGCCAATCCACAGAATTTTAACCACCACCGGAACCAGGAGGGAATGTAGCGACCTCCTGCCCACCATGTACAAAATTCACGGACAATGGTATAAACTATCTCCAAAACCGATAGAAACATTACCACCAACCCAGCTCAAACCCTTGGCACAGTCAACATGGAAATACATAGACCCCCACAACCTCGCAGACGGAGGCATCTACTCGCACGATGATGTCCAGAAACTCAAGGACCGCATCATGTTTCCTATAGAACGCCCAACTATCATCAACACACTAGCCCAAGGAGCCACCGGACGACAATACGAAACCAGCGACGTGAACCTGTACAACCTCCTGGACGACAGGACCCTGGACCACATTGCCGCTTCGACCGCCAAACGGATCTGGTCAGGCTTCGTAACCTTCGGATCCTTCACAGCCGGGTTCATCGGCATCTACCTGGCAATCCGTGCCGTGAAAGCAGCCATCAGCGTGGTGATAAACGGCATCGCGCTGCATTCCATCTACGGGTGGAGCTTGAAACTCCTCGGAGCTGCATGGAGCTCCGTCACAAACTTCCTGCTGTACCTAAACCAGAGGAAGACCCCCAACATCGTGGAACTTCAGGGAAGCGGAACAGCCCCTACTGAGGACACCGCACCCCTGAACCCGAACCCCAAACCCGACCCCAACACAGACGGAGAAACGTCCGTCACACCTCATAGAGCTAACAAGCTCTACCCCCAGTGCCATCTCTCAGATCCCTATGAACATTGAGGAAAATTCTCTACAAGAATTTTCTCCCCAGGGAGGGAGGTGTTACGTCTAGCGACGTTGGACTTGGACACTTACCTGTGACAGTGAGAGTGAGAAGCAACGAACGCTATTAGCATGTAAGATAGCGTAGAACATTCTAGAATATTAAGATAGCAAGTAAGCACGTAACCATTAACCTTAAGACCGCATTAACCACAACATAGATATTAAGCACTACCATATCCTATTACCGACATACGCTCTCACGACATATTCTTATCTATAAACACATTCCTTCATTATCTCCAGACTAAACCTCGACTATCGACATCCGCTCTCACGACCAACTCCTTATCTTATCTCATAAACACCAGATCCTGTAACATACGAATTCCTCTCCTATCTTATAAACATCCTCCTCGACTCCAACTCCTTATCTTATCGCATAAACACCGGATCCAGTAACATACGAATTCTTCTCCTATCTTATAAACATCCACCTACCTAATCTACCCCGGTCTCACGCTCCTCATATCTTATCTCCATACTCCACTAGTATAAAACAAGCAAGCGCCCAGGCCTCAAAGACAGTTCCACTCCGGAACTCCCGGAGTGTACATCGCGTTTCTACATCAAGTGTTTCTATTTCCAAGCGTTACTATTTCTAAGTGTTTCTATTTCTAAGCGTTACTATTTCTAAGTGTTTCTATATCCAAGTGTTACTATTTCATTGTATTCCTATATCTTATATTATATTACTATTACCATATTCAATTGTACTCCATATCTTATATAACCTACATCGTGAAGTATATCAAATAGATTATTCATATTATAATTCCATATTCAATTATTATAACCAATTATCAAAGTGCGCGATACACATATCAACTGCTACGCTATTATCATCCAGCCTGCAGTTAACAAGGAGTCTAGGTAAGTACCATTTACAATCGACTGAATTAGCGAAAGTCCCCGTTAGACGCAGACGTACGCGCTGCGTGAACGCAAAGAACAGTATATTATTGTGCTCCGTCTCGATTTTGCCAAAATAGCGCGATCCGGGACGTAACAAACAGCAGAATCATGAAGATTATCACTGATAATGCATATCTCAGGTGGAAACAACAACGATACCGAAGATATCGTAGTTTCCGCATGTCAAACGCTCTGTGGCGTGCTGAAAACACCAGAAAACGTGTTTTTCGCATTCAAAAGCACGAAAACATCGATTTCGGTGATTCTGCACACTTGTAACAGCAGAATCGTGAAGATTATCACTGAAAATGCATATCTCAGCTGGAAACAACAACGATACCGAAGATATGGCAGTTTCCGCATATCAAACGCACTGTGGAGTGCTGAAAACACCAGAAAACGTGTTTTTCGCATTGAATAGCGCGAGAACAGCGATTTCGGTGATTCTGCACACTTGTAACAGCAGAATCATGAAGATTATCACTGAAAATGCATATCTCAGGTGAAAACAACAACGATACCGAAGATATCGTAGTTTCCGCATGTCAAACGCACTGTGGAGTGCTGAAAACACCAGAAAACGTGTTTTTCGCATTGAATAGCGCGAGAACAGCGATTTCGGTGATTCTGCACACTTGTAACAGCAGAATCATGAAGATTATCACTGATAATGCATATCTCAGCTGGAAACAATAACGATACCGAAGATATCGCAGTTTCCGCATATCAAACGCACTGTGGAGTGTTGAAAACACCAGAAAACGTGTTTTTCGCATTCAAAAGCACGAAAACAGCGATTTCGGTGATTCTGCACACTTGTAACAGCAGAATCATGAAGATTATCACTGAAAGTGCATATCTCAGCTGGAAACAACAACGATACCGAAGATATCGTAGTTTCCGCATATCAAACGCACTGTGGAGTGCTGAAAACACCAGAAAACGTGTTTTTCGCATTCAAAAGCACGACAACAGAGATTTCGGTGATTCTGCACACTAGTAACCGCAGAATCGTGAAGATTATCACTGAAAATGCATATCTCAGCTGGAAACAACAACGATACCGAAGATATCGTAGTTTCCGCATGTCAAACGCTCTGTGGCGTGCTGAAAACACCAGAAAACGTGTTTTTCGCATTCAAAAGCACGAAAGCAGCGATTTCGGTGACTCTGCACACTTGTAACAGCATAATCGTGAAGATTATCGCTGAAAATGCATATCTCAGCTGGAAACAACATCGATACCGAAGATATGGCAGTTTCCGCATATCAAACGCACTGTGGAGTGCTGAAAACACCAGAAAACGTGATTTTCGCATTCAGTAGCACGAAAACAGCGATTTCGGTGATTCTGCACACGTGTAACAGCAGAATCGTGATGATTATCAGTGAAAATGCATATCTCAGCTGGAAACCCAACGATACCGAAGATATCGCAGTTTCCGCATATCAAACGCACTGTGGAGTGCTGAAAACACCAGAAAACGTGTTTTTCGCATTCAATAGCACGAAAACAGCGATTTCGGTGTTTCTGCACACTTGTAACAGCAGAATCATGAAGATTATCACTGAAAATGCATGTCTCAGCTGGTCACAACAACGATACCGAAGATATCGTAGTTTCCGCATATCAAACGCACTGTGGAGTGCTGAAAACACCAGAAAACGTGTTTTTCGCATTCAAAAGCACGAAAACAGCGATTTCGGCGATTCTGCACACTTGTAACAGCAGAATCGTGAAGATTATCACTGAAAATGCATATCTCAGCTGGAAACAACAACGATACCGAAGATATCGTAGTTTCCGCATATCAAACGCACTGTGGAGTGCTGAAAACACCAGAAAACGTGTTTTTCGCATTCAAAAGCACGAAAACAGCGATTTCGGCGATTCTGCACACTTGTAACAGCAGAATCGTGATGATTATCAGTGAAAATGCATATCTCAGCTGGAAACCCAACGATACCGAAGATATCGCAGTTTCCGCATATCAAACGCACTGTGGAGTGCTGAAAACACCAGAAAACGTGTTTTTCGCATTCAATAGCACGAAAACAGCGATTTCGGTGTTTCTGCACACTTGTAACAGCAGAATCATGAAGATTATCACTGAAAATGCATGTCTCAGCTGGAAACAACAACGATACCGAAGATACCGTAGTTTCCGCATATCAAACGCACTGTGGAGTGCTGAAAACACCAGAAAACGTGTTTCTCGCATTGAATAGCACGAAAACAGCGATTTCGGTGATTCTGCACACTTGTAACAGCAGAATCATGAAGATTATCACTGAAAATGCATATCTCAGCTGGAAACAACAACGATCCCGAAGATAAGGCAGTTTCCGCATATCAAACGCACTGTGGAGTGCTGAAAACACCAGAAAACGTGATTTTCGCATTCAGTAGCACGAAAACTGCGATTTCGGTGATTCTGCACACGTGTAACAGCAGAATCGTGATGATTATCAGTGAAAATGCATATCTCAGCTGGAAACCCAACGATACCGAAGATATCGCAGTTTCCGCATATCAAACGCACTGTGGAGTGCTGAAAACACCAGAAAACGTGTTTTTCGCATTCAATAGCACGAAAACAGCGATTTCGGTGTTTCTGCACACTTGTAACAGCAGAATCATGAAGATTATCACTGAAAATGCATGTCTCAGCTGGACACAACAACGATACCGAAGATATCGTAGTTTCCGCATATCAAACGCACTGTGGAGTGCTGAAAACACCAGAAAACGTGTTTCTCGCATTGAGTAACACGAAAACAGCGATTTCGGTGATTCTGCACACTTGTAACAGCAGAATCATGAAGATTATCACTGAAAATGCATATCTCAGCTGGAAACAACAACGATACCGAAGATATGGCAGTTTCCGCATATCAAACGCACTGTGGAGTGCTGAAAACACCCGAAAACGTGTTTTTCGCATTCAATAGCACGAAAACAGCGATTTCGGCGATTCTGCACACTTGTAACAGCAGAATCATGAACATTATCACTGAAAATGCATGTCTCAGCTGGAAACAACAACGATACCGAAGATATCGTAGTTTCCGCATGTCAAACGCTCTGTGGCGTGCTGAAAACACCAGAAAACGTGTTTTTCGCATTCAAATGCACGAAAACAGCGATTTCGGTGATTCTGCACACTTGTAACAGCAGAATCGTGAAGATTATCAGTGAAAATGCATATCACAGCTGGAAACCCAACGATACCGAAGATATCGCAGTTTCCGCATATCAAACGCACTGTGGAGTGCTGAAAACACCAGAAATCGTGTTTTCCGCATTGAATAGCACGAAAACAGAGATTTCGGTGATTCTGCACACTTGTAACAGCAGAATCATGAAGATTATCACTGAAAATGCATATCTCAGCTGGAAACAACAACGATACCGAAGATATGGCAGTTTCCGCATATCAAACGCACTGTGGAGTGCTGAAAACACCAGAAAACGTGTTTTTCGCATTCAATAGCACGAAAACAGCGATTTCGGTGATTCTGCACACTTGTAACAGCAGAATCATGAAGATTATCACTGAAAATGCATGTCTCAGCTGGAAACAACAACGATACCGAAGATATCGTAGTTTCCGCATGTCAAACGCTCTGTGGCGTGCTGAAAACACCAGAAAACGTGTTTTTCGCATTCAAAAGCACGAAAACAGCGATTTCGGTGATTCTGCGCACTTGTAACAGCAGAATCGTTAAGATTATCAGTGAAAATGCATATCTCAGCTGGAAACCCAACGATACCGAAGATATCGCAGTTTCCGCATATGAAACGCACTGTGGAGTGCTGAAAACACCAGAAAACGTGTTTTTCGCATTCAAAAGCACGAAAACAGCGATTTCGGTGATTCTGCACACTTGTAACAGCAGAATCATGAAGATTATCACTGAAAATGCATATCTCAGCTGGAAACAACAACAATACCGAAGATATCGTAGTTTCCGCATGTCAAACGCTCTGTGGCGTGCTGAAAACACCAGAAAACGTGTTTTTCGCATTCAAAAGCACGGAAACAGCGATTTCGGTGATTCTGCACTCTTGTAACAGCAGAATCGTGAAGATTATCAGTGAAAATGCATATCACAGCTGGAAACCCAACGATACCGAAGATATCGCAGTTTCCGCATATCAAACGCACTGTGGAGTGCTGAAAACACCACAAATCGTGTTTTCCGCATTGAATAGCACGAAAACAGAGATTTCGGTGATTCTGCACACTTGTAACAGCAGAATCATGAAGATTATCACTGAAAATGCATATCTCAGCTGGAAACAACAACGATACCGAAGATATCGTAGTTTCCGCATATCAAACGCACTGTGGAGTGCTGAAAACACCAGAAAACGTGTTTCTCGCATTGAATAGCACGAAAACAGCGATTTCGGCGATTCTGCACACTTGTAACAGCAGAATCATGAAGATTATCACTGAAAATGCATATCTCAGCTGGAAACAACAACAATACCGAAGATATCGTAGTTTCCGCATGTCAAACGCTCTGTGGCGTGCTGAAAACACCAGAAAACGTGTTTTTCGCATTCAAAAGCACGAAAACAGCGATTTCGGTGATTCTGCACACTTGTAACAGCAGAATCGTGAAGATTATCAGTGAAAATGCATATCACAGCTGGAAACCCAACGATACCGAAGATATCGCAGTTTCCGCATATCAAACGCACTGTGGAGTGCTGAAAACACCAGAAATCGTGTTTTCCGCATTGAATAGCACGAAAACAGAGATTTCGGTGATTCTGCACACTTGTAACAGCAGAATCATGAAGATTATCACTGAAAATGCATATCTCAGCTGGAAACAACAACAATACCGAAGATATCGTAGTTTCCGCATGTCAAACGCTCTGTGGCGTGCTGAAAACACCAGAAAACGTGTTTTTCGCATTCAAAAGCACGAAAACAGCGATTTCGGTGATTCTGCACACTTGTAACAGCAGAATCGTGAAGATTATCAGTGAAAATGCATATCACAGCTGGAAACCCAACGATACCGAAGATATCGCAGTTTCCGCATATCAAACGCACTGTGGAGTGCTGAAAACACCAGAAATCGTGTTTTCCGCATTGAATAGCACGAAAACAGAGATTTCGGTGATTCTGCACACTTGTAACAGCAGAATCATGAAGATTATCACTGAAAATGCATATCTCAGCTGGAAACAACAACGATACCGAAGATATGGCAGTTTCCGCATATCAAACGCACTGTGGAGTGCTGAAAACACCAGAAAACGTGTTTTTCGCATTCAATAGCACGAAAACAGCGATTTCGGTGATTCTGCACACTTGTAACAGCAGAATCATGAAGATTATCACTGAAAATGCATGTCTCAGCTGGAAACAACAACGATACCGAAGATATCGTAGTTTCCGCATGTCAAACGCTCTGTGGCGTGCTGAAAACACCAGAAAACGTGTTTTTCGCATTCAAAAGCACGAAAACAGCGATTTCGGTGATTCTGCACACTTGTAACAGCAGAATCGTTAAGATTATCAGTGAAAATGCATATCTCAGCTGGAAACCCAACGATACCGAAGATATCGCAGTTTCCGCATATGAAACGCACTGTGGAGTGCTGAAAACACCAGAAAACGTGTTTTTCGCATTCAAAAGCACGAAAACAGCGATTTCGGTGATTCTGCACACTTGTAACAGCAGAATCATGAAGATTATCACTGAAAATGCATATCTCAGCTGGAAACAACAACAATACCGAAGATATCGTAGTTTCCGCATGTCAAACGCTCTGTGGCGTGCTGAAAACACCAGAAAACGTGTTTTTCGCATTCAAAAGCACGAAAACAGCGATTTCGGTGATTCTGCACACTTGTAACAGCAGAATCGTGAAGATTATCACTGAAAATGCATGTCTCAGCTGGAAACAACAACGATACCGAAGATATCGTAGTTTCCGCATATCAAACGTACTGTGGAGTGCTGAAAACACCAGAATACGTGTTTTTCGCATTCAATAGCACGAAAACAGCGATTTCGGCGATTCTGCACACTTGTAACAGCAGAATCATGAACATTATCACTGAAAATGCATGTCTCAGCTGGAAACAACAACGATACCGAAGATATCGTAGTTTCCGCATGTCAAACGCTCTGTGGCGTGCTGAAAACACCAGAAAACGTGTTTTTCGCATTCAAAAGCACGAAAACAGCGATTTCGGTGATTCTGCACACTTGTAACAGCAGAATCGTGAAGATTATCAGTGAAAATGCATATCACAGCTGGAAACCCAACGATACCGAAGATATCGCAGTTTCCGCATATCAAACGCACTGTGGAGTGCTGAAAACACCAGAAATCGTGTTTTCCGCATTGAATAGCACGAAAACAGAGATTTCGGTGATTCTGCACACTTGTAACAGCAGAATCATGAAGATTATCACTGAAAATGCATATCTCAGCTGGAAACAACAACGATACCGAAGATATGGCAGTTTCCGCATATCAAACGCACTGTGGAGTGCTGAAAACACCAGAAAACGTGTTTTTCGCATTCAATAGCACGAAAACAGCGATTTCGGTGATTCTGCACACTTGTAACAGCAGAATCATGAAGATTATCACTGAAAATGCATGTCTCAGCTGGAAACAACAACGATACCGAAGATATCGTAGTTTCCGCATGTCAAACGCTCTGTGGCGTGCTGAAAACACCAGAAAACGTGTTTTTCGCATTCAAAAGCACGAAAACAGCGATTTCGGTGATTCTGCACACTTGTAACAGCAGAATCATGACGATAATCACTGAAAATGCATGTCTCAGCTGGAAACTACAACGATACCGAAGATATCGTAGTTTCCGCATATCAAACGCACTGTGGAGTGCTGAAAACTCCAGAAAACGTGTTTCTCGCATTGAATAGCACGAAAACAGCGATTTCGGCGATTCTGCACACTTGTAACAGCAGAATCATGAAGATTATCACTGAAAATGCATATCTCAGTTGGAAACAACAACTATACCGAAGATATCGTAGTTTCCGCATGTCAAACGCTCTGTGGCGTGCTGAAAACACCAGAAAACGTGTTTTTCGCATTCAAAAGCACGAAAACAGCGATTTCGGTGATTCTGCACACTTGTCACAGCAGAATCGTGAAGATTATCACTGAAAATGCATGTCTCAGCTGGAAACAACAACGATACCGAAGATATCGTAGTTTCCGCATATCAAACGCACTGTGGAGTGCTGAAAACACCAGAAAACGTGTTTCTCGCATTGAATAGCACGAAAACAGCTATTTCGGTGATTCTACACACTTGTAACAGCAGAATCATGAAGATTATCACTGAAAATGCATATCTCAGCTGGAAACAACAACGATACCGAAGATATGGCAGTTTCCGCATATCAAACGCACTGTGGAGTGCTGAAAACACCAGAAAACGTGTTTTTCGCATTCAATAGCACGAAAACAGCGATTTCGGTGATTCTGCACACTTGTAACAGCAGAATCGTGAAGATTATCACTGAAAGTGCATATCTCAGCTGGAAACAACAACGATACCGAAGATATCGTAGTTTCCGCATATCAAACGCACTGTGGTGTTACGTCCCGGATCGCGCTATTTTGGCAAAATCGAGACGGAGCACAATAATATTGTATATTCTTTGCGTTCACGCAGCGCGTACGTCTGCGTCTAACGGGGACTTTCGCTAATTCAGTCGATTGTAAATGGTACTTACCTAGACTCCTTGTTAACTGCAGGCTGGATGATAATAGCGTAGCAGTTGATATGTGTATCGCGCACTTTGATAATTGGTTATAATAATTGAATATGGAATTATAATATGAATAATCTATTTGATATACTTCACGATGTAGGTTATATAAGATATGGAGTACAATTGAATATGGTAATAGTAATATAATATAAGATATAGGAATACAATGAAATAGTAACACTTGGATATAGAAACACTTAGAAATAGTAACGCTTAGAAATAGAAACACTTAGAAATAGTAACGCTTGGAAATAGAAACACTTGATGTAGAAACGCGATGTACACTCCGGGAGTTCCGGAGTGGAACTGTCTTTGAGGCCTGGGCGCTTGCTTGTTTTATACTAGTGGAGTATGGAGATAAGATATGAGGAGCGTGAGACCGGGGTAGATTAGGTAGGTGGATGTTTATAAGATAGGAGAAGAATTCGTATGTTACTGGATCCGGTGTTTATGCGATAAGATAAGGAGTTGGAGTCGAGGAGGATGTTTATAAGATAGGAGAGGAATTCGTATGTTACAGGATCTGGTGTTTATGAGATAAGATAAGGAGTTGGTCGTGAGAGCGGATGTCGATAGTCGAGGTTTAGTCTGGAGATAATGAAGGAATGTGTTTATAGATAAGAATATGTCGTGAGAGCGTATGTCGGTAATAGGATATGGTAGTGCTTAATATCTATGTTGTGGTTAATGCGGTCTTAAGGTTAATGGTTACGTGCTTACTTGCTATCTTAATATTCTAGAATGTTCTACGCTATCTTACATGCTAATAGCGTTCGTTGCTTCTCACTCTCACTGTCACAGGTAAGTGTCCAAGTCCAACGTCGCTAGACGTAACACCTCCCTCCCTGGGGAGAAAATTCTTGTAGAGAATTTTCCTCAATGTTCATAGGGGTCTGAGAGATGGCACTGGGGGTAGAGCTTGTTAGCTCTATGAGGTGTGACGGACATTTCTCCGTCTGTGTTGGGGTCTGGTTTGGGGTTCGGGTTCAGGGGTGCGGTGTCCTCAGTAGGGGCTGTTCCGGTTCCCTGAAGTTCCACGATGTTGGGGGTCTTCCTCTGGTTTAGGTACAGCAGGAAGTTTGTGACGGAGCTCCATGCAGCTCCGAGGAGTTTCAAGCTCCACCCGTAGATGGAATGCAGCGCGATGCCGTTTATCACCACGCTGATGGCTGCTTTCACGGCACGGATTGCCAGGTAGATGCCGATGAACCCGGCTGTGAAGGATCCGAAGGTTACGAAGCCTGACCAGATCCGTTTGGCGGTCGAAGCGGCAATGTGGTCCAGGGTCCTGTCGTCCAGGAGGTTGTACAGGTTCACGTCGCTGGTTTCGTATTGTCGTCCGGTGGCTCCTTGGGCTAGTGTGTTGATGATAGTTGGGCGTTCTATAGGAAACATGATGCGGTCCTTGAGTTTCTGGACATCATCGTGCGAGTAGATGCCTCCGTCTGCGAGGTTGTGGGGGTCTATGTATTTCCATGTTGACTGTGCCAAGGGTTTGAGCTGGGTTGGTGGTAATGTTTCTATCGGTTTTGGAGATAGTTTATACCATTGTCCGTGAATTTTGTACATGGTGGGCAGGAGGTCGCTACATTCCCTCCTGGTTCCGGTGGTGGTTAAAATTCTGTGGATTGGCGTTAGAAATAAGGAATTATTTTTGTAGGTAACCGGGAGTTCGTCGTAGCAGTGGTTTGTCTGCCTTAGCTGGCATATGACGGGGATGCACTTGATGATGTGGATCGTTTCTCCCGTTGGGATGGCCATGTAGCCCGGTTCTCTTGTTACCATGGTGGCGACTTCTGCGGGTGCGAGATGTATGAGTGTGAGCGCGTTGTGGAGTATCTGCTTCTCGAGCGCGCATCGCTGTTTTACGACGTCGTCGTATAGTTGTGTGATTTGCGTTTTGAAATGCTTTTCTACGTATATAAATTTAGAGTTGACGTATGTGAAAATGTCGAGATTGTTTACTGATATTGGCTTCCGTGTTCTAGGTTGCTCTCCGGCTGCTGTCTCGAGTATGAACAATTTTGGGTGCTCGGTGTGGATCAAGATGTAGCCGCAAATTTTCGATTCTGTGGTCCGTGCCAATGCGAATGTGGTGTCCTGGGAGGTCACTGAATACAAGGTTAGTCCCTTTTCTTGTTGGAGGATCGTCGCTTGTCCTTGGTATAGCACGTCGTATTTCTCGAAGTTACAGCTATCCATTGGCGAAGTCTGCCAGAAGGAGTAACCGTTTTCCGCGTCGAGGCAGGATCCTCGTTGTACGGGGCACCGCTGTCCGGAGTGCAGAATGATTTCGTCGGTGGATAGCTTGATCGATGCCGTGTAATCCGTGATCTTTATCCTAATCACGGCTTGGACCACGACATCTGTCCAGGTGCCGAATGGGTCGCTGAAGGTGGACCCGTGGCATGTCCCGTCGTTTTCGAGTTTACCCGAAAGTGTCAGGCTACGCGATGCAGTTGAGTTTGGTTGTATACCTGAGACTTGCGATGCAGGCGTTATGAAGAGCGTGCCTGTGTTGTGTAGCATACGACATATGTCCCTCGGGGTGTTGAGGAGGTAGATCTGTCTCCCGTTTTCCACCGCCGAAACATGGGAGTGCATGCCGCAGTGGTATATGGTTCTGTCGACTTCGACCTGGCACTGGATCACTGGTGTCGCGTGGAAGTCCGACAGTTGGAGTAATTGAATAGGTTTAGAGGTGACTGTTGGTTTTGCGGTGTCTGCTCCGCATCGTATCGGGTCGGCAATGGAGTAAGTTGTAAGGTTCAGTGTAGGTCCGCTACAGTCGTAGCCGATGAGGCCCGTAGCTGAAGATGCTGTGATGATCAGAATGGCTGCCCTGATGTGCATGGTGGTGGCGGTTCGTCGAATACTGGTTTCTTCGGCTCTTCTCCGCCCCTTATATACTAGTCATGCGAGATTGGGTGAGGGTGACATTGAGGGAGTCGTAGTTTTCGCGCGCTTTAGTTTATTTTTGTGCACGATCTTCTCTCGACCGGTGTCGAGTGTCAAACGAACGTTGTTGTTCTCCATTACGCGTGATACCCTGTGTGGTCCGGTGTACTGGGTGTCGAATTTGCCCTTGGTTGGTTCCTTTAAGAGGTACACCAAATCTCCTTCCGAGAATTCCTGTGGGTTTAGCTTACGGTCATAATACCGTTTAGATTTTTGCTTTGCGATGTTTAGATTGGCGGCTGCTATCGCTCTAGATTGCGCGAGTCTGGTTTCGAGTTTCTTAAGATACGCAGTGTACGTTTCATCTTCCACAGGCGTTTCGTATGAGAATGCGGATGGCACTCTGGCCTTGCTGCCAAATATTAGCTCATGGGGGGTATGGAGTGTGCCTTCGTGCATACTTGTGTTGTAACTGAACATTGCGCACTGAAGCCAATTATTCCAGTCATTTTTATTGTTTATGAATTGTTTTAGGTACTCCGTCAGAACGAGATGTGATCTCTCGAGCGAGCCGTTTGTCTGCGGATGGAACGCTGTGGTCTTAATGTGTTGGATTCTGAATCTACGAGTTACTGCGCGCATGAGGGCGTTAACGAAGTTCGTGCCCTGGTCTGTGAGTATTGCTTTCGGGGTGCCAAATCTACAGATTAGGTGGTCAACTAAGGCGTCGGCTGTTTCTACTGCGGACGTGGTTTTGAGGGGGACGGCGATGGAGTATTTGGTAAGGAGATCCTGCATAGTGAGGATGTATTGGAAGCCTGTGGGGGTGGTGGGGAGAGGACCGACGACATCGAGTGCGATTTTATCGAACGCCTGTCCCGGCGTATCTGTTAATATCATAGGATTTCTGGTTTTGACTCTAGTTAATTTCCGTGTTTGGCAATCTTTGCATGTTGTTACGAATTTTGTAATCTCTAGTTTCATTTGTGGCCAGAAGTATTTCTCGCGAATTCGTCTATAAGTTTTTGTGACACCTTTGTGTCCGGCGTAAGCGGATGTATGATTTTCGAAAATTATGTCTTGTCTAACGTCTTCCGTGGGTATAATGATTTCGTTTGTGCAAATTGTAACTGTGACGTTCGTGTCTTCTAAAAGTTCTATCAATGCGTCGCGTATAATTGTCCAGTGGATGTCGTCTAACGAGGCTCGAGATATCGTTATTGTTTGCAGGTTTAATTCTATGATTGCGTCGCGTAGGGCTCTGAGTGATTCGATAACGTCTTCGTGCGTTGCTGTGTGTGTCAATGATTGTTTTATCGGTAGCTGTATCAGAGTGAATTTTCCCGAGTGAACTTTTGCTCTGCCAATAGTCGCGTCTGTCATATTGGGTAGTTTTCCGTGTTTGAATAGGTCTATCGCGCCTTCGTCTAATGGGTCGTTTGCGAGGGACATAAAACATGCCAGATTATCGTTCTTCATTATCAGTCTGTCTCGTGTGTATCGTACGTTTGTCGGTGTTATTGTTGGACTTGATATATCGATTTCGTCGTCGGCGGTTGGTGATGTAGAAGAAGAGGTGGAAGGTTGGGATTGGAATAGTAATGGAGATGTAGTGGAGTCTGATGTTAGTGGATATATAGGAGTTTGGATTGGGTTTCGGGAAAGAGCGTCTGCGTTAGTGTTGATCTTTCCTGCTTTGTATATGATTTGGTATTCGTACTCGGCTAGTTTTAATCGCCAGCGGAGTAATCGCGATGACGGATCCTTTACGGAATTCATCCAGACCAGCGGCTGGTGGTCTGTGATGAGATTAAATTGCTTCCCGTAGATATAGGATCTGAAGTGCTGGACGGCGTAAATAATGGCTAAGCATTCTTTCTCTATCGTGGCGTAATTTAATTCTGCACCGTGGAGTAAGCGCGACGCGTAAGCGATCGGCTGATCTCGGTTGATCTCGCCCTGACTTAGTATGGCACCTATTGCGTAATTGGACGCGTCGGTTGTGATATGGAACGGTTTGGTAAAATCGGGATAACGGAGCACCGGTTCAGTGCACAATGCTGTTCGCAACGTTTCGAATGCTTTCTCCTGTGGAAGATTCCACTCGAACTTGGCGTCTTTGCGCAATAGTGACGTTAGTGGTTTAGAAATGTGTGAGAATTTGCATATGAACCGTCTATAGTAGCCTGCCAGACCAAGGAATTCCCGGACCTGTTTGGAATTTTTAGGCTTAGGGAACTCTTTAACGGCACTTATTTTATTCGGGCATGGTTTGACACCTTCGTCGCTTATTATATGGCCTAAATAGGCGACTTCCCGGCGGAGGAACGTGCACTTGGACGGTTGTAACTTTAAGTTTGCCTTGCGGAGGCGTTTCGCTAGCTTGGTGAATTTGGATTTGTGTTCCGAAAGAGACGAAGCATAAATGACTATGTCGTCCAGGTAGACGAACATTTCTGTACCTTGCAGACCGCTCAGTACAGAATCCATTAGGCGCTGAAAGGTTGCCGGTGCGTTCCGCAGC
The DNA here is from genome assembly GCA_951804975.1 of Anthophora plumipes. Classification (NCBI taxonomy): domain Eukaryota; kingdom Metazoa; phylum Arthropoda; class Insecta; order Hymenoptera; family Apidae; genus Anthophora; species Anthophora plumipes. The sequence goes on from CATORF010000448.1 coordinate 2,315,968, forward strand.
CCGAACGGCATGCGGTTGAATTCGTAATGCCCATATGGGGTTGAGAATGCTGTTTTCCGCGCGTCTTCAGCGCCCATCCCTATTTGATGGAAACCGGACGCGAGGTCGAAAGTGGAGAAGTACTTTGCTGAGCCCAGTTGGTCTAGTATTTCTACGATACTGGGCAACGGATACGCGTCTGGCTCGGTTTTTTCATTTAATTGCCTGAAATCGATCACCATTCTCCACCTCTTGTTCCCGTCTGCATCCGGCTTTTTGGGAACAATCCACAAGGGGGAGTTATAAGGAGATGTTGAGGGACTCACAATGTCGCTACCCAACAACTCCTTCATTTGGTTGTTGATTTCTTCCTTGTGGATCGGTGGATACCTGTATTGCTTCACGTGGATCGGCTTGTCGTCCTTTGTGGGGATCGTATGTTCGACTATTCTCGTTTTACACAGTTTCTCGCCCTGTAGGTGAAAGATGTCGCTGTTCTCCTGTATGAGACTTTCGACATGCTCGCGTTCTTCGTCGTTTAGATGGTCGAGATTTATTGTATCGGTAATTTCTTTTTCGCGTTCCCGATGCGATCGGGGGTTTTGAATTGGGAAGATGTGGTAAGGTTTCGTTGTTTTTGGCTCGTCGCTGAGTTCGGCGATTTCTTCCACCTTTACAGTGGGTAGGACGAATGAAACTGTGCCGTTAGTCGTGTTGACGACGCGTACGTGAGTTCTGCCGTGGGCCGACTTGACGAGGGAGTCGAACACGAGCACTCCCGGTGCCAATTCTTGTCGAGGGAGATAACCTACTTCTGGCCCAGTCGTCATAATTTGAATGACTTTGGCCGTTCGGCCCTCGACCGTGCGTGTTCGGTGCTCGTGCCCTCCTGTCTTGGGCGCGACAGCAGATCCGCAAGATACAGATGTTGGCGATTTTGTCGTTGCCGTCTTTGATTTAGTAGAACTGGAATAGTTTTGCGATGTCGCTTTTGATTTGGTAGAACTAGAATTGTTATGCGTCGTCGCATTTGATTTGGAAGAACTAGAATGGTTATGCGTCGTCGCATTTGATTTGGAAGAATTAGAATTATTATGCGTCGTCGCATTCGATTTGGAAGAACTAGAATGACTATGCGTCGTCGCATTTGACTTGGAAGAACTAGAATTGTTATGCGTCGTCGCATTTGATTTTGGAGAACTAGAATAATTATGCGTCGTCGCATTTGATTTGGTACGCTTTGGGTTTGGTTCGCCCGAATTAGTAGGGGTGGCATTAGTAGGAGGTGGAGTGTTAGTGGGCATGTTATGTTTGGGTTTTTGGGAGTTGGGGTTTCTTTCGCGATTCCGCTCATTATGCGGGGGGTTCGCGAAGGGAATTTCTATCCCTTTCCACAATATTTTCCTCTTTAGGAAGGATATCTCGGCCCCTTCCTCGAGGAAGTGGGCACCCAGGATTCCGTCTGTGAGGATAGGGAAGTTGGAGGGAACTACATGGAACTTGATTATCGTTCCATATAGAGGGATGCCGACGGAACCCATTGTAGCCACCGCTTCCTCCGTGATGCCATATAGCTGTAGTATCTCTTCATCCCCTATCCGATATCGGGGATGAAGTGCTGATCTTTTGATCAGGTTCGGTTCTGACCCCGTGTCGATCATCAGGGTCGTTTGTCGTGGAAGTCCTGGCGATAGGACCTCCACGTGAGGAGCTCTACCCTTTTGGTTTAATTCGCATTTTGCGATTCGTCCTCGTTAGTTATGATTGCGCGGACCGCCTTTGGCGAAGCCTCCCGCCTTCGGTCCTGGTTGGACGGGAGGCCGTGCTCGTTTCCCTGGCTGCGTTTGTTATTGAATTCGCGTTTGCGGCACTCGTGGATATCGTGTCCAGTGAATTTGCAATATGAACAGTGTTTGGTTAGTCTGCCGGGACTTGAGGGTCTACGCGGCGGTTCTGCCACGTCGCGGTAGGAGCGGTTATCGCGGTAATTCTCACGCGGCGGGGCGCGTGTTTCCCTGTATTGGTTGTTATACGTCGGTCTGGGTGACACGTCTCTCCATGACGACCGCGATTGAAAGTTAGTTTGGAACGGTTTCCTTTCCGGCGTTTGGTCGCGGAATTGCACATGTTTTTGCTCCGCTGTGCGTCCGTAGCGGAGGCTATCGCGTTCCAGCTCCTTGTGGATTTCTATAGCCTCGTTGAATATACTGGAGAGCGGCCTTCTACGAAGGTGACGGAGTTCTGTTCGTATTTGTGGGTTGACGCCGCGGATGAAACAATCGGCTGTGAGATTGTCAATCTCACTAATTGGATTTGTATCGCAATCTATAATGGCGTTGCGGATATCCTTGACGCGCGTAATGAAATCTAGTATATGTTCGTCTCCGCGCATGTAAATGTTGGCCAGATCGCCGCGGTAGTGATCCACCGTTTTCTGAGGGCCGAATACCCTTTTCAATCGGTTACAGAGGTCCGAAATGCTCAGATATCGTTCGTCTTCGACTGCGGTTGCCGCGCGTCCGCTTAACCGTGTTAATATTAACCGAGTAAGAGTGCTTTCGGCACTAGGAGGTAGAAGATCGCGTGCACGGTTGCATGCGCGAGTAAACGTAAGTACCGGTGGTTGCAACCCATTAAAGGTGGGTACTAACGCTAGCGCTTCTTTGAGCGTGAATGAATCTGTTTGAATTATGTCGCTAACGGGGCGATGTACTTTGTATTCTCTCCTGATTGCGTCGATCTCCGCCAGCGCAGCGTCGCGCTCCTGCCGCAAGGTCGTACAATCATGCTCCGCGCGGTTTGCCTCGCCGTTTTCCGCGAGTTTCTTTGACCGCGTGTCCATTTTTAGGAGGGAAATTGAATCTATGTATGTAGATGAGATATAATTTATTGGTATATGAATTGGAAGGTACACCAATCGGCGATTTCTTTCGGTAAGTTCGGTAGATCCTCTTTTGAAAAGTCACGAATGAAGGACAGTAACACCTTCCTTGGAATTTCGCGGTGGTGCCGCACCTTAAGCGCCGTATTTGTGTCGATGATCTCTATTGGCGGCGGGGGAATTGGAATATCGACCGTTTCGTCGTTAGAGTCGCCGATGGTGATCGTCTCGATGATTCGCTCGGCTCCTGCGCTTTCGCAAGGTTTCAGGATTTCCGGCGCAGGCTGCTGCGCTTGGATTTCTATCAACTCCCGCTGAATAGCTGCAAGCCTCCTCACTTGCACCTTTCTACCACCACGGCGTCCTCGTTTTCGAGTCTGGTCGGGTTGAGATTGGTTATGGTATGTATGAGTAAAAAAAAAAATTTTGTGGAAAGTAGTTCTAGACACTCACCTTCTTGACTCTGTGCAAGACATCCGGATCAGTCGCAAGGTAACTGCGAGATTCCATCAGATCAAGAACAGTAGCACTAGCGTCAGCGCTTGCGTCAATAAGCAAATGCAAGAACTGGAAATGTGGAAAGGAGATGGTAAGGATCACCAATGTTTGATCTAACCAAATAATTCGCGAAAGTGAACAGCCATCCCACCGCTGTCACCAATTGTTACGTCCCGGATCGCGCTATTTTGGCAAAATCGAGACGGAGCACAATAATATACTGTTCTTTGCGTTCACGCAGCGCGTACGTCTGCGTCTAACGGGGACTTTCGCTAATTCAGTCGATTGTAAATGGTACTTACCTAGACTCCTTGTTAACTGCAGGCTGGATGATAATAGCGTAGCAGTTGATATGTGTATCGCGCACTTTGATAATTGGTTATAATAATTGAATATGGAATTATAATATGAATAATCTATTTGATATACTTCACGATGTAGGTTATATAAGATATGGAGTACAATTGAATATGGTAATAGTAATATAATATAAGATATAGGAATACAATGAAATAGTAACACTTGGATATAGAAACACTTAGAAATAGTAACGCTTAGAAATAGAAACACTTAGAAATAGTAACGCTTGGAAATAGAAACACTTGATGTAGAAACGCGATGTACACTCCGGGAGTTCCGGAGTGGAACTGTCTTTGAGGCCTGGGCGCTTGCTTGTTTTATACTAGTGGAGTATGGAGATAAGATATGAGGAGCGTGAGACCGGGGTAGATTAGGTAGGTGGATGTTTATAAGATAGGAGAAGAATTCGTATGTTACTGGATCCGGTGTTTATGCGATAAGATAAGGAGTTGGAGTCGAGGAGGATGTTTATAAGATAGGAGAGGAATTCGTATGTTACAGGATCTGGTGTTTATGAGATAAGATAAGGAGTTGGTCGTGAGAGCGGATGTCGATAGTCGAGGTTTAGTCTGGAGATAATGAAGGAATGTGTTTATAGATAAGAATATGTCGTGAGAGCGTATGTCGGTAATAGGATATGGTAGTGCTTAATATCTATGTTGTGGTTAATGCGGTCTTAAGGTTAATGGTTACGTGCTTACTTGCTATCTTAATATTCTAGAATGTTCTACGCTATCTTACATGCTAATAGCGTTCGTTGCTTCTCACTCTCACTGTCACAGGTAAGTGTCCAAGTCCAACGTCGCTAGACGTAACATGTTACAAGTGTGCAGAATCACCGAAATCGCTGTTTTCGTGCTATTGAATGCGAAAAACACGTTTTCTGGTGTTTTCAGCACTCCACAGTGCGTTTGATATGCGGAAACTACGATATCTTCGGTATCGTTGTTGTTTCCAGCTGAGATATGCACTTTCAGTGATAATCTTCACGACTCTGCTGTTACAAGTGTGCAGAATCACCGAAATCGCTCTTTTCGTGCTATTGAATGCGAAAAACACGTTTTCTGGTGTTTTCAGCACTCCACAGTGCGTTTGATATGCGGAAACTGCGATATCTTCGGTATCGTTGTTGTTTCCAGCTGAGATATGCACTTTCAGTGATAATCATCACGATTCTGCTGTTACAAGTGTGCAGAATCACCGAAATCGTTGTTTTCGTGCTTTTGAATGCGAAAAACACGTTTTCTGGTGTTTTCAACACTCCACAGTGCGTTTCATATGCGGAAACTGCCATATCTTCGGTATCGTTGTTGTTTCCAGCTGAGATATGCATTATCAGTGATAATCTTCATGAATCTGCTGTTACAAGTGTGCAGAATCACCGAAATCGCTGTTTTCGTGCTTTTGAATGCGAAAAACACGTTTTCTGGTGTTTTCAGCACGCCACAGAGCGTTTGACATGCGGAAACTATGATATCTTCGGTATCGTTGTTGTTTCCACCTGAGATATGCATTTTCAGTGATAATCTTCATGATTCTGCTGTTACAAGTGTGCAGAATCACCGAAATCGCTGTTTTCGTGCTATTGAATGCGAAAAACACGTTTTCTGGTGTTTTCAGCACTCCACAGTGCGTTTGATATGCGGAAACTGCGATATCTTCGGTATCGTTGTTGTTTCCAGCTGAGATATGCACTTTCAGTGATAATCTTCACGATTCTGCTGTTACAAGTGTGCAGAATCACCGAAATCGCTGTTTTCGTGCTTTTGAATGCGAAAAACACGTTTTCTGGTGTTTTCAGCACTACACAGTGCGTTTGATATGCGGAAACTGCGATATCTTCGGTATCGTTGTTGTTTCCAGCTGAGATATGCACTTTCAGTGATAATCTTCACGATTCTGCTGTTACAAGTGTGCAGAATCACCGAAATCGCTGTTTTCGTGCTTTTGAATGCGAAAAACACGTTTTCTGGTGTTTTCAGCACTCCACAGAGCGTTTGATATGCGGAAACTGCGATATCTTCGGTATCGTTGTTGTTTCCAGCTGAGATATGCACTTTCAGTGATAATCTTCACGATTCTGCTGTTACAAGTGTGCAGAATCACCGAAATCGCTGTTTTCGTGCTTTTGAATGCGAAAAACACGTTTTCTGGTGTTTTCAGCACGCCACAGAGCGTTTGACATGCGGAAACTATGATATCTTCGGTATCGTTGTTGTTTCCACCTGAGATATGCATTTTCAGTGATAATCTTCATGATTCTGCTGTTACAAGTGTGTAGAATCACCGAAATCGCTGTTTTCGTGCTATTGAATGCGAAAAACACGTTTTCTGGTGTTTTCAGCACTCCACAGTGCGTTTGATATGCGGAAACTGCGATATCTTCGGTATCGTTGTTGTTTCCAGCTGAGATATGCATTATCAGTGATAATCTTCATGATTCTGCTGTTACAAGTGTGCAGAATCACCGAAATCGCTGTTTTCGCGCTATTCAATGCGAAAAACACGTATTCTGGTGTTTTCAGCACTCCACAGTGCGTTTGATATGCGGAAACTGCCATATCTTCGGTATCGTTGTTGTTTCCAGCTGAGATATGCATTATCAGTGATAATCTTCATAATTCTGCTGTTACAAGTGTGCAGAATCACCGAAATCGCTGTTTTCGTGCTTTTGAATGCGAAAAACACGTTTTCTGGTGTTTTCAACACTCCACAGTGCGTTTGATATGCGGAAACTGCGATATCTTCGGTATCGTTGTTGTTTCCAGCTGAGATATGCACTTTCAGTGATAATCTTCACGATTCTGCTGTTACAAGTGTGCAGAATCACCGAAATCGCTGTTTTCGTGCTATTGAATGCGAAAAACACGTTTTCTGGTGTTTTCAGCACTCCACAGTGCGTTTGATATGCGGAAACTGCGATATCTTCGGTATCGTTGTTGTTTCCAGCTGAGATATGCACTTTCAGTGATAATCTTCACGATTCTGCTGTTACAAGTGTGCAGAATCACCGAAATCGCTGTTTTCGTGCTTTTGAATGCGAAAAACACGTTTTCTGGTGTTTTCAGCACTACACAGTGCGTTTGATATGCGGAAACTGCGATATCTTCGGTATCGTTGTTGTTTCCAGCTGAGATATGCACTTTCAGTGATAATCTTCACGATTCTGCTGTTACAAGTGTGCAGAATCACCGAAATCGCTGTTTTCGTGCTTTTGAATGCGAAAAACACGTTTTCTGGTGTTTTCAGCACTCCACAGAGCGTTTGATATGCGGAAACTGCGATATCTTCGGTATCGTTGTTGTTTCCAGCTGAGATATGCACTTTCAGTGATAATCTTCACGATTCTGCTGTTACAAGTGTGCAGAATCACCGAAATCGCTGTTTTCGTGCTTTTGAATGCGAAAAACACGTTTTCTGGTGTTTTCAGCACGCCACAGAGCGTTTGACATGCGGAAACTATGATATCTTCGGTATCGTTGTTGTTTCCACCTGAGATATGCATTTTCAGTGATAATCTTCATGATTCTGCTGTTACAAGTGTGTAGAATCACCGAAATCGCTGTTTTCGTGCTATTGAATGCGAAAAACACGTTTTCTGGTGTTTTCAGCACTCCACAGTGCGTTTGATATGCGGAAACTGCGATATCTTCGGTATCGTTGTTGTTTCCAGCTGAGATATGCATTATCAGTGATAATCTTCATGATTCTGCTGTTACAAGTGTGCAGAATCACCGAAATCGCTGTTTTCGCGCTATTCAATGCGAAAAACACGTATTCTGGTGTTTTCAGCACTCCACAGTGCGTTTGATATGCGGAAACTGCCATATCTTCGGTATCGTTGTTGTTTCCAGCTGAGATATGCATTATCAGTGATAATCTTCATAATTCTGCTGTTACAAGTGTGCAGAATCACCGAAATCGCTGTTTTCGTGCTTTTGAATGCGAAAAACACGTTTTCTGGTGTTTTCAACACTCCACAGTGCGTTTGATATGCGGAAACTGCGATATCTTCGGTATCGTTGTTGTTTCCAGCTGAGATATGCACTTTCAGTGATAATCTTCACGATTCTGCTGTTACAAGTGTGCAGAATCACCGAAAACCCTGTTTTCGTGCTTTTGAATGCGAAAAACACGTTTTCTGGTGTTTTCAGCACGCCACAGAGCGTTTGACATGCGGAAACTACGATATCTTCGGTATCGTTGTTGTTTCCAGCTGAGACATGCATTTTCAGTGATAATCTTCATGATTCTGCTGTTACAAGTGTGCAGAATCACCGAAATCGCTGTTTTCGTGCTATTGAATGCGAAAAACACGTTTTCTGGTGTTTTCAGCACTCCACAGTGCGTTTGATATGCGGAAACTACGATATCTTCGGTATCGTTGTTGTTTCCAGCTGAGACATGCATTTTCAGTGATAATCTTCATGATTCTGCTGTTACAAGTGTGCAGAATCACCGAAATCGCTGTTTTCGTGCTATTGAATGCGAAAAACACGTTTTCTGGTGTTTTCAGCACTCCACAGTGCGTTTGTGTTGCGGAAACTACGATATCTTCGGTATCGTTGTTGTTTCCAGCTGAGACATGCATTTTCAGTGATAATCTTCATGATTCTGCTGTTACAAGTGTGCAGAATCACCGAAATCGCTGTTTTCGTGCTATTGAATGCGAAAAACACGTTTTCTGGTGTTTTCAGCACTCCACAGTGCGTTTGATATGCGGAAACTACGATATCTTCGGTATCGTTGTTGTTTCCAGCTGAGATATGCACTTTCAGTGATAATCTTCACGATTCTGCTGTTACAAGTGTGCAGAATCACCGAAATCGCTGTTTTCGTGCTTTTGAATGCGAAAAACACGTTTTCTGGTGTTTTCAGCACTCCACAGTGCGTTTGATATGCGGAAACTACGATATCTTCGGTATCGTTGTTGTTTCCAGCTGAGACATGCATTTTCAGTGATAATCTTCATGATTCTGCTGTTACAAGTGTGCAGAATCACCGAAATCGCTGTTTTCGTGCTATTGAATGCGAAAAACACGTTTTCTGGTGTTTTCAGCACGCCACAGAGCGTTTGACATGCGGAAACTACGATATCTTCGGTATCGTTGTTGTTTCCACCTGAGACATGCATTTTCAGTGATAATCTTCATGATTCTGCTGTTACAAGTGTGCAGAATCACCGAAATCGCTGTTTTCGTGCTATTGAATGCGAAAAACACGTTTTCTGGTGTTTTCAGCACTCCACAGTGCGTTTGATATGCGGAAACTACGATATCTTCGGTATCGTTGTTGTTTCCAGCTGAGATATGCACTTTCAGTGATAATCTTCACGATTCTGCTGTTACAAGTGTGCAGAATCACCGAAATCGCTGTTTTCGTGCTATTGAATGCGAAAAACACGTTTTCTGGTGTTTTCAGCACTCCACAGTGCGTTTGATATGCGGAAACTGCGATATCTTCGGTATCGTTGTTGTTTCCAGCTGAGATATGCACTTTCAGTGATAATCATCACGATTCTGCTGTTACAAGTGTGCAGAATCACCGAAATCGCTGTTTTCGTGCTTTTGAATGCGAAAAACACGTTTTCTGGTGTTTTCAACACTCCACAGTGCGTTTCATATGCGGAAACTGCCATATCTTCGGTATCGTTGTTGTTTCCAGCTGAGATATGCATTATCAGTGATAATCTTCATGAATCTGCTGTTACAAGTGTGCAGAATCACCGAAATCGCTGTTTTCGTGCTTTTGAATGCGAAAAACACGTTTTCTGGTGTTTTCAGCACGCCACAGAGCGTTTGACATGCGGAAACTATGATATCTTCGGTATCGTTGTTGTTTCCACCTGAGATATGCATTTTCAGTGATAATCTTCATGATTCTGCTGTTACAAGTGTGCAGAATCACCGAAATCGCTGTTTTCGTGCTATTGAATGCGAAAAACACGTTTTCTGGTGTTTTCAGCACTCCACAGTGCGTTTGATATGCGGAAACTGCGATATCTTCGGTATCGTTGTTGTTTCCAGCTGAGATATGCACTTTCAGTGATAATCTTCACGATTCTGCTGTTACAAGTGTGCAGAATCACCGAAATCGCTGTTTTCGTGCTTTTGAATGCGAAAAACACGTTTTCTGGTGTTTTCAGCACTACACAGTGCGTTTGATATGCGGAAACTGCGATATCTTCGGTATCGTTGTTGTTTCCAGCTGAGATATGCACTTTCAGTGATAATCTTCACGATTCTGCTGTTACAAGTGTGCAGAATCACCGAAATCGCTGTTTTCGTGCTTTTGAATGCGAAAAACACGTTTTCTGGTGTTTTCAGCACTCCACAGAGCGTTTGATATGCGGAAACTGCGATATCTTCGGTATCGTTGTTGTTTCCAGCTGAGATATGCACTTTCAGTGATAATCTTCACGATTCTGCTGTTACAAGTGTGCAGAATCACCGAAATCGCTGTTTTCGTGCTTTTGAATGCGAAAAACACGTTTTCTGGTGTTTTCAGCACGCCACAGAGCGTTTGACATGCGGAAACTATGATATCTTCGGTATCGTTGTTGTTTCCACCTGAGATATGCATTTTCAGTGATAATCTTCATGATTCTGCTGTTACAAGTGTGTAGAATCACCGAAATCGCTGTTTTCGTGCTATTGAATGCGAAAAACACGTTTTCTGGTGTTTTCAGCACTCCACAGTGCGTTTGATATGCGGAAACTGCGATATCTTCGGTATCGTTGTTGTTTCCAGCTGAGATATGCATTATCAGTGATAATCTTCATGATTCTGCTGTTACAAGTGTGCAGAATCACCGAAGTCGCTGTTTTCGCGCTATTCAATGCGAAAAACACGTATTCTGGTGTTTTCAGCACTCCACAGTGCGTTTGATATGCGGAAACTGCCATATCTTCGGTATCGTTGTTGTTTCCAGCTGAGATATGCATTATCAGTGATAATCTTCATAATTCTGCTGTTACAAGTGTGCAGAATCACCGAAATCGCTGTTTTCGTGCTTTTGAATGCGAAAAACACGTTTTCTGGTGTTTTCAACACTCCACAGTGCGTTTGATATGCGGAAACTGCGATATCTTCGGTATCGTTGTTGTTTCCAGCTGAGATATGCACTTTCAGTGATAATCTTCACGATTCTGCTGTTACAAGTGTGCAGAATCACCGAAAACCCTGTTTTCGTGCTTTTGAATGCGAAAAACACGTTTTCTGGTGTTTTCAGCACGCCACAGAGCGTTTGACATGCGGAAACTACGATATCTTCGGTATCGTTGTTGTTTCCAGCTGAGACATGCATTTTCAGTGATAATCTTCATGATTCTGCTGTTACAAGTGTGCAGAATCACCGAAATCGCTGTTTTCGTGCTATTGAATGCGAAAAACACGTTTTCTGGTGTTTTCAGCACTCCACAGTGCGTTTGATATGCGGAAACTACGATATCTTCGGTATCGTTGTTGTTTCCAGCTGAGACATGCATTTTCAGTGATAATCTTCATGATTCTGCTGTTACAAGTGTGCAGAATCACCGAAATCGCTGTTTTCGTGCTATTGAATGCGAAAAACACGTTTTCTGGTGTTTTCAGCACTCCACAGTGCGTTTGATATGCGGAAACTACGATATCTTCGGTATCGTTGTTGTTTCCAGCTGAGACATGCATTTTCAGTGATAATCTTCATGATTCTGCTGTTACAAGTGTGCAGAATCACCGAAATCGCTGTTTTCGTGCTATTGAATGCGAAAAACACGTTTTCTGGTGTTTTCAGCACTCCACAGTGCGTTTGATATGCGGAAACTACGATATCTTCGGTATCGTTGTTGTTTCCAGCTGAGACATGCATTTTCAGTGATAATCTTCATGATTCTGCTGTTACAAGTGTGCAGAATCACCGAAATCGCTGTTTTCGTGCTATTGTATGCGAAAAACACGTTTTCTGGTGTTTTCAGCACTCCACAGTGCGTTTGATATGCGGAAACTACGATATCTTCGGTATCGTTGTTGTTTCCAGCTGAGACATGCATTTTCAGTGATAATCTTCATGATTCTGCTGTTACAAGTGTGCAGAATCACCGAAATCGCTGTTTTCGTGCTATTGAATGCGAAAAACACGTTTTCTGGTGTTTTCAGCACTCCACAGTGCGTTTGATATGCGGAAACTACGATATCTTCGGTATCGTTGTTGTTTCCAGCTGAGATATGCACTTTCAGTGATAATCTTCACGATTCTGCTGTTACAAGTGTGCAGAATCACCGAAATCGCTGTTTTCGTGCTTTTGAATGCGAAAAACACGTTTTCTGGTGTTTTCAGCACTCCACAGTGCGTTTGATATGCGCAAACTACGATATCTTCTGTATCGTTGTTGTTTCCAGCTGAGACATGCATTTTCAGTGATAATCTTCATGATTCTGCTGTTACAAGTGTGCAGAATCACCGAAATCGCTGTTTTCGTGCTATTGAATGCGAAAAACACGTTTTCTGGTGTTTTCAGCACTCCACAGTGCGTTTGATATGCGGAAACTGCCATATCTTTGGTATCGTTGTTGTTTCCAGCTGAGATATGCATTTTCAGTGATAATCTTCACGATTCTGCTGTTACAAGTGTGCAGAATCACCGAAATCGCTGTTTTCGTGCTTTTGAATGCGAAAAACACGTTTTCTGGTGTTTTCAGCACGCCACAGAGCGTTTGACATGCGGAAACTACGATATCTTCGGTATCGTTGTTGTTTCCACCTGAGATATGCATCTTCAGTGATAATCTTCATGATTCTGCTGTTACAAGTGTGCAGAATCACCGAAATCGCTGTTTTCGTGCTATTGAATGCGAAAAACACGTTTTCTGGTGTTTTCAGCACTCCACAGTGCGTTTGATATGCGGAAACTACGATATCTTCGGTATCGTTGTTGTTTCCAGCTGAGATATGCACTTTCAGTGATAATCTTCACGATTCTGCTGTTACAAGTGTGCAGAATCACCGAAATCGCTGTTTTCGTGCTTTTGAATGCGAAAAACACGTTTTCTGGTGTTTTCAGCACTCCACAGTGCGTTTGATATGCGCAAACTACGATATCTTCTGTATCGTTGTTGTTTCCAGCTGAGACATGCATTTTCAGTGATAATCTTCATGATTCTGCTGTTACAAGTGTGCAGAATCACCGAAATCGCTGTTTTCGTGCTATTGAATGCGAAAAACACGTTTTCTGGTGTTTTCAGCACTCCACAGTGCGTTTGATATGCGGAAACTACGATATCTTCGGTATCGTTGTTGTTTCAAGCTGAGACATGCATTTTCAGTGATAATATTCACGATTCTGCTGTTACAAGTGTGCAGAATCACCGAAATCGCTGTTTTCGTGCTTTTGAATGCGAAAAACACGTTTTCTGGTGTTTTCAGCACGCCACAGAGCGTTTGACATGCGGAAACTACGATATCTTCGGTATCGTTGTTGTTTCCACCTGAGATATGCATTTTCAGTGATAATCTTCATGATTCTGCTGTTACTAGTGTGCAGAATCACCGAAATCGCTGTTCTCGCGCTATTCAATGCGAAAAACACGTTTTCTGGTGTTTTCAGCACTCCACAGTGCGTTTGATATGCGGAAACTGCCATATCTTCGGTATCGTTGTTGTTTCCAGCTGAGATATGCATTTTCAGTGATAATATTCACGATTCTGCTGTTACAAGTGTGCAGAATCACCGAAATCGCTGTTTTCGTGCTTTTGAATGCGAAAAACACGTTTTCTGGTGTTTTCAGCACGCCACAGAGCGTTTGACATGCGGAAACTACGATATCTTCGGTATCGTTGTTGTTCCCACCTGAGATATGCATTTTCAGTGATAATCTTCATGATTCTGCTGTTACTAGTGTGCAGAATCACCGAAATCGCTGTTTTCGTGCTTTTGAATGCGAAAAACACGTTTTCTGGTGTTTTCAACACTCCATAGTGCGTTTGATATGCGGAAACTGCGATATCTTCGGTATCGTTATTGTTTCCAGCTGAGATATGCACTTTCAGTGATAATCTTCACGATTCTGCTGTTACAAGTGTGCAGAATCACCGAAATCGCTGTTTTCGTGCTTTTGAATGCGAAAAACACGTTTTCTGGTGTTTTCAGCACTCGACAGTGCGTTTGATATGCGGAAACTGCGATATCTTCGGTATCGTTGTTGTTTCCAGCTGAGATATGCACTTTCAGTGATAATCTTCACGATTCTGCTGTTACAAGTGTGCAGAATCACCGAAATCGCTGTTTTCGTGCTTTTGAATGCGAAAAACACGTTTTCTGGTGTTTTCAGCACTCCACAGTGCGTTTGATATGCGGAAACTGCGATATCTTCGGTATCGTTGTAGTTTCCAGCTGAGATATGCACTTTCAGTGATAATCTTCACGATTCTGCTGTTACAAGTGTGCAGAATCACCGAAATCGCTGTTTTCGTGCTTTTGAATGCGAAAAACACGTTTTCTGGTGTTTTCAGCACTCCACAGTGCGTTTGATATGCGGAAACTACGATATCTTCGGTATCGTTGTTGTTTCCAGCTGAGATATGCACTTTCAGTGATAATCTTCACGATTCTGCTGTTACAAGTGTGCAGAATCACCGAAATCGCTGTTTTCGTGCTTTTGAATGCGAAAAACATGTTTTCTGGTGTTTTCAGCACTCCACAGTGCGTTTGATATGCGCAAACTACGATATCTTCTGTATCGTTGTTGTTTCCAGCTGAGACATGCATTTTCAGTGATAATCTTCATGATTCTGCTGTTACAAGTGTGCAGAATCACCGAAATCGCTGTTTTCGTGCTATTGAATGCGAAAAACACGTTTTCTGGTGTTTTCAGCACTCCACAGTGCGTTTGATATGCGGAAACTGCGATATCTTCGGTATCGTTGTAGTTTCCAGCTGAGATATGCACTTTCAGTGATAATCTTCACGATTCTGCTGTTACAAGTGTGCAGAATCACCGAAATCGCTGTTTTCGTGCTTTTGAATGCGAAAAACACGTTTTCTGGTGTTTTCAGCACTCCACAGTGCGTTTGATATGCGGAAACTACGATATCTTCGGTATCGTTGTTGTTTCCAGCTGAGATATGCACTTTCAGTGATAATCTTCACGATTCTGCTGTTACAAGTGTGCAGAATCACCGAAATCGCTGTTTTCGTGCTTTTGAATGCGAAAAACACGTTTTCTGGTGTTTTCAGCACTCCACAGTGCGTTTGATATGCGCAAACTACGATATCTTCTGTATCGTTGTTGTTTCCAGCTGAGACATGCATTTTCAGTGATAATCTTCATGATTCTGCTGTTACAAGTGTGCAGAATCACCGAAATCGCTGTTTTCGTGCTATTGAATGCGAAAAACACGTTTTCTGGTGTTTTCAGCACTCCACAGTGCGTTTGATATGCGGAAACTACGATATCTTCGGTATCGTTGTTGTTTCAAGCTGAGACATGCATTTTCAGTGATAATATTCACGATTCTGCTGTTACAAGTGTGCAGAATCACCGAAATCGCTGTTTTCGTGCTTTTGAATGCGAAAAACACGTTTTCTGGTGTTTTCAGCACGCCACAGAGCGTTTGACATGCGGAAACTACGATATCTTCGGTATCGTTGTTGTTTCCACCTGAGATATGCATTTTCAGTGATAATCTTCATGATTCTGCTGTTACTAGTGTGCAGAATCACCGAAATCGCTGTTCTCGCGCTATTCAATGCGAAAAACACGTTTTCTGGTGTTTTCAGCACTCCACAGTGCGTTTGATATGCGGAAACTGCCATATCTTCGGTATCGTAGTTGTTTCCAGCTGAGATATGCATTTTCAGTGATAATATTCACGATTCTGCTGTTAGAAGTGTGCAGAATCACCGAAATCGCTGTTTTCGTGCTTTTGAATGCGAAAAACACGTTTTCTGGTGTTTTCAGCACGCCACAGAGCGTTTGACATGCGGAAACTACGATATCTTCGGTATCGTTGTTGTTTCCACCTGAGATATGCATTTTCAGTGATAATCTTCATGATTCTGCTGTTACTAGTGTGCAGAATCACCGAAATCGCTGTTTTCGTGCTTTTGAATGCGAAAAACACGTTTTCTGGTGTTTTCAACACTCCACAGTGCGTTTGATATGCGGAAACTGCGATATCTTCGGTATCGTTATTGTTTCCAGCTGAGATATGCACTTTCAGTGATAATCTTCACGATTCTGCTGTTACAAGTGTGCAGAATCACCGAAATCGCTGTTTTCGTTCTTTTGAATGCGAAAAACACGTTTTCTGGTGTTTTCAGCACTCCACAGTGCGTTTGATATGCGGAAACTGCGATATCTCCGGTATCGTTGTTGTTTCCAGCTGAGATATGCACTTTCAGTGATAATCTTCACGATTCTGCTGTTACAAGTGTGCAGAATCACCGAAATCGCTGTTTTCGTGCTTTTGAATGCGAAAAACACGTTTTCTGGTGTTTTCAGCACTCCACAGTGCGTTTGATATGCGGAAACTGCGATATCTTCGGTATCGTTGTAGTTTCCAGCTGAGATATGCACTTTCAGTGATAATCTTCACGATTCTGCTGTTACAAGTGTGCAGAATCACCGAAATCGCTGTTTTCGTGCTTTTGAATGCGAAAAACACGTTTTCTGGTGTTTTCAGCACGCCACAGAGCGTTTGACATGCGGAAACTACGATATCTTCGGTATCGTTGTTGTTTCCACCTGAGATATGCATTTTCAGTGATAATCTTCATGATTCTGCGGTTACTAGTGTGCAGAATCACCGAAATCGCTGTTCTCGCGCTATTCAATGCGAAAAACACGTTTTCTGGTGTTTTCAGCACTCCACAGTGCGTTTGATATGCGGAAACTGCCATATCTTCGGTATCGTAGTTGTTTCCAGCTGAGATATGCATTTTCAGTGATAATATTCACGATTCTGCTGTTACAAGTGTGCAGAATCACCGAAATCGCTGTTTTCGTGCTTTTGAATGCGAAAAACACGTTTTCTGGTGTTTTCAGCACGCCACAGAGCGTTTGACATGCGGAAACTACGATATCTTCGGTATCGTTGTTGTTTCCACCTGAGATATGCATTTTCAGTGATAATCTTCATGATTCTGCTGTTACTAGTGTGCAGAATCACCGAAATCGCTGTTTTCGTGCTTTTGAATGCGAAAAACACGTTTTCTGGTATTTTCAACACTCCACAGTGCGTTTGATATGCGGAAACTGCGATATCTTCGGTATCGTTATTCTTTCCAGCTGAGATATGCACTTTCAGTGATAATCTTCACGATTCTGCTGTTACAAGTGTGCAGAATCACCGAAATCGCTGTTTTCGTGCTTTTGAATGCGAAAAACACGTTTTCTGGTGTTTTCAGCACTCCACAGTGCGTTTGATATGCGGAAACTGCGATATCTCCGGTATCGTTGTTGTTTCCAGCTGAGATATGCACTTTCAGTGATAATCTTCACGATTCTGCTGTTACAAGTGTGCAGAATCACCGAAATCGCTGTTTTCGTGCTTTTGAATGCGAAAAACACGTTTTCTGGTGTTTTCAACACTCCACAGTGCGTTTGAAATGCGGAAACTGCGATATCTTCGGTATCGTTATTGTTTCCAGCTGAGATATGCACTTTCAGTGATAATCTTCACGATTCTGCTGTTACAAGTGTGCAGAATCACCGAAATCGCTGTTTTCGTGCTTTTGAATGCGAAAAACACGTTTTCTGGTGTTTTCAGCACTCCACAGTGCGTTTGATATGCGGAAACTGCGATATCTTCGGTATCGTTGTAGTTTCCAGCTGAGATATGCACTTTCAGTGATAATCTTCACGATTCTGCTGTTACAAGTGTGCAGAATCACCGAAATCGCTGTTTTCGTGCTTTTGAATGCGAAAAACACGTTTTCTGGTGTTTTCAGCACTCCACAGTGCGTTTGATATGCGGAAACTACGATATCTTCGGTATCGTTGTTGTTTCCAGCTGAGATATGCACTTTCAGTGATAATCTTCACGATTCTGCTGTTACAAGTGTGCAGAATCACCGAAATCGCTGTTTTCGTGCTTTTGAATGCGAAAAACACGTTTTCTGGTGTTTTCAGCACTCCACAGTGCGTTTGATATGCGGAAACTACGATATCTTCGGTATCGTTGTTGTTTCCAGCTGAGATATGCACTTTCAGTGATAATCTTCACGATTCTGCTGTTACAAGTGTGCAGAATCACCGAAATCGCTGTTTTCGTGCTTTTGAATGCGAAAAACACGTTTTCTGGTGTTTTCAGCAGTCCACAGTGCGTTTGATATGCGGAAACTGCGATATCTTCGGTATCGTTGTTGTTTCCAGCTGAGATATGCACTTTCAGTGATAATCTTCACGATTCTGCTGTTACAAGTGTGCAGAATCACCGAAATCGCTGTTTTCGTGCTTTTGAATGCGAAAAACACGTTTTCTGGTGTTTTCAGCACGCCACAGAGCGTTTGACATGCGGAAACTACGATATCTTCGGTATCGTTGTTGTTTCCACCTGAGATATGCATTTTCAGTGATAATCTTCATGATTCTGCTGTTACTAGTGTGCAGAATCACCGAAATCGCTGTTTTCGTGCTTTTGAATGCGAAAAACACGTTTTCTGGTATTTTCAACACTACACAGTGCGTTTGATATGCGGAAACTGCGATATCTTCGGTATCGTTATTCTTTCCAGCTGAGATATGCACTTTCAGTGATAATCTTCACGATTCTGCTGTTACAAGTGTGCAGAATCACCGAAATCGCTGTTTTCGTGCTTTTGAATGCGAAAAACACGTTTTCTGGTGTTTTCAGCACTCCACAGTGCGTTTGATATGCGGAAACTGCGATATCTCCGGTATCGTTGTTGTTTCCAGCTGAGATATGCACTTTCAGTGATAATCTTCACGATTCTGCTGTTACAAGTGTACAGAATCACCGAAATCGCTGTTTTCGTGCTTTTGAATGCGAAAAACACGTTTTCTGGTGTTTTCAACACTCCACAGTGCGTTTGAAATGCGGAAACTGCGATATCTTCGGTATCGTTATTGTTTCCAGCTGAGATATGCACTTTCAGTGATAATCTTCACGATTCTGCTGTTACAAGTGTGCAGAATCACCGAAATCGCTGTTTTCGTGCTTTTGAATGCGAAAAACACGTTTTCTGGTGTTTTCAGCACTCCACAGTGCGTTTGATATGCGGAAACTGCGATATCTTCGGTATCGTTGTAGTTTCCAGCTGAGATATGCACTTTCAGTGATAATCTTCACGATTCTGCTGTTACAAGTGTGCAGAATCACCGAAATCGCTGTTTTCGTGCTTTTGAATGCGAAAAACACGTTTTCTGGTGTTTTCAGCACTCCACAGTGCGTTTGATATGCGGAAACTACGATATCTTCGGTATCGTTGTTGTTTCCAGCTGAGATATGCACTTTCAGTGATAATCTTCACGATTCTGCTGTTACAAGTGTGCAGAATCACCGAAATCGCTGTTTTCGTGCTTTTGAATGCGAAAAACACGTTTTCTGGTGTTTTCAGCACTCCACAGTGCGTTTGATATGCGGAAACTGCGATATCTTCGGTATCGTTGTTGTTTCCAGCTGAGATATGCACTTTCAGTGATAATCTTCACGATTCTGCTGTTACAAGTGTGCAGAATCACCGAAATCGCTGTTTTCGTGCTTTTGAATGCGAAAAACACGTTTTCTGGTGTTTTCAGCACTCCACAGTGCGTTTGATATGCGGAAACTACGATATCTTCGGTATCGTTGTTGTTTCCAGCTGAGATATGCACTTTCAGTGATAATCTTCACGATTCTGCTGTTACAAGTGTGCAGAATCACCGAAATCGCTGTTTTCGTGCTTTTGAATGCGAAAAACACGTTTTCTGGTGTTTTCAGCAGTCCACAGTGCGTTTGATATGCGGAAACTGCGATATCTTCGGTATCATTGTTGTTTCCAGCTGAGATATGCACTTTCAGTGATAATCTTCACGATTCTGCTGTTACAAGTGTGCAGAATCACCGAAATCGCTGTTTTCGTGCTTTTGAATGCGAAAAACACGTTTTCTGGTGTTTTCAACACTCCACAGTGCGTTTGATATGCGGAAACTGCGATATCTTCGGTATCGTTGTTGTTTCCAGCTGAGATATGCACTTTCAGTGATAATCTTCACGATTCTGCTGTTACAAGTGTGCAGAATCACAGAAATCGCTGTATTCGTGCTTTTGAATGCGAAAAACACGTTTTCTGGTGTTTTCAGCACTCCACAGTGCGTTTGATATGCGGAAACTGCGATATCTTCGGTATCGTTGTTGTTTCCTGCTGAGTTATGCACTTTCAGTGATAATCTTCACGATTCTGCTGTTACAAGTGTGCAGAATCACCGAAATCGCTGTTTTCGTGCTTTTGAATGCGAAAAACACGTTTTCTGGTGTTTTCAGCACTCCACAGTGCGTTTGATATGCGCAAACTACGATATCTTCGGTATCGTTGTTGTTTCCAGCTGAGATATGCACTTTCAGTGTTAATCTTCACGATTCTGCTGTTACAAGTGTGCAGAATCACAGAAATCGCTGTATTCGTGCTTTTGAATGCGAAAAACACGTTTTCTGGTGTTTTCAGCACTCCACAGTGCGTTTGATATGCGGAAACTGCGATATCTTCGGTATCGTTGTTGTTTCCAGCTGAGATATGCACTTTCAGTGATAATCTTCACGATTCTGCTGTTACAAGTGTGCAGAATCACCGAAATCGCTGTTTTCGTGCTTTTGAATGCGAAAAACACGTTTTCTGGTGTTTTCAGCACTCCACAGTGCGTTTGATATGCGGAAACTGCGATATCTTCGGTATCGTTGTAGTTTCCAGCTGAGATATGCACTTTCAGTGATAATCTTCACGATTCTGCTGTTACAAGTGTGCAGAATCACCGAAATCGCTGTTTTCGTGCTTTTGAATGCGAAAAACACGTTTTCTGGTGTTTTCAGCACTCCACAGTGCGTTTGATATGCGGAAACTACGATATCTTCGGTATCGTTGTTGTTTCCAGCTGAGATATGCACTTTCAGTGATAATCTTCACGATTCTGCTGTTACAAGTGTGCAGAATCACCGAAATCGCTGTTTTCGTGCTTTTGAATGCGAAAAACACGTTTTCTGGTGTTTTCAGCACTCCACAGTGCGTTTGATATGCGGAAACTACGATATCTTCGGTATCGTTGTTGTTTCCAGCTGAGATATGCACTATCAGTGATAATCTTCACGATTCTGCTGTTACAAGTGTGCAGATTCACCGAAATCGCTGTTTTCGTGCTTTTGAATGCGAAAAGCACGTTTTCTGGTGTTTTCAACACTCCACAGTGCGTTTGATATGCGGAAACTGCGATATCTTCGGTATCGTTGTTGTTTCCAGCTGAGATATGCACTTTCAGTGATAATCTTCACGATTCTGCTGTTACAAGTGTGCAGAATCACAGAAATCGCTGTATTCGTGCTTTTGAATGCGAAAAACACGTTTTCTGGTGTTTTCAGCACTCCACAGTGCGTTTGATATGCGGAAACTGCGATATCTTCGGTATCGTTGTTGTTTCCTGCTGAGATATGCACTTTCAGTGATAATCTTCACGATTCTGCTGTTACAAGTGTGCAGAATCACCGAAATCGCTGTTTTCGTGCTTTTGAATGCGAAAAACACGTTTTCTGGTGTTTTCAGCACTCCACAGTGCGTTTGATATGCGCAAACTACGATATCTTCGGTATCGTTGTTGTTTCCAGCTGAGATATGCACTTTCAGTGTTAATCTTCACGATTCTGCTGTTACAAGTGTGCAGAATCACAGAAATCGCTGTATTCGTGCTTTTGAATGCGAAAAACACGTTTTCTGGTGTTTTCAGCACTCCACAGTGCGTTTGATATGCGGAAACTACGATATCTTCGGTATCGTTGTTGTTTCAAGCTGAGACATGCATTTTCAGTGATAATATTCACGATTCTGCTGTTACAAGTGTGCAGAATCACCGAAATCGCTGTTTTCGTGCTTTTGAATGCGAAAAACACGTTTTCTGGTGTTTTCAGCACTCCACAGTGCGTTTGATATGCGGAAACTGCGATATCTTCGGTATCGTTGTTGTTTCCAGCTGAGATATGCACTTTCAGTGATAATCTTCACGATTCTGCTGTTACAAGTGTGCAGAATCACCGAAATCGCTGTTTTCGTGCTTTTGAATGCGAAAAACACGTTTTCTGGTGTTTTCAACACTCCACAGTGCGTTTGAAATGCGGAAACTGCGATATCTTCGGTATCGTTATTGTTTCCAGCTGAGATATGCACTTTCAGTGATAATCTTCACGATTCTGCTGTTACAAGTGTGCAGAATCACCGAAATCGCTGTTTTCGTGCTTTTGAATGCGAAAAACACGTTTTCTGGTGTTTTCAGCACTCCACAGTGCGTTTGATATGCGGAAACTGCGATATCTTCGGTATCGTTGTAGTTTCCAGCTGAGATATGCACTTTCAGTGATAATCTTCACGATTCTGCTGTTACAAGTGTGCAGAATCACCGAAATCGCTGTTTTCGTGCTTTTGAATGCGAAAAACACGTTTTCTGGTGTTTTCAGCACTCCACAGTGCGTTTGATATGCGGAAACTACGATATCTTCGGTATCGTTGTTGTTTCCAGCTGAGATATGCACTTTCAGTGATAATCTTCACGATTCTGCTGTTACAAGTGTGCAGAATCACCGAAATCGCTGTTTTCGTGCTTTTGAATGCGAAAAACACGTTTTCTGGTGTTTTCAGCACTCCACAGTGCGTTTGATATGCGGAAACTACGATATCTTCGGTATCGTTGTTGTTTCCAGCTGAGATATGCACTTTCAGTGATAATCTTCACGATTCTACTGTTACAAGTGTGCAGAATCACCGAAATCGCTGTTTTCGTGCTTTTGAAAGCGAAAAACACGTTTTCTGGTGTTTTCAGCACTCCACAGTGTGTTTGATATGCGGAAACTGCGATATCTTCGGTATCGTTGTTGTTTCCAGCTGAGATATGCACTTTCAGTGATAATCTTCACGATTCTGCTGTTACAAGTGTGCAGAATCACCGAAATCGCTGTTTTCGTGCTTTTGAATGCGAAAAACACGTTTTCTGGGGTTTTCAGCACTCCACAGTGCGTTTGATATGCGGAAACTGCGATATCTTCGGTATCGTTGTAGTTTCCAGCTGAGATATGCACTTTCAGTGATAATCTTCACGATTCTGCTGTTACAAGTGTGCAGAATCACCGAAATCGCTGTTTTCGTGCTTTTGAATGCGAAAAACACGTTTTCTGGTGTTTTCAGCACTCCACAGTGCGTTTGATATGCGGAAACTACGATATCTTCGGTATCGTTGTTGTTTCCACCTGAGATATGCATTTTCAGTGATAATCTTCATGATTCTGCTGTTACTAGTGTGCAGAATCACCGAAATCGCTGTTTTCGTGCTTTTGAATGCGAAAAACACGTTTTCTGGTGTTTTCAACACTCCACAGTGCGTTTGATATGCGGAAACTGCGATATCTTCGGTATCGTTATTGTTTCCAGCTGAGATATGCACTTTCAGTGATAATCTTCACGATTCTGCTGTTACAAGTGTGCAGAATCACCGAAATCGCTGTTTTCGTGCTTTTGAATGCGAAAAACACGTTTTCTGGTGTTTTCAGCACTCCACAGTGCGTTTGATATGCGGAAACTGCGATATCTCCGGTATCGTTGTTGTTTCCAGCTGAGATATGCACTTTCAGTGATAATCTTCACGATTCTGCTGTTACAAGTGTGCAGAATCACCGAAATCGCTGTTTTCGTGCTTTTCAATGCGAAAAACACGTTTTCTGGTGTTTTCAACACTCCACAGTGCGTTTGAAATGCGGAAACTGCGATATCTTCGGTATCGTTATTGTTTCCAGCTGAGATATGCACTTTCAGTGATAATCTTCACGATTCTGCTGTTACAAGTGTGCAGAATCACCGAAATCGCTGTTTTCGTGCTTTTGAATGCGAAAAACACGTTTTCTGGTGTTTTCAGCACTCCACAGTGCGTTTGATATGCGGAAACTGCGATATCTTCGGTATCGTTGTTGTTTCCAGCTGAGATATGCACTTTCAGTGATAATCTTCACGATTCTGCTGTTACAAGTGTGCAGAATCACCGAAATCGCTGTTTTCGTGCTTTTGAATGCGAAAAACACGTTTTCTGGTGTTTTCAGCACTCCACAGTGCGTTTGATATGCGGAAACTGCGATATCTTCGGTATCGTTGTAGTTTCCAGCTGAGATATGCACTTTCAGTGATAATCTTCACGATTCTGCTGTTACAAGTGTGCAGAATCACCGAAATCGCTGTTTTCGTGCTTTTGAATGCGAAAAACACGTTTTCTGGTGTTTTCAGCACTCCACAGTGCGTTTGATATGCGGAAACTACGATATCTTCGGTATCGTTGTTGTTTCCAGCTGAGATATGCACTTTCAGTGATAATCTTCACGATTCTGCTGTTACAAGTGTGCAGAATCACCGAAATCGCTGTTTTCGTGCTTTTGAATGCGAAAAACACGTTTTCTGGTGTTTTCAGCACTCCACAGTGCGTTTGATATGCGGAAACTGCGATATCTTCGGTATCGTTGTTGTTTCCAGCTGAGATATGCACTTTCAGTGATAATCTTCACGATTCTGCTGTTACAAGTGTGCAGAATCACCGAAATCGCTGTTTTCGTGCTTTTGAATGCGAAAAACACGTTTTCTGGTGTTTTCAACACTCCACAGTGCGTTTGATATGCGGAAACTGCGTTATCTTCGGTATCGTTGTTGTTTCCAGCTGAGATATGCACTTTCAGTGATAATCTTCACGATTCTGCTGTTACAAGTGTGCAGAATCACAGAAATCGCTGTATTCGTGCTTTTGAATGCGAAAAACACGTTTTCTGGTGTTTTCAGCACTCCACAGTGCGTTTGATATGCGGAAACTGCGATATCTTCGGTATCGTTGTTGTTTCCTGCTGAGATATGCACTTTCAGTGATAATCTTCACGATTCTGCTGTTACAAGTGTGCAGAATCACCGAAATCGCTGTTTTCGTGCTTTTGAATGCGAAAAACACGTTTTCTGGTGTTTTCAACACTCCACAGTGCGTTTGAAATGCGGAAACTGCGATATCTTCGGTATCGTTATTGTTTCCAGCTGAGATATGCACTTTCAGTGATAATCTTCACGATTCTGCTGTTACAAGTGTGCAGAATCACCGAAATCGCTGTTTTCGTGCTTTTGAATGCGAAAAACACGTTTTCTGGTGTTTTCAGCACTCCACAGTGCGTTTGATATGCGGAAACTGCGATATCTTCGGTATCGTTGTAGTTTCCAGCTGAGATATGCACTTTCAGTGATAATCTTCACGATTCTGCTGTTACAAGTGTGCAGAATCACCGAAATCGCTGTTTTCGTGCTTTTGAATGCGAAAAACACGTTTTCTGGTGTTTTCAGCACGCCACAGAGCGTTTGACATGCGGAAACTACGATATCTTCGGTATCGTTGTTGTTTCCACCTGAGATATGCATTTTCAGTGATAATCTTCATGATTCTGCTGTTACTAGTGTGCAGAATCACCGAAATCGCTGTTCTCGCGCTATTCAATGCGAAAAACACGTTTTCTGGTGTTTTCAGCACTCCACAGTGCGTTTGATATGCGGAAACTGCCATATCTTCGGTATCGTAGTTGTTTCCAGCTGAGATATGCATTTTCAGTGATAATATTCACGATTCTGCTGTTACAAGTGTGCAGAATCACCGAAATCGCTGTTTTCGTGCTTTTGAATGCGAAAAACACGTTTTCTGGTGTTTTCAGCACGCCACAGAGCGTTTGACATGCGGAAACTACGATATCTTCGGTATCGTTGTTGTTTCCACCTGAGATATGCATTTTCAGTGATAATCTTCATGATTCTGCTGTTACTAGTGTGCAGAATCACCGAAATCGCTGTTTTCGTGCTTTTGAATGCGAAAAACACGTTTTCTGGTATTTTCAACACTCCACAGTGCGTTTGATATGCGGAAACTGCGATATCTTCGGTATCGTTATTCTTTCCAGCTGAGATATGCACTTTCAGTGATAATCTTCACGATTCTGCTGTTACAAGTGTGCAGAATCACCGAAATCGCTGTTTTCGTGCTTTTGAATGCGAAAAACACGTTTTCTGGTGTTTTCAGCACTCCACAGTGCGTTTGATATGCGGAAACTGCGATATCTCCGGTATCGTTGTTGTTTCCAGCTGAGATATGCACTTTCAGTGATAATCTTCACGATTCTGCTGTTACAAGTGTGCAGAATCACCGAAATCGCTGTTTTCGTGCTTTTGAATGCGAAAAACACGTTTTCTGGTGTTTTCAAAACTCCACAGTGCGTTTGAAATGCGGAAACTGCGATATCTTCGGTATCGTTATTGTTTCCAGCTGAGATATGCACTTTCAGTGATAATCTTCACGATTCTGCTGTTACAAGTGTGCAGAATCACCGAAATCGCTGTTTTCGTGCTTTTGAATGCGAAAAACACGTTTTCTGGTGTTTTCAGCACTCCACAGTGCGTTTGATATGCGGAAACTGCGATATCTTCGGTATCGTTGTAGTTTCCAGCTGAGATATGCACTTTCAGTGATAATCTTCACGATTCTGCTGTTACAAGTGTGCAGAATCACCGAAATCGCTGTTTTCGTGCTTTTGAATGCGAAAAACACGTTTTCTGGTGTTTTCAGCACTCCACAGTGCGTTTGATATGCGGAAACTACGATATCTTCGGTATCGTTGTTGTTTCCAGCAGAGATATGCACTTTCAGTGATAATCTTCACGATTCTGCTGTTACAAGTGTGCAGAATCACCGAAATCGCTGTTTTCGTGCTTTTGAATGCGAAAAACACGTTTTCTGGTGTTTTCAGCACTCCACAGTGCGTTTGATATGCGGAAACTGCGATATCTTCGGTATCGTTGTTGTTTCCAGCTAAGATATGCACTTTCAGTGATAATCTTCACGATTCTGCTGTTACAAGTGTGCAGAATCACCGAAATCGCTGTTTTCGTGCTTTTGAATGCGAAAAACACGTTTTCTGGTGTTTTCAGCACTCCACAGTGCGTTTGATATGCGGAAACTACGATATCTTCGGTATCGTTGTTGTTTCCAGCTGAGATATGCACTTTCAGTGATAATCTTCACGATTCTGCTGTACAAGTGTGCAGAATCACCGAAATCGCTGTTTTCGTGCTTTTGAATGCGAAAAACACGTTTTCTGGTGTTTTCAGCAGTCCACAGTGCGTTTGATATGCGGAAACTGCGATATCTTCGGTATCGTTGTTGTTTCCAGCTGAGATATGCACTTTCAGTGATAATCTTCACGATTCTGCTGTTACAAGTGTGCAGAATCACCGAAATCGCTGTTTTCGTGCTTTTGAATGCGAAAAACACGTTTTCTGGTGTTTTCAACACTCCACAGTGCGTTTGATATGCGGAAACTGCGATATCTTCGGTATCGTTGTTGTTTCCAGCTGAGATATGCACTTTCAGTGATAATCTTCACGATTCTGCTGTTACAAGTGTGCAGAATCACAGAAATCGCTGTATTCGTGCTTTTGAATGCGAAAAACACGTTTTCTGGTGTTTTCAGCACTCCACAGTGCGTTTGATATGCGGAAACTGCGATATCTTCGGTATCGTTGTTGTTTCCTGCTGAGTTATGCACTTTCAGTGATAATCTTCACGATTCTGCTGTTACAAGTGTGCAGAATCACCGAAATCGCTGTTTTCGTGCTTTTGAATGCGAAAAACACGTTTTCTGGTGTTTTCAGCACTCCACAGTGCGTTTGATATGCGCAAACTACGATATCTTCGGTATCGTTGTTGTTTCCAGCTGAGATATGCACTTTCAGTGTTAATCTTCACGATTCTGCTGTTACAAGTGTGCAGAATCACAGAAATCGCTGTATTCGTGCTTTTGAATGCGAAAAACACGTTTTCTGGTGTTTTCAGCACTCCACAGTGCGTTTGATATGCGGAAACTGCGATATCTTCGGTATCGTTGTTGTTTCCAGCTGAGATATGCACTTTCAGTGATAATCTTCACGATTCTGCTGTTACAAGTGTGCAGAATCACCGAAATCGCTGTTTTCGTGCTTTTGAATGCGAAAAACACGTTTTCTGGTGTTTTCAGCACTCCACAGTGCGTTTGATATGCGGAAACTGCGATATCTTCGGTATCGTTGTTGTTTCCAGCTGAGATATGCACTTTCAGAGATAATCTTCACGATTCTGCTGTTACAAGTGTGCAGAATCACCGAAATCGCTGTTTTCGTGCTTTTGAATGCGAAAAACACGTTTTCTGGTGTTTTCAACACTCCACAGTGCGTTTGAAATGCGGAAACTGCGATATCTTCGGTATCGTTATTGTTTCCAGCTGAGATATGCACTTTCAGTGATAATCTTCACGATTCTGCTGTTACAAGTGTGCAGAATCACCGAAATCGCTGTTTTCGTGCTTTTGAATGCGAAAAACACGTTTTCTGGTGTTTTCAGCACTCCACAGTGCGTTTGATATGCGGAAACTGCGATATCTTCGGTATCGTTGTAGTTTCCAGCTGAGATATGCACTTTCAGTGATAATCTTCACGATTCTGCTGTTACAAGTGTGCAGAATCACCGAAATCGCTGTTTTCGTGCGTTTGAATGCGAAAAACACGTTTTCTGGTGTTTTCAGCACTCCACAGTGCGTTTGATATGCGGAAACTACGATATCTTCGGTATCGTTGTTGTTTCCAGCTGAGATATGCACTTTCAGTGATAATCTTCACGATTCTGCTGTTACAAGTGTGCAGATTCACCGAAATCGCTGTTTTCGTGCTTTTGAATGCGAAAAACACGTTTTCTGGTGATTTCAACACTCCACAGTGCGTTTGATATGCGGAAACTGCGATATCTTCGGTATCGTTGTTGTTTCCAGCTGAGATATGCACTTTCAGTGATAATCTTCACGATTCTGCTGTTACAAGTGTGCAGAATCACAGAAATCGCTGTATTCGTGCTTTTGAATGCGAAAAACACGTTTTCTGGTGTTTTCAGCACTCCACAGTGCGTTTGATATGCGGAAACTGCGATATCTTCGGTATCGTTGTTGTTTCCTGCTGAGATATGCACTTTCAGTGATAATCTTCACGATTCTGCTGTTACAAGTGTGCAGAATCACCGAAATCGCTGTTTTCGTGCTTTTGAATGCGAAAAACACGTTTTCTGGTGTTTTCAGCACTCCACAGTGCGTTTGATATGCGCAAACTACGATATCTTCGGTATCGTTGTTGTTTCCAGCTAAGATATGCACTTTCAGTGTTAATCTTCACGATTCTGCTGTTACAAGTGTGCAGAATCACAGAAATCGCTGTACTCGTGCTTTTGAATGCGAAAAACACGTTTTCTGGTGTTTTCAGCACTCCACAGTGCGTTTGATATGCGGAAACTACGATATCTTCGGTATCGTTGTTGTTTCAAGCTGAGACATGCATTTTCAGTGATAATATTCACGATTCTGCTGTTACAAGTGTGCAGAATCACCGAAATCGCTGTTTTCGTGCTTTTGAATGCGAAAAACACGTTTTCTGGTGTTTTCAGCACTCCACAGTGCGTTTGATATGCGGAAACTACGATATCTTCGGTATCGTTGTAGTTTCCAGCTGAGATATGCACTTTCAGTGATAATCTTCACGATTCTGCTGTTACAAGTGTGCAGAATCACCGAAATCGCTGTTTTCGTGCTTTTGAATGCGAAAAACACGTTTTCTGGTGTTTTCAGCACTCCACAGTGCGTTTGATATGCGGAAACTACGATATCTTCGGTATCGTTGTTGTTTCCAGCTGAGATATGCACTTTCAGTGATAATCTTCACGATTCTGCTGTTACAAGTGTGCAGATTCACCGAAATCGCTGTTTTCGTGCTTTTGAATGCGAAAAACACGTTTTCTGGTGTTTTCAACACTCCACAGTGCGTTTGATATGCGGAAACTGCGATATCTTCGGTATCGTTGTTGTTTCCAGCTGAGATATGCACTTTCAGTGATAATCTTCACGATTCTGCTGTTACAAGTGTGCAGAATCACAGAAATCGCTGTATTCGTGCTTTTGAATGCGAAAAACACGTTTTCTGGTGTTTTCAGCACTCCACAGTGCGTTTGATATGCGGAAACTGCGATATCTTCGGTATCGTTGTTGTTTCCTGCTGAGATATGCACTTTCAGTGATAATCTTCACGATTCTGCTGTTACAAGTGTGCAGAATCACCGAAATCGCTGTTTTCGTGCTTTTGAATGCGAAAAACACGTTTTCTGGTGTTTTCAGCACTCCACAGTGCGTTTGATATGCGCAAACTACGATATCTTCGGTATCGTTGTTGTTTCCAGCTGAGATATGCACTTTCAGTGTTAATCTTCACGATTCTGCTGTTACAAGTGTGCAGAATCACAGAAATCGCTGTATTCGTGCTTTTGAATGCGAAAAACACGTTTTCTGGTGTTTTCAGCACTCCACAGTGCGTTTGATATGCGGAAACTACGATATCTTCGGTATCGTTGTTGTTTCAAGCTGAGACATGCATTTTCAGTGATAATATTCACGATTCTGCTGTTACAAGTGTGCAGAATCACCGAAATCGCTGTTTTCGTGCTTTTGAATGCGAAAAACACGTTTTCTGGTGTTTTCAGCACTCCACAGTGCGTTTGATATGCGGAAACTGCGATATCTTCGGTATCGTTGTTGTTTCCAGCTGAGATATGCACTTTCAGTGATAATCTTCACGATTCTGCTGTTACAAGTGTGCAGAATCACCGAAATCGCTGTTTTCGTGCTTTTGAATGCGAAAAACACGTTTTCTGGTGTTTTCAACACTCCACAGTGCGTTTGAAATGCGGAAACTGCGATATCTTCGGTATCGTTATTGTTTCCAGCTGAGATATGCACTTTCAGTGATAATCTTCACGATTCTGCTGTTACAAGTGTGCAGAATCACCGAAATCGCTGTTTTCGTGCTTTTGAATGCGAAAAACACGTTTTCTGGTGTTTTCAGCACTCCACAGTGCGTTTAATATGCGGAAACTGCGATATCTTCGGTATCGTTGTAGTTTCCAGCTGAGATATGCACTTTCAGTGATAATCTTCACGATTCTGCTGTTACAAGTGTGCAGAATCACCGAAATCGCTGTTTTCGTGCTTTTGAATGCGAAAAACACGTTTTCTGGTGTTTTCAGCACTCCACAGTGCGTTTGATATGCGGAAACTACGATATCTTCGGTATCGTTGTTGTTTCCAGCTGAGATATGCACTTTCAGTGATAATCTTCACGATTCTGCTGTTACAAGTGTGCAGAATCACCGAAATCGCTGTTTTCGTGCTTTTGAATGCGAAAAACACGTTTTCTGGTGTTTTCAGCACTCCACAGTGCGTTTGATATGCGCAAACTACGATATCTTCTGTATCGTTGTTGTTTCCAGCTGAGACATGCATTTTCAGTGATAATCTTCATGATTCTGCTGTTACAAGTGTGCAGAATCACCGAAATCGCTGTTTTCGTGCTATTGAATGCGAAAAACACGTTTTCTGGTGTTTTCAGCACTCCACAGTGCGTTTGATATGCGGAAACTACGATATCTTCGGTATCGTTGTTGTTTCAAGCTGAGACATGCATTTTCAGTGATAATATTCACGATTCTGCTGTTACAAGTGTGCAGAATCACCGAAATCGCTGTTTTCGTGCTTTTGAATGCGAAAAACACGTTTTCTGGTGTTTTCAGCACGCCACAGAGCGTTTGACATGCGGAAACTACGATATCTTCGGTATCGTTGTTGTTTCCACCTGAGATATGCATTTTCAGTGATAATCTTCATGATTCTGCTGTTACTAGTGTGCAGAATCACCGAAATCGCTGTTCTCGCGCTATTCAATGCGAAAAACACGTTTTCTGGTGTTTTCAGCACTCCACAGTGCGTTTGATATGCGGAAACTGCCATACCCTCGGTATCGTAGTTGTTTCCAGCTGAGATATGCATTTTCAGTGATAATATTCACGATTCTGCTGTTACAAGTGTGCAGAATCACCGAAATCGCTGTTTTCGTGCTTTTGAATGCGAAAAACACGTTTTCTGGTGTTTTCAGCACGCCACAGAGCGTTTGACATGCGGAAACTACGATATCTTCGGTATCGTTGTTGTTTCCACCTGAGATATGCATTTTCAGTGATAATCTTCATGATTCTGCTGTTACTAGTGTGCAGAATCACCGAAATCGCTGTTTTCGTGCTTTTGAATGCGAAAAACACGTTTTCTGGTGTTTTCAACACTCCACAGTGCGTTTGATATGCGGAAACTGCGATATCTTCGGTATCGTTATTGTTTCCAGCTGAGATATGCACTTTCAGTGATAATCTTCACGATTCTGCTGTTACAAGTGTGCAGAATCACCGAAATCGCTGTTTTCGTGCTTTTGAATGCGAAAAACACGTTTTCTGGTGTTTTCAGCACTCCACAGTGCGTTTGATATGCGGAAACTGCGATATCTCCGGTATCGTTGTTGTTTCCAGCTGAGATATGCACTTTCAGTAATAATCTTCGCGATTCTGCTGTTACAAGTGTGCAGAATCACCGAAATCGCTGTTTTCGTGCTTTTGAATGCGAAAAACACGTTTTCTGGTGTTTTCAACACTCCACAGTGCGTTTGAAATGCGGAAACTGCGATATCTTCGGTATCGTTATTGTTTCCATCTGAGATATGCACTTTCAGTGATAATCTTCACGATTCAACTGTTACAAGTGTGCAGAATCACCGAAATCGCTGTTTTCGTGCTTTTGAATGCGAAAAACACGTTTTCTGGTGTTTTCAGCACTCCACAGTGCGTTTGATATGCGGAAACTGCGATATCTTCGGTATCGTTGTTGTTTCCAGCTGAGATATGCACTTTCAGTGATAATCTTCACGATTCTGCTGTTACAAGTGTGCAGAATCACCGAAATCGCTGTTTTCGTGCTTTTGAATGCGAAAAACACGTTTTCTGGTGTTTTCAGCACTCCACAGTGCGTTTGATATGCGGAAACTGCGATATCTTCGGTATCGTTGTTGTTTCCAGCTGGGATATGCACTTTCAGTGATAATCTTCACGATTCTGCTGTTACAAGTGTGCAGAATCACCGAAATCGCTGTTTTCGTGCTTTTGAATGCGAAAAACACGTTTTCTGGTGTTTTCAGCACTCCACAGTGCGTTTGATATGCGGAAACTACGATATCTTCGGTATCGTTGTTGTTTCCAGCTGAGATATGCACTTTCAGTGATAATCTTCACGATTCTGCTGTTACAAGTGTGCAGAATCACCGAAATCGCTGTTTTCGTGCTTTTGAATGCGAAAAACACGTTTTCTGGTGTTTTCAGCACTCCACAGTGCGTTTGATATGCGGAAACTGCGATATCTTCGGTATCGTTGTTGTTTCCAGCTGAGATATGCACTTTCAGTGATAATCTTCACGATTCTGCTGTTACAAGTGTGCAGAATCACCGAAATCGCTGTTTTCGTGCTTTTGAATGCGAAAAACACGTTTTCTGGTGTTTTCAACACTCCACAGTGCGTTTGATATGCGGAAACTGCGTTATCTTCGGTATCGTTGTTGTTTCCAGCTGAGATATGCACTTTCAGTGATAATCTTCACGATTCTGCTGTTACAAGTGTGCAGAATCACAGAAATCGCTGTATTCGTGCTTTTGAATGCGAAAAACACGTTTTCTGGTGTTTTCAGCACTCCACAGTGCGTTTGATATGCGGAAACTGCGATATCTTCGGTATCGTTGTTGTTTCCTGCTGAGATATGCACTTTCAGTGATAATCTTCACGATTCTGCTGTTACAAGTGTGCAGAATCACCGAAATCGCTGTTTTCGTGCTTTTGAATGCGAAAAACACGTTTTCTGGTGTTTTCAGCACTCCACAGTGCGTTTGATATGCGCAAACTACGATATCTTCGGTATCGTTGTTGTTTCCAGCTGAGATATGCACTTTCAGTGTTAATCTTCACGATTCTGCTGTTACAAGTGTGCAGAATCACAGAAATCGCTGTATTCGTGCTTTTGAATGCGAAAAACACGTTTTCTGGTGTTTTCAGCACTCCACAGTGCGTTTGATATGCGGAAACTGCGATATCTTCGGTATCGTTGTTGTTTCCAGCTGAGATATGCACTTTCAGTGATAATCTTCACGATTCTGCTGTTACAAGTGTGCAGAATCACCGAAATCGCTGTTTTCGTGCTTTTGAATGCGAAAAACACGTTTTCTGGTGTTTTCAGCACTCCACAGTGCGTTTGATATGCGGAAACTGCGATATCTTCGGTATCGTTGTTGTTTCCAGCTGAGATATGCACTTTCAGTGATAATCTTCACGATTCTGCTGTTACAAGTGTGCAGAATCACCGAAATCGCTGTTTTCGTGCTTTTGAATGCGAAAAACACGTTTTCTGGTGTTTTCAACACTCCACAGTGCGTTTGAAATGCGGAAACTGCGATATCTTCGGTATCGTTATTGTTTCCAGCTGAGATATGCACTTTCAGTGATAATCTTCACGATTCTGCTGTTACAAGTGTGCAGAATCACCGAAATCGCTGTTTTCGTGCTTTTGAATGCGAAAAACACGTTTTCTGGTGTTTTCAGCACTCCACAGTGCGTTTGATATGCGGAAACTGCGATATCTTCGGTATCGTTGTAGTTTCCAGCTGAGATATGCACTTTCAGTGATAATCTTCACGATTCTGCTGTTACAAGTGTGCAGAATCACCGAAATCGCTGTTTTCGTGCTTTTGAATGCGAAAAACACGTTTTCTGGTGTTTTCAGCACTCCACAGTGCGTTTGATATGCGGAAACTGCGATATCTTCGGTATCGTTGTTGTTTCCAGCTGAGATATGCACTTTCAGTGATAATCTTCACGATTCTGCTGTTACAAGTGTGCAGATTCACCGAAATCGCTGTTTTCGTGCTTTTGAATGCGAAAAACACGTTTTCTGGTGTTTTCAGCACTCCACAGTGCGTTTGATATGCGGAAACTGCGATATCTTCGGTATCGTTGTTGTTTCCAGCTGAGATATGCACTTTCAGTGATAATCTTCACGATTCTGCTGTTACAAGTGTGCAGATTCACCGAAATCGCTGTTTTCGTGCTTTTGAATGCGAAAAACACGTTTTCTGGTGTTTTCAACACTCCACAGTGCGTTTGATATGCGGAAACTGCGATATCTTCGGTATCGTTGTTGTTTCCAGCTGAGATATGCACTTTCAGTGATAATCTTCACGATTCTGCTGTTACAAGTGTGCAGAATCACAGAAATCGCTGTATTCGTGCTTTTGAATGCGAAAAACACGTTTTCTGGTGTTTTCAGCACTCCACAGTGCGTTTGATATGCGGAAACAGCGATATCTTCGGTATCGTTGTTGTTTCCTGCTGAGATATGCACTTTCAGTGATAATCTTCACGATTCTGCTGTTACAAGTGTGCAGAATCACCGAAATCGCTGTTTTCGTGCTTTTGAATGCGAAAAACACGTTTTCTGGTGTTTTCAGCACTCCACAGTGCGTTTGATATGCGCAAACTACGATATCTTCTGTATCGTTGTTGTTTCCAGCTGAGACATGCATTTTCAGTGATAATCTTCATGATTCTGCTGTTACAAGTGTGCAGAATCACCGAAATCGCTGTTTTCGTGCTATTGAATGCGAAAAACACGTTTACTGGTGTTTTCAGCACTCCACAGTGCGTTTGATATGCGGAAACTGCCATATCTTCGGTATCGTTGTTGTTTCCAGCTGAGATATGCATTTTCAGTGATAATCTTCACGATTATGCTGTTACCAGTGTGCAGAATCACCGAAATCACTGTTTTCGTGCTTTTGAATGCCAAAAACACGTTTTCTGGTGTTTTCAGCACGCCACAGAGCGTTTGACATTCGGAAACTACGATATCTTCGGTATCGTTGTTGTTTCCACCTGAGATATGCATTATCAGTGATAATCTTCATGATTCTGCTGTTACAAGTGTGCAGAATCACCGAAATCGCTGTTTTCGTGCTTTTGAATGCCAAAAACACGTTTTCTGGTGTTTTCAGCACGCCACAGAGCGTTTGACATTCGGAAACTACGATATCTTCGGTATCGTTGTTGTTTCCACCTGAGATATGCATTATCAGTGATAATCTTCATGATTCTGCTGTTACAAGTGTGCAGAATCACCGAAATCGCTGTTTTCGTGCTTTTGAATGCGAAAAACACGTTTTCTGGTGTTTTCAACACTCCACAGTGCGTTTGATATGCGGAAACTGCGATATCTTCGGTATCGTTGTTGTTTCCAGCTGAGATATGCACTTTCAGTGATAATCTTCACGATTCTGCTGTTACAAGTGTGCAGAATCACAGAAATCGCTGTATTCGTGCTTTTGAATGCGAAAAACACGTTTTCTGGTGTTTTCAGCACTCCACAGTGCGTTTGATATGCGGAAACAGCGATATCTTCGGTATCGTTGTTGTTTCCTGCTGAGATATGCACTTTCAGTGATAATCTTCACGATTCTGCTGTTACAAGTGTGCAGAATCACCGAAATCGCTGTTTTCGTGCTTTTGAATGCGAAAAACACGTTTTCTGGTGTTTTCAGCACTCCACAGTGCGTTTGATATGCGGAAACTGCGATATCTTCGGTATCGTTGTTGTTTCCAGCTGAGATATGCACTTTCAGTGATAATCTTCACGATTCTGCTGTTACAAGTGTGCAGAATCACAGAAATCGCTGTATTCGTGCTTTTGAATGCGAAAAACACGTTTTCTGGTGTTTTCAGCACTCCACAGTGCGTTTGATATGCGGAAACAGCGATATCTTCGGTATCGTTGTTGTTTCCTGCTGAGATATGCACTTTCAGTGATAATCTTCACGATTCTGCTGTTACAAGTGTGCAGAATCACCGAAATCGCTGTTTTCGTGCTTTTGAATGCGAAAAACACGTTTTCTGGTGTTTTCAGCACTCCACAGTGCGTTTGATATGCGCAAACTACGATATCTTCTGTATCGTTGTTGTTTCCAGCTGAGACATGCATTTTCAGTGATAATCTTCATGATTCTGCTGTTACAAGTGTGCAGAATCACCGAAATCGCTGTTTTCGTGCTATTGAATGCGAAAAACACGTTTTCTGGTGTTTTCAGCACTCCACAGTGCGTTTGATATGCGGAAACTACGATATCTTCGGTATCGTTGTTGTTTCCAGCTGAGATATGCACTTTCAGTGATAATCCTCACGATTCTGCTGTTACAAGTGTGCAGAATCACCGAAATCACTGTTTTCGTGCTTTTGAATGCGAAAAACACGTTTTCTGGTGTTTTCAACACTCCACAGTGCGTTTCATATGCGGAAACTGCCATATCTTCGGTATCGTTGTTGTTTCCAGCTGAGATATGCATTATCAGTGATAATCTTCATGATTCTGCTGTTACAAGTGTGCAGAATCACCGAAATCGCTGTTTTC
This sequence comes from Anthophora plumipes, assembly GCA_951804975.1. Taxonomy (NCBI): domain Eukaryota; kingdom Metazoa; phylum Arthropoda; class Insecta; order Hymenoptera; family Apidae; genus Anthophora; species Anthophora plumipes. The sequence goes on from CATORF010000448.1 coordinate 2,353,301, forward strand.
GTGCTTTTGAATGCGAAAAACACGTTTTCTGGTGTTTTCAGCACTCCACAGTGCGTTTGATATGTGGAAACTACGATATCTTCGGTATCGTTGTTGTTTCCAGCTGAGATATGCATTTTCAGTGATAATCTTCATGATTCTGCTGTTACAAGTGTGCAGAATCACCGAAATCGCTGTTTTCGTGCTATTGAATGCGAAAAACACGTTTTCTGGTGTTTTCAGCACTCCACAGTGCGTTTGATATGCGGAAACTGCATACCTTCGGTATCGTTGTTGTTTCCAGCTGAGATATGCATTATCAGTGATAATCTTCATGATTCTGCTGTTACAAGTGTGCAGAATCACCGAAATCGCTGTTTTCGAGCTATTCAATGCGAAAAACACGTTTTCTGGTGTTTTCAGCACTCCACAGTGCGTTTGATATGCGGAAACTACGATATCTTCGGTATCGTTGTTGTTTCCAGCTGAGATATGCACTTTCAGTGATAATCTTCACGATTCTGCTGATACTAGTGTGCAGAATCACCGAAATCGCTGTTTTCGTGCTTTTGAATGCGAAAAACACGATTTCTGGTGTTTTCAGCACTCCACAGTGCGTTTGATATGCGCAAACTACGATATCTTCGGTATCGTTGTTGTTTCCAGCTGAGACATGCATTTTCAGTGATAATCTTCATGATTCTGCTGTTACAAGTGTGCAGAATCACCGAAATCGCTGTTTTCGTGCTATTGAATGCGAAAAACACGTTTTCTGGTGTTTTCAGCACTCCACACTGCGTTTGATATGCGGAAACTGCCAAATCTTCGGTATCGTTGTTGTTTCCAGCTGAGATATGCATTTTCAGTGATACTCTTCATGATTCTGCTGTTACAAGTGTGCAGAATCACCGAAATCGCTGTTTTCGCGCTATTCAATGCGAAAAACACGTTTTCTGGTGTTTTCAGCACTCCACAGTGCGTTTGATATGCGGAAACTACGATATCTTCGGTATCGTTGTTGTTTCCAGCTGAGATATGCATTTTCAGTGATAATCTTCTTGATTCTGCTGTTACAAGTGTGCAGAATCACCGAAATCGCTGTTTTCGTGCTTTTGAATGCGAAAAACCCGTTTTCTGGTGTTTTCAAAACTCCACAGTGCGTTTGATATGCGGAAACTGCGATATCTTCGGTATCGTTGTTGTTTCCAGCTGAGATATGCACTTTCAGTGATAATCTTCACGATTCTGCTGTTACAAGTGAGCAGAATCACCGAAATCGCTGTTTTCGTGCTTTTGAATGCGAAAAACACGTTTTCTGGTGTTTTCAGCACTCCACAGTGCGTTTGATATGCGGAAACTGCATACCTTCGGTATCGTTGTTGTTTCCAGCTGAGATATGCATTATCAGTGATAATCTTCATGATTCTGCTGTTACAAGTGTGCAGAATCACCGAAATCGCTGTTTTCGTGCTATTGAATGCGAAAAACACGTTTTCTGGTGTTTTCAGCACTCCACAGTGCGTTTGATATGCGGAAACTACGATATCTTCGGTATCGTTGTTGTTTCCAGCTGAGATATGCACTTTCAGTGATAATCTTCACGATTCTGCTGTTACAAGTGTGCAGAATCACCGAAATCGCTGTTTTCGTGCTTTTGAATGCGAAAAACACGTTTTCTGGTGTTTTCAGCACTCCACAGTGCGTTTGATATGCGCAAACTACGATATCTTCGGTATCGTTGTTGTTTCCAGCTGAGATATGCACTTTCAGTGATAATCTTCACGATTCTGCTGTTACAAGTGTGCAGAATCACAGAAATCGCTGTATTCGTGCTTTTGAATGCGAAAAACACGTTTTCTGGTGTTTTCAGCACTCCACAGTGCGTTTGATATGCGGAAACTGCGATATCTTCGGTATCGTTGTTGTTTCCAGCTGAGATATGCACTTTCAGTGATAATCTTCACGATTCTGCTGTTACAAGTGTGCAGAATCACCGAAATCACTGTTTTCGTGCTTTTGAATGCGAAAAACACGTTTTGTGGTGTTTTCAGCACTCCACAGTGCGTTTGATATGCGGAAACTGCGATATCTTCGGTATCGTTGTTGTTTCCAGCTGAGATATGCACTTTCAGTGATAATCTTCACGATTCTGCTGTTACTAGTGTGCAGAATCACCGAAATCGCTGTTTTCGTGCTTTTGAATGCGAAAAACACGATTTCTGGTGTTTTTAGCACTCCACAGTGCGTTTGATATGCGCAAACTACGATATCTTCGGTATCGTTGTTGTTTTCCAGCTGAGACATGCATTTTCAGTGATAATCTTCATGATTCTGATGTTACAAGTGTGCAGAATCACCGAAATCGCTGTTTTCGTGCTTTTGAATGCGAAAAACACGTTTTCTGGTGTTTTCAGCACTCCACAGTGCGTTTGATATGCGGAAACTGCGATATCTTCGGTATCGTTGTTGTTTCCAGCTGAGATATGCACTTTCAGTGATAATCTTCACGATTCTGCTGTTACAAGTGAGCAGAATCACCGAAATCGCTGTTTTCGTGCTTTTGAATGCGAAAAACACGTTTTCTGGTGTTTTCAGCACTCCACAGTGCGTTTGATATGCGGAAACTGCATACCTTCGGTATCGTTGTTGTTTCCAGCTGAGATATGCATTATCAGTGATAATCTTCATGATTCTGCTGTTACAAGTGTGCAGAATCACCGAAATCGCTGTTTTCGTGCTATTGAATGCGAAAAACACGTTTTCTGGTGTTTTCAGCACTCCACAGTGCGTTTGATATGCGGAAACTACGATATCTTCGGTATCGTTGTTGTTTCCAGCTGAGATATGCACTTTCAGTGATAATCTTCACGATTCTGCTGTTACAAGTGTGCAGAATCACCGAAATCGCTGTTTTCGTGCTATTGAATGCGAAAAACACGTTTTCTGGTGTTTTCAGCACTCCACGGTGCGTTTGATATGCGGAAACTGCCATATCTTCGGTATCGTTGTTGTTTCCAGCTGAGATATGCATTTTCAGTGATAATCTTCATGATTCTGCTGTTACAAGTGTGCAGAATCACCGAAATCGCTGTTTTCGCGCTATTCAATGCGAAAAACACGTTTTCTGGTGTTTTCAGCACTCCACAGTGCGTTTGATATGCGGAAACTACGATATCTTCGGTATCGTTATTGTTTCCAGCTGAGATATGCATTTTCAGTGATAATCTTCATGATTCTGCTGTTACAAGTGAGCAGAATCACCGAAATCGCTGTTTTCGTGCTTTTGAATGCGAAAAACACGTTTTCTGGTGTTTTCAGCACTCCACAGTGCGTTTGATATGCGGAAACTGCATACCTTCGGTATCGTTGTTGTTTCCAGCTGAGATATGCATTATCAGTGATAATCTTCATGATTCTGCTGTTACAAGTGTGCAGAATCACCGAAATCGCTGTTTTCGTGCTATTGAATGCGAAAAACACGTTTTCTGGTGTTTTCAGCACTCCACAGTGCGTTTGATATGCGGAAACTACGATATCTTCGGTATCGTTGTTGTTTCCAGCTGAGATATGCACTTTCAGTGATAATCTTCACGATTCTGCTGTTACAAGTGTGCAGAATCACCGAAATCGCTGTTTTCGTGCTTTTGAATGCGAAAAACACGTTTTCTGGTGTTTTCAGCACTCCACAGTGCGTTTGATATGCGCAAACTACGATATCTTCGGTATCGTTGTTGTTTCCAGCTGAGATATGCACTTTCAGTGATAATCTTCACGATTCTGCTGTTACAAGTGTGCAGAATCACAGAAATCGCTGTATTCGTGCTTTTGAATGCGAAAAACACGTTTTCTGGTGTTTTCAGCACTCCACAGTGCGTTTGATATGCGGAAACTGCGATATCTTCGGTATCGTTGTTGTTTCCAGCTGAGATATGCACTTTCAGTGATAATCTTCACGATTCTGCTGTTACAAGTGTGCAGAATCACCGAAATCACTGTTTTCGTGCTTTTGAATGCGAAAAACACGTTTTGTGGTGTTTTCAGCACTCCACAGTGCGTTTGATATGCGGAAACTGCGATATCTTCGGTATCGTTGTTGTTTCCAGCTGAGATATGCACTTTCAGTGATAATCTTCACGATTCTGCTGTTACTAGTGTGCAGAATCACCGAAATCGCTGTTTTCGTGCTTTTGAATGCGAAAAACACGATTTCTGGTGTTTTTAGCACTCCACAGTGCGTTTGATATGCGCAAACTACGATATCTTCGGTATCGTTGTTGTTTTCCAGCTGAGACATGCATTTTCAGTGATAATCTTCATGATTCTGATGTTACAAGTGTGCAGAATCACCGAAATCGCTGTTTTCGTGCTATTGAATGCGAAAAACACGTTTTCTGGTGTTTTCAGCACTCCACGGTGCGTTTGATATGCGGAAACTGCCATATCTTCGGTATCGTTGTTGTTTCCAGCTGAGATATGCATTTTCAGTGATAATCTTCATGATTCTGCTGTTACAAGTGTGCAGAATCACCGAAATCGCTGTTTTCGCGCTATTCAATGCGAAAAACACGTTTTCTGGTGTTTTCAGCACTCCACAGTGCGTTTGATATGCGGAAACTACGATATCTTCGGTATCGTTATTGTTTCCAGCTGAGATATGCATTTTCAGTGATAATCTTCATGATTCTGTTGTTACAAGTGTGCAAAATCACCGAAATCGCTGTTTTCGTGCTTTTGAATGCGAAAAACACGTTTTCTGGTGTTTTCAACACTCCACAGTGCGTTTGATATGCGGAAACTGCGATATCTTCGGTATCGTTGTTGTTTCCAGCTGAGATATGCACTTTGAGTGATAATCTTCACGATTCTGCTGTTACAAGTGTGCAGAATCACCGAAATCGCTGTTTTCGCGCTATTCAATGCGAAAAACACGTTTTCTGGTGTTTTCAGCACTCCACAGTGCGTTTGATATGCGGAAACTACGATATCTTCGGTATCGTTGTTGTTTCCAGCTGAGATATGCACTTTCAGTGATAATCTTCATGATTCTGCTGTTACAAGTGTGCAGAATCACCGAAATCGCTGTTTTCGTGCTATTGAATGCGACAAACACGTTTTCTGGTGTTTTTAGCACTCCACAGTGCGTTTGATATGCGCAAACTACGATATCTTCGGTATCGTTGTTGTTTTCCAGCTGAGACATGCATTTTCAGTGATAATCTTCATGATTCTGATGTTACAAGTGTGCAGAATCACCGAAATCGCTGTTTTCGTGCTATTGAATGCGACAAACACGTTTTCTGGTGTTTTCAGCACTCCACAGTGCGTTTGATATGCGGAAACTGCCATATCTTCGGTATCGTTGTTGTTTCCAGCTGAGATATGCATTTTCAGTGATAATCTTCATGATTCTGCTGTTACAAGTGTGCAGAATCACCGAAATCGCTGTTTTCGCGCTATTCAATGCGAAAAACACGTTTTCTGGTGTTTTCAGCACTCCACAGTGCGTTTGATATGCGGAAACTACGATATCTTCGGTATCGTTGCTGTTTCCAGCTGAGATATGCATTTTCAGTGATAATCTTCATGATTCTGCTGTTACAAGTGTGCAAAATCACCGAAATCGCTGTTTTCGTGCTTTTGAATGCGAAAAACACGTTTTCTGGTGTTTTCAACACTCCACAGTGCGTTTGATATGCGGAAACTGCGATATCTTCGGTATCGTTGTTGTTTCCAGCTGAGATATGCACTTTCAGTGATAATCTTCACGATTCTGCTGTTACAAGTGTGCAGAATCACAGAAATCGCTGTATTCGTGCTTTTGTATGCGAAAAACACGTTTTCTGGTGTTTTCAGCACTCCACAGAGCGTTTGATATGCGGAAACTGCGATATCTTCGGTATCGTTGTTGTTTCCAGCTGAGATATGCACTTTCAGTGATAATCTTCACGATTCTGCTGTTACAAGTGTGCAGAATCACCGAAATCACTGTTTTCGTGCTTTTGAATGCGAAAAACACGTTTTGTGGTGTTTTCAGCACTCCACAGTGCGTTTGATATGCGGAAACTGCGATATCTTCGGTATCGTTGTTGTTTCCAGCTGAGATATGCACTTTCAGTGATAATCTTCACGATTCTGCTGTTACTAGTGTGCAGAATCACCGAAATCGCTGTTTTCGTGCTTTTGAATGCGAAAAACACGATTTCTGGTGTTTTCAGCACGCCACAGTGCGTTTGATATGCGCAAACTACGATATCTTCGGTATCGTTGTTGTTTCCAGCTGAGACATGCATTTTCAGTGATAATCTTCATGATTCTGCTGTTACAAGTGTGCAGAATCACCGAAATCGCTGTTTTCGTGCTATTGAATGCGAAAAACACGTTTTCTGGTGTTTTCAGCACTCCACGGTGCGTTTGATATGCGGAAACTGCCATATCTTCGGTATCGTTGTTGTTTCCAGCTGAGATATGCACTTTCAGTGATAATCTTCACGATTCTGCTGTTACTAGTGTGCAGAATCACCGAAATCGCTGTTTTCGTGCTTTTGAATGCGAAAAACACGATTTCTGGTGTTTTCAGCACGCCACAGTGCGTTTGATATGCGCAAACTACGATATCTTCGGTATCGTTGTTGTTTCCAGCTGAGACATGCATTTTCAGTGATAATCTTCATGATTCTGCTGTTACAAGTGTGCAGAATCACCGAAATCGCTGTTTTCGTGCTATTGAATGCGAAAAACACGTTTTCTGGTGTTTTCAGCACTCCACGGTGCGTTTGATATGCGGAAACTGCCATATCTTCGGTATCGTTGTTGTTTCCAGCTGAGATATGCATTTTCAGTGATAATCTTCATGATTCTGCTGTTACAAGTGTGCAGAATCACCGAAATCGCTGTTTTCGTGCTATTGAATGCGAAAAACACGTTTTCTGGTGTTTTCAGCACTCCACAGTGCGTTTGATATGCGGAAACTGCGATATCTTCGGTATCGTTGTTGTTTCCAGCTGAGATATGCACTTTCAGTGATAATCTTCACGATTCTGCTGTTACTAGTGTGCAGAATCACCGAAATCGCTGTTTTCGTGCTTTTGAATGCGAAAAACACGATTTCTGGTGTTTTCAGCACGCCACAGTGCGTTTGATATGCGCAAACTACGATATCTTCGGTATCGTTGTTGTTTCCAGCTGAGACATGCACTTTCAGTGATAATCTTCACGATTCTGCTGTTACAAGTGTGCAGAATCACCGAAATCACTGTTTTCGTGCTTTTGAATGCGAAAAACACGTTTTGTGGTGTTTTCAGCACTCCACAGTGCGTTTGATATGCGGAAACTGCGATATCTTCGGTATCGTTGTTGTTTCCAGCTGAGATATGCACTTTCAGTGATAATCTTCACGATTCTGCTGTTACTAGTGTGCAGAATCACCGAAATCGCTGTTTTCGTGCTTTTGAATGCGAAAAACACGATTTCTGGTGTTTTCAGCACGCCACAGTGCGTTTGATATGCGCAAACTACGATATCTTCGGTATCGTTGTTGTTTCCAGCTGAGACATGCATTTTCAGTGATAATCTTCATGATTCTGCTGTTACAAGTGTGCAGAATCACCGAAATCGCTGTTTTCGTGCTATTGAATGCGAAAAACACGTTTTCTGGTGTTTTCAGCACTCCACGGTGCGTTTGATATGCGGAAACTGCCATATCTTCGGTATCGTTGTTGTTTCCAGCTGAGATATGCATTTTCAGTGATAATCTTCATGATTCTGCTGTTACAAGTGTGCAGAATCACCGAAATCGCTGTTTTCGTGCTATTGAATGCGAAAAACACGTTTTCTGGTGTTTTCAGCACTCCACAGTGCGTTTGATATGCGGAAACTACGATATCTTCGGTATCGTTGTTGTTTCCATCTGAGATATGCATTTTCAGTGATAATCTTCATGATTCTGCTGTTACAAGTGTGCAGAATCACCGAAATCGCTGTTTTCGTGCTTTTGAATGCGAAAAACACGTTTTCTGGTGTTTTCAGCACTCCACAGTGCGTTTGATATGCGCAAACTACGATATCTTCGGTATCGTTGTTGTTTCCAGCTGAGACATGCATTTTCAGTGATAATCTTCATGATTCTGCTGTTACAAGTGTGCAGAATCACCGAAATCGCTGTTTTCATGCTATTGAATGCGACAAACACGTTTTCTGGTGTTTTCAGCACTCCACAGTGCGTTTGATATGCGGAAACTGCCATATCTTCGGTATCGTTGTTGTTTCCAGCTGAGATATGCATTTTCAGTGATAATCTTCATGATTCTGCTGTTACAAGTGTGCAGAATCACCGATATCGCTGTTTTCGCGCTATTCAATGCGAAAAACACGTTTTCTGGTGTTTTCAGCACTCCACAGTGCGTTTGATATGCGGAAACTACGATATCTTCGGTATCGTTGCTGTTTCCAGCTGAGATATTCATTTTCAGTGATAATCTTCATGATTCTGCTGTTACAAGTGTGCAAAATCATCGAAATCGCTGTTTTCGTGCTTTTGAATGCGAAAAACACGTTTTCTGGTGTTTTCAACACTCCACAGTGCGTTTGATATGCGGAAACTGCGATATCTTCGGTATCGTTGTTGTTTCCAGCTGAGATATGCACTTTCAGTGATAATCTTCACGATTCTGCTGTTACAAGTGTGCAGAATCACCGAAATCGCTGTTTTCGTGCTTTCGAATGCGAAAAACACGTTTTCTGGTGTTTTCAGCACTCCACAGTGCGTTTGATATGCGGAAACTGCGATATCTTCGGTATCGTTGTTGTTTCCAGCTGAGATATGCACTTTCAGTGATAATCTTCACGATTCTGCTGTTACAAGTGTGCAGAATCACCGAAATCGCTGTTTTCGCGCTATTCAATGCGAAAAACACGTTTTCTGGTGTTTTCAGCACTCCACAGTGCGTTTGATATGCGGTGTTACGTCTAGCGACGTTGGACTTAGACACTTACCTGTGACAGTGAGAGTGAGAAGCAACGAACGCTATTAGCATGTAAGATAGCGTAGAACATTCTAGAATATTTAGATAGCAAGTAAGCACGTAACCAATAACCTTAAGACCGCATTAACCACAACATAGATATTAAGCACTACCATATCCTATTACCGACATACGCTCTCACGACATATTCTTATCTATAAACACATTCCTTCATTATCTCCAGACTAAACCTCGACTATCGACATCCGCTCTCACGACCAACTCTTATCTATAAACACATTCCTCCAATATCTCCAGACGAAACGTCAACTACCGACATCCGCTCTCACGACCAACTCCGTATCTTATCTCATAAACACCAGATCCTGTAACATACGAATTCCTCTCCTATCTTATAAACATCCTCCTCGACTCCAACTCCTTATCTTATCTCATAAACACCGGATCCAGTAACATACGAATTCTTCTCCTATCTTATAAACATCCACCTACCTAATCTACCCCGGTCTCACGCTCCTCATATCTTATCTCCATACTCCACTAGTATAAAACAAGCAAGCGCCCAGGCCTCAAAGACAGTTCCACTCCGGAACTCCCGGAGTGTACATCGCGTTTCTACATCAAGTGTTTCTATTTCCAAGCGTTACTATTTCTAAGTGTTTCTATTTCTAAGCGTTACTATTTCTAAGTGTTTCTATATCCAAGTGTTACTATTTCATTGTATTCCTATATCTTATATTATATTACTATTACCGTATTCAATTGTATTCCATATCTTATATAACCTACATCGTGAAGTATATTAAATAGATTATTCATATTATAATTCCATATTCAATTATTATAACCATTTATCAAAGTGCGCGATTCACATATCAACTGCTACGCTATTATCATCCGGCCTGCAGTTAACAAGGAGTCTAGGTAAGTACCATTTACAATCGACTGAATTAGCGAAAGTCCCCGTTAGACGCAGACGTACGCGCTGCGTGAACGCAAAGAACAGTATATTATTGTGCTCCGTCTCGATTTTGCCAAAATAGCGCGATCCGGGACGTAACAACAGCGATTTCTGTGATTCTGCACACTTGTAACAGCAGAATCGTGAAGATTATCACTGAAAGTGCATATCTCAGCTGGAAACAACAACGATACCGAAGATATCGTAGTTTGCGCATATCAAACGCACTGTGGAGTGCTGAAAACACCAGAAAACGTGTTTTTCGCATTCAAAAGCACGAAAACAGCGATTTCGGTGATTCTGCACACTTGTAACAGCAGAATCGTGAAGATTATCACTGAAAATGCATATCTCAGCTGGAAACAACAACGATAGCGAAGATATCGTAGTTTTCGCATATCAAACGCACTGTGGAGAGCTGAAAACACCAGAAAACGTGTTTTTCGCATTCAAAAGCACGAAAACAGCGATTTCGGTGATTCTGCACACTAGTAACCGCAGAATCGTGAAGATTATCACTGAAAGTGCATATCTCAGCTGGAAACAACAACGATACCGAAGATATCGCAGTTTCCGCATATCAAACGCACTGTGGAGTGCTGAAAACACCAGAAAACGTGTTTTTCGCATTCAAAAGCACGAAAACAGCGATTTCGGTGATTCTGCACACTTGTAACAGCAGAATCGTGAAGATTATCACTGAAAGTGCATATCTCAGCTGGAAACAACAACGATACCGAAGATATCGCAGTTTCCGCATATCAAACGCACTGTGGAGTGTTGAAAACACCAGAAAACGTGTTTTTCGCATTCAAAAGCACGAAAACAGCGATTTCGGTGATTTTGCACACTTGTAACAGCAGAATCATGAAGATTATCACTGAAAATGCATATCTCAGCTGGAAACAGCAACGATACCGAAGATATCGTAGTTTCCGCATATCAAACGCACTGTGGAGTGCTGAAAACACCAGAAAACGTGTTTTTCGCATTGAATAGCGCGAAAACAGCGATTTCGGTGATTCTGCACACTTGTAACAGCAGAATCATGAAGATTATCACTGAAAATGCATATCTCAGCTGGAAACAACAACGATACCGAAGATATGGCAGTTTCCGCATATCAAACGCACTGTGGAGTGCTGAAAGCACCAGAAAACGTGTTTGTCGCATTCAATAGCACGAAAACAGCGATTTCGGTGATTCTGCACACTTGTAACAGCAGAATCATGAAGATTATCACTGAAAATGCATGTCTCAGCTGGAAACAACAACGATACCGAAGATATCGTAGTTTGCGCATATCAAACGCACTGTGGAGTGCTGAAAACACCAGAAAACGTGTTTTTCGCATTCAAAAGCACGAAAACAGCGATTTCGGTGATTCTGCGCACTTGTAACAGCAGAATCATGAAGATTATCACTGAAAATGCATATCTCAGATGGAAACAACAACGATACCGAAGATATCGTAGTTTCCGCATATCAAACGCACTGTGGAGTGCTGAAAACACCAGAAAACGTGTTTTTCGCATTCAATAGCACGAAAACAGCGATTTCGGTGATTCTGCACACTTGTAACAGCAGAATCATGAAGATTATCACTGAAAATGCATGTCTCAGCTTGAAACAACAACGATACCGAAGATATCGTAGTTTGCGCTGTTACGTCCCGGATCGCGCTGTTATGGCGAACGCGAGACAGAGCACAATAAAATACTGTTCTTTACGTCCACGCAGCACGTACGTCTGCGTCTAACGGGGACTTTCGCTAATTTGATAGATCGTAAATTGTTACTCACCGAATGCTCCTTGTTGGTTGACGACGACGTTGTAGTTGGTTGTCGTATGAACACGCACTTTCAATGTAAAATGAATATAATATAATGTCTTAATACTCTTTATGATTTATGGGAGTAGGAATATATAACACTGAATTGATAATTAAATATAATATATTATAAGGTATACAAATATGCTAACACTAGAACTAGAAGACTTAGAAATAGTAACGCTGGATATAGAATAACTGGAAATAGAAACACTTGAGATAGTAACGCTTGAGATAGTAACGCGATGTGTACTCCGGGAGTTCCGGAGTGGGACTGACGTACTCTGTGGAATCCAGAGGAAAACTGACGCTGAGGCTGGGCGCTTGCTTGTTTTATAGTAGTGGAGTGTACAGTAGTGTGTGTTGGTGAATGGAGATTAGATATGAGGAGCGTGAGACCGGGGTAGATTAAGTAGGCGGATGTTTGGGAGATAGGAGAGGAATTCGTATGTTACTGGATCTGGTGTTTATGAGATAAGATAAGGAGTTGGAGTCGAGGAGGATGTTTATAAGATAAGAGAAGAATTCGTATGTTACTGGATCTGGTGTATATGTGATAAGATAAGGAGTTGGAGTCGAGGAGGATGTTTATAAGATAAGATATAGGAGAAGTGTGATGTGATGTCGGAGGAATGTGTTTATAGATAAGAGTTGGTCGTGAGAGCGGATGTCGATAGTCGAGGTTTAGTCTGGAGATATTGAAGGAATGTGTTTATAGATAAGAGTTGATCGTGAGAGCGGATGTCGGTAATAGGATATGGTAGTGGCTTAGTATCTATGTTATGGTTAATTCGGTCTTAAGATTATTGGTTACGTGCTTACTTGCTATCTTAATATACTAGAAGGTTCTACGCTATCTTACATTCTAATAGCGTTCGTTCCTTCTCACTCTCACTGTCGCAGGCGAGTGTCTATGTCAAACGTCGCTAGACGTAACACCTCCCCCCCTGGGGAGAAAATTCTTGAAGAGAATTTTCTTAATGTTCGTAGGAATTCGAGAGGTGACACTGGGGATAGAGTTTGTTAACTCTGTGGGGCGCAAGGGTTGTATCTTCGTCCTTGCCGGGGTTGGGTTTGGGATCCCGGGAGGCGGTGTCCTCGATCGGGGCACTGCCGGTTTCCTGGCCTTCCACGGGGTTTGTCTCCTTCGTCCTTCGCTGGTCGAGGAACAAGAGGAAGTGGGTGGCGGAGCTCCATATGGCGCCGAGTAGCTGAATGCTCCAGCCGTATATGGAGTGCAGCGCGATGCCGTTTATGACCACGCTGATGGCCGCCTTGACTGCGCGGACAGCGAGGTATACTCCGATGAGTCCTGCGGTGAAGGAGCCGAAAGTGACGAATCCTGACCAGATCCGCTTGGCTGTGGAAGCGGCTATGTGGTCCAGGGCTTTGTCATCCAGAAGGTTATATAGGTTAACCCCCTGGGCGTTGTAATCTCGTCCTGTTGCGCCTTGAGCTAGCGTGTTGATGATGGTCGGCCGCTCTATCGGAAACATGATCCTGTCCTTGAGTTTTTGGATGTCGTCATGTGAATAGATACCTCCATCTGCTAGGTTGTGTGGATCGATATACTTCCACGATGACTGAGCTAGTGATTTTAGCTGTGTTGGTGGTAAGGTCTCTATAGGTTTAGGAGACAGCTTGTACCATTGTCCATGGATCTTATACATGCTGGGCAGGATGTCGCTGCATTCTCTGCTGGTTCCAGTGGTGGTAAGTATCCTATGGATCGGCGTTAGAAATAACGAAGTGTTCTTATACGTTACAGGAAGCTCGTCATAGCAGCGCGTGGTTTGACGCAGTTGGCATATGACGGGGATACATTTGATGATATGTATCGTCTCGCCAGTTGGAATAGCCATGTAGCCTTGCTCTCTGGTGATCATGGAAGCAACCTCTGCGGGTGCGATGTGGATAAGGGTGAGCGCGTTATGGAGAATTTGCTTCTCTAGGGCGCACCGTTGTGTCACGACGTCCTCGTAGAGTTGCGTCAGTTGTGTCTTGAAATGCTTCTCTACGTAAATGAATTTCGAATTTACATACGTGAATATGTCCAAGTTATTGACTGCTATGGGTTTTCGTGTTTTAGGTTGTTCTCCGGCGACTGCCTCTAAAATGAACAGCTTGGGATGCTCAGTGTGAATTAGCGCGTAACCGCAGATTTTGGATTCTGTGGTGCGTGCTAGCGCGAATGTGGTGTCGCGTGACGTCACCGAGTACAGTGTGAGTCCTTTGTCTTGACGGAGGATAGTGGCTTGCCCTGAGTATAGCACGTCGTACTGTTCGAAGTTGCAGCTATCTACCGGGGAAGACTGCCAGAAGGAGTATCCGTTTTCAGAGTCTAGGCAGGATCCTCGTTGTACGGGGCATCGTTGTCCAGAGTGTAACAAGATCTCGTTGGATGACAGTTGGATTGACGCGGCGTAGTCCGTAATCTTTATTCTGATTACAGCTTGGACGACGACATCGGACCAAGTGCCGAAAGGGTCGCTGTAAGTGGATCCATGGCACGTCCCGTCGTTGGTTAACTTGCCTGATAGTGTTAGGCTCCGCGTTGCTGTTGAATTTGGTAAGATGCCGGTGAGTTGCGAAGCTGGCGTGATGAACAGGGTGCCCGTGCTGTGGAGCATGTGGCACATATCCCTAGGTGTATTCAGGAGATATATTTGTCTCCCGTTCTCCACTGCTGAGACATGAGAGTACATGCCGCAGTGGTAGATTGTCCTATCGATCTCCACTTGGCACTGTATAACTGGTGTCGTGTGGAATTCCGATAGCTGGAGAAGTTGGATCTGCTTGTTTGTGAGCGTTGGTTTCTGAGAGTTAGTTCCGCATCGTATCGGATCGGTGATTGAGTATGTGGTGAGATTGAGTGTCGGGCCGCTGCAGTCGTATCCTATGAGACCTGCGGCTGAGGATGCTGAGATGAGTAGCACTGTTGCTGCGAAGTACATGTTGGTGGTTCGTTGATGACTGTGTTCTTCTGCTCTTCTCTCGCCCTTATATGCTAGTCATGAATGGGGTGAGGGTGACATTGAAGGAGTCGGTGTTTTGGCTATCTTTAGCTTATTTTTGTGGACCGTTCGCTCTCGGCCAGTATCAAGTGTCAGACGGACGTTATTGTTATCTAATACACGCGATACTCTGTGCGGTCCAGAGTATTGGGTGTCGAACTTGCCCTTGATGGGTTCTCGGAGGAGGTATACCAGATCGCCTTCCGAGAATTCCTGGGTGTGCAGTTTACGGTCGTAATACCGTTTTGACTTCTGCTTTGCAAGGTTTAGATTAGCGGCTGCTATCGCTCTGGATTCGGTGAGTTTATTTTCGAGTTGTTTGTAATACGCTGAGTAAGTTTCATCCTCCACAGGATGATCGTAAGTGAATGCTGACGGTACTCTGGCTTTTGTGCCGAAGATTAGTTCATGTGGAGTGTAAAGAGTACCCTCGTGAATGCTGGTATTGTAGCTGAACATTGCGCATTGAAGCCAATTGTTCCAGTCGTTTTTACTATTAATATATTGTTTCAGATACTCTGTCAGAACGTGATGTGACCGTTCCAACGAACCGTTCGTCTGGGGATGGAAAGCAGTGGTTTTAGTATGTTGAATTCGGAATCTCCGGGTCACAGCTCGCATAAGAGCGTTGATGAAATTTGTGCCTTGGTCTGTGAGTATGGCTTTGGGTGAGCCGAATCTGCAGATGAGATTGTCCACCAATGCGTCGGCTGTTTCTACTGCCGAGGCGGTTTTGAGGGGGACTGCGATGGAGTATTTAGTAAGGAGATCCTGCATCGTGAGGATATACTGGTAACCTGTAGGAGTAGTAGGGAGAGGACCGACGACGTCGATTGCGACCTTATCGAATGCCGATCCCGGTGTGTCGGTTAATACCATCGGATTCCTAGTTTTTACTCGCGTTAGCTTTTTGGATTGACACTCTGCGCATGTCGTAACGAAAGTTGTGATATCCGCTTTCATATGCGGCCAAAAGTATTTTTCTCGGATTCTACGGTACGTTTTAGTGACACCCTTGTGTCCGGCGTAGGCTGATGTATGGTTTTCTGAAATGATATTCTGTCTGATGTCTTCCGAAGGAATTATAATTTCATTCGTACAAATAGTTAGTCTTACGTTTGTCTCGTCGAGTAGTTCTAATATCGCGTCGCGTATTACCGTCCAAGGTATATCATCGATTGAAGTTTTTGAAATTGTAATAGTCGGTAGATTAAGTTCGATTACCGCGTCGCGTAATGCTCGCAACGATTCGATTATGTCTTCTAGAGTTGCGGTATGATTCTGAGTTTGTTTTACTGGAAGTTGAATGAGAGTGAATTTGCCTGTTTGCACTTTGGCTCTGCCGATTGTCGCGTTCGTCAGTCTCGGTAGTCGGCTGTTATCACGGAGGTCAATCGCGCCTTTATCTAGCGGTTCGCTAGCGAGGGACATGAAACAAGCTAAGTTGTCATTTCTCATCACTAGTCTATCCCGAGTATACCGCACATGGGCTGGGGATACCGGTGGGCTAGATAAGTCAATCTCTTCCTCGACGTCGACCGATGTAGGAGACGATGTTGACGGTTGCTGGGAATAGAAGAGTTGTGGGGATGCAGTGGAATCGGAGGTGAGTGGGAATATGGCAGTTTGCACAGGATTGCGAGATAGAGCGTCGGCATTGGTATTGGACTTACCTGCTTTGTATAGGATTTTGTACTCATACTCTGCTAGTTTCAATCGCCAGCGGAGGAGTCGCGAAGATGGATCTTTCACAGAGTTCATCCATACTAGCGGCTGATGATCCGTGATAAGATTGAATTGTTTCCCGTAAATATAAGAACGAAAGTGTTGTACCGCGTAAATAATTGCTAAACATTCTTTCTCTATTGTCGCGTAATTTAGCTCTGCTCCATGCAACAGACGTGACGCGTAGGCTATTGGTCGGTCTTTACCAATCTCGCCCTGACTTAGTATAGCTCCGATCGCGTAATTGGACGCGTCGGTTGTGATATGGAATGGTTTGCTGAAGTCTGGATAACTGAGAACTGGCTCAGTGCACAATGCCAAGCGTAGTGTTTCGAATGATTTATCCTGTGGTGGATTCCACTCGAATTTTGCATCCTTGCGTAATAGTAGTGTTAAGGGTTTTGAGATGTGCGAAAATTTTTCGATAAATCGACGATAGTAACCCGCGAGACCGAGGAATTCTCGGACTTGCTTTGTATTTTTGGGTCTGGGAAACTCCTTGACGGCTGCAATTTTGCTTGGACAAGGTTTGACACCCTCGTCGCTGATAACGTGACCTAAGTACGCGACTTCTCGTCGCAGAAACGTACATTTCGATGGCTGTAGTTTTAGGTTTGCTTTACGGAGGCGTTTTGCTAGTTTGTTAAATTTTGACAAATGCTCTGATAGTGACGATGCATAGATGACGATGTCATCCAGGTAGACAAACATCTCTGTTCCCTGCAAGCCAGATAGTACTGAATCCATGAGCCGCTGGAAGGTTGCTGGCGCGTTTCTCAACCCGAATGGTATGCGGTTGTACTCGTAATGACCATACGGGGTGGAAAACGCCGTTTTCCTAGCGTCTTCGCTGCTCATCCCGATCTGATGGAAGCCGGACGCCAAGTCGAAGGTGGAGAAGTATTTGGCTGACCCTAGCTGGTCCAAAATCTCCACGATGCTCGGCAACGGGTACGCATCAGGCTCGGTCTTTTCGTTGAGCTGTCGAAAGTCTATCACCATTCTCCACCTTTTGTTCCCGGCCTCGTCCGGCTTCTTGGGAACAATCCACAAGGGGGAGTTGTAGGGAGATGTCGAGGGACTTACTATGTCGCTGCTCAACAACTCTTTCATCTGATTGTTGATTTCCTCCTTGTGAATTGGTGGATATCGATACTGCTTGACATGGATTGGCTTATCGTCTGTTGTGGGAATTGAGTGTTCTACGATGTTTGTTTTACATAATTTTTCACCCGGGAGATGGAAGATATCGCCATTCTCTTCGATTATCTTTTTGACATGATCGCGTTCCTCCCGGTTTAAATGATCGAGGTTTATAATATTCTCGATTTCGATTTCGCGCTCCTGATGTGAGCGGGGATTTTGAATTCGAAATACGTGATTTGAATTTTTCCCTTTCGGTCTATCACTGAGATTGGCGATTTCTTGGACCTTTACAGTAGGAACGTCGAAGGAAATAGAACTATCCGTCGTATTTACGACGCGTACGTATGCTTTGCCGTTGACTGATTTTACTAGGGCGTCGAACACAAGCACGCCCGGTGCTATATCCTGCCGAGGGAGGTAACCGATTTCTGGCCCGGTGGTCATTATCTGAATAACCCTGGCTGTTCGGCCCTCGACGGTGCGCCTCTTGTGTTCGCGTCCCTCGGGTGCGACGGCAGATTCAGTGGATACAGAGATGTCTGTTCTCCCGGACGATTTTGTCATCGTCGGTTTGGGAGAACTACGAGAATTAGAAGAATTAGAAGAACTAGAAGTTGGGGACGATCGCGTCGTCGCCGATTTAGTAGGTTTTGAGCTTGCTTCGCTCGAATTAGTAGGATTTGGGGAGTTAGTAGGTATGCTTTGTTTCGAGGATTTAGGATTTCCGGTGCGATTCCGCTTATTATGCGGGGAGTTCGCGAAAGGAATCTCTATCCCTTTCCAAAGAATTCTCTTTTTCAGAAAAGAGATCTCCGCTCCTTCTTCGAGGAAGTGGGCACCGAGGATTCCATCTGTAAGGATGGGGAAGTCGGAGGGAACTACATGGAACCTTATTATGGTACCGTATAGCGGGATTCCGACAGAACCCAAGGTGGAGACCGCTTCCGCTGTAATACCGTACAGCTGGAGCACTTCGTCGTTGGTTATACGATATCGTGGATGTAGCGCAGATTTCTTGATCAAATTCGGCTCCGATCCCGTATCGATCATTAGCGTAGTTTTATTGAGGAGTGCTGCTGACTCTACTTCGATGTGTGGGGCTCTTCCCTTCTGATCTAGTTCGCATTTGGCGATGCGGCCTTTTCCTGCTGATTCACGCTGATTTTCCGAACCGACCTTGGCGAAACCTCCCGCCTTCGGTCCGGGTTGGGCGGGAGGGCGTTTGCGTTTCCCTGATTCTGTTTGTTATTAAACTCCCGTTTACGGCATTCATGAATGTCGTGCCCTGGGTTTTTGCAGTAATTGCATGTCTTTGTGACTCTGCTTGGGCTTGCGGATCTTCGAGGGGGTTCTACCACGTCGCGATACGAACGATTATCGCGGTACGTCTCTCGCGGTGGTGCGCGTTGATCGCGATATGTTTCGCGAGGCGGTGTACGCCGATCGCGATACGATTCGCGATATGGTTCGCGATATGGTTCGCGATAGCGATTGTACGCTGGGGTCGGCGATGGTTCTCGCCAATCTGAACGCGGTTGGAAATTTTGGTAATAGGGTTTCCGCTCCGGTGTCGGATCCCGAAATTGTACGTGTTTGGACTCCGGTACGCGACCGTAACGAAGGTTGTCGCGCTCCAGTTCTTTGTGTATCTCTATGGACTCGTTGAATATCGTAGACAACGGGCTTCTGTGCAAATGGCGAAGTTCTGTTCGGATCTGAGGAGTAACGCCGCGTATAAAACATTCTACTGTGAGATCATCGACTTCCCCGATAGAGCTAGCATTACAGTCGATGATCGCGTTCCTAATATCTTTGACGCGCGTTATAAAATCTAGTATGTGTTCGTCTTTGCGCATAAATATATTTGCCATATCACCTCGGTAGTGATCTACGGTCTTTTGTGGTCCAAATATTCTCTTTAGTCGGTTACAGAGATCTGTGATGCTGACGTAGCGTTCGTCTTCTGTAGCGGTTGCCGCGCGTCCGCTCAGACGCGTGGAGATGAGGCGTGTAAGCGAGCCTTCAGCACTAGGAGGTAGTAGGTCACGAGCGCGGGTGCACGCGCGTGTAAAGGTAAGAACTGACGGTTGAGAACCGTTGAATGAAGGGATCAAAGCCAACGCTTCTTTAAGTGTAAAGGAATCAGTGGGTGTGTCGTCTGACATACGACGTGTTTTTCGATCTCTTCTAAGAGCGTCGATCTCCGCCAGCGCAGCGTCGCGCTCCTGCCGTAAAGTGGTACAGTCGTGCTCCGTACCCGCTGCATCGCTATTATCCGCGAACTTTTTGGATCTTGTGTCCATTTTTGGAAGTAAAATTGAAACAATGTATGTGGCTGAATTATAATTTATTGATGTTGAAATTGGAAGATACACCAATCGGCAATTTCTTTTGGTAAGTACGGTAGATCCTCTTTTGAAAAGTCACGAATGAAGGACAGTAACACCTTCCTTGGAATTTCGCGGTGGTGCCGCACCTTAAGCGCCGTATTTGTGTCGACGATCTCTATTGGCGGCGGGGGAATTGGAATATCGACCGTTTCGTCGTCAGAGTCGCCGATGGTGATCGTCTCGATGTTTCGCTCGGCTCCTGCGCTTTCGCAAGGTTTCAGGATTTCCGGCGCAGGCTGCTGCGCTTGGATTTCCTTCAACTCCCGCTGAATAGCTGCAAGCCTCCTCACTTGCACCTTTCTACCACCACGGCGTCCTCGTTTTCGAGTCTGGTCGGGTTGAGATTGGTTATGGTATGTATGAGTAAAAAAAAATTTTTTTTTGGAAAGTAGTTCTAGACACTCACCTTCTTGACTCTGTGCAAGACATCCGGATCAGTCGCAAGGTAACTGCGAGATTCCATTAGATCAAGAACAGTAGCACTAGCGTCAGCGCTTGCGTCAATAAGCAAATGCAAGAACTGGAAATGTGGAAAGGAGATGGTAAGGATCACCAATGTTTGATCTAACCAAATAATTCGCGAAAGTGAACAGCTATCCCACCGCTGTCACCAATTGTTACGTCCCGGATCGCGCTGTTATGGCGAACGCGAGACAGAGCACAATAAAATACTGTTCTTTACGTCCACGCAGCACGTACGTCTGCGTCTAACGGGGACTTTCGCTAATTTGATAGATCGTAAATTGTTACTCACCGAATGCTCCTTGTTGGTTGACGACGACGTTGTAGTTGGTTGTCGTATGAACACGCACTTTCAATGTAAAATGAATATAATATAATGTCTTAATACTCTTTATGATTTATGGGAGTAGGAATATATAACACTGAATTGATAATTAAATATAATATATTATAAGGTATACAAATATGCTAACACTAGAACTAGAAGACTTAGAAATAGTAACGCTGGATATAGAATAACTGGAAATAGAAACACTTGAGATAGTAACGCTTGAGATAGTAACGCGATGTGTACTCCGGGAGTTCCGGAGTGGGACTGACGTACTCTGTGGAATCCAGAGGAAAACTGACGCTGAGGCTGGGCGCTTGCTTGTTTTATAGTAGTGGAGTGTACAGTAGTGTGTGTTGGTGAATGGAGATTAGATATGAGGAGCGTGAGACCGGGGTAGATTAAGTAGGCGGATGTTTGGGAGATAGGAGAGGAATTCGTATGTTACTGGATCTGGTGTTTATGAGATAAGATAAGGAGTTGGAGTCGAGGAGGATGTTTATAAGATAAGAGAAGAATTCGTATGTTACTGGATCTGGTGTATATGTGATAAGATAAGGAGTTGGAGTCGAGGAGGATGTTTATAAGATAAGATATAGGAGAAGTGTGATGTGATGTCGGAGGAATGTGTTTATAGATAAGAGTTGGTCGTGAGAGCGGATGTCGATAGTCGAGGTTTAGTCTGGAGATATTGAAGGAATGTGTTTATAGATAAGAGTTGATCGTGAGAGCGGATGTCGGTAATAGGATATGGTAGTGGCTTAGTATCTATGTTATGGTTAATTCGGTCTTAAGATTATTGGTTACGTGCTTACTTGCTATCTTAATATACTAGAAGGTTCTACGCTATCTTACATTCTAATAGCGTTCGTTCCTTCTCACTCTCACTGTCGCAGGCGAGTGTCTATGTCAAACGTCGCTAGACGTAACAGCGCATATCAAACGCACTGTGGAGTGCTGAAAACACCAGAAAACGTGTTTTTCGCATTCAAAAGCACGAAAACAGCGATTTCGGTGATTCTGCACACTTGTAACAGCAGAATCGTGAAGATTATCACTGAAAGTGCATATCTCAGCTGGAAACAACAACGATACCGAAGATATCGCAGTTTCCGCATATCAAACGCACTGTGGAGTGTTGAAAACACCAGAAAACGTGTTTTTCGCATTCAAAAGCACGAAAACAGCGATTTCGGTGATTCTGCACACTTGTAACAGCAGAATCAAGAAGATTATCACTGAAAATGCATATCTCAGCTGGAAACAACAACGATACCGAAGATATCGCAGCTTCCGCATATCAAACGCACTGTGGAGTGTTGAAAACACCAGAAAACGTGTTTTTCGCATTCAAAAGCACGAAAACAGCGATTTCGGTGATTCTGCACACTTGTAACAGCAGAATCAAGAAGATTATCACTGAAAATGCATATCTCAGCTGGAAACAACAACGATACCGAAGATATCGTAGTTTCCGCTGTTACGTCCCGGATCGCGCTATTTTGGCAAAATCGAGACGGAGCACAATAATATACTGTTCTTTGCGTTCACGCAGCGCGTACGTCTGCGTCTAACGGGGACTTTCGCTAATTCAGTCGATTGTAAATGGTACTTACCTAGACTCCTTGTTAACTGCAGGCCGGATGATAATAGCGTAGCAGTTGATATGTGAATCGCGCACTTTGATAAATGGTTATAATAATTGAATATGGAATTATAATATGAATAATCTATTTAATATACTTCACGATGTAGGTTATATAAGATATGGAATACAATTGAATACGGTAATAGTAATATAATATAAGATATAGGAATACAATGAAATAGTAACACTTGGATATAGAAACACTTAGAAATAGTAACGCTTAGAAATAGAAACACTTAGAAATAGTAACGCTTGGAAATAGAAACACTTGATGTAGAAACGCGATGTACACTCCGGGAGTTCCGGAGTGGAACTGTCTTTGAGGCCTGGGCGCTTGCTTGTTTTATACTAGTGGAGTATGGAGATAAGATATGAGGAGCGTGAGACCGGGGTAGATTAGGTAGGTGGATGTTTATAAGATAGGAGAAGAATTCGTATGTTACTGGATCCGGTGTTTATGAGATAAGATAAGGAGTTGGAGTCGAGGAGGATGTTTATAAGATAGGAGAGGAATTCGTATGTTACAGGATCTGGTGTTTATGAGATAAGATACGGAGTTGGTCGTGAGAGCGGATGTCGGTAGTTGACGTTTCGTCTGGAGATATTGGAGGAATGTGTTTATAGATAAGAGTTGGTCGTGAGAGCGGATGTCGATAGCCGAGGTTTAGTCTGGAGATAATGAAGGAATGTGTTTATAGATAAGAATATGTCGTGAGAGCGTATGTCGGTAATAGGATATGGTAGTGCTTAATATCTATGTTGTGGTTAATGCGGTCTTAAGGTTATTGGTTACGTGCTTACTTGCTATCTTAATATTCTAGAATGTTCTACGCTATCTTACATGCTAATAGCGTTCGTTGCTTCTCACTCTCACTGTCACAGGTAAGTGTCTAAGTCCAACGTCGCTAGACGTAACACCTCCCTCCCTGGGGAGAAAATTCTTGTAGAGAATTTTCCTCAATGTTCATAGGGATCTGAGAGATGGCACTGGGGGTAGAGCTTGTTAGCTCTATGAGGTGTGACGGACGTTTCTCCGTCTGTGTTGGGGTCTGGTTTGGGGTTAGGGTTCAGGGGTGCGGTGTCCTCAGTAGGGGCTGTTCCGGTTCCCTGAAGTTCCACGATGTTGGGGGTCTTCCTCTGGTTTAGGTACAGCAGGAAGTTTGTGACGGAGCTCCATGCAGCTCCGAGGAGTTTCAAGCTCCACCCGTAGATGGAATGCAGCGCGATGCCGTTTATCACCACGCTGATGGCTGCTTTCACGGCACGGATTGCCAGGTAGATGCCGATGAACCCGGCTGTGAAGGATCCGAAGGTTACGAAGCCTGACCAGATCCGTTTGGCGGTCGAAGCGGCAATGTGGTCCAGGGTCCTGTCGTCCAGGAGGTTGTACAGGTTCACGTCGCTGGTTTCGTATTGTCGTCCGGTGGCTCCTTGGGCTAGTGTGTTGATGATAGTTGGGCGTTCTATAGGAAACATGATGCGGTCCTTGAGTTTCTGGACATCATCGTGCGAGTAGATGCCTCCGTCTGCGAGGTTGTGAGGGTCTATGTATTTCCATGTTGACTGTGCCAAGGGTTTGAGCTGGGTTGGTGGTAATGTTTCTATCGGTTTTGGAGATAGTTTATACCATTGTCCGTGAATTTTGTACATGGTGGGCAGGAGGTCGCTACATTCCCTCCTGGTTCCGGTGGTGGTTAAAATTCTGTGGATTGGCGTTAGAAATAAGGAATTATTTTTGTAGGTAACCGGGAGTTCGTCGTAGCAGTGGTTTGTCTGCCTTAGCTGGCATATGACGGGGATGCACTTGATGATGTGGATCGTTTCTCCCGTTGGGATGGCCATGTAGCCCGGTTCTCTTGTTACCATGGTGGCGACTTCTGCGGGTGCGAGATGTATGAGTGTGAGCGCGTTGTGGAGTATCTGCTTCTCGAGCGCGCAGCGCTGTTTTACGACGTCGTCGTATAGTTGCGTGATTTGCGTTTTGAAATGTTTTTCTACGTATATAAATTTAGAGTTGACGTATGTGAAAATGTCGAGATTGTTTACTGATATTGGCTTCCGTGTTCTAGGTTGCTCTCCGGCTGCTGTCTCGAGTATGAACAATTTTGGGTGCTCGGTGTGGATCAAGATGTAGCCGCATATTTTCGATTCTGTGGTCCGTGCCAATGCGAATGTGGTATCCTGGGAGGTCACCGAATATAAGGTTAGTCCCTTTTCTTGTTGGAGGATCGTCGCTTGTCCTTGGTATAGCACGTCGTATTTCTCGAAGTTACAGCTATCCATTGGCGAGGTCTGCCAGAAGGAGTAACCGTTTTCCGCGTCGAGGCAAGATCCTCGATGTACGGGGCACCGCTGTCCGGAGTGCAGAATGATTTCGTCGGTGGATAGCTTGATCGATGCCGTGTAGTCCGTGATCTTTATCCTAATCACGGCTTGGACCACGACGTCTGTCCAGGTGCCGAATGGGTCGCTGAAGGTGGACCCGTGGCATGTCCCGTCGTTTTCGAGTTTACCCGAAAGTGTCAGGCTACGCGATGCAGTTGAGTTTGGTTGTATACCTGAGACTTGCGATGCAGGCGTTATGAAGAGCGTGCCTGTGTTGTGTAGCATACGACATATGTCCCTCGGGGTGTTGAGGAGGTAGATCTGTCTCCCGTTTTCCACCGCCGAAACATGGGAGTGCATGCCGCAGTGGTATATGGTTCTGTCGACTTCGACCTGGCACTGGATCACTGGTGTCGCGTGGAAGTCCGACAGTTGGAGTAATTGAATAGGTTTAGAGGTGACTGTTGGTTTTGCGGTGTCTGCTCCGCATCGTATCGGGTCGGCAATGGAGTAAGTTGTAAGGTTCAGTGTAGGTCCGCTACAGTCGTAGCCGATGAGGCCCGTAGCTGAAGATGCTGTGATGATCAGAATGGCTGCCCTGATGTGCATGGTGGTGGCGGTTCGTCGAATACTGGTTTCTTCGGCTCTTCTCCGCCCCTTATATACTAGTCATGCGAGATTGGGTGACGGTGACATTGAGGGAGTCGTAGTTTTCGCGCGCTTTAGTTTATTTTTGTGCACGATCTTCTCTCGACCGGTGTCGAGTGTCAAACGAACGTTGTTGTTCTCCATTACGCGTGATACCCTGTGTGGTCCGGTGTACTGGGTGTCGAATTTGCCCTTGGTTGGTTCCTTTAAGAGGTACACCAAATCTCCTTCCGAGAATTCCTGTGGGTTTAGCTTACGGTCATAATACCGTTTAGATTTTTGCTTTGCGATGTTTAGATTGGCGGCTGCTATCGCTCTAGATTGCGCGAGTCTGGTTTCGAGTTTCTTAAGATACGCAGTGTACGTTTCATCTTCCACAGGCGTTTCGTATGAGAATGCGGATGGCACTCTGGCCTTGCTGCCAAATATTAGCTCATGGGGGGTATGGAGTGTGCCTTCGTGCATACTTGTGTTGTAACTGAACATTGCGCACTGAAGCCAATTATTCCAGTCATTTTTATTGTTTATGAATTGTTTTAGGTACTCCGTCAGAACGAGATGTGATCTCTCGAGCGAGCCGTTTGTCTGCGGATGGAACGCTGTGGTCTTAATGTGTTGGATTCTGAATCTACGAGTTACTGCGCGCATGAGGGCGTTAACGAAGTTCGTGCCCTGGTCTGTGAGTATTGCTTTCGGGGTGCCAAATCTACAGATTAGGTGGTCAACTAAGGCGTCGGCTGTTTCTACTGCGGACGTGGTTTTGAGGGGGACGGCGATGGAGTATTTGGTAAGGAGATCCTGCATAGTGAGGATGTATTGGAAGCCTGTGGGGGTGGTGGGGAGAGGACCGACGACATCGAGTGCGATTTTATCGAACGCCTGTCCCGGCGTATCTGTTAATATCATAGGATTTCTGGTTTTGACTCTAGTTAATTTCCGTGTTTGGCAATCTTTGCATGTTGTTACGAATTTTGTAATCTCTAGTTTCATTTGTGGCCAGAAGTATTTCTCGCGAATTCGTCTATAAGTTTTTGTGACACCTTTGTGTCCGGCGTAAGCGGATGTATGATTTTCGAAAATTATGTCTTGTCTAACGTCTTCCGTGGGTATAATGATTTCGTTTGTGCAAATTGTAACTGTGACGTTCGTGTCTTCTAAAAGTTCTATCAATGCGTCGCGTATAATTGTCCAGTGGATGTCGTCTAACGAGGCTCGAGATATCGTTATTGTTTGCAGGTTTAATTCTATGATTGCGTCGCGTAGGGCTCTGAGTGATTCGATAACGTCTTCGTGCGTTGCTGTGTGTGTCAATGATTGTTTTATCGGTAGCTGTATCAGAGTGAATTTTCCCGAGTGAACTTTTGCTCTGCCAATAGTCGCGTTTGTCAGATTGGGTAGTTTTCCGTGTTTGAATAGGTCTATCGCGCCTTCGTCTAATGGGTCGTTTGCGAGGGACATAAAACATGCCAGATTGTCGTTCTTCATTATCAGTCTGTCTCGTGTGTATCGTACGTTTGTCGGTGTTATTGTTGGACTTGATATATCGATTTCGTCGTCGGCGGTTGGTGATGTAGAAGAAGAGGTGGAAGGTTGGGATTGGAATAGTAATGGAGATGTAGTGGAGTCTGATGTTAGTGGATATATAGGAGTTTGGATTGGGTTTCGGGAAAGAGCGTCTGCGTTAGTGTTGATCTTTCCTGCTTTGTATATGATTTGGTATTCGTACTCGGCTAGTTTTAATCGCCAGCGGAGTAATCGCGATGACGGATCCTTTACGGAATTCATCCAGACCAGCGGCTGGTGGTCTGTGATGAGATTAAATTGCTTCCCGTAGATATAGGATCTGAAGTGCTGGACGGCGTAAATAATGGCTAAGCATTCTTTCTCTATCGTGGCGTAATTTAATTCTGCACCGTGGAGTAAGCGCGACGCGTAAGCGATCGGCTGATCTCGGTTGATCTCGCCCTGACTTAGTATGGCACCTATTGCGTAATTGGACGCGTCGGTTGTGATATGGAACGGTTTGGTAAAATCAGGATAACGGAGCACCGGTTCAGTGCACAATGCTGTTCGCAACGTTTCGAATGCTTTCTCCTGTGGAAGATTCCACTCGAACTTGGCGTCTTTGCGCAATAGTGACGTTAGTGGTTTAGAAATGTGTGAGAATTTGCATATGAACCGTCTATAGTAGCCTGCCAGACCAAGGAATTCCCGGACCTGTTTGGAATTTTTAGGCTTAGGGAACTCTTTAACGGCACTTATTTTATTCGGGCATGGTTTGACACCTTCGTCGCTTATTATATGGCCTAAATAGGCGACTTCCCGGCGGAGGAACGTGCACTTGGACGGTTGTAACTTTAAGTTTGCCTTGCGGAGGCGTTTCGCTAGCTTGGTGAATTTGGATTTGTGTTCCGAAAGAGACGAAGCGTAAATGACTATGTCGTCCAGGTAGACGAACATTTCTGTACCTTGCAGACCGCTCAGTACAGAATCCATTAGGCGCTGAAAGGTTGCCGGTGCGTTCCGCAGCCCGAACGGCATGCGGTTGAATTCGTAATGCCCATATGGGGTTGAGAATGCTGTTTTCCGCGCGTCTTCAGCGCCCATCCCTATTTGATGGAAACCGGACGCGAGGTCGAAAGTGGAGAAGTACTTTGCTGAGCCCAGTTGGTCTAGTATTTCTACGATACTGGGCAACGGATACGCGTCTGGCTCGGTTTTTTCATTTAATTGCCTGAAATCGATCACCATTCTCCACCTCTTGTTCCCGTCTGCATCCGGCTTTTTGGGAACAATCCACAAGGGGGAGTTATAAGGAGATGTTGAGGGACTCACAATGTCGCTACCCAACAACTCCTTCATTTGATTGTTGATTTCTTCCTTGTGGATCGGTGGATACCTGTATTGCTTCACGTGGATCGGCTTGTCGTCTTTTGTGGGGATCGTATGTTCGACTATTCTCGTTTTACACAGTTTCTCGCCCTGTAGGTGAAAGATGTCGCTGTTCTCCTGTATGAGACTTTCGACATGCTCGCGTTCTTCGTCGTTTAGATGGTCGTGATTTATTGTATCGGTAATTTCTTTTTCGCGTTCCCGATGCGATCGGGGGTTTTGAATTGGGAAGATGTGGTAAGGCTTCGTTGTTTTTGGCTCGTCGCTGAGTTCGGCGATTTCTTCCACCTTTACAGTGGGTAGGACGAATGAAACTGTGCCGTTAGTCGTGTTGACGACGCGTACGTGAGTTCTGCCGTGGGCCGACTTGACGAGGGAGTCGAACACGAGCACTCCCGGTGCCAATTCTTGTCGAGGGAGATAACCTACTTCTGGCCCAGTCGTCATAATTTGAATGACTTTGGCCGTTCGGCCCTCGACCGTGCGTGTTCGGTGCTCGTGCCCTCCTGTCTTGGGCGCGACAGCAGATCCGCAAGATACAGATGTTGGCGATTTTGTCGTTGCCGTCTTTGATTTAGTAGAACTGGAATAGTTTTGCGATGTCGCTTTTGATTTGGTAGAACTAGAATTGTTATGCGTCGTCGCATTTGATTTGGAAGAACTAGAATGGTTATGCGTCGTCGCATTTGATTTGGAAGAACTAGAATGGTTATGCGTCGTCGCATTTGATTTGGAAGAACCAGAATGGTTATGCGTCGTCGCATTTGATTTGGAAGAACTAGAATTATTAGGCGTCGTCGCATTCGATTTGGAAGAACTAGAATGATTATGCGTCGTCGCATTTGATTTGGAAGGACTGGAATTATTATGCGTCATCGCATTTGATTTGGAAGAACTAGAATAATTATGCGTCGTCGCATTTGATTTGGTACGCTTTGGGTTTGGTTCGCCCGAATTAGTAGGGGTGGCATTAGTAGGAGGTGGGGTGTTAGTGGGCATGTTATGTTTGGGTTTTTGGGAGTTGGGGTTTCTTTCGCGATTCCGCTCATTATGCGGGGGGTTCGCGAAGGGAATTTCTATCCCTTTCCACAATATTTTCCTCTTTAGGAAGGATATCTCGGCCCCTTCCTCGAGGAAGTGGGCACCCAGGATTCCGTCTGTGAGGATAGGGAAGTTGGAGGGAACTACATGGAACTTGATTATCGTTCCATATAGAGGGATGCCGACGGAACCCATTGTAGCCACCGCTTCCTCCGTGATGCCATATAGCTGTAGTATCTCTTCATCCCCTATCCGATATCGGGGATGAAGTGCTGATCTTTTGATCAGGTTCGGTTCTGACCCCGTGTCGATCATCAGGGTCGTTTGTCGTGGAAGTCCTGGCGATAGGACCTCCACGTGAGGAGCTCTACCCTTTTGGTTTAATTCGCATTTTGCGATTCGTCCTCGTTCGTTATGATTGCGCGGACCGCCTTTGGCGAAGCCTCCCGCCTTCGGTCCTGGTTGGACGGGAGGCCGTGCTCGTTTCCCTGGCTGCGTTTGTTATTGAATTCGCGTTTGCGGCACTCGTGGATATCGTGTCCAGTGAATTTGCAATATGAACAGTGTTTGGTTAGTCTGCCGGGACTTGAGGGTCTACGCGGCGGTTCTGCCACGTCGCGGTAGGAGCGGTTATCGCGGTAATTCTCACGCGGCGGGGCGCGTGTTTCCCTGTATTGGTTGTTATACGTCGGTCTGGGTGACACGTCTCTCCATGACGACCGCGATTGAAAGTTAGTTTGGAACGGTTTCCTTTCCGGCGTTTGGTCGCGGAATTGCACATATTTTTGCTCCGCTGTGCGTCCGTAGCGGAGGCTATCGCGTTCCAGCTCCTTGTGGATTTCTATAGCCTCGTTGAATATACTGGAGAGCGGACTTCTACGAAGGTGACGGAGTTCTGTTCGTATTTGTGGGTTGACGCCGCGGATGAAACAATCGGCTGTGAGATTGTCAATCTCACTAATTGGATTTGTATCGCAATCTATAATGGCGTTGCGGATATCCTTGACGCGCGTAATGAAATCTAGTATATGTTCGTCTCCGCGCATGTAAATGTTGGCCAGATCGCCGCGGTAGTGATCCACCGTTTTCTGAGGGCCGAATACCCTTTTCAATCGGTTACAGAGGTCCGAAATGCTCAGATATCGTTCGTCTTCGACTGCGGTTGCCGCGCGTCCGCTTAACCGCGTTAATATTAACCGAGTAAGAGTGCTTTCGGCACTAGGAGGTAGAAGATCGCGTGCACGGTTGCATGCGCGAGTAAACGTAAGTACCGGTGGTTGCAACCCATTAAAGGTGGGTACTAACGCTAGCGCTTCTTTGAGCGTGAATGAATCTGTTTGAATTATGTCGCTAACGGGGCGATGTACTTTGTATTCTCTCCTGATTGCGTCGATCTCCGCCAGCGCAGCGTCGCGCTCCTGCCGCAAGGTCGTACAATCATGCTCCGCGCGGTTTGCCTCGCCGTTTTCCGCGAGTTTCTTTGACCGCGTGTCCATTTTTAGGAGGGAAATTGAATCTATGTATGTAGATGAGATATAATTTATTGGTATATGAATTGGAAGGTACACCAATCGGCGATTTCTTTCGGTAAGTTCGGTAGATCCTCTTTTGAAAAGTCACGAATGAAGGACAGTAACACCTTCCTTGGAATTTCGCGGTGGTGCCGCACCTTAAGCGCCGTATTTGTGTCGATGATCTCTATTGGCGGCGGGGGAATTGGAAGATCGACCGTTTCGTCGTCAGAGTCGCCGATGGTGATCGTCTCGATGATTCGCTCGGCTCCTGCGCTTTCGCAAGGTTTCAGGATTTCCGGCGCAGGCTGCTGCGCTTGGATTTCTATCAACTCCCGCTGAATAGCTGCAAGCCTCCTCACTTGCACCTTTCTACCACCACGGCGTCCTCGTTTTCGAGTCTGGTCGGGTTGAGATTGGTTATGGTATGTATGAGTAAAAAAAAATTTTGTGGAAAGTAGTTCTAGACACTCACCTTCTTGACTCTGTGCAAGACATCCGGATCAGTCGCAAGGTAACTGCGAGATTCCATCAGATCAAGAACAGTAGCACTAGCGTCAGCGCTTGCGTCAATAAGCAAATGCAAGAACTGGAAATGTGGAAAGGAGATGGTAAGGATCACCAATGTTTGATCTAACCAAATAATTCGCGAAAGTGAACAGCCATCCCACCGCTGTCACCAATTGTTACGTCCCGGATCGCGCTATTTTGGCAAAATCGAGACGGAGCACAATAATATACTGTTCTTTGCGTTCACGCAGCGCGTACGTCTGCGTCTAACGGGGACTTTCGCTAATTCAGTCGATTGTAAATGGTACTTACCTAGACTCCTTGTTAACTGCAGGCCGGATGATAATAGCGTAGCAGTTGATATGTGAATCGCGCACTTTGATAAATGGTTATAATAATTGAATATGGAATTATAATATGAATAATCTATTTAATATACTTCACGATGTAGGTTATATAAGATATGGAATACAATTGAATACGGTAATAGTAATATAATATAAGATATAGGAATACAATGAAATAGTAACACTTGGATATAGAAACACTTAGAAATAGTAACGCTTAGAAATAGAAACACTTAGAAATAGTAACGCTTGGAAATAGAAACACTTGATGTAGAAACGCGATGTACACTCCGGGAGTTCCGGAGTGGAACTGTCTTTGAGGCCTGGGCGCTTGCTTGTTTTATACTAGTGGAGTATGGAGATAAGATATGAGGAGCGTGAGACCGGGGTAGATTAGGTAGGTGGATGTTTATAAGATAGGAGAAGAATTCGTATGTTACTGGATCCGGTGTTTATGAGGTAAGATAAGGAGTTGGAGTCGAGGAGGATGTTTATAAGATAGGAGAGGAATTCGTATGTTACAAGATCTGGTGTTTATGAGATAAGATAAGGAGTTGGTCGTGAGAGCGGATGTCGGTAGTTGACGTTTCGTCTGGAGATATTGGAGGAATGTGTTTATAGATAAGAGTTGGTCGTGAGAGCGGATGTCGATAGTCAAGGTTTAGTCTGGAGATAATGAAGGAATGTGTTTATAGATAAGAATATGTCGTGAGAGCGTATGTCGGTAATAGGATATGGTAGTGCTTAATATCTATGTTGTGGTTAATGCGGTCTTAAGGTTATTGGTTACGTGCTTACTTGCTATGTTAATATTCTAGAATGTTCTACGCTATCTTACATGCTAATAGCGTTCGTTGCTTCTCACTCTCACTGTCACAGGTATGTGTCCAAGTCCAACGTCGCTAGACGTAACACTGTATTCGTGCTTTTGTATGCGAAAAACACGTTTTCTGGTGTTTTCAGCACTCCACAGTGCGTTTGATATGCGGAAACTGCGATATCTTCGGTATCGTTGTTGTTTCCAGCTGAGATATGCACTTTCAGTGATAATCTTCACGATTCTGCTGTTACAAGTGTGCAGAATCACCGAAATCACTGTTTTCGTGCTTTTGAATGCGAAAAACACGTTTTGTGGTGTTTTCAGCACTCCACAGTGCGTTTGATATGCGGAAACTGCGATATCTTCGGTATCGTTGTTGTTTCCAGCTGAGATATGCACTTTCAGTGATAATCTTCACGATTCTGCTGTTACTAGTGTGCAGAATCACCGAAATCGCTGTTTTCGTGCTTTTGAATGCGAAAAACACGATTTCTGGTGTTTTCAGCACTCCACAGTGCGTTTGATATGCGCAAACTACGATATCTTCGGTATCGTTGTTGTTTCCAGCTGAGACATGCATTTTCAGTGATAATCTTCATGATTCTGCTGTTACAAGTGTGCAGAATCACCGAAATCGCTGTTTTCGTGCTTTTGAATGCGAAAAACACGTTTTCTGGTGTTTTCAACACTCCACAGTGCGTTTGATATGCGGAAACTGCGATATCTTCGGTATCGTTGTTGTTTCCAGCTGAGATATGCACTTTCAGTGATAATCTTCACGATTCTGCTGTTACAAGTGTGCAGAATCACCGAAATCGCTGTTTTCGCGCTTTTGAATGCGAAAAACACGTTTTCTGGTGTTTTCAGCACTCCACAGTGCGTTTGATATGCGCAAACTACGATATCTTCGGTATCGTTGTTGTTTCAAGCTGAGACATGCATTTTCAGTGATAATCTTCATGATTCTGCTGTTACAAGTGTGCAGAATCACCGAAATCGCTGTTTTCGTGCTATTGAATGCGAAAAACACGTTTTCTGGTGTTTTCAGCACTCCACAGTGCGTTTGATATGCGGAAACTACGATATCTTCGGTATCGTTGTTGTTTCCAGCTGAGATATGCATTTTCAGTGATAATCTTCATGATTCTGCTGTTACAAGTGTGCAGAATCACCGAAATCGCTGTTTTCGTGCTTTTGAATGCGAAAAACACGTTTTCTGGTGTTTTCAGCACTCCACAGTGCGTTTGATATGCGCAAACTACGATATCTTCGGTATCGTTGTTGTTTCCAGCTGAGACATGCATTTTCAGTGATAATCTTCATGATTCTGCTGTTACAAGTGTGCAGAATCACCGAAATCGCTGTTTTCGTGCTATTGAATGCGAAAAACACGTTTTCTGGTGTTTTCAGCACTCCACGGTGCGTTTGATATGCGGAAACTGCCATATCTTCGGTATCGTTGTTGTTTCCAGCTGAGATATGCATTTTCAGTGATAATCTTCATGATTCTGCTGTTACAAGTGTGCAGAATCACCGAAATCGCTGTTTTCGCGCTATTCAATGCGAAAAACACGTTTTCTGGTGTTTTCAGCACTCCACAGTGCGTTTGATATGCGGAAACTACGATATCTTCGGTATCGTTGTTGTTTCCAGCTGAGATATGCATTTTCAGTGATAATCTTCATGATTCTGTTGTTACAAGT
The DNA here is from genome assembly GCA_951804975.1 of Anthophora plumipes. NCBI lineage: Eukaryota > Metazoa > Arthropoda > Insecta > Hymenoptera > Apidae > Anthophora > Anthophora plumipes. Next base: position 2,387,563 of record CATORF010000448.1, read on the forward strand.
GTGCAAAATCACCGAAATCGCTGTTTTCGTGCTTTTGAATGCGAAAAACACGTTTTCTGGTGTTTTCAACACTCCACAGTGCGTTTGATATGCGGAAACTGCGATATCTTCGGTATCGTTGTTGTTTCCAGCTGAGATATGCACTTTCAGTGATAATCTTCACGATTCTGCTGTTACAAGTGTGCAGAATCACCGAAATCGCTGTTTTCGCGCAATTCAATGCGAAAAACACGTTTTCTGGTGTTTTCAGCACTCCACAGTGCGTTTGATATGCGGAAACTACGATATCTTCGGTATCGTTGTTGTTTCCAGCTGAGATATGCATTTTGAGTGATAATCTTCTTGATTCTGCTGTTACAAGTGTGCAGAATCACCGAAATCGCTGTTTTCGTGCTTTTGAATGCGAAAAACACGTTTTCTGGTGTTTTCAACACTCCACAGTGCGTTTGATATGCGGAAACTGCCATATCTTCGGTATCGTTGTTGTTTCCAGCTGAGATATGCATTTTCAGTGATAATCTTCACGATTCTGCTGTTACAAGTGTGCAGAATCACCGAAATCGCTGTTTTCGCGCTATTCAATGCGAAAAACACGTTTTCTGGTGTTTTCAGCACTCCACAGTGCGTTTGATATGCGGAAACTACGATATCTTCGGTATCGTTGTTGTTTCCAGCTGAGATATGCATTTCCAGTGATAATCTTCATGATTCTGTTGTTACAAGTGTGCAAAATCACCGAAATCGCTGTTTTCGTGCTTTTGAATGCGAAAAACACGTTTTCTGGTGTTTTCAACACTCCACAGTGCGTTTGATATGCGGAAACTGCCATATCTTCGGTATCGTTGTTGTTTCCAGCTGAGATATGCATTTTCAGTGATAATCTTCATGATTCTGCTGTTACAAGTGTGCAGAATCACCGAAATCGCTGTTTTCGCGCTATTCAATGCGAAAAACACGTTTTCTGGTGTTTTCAGCACTCCACAGTGCGTTTGATATGCGGAAACTACGATATCTTCGGTATCGTTGTTGTTTCCAGCTGAGATATGCATTTTCAGTGATAATCTTCATGATTCTGTTGTTACAAGTGTGCAAAATCACCGAAATCGCTGTTTTCGTGCTTTTGAATGCGAAAAACACGTTTTCTGGTGTTTTCAACACTCCACAGTGCGTTTGATATGCGGAAACTGCGATATCTTCGGTATCGTTGTTGTTTCCAGCTGAGATATGCACTTTCAGTGATAATCTTCACGATTCTGCTGTTACAAGTGTGCAGAATCACCGAAATCGCTGTTTTCGCGCTATTCAATGCGAAAAACACGTTTTCTGGTGTTTTCAGCACTCCACAGTGCGTTTGATATGCGGAAACTACGATATCTTCGGTATCGTTGTTGTTTCCAGCTGAGATATGCATTTTCAGTGATAATCTTCTTGATTCTGCTGTTACAAGTGTGCAGAATCACCGAAATCGCTGTTTTCGTGCTTTTGAATGCGAAAAACACGTTTTCTGGTGTTTTCAACACTCCACAGTGCGTTTGATATGCGGAAACTGCGATATCTTCGGTATCGTTGTTGTTTCCAGCTGAGATATGCACTTTCAGTGATAATCTTCACGATTCTGCTGTTACAAGTGTGCAGAATCACCGAAATCGCTGTTTTCGTGCTTTTGAATGCGAAAAACACGTTTTCTGGTGTTTTCAGCACTCCACAGTGCGTTTGATATGCGCAAACTACGATATCTTCGGTATCGTTGTTGTTTCAAGCTGAGACATGCATTTTCAGTGATAATCTTCATGATTCTGCTGTTACAAGTGTGCAGAATCACCGAAATCGCTGTTTTCGTGCTATTGAATGCGAAAAACACGTTTTCTGGTGTTTTCAGCACTCCACAGTGCGTTTGATATGCGGAAACTACGATATCTTCGGTATCGTTGTTGTTTCCAGCTGAGATATGCATTTTGAGTGATAATCTTCTTGATTCTGCTGTTACAAGTGTGCAGAATCACCGAAATCGCTGTTTTCGTGCTTTTGAATGCGAAAAACACGTTTTCTGGTGTTTTCAGCACTCCACAGTGCGTTTGATATGCGGAAACTACGATATCTTCGGTATCGTTGTTGTTTCCAGCTGAGATATGCATTTTCAGTGATAATCTTCATGATTCTGTTGTTACAAGTGTGCAAAATCACCGAAATCGCTGTTTTCGTGCTTTTGAATGCGAAAAACACGTTTTCTGGTGTTTTCAACACTCCACAGTGCGTTTGATATGCGGAAACTGCGATATCTTCGGTATCGTTGTTGTTTCCAGCTGAGATATGCACTTTCAGTGATAATCTTCACGATTCTGCTGTTACAAGTGTGCAGAATCACCGAAATCGCTGTTTTCGCGCTATTCAATGCGAAAAACACGTTTTCTGGTGTTTTCAGCACTCCACAGTGCGTTTGATATGCGGAAACTACGATATCTTCGGTATCGTTGTTGTTTCCAGCTGAGATATGCATTTTCAGTGATAATCTTCTTGATTCTGCTGTTACAAGTGTGCAGAATCACCGAAATCGCTGTTTTCGTGCTTTTGAATGCGAAAAACACGTTTTCTGGTGTTTTCAACACTCCACAGTGCGTTTGATATGCGGAAACTGCGATATCTTCGGTATCGTTGTTGTTTCCAGCTGAGATATGCACTTTCAGTGATAATCTTCACGATTCTGCTGTTACAAGTGTGCAGAATCACCGAAATCGCTGTTTTCGTGCTTTTGAATGCGAAAAACACGTTTTCTGGTGTTTTCAGCACTCCACAGTGCGTTTGATATGCGCAAACTACGATATCTTCGGTATCGTTGTTGTTTCAAGCTGAGACATGCATTTTCAGTGATAATCTTCATGATTCTGCTGTTACAAGTGTGCAGAATCACCGAAATCGCTGTTTTCGTGCTATTGAATGCGAAAAACACGTTTTCTGGTGTTTTCAGCACTCCACAGTGCGTTTGATATGCGGAAACTACGATATCTTCGGTATCGTTGTTGTTTCCAGCTGAGATATGCATTTTCAGTGATAATCTTCATGATTCTGCTGTTACAAGTGTGCAGAATCACCGAAATCGCTGTTTTCGTGCTTTTGAATGCGAAAAACACGTTTTCTGGTGTTTTCAGCACTCCACAGTGCGTTTGATATGCGCAAACTACGATATCTTCGGTATCGTTGTTGTTTCCAGCTGAGACATGCATTTTCAGTGATAATCTTCATGATTCTGCTGTTACAAGTGTGCAGAATCACCGAAATCGCTGTTTTCGTGCTATTGAATGCGAAAAACACGTTTTCTGGTGTTTTCAGCACTCCACGGTGCGTTTGATATGCGGAAACTGCCATATCTTCGGTATCGTTGTTGTTTCCAGCTGAGATATGCATTTTCAGTGATAATCTTCATGATTCTGCTGTTACAAGTGTGCAGAATCACGGAAATCGCTGTTTTCGCGCTATTCAATGCGAAAAACACGTTTTCTGGTGTTTTCAGCACTCCACAGTGCGTTTGATATGCGGAAACTACGATATCTTCGGTATCGTTGCTGTTTCCAGCTGAGATATGCATTTTCAGTGATAATCTTCATGATTCTGCTGTTACAAGTGTGCAAAATCACCGAAATCGCTGTTTTCGTGCTTTTGAATGCGAAAAACACGTTTTCTGGTGTTTTCAACACTCCACAGTGCGTTTGATATGCGGAAACTGCGATATCTTCGGTATCGTTGTTGTTTCCAGCTGAGATATGCACTTTCAGTGATAATCTTCACGATTCTGCTGTTACAAGTGTGCAGAATCACCGAAATCGCTGTTTTCGTGCTTTTGAATGCGAAAAACACGTTTTCTGGTGTTTTCAGCACTCCACAGTGCGTTTGACATGCGGAAACTGCGATATCTTCGGTATCGTTGTTGTTTCCAGCTGAGATATGCACTTTCAGTGATAATCTTCACGATTCTGCTGTTACAAGTGTGCAGAATCACCGAAATCGCTGTTTTCGTGCTTTTGAATGCGAAAAACACGTTTTCTGGTGTTTTCAGCACTCCACAGTGCGTTTGATATGCGGAAACTGCGATATCTTCGGTATCGTTGTTGTTTCCAGCTGAGATATGCACTTTCAGTGATAATCTTCACGATTCTGCTGTTACTAGTGTGCAGAATCACCGAAATCGCTGTTTTCGTGCTTTTGATCGCGAAAAACACGTTTTCTGGTGTTTTCAGCTCTCCACAGTGCGTTTGATATGCGGAAACTACGATATCTTCGCTATCGTTGTTGTTTCCAGCTGAGATATGCATTTTCAGTGATAATCTTCACGATTCTGCTGTTACAAGTGTGCAGAATCACCGAAATCGCTGTTTTCGTGCTTTTGAATGCGAAAAACACGTTTTCTGGTGTTTTCAGCACTCCACAGTGCGTTTGATATGCGCAAACTACGATATCTTCGGTATCGTTGTTGTTTCCAGCTGAGATATGCACTTTCAGTGATAATCTTCACGATTCTGCTGTTACAAGTGTGCAGAATCACAGAAATCGCTGTATTCGTGCTTTTGAATGCGAAAAACACGTTTTCTGGTGTTTTCAGCACTCCACAGTGCGTTTGATATGCGGAAACTGCGATATCTTCGGTATCGTTGTTGTTTCCAGCTGAGATATGCACTTTCAGTGATAATCTTCACGATTCTGCTGTTACTAGTGTGCAGAATCACCGAAATCGCTGTTTTCGTGCTTTTGAATGCGAAAAACACGATTTCTGGTGTTTTCAGCACTCCACAGTGCGTTTGATATGCGCAAACTACGATATCTTCGGTATCGTTGTTGTTTCCAGCTGAGACATGCATTTTCAGTGATAATCTTCATGATTCTGCTGTTACAAGTGTGCAGAATCACCGAAATCGCTGTTTTCGTGCTATTGAATGCGAAAAACACGTTTTCTGGTGTTTTCAGCACTCCACGGTGCGTTTGATATGCGGAAACTGCCATATCTTCGGTATCGTTGTTGTTTCCAGCTGAGATATGCATTTTCAGTGATAATCTTCATGATTCTGCTGTTACAAGTGTGCAGAATCACCGAAATCGCTGTTTTCGCGCTATTCAATGCGAAAAACACGTTTTCTGGTGTTTTCAGCACTCCACAGTGCGTTTGATATGCGGAAACTACGATATCTTCGGTATCGTTGTTGTTTCCAGCTGAGATATGCATTTTCAGTGATAATCTGGATGAACTTGTTGTTACAAGTGTGCAAAATCACCGAAATCGCTGTTTTCGTGCTTTTGAATGCGAAAAACACGTTTTCTGGTGTTTTCAACACTCCACAGTGCGTTTGATATGCGGAAAGTGCGATATCTTCGGTATCGTTGCTGTTTCCAGCTGAGATATGCACTTTCAGTGATAATCTTCACGATTCTGCTGTTACAAGTGTGCAGAATCACCGAAATCGCTGTTTTCGCGCTATTCAATGCGAAAAACACGTTTTCTGGTGTTTTCAGCACTCCACAGTGCGTTTGATATGCGGAAACTACGATATCTTCGGTATCGTTGTTGTTTCCAGCTGAGATATGCATTTTGAGTGATAATCTTCTTGATTCTGCTGTTACAAGTGTGCAGAATCACCGAAATCGCTGTTTTCGTGCTTTTGAATGCGAAAAACACGTTTTCTGGTGTTTTCAACACTCCACAGTGCGTTTGATATGCGGAAACTGCCATATCTTCGGTATCGTTGTTGTTTCCAGCTGAGATATGCATTTTCAGTGATAATCTTCATGATTCTGCTGTTACAAGTGTGCAGAATCACCGAAATCGCTGTTTTCGCGCTATTCAATGCGAAAAACACGTTTTCTGGTGTTTTCAGCACTCCACAGTGCGTTTGATATGCGGAAACTACGATATCTTCGGTATCGTTGTTGTTTCCAGCTGAGATATGCATTTTCAGTGATAATCTTCATGATTCTGTTGTTACAAGTGTGCAAAATCACCGAAATCGCTGTTTTCGTGCTTTTGAATGCGAAAAACACGTTTTCTGGTGTTTTCAACACTCCACAGTGCGTTTGATATGCGGAAACTGCGATATCTTCGGTATCGTTGTTGTTTCCAGCTGAGATATGCACTTTCAGTGATAATCTTCACGATTCTGCTGTTACAAGTGTGCAGAATCACCGAAATCGCTGTTTTCGCGCTATTCAATGCGAAAAACACGTTTTCTGGTGTTTTCAGCACTCCACAGTGCGTTTGATATGCGGAAACTACGATATCTTCGGTATCGTTGTTGTTTCCAGCTGAGATATGCATTTTCAGTGATAATCTTCTTGATTCTGCTGTTACAAGTGTGCAGAATCACCGAAATCGCTGTTTTCGTGCTTTTGAATGCGAAAAACACGTTTTCTGGTGTTTTCAACACTCCACAGTGCGTTTGATATGCGGAAACTGCGATATCTTCGGTATCGTTGTTGTTTCCAGCTGAGATATGCACTTTCAGTGATAATCTTCACGATTCTGCTGTTACAAGTGTGCAGAATCACCGAAATCGCTGTTTTCGTGCTTTTGAATGCGAAAAACACGTTTTCTGGTGTTTTCAGCACTCCACAGTGCGTTTGATATGCGCAAACTACGATATCTTCGGTATCGTTGTTGTTTCAAGCTGAGACATGCATTTTCAGTGATAATCTTCATGATTCTGCTGTTACAAGTGTGCAGAATCACCGAAATCGCTGTTTTCGTGCTATTGAATGCGAAAAACACGTTTTCTGGTGTTTTCAGCACTCCACAGTGCGTTTGATATGCGGAAACTACGATATCTTCGGTATCGTTGTTGTTTCCAGCTGAGATATGCATTTTCAGTGATAATCTTCATGATTCTGCTGTTACAAGTGTGCAGAATCACCGAAATCGCTGTTTTCGTGCTTTTGAATGCGAAAAACACGTTTTCTGGTGTATTCAGCACTCCACAGTGCGTTTGATATGCGCAAACTACGATATCTTCGGTATCGTTGTTGTTTCCAGCTGAGACATGCATTTTCAGTGATAATCTTCATGATTCTGCTGTTACAAGTGTGCAGAATCACCGAAATCGCTGTTTTCGTGCTATTGAATGCGAAAAACACGTTTTCTGGTGTTTTCAGCACTCCACGGTGCGTTTGATATGCGGAAACTGCCATATCTTCGGTATCGTTGTTGTTTCCAGCTGAGATATGCATTTTCAGTGATAATCTTCATGATTCTGCTGTTACAAGTGTGCAGAATCACCGAAATCGCTGGTTTCGCGCTATTCAATGCGAAAAACACGTTTTCTGGTGTTTTCAGCACTCCACAGTGCGTTTGATATGCGGAAACTACGATATCTTCGGTATCGTTGTTGTTTCCAGCTGAGATATGCATTTTCAGTGATAATCTTCATGATTCTGTTGTTACAAGTGTGCAAAATCACCGAAATCGCTGTTTTCGTGCTTTTGAATGCGAAAAACACGTTTTCTGGTGTTTTCAACACTCCACAGTGCGTTTGATTTGCGGAAACTGCGATATCTTCGGTATCGTTGTTGTTTCCAGCTGAGATATGCACTTTCAGTGATAATCTTCACGATTCTGCTGTTACAAGTGTGCAGAATCACCGAAATCGCTGTTTTCGCGCTATTCAATGCGAAAAACACGTTTTCTGGTGTTTTCAGCACTCCACAGTGCGTTTGATATGCGGAAACTACGATATCTTCGGTATCGTTGTTGTTTCCAGCTGAAATATGCATTTTGAGTGATAATCTTCTTGATTCTGCTGTTACAAGTGTGCAGAATCACCGAAATCGCTGTTTTCGGTCTTTTGAATGCGAAAAACACGTTTTCTGGTGTTTTCAACACTCCACAGTGCGTTTGATATGCGGAAACTGCGATATCTTCGGTATCGTTGTTGTTTCCAGCTGAGATATGCACTTTCAGTGATAATCTTCACGATTCTGCTGTTACAAGTGTGCAGAATCACCGAAATCGCTGTTTTCGTGCTTTTGAATGCGAAAAACACGTTTTCTGGTGTTTTCAGCACTCCACAGTGCGTTTGATATGCGCAAACTACGATATCTTCGGTATCGTTGTTGTTTCAAGCTGAGACATGCATTTTCAGTGATAATCTTCATGATTCTGCTGTTACAAGTGTGCAGAATCACCGAAATCGCTGTTTTCGTGCTATTGAATGCGAAAAACACGTTTTCTGGTGTTTTCAGCACTCCACAGTGCGTTTGATATGCGGAAACTACGATATCTTCGGTATCGTTGTTGTTTCCAGCTGAGATATGCATTTTCAGTGATAATCTTCATGATTCTGCTGTTACAAGTGTGCAGAATCACCGAAATCGCTGTTTTCGTGCTTTTGAATGCGAAAAACACGTTTTCGGGTGTTTTCAGCACTCCACAGTGCGTTTGATATGCGCAAACTACGATATCTTCAGTATCGTTGTTGTTTCCAGCTGAGACATGCATTTTCAGTGATAATCTTCATGATTCTGCTGTTGCAAGTGTGCAGAATCACCGAAATCGCTGTTTTCGTGCTATTGAATGCGAAAAACACGTTTTCTGGTGTTTTCAGCACTCCACAGTGCGTTTGATATGCGGAAACTGCCATATCTTCGGTATCGTTGTTGTTTCCAGCTGAGATATGCATTTTCAGTGATAATCTTCATGATTCTGCTGTTACAAGTGTGCAGAATCACCGAAATCGCTGTTTTCGCGCTATTCAATGCGAAAAACACGTTTTCTGGTGTTTTCAGCACTCCACAGTGCGTTTGATATGCGGAAACTACGATATCTTCGGTATCGTTGCTGTTTCCAGCTGAGATATGCATTTTCAGTGATAATCTTCATGATTCTGCTGTTACAAGTGTGCAAAATCACCGAAATCGCTGTTTTCGTGCTTTTGAATGCGAAAAACACGTTTTCTGGTGTTTTCAACACTCCACAGTGCGTTTGATATGCGGAAACTGCGATATCTTCGGTATCGTTGTTGTTTCCAGCTGAGATATGCACTTTCAGTGATAATCTTCACGATTCTGCTGTTACAAGTGTGCAGAATCACCGAAATCGCTGTTTTCGTGCTTTTGAATGCGAAAAACACGTTTTCTGGTGTTTTCAGCACTCCACAGTGCGTTTGACATGCGGAAACTGCGATATCTTCGGTATCGTTGTTGTTTCCAGCTGAGATATGCACTTTCAGTGATAATCTTCACGATTCTGCTGTTACAAGTGTGCAGAAACACCGAAATCGCTGTTTTCGTGCTTTTGAATGCGAAAAACACGTTTTCTGGTGTTTTCAGCACTCCACAGTGCGTTTGATATGCGGAAACTGCGATATCTTCGGTATCGTTGTTGTTTCCAGCTGAGATATGCACTTTCAGTGATAATCTTCACGATTCTGCTGTTACAAGTGTGCAGAATCACCGAAATCGCTGTTTTCGTGCTTTTGAATGCGAAAAACACGTTTTCTGGTGTTTTCAACACTCCACAGTGCGTTTGATATGCGGAAACTGCGATATCTTCGGTATCGTTGTTTTTCCAGCTGAGATATGCACTTTCAGTGATAATCTTCACGATTCTGCTGTTACAAGTGTGCAGAATCACCGAAATCGCTGTTTTCGCGCTATTCAATGCGAAAAACACGTTTTCTGGTGTTTTCAGCACTCCACAGTGCGTTTGATATGCGGAAACTACGATATCTTCGGTATCGTTGTTGTTTCCAGCTGAGATTTGCATTTTCAGTGATAATCTTCTTGATTCTGCTGTTACAAGTGTGCAGAATCACCGAAATCGCTGTTTTCGTGCTTTTGAATGCGAAAAACACGTTTTCTGGTGTTTTCAGCACTCCACAGTGCGTTTGACATGCGGAAACTGCGATATCTTCGGTATCGTTGTTGTTTCCAGCTGAGATATGCACTTTCAGTGATAATCTTCACGATTCTGCTGTTACAAGTGTGCAGAATCACCGAAATCGCTGTTTTCGTGCTTTTGAATGCGAAAAACACGTTTTCTGGTGTTTTCAGCACTCCACAGTGCGTTTGATATGCGGAAACTGCGATATCTTCGGTATCGTTGTTGTTTCCAGCTGAGATATGCACTTTCAGTGATAATCTTCACGATTCTGCTGTTACTAGTGTGCAGAATCACCGAAATCGCTGTTTTCGTGCTTTTGAATGCGAAAAACACGTTTTCTGGTGTTTTCAGCTCTCCACAGTGCGTTTGATATGCGGAAACTACGATATCTTCGCTATCGTTGTTGTTTCCAGCTGAGATATGCATTTTCAGTGATAATCTTCACGATTCTGCTGTTACAAGTGTGCAGAATCACCGAAATCGCTGTTTTCGTGCTTTTGAATGCGAAAAACACGTTTTCTGGTGTTTTCAGCACTCCACAGTGCGTTTGATATGCGCAAACTACGATATCTTCGGTATCGTTGTTGTTTCCAGCTGAGATATGCACTTTCAGTGACAATCTTCACGATTCTGCTGTTACAAGTGTGCAGAATCACAGAAATCGCTGTATTCGTGCTTTTGAATGCGAAAAACACGTTTTCTGGTGTTTTCAGCACTCCACAGTGCGTTTGATATGCGGAAACTGCGATATCTTCGGTATCGTTGTTGTTTCCAGCTGAGATATGCACTTTCAGTGATAATCTTCACGATTCTGCTGTTACAAGTGTGCAGAATCACCGAAATCACTGTTTTCGTGCTTTTGAATGCGAAAAACACGTTTTGTGGTGTTTTCAGCACTCCACAGTGCGTTTGATATGCGGAAACTGCGATATCTTCGGTATCGTTGTTGTTTCCAGCTGAGATATGCACTTTCAGTGATAATCTTCACGATACTGCTGTTACTAGTGTGCAGAATCACCGAAATCACTGTTTTCGTGCTTTTGAATGCGAAAAACACGATTTCTGGTGTTTTCAGCACTCCACAGTGCGTTTGATATGCGCAAACTACGATATCTTCGGTATCGTTGTTGTTTCCAGCTGAGACAAGCATTTTCAGTGATAATCTTCATGATTCTACTGTTACAAGTGTGCAGAATCACCGAAATCGCTGTTTTCGTGCTATTGAATGCGAAAAACACGTTTTCTGGTGTTTTGAGCACTCCACGGTGCGTTTGATATGCGGAAACTGCCATATCTTCGGTATCGTTGTTGTTTCCAGCTGAGATATGCACTTTCAGTGATAATCTTCACGATTCTGCTGTTACAAGTGTGCAGAATCACCGAAATCGCTGTTTTCGCGCTATTCAATGCGAAAAACACGTTTTCTGGTGTTTTCAGCACTCCACAGTGCGTTTGATATGCGGAAACTACGATATCTTCGGTATCGTTGTTGTTTCCAGCTGAGATATGCATTTTCAGTGATAATCTTCTTGATTCTGCTGTTACAAGTGTGCAGAATCACCGAAATCGCTGTTTTCGTGCTTTTGAATGCGAAAAACACGTTTTCTGGTGTTTTCAACACTCCACAGTGCGTTTGATATGCGGAAACTGCGATATCTTCGGTATCGTTGTTGTTTCCAGCTGAGATATGCACTTTCAGTGATAATCTTCACGATTCTGCTGTTACAAGTGTGCAGAATCACCGAAATCGCTGTTTTCGTGCTTTTGAATGCGAAAAACACGTTTTCTGGTGTTTTCAGCACTCCACAGTGCGTTTGATATGCGCAAACTACGATATCTTCGGTATCGTTGTTGTTTTAAGCTGAGACATGCATTTTCAGTGATAATCTTCATGATTCTGCTGTTACAAGTGTGCAGAATCACCGAAATCGCTGTTTTCGTGCTATTGAATGCGAAAAACACGTTTTCTGGTGTTTTCAGCACTCCACAGTGCGTTTGATATGCGCAAACTACGATATCTTCGGTATCTTTGTTGTTTCAAGCTGAGACATGCATTTTCAGTGATAATCTTCATGATTCTGCTGTTACAAGTGTGCAGAATCACCGAAATCGCTGTTTTCGTGCTATTGAATGCGAAAAACACGTTTTCTGGCGTTTTCAGCACTCCACAGTGCGTTTGATATGCGGAAACTACGATATCTTCGGTATCGTTGTTGTTTCCAGCTGAGATATGCATTTTCAGTGATAATCTTTACGATTCTGCTGTTACAAGTGTGCAGAATCACCGAAATCGCTGTTTTCGTGCTTTTGAATGCGAAAAACACGTTTTCTGGTGTTTTCAGCACTCCACAGTGCGTTTGATATGCGGAAACTACGATATCTTCGGTATCGTTGTTGTTTCCAGCTGAGATATGCATTTTCAGTGATAATCTTCATGATTCTGCTGTTACAAGTGTGCAGAATCACCGAAATCGCTGTTTTCGTGCTTTTGAATGCGAAAAACACGTTTTCTGGTGTTTTCAACACTCCACAGTGCGTTTGATATGCGGAAACTGCGATATCTTCGGTATCGTTCTTGTTTCCAGCTGAGATATGCACTTTCCGTGATAATCTTCACGATTCTGCTGTTACAAGTGTGCAGAATCACCGAAATCGCTGTTTTCGTGCTTTAGATTGCGAAAAACACGTTTTCTGGTGTTTTCAGCACTCCACAGTGCGTCTGATATGCGGAAACTGCGATATCTTCGGTATCGTTGTTGTTTCCAGCTGAGATATGCACTTTCAGTGATAATCTTCACGATTATGCTGTTACAAGTGTGCAGAATCACCGAAATCGCTGTTTTCGTGCTTTTGAATGCGAAAAACACGTTTTCTGGTGTTTTCAGCACTCCACAGTGCGTTTGATATGCGGAAACTACGATATCTTCGGTATCGTTGTTGTTTCCAGCTGAGATATGCACTTTCAGTGATAATCTTCACGATTCTGCTGTTACAAGTGTGCAGAATCACCGAAATCGCTGTTTTCGTGCTATTGAATGCGAAAAACACGTTTTCTGGTGTTTTCAGCACTCCACAGTGCGTTTGATATGCGGAAACTGCCATATCTTCGGTATCGTTGTTGTTTCCAGCTGAGATATGCATTTTCAGTGATAATCTTCTTGATTCTGCTGTTACAAGTGTGCAGAATCACCGAAATCGCTGTTTTCGTGCTTCTGAATGCGAAAAACACGTTTTCTGGTGTTTTCAACACTCCACAGTACGTTTGATATGCGGAAACTGCGATATCTTCGGTATCGTTGTTGTTTCCAGCTGAGATATGCACTTTCAGTGATAATCTTCACGATTCTGCTGTTACAAGTGTGCAGAATCACCGAAATCGCTGTTTTCGTGCTTTTGAATGCGAAAAACACGTTTTCTGGTGTTTTCAGCACTCCACAGTGCGTTTGATATGCGCAAACTACGATATCTTCGGTATCGTTGTTGTTTCAAGCTGAGACATGCATTTTCAGTGATAATCTTCATGATTCTGCTGTTACAAGTGTGCAGAATCACCGAAATCGCTGTTTTCGTGCTATTGAATGCGAAAAACACGTTTTCTGGTGTTTTCAGCACTCCACAGTGCGTTTGATATGCGGAAACTACGATATCTTCGGTATCGTTGTTGTTTCCAGCTGAGATATGCACTTTCAGTGATAATCTTCACGATTCTGCTGTTACAAGTGTGCAGAATCACCGAAATCGCTGTTTTCGTGCTATTGAATGCGAAAAACACGTTTTCTGGTGTTTTCAGCACTCCACAGTGCGTTTGATATGCGGAAACTGCCATATCTTCGGTATCGTTGTTGTTTCCAGGTGAGATATGCATTATCAGTGATAATCTTCATGATTCTGCTGTTACAAGTGCGCAGAATCACCGAAATCGCTGTTTTCGCGCTATTCAATGCGAAAAACACGTTTTCTGGTGTTTTCAGCACTCCACAGTGCGTTTGATATGCGGAAACTACGATATCTTCGGTATCGTTGTTGTTTCCAGCTGAGATATGCATTTTCAGTGATAATCTTCTTGATTCTGCTGTTACAAGTGTGCAGAATCACCGAAATCGCTGTTTTCGTGCTTTTGAATGCGAAAAACACGTTTTCTGGTGTTTTCAACACTCCACAGTGCGTTTGTATGCGGAAACTGCGATATCTTCGGTATCGTTGTTGTTTCCAGCTGAGATATGCACTTTCAGTGATAATCTTCACGATTCTGCTGTTACAAGTGTGCAGAATCACCGAAATCGCTGTTTTCGTGCTTTTGAATGCGAAAAACACGTTTTCTGGTGTTTTCAGCACTCCACAGTGCGTTTGATATGCGCAAACTACGATATCTTCGGTATCGTTGTTGTTTCAAGCTGAGACATGCATTTTCAGTGATAATCTTCATAATTCTGCTGTTACAAGTGTGCAGAATCACCGAAATCGCTGTTTTCGTGCTATTGAATGCGAAAAACACGTTTTCTGGTGTTTTCAGCACTCCACAGTGCGTTTGATATGCGGAAACTACGATATCTTCGGTATCGTTGTTGTTTCCAGCTGAGATATGCATTTTCAGTGATAATCTTCATGATTCTGCTGTTACAAGTGTGCAGAATCACCGAAATCGCTGTTTTCGTGCTTTTGAATGCGAAAAACACGTTTTCTGGTGTTTTCAGCACTCCACAGTGCGTTTGATATGCGCAAACTACGATATCTTCGGTATCGTTGTTGTTTCCAGCTGAGACATGCATTCTCAGTGATAATCTTCATGATTCTGCTGTTACAAGTGTGCAGAATCACCGAAATCGCTGTTTTCGTGCTATTGAATGCGAAAAACACGTTTTCTGGTGTTTTCAGCACTCCACAGTGCGTTTGATATGCGGAAACTACGATATCTTCGGTATCGTTGCTGTTTCCAGCTGAGATATGCATTTTCAGTGATAATCTTCATGATTCTGCTGTTACAAGTGTGCAAAATCACCGAAATCGCTGTTTTCGTGCTTTTGAATGCGAAAAACACGTTTTCTGGTGTTTTCAACACTCCACAGTGCGTTTGATATGCGGAAACTGCCATATCTTCGGTATCGTTGTTGTTTCCAGGTGAGATATGCATTATCAGTGATAATCTTCATGATTCTGCTGTTACAAGTGCGCAGAATCACCGAAATCGCTGTTTTCGCGCTATTCAATGCGAAAAACACGTTTTCTGGTGTTTTCAGCACTCCACAGTGCGTTTGATATGCGGAAACTACGATATCTTCGGTATCGTTGTTGTTTCCAGCTGAGATATGCATTTTCAGTGATAATCTTCTTGATTCTGCTGTTACAAGTGTGCAGAATCACCGAAATCGCTGTTTTCGTGCTTTTGAATGCGAAAAACACGTTTTCTGGTGTTTTCAACACTCCACAGTGCGTTTGTATGCGGAAACTGCGATATCTTCGGTATCGTTGTTGTTTCCAGCTGAGATATGCACTTTCAGTGATAATCTTCACGATTCTGCTGTTACAAGTGTGCAGAATCACCGAAATCGCTGTTTTCGTGCTTTTGAATGCGAAAAACACGTTTTCTGGTGTTTTCAGCACTCCACAGTGCGTTTGATATGCGCAAACTACGATATCTTCGGTATCGTTGTTGTTTCAAGCTGAGACATGCATTTTCAGTGATAATCTTCATGATTCTGCTGTTACAAGTGTGCAGAATCACCGAAATCGCTGTTTTCGTGCTATTGAATGCGAAAAACACGTTTTCTGGTGTTTTCAGCACTCCACAGTGCGTTTGATATGCGGAAACTACGATATCTTCGGTATGGTTGTTGTTTCCAGCTGAGATATGCATTTTCAGTGATAATCTTCATGATTCTGCTGTTACAAGTGTGCAGAATCACCGAAATCGCTGTTTTCGTGCTTTTGAATGCGAAAAACACGTTTTCTGGTGTTTTCAGCACTCCACAGTGCGTTTGATATGCGCAAACTACGATATCTTCGGTATCGTTGTTGTTTCCAGCTGAGACATGCATTCTCAGTGATAATCTTCATGATTCTACTGTTACAAGTGTGCAGAATCACCGAAATCGCTGTTTTCGTGCTATTGAATGCGAAAAACACGTTTTCTGGTGTTTTCAGCACTCCACAGTGCGTTTGATATGCGGAAACTACGATATCTTCGGTATCGTTGCTGTTTCCAGCTGAGATATGCATTTTCAGTGATAATCTTCATGATTCTGCTGTTACAAGTGTGCAAAATCACCGAAATCGCTGTTTTCGTGCTTTTGAATGCGAAAAACACGTTTTCTGGTGTTTTCAACACTCCACAGTGCGTTTGATATGCGGAAACTGCGATATCTTCGGTATCGTTGTTGTTTCCAGCTGAGATATGCACTTTCAGTGATAATCTTCACGATTCTGCTGTTACAAGTGTGCAGAATCACCGAAATCGCTGTTTTCGTGCTTTTGAATGCGAAAAACACGTTTTCTGGTGTTTTCAGCACTCCACAGTGCGTTTGATATGCGGAAACTGCGATATCTTCGGTATCGTTGTTGTTTCCAGCTGAGATATGCACTTTCAGTGATAATCTTCACGATTCTGCTGTTACAAGTGTGCAGAATCACCGAAATCGCTGTTTTCGTGCTTTTGAATGCGAAAAACACGTTTTCTGGTGTTTTCAGCACTCCACAGTGCGTTTGATATGCGCAAACTACGATATCTTCGGTATCGTTGTTGTTTCCAGCTGAGACATGCATTCTCAGTGATAATCTTCATGATTCTACTGTTACAAGTGTGCAGAATCACCGAAATCGCTGTTTTCGTGCTATTGAATGCGAAAAACACGTTTTCTGGTGTTTTCAGCACTCCACAGTGCGTTTGATATGCGGAAACTACGATATCTTCGGTATCGTTGCTGTTTCCAGCTGAGATATGCATTTTCAGTGATAATCTTCATGATTCTGCTGTTACAAGTGTGCAAAATCACCGAAATCGCTGTTTTCGTGCTTTTGAATGCGAAAAACACGTTTTCTGGTGTTTTCAACACTCCACAGTGCGTTTGATATGCGGAAACTGCGATATCTTCGGTATCGTTGTTGTTTCCAGCTGAGATATGCACTTTCAGTGATAATCTTCACGATTCTGCTGTTACAAGTGTGCAGAATCACCGAAATCGCTGTTTTCGTGCTTTTGAATGCGAAAAACACGTTTTCTGGTGTTTTCAGCACTCCACAGTGCGTTTGATATGCGGAAACTGCGATATCTTCGGTATCGTTGTTGTTTCCAGCTGAGATATGCACTTTCAGTGATAATCTTCACGATTCTGCTGTTACAAGTGTGCAGAATCACCGAAATCGCTGTTTTCGTGCTTTTGAATGCGAAAACCACGTTTTCTGGTGTTTTCAGCACTCCACAGTGCGTTTGATATGCGGAAACTGCGATATCTTCGGTATCGTTGTTGTTTCCAGCTGAGATATGCACTTTCAGTGATAATCTTCACGATTCTGCTGTTACTAGTGTGCAGAATCACCGAAATCGCTGTTTTCGTGCTTTTGAATGCGAAAAACACGTTTTCTGGTGTTTTCAGCTCTCCACAGTGCGTTTGATATGCGGAAACTACGATATCTTCGCTATCGTTGTTGTTTCCAGCTGAGATATGCACTTTCAGTGATAATCTTCACGATTCTGCTGTTACAAGTGTGCATAATCACCGAAATCCCTGTTTTCGTGCTTTTGAATGCGAAAAACACGTTTTCTGGTGTTTTCAGCACTCCACAGTGCGTTTGATATGCGGAAACTACGATATCTTCGGTATCGTTGTTGTTTCCAGCTGAGATATGCATTTTCAGTGATAATCTTCTTGATTCTGCTGTTACAAGTGTGCAGAATCACCGAAATCGCTGTTTTCGTGCTTTTGAATGCGAAAAACACGTTTTCTGGTGTTTTCAACACTCCACAATGCGTTTCATATGCGGAAACTGCGATATCTTCGGTATCGTTCTTGTTTCCAGCTGAGATATGCACTTTCCGTGATAATCTTCACGATTCTGCTGTTACAAGTGTGCAGAATCACCGAAATCGCTGTTTTCGTGCTTTAGATTGCGAAAAACACGTTTTCTGGTGTTTTCAGCACTCCACAGTGCGTTTGATATGCGCAAACTACGATATCTTCGGTATCGTTGCTGTTTCCAGCTGAGATATGCATTTTCAGTGATAATCTTCCTGATTCTGCTGTTACAAGTGTGCAAAATCACCGAAATCGCTGTTTTCGTGCTTTTGAATGCGAAAAACACGTTTTCTGGTGTTTTCAGCACTCCACAGAGCGTTTGATATGCGGAAACTACGATATCTTCGGTATCGTTGTTGTTTCCAGCTGAGATATGCACTTTCTGTGATAATCTTCACGATTCTGCTGTTACAAGTGTGCAGAATCACCGAAATCGCTGTTTTCGTGCTAGTGAATGCGAAAAACACGTTTTCTGGTGTTTTCAGCACTCCACAGTGCGTTTGATATGCGGAAACTGCCATATCTTCGGTATCGTTGTTGTTTCCAGGTGAGATATGCATTATCAGTGATAATCTTCATGATTCTGCTGTTACAAGTGCGCAGAATCACCGAAATCGCTGTTTTCGCGCTATTCAATGCGAAAAACACGTTTTCTGGTGTTTTCAGCACTCCACAGTGCGTTTGATATGCGGAAACTGCCATATCTTCGGTATCGTTGTTGTTTCCAGCTGAGATATGCATTTTCAGTGATAATCTTCATGATTCTGCTGTTACAAGTGTGCAGAATCACCGAAATCGCTGTTTTCGCGCTATTGAATGCGAAAAACACGTTTTCTGGTGTTTTCAGCACTCCACAGTGCGTTTGATATGCGGAAACTACGATATCTTCGGTATCGTTGCTGTTTCCAGCTGAGATATGCATTTTCAGTGATAATCTTCATGATTCTGCTGCTACAAGTGTGCAGAATCACCGAAATCGCTGTTTTCGCGCTATTCAATGCGAAAAACACGTTTTCTGGTGTTTTCAGCACTCCACAGTGCGTTTGATATGCGGAAACTACGATATCTTCGGTATCGTTGCTGTTTCCAGCTGAGATATGCATTTTCAGTGATAATCTTCATGATTCTGCTGTTACAAGTGTGCAAAATCACCGAAATCGCTGTTTTCGTGCTTTTGAATGCGAAAAACACGTTTTCTGGTGTTTTCAACACTCCACAGTGCGTTTGATATGCGGAAACTGCGATATCTTCGGTATCGTTGTTGTTTCCAGCTGAGATATGCACTTTCAGTGATAATGTTCACGATTCTGCTGTTACAAGTGTGCAGAATCACCGAAATCGCTGTTTTCGTGCTTTTGAATGCGAAAAACACGTTTTCTGGTGTTTTCAGCACTCCACAGTGCGTTTGATATGCGGAAACTGCGATATCTTCGGTATCGTTCTTGTTTCCAGCTGAGATATGCACTTTCAGTGATAATCTTCACGATTCTGCTGTTACAAGTGTGCAGAATCACCGAAATCGCTGTTTTCGTGCTTTTGATTGCGAAAAACACGTTTTCTGGTGTTTTCAGCACTCCACAGTGCGTTTGATATGCGGAAACTACGATATCTTCGGTATCGTTGCTGTTTCCAGCTGAGATATGCATTTTCAGTGATAATCTTCCTGATTCTGCTGTTACAAGTGTGCAAAATAACCGAAATCGCTGTTTTCGTGCTTTTGAATGCGAAAAACACGTTTTCTGGTGTTTTCAACACTCCACAGTGCGTTTGATATGCGGAAACTGCGATATCTTCGGTATCGTTGTTGTTTCCAGCTGAGATATGCACTTTCAGTGATAATCTTCACGATTCTGCTGTTACAGGTGTGCAGAATCACCGAAATCGCTGTTTTCGTGCTTTTGAATGCGAAAAACACGTTTTCTGGTGTTTTCAGCACTCCACAGTGCGTTTGATATGCGGAAACTACGATATCTTCGGTATCGTTGCTGTTTCCAGCTGAGATATGCATTTTCAGTGATAATCTTCATGATTCTGCTGTTACAAGTGTGCAGAATCACCGAAATCGCTGTTTTCGTGCTTTTGAATGCGAAAAACACGTTTTCTGGTGTTTTCAACACTCCACAGTGCGTTTGATATGCGGAAACTGCGATATCTTCGGTATCGTTCTTGTTTCCAGCTGAGATATGCACTTTCCGTGATAATCTTCACGATTCTGCTGTTACAAGTGTGCAGAATCACCGAAATCGCTGTTTTCGTGCTTTTGAATGCGAAAAACACGTTTTCTGGTGTTTTCAGCACTCCACAGTGCGTTTGATATGCGCAAACTACGATATCTTCGGTATCGTTGTTGTTTCCAGCTGAGACATGCATTTTCAGTGATAATCTTCATGATTCTGCTGTTACAAGTGTGCAGAATCACCGAAATCGCTGTTTTCGTGCTATTGAATGCGAAAAACACGTTTTCTGGTGTTTTCAGCACTCCACAGTGCGTTTGATATGCGGAAACTGCCATATCTTCGGTATCGTTGTTGTTTCCAGCTGAGATATGCACTTTCAGTGATAATCTTCACGATTCTGCTGTTACAAGTGTGCAGAATCACCGAAATCACTGTTTTCGTGCTTTTGAATGCGAAAAACACGTTTTGTGGTGTTTTCAGCACTCCACGGTGCGTTTGATATGCGGAAACTGCCATATCTTCGGTATCGTTGTTGTTTCCAGCTGAGATATGCATTTTCAGTGATAATCTTCATGATTCTGCTGTTACAAGTGTGCAGAATCACCGAAATCGCTGTTTTCGCGCTATTCAATGCGAAAAACACGTTTTCTGGTGTTTTCAGCACTCCACAGTGCGTTTGATATGCGGAAACTACGATATCTTCGGTATCGTTGTTGTTTCCAGCTGAGATATGCATTTTCAGTGATAATCTTCATGATTCTGTTGTTACAAGTGTGCAAAATCACCGAAATCGCTGTTTTCGTGCTTTTGAATGCGAAAAACACGTTTTCTGGTGTTTTCAGCACTCCACAGTGCGTTTGATATGCGGAAACTACGATATCTTCGGTATCGTTGTTGTTTCCAGCTGAGATATGCATTTTCAGTGATAATCTTCTTGATTCTGCTGTTACAAGTGTGCAGAATCACCGAAATCGCTGTTTTCGTGCTTTTGAATGCGAAAAACACGTTTTCTGGTGTTTTCAACACTCCACAGTGCGTTTGATATGCGGAAACTGCGATATCTTCGGTATCGTTGTTGTTTCCAGCTGAGATATGCACTTTCAGTGATAATCTTCACGATTCTGCTGTTACAAGTGTGCAGAATCACCGAAATCGCTGTTTTCGTGCTTTTGAATGCGAAAAACACGTTTTCTGGTGTTTTCAGCACTCCACAGTGCGTTTGATATGCGCAAACTACGATATCTTCGGTATCGTTGTTGTTTCAAGCTGAGACATGCATTTTCAGTGATAATCTTCACGATTCTGCTGTTACAAGTGTGCAGAATCACCGAAATCACTGTTTTCGTGCTTTTGAATGCGAAAAACACGTTTTGTGGTGTTTTCAGCACTCCACAGTGCGTTTGATATGCGGAAACTGCGATATCTTCGGTATCGTTGTTGTTTACAGCTGAGATATGCACTTTCAGTGATAATCTTCACGATTCTGCTGTTACTAGTGTGCAGAATCACCGAAATCGCTGTTTTCGTGCTTTTGAATGCGAAAAACACGATTTCTGGTGTTTTCAGCACTCCACAGTGCGTTTGATATGCGCAAACTACGATATCTTCGGTATCGTTGTTGTTTCCAGCTGAGACATGCATTTTCAGTGATAATCTTCATGATTCTGCTGTTACAAGTGTGCAGAATCACCGAAATCGCTGTTTTCGTGCTATTGAATGCGAAAAACACGTTTTCTGGTGATTTCAGCACTCCACGGTGCGTTTGATATGCGGAAACTGCCATATCTTCGGTATCGTTGTTGTTTCCAGCTGAGATATGCATTTTCAGTGATAATCTTCATGATTCTGCTGTTACAAGTGTGCAGAATCACCGAAATCGCTGTTTTCGCGCTATTCAATGCGAAAAACACGTTTTCTGGTGTTTTCAGCACTCCACAGTGCGTTTGATATGCGGAAACTACGATATCTTCGGTATCGTTGTTGTTTCCAGCTGAGATATGCATTTTCAGTGATAATCTTCATGATTCTGTTGTTACAAGTGTGCAAAATCACCGAAATCGCTGTTTTCGTGCTTTTGAATGCGCAAAACACGTTTTCTGGTGTTTTCAGCACTCCACAGTGCGTTTGATATGCGGAAACTGCGATATCTTCGGTATCGTTGTTGTTTCCAGCTGAGATATGCACTTTCAGTGATAATCTTCACGATTCTGCTGTTACAAGTGTGCAGAATCACCGAAATCGCTGTTTTCGTGCTTTTGAATGCGAAAAACACGTTTTCTGGTGTTTTCAGCACTCCACAGTGCGTTTGATATGCGGAAACTGCGATATCTTCGGTATCTTTGTTGTTTCAAGCTGAGACATGCATTTTCAGTGATAATCTTCATGATTCTGCTGTTACAAGTGTGCAGAATCACCGAAATCGCTGTTTTCGTGCTATTGAATGCGAAAAACACGTTTTCTGGCGTTTTCAGCACTCCACAGTGCGTTTGATATGCGGAAACTACGATATCTTCGGTATCGTTGTTGTTTCCAGCTGAGATATGCATTTTCAGTGATAATCTTTACGATTCTGCTGTTACTAGGGTGCAGAATCACCGAAATCGCTGTTTTCGTGCTTTTGAATGCGAAAAACACGTTTTCTGGTGTTTTCAGAACTCCACAGTGCGTTTGATATGCGGAAACTACGATATCTTCGGTATCGTTGTTGTTTCCAGCTGAGATATGCACTTTCAGTGATAATCTTCACGATTCTGCTGTTACAAGTGTGCAGAATCACCGAAATCGCTGTTTTCGTGCTTTTGAATGCGAAAAACACGTTTTCTGGTGTTTTCAGCACTCCACAGTGCGTTTGATATGCGGAAACTACGATATCTTCGGTATCGTTGTTGTTTCCAGCTGAGATATGCATTTTCAGTGATAATCTTCATGATTCTGCTGTTACAAGTGTGCAGAATCACCGAAATCGCTGTTTTCGTGCTTTAGATTGCGAAAAACACGTTTTCTGGTGTTTTCAGCACTCCACAGTGCGTTTGATATGCGGAAACTGCGATATCTTCGGTATCGTTGTTGTTTCCAGCTGAGATATGCACTTTCAGTGATAATCTTCACGATTATGCTGTTACAAGTGTGCAGAATCACCGAAATCGCTGTTTTCGTGCTTTTGAATGCGAAAAACACGTTTTCTGGTGTTTTCAGCACTCCACAGAGCGTTTGATATGCGGAAACTACGATATCTTCGGTATCGTTGTTGTTTCCAGCTGAGATATGCACTTTCAGTGATAATCTTCACGATTCTGCTGTTACAAGTGTGCAGAATCACCGAAATCGCTGTTTTCGTGCTATTGAATGCGAAAAACACGTTTTCTGGTGTTTTCAGCACTCCACAGTGCGTTTGATATGCGGAAACTGCCATATCTTCGGTATCGTTGTTGTTTCCAGGTGAGATATGCATTATCAGTGATAATCTTCATGATTCTGCTGTTACAAGTGCGCAGAATCACCGAAATCGCTGTTTTCGCGCTATTCAATGCGAAAAACACGTTTTCTGGTGTTTTCAGCACTCCACAGTGCGTTTGATATGCGGAAACTACGATATCTTCGGTATCGTTGTTGTTTCCAGCTGAGATATGCATTTTCAGTGATAATCTTCTTGATTCTGCTGTTACAAGTGTGCAGAATCACCGAAATCGCTGTTTTCGTGCTTTTGAATGCGAAAAACACGTTTTCTGGTGTTTTCAACACTCCACAGTGCGTTTGTATGCGGAAACAGCGATATCTTCGGTATCGTTGTTGTTTCCAGCTGAGATATGCACTTTCAGTGATAATCTTCACGATTCTGCTGTTACAAGTGTGCAGAATCACCGAAATCGCTGTTTTCGTGCTTCTGAATGCGAAAAACACGTTTTCTGGTGTTTTCAGCACTCCACAGTGCGTTTGATATGCGCAAACTACGATATCTTCGGTATCGTTGTTGTTTCAAGCTGAGACATGCATTTTCAGTGATAATCTTCATGATTCTGCTGTTACAAGTGTGCAGAATCACCGAAATCGCTGTTTTCCTGCTATTGAATGCGAAAAACACGTTTTCTGGTGTTTTCAGCACTCCACAGTGCGTTTGATATGCGGAAACTACGATATCTTCGGTATCGTTGTTGTTTCCAGCTGAGATATGCATTTTCAGTGATAATCTTCATGATTCTGCTGTTACAAGTGTGCAGAATCACCGAAATCGCTGTTTTCGTGCTTTTGAATGCGAAAAACACGTTTTCTGGTGTTTTCAGCACTCCACAGTGCGTTTGATATGCGCAAACTACGATATCTTCGGTATCGTTGTTGTTTCCAGCTGAGACATGCATTCTCAGTGATAATCTTCATGATTCTGCTGTTACAAGTGTGCAGAATCACCGAAATCGCTGTTTTCGTGCTATTGAATGCGAAAAACACGTTTTCTGGTGTTTTCAGCACTCCACAGTGCGTTTGATATGCGGAAACTACGATATCTTCGGTATCGTTGCTGTTTCCAGCTGAGATATGCATTTTCAGTGATAATCTTCATGATTCTGCTGTTACAAGTGTGCAAAATCACCGAAATCGCTGTTTTCGTGCTTTTGAATGCGAAAACACGTTTTCTGGTGTTATCAACACTCCACAGTGCGTTTGATATGCGGAAACTGCGATATCTTCGGTATCGTTGTTGTTTCCAGCTGAGATATGCACTTTCAGTGATAATCTTCACGATTCTGCTGTTACATGTGTGCAGAATCACCGAAATCGCTGTTTTCGTGCTTTTGAATGCGAAAAACACGTTTTCTGGTGTTTTCAGCACTCCACAGAGCGTTTGATATGCGGAAACTGCGATATCTTCGGTATCGTTGTTGTTTCCAGCTGAGATATGCACTTTCAGTGATAATCTTCACGATTCTGCTGTTACAAGTGTGCAGAATCACCGAAATCGCTGTTTTCGTGCTTTTGAATGCGAAAACCACGTTTTCTGGTGTTTTCAGCACTCCACAGTGCGTTTGATATGCGGAAACTGCGATATCTTCGGTATCGTTGTTGTTTCCAGCTGAGATATGCACTTTCAGTGATAATCTTCACGATTCTGCTGTTACTAGTGTGCAGAATCACCGAAATCGCTGTTTTCGTGCTTTTGAATGCGAAAAACACGTTTTCTGGTGTTTTCAGCTCTCCACAGTGCGTTTGATATGCGGAAACTACGATATCTTCGCTATCGTTGTTGTTTCCAGCTGAGATATGCACTTTCAGTGATAATCTTCACGATTCTGCTGTTACAAGTGTGCAGAATCACCGAAATCGCTGTTTTCGTGCTTTTGAATGCGAAAAACACGTTTTCTGGTGTTTTCAGCACTCCACAGTGCGTTTGATATGCGGAAACTACGATATCTTCGGTATCGTTGTTGTTTCCAGCTGAGATATGCATTTTCAGTGATAATCTTCTTGATTCTGCTGTTACAAGTGTGCAGAATCACCGAAATCGCTGTTTTCGTGCTTTTGAATGCGAAAAACACGTTTTCTGGTGTTTTCAACACTCCACAGTGCGTTTGATATGCGGAAACTGCGATATCTTCGGTATCGTTCTTGTTTCCAGCTGAGATATGCACTTTCAGTGATAATCTTCACGATTATGCTGTTACAAGTGTGCAGAATCACCGAAATCGCTGTTTTCGTGCTTTAGATTGCGAAAAACACGTTTTCTGGTGTTTTCAGCACTCCACAGTGCGTTTGATATGCGGAAACTGCGATATCTTCGGTATCGTTGTTGTTTCCAGCTGAGATATGCACTTTCAGTGATAATCTTCACGATTATGCTGTTACAAGTGTGCAGAATCACCGAAATCGCTGTTTTCGTGCTTTTGAATGCGAAAAACACGTTTTCTGGTGTTTTCAGCACTCCACAGTGCGTTTGATATGCGGAAACTACGATATCTTCGGTATCGTTGTTGTTTCCAGCTGAGATATGCACTTTCTGTGATAATCTTCACGATTCTGCTGTTACAAGTGTGCAGAATCACCGAAATCGCTGTTTTCGTGCTAGTGAATGCGAAAAACACGTTTTCTGGTGTTTTCAGCACTCCACAGTGCGTTTGATATGCGGAAACTGCCATATCTTCGGTATCGTTGTTGTTTCCAGGTGAGATATGCATTATCAGTGATAATCTTCATGATTCTGCTGTTACAAGTGTGCAGAATCACCGAAATCGCTGTTTTCGTGCTATTGAATGCGAAAAACACGTTTTCTGGTGTTTTCAGCACTCCACAGTGCGTTTGATATGCGGAAACTGCCATATCTTCGGTATCGTTGTTGTTTCCAGCTGAGATATGCATTTTCAGTGATAATCTTCATGATTCTGCTGTTACAAGTGTGCAGAATCACCGAAATCGCTGTTTTCGCGCTATTCAATGCGAAAAACACGTTTTCTGGTGTTTTCAGCACTCCACAGTGCGTTTGATATGCGGAAACTACGATATCTTCGGTATCGTTGCTGTTTCCAGCTGAGATATGCATTTTCAGTGATAATCTTCATGATTCTGCTGTTACAAGTGTGCAGAATCACCGAAATCGCTGTTTTCGTGCTTTTGAATGCGAAAAACACGTTTTCTGGTGTTTTCAGCACTCCACAGTGCGTTTGATATGCGCAAACTACGATATCTTCGGTATCGTTGTTGTTTCCAGCTGAGACTTGCATTTTCAGTGATAATCTTCATGATTCTGCTGTTACAAGTGTGCAGAATCACCGAAATCGCTGTTTTCGTGCTATTGAATGCGAAAAACACGTTTTCTGGTGTTTTCAGCACTCCACAGTGCGTTAGATATGCGGAAACTGCCATATCTTCGGTATCGTTGTTGTTTCCAGCTGAGATATGCATTTTCAGTGATAATCTTCATGATTCTGCTGTTACAAGTGTGCAGAATCACCGAAATCGCTGTTTTCGCGCTATTCAATGCGAAAAACACGTTTTCTGGTGTTTTCAGCACTCCACAGTGCGTTTGATATGCGGAAACTACGATATCTTCGGTATCGTTGCTGTTTCCAGCTGAGATATGCATTTTCAGTGATAATCTTCCTGATTCTGCTGTTACAAGTGTGCAAAATCACCGAAATCGCTGTTTTCGTGCTTTTGAATGCGAAAAACACGTTTTCTGGTGTTTTCAACACTCCACAGTGCGTTTGATATGCGGAAACTGCGATCTTCGGTATCGTTGTTGTTTCCAGCTGAGATATGCACTTTCAGTGATAATCTTCACGATTCTGCTGTTACAGGTGTGCAGAATCACCGAAATCGCTGTTTTCGTGCTTTTGAATGCGAAAAACACGTTTTCTGGTGTTTTCAGCACTCCACAGTGCGTTTGATATGCGGAAACTACGATATCTTCGGTATCGTTGTTGTTTCCAGCTGAGATATGCATTTTCAGTAATAATCTTCATGATTCTGCTGTTACAAGTGTGCAGAATCACCGAAATCGCTGTTTTCGTGCTTTTGAATGCGAAAAACACGTTTTCTGGTGTTTTCAACACTCCACAGTGCGTTTGATATGCGGAAACTGCGATATCTTCGGTATCGTTCTTGTTTCCAGCTGAGATATGCACTTTCCGTGATAATCTTCACGATTCTGCTGTTACAAGTGTGCAGAATCACCGAAATCGCTGTTTTCGTGCTTTAGATTGCGAAAAACACGTTTTCTGGTGTTTTCAGCACTCCACAGTGCGTTTGATATGCGCAAACTGCGATATCTTCGGTATCGTTGTTGTTTCCAGCTGAGACATGCATTTTCAGTGATAATCTTCATGATTCTGCTGTTACAAGTGTGCAGAATCACCGAAATCGCTGTTTTCGTGCTATTGAATGCGAAAAACACGTTTTCTGGTGTTTTCAGCACTCCACAGTGCGTTTGATATGCGGAAACTACGATATCTTCGGTATCGTTGTTGTTTCCAGCTGAGATATGCATTTTCAGTGATAATCTTCATGATTCTGCTGTTACAAGTGTGCAGAATCACCGAAATCGCTGTTTTCGTGCTTTTCAATGCGAAAAACACGTTTTCTGGTGTTTTCAGCACTCCACAGTGCGTTTGATATGCGCAAACTACGATATCTTCGGTATCGTTGTTGTTTCCAGCTGAGACATGCATTTTCAGTGATAATCTTCATGATTCTGCTGTTACAAGTGTGCAGAATCACCGAAATCGCTGTTTTCGTGCTATTGAATGCGAAAAACACGTTTTCTGGTGTTTTCAGCACTCCACAGTGCGTTTGATATGCGGAAACTGCCATATCTTCGGTATCGTTGTTGTTTCCAGCTGAGATATGCATTTTCAGTGATAATCTTCATGATTCTGCTGCTACAAGTGTGCAGAATCACCGAAATCGCTGTTTTCGCGCTATTCAATGCGAAAAACACGTTTTCTGGTGTTTTCAGCACTCCACAGTGCGTTTGATATGCGGAAACTACGATATCTTCGGTATCGTTGCTGTTTCCAGCTGAGATATGCATTTTCAGTGATAATCTTCATGATTCTGCAGTTACAAGTGTGCAAAATCACCGAAATCGCTGTTTTCGTGCTTTTGAATGCGAAAAACACGTTTTCTGGTGTTTTCAACACTCCACAGTGCGTTTGATATGCGGAAACTGCGATATCTTCGGTATCGTTGTTGTTTCCAGCTGAGATATGCACTTTCAGTGATAATCTTCACGATTCTGCTGTTACAAGTGTGCAGAATCACCGAAATTGCTGTTTTCGTGCTTTTGAATGCGAAAAACACGTTTTCTGGTGTTTTCAGCACTCCACAGTGCGTTTGATATGCGGAAACTGCGATATCTTCGGTATCGTTGTTGTTTCCAGCTGAGATATGCACTTTCAGTGATAATCTTCACGATTCTGCTGTTACAAGTGTGCAGAATCACCGAAATCGCTGTTTTCGTGCTTTTGAATGCGAAAAACACGTTTTCTGGTGTTTTCAGCACTCCACAGTGCGTTTGATATGCGGAAACTGCGATATCTTCGGTATCGTTGTTGTTTCCAGCTGAGATATGCACATTCAGTGATAATCTTCACGATTCTGCTGTTACTAGTGTGCAGAATCACCGAAATCGCTGTTTTCGTGCTTTTGAATGCGAAAAACACGTTTTCTGGTGTTTTCAGCTCTCCACAGTGCGTTTGATATGCGGAAACTACGATATCTTCGCTATCGTTGTTGTTTCCAGCTGAGATATGCATTTTCAGTGATAATCTTCATGATTCTGCTGTTACAAGTGTGCAGAATCACCGAAATCGCTGTTTTCGTGCTTTTGAATGCGAAAAACACGTTTTCTGGTGTTTTCAGCACTCCACAGTGCGTTTGATATGCGCAAACTACGATATCTTCGGTATCTTTGTTGTTTCAAGCTGAGACATGCATTTTCAGTGATAATCTTCACGATTCTGCTGTTACAAGTGTGCAGAATCACAGAAATCGCTGTATTCGTGCTTTTGAATGCGAAAAACACGTTTTCTGGTGTTTTCAGCACTCCACAGTGCGTTTGATATGCGCAAACTACGATATCTTCGGTATCTTTGTTGTTTCAAGCTGAGACATGCATTTTCAGTGATAATCTTCATGATTCTGCTGTTACAAGTGTGCAGAATCACCGAAATCGCTGTTTTCGTGCTATTGAATGCGAAAAACACGTTTTCTGGCGTTTTCAGCACTCCACAGTGCGTTTGATATGCGGAAACTACGATATCTTCGGTATCGTTGTTGTTTCCAGCAGAGATATGCATTTTCAGTGATAATCTTTACGATTCTGCTGTTACAAGTGTGCAGAATCACCGAAATCGCTGTTTTCGTGCTTTAGATTGCGAAAAACACGTTTTCTGGTGTTTTCAGCACTCCACAGTGCGTTTGATATGCGGAAACTGCGATATCTTCGGTATCGTTGTTGTTTCCAGCTGAGACATGCATTTTCAGTGATAATCTTCATGATTCTGCTGTTACAAGTGTGCAGAATCACCGAAATCGCTGTTTTCGTGCTATTGAATGCGAAAAACACGTTTTCTGGTGTTTTCAGCACTCCACAGTGCGTTTGATATGAGGAAACTACGATATCTTCGGTATCGTTGTTGTTTCCAGCTGAGATATGCATTTTCAGTGATAATCTTCATGATTCTGCTGCTACAAGTGTGCAGAATCACCGAAATCGCTGTTTTCGTGCTTTTGAATGCGAAAAACACGTTTTCTGGTGTTTTCAGCACTCCACAGTGCGTTTGATATGCGCAATCTACGATATCTTCGGTATCGTTGTTGTTTCCAGCTGAGACATGCATTTTCAGTGATAATCTTCATGATTCTGCTGTTACAAGTGTGCAGAATCACCGAAATCGCTGTTTTCGTGCTATTGAATGCGAAAAACACGTTTTCTGGTGTTTTCAGCACTCCACAGTGCGTTTGATATGCGGAAACTGCCATATCTTCGGTATCGTTGTTGTTTCCAGCTGAGATATGCATTTTCAGTGATAATCTTCATGATTCTGCTGCTACAAGTGTGCAGAATCACCGAAATCGCTGTTTTCGTGCTATTGAATGCGAAAAACACGTTTTCTGGTGTTTTCAGCACTCCACAGTGCGTTAGATATGCGGAAACTGCCATATCTTCGGTATCGTTGTTGTTTCCAGCTGAGATATGCATTTTCAGTGATAATCTTCATGATTCTGCTGTTACAAGTGTGCAGAATCACCGAAATCGCTGTTTTCGCGCTATTCAATGCGAAAAACACGTTTTCTGGTGTTTTCAGCACTCCACAGTGCGTTTGATATGCGGAAACTACGATATCTTCGGTATCGTTGCTGTTTCCAGCTGAGATATGCATTTTCAGTGATAATCTTCCTGATTCTGCTGTTACAAGTGTGCAAAATCACCGAAATCGCTGTTTTCGTGCTTTTGAATGCGAAAAACACGTTTTCTGGTGTTTTCAACACTCCACAGTGCGTTTGATATGCGGAAACTGCGATATCTTCGGTATCGTTGTTGTTTCCAGCTGAGATATGCACTTTCAGTGATAATCTTCACGATTCTGCTGTTACAGGTGTGCAGAATCACCGAAATCGCTGTTTTCGTGCTTTTGAATGCGAAAAACACGTTTTCTGGTGTTTTCAGCACTCCACAGTGCGTTTGATATGCGGAAACTACGATATCTTCGGTATCGTTGTTGTTTCCAGCTGAGATATGCATTTTCAGTGATAATCTTCATGATTCTGCTGTTACAAGTGTGCAGAATCACCGAAATCGCTGTTTTCGTGCTTTTGAATGCGAAAAACACGTTTTCTGGTGTTTTCAACACTCCACAGTGCGTTTGATATGCGGAAACTGCGATATCTTCGGTATCGTTCTTGTTTCCAGCTGAGATATGCACTTTCCGTGATAATCTTCACGATTCTGCTGTTACAAGTGTGCAGAATCACCGAAATCGCTGTTTTCGTGCTTTAGATTGCGAAAAACACGTTTTCTGGTGTTTTCAGCACTCCACAGTGCGTTTGATATGCGCAAACTGCGATATCTTCGGTATCGTTGTTGTTTCCAGCTGAGACATGCATTTTCAGTGATAATCTTCATGATTCTGCTGTTACAAGTGTGCAGAATCACCGAAATCGCTGTTTTCGTGCTATTGAATGCGAAAAACACGTTTTCTGGTGTTTTCAGCACTCCACAGTGCGTTTGATATGCGGAAACTACGATATCTTCGGTATCGTTGTTGTTTCCAGCTGAGATATGCATTTTCAGTGATAATCTTCATGATTCTGCTGTTACAAGTGTGCAGAATCACCGAAATCGCTGTTTTCGTGCTTTTCAATGCGAAAAACACGTTTTCTGGTGTTTTCAGCACTCCACAGTGCGTTTGATATGCGCAAACTACGATATCTTCGGTATCGTTGTTGTTTCCAGCTGAGACATGCATTTTCAGTGATAATCTTCATGATTCTGCTGCTACAAGTGTGCAGAATCACCGAAATCGCTGTTTTCGCGCTATTCAATGCGAAAAACACGTTTTCTGGTGTTTTCAGCACTCCACAGTGCGTTTGATATGCGGAAACTACGATATCTTCGGTATCGTTGCTGTTTCCAGCTGAGATATGCATTTTCAGTGATAATCTTCATGATTCTGCTGTTACAAGTGTGCAAAATCACCGAAATCGCTGTTTTCGTGCTTTTGAATGCGAAAAACACGTTTTCTGGTGTTTTCAACACTCCACAGTGCGTTTGATATGCGGAAACTGCGATATCTTCGGTATCGTTGTTGTTTCCAGCTGAGATATGCACTTTCAGTGATAATCTTCACGATTCTGCTGTTACAAGTGTGCAGAATCACCGAAATTGCTGTTTTCGTGCTTTTGAATGCGAAAAACACGTTTTCTGGTGTTTTCAGCACTCCACAGTGCGTTTGATATGCGGAAACTGCGATATCTTCGGTATCGTTGTTGTTTCCAGCTGAGATATGCACTTTCAGTGATAATCTTCACGATTCTGCTGTTACAAGTGTGCAGAATCACCGAAATCGCTGTTTTCGTGCTTTTGAATGCGAAAAACACGTTTTCTGGTGTTTTCAGCACTCCACAGTGCGTTTGATATGCGGAAACTGCGATATCTTCGGTATCGTTGTTGTTTCCAGCTGAGATATGCACATTCAGTGATAATCTTCACGATTCTGCTGTTACTAGTGTGCAGAATCACCGAAATCGCTGTTTTCGTGCTTTTGAATGCGAAAAACACGTTTTCTGGTGTTTTCAGCTCTCCACAGTGCGTTTGATATGCGGAAACTACGATATCTTCGCTATCGTTGTTGTTTCCAGCTGAGATATGCATTTTCAGTGATAATCTTCATGATTCTGCTGTTACAAGTGTGCAGAATCACCGAAATCGCTATTTTCGTGCTTTTGAATGCGAAAAACACGTTTTCTGGTGTTTTCAGCACTCCACAGTGCGTTTGATATGCGCAAACTACGATATCTTCGGTATCTTTGTTGTTTCAAGCTGAGACATGCATTTTCAGTGATAATCTTCACGATTCTGCTGTTACAAGTGTGCAGAATCACAGAAATCGCTGTATTCGTGCTTTTGAATGCGAAAAACACGTTTTCTGGTGTTTTCAGCACTCCACAGTGCGTTTGATATGCGCAAACTACGATATCTTCGGTATCTTTGTTGTTTCAAGCTGAGACATGCATTTTCAGTGATAATCTTCATGATTCTGCTGTTACAAGTGTGCAGAATCACCGAAATCGCTGTTTTCGTGCTATTGAATGCGAAAAACACGTTTTCTGGCGTTTTCAGCACTCCACAGTGCGTTTGATATGCGGAAACTACGATATCTTCGGTATCGTTGTTGTTTCCAGCAGAGATATGCATTTTCAGTGATAATCTTTACGATTCTGCTGTTACAAGTGTGCAGAATCACCGAAATCGCTGTTTTCGTGCTTTAGATTGCGAAAAACACGTTTTCTGGTGTTTTCAGCACTCCACAGTGCGTT
This sequence comes from Anthophora plumipes, assembly GCA_951804975.1. NCBI lineage: Eukaryota > Metazoa > Arthropoda > Insecta > Hymenoptera > Apidae > Anthophora > Anthophora plumipes. Next base: position 2,421,126 of record CATORF010000448.1, read on the forward strand.
TGATATGCGGAAACTGCGATATCTTCGGTATCGTTGTTGTTTCCAGCTGAGACATGCATTTTCAGTGATAATCTTCATGATTCTGCTGTTACAAGTGTGCAGAATCACCGAAATCGCTGTTTTCGTGCTATTGAATGCGAAAAACACGTTTTCTGGTGTTTTCAGCACTCCACAGTGCGTTTGATATGCGGAAACTACGATATCTTCGGTATCGTTGTTGTTTCCAGCTGAGATATGCATTTTCAGTGATAATCTTCATGATTCTGCTGCTACAAGTGTGCAGAATCACCGAAATCGCTGTTTTCGTGCTTTTGAATGCGAAAAACACGTTTTCTGGTGTTTTCAGCACTCCACAGTGCGTTTGATATGCGCAATCTACGATATCTTCGGTATCGTTGTTGTTTCCAGCTGAGACATGCATTTTCAGTGATAATCTTCATGATTCTGCTGTTACAAGTGTGCAGAATCACCGAAATCGCTGTTTTCGTGCTATTGAATGCGAAAAACACGTTTTCTGGTGTTTTCAGCACTCCACAGTGCGTTTGATATGCGGAAACTGCCATATCTTCGGTATCGTTGTTGTTTCCAGCTGAGATATGCATTTTCAGTGATAATCTTCATGATTCTGCTGCTACAAGTGTGCAGAATCACCGAAATCGCTGTTTTCGCGCTATTCAATGCGAAAAACACGTTTTCTGGTGTTTTCAGCACTCCACAGTGCGTTTGATATGCGGAAACTACGATATCTTCGGTATCGTTGCTGTTTCCAGCTGAGATATGCATTTTCAGTGATAATCTTCATGATTCTGCTGTTACAAGTGTGCAAAATCACCGAAATCGCTGTTTTCGTGCTTTTGAATGCGAAAAACACGTTTTCTGGTGTTTTCAACACTCCACAGTGCGTTTGATATGCGGAAACTGCGATATCTTCGGTATCGTTGTTGTTTCCAGCTGAGATATGCACTTTCAGTGATAATCTTCACGATTCTGCTGTTACAAGTGTGCAGAATCACCGAAATCGCTGTTTTCGTGCTTTTGAATGCGAAAAACACGTTTTCTGGTGTTTTCAGCACTCCACAGTGCGTTTGATATGCGGAAACTGCGATATCTTCGGTATCGTTGTTGTTTCCAGCTGAGATATGCACTTTCAGTGATAATCTTCACGATTCTGCTGTTACAAGTGTGCAGAATCACCGAAATCGCTGTTTTCGTGCTTTTGAATGCGAAAAACACGTTTTCTGGTGTTTTCAGCACTCCACAGTGCGTTTGATATGCGGAAACTGCGATATCTTCGGTATCGTTGTTGTTTCCAGCTGAGATATGCACTTTCAGTGATAATCTTCACGATTCTGCTGTTACTAGTGTGCAGAATCACCGAAATCGCTGTTTTCGTGCTTTTGAATGCGAAAAACACGTTTTCTGGTGTTTTCAGCTCTCCACAGTGCGTTTGATATGCGGAAACTACGATATCTTCGCTATCGTTGTTGTTTCCAGCTGAGATATGCATTTTCAGTGATAATCTTCATGATTCTGCTGTTACAAGTGTGCAGAATCACCGAAATCGCTGTTTTCGTGCTTTTGAATGCGAAAAACACGTTTTCTGGTGTTTTCAGCACTCCACAGTGCGTTTGATATGTGTAACATCGGACGCACTAACAACCTCTACTCCACTCTGCACCCTTAGCATTAAGCCCCTATTCTATGTAACCTGTAGTCGGTAAGCGTCCCTGTATAATCATAGTCGGTAAGTCATTAGCATATAACCATAGTCGATAAGTCCCCATTCTATGTAACCTGTAGTCGGTAAGTTTCAACCATGTAACCATAGTCGGTAAGGCAGAACATTGTACCACCTATGTTCAGTACTCCGACAACCACCTCTCAACCAGCGCCACCCCCACTCTACGACCATACCCCCACTCTACAACCATACCACCACCACACCGTCCGGCGACTCGCTCTGGCGGCAGCGAGCGAGCAGGCAGTCTGCAACGAGCACACATGGCATACACACGTGTCATCTCGTCCGCGTCTCACTCCACTGTTTCAACTCACTAGTTCTATTTCTATTTCCTTTTCGTTAAGTATAGTTAGTAAATGTAGTGTAAAAGTAGTTATTAGTATCGTAGAAATAAACTCATTTATTGTGAACCACCTCGTCTCGTTGATCGGACCCCTATTCTCGTCAAATCCTCATCAATCACCAATCCATTCCGAGCTCACCACCGGAAGTCTGGACGCTCGGTCTATATCTCCAAGGGCCACTGCCGACCTAGGGGGTCTTAGCATCTGCAACGAGCGGAAGCAAGGATATCGGAGTAAGGTGAGTTACCTCAGACTTTATTCGGGAGTACGAGCGACGCAAATCCCAGCCAGTCGCGGACGGAACGAGCCGCGAGGGCAAAATATATATTTTTAATAAGGGTCACGGTTGAGACGTGACAAAATTGGTGACAGCGGTGGGATTAGCCGTTGTTCCTGCTCCTGTCATTTTATATTCGTCGTCAAATATTCGGGATGGAAACGAGGAAGAAGACCACCGAGCAACGCTCCGTGCCGACGGAAGCTGAATTAATCGAAATCCAGCGACAACTTCGCGAAAGAGAAAAATGTCTCCAAGAGACTGCCGCGCGTTTAGAAGAAGAACGATCCGCTATAGTCGAGGCGCGCGCCGCGCAACCCGCGGATCTTAATTCACAAATGTTAAACGAATTGGCCAACATCCGTCGCGAATTGAACGACGTTAAAGTCACGAGGCCTCAAGTCGCGCAGGATAATTATAATCTCGCGAACGCACCGACTCGTCCACTCGGTAACGATTTCAGCATGGAAACCAGCGCTATTTCCACGTACTCACTTCGCGAGGCTGTTGACACGATCCCCTCGTTCGACGGCAATAATATATCCGTCTTCCAATTCATTCGCGCGTGCAAGAGGGCAAGGGATCTCGTCTCCCCACACGCCGAGGAAACCCTCGTTCGGTTAACTATTAATCGCCTCAAGGGACGAGCGTACCTGGCGATAGAAGACGATTTATGCAGCAACATTCAGGATTTGTGCGATATAATGCGCGTAACGTTCGGGCCGCTGAAAAACGTGGACCAATACCGCGGGGAATTAGCAAGCACGTACCAGTTCGCAGACGAACATATCATAGACTATATTAGTCGCATTAAAGATTTGAGGGCCGCGATAATCGACGGCGAACGCAGTTCTAGACACGCCGATCAGCTGGCTATTGATGATTTTACTCTCCGGTGTTTTTCCGATGGCCTAATACCCGAGATCCGATTCCAATTAATGGCGGGCCGTCCCGCTACTCTATCGGAAGCTTTCCTTAAATCTCGAGAACTTTTCCGTAGATACGAACAAGACCGCGAACGTCAAAACCACACGCGGAAATCCACGTACGCTTCTAGAGTCGCGCAAAGAAATATAGACTCCGAACCACCACGGGAACGTCGAATGCAAGCGGCACGTGCACCTGAACCAAAGACGTGCTCTTACTGTAAAAATATCGGGCATGGTATAAGCGAATGCCGAAAACGCCAATATAACAATGCGCTGCGCGAACGCGAAAGATACAACGAATCACGGCGGAACGAAGAAAGAGAACGCCGGGCGCCTGTTTCGCGCGATACGGAGTATAGATACGAACGCCGCGATGATCGTGGGAATAGAAACACGCGCGCCGATACAGAGGACCGTTACCGTAACAACCAGGGAAACGGACGAGGCCTCTCGCCTCGCCGCGAGAGCAGGCGAGAGGCGAACCCCGCGAGAGTACGCGCAATAATTCCCGCGACAGAGGAGGATACCGAGTCGCAACAGTTAGACTAAGAAAGAATTGTTTCGTACCGCACGTCAACGTCCACTCGAAAGATTTCGCCAAAAACCCCACGCGATTAATGGTAGACACAGGCTCAGAGCCTAACATTTTAAAGAAAGCCGTTCTGAAATCCCATTTAAAAATAAACAAAGGCGACGCACTAGCTATTTCGGGAATTACGGACGGCAAGGTAAAAACTTACGGGTCCGTAAAAATACAAATTCGTGGACGGGAAATTTCGTTTCAAATCGTACCCGATAGTTTCCCGATCGACACCGACGGAATATTAGGCAGCGAATTTTGTAATCGTGAAGTCGATATTCTATACTCCAAGAACCGCCTTGTCTGGAAGGATGTTAGCATTCCTTTCGCAAATGCTCCAGACATAGCAGTACCGCCGAGAACGAGTAAATGTATCGCGATAAACTTGCGCGAAAAATACCCGGCGGTAGGCCTAATTCCCAGGATCGACGTGGCACCGGGCGTCTACTTAGGAGACGCAATAGTAACCAATCGCCATGGGAAGGCATACACTCGTATCTTTAATACCACGAATAATCGAGTCCGCATTCCAACGCCATCAGCCGCGTTGGAGGAGATAAGCCTGGCCGGATGCGATAGCGCGAGACAAAACAAGGAGACATTCCAGAGCGATGACGTCGTGCGACGCGGAGCGGCCTCGCCGCCCCACGCGTATCGGGTTACGCCCCGCGCTATCGCCCAGCCGAAGGCCAAGCGGCCGCCGCCGCATACCAACGTTATCGCAACGTTTTCTAATTCCACTGAATCCACTGTATCTTCCAACACCACTGTCTCCACTGTATCTTCCAATTCCGCTGAATCCACTGTATCTTCTAATTCCGCTGAGTCCACTGAACCCTCCAACTCCACTGTATCCACTGTATCTTCCAATTCCGCTGAGTCCACTGCATCTTCTAATCCCGCTGAATCCACTACGAAATCTACTAACCCACGTAACCTTCGGGCTAGTCGTTCCCAAAGGGAACCAAACTCCGCGAATTCAAACGCATTCCATAACGTGCCAGCAGCGGTACCCTGCGACTCGGGCGTCTTCCCCCACAATAGAAACACAGTGTTTTGCGCGAAAGGAACACTGTCGCGATCTGAGCGAATAGAACAATCATTGCGCCTGGATCATTTGAACACTGAGGAATACTCAGCCGTCGCGAAACTAATAGACGAAAACTATGATCTGTTTTATCTCCCGGGCGATCGGCTAGGCAAAACCGACGCAATTGAGCACAGAATACCTACTATTAACAACGAACCAATACATGTCAAACAGTACCGCTACCCGCCCGTGCATCGCGAAGAAATCTCAAAACAAATTACGGAACTTTTGGAGAACGATATTATTAAACCATCTAATTCACCGTACAATTCGCCGCTGTGGGTAGTCCCCAAGAAACCGGACTCGCAGGGTAACAAACGCTGGCGTATGGTAATTGATTACCGCTCGCTGAACGAGAATTCAGTAGCCGATGCGTACCCTCTGCCAAATATAACGGAAATACTCGACCAATTAGGCAGCGCCAAATATTTCAGCACGTTCGACCTGGCCAGCGGATTCCACCAGATTGGAGTCGCTGAGCAGGACGCTCCCAAAACCGCGTTTTCCACACCGTATGGACACTACCAATTCAATCGGATGCCTTTCGGTTTGCGTAACGCGCCTTCCACGTTCCAGAGATTAATGGATTCGGTTTTGTCGGGGCTTCAAGGAAACGAAATGTTCGTTTATCTAGACGACATTGTGATCTACGCCAGCTCTATAACTGAGCATAACGTCAAATTCCGGAAATTAGCCGACCGACTGCGAAGAGCAAATCTAAAACTACAACCCGACAAATGCGAATTTTTGCGTACGGAAGTCGCGTACCTGGGACATGTTATAGGGCGCGACGGCGTGAAACCCGACCCGCGAAACATAAAAGCGGTCAGGGCCTTTCCAGTTCCAGAATCAGCCAAAAATATTAAGCAATTTTTAGGCCTGGCGGGTTATTATCGCCGATTTATCCCAAAATTCTCCCATATCGCGAAGCCATTGACTACACTCCTGAAAAAGGATACTAAATTTGAGTGGAGGACGGAACAGGAAAGGTCTTTCAATACTCTCAGGGAAATGTTATGTACGGATCCGATTCTTCAATATCCCGACTTCACTAAACCGTTTATTGTAACGACCGACGCCTCAGGTTACGCCGTGGGCGCCGTGCTCAGCCAGGGAAAAATCGGAAGAGATCTCCCGATTGCATACGCGTCCCGCCTCCTAAACGCAGCTGAATCCAATTACGCTGTAATAGAAAAAGAGTGTCTGGCGATCCTATACGCTGTGCAATATTTTCGGCCATATTTGTACGGACGAGAATTTACGTTGGTGACTGATCATCGGCCGTTGGTCTGGATGCACAATGTCAAGGACCCATCCTCTCGCCTAGTAAGGTGGCGATTAAAATTGGCAGAATTCGAATACCGCGTAATATACAAAGAAGGCAAAGCTAATATGAACGCGGACGCCTTTTTTTCCCCTCACCGCTGACAGCGATACCTCGGATGACTACGCGCTCTTCTCTCCACCACGAGCGCGCTGCTCCGGACAAACGGTGACTGGAACTCCGACACCCCCCACCAAAGAAATCCTCCCACCTGCACCCAGTCCAAGACCTCCCACTCCGACGCCAGCGTGCAGTGACCTACTAGACCTACCTCAAGCCCCACCAGATGACTATCCTATCGACACACTTTCTCAACACTCTGATACTCGACAAACGGACAGCGACAGCGCCTCCGACGACGATTTATTCATTTCTGACGCACAGCCATATATACAACAACGCAGACTCCTTACCGAAAGCCGCGACAAACTCAGCATGAGGAAAGATCATACAGTGATATTCACAACAATGGACGGAAAACCAATAGGGAACGCGGGAAACGAATTTCTCGAAACATATAGCATAAAACCCCAATCAGGAATATTCTTATGCCGCGCCAGGGTAACGCGCTTTAAAAACGACTCAAAATACGCCATAATTTTACCGATAAAACATAATAGGCACGAACTCACAACAAAGTCAAACCTCACAGAAGCTCTAAAATCGCTATCCGACGTAATCTCAGAACTGCAACTAGACACCATTAACATCGCAAAGGAATCATTAGATGACATCTCGTGGCCAGTCATAAAAGAAATATTAATCGAAATCTTCTACGAATCCAAGGTAAAAATAATAACATGTCAGGGACTCACTCGAATACCACCCGCGGAAGAGCGCGAGGAGATAATTTCGGAATATCACGTTTCGGCAATCGCAGGGCATAAAGGTGTCAATAAAACGTACTCTAGAATCAGGGAAAGGTATTACTGGGGAACAATGAAAGCAGACATACAGAAATTTATTCAAAATTGCCGAAGTTGCCAATTACAGAAACTGACGCGACAAAAAACGAGACAACCTATGGTATTGACGGACACCCCCGGGGCCGCATTCGATAAAGTTTCCATGGACATTGTTGGTCCACTACCTACCACCTCCGACAACTACACGTACATACTCACAATTCAAGACCTCTTGACGAAATATTCAATTGCCGCACCCCTTCGCCAAGCTACGGCAGTCGACGTGGCGGACGCATTCATATCACATTGTATCTGCAAACACGGTGCCCCCAAGGCCGTCATTACCGACCAAGGGTCTCACTTCTTGAATGGTCTGTTTAAAACTATAGCCAAAAGATTTAAAATCGCTCACTATAAGACTACTGCCTTTCATCCTCAGACCAATGGCTCAATCGAAAGATCACACCACGTCCTAGCCGAATATCTGAAACAATTCATATCCAAAGATCGGGAATGGAATACATGGCTGCCGTTAGCCATGTTTTCATACAACACAAGCGTGCATGAGGGGACACAATTCACACCGCATGAATTGGTATACGGCAAACTAGCTCGAGCTCCCACCAGCGAAGCCTCTCCCTTAGACCTGGCAGACGAGGCGTACACGACATACCTTCGCGAACTCAATCTCAAACTATTCGAAACTCAGACGCAAGCGAAAGGCAACCTAGAAAAAGCAAAACAGAAATATAAGTACTACTACGACCGCAAGCTGAAACATGTAAATTTCCGTGTAGGCGACAAAGCGTTTTTGTTAAAAGAGCCGCGCAAAGGAAAATTTGACGCGCAATACACCGGACCATACGAAATTATCGAAAAACTTAATAATAACAATGTCAAAATTAAGTTTAAAAATAAGTCTAGAGTAGTACATACGAATAAGCTAAAGCCATGTAAATTTTCTATATGACGGTGCGCCGTGCAGAGTGGAGAAGCGCGCAATATTCCCCTCCACATCAAGAACACCGTACCCCCACCTGAATGCAGAGACATTCTCAACCCTCACCCCAGTGCGAAAGTGCTCCGAATCAGAACCGATAGCGTCAGACCCCAGAACTCCACGAACTACGAAGCAATGATGATCATCCTCGCAGTGTTTCTATCTCTAAGTGCCGTGTCTCACGCGCTCATTGCGTACGACTGTGCGGGCCGCTCCTTGAACATAACGAGTCTCTCGCTCATGAGTGTCGGTGATTGTGAAGTGCCGCGTAACGAACCCGAGACTGAAAAGCAATATATACAATTATTGCAATTAGCCGAGTATACGAGCACGCGCGTGATTCAGTGCAAGATCAAGGTGGACAGAACCATCTACTACTGCGGCATGCACTCCCACACCTCCGTTGTTCAGGGAGGACAACGAGAATACTTGATGGACGTAACAACCGAACTGTGCAGCCAGCTCCATCGAACAGGACAAATTCAATTCTCCGCGAACGACGTGATCACAGGACTTCGAGTCAACGCTACTTCCTCACGCAGCCTCACTCTAGCAGGAACACTTTCAATCGACGGGAAATGCACAGGTACCCAGTATAGCGACCCCTTCGGGACCTGGAACAACGTTGTGGTCCAAGCATCAATCACCGTAACCCTCAAAGCCTTCCAAGCCCCGATAAAACTAAGTACAGGATGGCTGATATTACCATCTGGACACCGCTGCCTCGTCACAGAAGAATCATGCCAGGACGTGGAAGGAGAAGCCACATCCTGGTCCGCAATCCCCGACGATAGATGCCACTTCAATAGATACGATGTTCTTTACGAGGGAATCGCAACAAAAATCAGCCCACCAGATGCAAAACCAGGGCCAGTAATATACACACTAACATCGCAAGAAACTACATTCGCACTTACCACCACGTCTCCACTACAGCTATGCGGATACTATCTCCTGAGAACAGAACATCCCAAATTATTTATAATGGTAACGACGAAAGGGACAGCTTTCAAAACTCTAACAAAGGTCGAGGTCAACAATCTAGACCTCCTGACTTACGTCAATAGTAAATTTGTATACGTGGAGAAACATATCAAAACGCAACTAACGGATTTATACACCGATATCGTACACCAGAAATGCATACTCGAGAAACAAGTACTGCGAAACGCACTGACCTTGGCCAATATCCAGCCGGACGAACTGGCCTTCACTATCATGAAACAACCTGGATATATGGCAGTGACTTCGGGAGAAGTCGTTCACCTAATTAAATGCATTCCGGTCGAATGCAGCATACGAAGGACGGAGCTATGTTACAACGAGCTCCCAGTTACAGTAAGGAATACGTCGTTTTTCATGAAACCCAGGAATCACATACTAGTCCGAACAGCAACACCACGACAATGCAACGACCTGCTGCCTGTAATGTACCAACTTCACAACAATTGGTACAAGGTCAATCCCACTCCGGCAGAGAGCTTACCACCTCCGGTCATCAGCCCACTGACAACTCCCACCTGGCAATATAAAAACCCTGGCGACCTTGCGACAAGCGGGATCTACACGCAGCAGCAAATCGACGAGTTACGGGATCATATATTATTCCCCATTGAAAAACCGGCAGCCCTAAACACCATGGCTCGTGGAGCAATGGGAGGAGCCATTCCCCCAGGGACTATTCACTTCGAGAATCTATTGGACACACAGACATTAAAAAAAATCACCGACTCAGCAATACGAAGAATATGGACAGTATTCACAACTTTCGGCTCTATTAGTGCGGGCTGTATGGGCCTGTACCTCATCGCCAAACTAATTAAGCTAGTACTCGATACTATAATAAACGGTTACACTCTCCACAACATATATGGATGGAGCGTATATCTCCTGGGCGCAGCATGGGACTCTCTGACGCAGTTACTCATATTCAAAGGAAAACGAGCGGAGCACCAGGAAACGCCAACCAGCAACGCATCACAGTCGACGAACTCTCCACCAGTTACCCCCGACGGATCACCACAACCACCCAGAAGAACCTTATATCCTACCCTTAACGGAGATTTCGGCATGGCCGAAATTCCTTTAAAAAGGGGGGACGTGTAACATCGGACGCACTAACAACCTCTACTCCACTCTGCACCCTTAGCATTAAGCCCCTATTCTATGTAACCTGTAGTCGGTAAGCGTCCCTGTATAATCATAGTCGGTAAGTCATTAGCATATAACCATAGTCGATAAGTCCCCATTCTATGTAACCTGTAGTCGGTAAGTTTCAACCATGTAACCATAGTCGGTAAGGCAGAACATTGTACCACCTATGTTCAGTACTCCGACAACCACCTCTCAACCAGCGCCACCCCCACTCTACGACCATACCCCCACTCTACAACCATACCACCACCACACCGTCCGGCGACTCGCTCTGGCGGCAGCGAGCGAGCAGGCAGTCTGCAACGAGCACACATGGCATACACACGTGTCATCTCGTCCGCGTCTCACTCCACTGTTTCAACTCACTAGTTCTATTTCTATTTCCTTTTCGTTAAGTATAGTTAGTAAATGTAGTGTAAAAGTAGTTATTAGTATCGTAGAAATAAACTCATTTATTGTGAACCACCTCGTCTCGTTGATCGGACCCCTATTCTCGTCAAATCCTCATCAATCACCAATCCATTCCGAGCTCACCACCGGAAGTCTGGACGCTCGGTCTATATCTCCAAGGGCCACTGCCGACCTAGGGGGTCTTAGCATCTGCAACGAGCGGAAGCAAGGATATCGGAGTAAGGTGAGTTACCTCAGACTTTATTCGGGAGTACGAGCGACGCAAATCCCAGCCAGTCGCGGACGGAACGAGCCGCGAGGGCAAAATATATATTTTTAATAAGGGTCACGGTTGAGACGTGACATATGCGCAAACTACGATATCTTCGGTATCTTTGTTGTTTCAAGCTGAGACATGCATTTTCAGTGATAATCTTCATGATTCTGCTGTTACAAGTGTGCAGAATCACCGAAATCGCTGTTTTCGTGCTATTGAATGCGAAAAACACGTTTTCTGGCGTTTTCAGCACTCCACAGTGCGTTTGATATGCGGAAACTACGATATCTTCGGTATCGTTGTTGTTTCCAGCAGAGATATGCATTTTCAGTGATAATCTTTACGATTCTGCTGTTACTAGGGTGCAGAATCACCGAAATCGCTGTTTTCGTGCTTTTGAATGCGAAAAACACGTTTTCTGGTGTTTTCAGCACTCCACAGTGCGTTTGATATGCGGAAACTACGATATCTTCGGTATCGTTGTTGTTTCCAGCTGAGATATGCACTTTCAGTGATAATCTTCACGATTCTGCTGTTACAAGTGTGCAGAATCACCGAAATCGCTGTTTTCGTGCTTTTGAATGCGAAAAACACGTTTTCTGGTGTTTTCAGCACTCCACAGTGCGTTTGATATGCGGAAACTACGATATCTTCGGTATCGTTGTTGTTTCCAGCTGAGATATGCATTTTCAGTGATAATCTTCATGATTCTGCTGTTACAAGTGTGCAGAATCACCGAAATCGCTGTTTTCGTGCTTTTGAATGCGAAAAACACGTTTTCTGGTGTTTTCAACACTCCACAGTGCGTTTGATATGCGGAAACTGCGATATCTTCGGTATCGTTCTTGTTTCCAGCTGAGATATGCACTTTCCGTGATAATCTTCACGATTCTGCTGTTACAAGTGTGCAGAATCACCGAAATCGCTGTTTTCGTGCTTTAGATTGCGAAAAACACGTTTTCTGGTGTTTTCAGCACTCCACAGTGCGTTTGATATGCGGAAACTGCGATATCTTCGGTATCGTTGTTGTTTCCAGCTGAGATATGCACTTTCAGTGATAATCTTCACGATTATGCTGTTACAAGTGTGCAGAATCACCGAAATCGCTGTTTTCGTGCTTTTGAATGCGAAAAACACGTTTTCTGGTGTTTTCAGCACTCCACAGTGCGTTTGATATGCGGAAACTACGATATCTTCGGTATCGTTGTTGTTTCCAGCTGAGATATGCACTTTCAGTGATAATCTTCACGATTCTGCTGTTACAAGTGTGCAGAATCACCGAAATCGCTGTTTTCGTGCTATTGAATGCGAAAAACACGTTTTCTGGTGTTTTCAGCACTCCACAGTGCGTTTGATATGCGGAAACTGCCATATCTTCGGTATCGTTGTTGTTTCCAGGTGAGATATGCATTATCAGTGATAATCTTCATGATTCTGCTGTTACAAGTGCGCAGAATCACCGAAATCGCTGTTTTCGCGCTATTCAATGCGAAAAACACGTTTTCTGGTGCTTTCAGCACTCCACAGTGCGTTTGATATGCGGAAACTGCGATATCTTCGGTATCGTTCTTGTTTCCAGCTGAGATATGCACTTTCAGTGATAATCTTCACGATTCTGCTGTTACAAGTGTGCAGAATCACCGAAATCGCTGTTTTCGTGCTTTTGATTGCGAAAAACACGTTTTCTGGTGTTTTCAGCACTCCACAGTGCTTTGATATGCGGACACTGCGATATCTTCGGTATCGTTGTTGTTTCCAGCTGAGATATGCACTTTCAGTGATAATCTTCACGATTATGCTGTTACAAGTGTGCAGAATCACCGAAATCGCTGTTTTCGTGCTTTAGAATGCGAAAAACACGTTTTCTGGTGTTTTCAGCACTCCACAGTGCGTTTGATATGCGGAAACTACGATATCTTCGGTATCGTTGTTGTTTCCAGCTGAGATATGCACTTTCAGTGATAATCTTCACGATTCTGCTGTTACAAGTGTGCAGAATCACCGAAATCGCTGTTTTCGTGCTTTTGAATGCGAAAAACACGTTTTCTGGTGTTTTCAGCACTCCACAGTGCGTTTGATATGCGGAAACTGCCTTATCTTCGGTATCGTTGTTGTTTCCAGCTGAGATATGCATTATCAGTGATAATCTTCATGATTCTGCTGTTACAAGTGTGCAGAATCACCGAAATCGCTGTTTTCGTGCTTTTGAATGCGAAAAACACGTTTTCTGGTGTTTTCAGCACTCCACAGTGCGTTTGATATGCGGAAACTACGATATCTTCGGTATCGTTGTTGTTTCCAGCTGAGATATGCATTTTCAGTGATAATCTTCATGATTCTGCTGTTACAAGTCTGCAGAATCCCCGAAATCGCTGTTTTCGTGCTTTTGATTGCGAAAAACACGTTTTCTGGTGTTTTCAGCACTCCACAGTGCGTTTGATATGCGGAAACTGCGATATCTTCGGTATCGTTGTTGTTTCCAGCTGAGATATGCACTTTCAGTGATAATCTTCATGATTCTGCTGTTACAAGTGTGCAGAATCACCGAAATCGCTGTTTTCGTGCTATTGAATGCGAAAAACACGTTTTCTGGTGTTTTCAGCACTCCACAGTGCGTTTGATATGCGGAAACTGCCATATCTTCGGTATCGTTGTTGTTTCCAGGTGAGATATGCATTATCAGTGATAATCTTCATGATTCTGCTGTTACAAGTGTACAGAATCACCGAAATCGCTGTTTTCGTGCTTTTGAATGCGAAAAACACGTTTTCTGGTGTTTTCAGCACTCCACAGTGCGTTTGATATGCGGAAACTACGATATCTTCGGTATCGTTGTTGTTTCCAGCTGAGATATGCACTTTCAGTGATAATCTTCACGATTCTGCTGTTACAAGTGTGCAGAATCACCGAAATCGCTGTTTTCGTGATTTTGAATGCGAAAAACACGTTTTCTGGTGTCTTCAACACTCCACAGTGCGTTTGATATGCGGAAACTGCGATATCTTTGGTATCGTTCTTGTTTCCAGCTGAGATATGCACTTTCAGTGATAATCTTCACGATTCTGCTGTTACAAGTGTGCAGAATCACCGAAATCGCTGTTTTCGTGCTTTTGATTGCGAAAAACACGTTTTCTGGTGTTTTCAGCACTCCACAGTGCGTTTGATATGCGGAAACTACGATATCTTCGGTATCGTTGTTGTTTCCAGCTGAGATATGCACTTTCAGTGATAATCATCACGATTCTGCTGTTACAAGTGTGCAGAATCACCGAAATCGCTGTTTTCGCGCTTTTGAATGCGAAAAACACGTTTTCTGGTGTTTTCAACACTCCACAGTGCGTTTGATATGCGGAAACTGCGATATCTTCGGTATCGTTCTTGTTTCCAGCTGAGATATGCACTTTCAGTGATAATCTTCACGATTCTGCTGTTACAAGTGTGCAGAATCACCGAAATTGCTGTTTTCGTGCTTTTGAATGCGAAATACACGTTTTCTGGTGTTTTCAGCATTCCACAGTGCGTTTGATATGCGGAAACTACGATATCTTCGGTATCGTTGTTGTTTCCAGCTGAGATATGCACTTTCAGTGATAATCTTCACGATTCTGCTGTTACAAGTGTGCAGAATCACCGAAATCGCTGTTTTCGTGCTTTTGAATGCGAAAAACACGTTTTCTGGTGTTTTCAGCACTCCACAGTGCGTTTGATATGCGGAAACTACGATATCTTCGGTATCGTTGTTGTTTCCAGCTGAGATATGCATTTTCAGTGATAATCTTCATGATTCTGCTGTTACAAGTGTGCAGAATCACCGAAATCGCTGTTTTCGTGCTTTTGAATGCGAAAAACACGTTTTCTGGTGTTTTCAGCACTCCACAGTGCGTTTGATATGCGGAAACTGCGATATCTTCGGTATCCTTGTTGTTTCCAGCTGAGATATGCACTTTCAGTGATAATCTTCACGATTATGCTGTTACAAGTGAGCAGAATCACCGAAATCGCTGTTTTCGTGCTTTTGAATCCGAAAAACACGTTTTCTGGTGTTTTCAGCACTCCACAGTGCGTTTGATATGCGGAAACTACGATATCTTCGGTATCGTTGTTGTTTCCAGCTGAGATATGCACTTTCAGTGATAATCTTCACGATTCTGCTGTTACAAGTGTGCAGAATCACCGAAATCGCTGTTTTCGCGCTATTCAATGCGAAAAACACGTTTTCTGGTGTTTTCAGCACTCCACAGTGCGTTTGATATGCGGAAACTGCCATATCTTCGGTATCGTTCTTGTTTCCAGCTGAGATATGCACTTTCAGTGATAATCTTCACGATTCTGCTGTTACAAGTGTGCAGAATCACCGAAATTGCTGTTTTCGTGCTTTTGAATGCGAAATACACGTTTTCTGGTGTTTTCAGCATTCCACAGTGCGTTTGATATGCGGAAACTACGATATCTTCGGTATCGTTGTTGTTTCCAGCTGAGATATGCACTTTCAGTGATAATCTTCACGATTCTGCTGTTACAAGTGTGCAGAATCACCGAAATCGCTGTTTTCGTGCTTTTGAATGCGAAAAACACGTTTTCTGGTGTTTTCAGCACTCCACAGTGCGTTTGATATGCGGAAACTACGATATCTTCGGTATCGTTGTTGTTTCCAGCTGAGATATGCATTTTCAGTGATAATCTTCATGATTCTGCTGTTACAAGTGTGCAGAATCACCGAAATCGCTGTTTTCGTGCTTTTGAATGCGAAAAACACGTTTTCTGGTGTTTTCAGCACTCCACAGTGCGTTTGATATGCGGAAACTGCGATATCTTCGGTATCCTTGTTGTTTCCAGCTGAGATATGCACTTTCAGTGATAATCTTCACGATTATGCTGTTACAAGTGAGCAGAATCACCGAAATCGCTGTTTTCGTGCTTTTGAATCCGAAAAACACGTTTTCTGGTGTTTTCAGCACTCCACAGTGCGTTTGATATGCGGAAACTACGATATCTTCGGTATCGTTGTTGTTTCCAGCTGAGATATGCACTTTCAGTGATAATCTTCACGATTCTGCTGTTACAAGTGTGCAGAATCACCGAAATCGCTGTTTTCGCGCTATTCAATGCGAAAAACACGTTTTCTGGTGTTTTCAGCACTCCACAGTGCGTTTGATATGCGGAAACTGCCATATCTTCGGTATCGTTGTTGTTTCCAGCTGAGATATGCACTTTCAGTGATAATCATCACGATTCTGCTGTTACAAGTGTGCAGAATCACCGAAATCGCTGTTTTCGCGCTTTTGAATGCGAAAAACACGTTTTCTGGTGTTTTCAACACTCCATAGTGCGTTTGATATGCGGAAACTGCGATATCTTCGGTATCGTTCTTGTTTCCAGCTGAGATATGCACTTTCAGTGATAATCTTCACGATTCTGCTGTTACAAGTGTGCAGAATCACCGAAATCGCTGTTTTCGTGCTTTTGAATGCGAAAAACACGTTTTCTGGTGTTTTCAGCACTCCACAGTGCGTTTGATATGCGGAAACTGCCATATCTTCGGTATCGTTGTTGTTTCCAGGTCAGATATGCATTATCAGTGATAATCTTCATGATTCTGCTGTTACAAGTGTGCAGAATCACCGAAATCGCTGTTTTCGTGCTTTTGAATGCGAAAAACACGTTTTCTGGTGTTTTCAGCACTCCACAGTGCGATTGATATGCGGAAACTGCGATATCTTCGGTATCGTTCTTGTTTCCAGCTGAGATATGCACTTTCAGTGATAATCTTCACGATTCTGCTGTTACAAGTGTGCAGAATCACCGAAATCGCTGTTTTCGTGCTTTTGAATGCGAAAAACACGTTTTCTGGTGTTTTCAGCACTCCACAGTGCGTTTGATATGCGGAAACTACGATATCTTCGGTATCGTTGTTGTTTCCAGCTGAGATATGCATTTTCAGTGATAATCTTCATGATTCTGCTGTTACAAGTGTGCAGAATCACCGAAATCGCTGTTTTCGTGCTTTTGAATGCGAAAAACACGTTTTCTGGTGTTTTCAGCACTCCACAGTGCGTTTGATATGCGGAAACTGCGATATCTTCGGTATCGTTGTTGTTTCCAGCTGAGATATGCACTTTCAGTGATAATCTTCACGATTATGCTGTTACAAGTGTGCAGAATCACCGAATTCGCTGTTTTCGTGCTTTTGAATGCGAAAAACACGTTTTCTGGTGTTTTCAGCACTCCACAGTGCGTTTGATATGCGCAAACTACGATATCTTCGGTATCGTTGTTGTTTCCAGCTGAGACATGCATTTTCAGTGATAATCTTCATGATTCTGCTGTTACAAGTGTGCAGAATCACCGAAATCGCTGTTTTCGTGCTATTGAATGCGAAAAACACGTGTTCTGGTGTTTTCAGCACTCCACAGTGCGTTTGATATGCGGAAACTGCCATATCTTCGGTATCGTTGTTGTTTCCAGCTGAGATATGCATTTTCAGTGATAATCTTCATGATTCTGCTGCTACAAGTGTGCAGAATCACCGAAATCGCTGTTTTCGCGCTATTCAATGCGAAAAACACGTTTTCTGGTGTTTTCAGCACTCCACAGTGCGTTTGATATGCGGAAACTACGATATCTTCGGTATCGTTGCTGTTTCCAGCTGAGATATGCATTTTCAGTGATAATCTTCATGATTCTGCTGTTACAAGTGTGCAAAATCACCGAAATCGCTGTTTTCGTGCTTTTGAATGCGAAAAACACGTTTTCTGGTGTTTTCAACACTCCACAGTGCGTTTGATATGCGGAAACTGCGATATCTTCGGTATCGTTGTTGTTTCCAGCTGAGATATGCACTTTCAGTGATAATCTTCACGATTCTGCTGTTACAAGTGTGCAGAATCACCGAAATCGCTGTTTTCGTGCTTTTGAATGCGAAAAACACGTTTTCTGGTGTTTTCAGCACTCCACAGTGCGTTTGATATGCGGAAACTGCGATATCTTCGGTATCGTTGTTGTTTCCAGCTGAGATATGCACTTTCAGTGATAATCTTCACGATTCTGCTGTTACAAGTGTGCAGAATCACCGAAATCGCTGTTTTCGTGCTTTTGAATGCGAAAAACACGTTTTCTGGTGTTTTCAGCACTCCACAGTGCGTTTGATATGCGGAAACTGCGATATCTTCGGTATCGTTGTTGTTTCCAGCTGGGATATGCACTTTCAGTGATAATCTTCACGATTCTGCTGTTACTAGTGTGCAGAATCACCGAAATCGCTGTTTTCGTGCTTTTGAATGCGAAAAACACGTTTTCTGGTGTTTTCAGCTCTCCACAGTGCGTTTGATATGCGGAAACTACGATATCTTCGCTATCGTTGTTGTTTCCAGCTGAGATATGCACTTTCTGTGATAATCTTCACGATTCTGCTGTTACAAGTGTGCAGAATCACCGAAATCGCTGTTTTCGTGCTAGTGAATGCGAAAAACACGTTTTCTGGTGTTTTCAGCACTCCACAGTGCGTTTGATATGCGGAAACTGCCATATCTTCGGTATCGTTGTTGTTTCCAGGTGAGATATGCATTATCAGTGATAATCTTCATGATTCTGCTGTTACAAGTGCGCAGAATCACCGAAATCGCTGTTTTCGCGCTATTCAATGCGAAAAACACGTTTTCTGGTGTTTTCAGCACTCCACAGTGCGTTTGATATGCGGAAACTGCGATATCTTCGGTATCGTTCTTGTTTCCAGCTGAGATATGCACTTTCAGTGATAATCTTCACGATTCTGCTGTTACAAGTGTGCAGAATCACCGAAATCGCTGTTTTCGTGCTTTTGATTGCGAAAAACACGTTTTCTGGTGTTTTCAGCACTCCACAGTGCGTTTGATATGCGGAAACTACGATATCTTCGGTATCGTTGTTGTTTCCAGCTGAGATATGCATTTTCAGTGATAATCTTCATGATTCTGCTGTTACAAGTGTGCAGAATCACCGAAATCGCTGTTTTCGTGCTTTTGAATGCGAAAAACACGTTTTCTGGTGTTTTCAGCACTCCACAGTGCGTTTGATATGCGCAAACTACGATATCTTCGGTATCGTTGTTGTTTCCAGCTGAGACATGCATTTTCAGTGATAATCTTCATGATTCTGCTGTTACAAGTGTGCAGAATCACCGAAATCGCTGTTTTCGTGCTATTGAATGCGAAAAACACGTTTTCTGGTGTTTTCAGCACTCCACAGTGCGTTTGATATGCGGAAACTGCCATATCTTCGGTATCGTTGTTGTTTCCAGGTGAGATATGCATTTTCAGTGATAATCTTCATGATTCTGCTGTTACAAGTGTGCAGAATCACCGAAATCGCTGTTTTCGCGCTATTCAATGCGAAAAACACGTTTTCTGGTGTTTTCAGCACTCTACAGTGCGTCTGATATGCGGAAACTACGATATCTTCGGTATCGTTGCTGTTTCCAGCTGAGATATGCACTTTCAGTGATAATCTTCATGATTCTGCTGTTACAAGTGTGCAGAATCACCGAAATCGCTGTTTTCGTGCTTTTGAATGCGAAAAACACGTTTTCTGGTGTTTTCAGCACTCCACAGTGCGTTTGATATGCGCAAACTACGATATCTTCGGTATCTTTGTTGTTTCAAGCTGAGAGATGCATTTTCAGTGATAATCTTCATGATTCTGCTGTTACAAGTGTGTTGAATCACCGAAATCGCTGTTTTCGTGCTATTGAATGCGAAAAACACGTTTTCTGGCGTTTTCAGCACTCCACAGTGCGTTTGATATGCGGAAACTACGATATCTTCGGTATCGTTGTTGTTTCCAGCAGAGATATGCATTTTCAGTGATAATCTTTACGATTCTGCTGTTACTAGGGTGCAGAATCACCGAAATCGCTGTTTTCGTGCTTTTGAATGCGAAAAACACGTTTTCTGGTGTTTTCAGCACTCCACAGTGCGTTTGATATGCGCAAACTACGATATCTTCGGTATCGTTGTTGTTTCCAGCTGAGACATGCATTTTCAGTGATAATCTTCATGATTCTGCTGTTACAAGTGTGCAGAATCACCGAAATCGCTGTTTTCGTGCTATTGAATGCGAAAAACACGTTTTCTGGTGTTTTCAGCACTCCACAGTGCGTTTGATATGCGGAAACTGCCATATCTTCGGTATCGTTGTTGTTTCCAGGTGAGATATGCATTTTCAGTGATAATCTTCATGATTCTGCTGTTACAAGTGTGCAGAATCACCGAAATCGCTGTTTTCGCGCTATTCAATGCGAAAAACACGTTTTCTGGTGTTTTCAGCACTCCACAGTGCGTCTGATATGCGGAAACTACGATATCTTCGGTATCGTTGCTGTTTCCAGCTGAGATATGCATTTTCAGTGATAATCTTCATGATTCTGCTGCTACAAGTGTGCAGAATCACCGAAATCGCTGTTTTCGCGCTATTCAATGCGAAAAACACGTTTTCTGGTGTTTTCAGCACTCCACAGTGCGTTTGATATGCGGAAACTACGATATCTTCGGTATCGTTGCTGTTTCCAGCTGAGATATGCATTTTCAGTGATAATCTTCATGATTCTGCTGTTACAAGTGTGCAAAATCACCGAAATCGCTGTTTTCGTGCTTTTGAATGCGAAAAACACGTTTTCTGGTGTTTTCAACACTCCACAGTGCGTTTGATATGCGGAAACTGCGATATCTTCGGTATCGTTGTTGTTTCCAGCTGAGATATGCACTTTCAGTGATAATCTTCACGATTCTGCTGTTACAAGTGTGCAGAATCACCGAAATCGCTGTTTTCGTGCTTTTGAATGCGAAAAACACGTTTTCTGGTGTTTTCAGCACTCCACAGTGCGTTTGATATGCGGAAACTGCGATATCTTCGGTATCGTTGTTGTTTCCAGCTGAGATATGCACTTTCAGTGATAATCTTCACGATTCTGCTGTTACAAGTGTGCAGAATCACCGAAATCGCTGTTTTCGTGCTTTTTAATGCGAAAAACACGTTTTCTGGTGTTTTCAGCACTCCACAGTGCGTTTGATATGCGGAAACTGCGATATCTTCGGTATCGTTGTTGTTTCCAGCTGAGATATGCACTTTCAGTGATAATCTTCACGATTCTGCTGTTACTAGTGTGCAGAATCACCGAAATCGCTGTTTTCGTTATTTTGAATGCGAAAAACACGTTTTCTGGTGTTTTCAGCTCTCCACAGTGCGTTTGATATGCGGAAACTACGATATCTTCGCTATCGTTGTTGTTTCCAGCTGAGATATGCATTTTCAGTGATAATCTTCATGATTCTGCTGTTACAAGTGTGCAGAATCACCGAAATCGCTGTTTTCGTGCTTTTGAATGCGAAAAACACGTTTTCTGGTGTTTTCAGCACTCCACAGTGCGTTTGATATGCGCAAACTACGATATCTTCGGTATCTTTGTTGTTTCAAGCTGAGACATGCATTTTCAGTGATAATCTTCATGATTCTGCTGTTACAAGTGTGCAGAATCACCGAAATCGCTGTTTTCGTGCTATTGAATGCGAAAAACACGTTTTCTGGCGTTTTCAGCACTCCACAGTGCGTTTGATATGCGGAAACTACGATATCTTCGGTATCGTTGTTGTTTCCAGCAGAGATATGCATTTTCAGTGATAATCTTTACGATTCTGCTGTTACTAGGGTGCAGAATCACCGAAATCGCTGTTTTCGTGCTTTTGAATGCGAAAAACACGTTTTCTGGTGTTTTCAGCACTCCACAGTGCGTTTGATATGCGCAAACTACGATATCTTCGGTATCGTTGTTGTTTCCAGCTGAGACATGCATTTTCAGTGATAATCTTCATGATTCTGCTGTTACAAGTGTGCAGAATCACCGAAATCGCTGTTTTCGTGCTATTGAATGCGAAAAACACGTTTTCTGGTGTTTTCAGCACTCCACAGTGCGTTTGATATGCGGAAACTGCCATATCTTCGGTATCGTTGTTGTTTCCAGCTGAGATATGCATTTTCAGTGATAATCTTCATGATTCTGCTGTTACAAGTGTGCAGAATCACCGAAATCGCTGTTTTCGTGCTTTTGAATGCGAAAAACACGTTTTCTGGTGTTTTCAGCACTCCACAGTGCGTTTGATATGCGGAAACTGCGATATCTTCGGTATCGTTGTTGTTTCCAGCTGAGATATGCACTTTCAGTGATAATCTTCACGATTCTGCTGTTACTAGTGTGCAGAATCACCGAAATCGCTGTTTTCGTGCTTTTGAATGCGAAAAACACGTTTTCTGGTGTTTTCAGCACTCCACAGTGCGTTTGATATGCGGAAACTGCGATATCTTCGGTATCGTTGTTGTTTCCAGCTGGGATATGCACTTTCAGTGATAATCTTCACGATTCTGCTGTTACTAGTGTGCAGAATCACCGAAATCGCTGTTTTCGTGCTTTTGAATGCGAAAAACACGTTTTCTGGTGTTTTCAGCTCTCCACAGTGCGTTTGATATGCGGAAACTACGATATCTTCGCTATCGTTGTTGTTTCCAGCTGAGATATGCACTTTCTGTGATAATCTTCACGATTATGCTGTTACAAGTGTGCAGAATCACCGAAATCGCTGTTTTCGTGCTAGTGAATGCGAAAAACACGTTTTCTGGTGTTTTCAGCACTCCACAGTGCGTTTGATATGCGGAAACTGCCATATCTTCGGTATCGTTGTTGTTTCCAGGTGAGATATGCATTATCAGTGATAATCTTCATGATTCTGCTGTTACAAGTGCGCAGAATCACCGAAATCGCTGTTTTCGCGCTATTCAATGCGAAAAACACGTTTTCTGGTGTTTTCAGCACTCCACAGTGCGTTTGATATGCGGAAACTGCGATATCTTCGGTATCGTTCTTGTTTCCAGCTGAGATATGCACTTTCAGTGATAATCTTCACGATTCTGCTGTTACAAGTGTGCAGAATCACCGAAATCGCTGTTTTCGTGCTTTTGATTGCGAAAAACACGTTTTCTGGTGTTTTCAGCACTCCACAGTGCGTTTGATATGCGGAAACTACGATATCTTCGGTATCGTTGTTGTTTCCAGCTGAGATATGCATTTTCAGTGATAATCTTCATGATTCTGCTGTTACAAGTGTGCAGAATCACCGAAATCGCTGTTTTCGTGCTTTTGAATGCGAAAAACACGTTTTCTGGTGTTTTCAGCACTCCACAGTGCGTTTGATATGCGGAAACTACGATATCTTCGGTATCGTTGTTGTTTCCAGCTGAGATATGCACTTTCAGTGATAATCTTCACGATTCTGCTGTTACAAGTGTGCAGAATCACCGAAATCGCTGTTTTCGCGCTATTCAATGCGAAAAACACGTTTTCTGGTGTTTTCAGCACTCCACAGTGCGTTTGATATGCGGAAACTGCCATATCTTCGGTATCGTTGTTGTTTCCAGCTGAGATATGCACTTTCAGTGATAATCATCACGATTCTGCTGTTACAAGTGTGCAGAATCACCGAAATCGCTGTTTTCGCGCTTTTGAATGCGAAAAACACGTTTTCTGGTGTTTTCAACACTCCATAGTGCGTTTGATATGCGGAAACTGCGATATCTTCGGTATCGTTCTTGTTTCCAGCTGAGATATGCACTTTCAGTGATAATCTTCACGATTCTGCTGTTACAAGTGTGCAGAATCACCGAAATCGCTGTTTTCGTGCTTTTGAATGCGAAAAACACGTTTTCTGGTGTTTTCAACACTCCACAGTGCGTTTGATATGCGGAAACTGCGATATCTTCGGTATCGTTCTTGTTTCCAGCTGAGATATGCACTTTCAGTGATAATCTTCACGATTCTGCTGTTACAAGTGTGCAGAATCACCGAAATCGCTGTTTTCGTGCTTTTGATTGCGAAAAACACGTTTTCTGGTGTTTTCAGCACTCCACAGTGCGTTTGATATGCGGAAACTGCCATATCTTCGGTATCGTTGTTGTTTCCAGGTGAGATATGCATTATCAGTGATAATCTTCATGATTCTGCTGTTACAAGTGTGCAGAATCACCGAAATCGCTGTTTTCGTGCTTTTGAATGCGAAAAACACGTTTTCTGGTGTTTTCAGCACTCCACAGTGCGATTGATATGCGGAAACTACGATATCTTCGGTATCGTTGTTGTTTCCAGCTGAGATATGCACTTTCAGTGATAATCTTCACGATTCTGCTGTTACAAGTGTGCAGAATCACCGAAATCGCTGTTTTCGTGCTTTTGAATGCGAAAAACACGTTTTCTGGTGTTTTCAGCACTCCACAGTGCGTTTGATATGCGGAAACTACGATATCTTCGGTATCGTTGTTGTTTCCAGCTGAGATATGCATTTTCAGTGATAATCTTCATGATTCTGCTGTTACAAGTGTGCAGAATCACCGAAATCGCTGTTTTCGTGCTTTTGAATGCGAAAAACACGTTTTCTGGTGTTTTCAGCACTCCACAGTGCGTTTGATATGCGGAAACTGCGATATCTTCGGTATCGTTGTTGTTTCCAGCTGAGATATGCACTTTCAGTGATAATCTTCACGATTATGCTGTTACAAGTGTGCAGAATCACCGAAATCGCTGTTTTCGTGCTTTTGAATGCGAAAAACACGTTTTCTGGTGTTTTCAGCACTCCACAGTGCGTTTGATATGCGCAAACTACGATATCTTCGGTATCGTTGTTGTTTCCAGCTGAGACATGCATTTTCAGTGATAATCTTCATGATTCTGCTGTTACAAGTGTGCAGAATCACCGAAATCGCTGTTTTCGTGCTATTGAATGCGAAAAACACGTTTTCTGGTGTTTTCAGCACTCCACAGTGCGTTTGATATGCGGAAACTGCCATATCTTCGGTATCGTTGTTGTTTCCAGCTGAGATATGCATTTTCAGTGATAATCTTCATGATTCTGCTGCTACAAGTGTGCAGAATCACCGAAATCGCTGTTTTCGCGCTATTCAATGCGAAAAACACGTTTTCTGGTGTTTTCAGCACTCCACAGTGCGTTTGATATGCGGAAACTACGATATCTTCGGTATCGTTGCTGTTTCCAGCTGAGATATGCATTTTCAGTGATAATCTTCATGATTCTGCTGTTACAAGTGTGCAAAATCACCGAAATCGCTGTTTTCGTGCTTTTGAATGCGAAAAACACGTTTTCTGGTGTTTTCAACACTCCACAGTGCGTTTGATATGCGGAAACTGCGATATCTTCGGTATCGTTGTTGTTTCCACCTGAGATATGCACTTTCAGTGATAATCTTCACGATTCTGCTGTTACAAGTGTGCAGAATCACCGAAATCGCTGTTTTCGTGCTTTTGAATGCGAAAAACACGTTTTCTGGTGTTTTCAGCACTCCACAGTGCGTTTGATATGCGGAAACTGCGATATCTTCGGTATCGTTGTTGTTTCCAGCTGGGATATGCACTTTCAGTGATAATCTTCACGATTCTGCTGTTACTAGTGTGCAGAATCACCGAAATCGCTGTTTTCGTGCTTTTGAATGCGAAAAACACGTTTTCTGGTGTTTTCAGCACTCCACAGTGCGTTTGATATGCGGAAACTGCGATATCTTCGGTATCGTTGTTGTTTCCAGCTGAGATATGCACTTTCTGTGATAATCTTCACGATTCTGCTGTTACAAGTGTGCAGAATCACCGAAATCGCTGTTTTCGTGCTAGTGAATGCGAAAAACACGTTTTCTGGTGTTTTCAGCACTCCACAGTGCGTTTGATATGCGGAAACTGCCATATCTTCGGTATCGTTGTTGTTTCCAGGTGAGATATGCATTATCAGTGATAATCTTCATGATTCTGCTGTTACAAGTGCGCAGAATCACCGAAATCGCTGTTTTCGCGCTATTCAATGCGAAAAACACGTTTTCTGGTGTTTTCAGCACTCCACAGTGCGTTTGATATGCGGAAACTGCGATATCTTCGGTATCGTTCTTGTTTCCAGCTGAGATATGCACTTTCAGTGATAATCTTCACGATTCTGCTGTTACAAGTGTGCAGAATCACCGAAATCGCTGTTTTCGTGCTTTTGATTGCGAAAAACACGTTTTCTGGTGTTTTCAGCACTCCACAGTGCGTTTGATATGCGGAAACTACGATATCTTCGGTATCGTTGTTGTTTCCAGCTGAGATATGCATTTTCAGTGATAATCTTCATGATTCTGCTGTTACAAGTGTGCAGAATCACCGAAATCGCTGTTTTCGTGCTTTTGAATGCGAAAAACACGTTTTCTGGTGTTTTCAGCACTCCACAGTGCGTTTGATATGCGCAAACTACGATATCTTCGGTATCGTTGTTGTTTCCAGCTGAGACATGCATTTTCAGTGATAATCTTCATGATTCTGCTGTTACAAGTGTGCAGAATCACCGAAATCGCTGTTTTCGTGCTATTGAATGCGAAAAACACGTTTTCTGGTGTTTTCAGCACTCCACAGTGCGTTTGATATGCGGAAACTGCCATATCTTCGGTATCGTTGTTGTTTCCAGGTGAGATATGCATTTTCAGTGATAATCTTCATGATTCTGCTGTTACAAGTGTGCAGAATCACCGAAATCGCTGTTTTCGCGCTATTCAATGCGAAAAACACGTTTTCTGGTGTTTTCAGCACTCCACAGTGCGTCTGATATGCGGAAACTACGATATCTTCGGTATCGTTGCTGTTTCCAGCTGAGATATGCATTTTCAGTGATAATCTTCATGATTCTGCTGTTACAAGTGTGCAGAATCACCGAAATCGCTGTTTTCGTGCTATTGAATGCGAAAAACACGTTTTCTGGTGTTTTCAGCACTCCACAGTGCGTTTGATATGCGGAAACTGCCATATCTTCGGTATCGTTGTTGTTTCCAGCTGAGATATGCATTTTCAGTGATAATCTTCATGATTCTGCTGTTACAAGTGTGCAGAATCACCGAAATCGCTGTTTTCGTGCTTTTGAATGCGAAAAACACGTTTTCTGGTGTTTTCAGCACTCCACAGTGCGTTTGATATGCGGAAACTGCGATATCTTCGGTATCGTTGTTGTTTCCAGCTGAGATATGCACTTTCAGTGATAATCTTCACGATTCTGCTGTTACTAGTGTGCAGAATCACCGAAATCGCTGTTTTCGTGCTTTTGAATGCGAAAAACACGTTTTCTGGTGTTTTCAGCACTCCACAGTGCGTTTGATATGCGGAAACTGCGATATCTTCGGTATCGTTGTTGTTTCCAGCTGGGATATGCACTTTCAGTGATAATCTTCACGATTCTGCTGTTACTAGTGTGCAGAATCACCGAAATCGCTGTTTTCGTGCTTTTGAATGCGAAAAACACGTTTTCTGGTGTTTTCAGCTCTCCACAGTGCGTTTGATATGCGGAAACTACGATATCTTCGCTATCGTTGTTGTTTCCAGCTGAGATATGCACTTTCTGTGATAATCTTCACGATTCTGCTGTTACAAGTGTGCAGAATCACCGAAATCGCTGTTTTCGTGCTAGTGAATGCGAAAAACACGTTTTCTGGTGTTTTCAGCACTCCACAGTGCGTTTGATATGCGGAAACTGCCATATCTTCGGTATCGTTGTTGTTTCCAGGTGAGATATGCATTTTCAGTGATAATCTTCATGATTCTGCTGTTACAAGTGTGCAGAATCACCGAAATCGCTGTTTTCGCGCTATTCAATGCGAAAAACACGTTTTCTGGTGTTTTCAGCACTCCACAGTGCGTCTGATATGCGGAAACTACGATATCTTCGGTATCGTTGCTGTTTCCAGCTGAGATATGCATTTTCAGTGATAATCTTCATGATTCTGCTGTTACAAGTGTGCAGAATCACCGAAATCGCTGTTTTCGTGCTATTGAATGCGAAAAACACGTTTTCTGGTGTTTTCAGCACTCCACAGTGCGTTTGATATGCGGAAACTGCCATATCTTCGGTATCGTTGTTGTTTCCAGCTGAGATATGCATTTTCAGTGATAATCTTCATGATTCTGCTGTTACAAGTGTGCAGAATCACCGAAATCGCTGTTTTCGTGCTTTTGAATGCGAAAAACACGTTTTCTGGTGTTTTCAGCACTCCACAGTGCGTTTGATATGCGGAAACTGCGATATCTTCGGTATCGTTGTTGTTTCCAGCTGAGATATGCACTTTCAGTGATAATCTTCACGATTCTGCTGTTACTAGTGTGCAGAATCACCGAAATCGCTGTTTTCGTGCTTTTGAATGCGAAAAACACGTTTTCTGGTGTTTTCAGCACTCCACAGTGCGTTTGATATGCGGAAACTGCGATATCTTCGGTATCGTTGTTGTTTCCAGCTGGGATATGCACTTTCAGTGATAATCTTCACGATTCTGCTGTTACTAGTGTGCAGAATCACCGAAATCGCTGTTTTCGTGCTTTTGAATGCGAAAAACACGTTTTCTGGTGTTTTCAGCTCTCCACAGTGCGTTTGATATGCGGAAACTACGATATCTTCGCTATCGTTGTTGTTTCCAGCTGAGATATGCACTTTCTGTGATAATCTTCACGATTCTGCTGTTACAAGTGTGCAGAATCACCGAAATCGCTGTTTTCGTGCTAGTGAATGCGAAAAACACGTTTTCTGGTGTTTTCAGCACTCCACAGTGCGTTTGATATGCGGAAACTGCCATATCTTCGGTATCGTTGTTGTTTCCAGGTGAGATATGCATTATCAGTGATAATCTTCATGATTCTGCTGTTACAAGTGCGCAGAATCACCGAAATCGCTGTTTTCGCGCTATTCAATGCGAAAAACACGTTTTCTGGTGTTTTCAGCACTCCACAGTGCGTTTGATATGCGGAAACTACGATATCTTCGGTATCGTTGCTGTTTCCAGCTGAGATATGCATTTTCAGTGATAATCTTCATGATTCTGCTGCTACAAGTGTGCAGAATCACCGAAATCGCTGTTTTCGCGCTATTCAATGCGAAAAACACGTTTTCTGGTGTTTTCAGCACTCCACAGTGCGTTTGATATGCGGAAACTACGATATCTTCGGTATCGTTGCTGTTTCCAGCTGAGATATGCATTTTCAGTGATAATCTTCATGATTCTGCTGTTACAAGTGTGCAAAATCACCGAAATCGCTGTTTTCGTGCTTTTGAATGCGAAAAACACGTTTTCTGGTGTTTTCAGCACTCCACAGTGCGTTTGATATGCGGAAACTGCCATATCTTCGGTATCGTTGTTGTTTCCAGCTGAGATATGCACTTTCTGTGATAATCTTCACGATTCTGCTGTTACAAGTGTGCAGAATCACCGAAATCGCTGTTTTCGTGCTAGTGAATGCGAAAAACACGTTTTCTGGTGTTTTCAGCACTCCACAGTGCGTTTGATATGCGGAAACTGCCATATCTTCGGTATCGTTGTTGTTTCCAGGTGAGATATGCATTTTCAGTGATAATCTTCATGATTCTGCTGTTACAAGTGTGCAGAATCACCGAAATCGCTGTTTTCGCGCTATTCAATGCGAAAAACACGTTTTCTGGTGTTTTCAGCACTCCACAGTGCGTCTGATATGCGGAAACTACGATATCTTCGGTATCGTTGCTGTTTCCAGCTGAGATATGCATTTTCAGTGATAATCTTCATGATTCTGCTGTTACAAGTGTGCAGAATCACCGAAATCGCTGTTTTCGTGCTATTGAATGCGAAAAACACGTTTTCTGGTGTTTTCAGCACTCCACAGTGCGTTTGATATGCGGAAACTGCCATATCTTCGGTATCGTTGTTGTTTCCAGCTGAGATATGCATTTTCAGTGATAATCTTCATGATTCTGCTGTTACAAGTGTGCAGAATCACCGAAATCGCTGTTTTCGTGCTTTTGAATGCGAAAAACACGTTTTCTGGTGTTTTCAGCACTCCACAGTGCGTTTGATATGCGGAAACTGCGATATCTTCGGTATCGTTGTTGTTTCCAGCTGAGATATGCACTTTCAGTGATAATCTTCACGATTCTGCTGTTACTAGTGTGCAGAATCACCGAAATCGCTGTTTTCGTGCTTTTGAATGCGAAAAACACGTTTTCTGGTGTTTTCAGCACTCCACAGTGCGTTTGATATGCGGAAACTGCGATATCTTCGGTATCGTTGTTGTTTCCAGCTGGGATATGCACTTTCAGTGATAATCTTCACGATTCTGCTGTTACTAGTGTGCAGAATCACCGAAATCGCTGTTTTCGTGCTTTTGAATGCGAAAAACACGTTTTCTGGTGTTTTCAGCTCTCCACAGTGCGTTTGATATGCGGAAACTACGATATCTTCGCTATCGTTGTTGTTTCCAGCTGAGATATGCACTTTCTGTGATAATCTTCACGATTCTGCTGTTACAAGTGTGCAGAATCACCGAAATCGCTGTTTTCGTGCTAGTGAATGCGAAAAACACGTTTTCTGGTGTTTTCAGCACTCCACAGTGCGTTTGATATGCGGAAACTGCCATATCTTCGGTATCGTTGTTGTTTCCAGGTGAGATATGCATTATCAGTGATAATCTTCATGATTCTGCTGTTACAAGTGCGCAGAATCACCGAAATCGCTGTTTTCGCGCTATTCAATGCGAAAAACACGTTTTCTGGTGTTTTCAGCACTCCACAGTGCGTTTGATATGCGGAAACTACGATATCTTCGGTATCGTTGCTGTTTCCAGCTGAGATATGCATTTTCAGTGATAATCTTCATGATTCTGCTGCTACAAGTGTGCAGAATCACCGAAATCGCTGTTTTCGCGCTATTCAATGCGAAAAACACGTTTTCTGGTGTTTTCAGCACTCCACAGTGCGTTTGATATGCGGAAACTACGATATCTTCGGTATCGTTGCTGTTTCCAGCTGAGATATGCATTTTCAGTGATAATCTTCATGATTCTGCTGTTACAAGTGTGCAAAATCACCGAAATCGCTGTTTTCGTGCTTTTGAATGCGAAAAACACGTTTTCTGGTGTTTTCAACACTCCACAGTGCGTTTGATATGCGGAAACTGCGATATCTTCGGTATCGTTGTTGTTTCCAGCTGAGATATGCACTTTCAGTGATAATCTTCACGATTCTGCTGTTACAAGTGTGCAGAATCACCGAAATCGCTGTTTTCGTGCTTTTGAATGCGAAAAACACGTTTTCTGGTGTTTTCAGCACTCCACAGTGCGTTTGATATGCGGAAACTGCGATATCTTCGGTATCGTTGTTGTTTCCAGCTGAGATATGCACTTTCAGTGATAATCTTCACGATTCTGCTGTTACAAGTGTGCAGAATCACCGAAATCGCTGTTTTCGTGCTTTTGAATGCGAAAAACACGTTTTCTGGTGTTTTCAGCTCTCCACAGTGCGTTTGATATGCGGAAACTACGATATCTTCGCTATCGTTGTTGTTTCCAGCTGAGATATGCATTTTCAGTGATAATCTTCATGATTCTGCTGCTACAAGTGTGCAGAATCACCGAAATCGCTGTTTTCGCGCTATTCAATGCGAAAAACACGTTTTCTGGTGTTTTCAGCACTCCACAGTGCGTTTGATATGCGGAAACTACGATATCTTCGGTATCGTTGCTGTTTCCAGCTGAGATATGCATTTTCAGTGATAATCTTCATGATTCTGCTGTTACAAGTGTGCAAAATCACCGAAATCGCTGTTTTCGTGCTTTTGAATGCGAAAAACACGTTTTCTGGTGTTTTCAACACTCCACAGTGCGTTTGATATGCGGAAACTGCGATATCTTCGGTATCGTTGTTGTTTCCACCTGAGATATGCACTTTCAGTGATAATCTTCACGATTCTGCTGTTACAAGTGTGCAGAATCACCGAAATCGCTGTTTTCGTGCTTTTGAATGCGAAAAACACGTTTTCTGGTGTTTTCAGCACTCCACAGTGCGTATGATATGCGGAAACTGCGATATCTTCGGTATCGTTGTTGTTTCCAGCTGGGATATGCACTTTCAGTGATAATCTTCACGATTCTGCTGTTACTAGTGTGCAGAATCACCGAAATCGCTGTTTTCGTGCTTTTGAATGCGAAAAACACGTTTTCTGGTGTTTTCAGCACTCCACAGTGCGTTTGATATGCGGAAACTGCGATATCTTCGGTATCGTTGTTGTTTCCAGCTGAGATATGCACTTTCTGTGATAATCTTCACGATTCTGCTGTTACAAGTGTGCAGAATCACCGAAATCGCTGTTTTCGTGCTAGTGAATGCGAAAAACACGTTTTCTGGTGTTTTCAGCACTCCACAGTGCGTTTGATATGCGGAAACTGCCATATCTTCGGTATCGTTGTTGTTTCCAGGTGAGATATGCATTATCAGTGATAATCTTCATGATTCTGCTGTTACAAGTGCGCAGAATCACCGAAATCGCTGTTTTCGCGCTATTCAATGCGAAAAACACGTTTTCTGGTGTTTTCAGCACTCCACAGTGCGTTTGATATGCGGAAACTGCGATATCTTCGGTATCGTTCTTGTTTCCAGCTGAGATATGCACTTTCAGTGATAATCTTCACGATTCTGCTGTTACAAGTGTGCAGAATCACCGAAATCGCTGTTTTCGTGCTTTTGATTGCGAAAAACACGTTTTCTGGTGTTTTCAGCACTCCACAGTGCGTTTGATATGCGGAAACTACGATATCTTCGGTATCGTTGTTGTTTCCAGCTGAGATATGCATTTTCAGTGATAATCTTCATGATTCTGCTGTTACAAGTGTGCAGAATCACCGAAATCGCTGTTTTCGTGCTTTTGAATGCGAAAAACACGTTTTCTGGTGTTTTCAGCACTCCACAGTGCGTTTGATATGCGCAAACTACGATATCTTCGGTATCGTTGTTGTTTCCAGCTGAGACATGCATTTTCAGTGATAATCTTCATGATTCTGCTGTTACAAGTGTGCAGAATCACCGAAATCGCTGTTTTCGTGCTATTGAATGCGAAAAACACGTTTTCTGGTGTTTTCAGCACTCCACAGTGCGTTTGATATGCGGAAACTGCCATATCTTCGGTATCGTTGTTGTTTCCAGGTGAGATATGCATTTTCAGTGATAATCTTCATGATTCTGCTGTTACAAGTGTGCAGAATCACCGAAATCGCTGTTTTCGCGCTATTCAATGCGAAAAACACGTTTTCTGGTGTTTTCAGCACTCCACAGTGCGTCTGATATGCGGAAACTACGATATCTTCGGTATCGTTGCTGTTTCCAGCTGAGATATGCATTTTCAGTGATAATCTTCATGATTCTGCTGTTACAAGTGTGCAGAATCACCGAAATCGCTGTTTTCGTGCTATTGAATGCGAAAAACACGTTTTCTGGTGTTTTCAGCACTCCACAGTGCGTTTGATATGCGGAAACTGCCATATCTTCGGTATCGTTGTTGTTTCCAGCTGAGATATGCATTTTCAGTGATAATCTTCATGATTCTGCTGTTACAAGTGTGCAGAATCACCGAAATCGCTGTTTTCGTGCTTTTGAATGCGAAAAACACGTTTTCTGGTGTTTTCAGCACTCCACAGTGCGTTTGATATGCGGAAACTGCGATATCTTCGGTATCGTTGTTGTTTCCAGCTGAGATATGCACTTTCAGTGATAATCTTCACGATTCTGCTGTTACTAGTGTGCAGAATCACCGAAATCGCTGTTTTCGTGCTTTTGAATGCGAAAAACACGTTTTCTGGTGTTTTCAGCACTCCACAGTGCGTTTGATATGCGGAAACTGCGATATCTTCGGTATCGTTGTTGTTTCCAGCTGGGATATGCACTTTCAGTGATAATCTTCACGATTCTGCTGTTACTAGTGTGCAGAATCACCGAAATCGCTGTTTTCGTGCTTTTGAATGCGAAAAACACGTTTTCTGGTGTTTTCAGCTCTCCACAGTGCGTTTGATATGCGGAAACTACGATATCTTCGCTATCGTTGTTGTTTCCAGCTGAGATATGCACTTTCTGTGATAATCTTCACGATTCTGCTGTTACAAGTGTGCAGAATCACCGAAATCGCTGTTTTCGTGCTAGTGAATGCGAAAAACACGTTTTCTGGTGTTTTCAGCACTCCACAGTGCGTTTGATATGCGGAAACTGCCATATCTTCGGTATCGTTGTTGTTTCCAGGTGAGATATGCATTTTCAGTGATAATCTTCATGATTCTGCTGTTACAAGTGTGCAGAATCACCGAAATCGCTGTTTTCGCGCTATTCAATGCGAAAAACACGTTTTCTGGTGTTTTCAGCACTCCACAGTGCGTCTGATATGCGGAAACTACGATATCTTCGGTATCGTTGCTGTTTCCAGCTGAGATATGCATTTTCAGTGATAATCTTCATGATTCTGCTGTTACAAGTGTGCAGAATCACCGAAATCGCTGTTTTCGTGCTATTGAATGCGAAAAACACGTTTTCTGGTGTTTTCAGCACTCCACAGTGCGTTTGATATGCGGAAACTGCCATATCTTCGGTATCGTTGTTGTTTCCAGCTGAGATATGCATTTTCAGTGATAATCTTCATGATTCTGCTGTTACAAGTGTGCAGAATCACCGAAATCGCTGTTTTCGTGCTTTTGAATGCGAAAAACACGTTTTCTGGTGTTTTCAGCACTCCACAGTGCGTTTGATATGCGGAAACTGCGATATCTTCGGTATCGTTGTTGTTTCCAGCTGAGATATGCACTTTCAGTGATAATCTTCACGATTCTGCTGTTACTAGTGTGCAGAATCACCGAAATCGCTGTTTTCGTGCTTTTGAATGCGAAAAACACGTTTTCTGGTGTTTTCAGCACTCCACAGTGCGTTTGATATGCGGAAACTGCGATATCTTCGGTATCGTTGTTGTTTCCAGCTGGGATATGCACTTTCAGTGATAATCTTCACGATTCTGCTGTTACTAGTGTGCAGAATCACCGAAATCGCTGTTTTCGTGCTTTTGAATGCGAAAAACACGTTTTCTGGTGTTTTCAGCTCTCCACAGTGCGTTTGATATGCGGAAACTACGATATCTTCGCTATCGTTGTTGTTTCCAGCTGAGATATGCACTTTCTGTGATAATCTTCACGATTCTGCTGTTACAAGTGTGCAGAATCACCGAAATCGCTGTTTTCGTGCTAGTGAATGCGAAAAACACGTTTTCTGGTGTTTTCAGCACTCCACAGTGCGTTTGATATGCGGAAACTGCCATATCTTCGGTATCGTTGTTGTTTCCAGGTGAGATATGCATTATCAGTGATAATCTTCATGATTCTGCTGTTACAAGTGCGCAGAATCACCGAAATCGCTGTTTTCGCGCTATTCAATGCGAAAAACACGTTTTCTGGTGTTTTCAGCACTCCACAGTGCGTTTGATATGCGGAAACTACGATATCTTCGGTATCGTTGCTGTTTCCAGCTGAGATATGCATTTTCAGTGATAATCTTCATGATTCTGCTGCTACAAGTGTGCAGAATCACCGAAATCGCTGTTTTCGCGCTATTCAATGCGAAAAACACGTTTTCT
This sequence comes from Anthophora plumipes, assembly GCA_951804975.1. Lineage (NCBI taxonomy): Eukaryota > Metazoa > Arthropoda > Insecta > Hymenoptera > Apidae > Anthophora > Anthophora plumipes. The sequence goes on from CATORF010000448.1 coordinate 2,456,629, forward strand.
GGTGTTTTCAGCACTCCACAGTGCGTTTGATATGCGGAAACTACGATATCTTCGGTATCGTTGCTGTTTCCAGCTGAGATATGCATTTTCAGTGATAATCTTCATGATTCTGCTGTTACAAGTGTGCAAAATCACCGAAATCGCTGTTTTCGTGCTTTTGAATGCGAAAAACACGTTTTCTGGTGTTTTCAGCACTCCACAGTGCGTTTGATATGCGGAAACTGCCATATCTTCGGTATCGTTGTTGTTTCCAGCTGAGATATGCACTTTCTGTGATAATCTTCACGATTCTGCTGTTACAAGTGTGCAGAATCACCGAAATCGCTGTTTTCGTGCTAGTGAATGCGAAAAACACGTTTTCTGGTGTTTTCAGCACTCCACAGTGCGTTTGATATGCGGAAACTGCCATATCTTCGGTATCGTTGTTGTTTCCAGGTGAGATATGCATTTTCAGTGATAATCTTCATGATTCTGCTGTTACAAGTGTGCAGAATCACCGAAATCGCTGTTTTCGCGCTATTCAATGCGAAAAACACGTTTTCTGGTGTTTTCAGCACTCCACAGTGCGTCTGATATGCGGAAACTACGATATCTTCGGTATCGTTGCTGTTTCCAGCTGAGATATGCATTTTCAGTGATAATCTTCATGATTCTGCTGTTACAAGTGTGCAGAATCACCGAAATCGCTGTTTTCGTGCTATTGAATGCGAAAAACACGTTTTCTGGTGTTTTCAGCACTCCACAGTGCGTTTGATATGCGGAAACTGCCATATCTTCGGTATCGTTGTTGTTTCCAGCTGAGATATGCATTTTCAGTGATAATCTTCATGATTCTGCTGTTACAAGTGTGCAGAATCACCGAAATCGCTGTTTTCGTGCTTTTGAATGCGAAAAACACGTTTTCTGGTGTTTTCAGCACTCCACAGTGCGTTTGATATGCGGAAACTGCGATATCTTCGGTATCGTTGTTGTTTCCAGCTGAGATATGCACTTTCAGTGATAATCTTCACGATTCTGCTGTTACTAGTGTGCAGAATCACCGAAATCGCTGTTTTCGTGCTTTTGAATGCGAAAAACACGTTTTCTGATGTTTTCAGCACTCCACAGTGCGTTTGATATGCGGAAACTGCGATATCTTCGGTATCGTTGTTGTTTCCAGCTGGGATATGCACTTTCAGTGATAATCTTCACGATTCTGCTGTTACTAGTGTGCAGAATCACCGAAATCGCTGTTTTCGTGCTTTTGAATGCGAAAAACACGTTTTCTGGTGTTTTCAGCTCTCCACAGTGCGTTTGATATGCGGAAACTACGATATCTTCGCTATCGTTGTTGTTTCCAGCTGAGATATGCACTTTCTGTGATAATCTTCACGATTCTGCTGTTACAAGTGTGCAGAATCACCGAAATCGCTGTTTTCGTGCTAGTGAATGCGAAAAACACGTTTTCTGGTGTTTTCAGCACTCCACAGTGCGTTTGATATGCGGAAACTGCCATATCTTCGGTATCGTTGTTGTTTCCAGGTGAGATATGCATTATCAGTGATAATCTTCATGATTCTGCTGTTACAAGTGCGCAGAATCACCGAAATCGCTGTTTTCGCGCTATTCAATGCGAAAAACACGTTTTCTGGTGTTTTCAGCACTCCACAGTGCGTTTGATATGCGGAAACTACGATATCTTCGGTATCGTTGCTGTTTCCAGCTGAGATATGCATTTTCAGTGATAATCTTCATGATTCTGCTGCTACAAGTGTGCAGAATCACCGAAATCGCTGTTTTCGCGCTATTCAATGCGAAAAACACGTTTTCTGGTGTTTTCAGCACTCCACAGTGCGTTTGATATGCGGAAACTACGATATCTTCGGTATCGTTGCTGTTTCCAGCTGAGATATGCATTTTCAGTGATAATCTTCATGATTCTGCTGTTACAAGTGTGCAAAATCACCGAAATCGCTGTTTTCGTGCTTTTGAATGCGAAAAACACGTTTTCTGGTGTTTTCAACACTCCACAGTGCGTTTGATATGCGGAAACTGCGATATCTTCGGTATCGTTGTTGTTTCCAGCTGAGATATGCACTTTCAGTGATAATCTTCACGATTCTGCTGTTACAAGTGTGCAGAATCACCGAAATCGCTGTTTTCGTGCTTTTGAATGCGAAAAACACGTTTTCTGGTGTTTTCAGCACTCCACAGTGCGTTTGATATGCGGAAACTGCGATATCTTCGGTATCGTTGTTGTTTCCAGCTGAGATATGCACTTTCAGTGATAATCTTCACGATTCTGCTGTTACAAGTGTGCAGAATCACCGAAATCGCTGTTTTCGTGCTTTTGAATGCGAAAAACACGTTTTCTGGTGTTTTCAGCTCTCCACAGTGCGTTTGATATGCGGAAACTACGATATCTTCGCTATCGTTGTTGTTTCCAGCTGAGATATGCATTTTCAGTGATAATCTTCATGATTCTGCTGTTACAAGTGTGCAGAATCACCGAAATCGCTGTTTTCGTGCTTTTGAATGCGAAAAACACGTTTTCTGGTGTTTTCAGCACTCCACAGTGCGTTTGATATGCGCAAACTACGATATCTTCGGTATCTTTGTTGTTTCAAGCTGAGACATGCATTTTCAGTGATAATCTTCATGATTCTGCTGTTACAAGTGTGCAGAATCACCGAAATCGCTGTTTTCGTGCTATTGAATGCGAAAAACACGTTTTCTGGTGTTTTCAGCACTCCACAGTGCGTTTGATATGCGCAAACTACGATATCTTCGGTATCTTTGTTGTTTCAAGCTGAGACATGCATTTTCAGTGATAATCTTCATGATTCTGCTGTTACAAGTGTGCAGAATCACCGAAATCGCTGTTTTCGTGCTTTTGAATGCGAAAAACACGTTTTCTGGTGTTTTCAGCACTCCACAGTGCGTTTGATATGCGCAAACTACGATATCTTCGGTATCTTTGTTGTTTCCAGCAGAGATATGCATTTTCAGTGATAATCTTTACGATTCTGCTGTTACTAGGGTGCAGAATCACCGAAATCGCTGTTTTCGTGCTTTTGAATGCGAAAAACACGTTTTCTGGTGTTTTCAGCACTCCACAGTGCGTTTGATATTGTCACGTCTCAACCGTGACCCTTATTAAAAATATATATTTTGCCCTCGCGGCTCGTTCCGTCCGCGACTGGCTGGGATTTGCGTCGCTCGTACTCCCGAATAAAGTCTGAGGTAACTCACCTTACTCCGATATCCTTGCTTCCGCTCGTTGCAGATGCTAAGACCCCCTAGGTCGGCAGTGGCCCTTGGAGATATAGACCGAGCGTCCAGACTTCCGGTGGTGAGCTCGGAATGGATTGGTGATTGATGAGGATTTGACGAGAATAGGGGTCCGATCAACGAGACGAGGTGGTTCACAATAAATGAGTTTTTTTCTACGATACTAATAACTACTTTTACACTACATTTACTAACTATACTTAACGAAAAGGAAATAGAAATAGAACTAGTGAGTTGAAACAGTGGAGTGAGACGCGGACGAGATGACACGTGTGTATGCCATGTGTGCTCGCTGCAGACTGCCTGCTCGCTCGCTGCCGCCAGAGCGAGTCGCCGGACGGTGTGGTGGTGGTATGGTTGTAGAGTGGGGGTATGGTCGTAGAGTGGGGGTGGCGCTGGTTGAGAGGTGGTTGTCGGAGTACTGAACATAGGTGGTACAATGTTCTGCCTTACCGACTATGGTTACATGGTTGAAACTTACCGACTACAGGTTACATAGAATGGGGACTTATCGACTATGGTTATATGCTAATGACTTACCGACTATGATTATACAGGGACGCTTACCGACTACAGGTTACATAGAATAGGGGCTTAATGCTAAGGGTGCAGAGTGGAGTAGAGGTTGTTAGTGCGTCCGATGTTACACGTCCCCCCTTTTTAAAGGAATTTCGGCCATGCCGAAATCTCCGTTAAGGGTAGGATATAAGGTTCTTCTGGGTGGTTGTGGTGATCCGTCGGGGGTAACTGGTGGAGAGTTCGTCGACTGTGATGCGTTGCTGGTTGGCGTTTCCTGGTGCTCCGCTCGTTTTCCTTTGAATATGAGTAACTGCGTCAGAGAGTCCCATGCTGCGCCCAGGAGATATACGCTCCATCCATATATGTTGTGGAGAGTGTAACCGTTTATTATAGTATCGAGTACTAGCTTAATTAGTTTGGCGATGAGGTACAGGCCCATACAGCCCGCACTAATAGAGCCGAAAGTTGTGAATACTGTCCATATTCTTCGTATTGCTGAGTCGGTGATTTTTTTTAATGTCTGTGTGTCCAATAGATTCTCGAAGTGAATAGTCCCTGGGGGAATGGCTCCTCCCATTGCTCCACGAGCCATGGTGTTTAGGGCTGCCGGTTTTTCAATGGGGAATAATATATGATCCCGTAACTCGTCGATTTGCTGCTGCGTGTAGATCCCGCTTGTCGCAAGGTCGCCAGGGTTTTTATATTGCCAGGTGGGAGTTGTCAGTGGGCTGATGACCGGAGGTGGTAAGCTCTCTGCCGGAGTGGGATTGACCTTGTACCAATTGTTGTGAAGTTGGTACATTACAGGCAGCAGGTCGTTGCATTGTCGTGGTGTTGCTGTTCGGACTAGTATGTGATTCCTGGGTTTCATGAAAAACGACGTATTCCTTACTGTAACTGGGAGCTCGTTGTAACATAGCTCCGTCCTTCGTATGCTGCATTCGACCGGAATGCATTTAATTAGGTGAACGACTTCTCCCGAAGTCACTGCCATATATCCAGGTTGTTTCATGATAGTGAAGGCCAGTTCGTCCGGCTGGATATTGGCCAAGGTCAGTGCGTTTCGCAGTACTTGTTTCTCGAGTATGCATTTCTGGTGTACGATATCGGTGTATAAATCCGTTAGTTGCGTTTTGATATGTTTCTCCACGTATACAAATTTACTATTGACGTAAGTCAGGAGGTCTAGATTGTTGACCTCGACCTTTGTTAGAGTTTTGAAAGCTGTCCCTTTCGTCGTTACCATTATAAATAATTTGGGATGTTCTGTTCTCAGGAGATAGTATCCGCATAGCTGTAGTGGAGACGTGGTGGTAAGTGCGAATGTAGTTTCTTGCGATGTTAGTGTGTATATTACTGGCCCTGGTTTTGCATCTGGTGGGCTGATTTTTGTTGCGATTCCCTCGTAAAGAACATCGTATCTATTGAAGTGGCATCTATCGTCGGGGATTGCGGACCAGGATGTGGCTTCTCCTTCCACGTCCTGGCATGATTCTTCTGTGACGAGGCAGCGGTGTCCAGATGGTAATATCAGCCATCCTGTACTTAGTTTTATCGGGGCTTGGAAGGCTTTGAGGGTTACGGTGATTGATGCTTGGACCACAACGTTGTTCCAGGTCCCGAAGGGGTCGCTATACTGGGTACCTGTGCATTTCCCGTCGATTGAAAGTGTTCCTGCTAGAGTGAGGCTGCGTGAGGAAGTAGCGTTGACTCGAAGTCCTGTGATCACGTCGTTCGCGGAGAATTGAATTTGTCCTGTTCGATGGAGCTGGCTGCACAGTTCGGTTGTTACGTCCATCAAGTATTCTCGTTGTCCTCCCTGAACAACGGAGGTGTGGGAGTGCATGCCGCAGTAGTAGATGGTTCTGTCCACCTTGATCTTGCACTGAATCACGCGCGTGCTCGTATACTCGGCTAATTGCAATAATTGTATATATTGCTTTTCAGTCTCGGGTTCGTTACGCGGCACTTCACAATCACCGACACTCATGAGCGAGAGACTCGTTATGTTCAAGGAGCGGCCCGCACAGTCGTACGCAATGAGCGCGTGAGACACGGCACTTAGAGATAGAAACACTGCGAGGATGATCATCATTGCTTCGTAGTTCGTGGAGTTCTGGGGTCTGACGCTATCGGTTCTGATTCGGAGCACTTTCGCACTGGGGTGAGGGTTGAGAATGTCTCTGCATTCAGGTGGGGGTACGGTGTTCTTGATGTGGAGGGGAATATTGCGCGCTTCTCCACTCTGCACGGCGCACCGTCATATAGAAAATTTACATGGCTTTAGCTTATTCGTATGTACTACTCTAGACTTATTTTTAAACTTAATTTTGACATTGTTATTATTAAGTTTTTCGATAATTTCGTATGGTCCGGTGTATTGCGCGTCAAATTTTCCTTTGCGCGGCTCTTTTAACAAAAACGCTTTGTCGCCTACACGGAAATTTACATGTTTCAGCTTGCGGTCGTAGTAGTACTTATATTTCTGTTTTGCTTTTTCTAGGTTGCCTTTCGCTTGCGTCTGAGTTTCGAATAGTTTGAGATTGAGTTCGCGAAGGTACGTCGTGTACGCCTCGTCTGCCAGGTCTAAGGGAGAGGCTTCGCTGGTGGGAGCTCGAGCTAGTTTGCCGTATACCAATTCATGCGGTGTGAATTGTGTCCCCTCATGCACGCTTGTGTTGTATGAAAACATGGCTAACGGCAGCCATGTATTCCATTCCCGATCTTTGGATATGAATTGTTTCAGATATTCGGCTAGGACGTGGTGTGATCTTTCGATTGAGCCATTGGTCTGAGGATGAAAGGCAGTAGTCTTATAGTGAGCGATTTTAAATCTTTTGGCTATAGTTTTAAACAGACCATTCAAGAAGTGAGACCCTTGGTCGGTAATGACGGCCTTGGGGGCACCGTGTTTGCAGATACAATGTGATATGAATGCGTCCGCCACGTCGACTGCCGTAGCTTGGCGAAGGGGTGCGGCAATTGAATATTTCGTCAAGAGGTCTTGAATTGTGAGTATGTACGTGTAGTTGTCGGAGGTGGTAGGTAGTGGACCAACAATGTCCATGGAAACTTTATCGAATGCGGCCCCGGGGGTGTCCGTCAATACCATAGGTTGTCTCGTTTTTTGTCGCGTCAGTTTCTGTAATTGGCAACTTCGGCAATTTTGAATAAATTTCTGTATGTCTGCTTTCATTGTTCCCCAGTAATACCTTTCCCTGATTCTAGAGTACGTTTTATTGACACCTTTATGCCCTGCGATTGCCGAAACGTGATATTCCGAAATTATCTCCTCGCGCTCTTCCGCGGGTGGTATTCGAGTGAGTCCCTGACATGTTATTATTTTTACCTTGGATTCGTAGAAGATTTCGATTAATATTTCTTTTATGACTGGCCACGAGATGTCATCTAATGATTCCTTTGCGATGTTAATGGTGTCTAGTTGCAGTTCTGAGATTACGTCGGATAGCGATTTTAGAGCTTCTGTGAGGTTTGACTTTGTTGTGAGTTCGTGCCTATTATGTTTTATCGGTAAAATTATGGCGTATTTTGAGTCGTTTTTAAAGCGCGTTACCCTGGCGCGGCATAAGAATATTCCTGATTGGGGTTTTATGCTATATGTTTCGAGAAATTCGTTTCCCGCGTTCCCTATTGGTTTTCCGTCCATTGTTGTGAATATCACTGTATGATCTTTCCTCATGCTGAGTTTGTCGCGGCTTTCGGTAAGGAGTCTGCGTTGTTGTATATATGGCTGTGCGTCAGAAATGAATAAATCGTCGTCGGAGGCGCTGTCGCTGTCCGTTTGTCGAGTATCAGAGTGTTGAGAAAGTGTGTCGGTAGGATAGTCATCTGGTGGGGCTTGAGGTAGGTCTAGTAGGTCACTGCACGCTGGCGTCGGAGTGGGAGGTCTTGGACTGGGTGCAGGTGGGAGGATTTCTTTGGTGGGGGGTGTCGGAGTTCCAGTCACCGTTTGTCCGGAGCAGCGCGCTCGTGGTGGAGAGAAGAGCGCGTAGTCATCCGAGGTATCGCTGTCAGCGGTGAGGGGAAAAATTCGCACGGGGTTCCGACTTAAGGCGTCCGCATTCATATTAGCTTTGCCTTCTTTGTATATTACGCGGTATTCGAATTCTGCCAATTTTAATCGCCACCTTACTAGGCGAGAGGATGGGTCCTTGACATTGTGCATCCAGACCAACGGCCGATGATCAGTCACCAACGTAAATTCTCGTCCGTACAAATATGGCCGAAAATATTGCACAGCGTATAGGATCGCCAGACACTCTTTTTCTATTACAGCGTAATTGGATTCAGCTGCGTTTAGGAGGCGGGACGCGTATGCAATCGGGAGATCTCTTCCGATTTTTCCCTGGCTGAGCACGGCGCCCACGGCGTAACCTGAGGCGTCGGTCGTTACAATAAACGGTTTAGTGAAGTCGGGATATTGAAGAATCGGATCCGTACATAACATTTCCCTGAGAGTATTGAAAGACCTTTCCTGTTCCGTCCTCCACTCAAATTTAGTATCCTTTTTCAGGAGTGTAGTCAATGGCTTCGCGATATGGGAGAATTTTGGGATAAATCGGCGATAATAACCCGCCAGGCCTAAAAATTGCTTAATATTTTTGGCTGATTCTGGAACTGGAAAGGCCCTGACCGCTTTTATGTTTCGCGGGTCGGGTTTCACGCCGTCGCGCCCTATAACATGTCCCAGGTACGCGACTTCCGTACGCAAAAATTCGCATTTGTCGGGTTGTAGTTTTAGATTTGCTCTTCGCAGTCGGTCGGCTAATTTCCGGAATTTGACGTTATGCTCAGTTATAGAGCTGGCGTAGATCACAATGTCGTCTAGATAAACGAACATTTCGTTTCCTTGAAGCCCCGACAAAACCGAATCCATTAATCTCTGGAACGTGGAAGGCGCGTTACGCAAACCGAAAGGCATCCGATTGAATTGGTAGTGTCCATACGGTGTGGAAAACGCGGTTTTGGGAGCGTCCTGCTCAGCGACTCCAATCTGGTGGAATCCGCTGGCCAGGTCGAACGTGCTGAAATATTTGGCGCTGCCTAATTGGTCGAGTATTTCCGTTATATTTGGCAGAGGGTACGCATCGGCTACTGAATTCTCGTTCAGCGAGCGGTAATCAATTACCATACGCCAGCGTTTGTTACCCTGCGAGTCCGGTTTCTTGGGGACTACCCACAGCGGCGAATTGTACGGTGAATTAGATGGTTTAATAATATCGTTCTCCAAAAGTTCCGTAATTTGTTTTGAGATTTCTTCGCGATGCACGGGCGGGTAGCGGTACTGTTTGACATGTATTGGTTCGTTGTTAATAGTAGGTATTCTGTGCTCAATTGCGTCGGTTTTGCCTAGCCGATCGCCCGGGAGATAAAACAGATCATAGTTTTCGTCTATTAGTTTCGCGACGGCTGAGTATTCCTCAGTGTTCAAATGATCCAGGCGCAATGATTGTTCTATTCGCTCAGATCGCGACAGTGTTCCTTTCGCGCAAAACACTGTGTTTCTATTGTGGGGGAAGACGCCCGAGTCGCAGGGTACCGCTGCTGGCACGTTATGGAATGCGTTTGAATTCGCGGAGTTTGGTTCCCTTTGGGAACGACTAGCCCGAAGGTTACGTGGGTTAGTAGATTTCGTAGTGGATTCAGCGGGATTAGAAGATGCAGTGGACTCAGCGGAATTGGAAGATACAGTGGATACAGTGGAGTTGGAAGGTTCAGTGGACTCAGCGGAATTAGAAGATACAGTGGATTCAGCGGAATTGGAAGATACAGTGGAGACAGTGGTGTTGGAAGATACAGTGGATTCAGTGGAATTAGAAAACGTTGCGATAACGTTGGTATGCGGCGGCGGCCGCTTGGCCTTCGGCTGGGCGATAGCGCGGGGCGTAACCCGATACGCGTGGGGCGGCGAGGCCGCTCCGCGTCGCACGACGTCATCGCTCTGGAATGTCTCCTTGTTTTGTCTCGCGCTATCGCATCCGGCCAGGCTTATCTCCTCCAACGCGGCTGATGGCGTTGGAATGCGGACTCGATTATTCGTGGTATTAAAGATACGAGTGTATGCCTTCCCATGGCGATTGGTTACTATTGCGTCTCCTAAGTAGACGCCCGGTGCCACGTCGATCCTGGGAATTAGGCCTACCGCCGGGTATTTTTCGCGCAAGTTTATCGCGATACATTTACTCGTTCTCGGCGGTACTGCTATGTCTGGAGCATTTGCGAAAGGAATGCTAACATCCTTCCAGACAAGGCGGTTCTTGGAGTATAGAATATCGACTTCACGATTACAAAATTCGCTGCCTAATATTCCGTCGGTGTCGATCGGGAAACTATCGGGTACGATTTGAAACGAAATTTCCCGTCCACGAATTTGTATTTTTACGGACCCGTAAGTTTTTACCTTGCCGTCCGTAATTCCCGAAATAGCTAGTGCGTCGCCTTTGTTTATTTTTAAATGGGATTTCAGAACGGCTTTCTTTAAAATGTTAGGCTCTGAGCCTGTGTCTACCATTAATCGCGTGGGGTTTTTGGCGAAATCTTTCGAGTGGACGTTGACGTGCGGTACGAAACAATTCTTTCTTAGTCTAACTGTTGCGACTCGGTATCCTCCTCTGTCGCGGGAATTATTGCGCGTACTCTCGCGGGGTTCGCCTCTCGCCTGCTCTCGCGGCGAGGCGAGAGGCCTCGTCCGTTTCCCTGGTTGTTACGGTAACGGTCCTCTGTATCGGCGCGCGTGTTTCTATTCCCACGATCATCGCGGCGTTCGTATCTATACTCCGTATCGCGCGAAACAGGCGCCCGGCGTTCTCTTTCTTCGTTCCGCCGTGATTCGTTGTATCTTTCGCGTTCGCGCAGCGCATTGTTATATTGGCGTTTTCGGCATTCGCTTATACCATGCCCGATATTTTTACAGTAAGAGCACGTCTTTGGTTCAGGTACACGTGCCGCTTGCATTCGACGTTCCCGTGGTGGTTCGGAGTCTATATTTCTTTGCGCGACTCTAGAAGCGTACGTGGATTTCCGCGTGTGGTTTTGACGTTCGCGGTCTTGTTCGTATCTACGGAAAAGTTCTCGAGATTTAAGGAAAGCTTCCGATAGAGTAGCGGGACGGCCCGCCATTAATTTGAATCGGATCTCGGGTATTAGGCCATCGGAAAAACACCGGAGAGTAAAATCATCAATAGCCAGCTGATCGGCGTGTCTAGAACTGCGTTCGCCGTCGATTATCGCGGCCCTCAAATCTTTAATGCGACTAATATAGTCTATGATATGTTCGTCTGCGAACTGGTACGTGCTTGCTAATTCCCCGCGGTATTGGTCCACGTTTTTCAGCGGCCCGAACGTTACGCGCATTATATCGCACAAATCCTGAATGTTGCTGCATAAATCGTCTTCTATCGCCAGGTACGCTCGTCCCTTGAGGCGATTAATAGTTAACCGAACGAGGGTTTCCTCGGCGTGTGGGGAGACGAGATCCCTTGCCCTCTTGCACGCGCGAATGAATTGGAAGACGGATATATTATTGCCGTCGAACGAGGGGATCGTGTCAACAGCCTCGCGAAGTGAGTACGTGGAAATAGCGCTGGTTTCCATGCTGAAATCGTTACCGAGTGGACGAGTCGGTGCGTTCGCGAGATTATAATTATCCTGCGCGACTTGAGGCCTCGTGACTTTAACGTCGTTCAATTCGCGACGGATGTTGGCCAATTCGTTTAACATTTGTGAATTAAGATCCGCGGGTTGCGCGGCGCGCGCCTCGACTATAGCGGATCGTTCTTCTTCTAAACGCGCGGCAGTCTCTTGGAGACATTTTTCTCTTTCGCGAAGTTGTCGCTGGATTTCGATTAATTCAGCTTCCGTCGGCACGGAGCGTTGCTCGGTGGTCTTCTTCCTCGTTTCCATCCCGAATATTTGACGACGAATATAAAATGACAGGAGCAGGAACAACGGCTAATCCCACCGCTGTCACCAATTTTGTCACGTCTCAACCGTGACCCTTATTAAAAATATATATTTTGCCCTCGCGGCTCGTTCCGTCCGCGACTGGCTGGGATTTGCGTCGCTCGTACTCCCGAATAAAGTCTGAGGTAACTCACCTTACTCCGATATCCTTGCTTCCGCTCGTTGCAGATGCTAAGACCCCCTAGGTCGGCAGTGGCCCTTGGAGATATAGACCGAGCGTCCAGACTTCCGGTGGTGAGCTCGGAATGGATTGGTGATTGATGAGGATTTGACGAGAATAGGGGTCCGATCAACGAGACGAGGTGGTTCACAATAAATGAGTTTATTTCTACGATACTAATAACTACTTTTACACTACATTTACTAACTATACTTAACGAAAAGGAAATAGAAATAGAACTAGTGAGTTGAAACAGTGGAGTGAGACGCGGACGAGATGACACGTGTGTATGCCATGTGTGCTCGCTGCAGACTGCCTGCTCGCTCGCTGCCGCCAGAGCGAGTCGCCGGACGGTGTGGTGGTGGTATGGTTGTAGAGTGGGGGTATGGTCGTAGAGTGGGGGTGGCGCTGGTTGAGAGGTGGTTGTCGGAGTACTGAACATAGGTGGTACAATGTTCTGCCTTACCGACTATGGTTACATGGTTGAAACTTACCGACTACAGGTTACATAGAATGGGGACTTATCGACTATGGTTATATGCTAATGACTTACCGACTATGATTATACAGGGACGCTTACCGACTACAGGTTACATAGAATAGGGGCTTAATGCTAAGGGTGCAGAGTGGAGTAGAGGTTGTTAGTGCGTCCGATGTTACAATATACGGAAACTACGATATCTTCGGTATCGTTGTTGTTTCCAGCTGAGATATGCACTTTCAGTGATAATCTTCACGATTCTGCTGTTACAAGTGTGCAGAATCACCGAAATCGCTGTTTTCGTGCTTTTGAATGCGAAAAACACGTTTTCTGGTGTTTTCAGCACTCCACAGTGCGTTTGATATGCGGAAACTACGATATCTTCGGTATCGTTGTTGTTTCCAGCTGAGATATGCATTTTCAGTGATAATCTTCATGATTCTGCTGTTACAAGTGTGCAGAATCACCGAAATCGCTGTTTTCGTGCTTTTGAATGCGAAAAACACGTTTTCTGGTGTTTTCAACACTCCACAGTGCGTTTGATATGCGGAAACTGCGATATCTTCGGTATCGTTCTTGTTTCCAGCTGAGATATGCACTTTCCGTGATAATCTTCACGATTCTGCTGTTACAAGTGTGCAGAATCACCGAAATCGCTGTTTTCGTGCTTTAGATTGCGAAAAACACGTTTTCTGGTGTTTTCAGCACTCAACAGTGCGTTTGATATGCGGAAACTGCGATATCTTCGGTATCGTTGGTGTTTCCAGCTGAGATATGCACTTTCAGTGATAATCTTCACGATTATGCTGTTACAAGTGTGCAGAATCACCGAAATCGCTGTTTTCGTGCTTTTGAATGCGAAAAACACGTTTTCTGGTGTTTTCAGCACTCCACAGTGCGTTTGATATGCGGAAACTACGATATCTTCGGTATCGTTGTTGTTTCCAGCTGAGATATGCACTTTCAGTGATAATCTTCACGATTCTGCTGTTACAAGTGTGCAGAATCACCGAAATCGCTGTTTTCGTGCTATTGAATACGAAAAACACGTTTTCTGGTGTTTTCAGCACTCCACAGTGCGTTTGATATGCGGAAACTGCCATATCTTCGGTATCGTTGTTGTTTCCAGGTGAGATATGCATTATCAGTGATAATCTTCATGATTCTGCTGTTACAAGTGCGCAGAATCACCGAAATCGCTGTTTTCGCGCTATTCAATGCGAAAAACACGTTTTCTGGTGCTTTCAGCACTCCACAGTGCGTTTGATATGCGGAAACTGCGATATCTTCGGTATCGTTCTTGTTTCCAGCTGAGATATGCACTTTCAGTGATAATCTTCACGATTCTGCTGTTACAAGTGTGCAGAATCACCGAAATCGCTGTTTTCGTGCTTTTGATTGCGAAAAACACGTTTTCTGGTGTTTACAGCACTCCACAGTGCTTTGATATGCGGAAACTGCGATATCTTCGGTATCGTTGTTGTTTCCAGCTGAGATATGCACTTTCAGTGATAATCTTCACGATTATGCTGTTACAAGTGTGCAGAATCACCGAAATCGCTGTTTTCGTGCTTTTGAATGCGAAAAACACGTTTTCTGGTGTTTTCAGCACTCCACAGTGCGTTTGATATGCGGAAACTACGATATCTTCGGTATCGTTGTTGTTTCCAGCTGAGATATGCACTTTCAGTGATAATCTTCACGATTCTGCTGTTACAAGTGTGCAGAATCACCGAAATCGCTGTTTTCGTGCTTTTGAATGCGAAAAACACGTTTTCTGGTGTTTTCAGCACTCCACAGTGCGTTTGATATGCGGAAACTGCCATATCTTCGGTATCGTTGTTGTTTCCAGCTGAGATATGCATTATCAGTGATAATCTTCATGATTCTGCTGTTACAAGTGTGCAGAATCACCGAAATCGCTGTTTTCGTGCTTTTGAATGCGAAAAACACGTTTTCTGGTGTTTTCAGCACTCCACAGTGCGTTTGATATGCGGAAACTACGATATCTTCGGTATCGTTGTTGTTTCCAGCTGAGATATGCATTTTCAGTGATAATCTTCATGATTCTGCTGTTACAAGTGTGCAGAATCACCGAAATCGCTGTTTTCGTGCTTTTGAATGCGAAAAACACGTTTTCTGGTGTTTTCAACACTCCACAGTGCGTTTGATATGCGGAAACTGCGATATCTTCGGTATCGTTCTTGTTTCCAGCTGAGATATGCACTTTCAGTGATAATCTTCACGATTCTGCTGTTACAAGTGTGCAGAATCACCGAAATCGCTGTTTTCGTGCTTTTGAATGCGAAAAACACGTTTTCTGGTGTTTTCAACACTCCACAGTGCGTTTGATATGCGGAAACTGCGATATCTTCGGTATCGTTCTTGTTTCCAGCTGAGATATGCACTTTCAGTGATAATCTTCACGATTCTGCTGTTACAAGTGTGCAGAATCACCGAAATCGCTGTTTTCGTGCTTTTGATTGCGAAAAACACGTTTTCTGGTGTTTTCAGCACTCCACAGTGCTTTTGATATGCGGAAACTACGATATCTTCGGTATCGTTGTTGTTTCCAGCTGAGATATGCACTTTCAGTGATAATCTTCACGATTCTGCTGTTACAAGTGTGCAGAATCACCGAAATCGCTGTTTTCGTGCTATTGAATGCGAAAAACACGTTTTCTGGTGTTTCCAGCACTCCGCAGTGCGTTTGATATGCGGAAACTACGATATCTTCGGTATCGTTGTTGTTTCCAGCTGAGATATGCACTTTCAGTGATAATCTTCACGATTCTGCTGTTACAAGTGTGCAGAATCACCGAAATCGCTGTTTTCGTGCTTTTGAATGCGAAAAACACGTTTTCTGGTGTGTTCAACACTCCACAGTGCGTTTGATTTGCGGAAACTGCGATATCTTTGGTATCGTTCTTGTTTCCAGCTGAGATATGCACTTTCAGTGATAATCTTCACGATTATGCTGTTACAAGTGTGCAGAATCACCGAAATCGCTGTTTTCGTGCTTTTGAATGCGAAAAACACGTTTTCTGGTGTTTTCAGCACTCCACAGTGCGTTTGATATGCGGAAACTACGATATCTTCGGTATCGTTGTTGTTTCCAGCTGAGATATGCACTTTCAGTGATAATCTTCACGATTCTGCTGTTACAAGTGTGCAGAATCACCGAAATCTCTGTTTTCGTGCTTTTGAATGCGAAAAACACGTTTTCTGGTGTTTTCAACACTCCACAGTGCGTTTGATATGCGGAAACTGCGAAATCTTCGGTATCGTTCTTGTTTCCAGCTGAGATATGCACTTTCAGTGATAATCTTCACGATTCTGCTGTTACAAGTGTGCAGAATCACCGAAATCGCTGTTTTCGTGCTTTTGATTGCGAAAAACACGTTTTCTGGTGTTTTCAGCACTCCACAGTGCGTTTGATATGCGGAAACTGCCATATGTTCGGTATCGTTGTTGTTTCCAGCTGAGATATGCACTTTCAGTCATAATCTTCACGATTCTGCTGTTACAAGTGTGCAGAATCACCGAAATCGCTGTTTTCGTGCTTTTGAATGCGAAAAACACGTTTTCTGGTGTTTTCAGCACTCCACAGTGCGTTTGATATGCGGAAACTACGATATCTTCGGTATCGTTGTTGTTTCCAGCTGAGATATGCATTTTCAGTGATAATCTTCATGATTCTGCTGTTACAAGTGTGCAGAATCACCGAAATCGCTGTTTTCGTGCTTTTGAATGCGAAAAACACGTTTTCTGGTGTGTTCAACACTCCACAGTGCGTTTGATATGCGGAAACTGCGATATCTTTGGTATCGTTCTTGTTTCCAGCTGAGATATGCACTTTCAGTGATAATCTTCACGATTATGCTGTTACAAGTGTGCAGAATCACCGAAATCGCTGTTTTCGTGCTTTTGAATGCGAAAAACACGTTTTCTGGTGTTTTCAGCACTCCACAGTGCGTTTGATATGCGGAAACTACGATATCTTCGGTATCGTTGTTGTTTCCAGCTGAGATATGCACTTTCAGTGATAATCTTCACGATTCTGCTGTTACAAGTGTGCAGAATCACCGAAATCGCTGTTTTCGTGCTTTTGAATGCGAAAAACACGTTTTCTGGTGTTTTCAACACTCCACAGAGCGTTTGATATGCGGAAACTGCGAAATCTTCGGTATCGTTGTTGTTTCCAGCTGAGATATGCACTTTCAGTGATAATCTTCACGATTCTGCTGTTACAAGTGTGCAGAATCACCGAAATCGCTGTTTTCGTGCTTTTGATTGCGAAAAACACGTTTTCTGGTGTTTTCAGCACTCCACAGTGCGTTTGATATGCGGAAACTGCCATATGTTCGGTATCGTTGTTGTTTCCAGCTGAGATATGCACTTTCAGTCATAATCTTCACGATTCTGCTGTTACAAGTGTGCAGAATCACCGAAATCGCTGTTTTCGTGCATTTGAATGCGAAAAACACGTTTTCTGGTGTTTTCAGCACTCCACAGTGCGTTTGATATGCGGAAACTACGATATCTTCGGTATCGTTGTTGTTTCCAGCTGAGATATGCATTTTCAGTGATAATCTTCATGATTCTGCTGTTACAAGTGTGCAGAATCACCGAAATCGCTGTTTTCGTGCTTTTGAATGCGAAAAACACGTTTTCTGGTGTGTTCAACACTCCACAGTGCGTTTGATATGCGGAAACTGCGATATCTTTGGTATCGTTCTTGTTTCCAGCTGAGATATGCACTTTCAGTGATAATCTTCACGATTATGCTGTTACAAGTGTGCAGAATCACCGAAATCGCTGTTTTCGTGCTTTTGAATGCGAAAAACACGTTTTCTGGTGTTTTCAGCACTCCACAGTGCGTTTGATATGCGGAAACTACGATATCTTCGGTATCGTTGTTGTTTCCAGCTGAGATATGCACTTTCAGTGATAATCTTCACGATTCTGCTGTTACAAGTGTGCAGAATCACCGAAATCGCTGTTTTCGTGCTTTTGAATGCGAAAAACACGTTTTCTGGTGTTTTCAACACTCCACAGAGCGTTTGATATGCGGAAACTGCGAAATCTTCGGTATCGTTCTTGTTTCCAGCTGAGATATGCACTTTCAGTGATAATCTTCACGATTCTGCTGTTACAAGTGTGCAGAATCACCGAAATCGCTGTTTTCGTGCTTTTGATTGCGAAAAACACGTTTTCTGGTGTTTTCAGCACTCCACAGTGCGTTTGATATGCGGAAACTGCCATATCTTCGGTATCGTTGTTGTTTCCAGCTGAGATATGCACTTTCAGTGATAATCTTCACGATTCTGCTGTTACAAGTGTGCAGAATCACCGAAATCGCTGTTTTCGTGCTTTTGAATGCGAAAAACAAGTTTTCTGGTGTTTTCAGCACTCCACAGTGCGTTTGATATGCGGAAACTACGATATCTTCGGTATCGTTGTTGTTTCCAGCTGAGATATGCATTTTCAGTGATAATCTTCATGATTCTGCTGTTACAAGTGTGCAGAATCACCGAAATCGCTGTTTTCGTGCTTTTGAATGCGAAAAACACGTTTTCTGGTGTTTTCAACACTCCACAGTGCGTTTGATATGCGGAAACTGCGATATCTTCGGTATCGTTCTTGTTTCCAGCTGAGATATGCACTTTCAGTGATAATCTTCACGATTCTGCTGTTACAAGTGTGCAGAATCACCGAAATCGCTGTTTTCGCGCTTTTGAATGCGAAAAACACGTTTTCTGGTGTTTTCAGCACTCCACAGTGCGTTTGATATGCGGAAACTACGATATCTTCGGTATCGTTGTTGTTTCCAGCTGAGATATGCATTTTCAGTGATAATCTTCATGATTCTGCTGTTACAAGTGTGCAGAATCACCGAAATCGCTGTTTTCGTGCTTTTGAATGCGAAAAACACGTTTTCTGGTGTGTTCAACACTCCACAGTGCGTTTGATATGCGGAAACTGCGATATCTTTGGTATCGTTCTTGTTTCCAGCTGAGATATGCACTTTCAGTGATAATCTTCACGATTATGCTGTTACAAGTGTGCAGAATCACCGAAATCGCTGTTTTCGTGCTTTTGAATGCGAAAAACACGTTTTCTGGTGTTTTCAGCACTCCACAGTGCGTTTGATATGCGGAAACTACGATATCTTCGGTATCGTTGTTGTTTCCAGCTGAGATATGCACTTTCAGTCATAATCTTCACGATTCTGCTGTTACAAGTGTGCAGAATCACCGAAATCGCTGTTTTCGTGCTTTTGAATGCGAAAAACACGTTTTCTGGTGTTTTCAGCACTCCACAGTGCGTTTGATATGCGGAAACTACGATATCTTCGGTATCGTTGTTGTTTCCAGCTGAGATATGCATTTTCAGTGATAATCTTCATGATTCTGCTGTTACAAGTGTGCAGAATCACCGAAATCGCTGTTTTCGTGCTTTTGAATGCGAAAAACACGTTTTCTGGTGTTTTCAACACTCCACAGTGCGTTTGATATGCGGAAACTGCGATATCTTCGGTATCGTTCTTGTTTCCAGCTGAGATATGCACTTTCAGTGATAATCTTCACGATTCTGCTGTTACAAGTGTGCAGAATCACCGAAATCGCTGTTTTCGTGCTATTGAATGCGAAAAACACGTTTTCTGGTGTTTTCAGCACTCCACAGTGCGTTTGATATGCGGAAACTGCCATATCTTCGGTATCGTTGTTGTTTCCAGGTGAGATATGCATTATCAGTGATAATCTTCATGATTCTGCTGTTACAAGTGTGCAGAATCACCGAAATCGCTGTTTTCGCGCTATTGAATGCGAAAAACACGTTTTCTGGTGTTTTCAGCACTCCACAGTGCGTTTGATATGCGGAAACTGCCATATCTTCGGTATCCTTGTTGTTTCCAGGTGAGATATGCATTATCAGTGATAATCTTCATGATTCTGCTGTTACAAGTGTGCAGAATCACCGAAATCGCTGTTTTCGCGCTATTCAATGCGAAAAACACGTTTTCTGGTGTTTTCAGCACTCCACAGTGCGTTTGATATGCGGAAACTGCCATACCTTCGGTATCGTTGTTGTTTCCAGCTGAGATATGCATTATCAGTGATAATCTTCATGATTCTGCTGTTACAAGTGTGCAGAATCACCGAAATCGCTGTTTTCGAGCTATTCAATGCGAAAAACACGTTTTCTGGTGTTTTCAACACTCCACAGTGCGTTTGATATGCGGAAACTGCGATATCTTCGGTATCGTTCTTGTTTCCAGCTGAGATATGCACTTTCAGTGATAATCTTCACGATTCTGCTGTTACAAGTGTGCAGAATCACCGAAATCGCTGTTTTCGTGCTATTGAATGCGAAAAACACGTTTTCTGGTGTTTTCAGCACTCCACAGTGCGTTTGATATGCGGAAACTGCCATATCTTCGGTATCGTTGTTGTTTCCAGGTGAGATATGCATTATCAGTGATAATCTTCATGATTCTGCTGTTACAAGTGTGCAGAATCACCGAAATCGCTGTTTTCGCGCTATTCAATGCGAAAAACACGTTTTCTGGTGTTTTCAGCACTCCACAGTGCGTTTGATATGCGGAAACTGCCATATCTTCGGTATCGTTGTTGTTTCCAGCTGAGATATGCATTATCAGTGATAATCTTCATGATTCTGCTGTTACAAGTGTGCAGAATCACCGAAATCGCTGTTTTCGTGCTTTTGAATGCGAAAAACACGTTTTCTGGTGTTTTCAGCACTCCACAGTGCGTTTGATATGCGGAAACTGCCATACCTTCGGTATCGTTGTTGTTTCCAGCTGAGATATGCATTATCAGTGAT
Source organism: Anthophora plumipes (assembly GCA_951804975.1). Taxonomy (NCBI): domain Eukaryota; kingdom Metazoa; phylum Arthropoda; class Insecta; order Hymenoptera; family Apidae; genus Anthophora; species Anthophora plumipes. The sequence continues at coordinate 2,476,890 of CATORF010000448.1, forward strand.
AATCTTCATGATTCTGCTGTTACAAGTGTGCAGAATCACCGAAATCGCTGTTTTCGAGCTATTCAATGCGAAAAACACGTTTTCTGGTGTTTTCAGCACTCCACAGTGCGTTTGATATGCGGAAACTGCGATATCTTCGGTATCGTTGTTGTTTCCAGCTGAGATATGCACTTTCAGTGATAATCTTCACGATTCTGCTGTTACAAGTGTGCAGAATCACCGAAATCGCTGTTTTCGTGCTTTTTAATGCGAAAAACACGTTTTCTGGTGTTTTCAACACTCCACAGTGCGTTTGATATGCGGAAACTGCGATATCTTCGGTATCGTTGTTGTTTCCAGCTGAGATATGCATTATCTGTGATAATCTTCATGATTCTGCTGTTACAAGTGTGCAGAATCACCGAAATCGCTGTTTTCGTGCTTTTGAATGTGTTACGTCCCGGATCGCGCAAACAGGCAAAACCAAGATCGAGCACAACAATTTGCTGTTCTTTAAACGTCCACGCAGCGCGTACGTCTGCGTCTGACGGGGTCTCTCGCTAATTCAATTGAATGGTAGTGGTTACTCACCTCAACTCCTGGTTGATCAGCAGACTAAAGTTGAACGTAATAGATATAATTCAGTAGCGCGCACTCGGTTTGGAAGTTGGAATAATTAGAATTATAGTTAGACAATTATATGAACTTTAATACACTTTGGGATTATAGAATACAATGGAGTTATACTAAGAGATAGGTAGTAATACAAGATATAGAATACAGTTAAAGAATACTAGATATAGAATCGCAGGATATAGAAATACAAGATGTAGAAACGCGGTGATGTGAGCTCCTCGAGCTCTGGGCTCAGACTGACTAAGTGGCTGGCGGAATGGTTTAATTATACTGTGTGGTTGTAGGCGCGGGGTGTGGTGTAGATATGATAGCGGAGGAATTTGTCTGGAGGAGATTAGGACACGTGTGGCTTGGATCGTGGGAGTCAGAATGTTTATGAGATAGCGGAGGAATGCGATAAGGAGAGGCCTGGGAGTCGGGACACGTGCATGATGACGTCATAGGATTGGTGTGTGGCGGGAGATTAGGTCTGGCGGTCGGCGGATGTTTGGGAGATAAGGAGTTGGAATATAATACGAGTGTGGAAATGGAATGTGTTTGGCTTGGTGGTTTAGTCTGGAAGGTTCGGTGGATGTTTATGTGATGTTGAGCTTGGGAAAGGGATGGGATTATCAGGGAATGCTTCTAGAATGATCTAGATTATTCTAGAAGCTTCTGGAAGGATGACATAGGAACTGATAGTAGGATGTAGCGGGAGTGAAGGCGCGCTTATGACTATGCTTATAAATAATTCTAACAGGAGTAAGGGCGCGCTTATGACTACTATGCTTATCGTATATATGTGTGTATGTATATATATGCTTATGACTAATTCCAACGTCGCTTGCCGACGTAACACCTCCCCCCCTGGGTGAGAAAATTCATGGAAATTGAATTTTCTAGTCGGGTTTACTAGAGAGTTTTTGTTATTCGGGTGAGAGAGTTCGTTGGAATGGGGCACTGTTTGAGTGTTCTAATGAAATTCACTATGGAGTTTGAAACTCGGGTATAAGCGTTCGGGGGTGCACTGGTTCACTACTTCAGTGGGCTGCTGCTCTGTATCTTCTGGCTTGGGGTTGGGTTGGTTTCGGGTGTGTTCGGGGTTGGTTTGGGTATCTGTGATCTCGCCATCGGTTTTCCTCTGGCTGAGGAACAGGAAGAAGTGTGTGAGAGAGCTCCAAACGGCTCCCAATAGGTGTAGGCTCCATCCGTATACTGAGTGTAGTGCTATCCCGTTGATGATCGTGCTGACGGCGGCTTTGATGACTCGGATTGCGAGGTAGATGCCCATAATGCCAGCGGTGAATGATCCGAATGCGACGAATCCGGACCAGATTCGTCTTCCAGTGGATTCTGCTAGCTTTTTCAACGTTGTTTCGTCGAAAAGGTTGTACAGCTGAAGGGCTTGTGAGCTGTATTCCCGGCCGGTAACTCCTTGAGCTAGAGAGTTCACGATGGCGGGTCTTTCGATAGGGAACATTATGTGTTCCTTTAGCTTTGCCAGGTCCTCTGGTGAATAGATACCTCCGTCTGCCAGGTTATGTGGGTTGACGTATTTCCAGGTTGCCTTGGTAAGTGGCTTCAGCGGTGTTGGCGGTAGACTTTCCACAGGTTTTGGTGTTAGCCTGTACCATAGGCCATGGATTTTGAACATATTCGGCATGAGTTCGCTGCAGTCTTTCCTCGTGCCTGAGCGCGTTAGTATGTGGTGAATCGGCGTAATAAACAATGACGTGTTTTTGTATGTTACAGGCAACTCGTCGTAACAGGTGTCTGTGTGCCTCACTTGGCAGACAACCGGAACGCATTTGACTATGTGGATAACTTCGCCCGATGCGATTGCCATGAATCCGTGTTCCCTGGCAATTGTCCTTGCTACTTCGGCTGGGGCGACGTGAATAAGTGTGAGTGCGTTATGCAGAATCTGTCGTTCTAATGCGCACTTTTGTTTTATTACGTCCCGATATAACTGTATTATCTGTGTTTTTAGGTGCTTCTCTACGTATACGAATTTGGAATTCACGTATGCGAAGATGTCGAGATTGTTTATTGCGATGGATGTCCTGGTTTTGAAGTGTCCTTCTTTCTCCGTCTCGAGAATGAAGAGCTTGGGATGTTCGGTATGTATCAATGTGTATCCACAGACCTTCGTACTGGTTGTTCTGGCAAGGGCGAATGTAGTTCCTTGCGATGTGACCGAGTAGAGGGATAACCCTTGGTTGTCTTCGTCTTCTACTAGTGTTGCTTTACCTTCGTAGAGGACATCGTAATTGTTGAATTTGCAGTAGTCTGTGGGTGAGTTGTCCCAGTAGGAGAATCCATCTTCGGAGTCCAGGCAGGATCCTTGTTGGACCAGGCATCGTTGGCCAGATTGCATGATGATTTCGTTGGTGGCGAGTTTGACAGCTGCGATATGGGTGCGTATTTTTATACGGATGACAGCTTGAACGACTACGCTGTTCCAGGTGCCGTATGGATCGCTGAACGTGGAGCCGTAGCATGTGCCGTCGTTATCGATTTTTCCTGACAAGGTGAGACTTCGGGTTGTGGAAGAGTTCGTAACTACGCCTGTGATCTGTGCCGATGGGGTGATGTATAGTGTGCCGGTACGGTGTAGCATCTGGCACGCGTCTCTAGGGATGTTCATTAGGTAAATTTGCCGTCCGTTGTTGACTGCGGAGATGTGCGAATGCATGCCGCAGTGGAAGATTGTTCTGTCGATTTCCACGTGGCATTGTGTGACCTCGGCAGTTTGAAATTCGGACAGTTGCAGTAATTGGATTGCCCTTTCCTTGATGATGGGTGCCTTTTCTTCTGTCTCGCAGTTGAGTGGGTCGATTGCGGAGAATGTTGAGACGTTTAGTGTCGGGCCGCTGCAGTCGTAACCGATAAGGGCTGCAGCCGAGGATACGGAGATGATGAGTACTGCTGCTTGTAGATGCATGTTGGTTGATTGTTGTTGACTGATCTCTTCGCCTCTTGTTTGGCTCTTATATACTAGTCATGATGACGAATGGGGTGAGGATGACATTGAGGTTGTTAATGTTTTGGCTAGCTTCAATTTGTTTTGGTGGACCGTTCTTTCTCGGCCGGTATCGAGTGTCAGGCGGACGTTATGGTTGTCGAGGATACGTGATATTTTATGTGGACCTGTGTATTGCGCATCGAATTTGTTTTTAGTCGGTTCTTTTAATAAGTATACCAAATCTCCTTCCGAGAATTCCTTTGTGTTTAATCTTCGATCGTAATAGCGTTTGGATCTTTGTTTAGCAAGATTAAGGTTTGAGGCTGCTATCGCTCGTGATTCGTTTAGCTTGGTTTCGAGTTTTCGTAAATACGCGGTGTATGTTTCGTCTTCCACAGGAGTTTCATAGGAGTATGCGGATGGTACTCTAGCTTTGTTTCCAAATATAAGTTCGTGTGGTGTATATAATGTACCTTCGTGAGTACTTGTGTTGTAACTAAACATCGCACACTGAAGCCAATTGTTCCAATCATTTTTGTTACTTATGTACTGTTTTAGATATTCCGTCAGGACTAGATGTGACCTTTCTAACGAGCCGTTTGTTTGAGGGTGGAATGCAGTGGTTTTGATATGTTGAATTCTAAATCGACGTGTCACCGCGCGCATGAGAGCGTTGATGAAGTTTGTACCCTGATCCGTAAGTATTGCTTTTGGCGCACCGAATTTGCAAATTAGGTTGTCAACTAATGCATCAGCTGTTTCTATTGCAGAGACGGTTTTGAGAGGGACAGCAATTGAATATTTGGTCAACAAATCCTGCATCGTGAGGATGTAATGATGACCAGAGGGAGTGGTAGGAAGGGGGCCAACGATGTCTAGTGCAATTTTATCGAACGCCTGTCCAGGTGTGTCTGTTAGTATCATTGGATTTCGCGTCTTTACTCTTGTTAATTTTTTCGTCTGGCAATCTTTACACGTTGTTACAAATTTCATTATTTCGGGTTTCATTGAAGGCCAAAAGTACTTTTCTCGTATGCGTCTGTAGGTTTTTGTCACGCCCTTATGTCCGGCGTATGCGGAGATGTGATTTTCTGATATTATAGCTTGTCTCGTATTTTCTGGAGGTATGACGATTTCGTTAGTGCAAATAGTTATTCGAATGTTGGTTTCCTCTAGAAGTTCCGTTAGTACGTCTCGTATAGTTGTCCAAGATATGTCGTCTATTGAAATTCGCGATAATGTAATTGACGGTAAGTTTAGTTCTATAATTGCGTCGCGTAACGCTCGGAGGGATTCTAACATGTCTTCGTAAGTTGCAATATGGGATAACGATTCTTTTATGGGTAATTGTATCAGTGTATACTTTTCAGTGTGGACTTTCGCTCTACCGATTATAGCGTTTGCTAGTTTCGGCAGTCTGTTGTTTTTGTATAGATCGATCGCGCCTTCGTCCAGTGGGTCATTCGCGAGTGTCACGAAACATGCTATGTGGTCATTTTTCATGATAAGTCGGTCTCGAGTGTAATGTATGTTCGTCGGTGTCGTGGCTGGACTGGATATATCGATTTCGCTATCTGTGTCGGGTGATATTGGAGACGAGGTTGATGGTTGGGATTGGAATAGTAGTGGTGAAGTAGAATGCGAAGATAATGGATATACAGGAGCTTGGATAGGATTTCTAGAGAGAGCGTCTGCATTAGTGTTCATTTTACCTGATTTGTATACAATTTTATATTCGTACTCGGCTAATTTTAAACGCCAGCGAAGTAGTCGCGATGACGGATCCTTTACAGAATTCATCCACACCAATGGCTGGTGGTCTGTGACGAGGTTGAATTTCTTTCCGTATATGTATGATCTAAAGTGTTGAACTGCGTATATTATTGCCAAGCATTCCTTCTCAATAGTTGCATAGTTTAGTTCTGCTCCGTGAAGCAGTCGCGAGGCATAGGCTATCGGTTGATCTTTATTTATCTCGCCCTGACTTAGAATGGCACCGATCGCGTAATTTGATGCGTCGGTTGTGATGTTGAACGGTTTGGAAAAATCTGGGTAACGGAGCACTGGCTCAGTGCACAATGCCGTGCGTAATGTATCGAACGCTTGGTCCTGTGGTAGTGACCATTCGAATTTCGCGTCTTTCCGTAGTAGACGCGTTAGCGGTTTCGAGATATGGGAGAATTTATCTATAAAACGTCGGTAATAGCCTGCTAAACCAAGGAACTCTCGGACTTGTTTCGTGTTTTTCGGTTTTGGAAAGTTTTGTACCGCTACCACCTTGTTGGGGCATGGTTTGACGCCTTCGTCGCTTATTACATGTCCTAAGTAAGCGACTTCGCGACGGAGAAATGTACACTTCGAAGGTTGTAGCTTCAGGTTGGCTTTCCTGAGACGCTTAGCCAGTTTATTCAATTTTGAACAGTGCTCTGATAATGAGCTTGCATAAATAACAATGTCGTCGAGATAAACGAACATTTCTGTGCCCTGCAATCCTGAGAGAATCGAATCCATTAAACGTTGAAATGTCGCAGGTGCGTTACGTAAGCCGAAGGGCATTCGATTAAACTCATAATGACCGTATGGGGTAGAAAACGCTGTTTTCCCAGCGTCCTCTTTGTTCATGCCAATCTGGTGAAAACCGGAGGCCAAATCGAAAGTGGAGAAGTATTTTGCAGAACCGAGCTGGTCTAAAATTTCCACAATACTCGGCAAGGGGTACGCGTCCGCGGTAGTCTTTTCATTCAGTTGGCGGTAATCGATGACCATCCTCCACTTTTTGGTCCCGTTTTCATCAGATTTCTTGGGCACAATCCACAAGGGCGAGTTATACGGAGAGGTAGAAGGACTGACAATGTCGTTTTCGAGAAGTTCCTTCATTTGCTTGTTGATCTCCTCCTTGTGGACTGGCGGATAGCGATATTGCTTTACATGTATGGGTTTATCGTCGGTCGTTGGAATTTTGTGCTCTACAATAGTTGTTTTCCCTAAACGCTCACCCGGGAGGTGAAAGACGTCGGCGCTCTCGTTGATAATTTTATACACATGATCGCGTTCCTCTGCGTTAAGATGATCCGTACTTATTATGTCTCTGATCTCTTCTTCGCGTTCCTGATGGGAACGAGATTCTTTGATAGAGTGTATAAAATGAGGACTTCCGTCTTGCGGTATATCCTTGAAATCGGCGACTTCTTGCACCTCCACAGTGGGTACAGGAAACGAGATACGGCTATTCGTCGTATTGACAACGCGCACGAACGTTCTGCCGTTGTTTGTTTTGACTAGGGAGTCGAAGACGGTGATACCGGAGGCCAGCTCCTGACGCGGTAGATAACCTATCTCCGGACCCGTGGCTCCTATTTCGATTACTTTAGCTGAACGGCTTCCTATCGTACACGTTATTCTCTCCGGACTTGCGGTTTTGGATATAGAAGATTTTACGGATTTAGAACTAGTAGATTTGGAAAGTTTTGAGCCTGTTTTCGGTCCTTTAGCCCGTGCGCTCGAATTAGTAGTTTTGGAACGTGGTTCCGAGTTAGAAGGGGTTTTTAGGGTGTTAGTAGAGGGGTTACCTTTGTTACAGGTTTTGGAATTTTGGTTTCGTTCGCATTTCTGCTCATTATGCGGGTTGTTTGCAAACGGAATTTCGATTCCCTTCCAGAGCACTCTGTTTTGAGTGTACGAGATTTCGGCTCCCTCTTCTAAGAAATTACATCCAAGGATTCCGTCGGGGAGGATCGGGAAGTCGGATGGAACTACATGGAACCTAATTATAGTTCCATATAGCGGGATCTTGACGGAACCCATGGTGGATACGGCTTCGGATGTGATTCCGTATAATTGCAACTTTTCGTCAGTTGCAATCCGATGATTGAGGTGGAGCGCTGATATTTTAATCAGATTTGGTTCCGACCCGGTATCAATCATTAGTGTCGTTATTCGCGGGAGTCCTGGCGATTGGACTTCTACGTGAGGGACTTTTCCCTTCGATTTTAATTCGCATTTTGCAATTCGGGTGTTGATTCCGTTGCGATGGTTCGGACCGTGTTTGCTGGGGACGCCTCTCGCCTTCGGCCCGAGTTCGACGGGAGGGATTGTCCGTTTCCCGGATTCCGTTGATTATTATATTCCCTTTTGCGACACTCGTGTATGTCGTGCCCGGAGAATTTACAGTAGGAGCAGACCTTTGGCTGTCTACTGGGACTTACGGAAGTATTTCCTCGTGACGCTTCATAGGCGAAAGTATTGCGCGGAGGTGTGCGCGGATCGCGGTAGGAATCCCGGTAGCGAGATTCGTTAAATCGTCGCGGTGAAGGTTCCCGCCATGAAGACCCTTGCCATGAATTGCGAGGTGAAGGAGGGTTGTGATACGGCTTACGTTCCGGCGTTTGATCACGGAATTGTACGTGTTTGGAATCTGTGACGCGTCCGTATCGAATGTTGTCGCGTTCTAGTTCTTTATAAATTTCGATTGCCTCATTAAAGATATGAGACAGCGGATTTCTACGCAAATGACGGAGCTCGCTTCTTATCTGTGGGGTTACTCCGCGGATGAAACAATCTGCCGTCAGATTGTCGATTTCAGAAATCGTGGTGGAATCGCAGTCTATAATTGCGTTTCGTATGTCCTTGACCCGAGTGATGAAATCGAGGATATGTTCTTCTTTTTTCATGTAGATATTGGCCATATCGCCGCGATAGTGGTCAATCGTCTTTTGCGGACCGAAGATACGCTTAAGTCTATTACAGAGGTCGGTGACGTTTATATACCGCTCGTCTTCCACTGCAGTGGCTGCCCGTCCGCGTAAACGCGTAGTAATTAGTCGCGTGAGAGTGCCTTCGGCACTGGGAGATATAAGGTCGCGAGCGCGGGTGCACGCGCGCGTAAATGTGAGAACGGACGGTTCCGTTCCATTGAATGTAGGGATTATAGCTAAAGCTTCCTTTAGCGTGAAGGAATCTGTGGAGGTATCTTCGATGGGAGAGCGATATTCTCTATGTTGCCTTCTTAGATTTTCAATTTCCGCCAACGCGGCGTCGCGTTCTTGCTTTAGCGTGTTACAGTCGTGCTCCATCCTGGAAGTCTCTGCGCTTTCCGCGTGCTTTTTGGAACGGGTGTCCATTATAGATATTGATGATGAATTTACAGAAAATTTTTCAGAATTTATTGGTTATCGAATACAAAAGTACACCAGTTTGCTACTTCGTCAGGTACAATCTCGGGTATATTTCCGTGTGAAAAATTTCGTACAAACGAGAGTAACACTTCTTGGGGTATTTCTCGGTGGTTGTAGACTTTAAGAGATATATCGGTGTCTAATATTTCGATTGGCGGCGGAGGAATGGGTACTGGTATGATTTCGTCGTAAGAATCGTCGATAATGATCGGTTCAGGATCTGGCTCGGCTCCTGCGCTATCTGGGATCGGAGTTTCCGGCGCAGGCTGCTGCGCCTGGAGTTCCTTTAATTCCCTTTGTATAGCGGCAATCCTCCTTGCTTGGACCCTGTGACCACCACGACGGCCTCGACGACGTGACTGATTTGGAATAGATTTCGATATAGGGAATAGTAAAGTGTAGAAAATTCGGTATATTAATAGCTTCGAACAACTACCTTCCTGACTCCGTGCATTGCGTCTGGTGTCACGACAAGATCACTGCGTGTAACCGTTAGTTCTGCACAGGTGCGCTAGCGTCAGCGCGCTCGTCTGTCAGGCAGAAAATTCAAGCCTGGAATCAACGTGTGAAAGGAGGTTGGTGAGGATCGCCGGTTATTAATCACAATGAATTTAAACCGCGAGAGTGAACAGCATCCCACCGCTGTCACCAGTTGTTACGTCCCGGATCGCGCAAACAGGCAAAACCAAGATCGAGCACAACAATTTGCTGTTCTTTAAACGTCCACGCAGCGCGTACGTCTGCGTCTGACGGGGTCTCTCGCTAATTCAATTGAATGGTAGTGGTTACTCACCTCAACTCCTGGTTGATCAGCAGACTAAAGTTGAACGTAATAGATATAATTCAGTAGCGCGCACTCGGTTTGGAAGTTGGAATAATTAGAATTATAGTTAGACAATTATATGAACTTTAATACACTTTGGGATTATAGAATACAATGGAGTTATACTAAGAGATAGGTAGTAATACAAGATATAGAATACAGTTAAAGAATACTAGATATAGAATCGCAGGATATAGAAATACAAGATGTAGAAACGCGGTGATGTGAGCTCCTCGAGCTCTGGGCTCAGACTGACTAAGTGGCTGGCGGAATGGTTTAATTATACTGTGTGGTTGTAGGCGCGGGGTGTGGTGTAGATATGATAGCGGAGGAATTTGTCTGGAGGAGATTAGGACACGTGTGGCTTGGATCGTGGGAGTCAGAATGTTTATGAGATAGCGGAGGAATGCGATAAGGAGAGGCCTGGGAGTCGGGACACGTGCATGATGACGTCATAGGATTGGTGTGTGGCGGGAGATTAGGTCTGGCGGTCGGCGGATGTTTGGGAGATAAGGAGTTGGAATATAATACGAGTGTGGAAATGGAATGTGTTTGGCTTGGTGGTTTAGTCTGGAAGGTTCGGTGGATGTTTATGTGATGTTGAGCTTGGGAAAGGGATGGGATTATCAGGGAATGCTTCTAGAATGATCTAGATTATTCTAGAAGCTTCTGGAAGGATGACATAGGAACTGATAGTAGGATGTAGCGGGAGTGAAGGCGCGCTTATGACTATGCTTATAAATAATTCTAACAGGAGTAAGGGCGCGCTTATGACTACTATGCTTATCGTATATATGTGTGTATGTATATATATGCTTATGACTAATTCCAACGTCGCTTGCCGACGTAACAAATGCGAAAAACACGTTTTCTGGTGTTTTCAGCACTCCACAGTGCGTTTGATATGCGCAAACTACGATATCGTCGGTATCGTTGTTGTTTCCAGCTGAGACATGCATTTTCAGTGATAATCTTCATGATTCTGCTGTTACAAGTGTGCAGAATCACCGAAATCGCTGTTTTCGTGCTTTTGAATGCGAAAAACACGTTTTCTGGTGTTTTCAGCACTCCACAGTGCGTTTGATATGCGGAAACTACGATATCTTCGGTATCGTTGTTGTTTCCAGCTGAGATATGCACTTTCAGTGATAATCTTCACGATTCTGCTGTTACTAGTGTGCAGAATCACCGAAATCGCTGTTTTCGCGCTATTCAATGCGAAAAACACGTTTTCTGGTGTTTTCAGCACTCCACAGTGCGTTTGATATGCGGAAACTGCCATATCTTCGGTATCGTTGTTGTTTCCAGCTGAGATATGCATTATCAGTGATAATCTTCATGATTCTGCTGTTACAAGTGTGCAGAATCACCGAAATCGCTGTTTTCGTGCTTTTGAATGCGAAAAACACGTTTTCTGGTGTTTTCAGCACTCCACAGTGCGTTTGATATGCGGAAACTGCCATACCTTCGGTATCGTTGTTGTTTCCAGCTGAGATATGCATTATCAGTGATAATCTTCATGATTCTGCTGTTACAAGTGTGCAGAATCACCGAAATCGCTGTTTTCGAGCTATTCAATGCGAAAAACACGTTTTCTGGTGTTTTCAGCACTCCACAGTGCGTTTGATATGCGGAAACTGCGATATCTTCGGTATCGTTGTTGTTTCCAGCTGAGATATGCACTTTCAGTGATAATCTTCACGATTCTGCTGTTACAAGTGTACAGAATCACCGAAATCGCTGTTTTCGTGCTTTTGAATGCGAAAAACACGTTTTCTGGTGTTTTCAGCACTCCACAGTGCGTTTGATATGCGGAAACTGCGATATCTTCGGTATCGTTGTTGTTTCCAGCTGAGATATGCACTTTCAGTGATAATCTTCACGATTCTGCTGTTACAAGTGTGCAGAATCACCGAAATCGCTGTTTTCGTGCTATTGAATGCGAAAAACACGTTTTCTGGTGTTTTCAGCACTCCACAGTGCGTTTGATATGCGGAAACTGCGATATCTTCGGTATCGTTGTTGTGTCCAGCTGAGATATGCACTTTCAGTGATAATCTTCACGATTCTGCTGTTACAAGTGTGCAGAATCACCGAAATCGCTGTTTTCGTGCTTTTGAATGCGAAAAACACGTTTTCTGGTGTTTTCAACACTCCACAGTGCGTTTCATATGCGGAAACTGCCATATCTTCGGTATCGTTGTTGTTTCCAGCTGAGATATGCATTATCAGTAATAATCTTCATGATTCTGCTGTTACAAGTGTGCAGAATCACCGAAATCGCTGTTCTCGCGCTATTCAATGCGAAAAACACGTTTTCTGGTGTTTTCAGCTCTCCACAGTGCGTTTGATATGCGGAAACTGCCATATCTTCGGTATCGTTGTTGTTTCCAGCTGAGATATGCATTTTCAGTGATAATCTTCACGATTCTGCTGTTACAAGTGTGCAGAATCACCGAAATCGCTGTTCTCGCGCTATTCAATGCGAAAAACACGTTTTCTGGTGTTTTCAGCACTCCACAGTGCGTTTGATATGCGGAAACTGCCATATCTTCGGTATCGTTGTTGTTTCCAGCTGAGATATGCATTTTCAGTGATAATCTTCACGATTCTGCTGTTACAAGTGTGCAGAATCACCGAAAACGCTGTTTTCGTGCTTTTGAATGCGAAAAACACGTTTTCTGGTGTTTTCAGCACTCCACAGTGCGTTTGATATGCGGAAACTGCGATATCTTCGGTATCGTTGTTGTTTCCAGCTGAGATATGCATTATCAGTGATAATCTTCATGATTCTGCTGTTACAAGTGTGCAGAATCACCGAAATCGCTGTTCTCGCGCTATTCAATGGGAAAAACACGTTTTCTGGTGTTTTCAGCTCTCCACAGTGCGTTTGATATGCGGAAACTGCCATATCTTCGGTATCGTTGTTGTTTCCAGCTGAGATATGCATTTTCAGTGACAATCTTCACGATTCTGCTGTTACAAGTGTGCAGAATCACCGAAATCGCTGTTTTCGTGCTATTGAATGCGAAAAACACGTTTTCTGGTGTTTTCAGCACTCCACAGTGCGTTTGATATGCGGAAACTGCGATATCTTCGGTATCGTTGTTGTTTCCAGCTGAGATATGCACTTTCAGTGATAATCTTCACGATTCTGCTGTTACAAGTGTGCAGAATCACCGAAATCACTGTTTTCGTGCTTTTGAATGCGAAAAACACGTTTTCTGGTGTTTTCAACACTCCACAGTGCGTTTCATATGCGGAAACTGCCATATCTTCGGTATCGTTGTTGTTTCCAGCTGAGATATGCATTATCAGTAATAATCTTCATGATTCTGCTGTTACAAGTGTGCAGAATCACCGAAATCGCTGTTCTCGCGCTATTCAATGCGAAAAACACGTTTTCTGGTGTTTTCAGCTCTCCACAGTGCGTTTGATATGCGGAAACTGCCATATCTTCGGTATCGTTGTTGTTTCCAGCTGAGATATGCATTTTCAGTGATAATCTTCACGATTCTGCTGTTACAAGTGTGCAGAATCACCGAAATCGCTGTTCTCGCGCTATTCAATGCGAAAAACACGTTTTCTGGTGTTTTCAGCACTCCACAGTGCGTTTGATATGCGGAAACTGCCATATCTTCGGTATCGTTGTTGTTTCCAGCTGAGATATGCATTTTCAGTGATAATCTTCACGATTCTGCTGTTACAAGTGTGCAGAATCACCGAAAACGCTGTTTTCGTGCTTTTGAATGCGAAAAACACGTTTTCTGGTGTTTTCAGCACTCCACAGTGCGTTTGATATGCGGAAACTGCGATATCTTCGGTATCGTTGTTGTTTCCAGCTGAGATATGCACTTTCAGTGATAATCTTCACGATTCTGCTGTTACAAGTGTGCAGAATCACCGAAATCGCTGTTTTCGTGCTATTGAATGCGAAAAACACGTTTTCTGGTGTTTTCAGCACTTCACAGTGCGTTTGATATGCGGAAACTACGATATCTTCGGTATCGTTGTTGTTTCCAGCTGAGACATGCATTTTCAGTGATAATCTTCATGATTCTGCTGTTACAAGTGTGCAGAATCACCGAAATCGCTGTTTTCGTGCTATTGAATGCGAAAAACACGTTTTCTGGTGTTTTCAGCACTCCACAGTGCGTTTGATATGCGGAAACTGCGATATCTTCGGTATCGTTGTTGTGTCCAGCTGAGATATGCACTTTCAGTGATAATCTTCACGATTCTGCTGTTACAAGTGTGCAGAATCACCGAAATCGCTGTTTTCGTGCTTTTGAATGCGAAAAACACGTTTTCTGGTGTTTTCAACACTCCACAGTGCGTTTCATATGCGGAAACTGCCATATCTTCGGTATCGTTGTTGTTTCCAGCTGAGATATGCATTATCAGTAATAATCTTCATGATTCTGCTGTTACAAGTGTGCAGAATCACCGAAATCGCTGTTCTCGCGCTATTCAATGCGAAAAACACGTTTTCTGGTGTTTTCAGCTCTCCACAGTGCGTTTGATATGCGGAAACTGCCATATCTTCGGTATCGTTGTTGTTTCCAGCTGAGATATGCATTTTCAGTGATAATCTTCACGATTCTGCTGTTACAAGTGTGCAGAATCACCGAAATCGCTGTTCTCGCGCTATTCAATGCGAAAAACACGTTTTCTGGTGTTTTCAGCACTCCACAGTGCGTTTGATATGCGGAAACTGCCATATCTTCGGTATCGTTGTTGTTTCCAGCTGAGATATGCATTTTCAGTGATAATCTTCACGATTCTGCTGTTACAAGTGTGCAGAATCACCGAAAACGCTGTTTTCGTGCTTTTGAATTCGAAAAACACGTTTTCTGGTGTTTTCAGCACTCCACAGTGCGTTTGATATGCGGAAACTGCGATATCTTCGGTATCGTTGTTGTTTCCAGCTTAGATATGCACTTTCAGTGATAATCTTCACGATTCTGCTGTTACAAGTGTGCAGAATCACCGAAATCGCTGTTTTCGTGCTATTGAATGCGAAAAACACGTTTTCTGGTGTTTTCAGCACTCCACAGTGCGTTTGATATGCTGAAACTGCGATATCTTCGGTATCGTTGTTGTGTCCAGCTGAGATATGCACTATCAGTGATAATCTTCACGATTCTGCTGTTACAAGTGTGCAGAATCACCGAAATCGCTGGTTTCGTGCTTTTGAATGCGAAAAACTCGTTTTCTGGTGTTTTCAACACTCCACAGTGCGTTTCATATGCGGAAACTGCCATATCTTCGGTATCGTTGTTGTTTCCAGCTGAGATATGCATTATCAGTGATAATCTTCATGATTCTGCTGTTACAAGTGTGCAGAATCACCGAAATCGCTGTTCTCGCGCTATTCAATGCGAAAAACACGTTTTCTGGTGTTTTCAGCACTCCACAGTGCGTTTGAAATGCGGAAACTGCCATATCTTCGGTATCGTTGTTGTTTCCAGCTGAGATATGCATATTCAGTGATAATCTTCACGATTATGCTGTTACAAGTGTGCAGAATCACCGAAATCGCTGTTTTCGTGCTTTTGAATGCGAAAAACACGTTTTCTGGTGTTTTCAGCACGCCACAGAGCGTTTGACATGCGGAAACTACGATATCTTCGGTATCGTTGTTGTTTCCGCCTGAGATATGCATTTTCAGTGATAATCTTCATGATTCTGCTGTTACAAGCGTGCAGAATCACCGAAATCGCTGTTTTCGTGCTATTGAATGCGAAAAACACGTTTTCTGGTGTTTTCAGCACTCCACAGTGCGTTTGATATGCGGAAACTACGATAACTTCGGTATCGTTGTTGTTTCCAGCTGAGATATGCATTATCAGTGATAATCTTCATGATTCTGCTGTTACAAGTGTGCAGAATCACCGAAATCGCTGTTCTCGCGCTATTCAATGCGAAAAACACGTTTTCTGGTGTTTTCAGCTCTCCACAGTGCGTTTAATATGCGGAAACTGCCATATCTTCGGTATCGTTGTTGTTTCCAGCTGAGATATGCATTTTCAGTGATAATCTTCACGATTCTGCTGTTACAAGTGTGCAGAATCACCGAAATCGCTGTTCTCGCGCTATTCAATGCGAAAAACACATTTTCTGGTGTTTTCAGCACTCCACAGTGCGTTTGATATGCGGAAACTGCCATATCTTCGGTATCGTTGTTGTTTCCAGCTGAGATATGCATTTTCAGTGATAATCTTCACGATTCTGCAGTTACAAGTGTGCAGAATCACCGAAATCGCTGTTTTCGTGCTATTGAATGCGAAAAACACGTTTTCTGGTGTTTTCAGCACTCCACAGTGCGTTTGATATGCGGAAACTACGATATCTTCGGTATCGTTGTTGTTTCCAGCTGAGACATGCATTTTCAGTGATAATCTTCATGATTCTGCTGTTACAAGTGTGCAGAATTGCCGAAATCGCTGTTTTCGTGCTATTGAATGCGAAAAACACGTTTTCTGGTGTTTTCAGCACTCCACAGTGCGTTTCATATGCGGAAACTGCGATATCTTCGGTATCGTTGTTGTTTCCAGCTGAGATATGCACTTTCAGTGATAATCTTCACGATTCTGCTGTTACAAGTGTGCAGAATCACCGAAATCACTGTTTTCGTGCTTTTGAATGCGAAAAACACGTTTTCTGGTGTTTTCAACACTCCACAGTGCGTTTCATATGCGGAAACTGCCATATCTTCGGTATCGTTGTTGTTTCCAGCTGAGATATGCATTATCAGTGATAATCTTCATGATTCTGCTGTTACAAGTGTGCAGAATCACCGAAATCGCTGTTCTCGCGCTATTCAATGCGAAAAACACGTTTTCTGGTGTTTTCAGCTCTCCACAGTGCGTTTGATATGCGGAAACTGCCATATCTTCGGTATCGTTGTTGTTTCCAGCTGAGATATGCATTTTCAGTGATAATCTTCACGATTCTGCTGTTACAAGTGTGCAGAATCACCGAAATCGCTGTTTTCGTGCTATTGAATGCGAAAAACACGTTTTCTGGTGTTTTCAGCACTCCACAGTGCGTTTGATATGCGGAAACTGCGATATCTTCGGTATCGTTGTTGTTTCCAGCTGAGATATGCACTTTCAGTGATAATCTTCACGATTCTGCTGTTACAAGTGTGCAGAATCACCGAAATCACTGTTTTCGTGCTTTTGAATGCGAAAAACACGTTTTCTGGTGTTTTCAACACTCCACAGTGCGTTTCATATGCGGAAACTGCCATATCTTCGGTATCGTTGTTATTTCCAGCTGAGATATGCATTATCAGTAATAATCTTCATGATTCTGCTGTTACAAGTGTGCAGAATCACCGAAATCGCTGTTCTCGCGCTATTCAATGCGAAAAACACGTTTTCTGGTGTTTTCAGCTCTCCACAGTGCGTTTGATATGCGCAAAATGCCATATCTTCGGTATCGTTGTTGTTTCCAGCTGAGATATGCATTTTCAGTGATAATCTTCACGATTCTGCTGTTACAAGTGTGCAGAATCACCGAAATCGCTGTTCTCGCGCTATTCAATGCGAAAAACACGTTTTCTGGTGTTTTCAGCACTCCACAGTGCGTTTGATATGCGGAAACTGCCATATCTTCGGTATCGTTGATGTTTCCAGCTGAGATATGCATTTTCAGTGATAATCTTCACGATTCTGCTGTTACAAGTGTGCAGAATCACCGAAAACGCTGTTTTCGTGCTTTTGAATGCGAAAAACACGTTTTCTGGTGTTTTCAGCACTCCACAGTGCGTTTGATATGCGGAAACTGCGATATCTTCGGTATCGTTGTTGTTTCCAGCTGAGATATGCACTTTCAGTGATAATCTTCACGATTCTGCTGTTACAAGTGTGCAGAATCACCGAAATCACTGTTTTCGTGCTTTTGAATGCGAAAAACACGTTTTCTGGTGTTTTCAGCACTCCACAGTGCGTTTGATATGCGGAAACTGCGATATCTTCGGTATCGTTGTTGTTTCCAGCTGAGATATGCACTTTCAGTGATAATCTTCACGATTCTGCTGTTACAAGTGTGCAGAATCACCGAAATCACTGTTTTCGTGCTTTTGAATGCGAAAAACACGTTTTCTGGTGTTTTCAACACTCCACAGTGCGTTTCATATGCGGAAACTGCCATATCTTCGGTATCGTTGTTGTTTCCAGCTGAGATATGCATTATCAGTAATAATCTTCATGATTCTGCTGTTACAAGTGTGCAGAATCACCGAAATCGCTGTTCTCGCGCTATTCAATGCGAAAAACACGTTTTCTGGTGTTTTCAGCTCTCCACAGTGCGTTTGATATGCGGAAACTGCCATATCTTCGGTATCGTTGTTGTTTCCAGCTGAAATATGCATTTTCAGTGATAATCTTCACGATTCAGCTGTTACAAGTGTGCAGAATCACCGAAATCGCTGTTCTCGCGCTATTCAATGCGAAAAACACGTTTTCTGGTGTTTTCAGCACTCCACAGTGCGTTTGATATGCGGAAACTGCCATATCTTCGGTATCGTTGTTGTTTCCAGCTGAGATATGCATATTCAGTGATAATCTTCACGATTATGCTGTTACAAGTGTGCAGAATCACCGAAATCGCTGTTTTCGTGCTTTTGAATGCGAAAAACACGTTTTCTGGTGTTTTCAACACGCCACAGAGCGTTTGACATGCGGAAACTACGATATCTTCGGTATCGTTGTTGTTTCCGCCTGAGATATGCATTTTCAGTGATAATCTTCATGATTCTGCTGTTACAAGCGTGCAGAATCACCGAAATCGCTGTTTTCGTGCTATTGAATGCGAAAAACACGTTTTCTGGTGTTTTCAGCACTCCACAGTGCGTTTGATATGCGGAAACTACGATAACTTCGGTATCGTTGTTGTTTCCAGCTGAGATATGCATTATCAGTGATAATCTTCATGATTCTGCTGTTACAAGTGTGCAGAATCACCGAAATCGCTGTTCTCGCGCTATTCAATGCGAAAAACACGTTTTCTGGTGTTTTCAGCTCTCCACAGTGCGTTTAATATGCGGAAACTGCCATATCTTCGGTATCGTTGTTGTTTCCAGCTGAGATATGCATTTTCAGTGATAATCTTCACGATTCTGCTGTTACAAGTGTGCAGAATCACCGAAATCGCTGTTCTCGCGCTATTCAATGCGAAAAACACATTTTCTGGTGTTTTCAGCACTCCACAGTGCGTTTGATATGCGGAAACTGCCATATCTTCGGTATCGTTGTTGTTTCCAGCTGAGATATGCATTTTCAGTGATAATCTTCACGATTCTGCAGTTACAAGTGTGCAGAATCACCGAAATCGCTGTTTTCGTGCTATTGAATGCGAAAAACACGTTTTCTGGTGTTTTCAGCACTCCACAGTGCGTTTGATATGCGGAAACTACGATATCTTCGGTATCGTTGTTGTTTCCAGCTGAGACATGCATTTTCAGTGATAATCTTCATGATTCTGCTGTTACAAGTGTGCAGAATTACCGAAATCGCTGTTTTCGTGCTATTGAATGCGAAAAACACGTTTTCTGGTGTTTTCAGCACTCCACAGTGCGTTTCATATGCGGAAACTGCGATATCTTCGGTATCGTTGTTGTTTCCAGCTGAGATATGCACTTTCAGTGATAATCTTCACGATTCTGCTGTTACAAGTGTGCAGAATCACCGAAATCACTGTTTTCGTGCTTTTGAATGCGAAAAACACGTTTTCTGGTGTTTTCAACACTCCACAGTGCGTTTCATATGCGGAAACTGCCATATCTTCGGTATCGTTGTTGTTTCCAGCTGAGATATGCATTATCAGTGATAATCTTCATGATTCTGCTGTTACAAGTGTGCAGAATCACCGAAATCGCTGTTCTCGCGCTATTCAATGCGAAAAACACGTTTTCTGGTGTTTTCAGCTCTCCACAGTGCGTTTGATATGCTGAAACTGCCATATCTTCGGTATCGTTGTTGTTTCCAGCTGAGATATGCATTTTCAGTGATAATCTTCACGATTCTGCTGTTACAAGTGTGCAGAATCACCGAAATCGCTGTTTTCGTGCTATTGAATGCGAAAAACACGTTTTCTGGTGTTTTCAGCACTCCACAGTGCGTTTGATATGCGGAAACTGCGATATCTTCGGTATCGTTGTTGTTTCCAGCTGAGATATGCACTTTCAGTGATAATCTTCACGATTCTGCTGTTACAAGTGTGCAGAATCACCGAAATCACTGTTTTCGTGCTTTTGAATGCGAAAAACACGTTTTCTGGTGTTTTCAACACTCCACAGTGCGTTTCATATGCGGAAACTGCCATATCTTCGGTATCGTTGTTATTTCCAGCTGAGATATGCATTATCAGTAGTAATCTTCATGATTCTGCTGTTACAAGTGTGCAGAATCACCGAAATCGCTGTTCTCGCGCTATTCAATGCGAAAAACACGTTTTCTGGTGTTTTCAGCTCTCCACAGTGCGTTTGATATGCGCAAAATGCCATATCTTCGGTATCGTTGTTGTTTCCAGCTGAGATATGCATTTTCAGTGATAATCTTCACGATTCTGCTGTTACAAGTGTGCAGAATCACCGAAATCGCTGTTCTCGCGCTATTCAATGCGAAAAACACGTTTTCTGGTGTTTTCAGCACTCCACAGTGCGTTTGATATGCGGAAACTGCCATATCTTCGGTATCGTTGTTGTTTCCAGCTGAGATATGCATTTTCAGTGATAATCTTCACGATTCTGCTGTTACAAGTGTGCAGAATCACCGAAAACGCTGTTTTCGTGCTTTTGAATGCGAAAAACACGTTTTCTGGTGTTTTCAGCACTCCACAGTGCGTTTGATATGCGGAAACTGCGATATCTTCGGTATCGTTGTTGTTTCCAGCTGAGATATGCACTTTCAGTGATAATCTTCACGATTCTGCTGTTACAAGTGTGCAGAATCACCGAAATCACTGTTTTCGTGCTTTTGAATGCGAAAAACACGTTTTCTGGTGTTTTCAACACTCCACAGTGCGTTTCATATGCGGAAACTGCCATATCTTCGGTATCGTTGTTGTTTCCAGCTGAGATATGCATTATCAGTAATAATCTTCATGATTCTGCTGTTACAAGTGTGCAGAATCACCGAAATCGCTGTTCTCGCGCTATTCAATGCGAAAAACACGTTTTCTGGTGTTTTCAGCTCTCCACAGTGCGTTTGATATGCGGAAACTGCCATATCTTCGGTATCGTTGTTGTTTCCAGCTGAAATATGCATTTTCAGTGATAATCTTCACGATTCAGCTGTTACAAGTGTGCAGAATCACCGAAATCGCTGTTCTCGCGCTATTCAATGCGAAAAACACGTTTTCTGGTGTTTTCAGCACTCCACAGTGCGTTTGATATGCGGAAACTGCCATATCTTCGGTATCGTTGTTGTTTCCAGCTGAGATATGCATTTTCAGTGATAATCTTCACGATTCTGCTGTTACAAGTGTGCAGAATCACCGAAAACGCTGTTTTCGTGCTTTTGAATGTGAAAAACACGTTTTCTGGTGTTTTCAGCACTCCACAGTGCGTTTGATATGCGGAAACTGCGATATCTTCGGTATCGTTGTTGTTTCCAGCTGAGATATGCACTTTCAGTGATAATCTTCACGATTCTGCTGTTACAAGTGTGCAGAATCACCGAAATCGCTGTTTTCGTGCTATTGAATGCGAAAAACACGTTTTCTGGTGTTTTCAGCACTTCACAGTGCGTTTGATATGCGGAAACTACGGTATCTTCGGTATCGTTGTTGTTTCCAGCTGAGACATGCATTTTCAGTGATAATCTTCATGATTCTGCTGTTACAAGTGTGCAGAATCACCGAAATCGCTGTTCTCGCGCTATTCAATGCGAAAAACACGTTTTCTGGTGTTTTCAGCTCTCCACAGTGCGTTTAATATGCGGAAACTGCGATATCTTCGGTATCGTTGTTGTGTCCAGCTGAGATATGCACTTTCAGTGATAATCTTCACGATTCTGCTGTTACAAGTGTGCAGAATCACCGAAATCGCTGTTTTCGTGCTTTTGAATGCGAAAAACTCGTTTTCTGGTGTTTTCAACACTCCACAGTGCGTTTCATATGCGGAAACTGCCATATCTTCGGTATCGTTGTTGTTTCCAGCTGAGATATGCATTATCAGTGATAATCTTCATGATTCTGCTGTTACAAGTGTGCAGAATCACCGAAATCGCTGTTCTCGCGCTATTCAATGCGAAAAACACGTTTTCTGGTGTTTTCAGCACTCCACAGTGCGTTTGAAATGCGGAAACTGCCATATCTTCGGTATCGTTGTTGTTTCCAGCTGAGATATGCATATTCAGTGATAATCTTCATGATTCTGCTGTTACAAGCGTGCAGAATCACCGAAATCGCTGTTTTCGTGCTATTGAATGCGAAAAACACGTTTTCTGGTGTTTTCAGCACTCCACAGTGCGTTTGATATGCGGAAACTACGATAACTTCGGTATCGTTGTTGTTTCCAGCTGAGATATGCATTATCAGTGATTATCTTCATGATTCTGCTGTTACAAGTGTGCAGAATCACCGAAATCGCTGTTCTCGCGCTATTCAATGCGAAAAACACGTTTTCTGGTGTTTTCAGCTCTCCACAGTGCGTTTAATATGCGGAAACTGCCATATCTTCGGTATCGTTGTTGTTTCCAGCTGAGATATGCATTATCAGTGATAATCTTCATGATTCTGCTGTTACAAGTGTGCAGAATCACCGAAATCGCTGTTCTCGCGCTATTCAATGCGAAAAACACGTTTTCTGGTGTTTTCAGCTCTCCACAGTGCGTTTAATATGCGGAAACTGCCATATCTTCGGTATCGTTGTTGTTTGCAGCTGAGATATGCATTTTCAGTGATAATCTTCACGATTCTGCTGTTACAAGTGTGCAGAATCACCGAAATCGCTGTTCTCGCGCTATTCAATGCGAAAAACACGTTTTCTGGTGTTTTCAGCACTCCACAGTGCGTTTGATATGCGGAAACTGCGATATCTTCGGTATCGTTGTTGTGTCCAGCTGAGATATGCACTTTCAGTGATAATCTTCACGATTCTGCTGTTACAAGTGTGCAGAATCACCGAAATCGCTGTTTTCGTGCTTTTGAATGCGAAAAACTCGTTTTCTGGTGTTTTCAACACTCCACAGTGCGTTTCATATGCGGAAACTGCCATATCTTCGGTATCGTTGTTGTTTCCAGCTGAGATATGCATTATCAGTGATAATCTTCATGATTCTGCTGTTACAAGTGTGCAGAATCACCGAAATCGCTGTTCTCGCGCTATTCAATGCGAAAAACACGTTTTCTGGTGTTTTCAGCACTCCACAGTGCGTTTGATATGCGGAAACTGCCATATCTTCGGTATCGTTGTTGTTTCCAGCTGAGATATGCATTTTCAGTGATAATCTTCACGATTATGCTGTTACAAGTGTGCAGAATCACCGAAATCGCTGTTTTCGTGCTTTTGAATGCGAAAAACACGTTTTCTGGTGTTTTCAGCACTCCACAGTGCGTTTGATATGCGGAAACTGCGATATCTTCGGTATCGTTGTTGTTTCCAGCTGAGATATGCACTTTCAGTGATAATCTTCACGATTCTGCTGTTACAAGTGTGCAGAATCACCGAAATCGCTGTTTTCGTGCTATTGAATGCGAAAAACACGTTTTCTGGTGTTTTCAGCACTCCACAGTGCGTTTGATATGCGGAAACTACGATAACTTCGGTATCGTTGTTGTTTCCAGCTGAGATATGCATTATCAGTGATAATCTTCATGATTCTGCTGTTACAAGTGTGCAGAATCACCGAAATCGCTGTTCTCGCGCTATTCAATGCGAAAAACACGTTTTCTGGTGTTTTCAGCTCTCCACAGTGCGTTTAATATGCGGAAACTGCCATATCTTCGGTATCGTTGTTGTTTCCAGCTGAGATATGCATTTTCAGTGATAATCTTCACGATTCTGCTGTTACAAGTGTGCAGAATCACCGAAATCGCTGTTCTCGCGCTATTCAATGCGAAAAACACGTTTTCTGGTGTTTTCAGCACTCCACAGTGCGTTTGATATGCGGAAACTGCGATATCTTCGGTATCGTTGTTGTTTCCAGCTGAGATATGCACTTTCAGTGATAATCTTCACGATTCTGCTGTTACAAGTGTGCAGAATCACCGAAATCGCTGTTTTCGTGCTATTTAATGCGAAAAACACGTTTTCTGGTGTTTTCAGCACTTCACAGTGCGTTTGATATGCGGAAACTACGATATCTTCGGTATCGTTGTTGTTTCCAGCTGAGACATGCATTTTCAGTGATAATCTTCATGATTCTGCTGTTACAAGTGTGCAGAATCACCGAAATCGCTGTTTTCGTGCTATTGAATGCGAAAAACACGTTTTCTGGTGTTTTCAGCACTCCACAGTGCGTTTGATATGCGGAAACTGCGATATCTTCGGTATCGTTGTTGTGTCCAGCTGAGATATGCACTTTCAGTGATAATCTTCACGATTCTGCTGTTACAAGTGTGCAGAATCACCGAAATCGCTGTTTTCGTGCTTTTGAATGCGAAAAACTCGTTTTCTGGTGTTTTCAACACTCCACAGTGCGTTTCATATGCGGAAACTGCCATATCTTCGGTATCGTTGTTGTTTCCAGCTGAGATATGCATTATCAGTGATAATCTTCATGATTCTGCTGTTACAAGTGTGCAGAATCACCGAAATCGCTGTTCTCGCGCTATTCAATGCGAAAAACACGTTTTCTGGTGTTTTCAGCACTCCACAGTGCGTTTGAAATGCGGAAACTGCTATATCTTCGGTATCGTTGTTGTTTCCAGCTGAGATATGCATTTTCAGTGATAATCTTCACGATTATGCTGTTACAAGTGTGCAGAATCACCGAAATCGCTGTTTTCGTGCTTTTGAATGCGAAAAACACGTTTTCTGGTGTTTTCAGCACGCCACAGAGCGTTTGACATGCGGAAACTACGATATCTTCGGTATCGTTGTTGTTTCCGCTTGAGATATGCATTTTCAGTGATAATCTTCATGATTCTGCTGTTACAAGCGTGCAGAATCACCGAAATCGCTGTTTTCGTGCTATTGAATGCGAAAAACACGTTTTCTGGTGTTTTCAGCACTCCACAGTGCGTTTGATATGCGGAAACTACGATAACTTCGGTATCGTTGTTGTTTCCAGCTGAGATATGCATTATCAGTGATAATCTTTATGATTCTGCTGTTACAAGTGTGCAGAATCACCGAAATCGCTGTTCTCGCGCTATTCAATGCGAAAAACACGTTTTCTGGTGTTTTCAGCTCCCCACAGTGCGTTTAATATGCGGAAACTGCCATATCTTCGGTATCGTTGTTGTTTCCAGCGGAGATATGCATTTTCAGTGATAATCTTCACGATTCTGCTGTTACAAGTGTGCAGAATCACCGAAATCGCTGTTCTCGCGCTATTCAATGCGAAAAACACGTTTTCTGGTGTTTTCAGCACTCCACAGTGCGTTTGATATGCGGAAACTGCCATATCTTCGGTATCGTTGTTGTTTCCAGCTGAGATATGCATTTTCAGTGATAATCTTCACGATTCTGCTGTTACAAGTGTGCAGAATCACCGAAATCGCTGTTTTCGTGCTATTGAATGCGAAAAACACGTTTTCTGGTGTTTTCAGCACTCCACAGAGCGTTTGATATGCGGAAACTACGATATCTTCGGTATCGTTGTTGTTTCCAGCTGAGACATGCATTTTCAGTGATAATCTTCATGATTCTGCTGTTACAAGTGTGCAGAATCACCGAAATCGCTGTTTTCGTGCTATTGAATGCGAAAAACACGTTTTCTGGTGTTTTCAGCACTCCACAGTGCGTTTGATATGCGGAAACTGCGATATCTTCGGTATCGTTGTTGTGTCCAGCTGAGATATGCACTTTCAGTGATAATCTTCACGATTCTGCTGTTACAAGTGTGCAGAATCACCGAAATCGCTGTTTTCGTGCTTTTGAATGCGAAAAACTCGTTTTCTGGTGTTTTCAACACTCCACAGTGCGTTTCATATGCGGAAACTGCCATATCTTCGGTATCGTTGTTGTTTCCAGCTGAGATATGCATTATCAGTGATAATCTTCATGATTCTGCTGTTACAAGTGTGCAGAATCACCGAAATCGCTGTTCTCGCGCTATTCAATGCGAAAAACACGTTTTCTGGTGTTTTCAGCACTCCACAGTGCGTTTGATATGCGGAAACTGCGATATCTTCGGTATCGTTGTTGTTTCCAGCTGAGATATGCACTTTCAGTGATAATCTTCACGATTCTGCTGTTACAAGTGTGCAGAATCACCGAAATCGCTGTTTTCGTGCTATTGAATGCGAAAAACACGTTTTCTGGTGTTTTCAGCACTCCACAGTGCGTTTGATATGCGGAAACTACGATATCTTCGGTATCGTTGTTGTTTCCAGCTGAGACATGCATTTTCAGTGATAATTTTCATGATTCTGCTGTTACAAGTGTGCAGAATTACCGAAATCGCTGTTTTCGTGCTATTGATTGCGAAAAACACGTTTTCTGGTGTTTTCAGCACTCCACAGTGCGTTTGATATGCGGAAACTGCGATATCTTCGGTATCGTTGTTGTTTCCAGCTGAGATATGCACTTTCAGTGATAATCTTCACGATTCTGCTGTTACAAGTGTGCAGAATCACCGAAATCGCTGTTCTCGCGCTATTCAATGCGAAAAACACGTTTTCTGGTGTTTTCAGCACTCCACAGTGCGTTTGATATGCGGAAACTGCCATATCTTCGGTATCGTTGTTGTTTCCAGCTGAGATATGCATTTTCAGTGATAATCTTCACGATTATGCTGTTACAAGTGTGCAGAATCACCGAAATCGCTGTTTTCGTGCTTTTGAATGCGAAAAACACGTTTTCTGGTGTTTTCAGCACTCCAGAGTGCGTTTGATATGCGGAAACTGCGATATCTTCGGTATCGTTGTTGTTTCCAGCTGAGATATGCACTTTCAGTGATAATCTTCACGATTCTGCTGTTACAAGTGTGCAGAATCACCGAAATCGCTGTTTTCGTGCTATTGAATGCGAAAAACACGTTTTCTGGTGTTTTCAGCACTCCACAGTGCGTTTGATATGCGGAAACTACGATAACTTCGGTATCGTTGTTGTTTCCAGCTGAGATATGCATTATCAGTGATAATCTTCATGATTCTGCTGTTACAAGTGTGCAGAATCACCGAAATCGCTGTTCTCGCGCTATTCAATGCGAAAAACACGTTTTCTGGTGTTTTCAGCTCTCCACAGTGCGTTTAATATGCGGAAACTGCCATATCTTCGGTATCGTTGTTGTTTCCAGCTGAGATATGCATTTTCAGTGATAATCTTCACGATTCTGCTGTTACAAGTGTGCAGAATCACCGAAATCGCTGTTCTCGCGCTATTCAATGCGAAAAACACGTTTTCTGGTGTTTTCAGCACTCCACAGTGCGTTTGATATGCGGAAACTGCGATATCTTCGGTATCGTTGTTGTTTCCAGCTGAGATATGCACTTTCAGTGATAATCTTCACGATTCTGCTGTTACAAGTGTGCAGAATCACCGAAATCGCTGTTTTCGTGCTATTTAATGCGAAAAACACGTTTTCTGGTGTTTTCAGCACTTCACTGTGCGTTTGATATGCGGAAACTACGATATCTTCGGTATCGTTGTTGTTTCCAGCTGAGACATGCATTTTCAGTGATAATCTTCATGATTCTGCTGTTACAAGTGTGCAGAATCACCGAAATCGCTGTTTTCGTGCTATTGAATGCGAAAAACACGTTTTCTGGTGTTTTCAGCACTCCACAGTGCGTTTGATATGCGGAAACTGCGATATCTTCGGTATCGTTGTTGTGTCCAGCTGAGATATGCACTTTCAGTGATAATCTTCACGATTCTGCTGTTACAAGTGTGCAGAATCACCGAAATCGCTGTTTTCGTGCTTTTGAATGCGAAAAACTCGTTTTCTGGTGTTTTCAACACTCCACAGTGCGTTTCATATGCGGAAACTGCCATATCTTCGGTATCGTTGTTGTTTCCAGCTGAGATATGCATTATCAGTGATAATCTTCATGATTCTGCTGTTACAAGTGTGCAGAATCACCGAAATCGCTGTTCTCGCGCTATTCAATGCGAAAAACACGTTTTCTGGTGTTTTCAGCACTCCACAGTGCGTTTGAAATGCGGAAACTGCTATATCTTCGGTATCGTTGTTGTTTCCAGCTGAGATATGCATTTTCAGTGATAATCTTCACGATTATGCTGTTACAAGTGTGCAGAATCACCGAAATCGCTGTTTTCGTGCTTTTGAATGCGAAAAACACGTTTTCTGGTGTTTTCAGCACGCCACAGAGCGTTTGAAATGCGGAAACTACGATATCTTCGGTATCGTTGTTGTTTCCGCCTGAGATATGCATTTTCAGTGATAATCTTCATGATTCTGCTGTTACAAGCGTGCAGAATCACCGAAATCGCTGTTTTCGTGCTATTGAATGCGAAAAACACGTTTTCTGGTGTTTTCAGCACTCCACAGTGCATTTGATATGCGGAAACTACGATAACTTCGGTATCGTTGTTGTTTCCAGCTGAGATATGCATTATCAGTGATAATCTTCATGATTCTGCTGTTACAAGTGTGCAGAATCACCGAAATCGCTGTTCTCGCGCTATTCAATGCGAAAAACACGTTTTCTGGTGTTTTCAGCTCCCCACAGTGCGTTTAATATGCGGAAACTGCCATATCTTCGGTATCGTTGTTGTTTCCAGCGGAGATATGCATTTTCAGTGATAATCTTCACGATTCTGCTGTTACAAGTGTGCAGAATCACCGAAATCGCTGTTCTTGCGCTATTCAATGCGAAAAACACGTTTTCTGGTGTTTTCAGCACTCCACAGTGCGTTTGATATGCGGAAACTGCCATATCTTCGGTATCGTTGTTGTTTCCAGCTGAGATATGCATTTTCAGTGATAATCTTCACGATTCTGCTGTTACAAGTGTGCAGAATCACCGAAATCGCTGTTTTCGTGCTATTGAATGCGAAAAACACGTTTTCTGGTGTTTTCAGCACTCCACAGAGCGTTTGATATGCGGAAACTACGATATCTTCGGTATCGTTGTTGTTTCCAGCTGAGACATGCATTTTCAGTGATAATCTTCATGATTCTGCTGTTACAAGTGTGCAGAATCACCGAAATCGCTGTTTTCGTGCTATTGAATGCGAAAAACACGTTTTCTGGTGTTTTCAGCACTCCACAGTGCGTTTGATATGCGGAAACTGCGATATCTTCGGTATCGTTGTTGTGTCCAGCTGAGATATGCACTTTCAGTGATAATCTTCACGATTCTGCTGTTACAAGTGTGCAGAATCACCGAAATCGCTGTTTTCGTGCTTTTGAATGCGAAAAACTCGTTTTCTGGTGTTTTCAACACTCCACAGTGCGTTTCATATGCGGAAACTGCCATATCTTCGGTATCGTTGTTGTTTCCAGCTGAGATATGCATTATCAGTAATAATCTTCATGATTCTGCTGTTACAAGTGTGCAGAATCACCGAAATCGCTGTTCTCGCGCTATTCAATGCGAAAAACACGTTTTCTGGTGTTTTCAGCACTCCACAGTGCGTTTGATATGCGGAAACTGCGATATCTTCGGTATCGTTGTTGTTTACAGCTGAGATATGCACTTTCAGTGATAATCTTCACGATTCTGCTGTTACAAGTTTGCAGAATCACCGAAATCGCTGTTTTCGTGCTATTGAATGCGAAAAACACGTTTTCTGGTGTTTTCAGCACTCCACAGTGCGTTTGATATGCGGAAACTACGATATCTTCGGTATCGTTGTTGTTTCCAGCTGAGACATGCATTTTCAGTGATAATCTTCACGATTCTGCTGTTACACGTGTGCAGAATCACAGAAATCACTGTTTTCGTGCTTTTGAATGCGAAAAATACGTTTTCTGGTGTTTTCAACACTCCACAGTGCGTTTCATATGCGGAAACTGCCATATCTTCGGTATCGTTGTTGTTTCCAGCTGAGATATGCATTATCAGTGATAATCTTCATGATTCTGCTGTTACAAGTGTGCAGAATCACCGAAATCGCTGTTCTCGCGCTATTCAATGCGAAAAACACGCTTTCTGGTGTTTTCAGCTCTCCACAGTGCGTTTAATATGCGGAAACTGCCATATCTTCGGTATCGTTGTTGTTTCCAGCTGAGATATGCATTTTCAGTGATAATCTTCACGATTCTGCTGTTACAAGTGTGCAGAATCACCGAAATCGCTGTTCTCGCGCTATTCAATGCGAAAAACACGTTTTCTGGTGTTTTCAGCACTCCACAGTGCGTTTGATATGCGGAAACTGCCATATCTTCGGTATCGTTGTTGTTTCCAGCTGAGATATGCATTTTCAGTGATAATCTTCACGATTCTGCTGTTACAAGTGTGCAGAATCACCGAAATCGCTGTTTTCGTGCTATTGAATGCGAAAAACACGTTTTCTGGTGTTTTCAGCACTCCACAGAGCGTTTGATATGCGGAAACTACGATATCTTCGGTATCGTTGTTGTTTCCAGCTGAGACATGCATTTTCAGTGATAATCTTCATGATTCTGCTGTTACAAGTGTGCAGAATCACCGAAATCGCTGTTTTCGTGCTATTGAATGCGAAAAACACGTTTTCTGGTATTTTCAGCACTCCACAGTGCGTTTGATATGCGGAAACTGCGATATCTTCGGTATCGTTGTTGTGTCCAGCTGAGATATGCACTTTCAGTGATAATCTTCACGATTCTGCTGTTACAAGTGTGCAGAATCACCGAAATCGCTGTTTTCGTGCTTTTGAATGCGAAAAACTCGTTTTCTGGTGTTTTCAACACTCCACAGTGCGTTTCATATGCGGAAACTGCCATATCTTCGGTATCGTTGTTGTTTCCAGCTGAGATATGCATTATCAGTGATAATCTTCATGATTCTGCTGTTACAAGTGTGCAGAATCACCGAAATCGCTGTTCTCGCGCTATTCAATGCGAAAAACACGTTTTCTGGTGTTTTCAGCACTCCACAGTGCGTTTGATATGCGGAAACTGCGATATCTTCGGTATCGTTGTTGTTTCCAGCTGAGATATGCACTTTCAGTGATAATCTTCACGATTCTGCTGTTACAAGTGTGCAGAATCACCGAAATCGCTGTTTTCGTGCTATTGAATGCGAAAAACACGTTTTCTGGTGTTTTCAGCACTCCACAGTGCGTTTGATATGCGGAAACTACGATATCTTCGGTATCGTTGTTGTTTCCAGCTGAGACATGCATTTTCAGTGATAATTTTCATGATTCTGCTGTTACAAGTGTGCAGAATTACCGAAATCGCTGTTTTCGTGCTATTCAATGCG
Organism: Anthophora plumipes; assembly: GCA_951804975.1. Lineage (NCBI taxonomy): Eukaryota > Metazoa > Arthropoda > Insecta > Hymenoptera > Apidae > Anthophora > Anthophora plumipes. Next base: position 2,507,938 of record CATORF010000448.1, read on the forward strand.
AAAAACACGTTTTCTGGTGTTTTCAGCACTCCACAGTGCGTTTGATATGCGGAAACTGCCATATCTTCGGTATCGTTGTTGTTTCCAGCTGAGATATGCATTTTCAGTGATAATCTTCACGATTATGCTGTTACAAGTGTGCAGAATCACCGAAATCGCTGTTTTCGTGCTTTTGAATGCGAAAAACACGTTTTCTGGTGTTTTCAGCACTCCACAGTGCGTTTGATATGCGGAAACTGCCATATCTTCGGTATCGTTGTTGTTTCCAGCTGAGATATGCATTTTCAGTGATAATCTTCACGATTCTGCTGTTACAAGTGTGCAGAATCACCGAAATCGCTGTTTTCGTGCTATTGAATGCGAAAAACACGTTTTCTGGTGTTTTCAGCACTCCACAGAGCGTTTGATATGCGGAAACTACGATATCTTCGGTATCGTTGTTGTTTCCAGCTGAGACATGCATTTTCAGTGATAATCTTCATGATTCTGCTGTTACAAGTGTGCAGAATCACCGAAATCGCTGTTTTCGTGCTATTGAATGCGAAAAACACGTTTTCTGGTGTTTTCAGCACTCCACAGTGCGTTTGATATGCGGAAACTGCGATATCTTCGGTATCGTTGTTGTGTCCAGCTGAGATATGCACTTTCAGTGATAATCTTCACGATTCTGCTGTTACAAGTGTGCAGAATCACCGAAATCGCTGTTTTCGTGCTTTTGAATGCGAAAAACTCGTTTTCTGGTGTTTTCAACACTCCACAGTGCGTTTCATATGCGGAAACTGCCATATCTTCGGTATCGTTGTTGTTTCCAGCTGAGATATGCATTATCAGTAATAATCTTCATGATTCTGCTGTTACAAGTGTGCAGAATCACCGAAATCGCTGTTCTCGCGCTATTCAATGCGAAAAACACGTTTTCTGGTGTTTTCAGCACTCCACAGTGCGTTTGATATGCGGAAACTGCGATATCTTCGGTATCGTTGTTGTTTACAGCTGAGATATGCACTTTCAGTGATAATCTTCACGATTCTGCTGTTACAAGTTTGCAGAATCACCGAAATCGCTGTTTTCGTGCTATTGAATGCGAAAAACACGTTTTCTGGTGTTTTCAGCACTCCACAGTGCGTTTGATATGCGGAAACTACGATATCTTCGGTATCGTTGTTGTTTCCAGCTGAGACATGCATTTTCAGTGATAATTTTCATGATTCTGCTGTTACAAGTGTGCAGAATTACCGAAATCGCTGTTTTCGTGCTATTGAATGCGAAAAACACGTTTTCTGATGTTTTCAGCACTCCACAGTGCGTTTGATATGCGGAAACTGCGATATCTTCGGTGTCGTTGTTGTTTCCAGCTGAGATATGCACTTTCAGTGATAATCTTCACGATTCTGCTGTTACACGTGTGCAGAATCACAGAAATCACTGTTTTCGTGCTTTTGAATGCGAAAAATACGTTTTCTGGTGTTTTCAACACTCCACAGTGCGTTTCATATGCGGAAACTGCCATATCTTCGGTATCGTTGTTGTTTCCAGCTGAGATATGCATTATCAGTGATAATCTTCATGATTCTGCTGTTACAAGTGTGCAGAATCACCGAAATCGCTGTTCTCGCGCTATTCAATGCGAAAAACACGCTTTCTGGTGTTTTCAGCTCTCCACAGTGCGTTTAATATGCGGAAACTGCCATATCTTCGGTATCGTTGTTGTTTCCAGCTGAGATATGCATTTTCAGTGATAATCTTCACGATTCTGCTGTTACAAGTGTGCAGAATCACCGAAATCGCTGTTCTCGCGCTATTCAATGCGAAAAACACGTTTTCTGGTGTTTTCAGCACTCCACAGTGCGTTTGATATGCGGAAACTGCCATATCTTCGGTATCGTTGTTGTTTCCAGCTGAGATATGCATTTTCAGTGATAATCTTCACGATTCTGCTGTTACAAGTGTGCAGAATCACCGAAATCGCTGTTTTCGTGCTATTGAATGCGAAAAACACGTTTTCTGGTGTTTTCAGCACTCCACAGAGCGTTTGATATGCGGAAACTACGATATCTTCGGTATCGTTGTTGTTTCCAGCTGAGACATGCATTTTCAGTGATAATCTTCATGATTCTGCTGTTACAAGTGTGCAGAATCACCGAAATCGCTGTTTTCGTGCTATTGAATGCGAAAAACACGTTTTCTGGTATTTTCAGCACTCCACAGTGCGTTTGATATGCGGAAACTGCGATATCTTCGGTATCGTTGTTGTGTCCAGCTGAGATATGCACTTTCAGTGATAATCTTCACGATTCTGCTGTTACAAGTGTGCAGAATCACCGAAATCGCTGTTTTCGTGCTTTTGAATGCGAAAAACTCGTTTTCTGGTGTTTTCAACACTCCACAGTGCGTTTCATATGCGGAAACTGCCATATCTTCGGTATCGTTGTTGTTTCCAGCTGAGATATGCATTATCAGTGATAATCTTCATGATTCTGCTGTTACAAGTGTGCAGAATCACCGAAATCGCTGTTCTCGCGCTATTCAATGCGAAAAACACGTTTTCTGGTGTTTTCAGCACTCCACAGTGCGTTTGATATGCGGAAACTGCGATATCTTCGGTATCGTTGTTGTTTCCAGCTGAGATATGCACTTTCAGTGATAATCTTCACGATTCTGCTGTTACAAGTGTGCAGAATCACCGAAATCGCTGTTTTCGTGCTATTGAATGCGAAAAACACGTTTTCTGGTGTTTTCAGCACTCCACAGTGCGTTTGATATGCGGAAACTACGATATCTTCGGTATCGTTGTTGTTTCCAGCTGAGACATGCATTTTCAGTGATAATTTTCATGATTCTGCTGTTACAAGTGTGCAGAATTACCGAAATCGCTGTTTTCGTGCTATTGAATGCGAAAAACACGTTTTCTGGTGTTTTCAGCACTCCACAGTGCGTTTGATATGCGGAAACTGCGATATCTTCGGTATCGTTGTTGTTTCCAGCTGAGATATGCACTTTCAGTGATAATCTTCACGATTCTGCTGTTACAAGTGTGCAGAATCACCGAAATCGCTGTTCTCGCGCTATTCAATGCGAAAAACACGTTTTCTGGTGTTTTCAGCACTCCACAGTGCGTTTGATATGCGGAAACTGCCATATCTTCGGTATCGTTGTTGTTTCCAGCTGAGATATGCATTTTCAGTGATAATCTTCACGATTATGCTGTTACAAGTGTGCAGAATCACCGAAATCGCTGTTTTCGTGCTTTTGAATGCGAAAAACACGTTTTCTGGTGTTTTCAGCACTCCAGAGTGCGTTTGATATGCGGAAACTGCGATATCTTCGGTATCGTTGTTGTTTCCAGCTGAGATATGCATTTTCAGTGATAATCTTCACGATTCTGCTGTTACAAGTGTGCAGAATCACCGAAATCGCTGTTCTCGCGCTATTCAATGCGAAAAACACGTTTTCTGGTGTTTTCAGCACTCCACAGTGCGTTTGATATGCGGAAACTGCCATATCTTCGGTATCGTTGTTGTTTCCAGCTGAGATATGCACTTTCAGTGATAATCTTCACGATTCTGCTGTTACAAGTGTGCAGAATCACCGAAATCGCTGTTTTCGTGCTATTTAATGCGAAAAACACGTTTTCTGGTGTTTTCAGCACTTCACAGTGCGTTTGATATGCGGAAACTACGATATCTTCGGTATCGTTGTTGTTTCCAGCTGAGACATGCATTTTCAGTGATAATCTTCATGATTCTGCTGTTACAAGTGTGCAGAATCACCGAAATCGCTGTTTTCGTGCTATTGAATGCGAAAAACACGTTTTCTGGTGTTTTCAGCACTCCACAGTGCGTTTGATATGCGGAAACTGCGATATCTTCGGTATCGTTGTTGTGTCCAGCTGAGATATGCACTTTCAGTGATAATCTTCACGATTCTGCTGTTACAAGTGTGCAGAATCACCGAAATCGCTGTTTTCGTGCTTTTGAATGCGAAAAACTCGTTTTCTGGTGTTTTCAACACTCCACAGTGCGTTTCATATGCGGAAACTGCCATATCTTCGGTATCGTTGTTGTTTCCAGCTGAGATATGCATTATCAGTGATAATCTTCATGATTCTGCTGTTACAAGTGTGCAGAATCACCGAAATCGCTGTTCTCGCGCTATTCAACGCGAAAAACACGTTTTCTGGTGTTTTCAGCACTCCACAGTGCGTTTGATATGCGGAAACTGCGATATCTTCGGTATCGTTGTTGTTTCCAGCTGAGATATGCACTTTCAGTGATAATCTTCACGATTCTGCTGTTACAAGTGTGCAGAATCACCGAAATCGCTGTTTTCGTGCTATTGAATGCGAAAAACACGTTTTCTGGTGTTTTCAGCACTCCACAGTGCGTTTGATATGCGGAAACTACGATATCTTCGGTATCGTTGTTGTTTCCAGCTGAGACATGCATTTTCAGTGATAATTTTCATGATTCTGCTGTTACAAGTGTGCAGAATTACCGAAATCGCTGTTTTCGTGCTATTGAATGCGAAAAACACGTTTTCTGGTGTTTTCAGCACTCCACAGTGCGTTTGATATGCGGAAACTGCGATATCTTCGGTGTCGTTGTTGTTTCCAGCTGAGATATGCACTTTCAGTGATAATCTTCACGATTCTGCTGTTACACGTGTGCAGAATCACCGAAATCACTGTTTTCGTGCTTTTGAATGCGAAAAATACGTTTTCTGGTGTTTTCAACACTCCACAGTGCGTTTCATATGCGGAACCTGCCATATCTTCGGTATCGTTGTTGTTTCCAGCTGAGATATGCATTATCAGTGATAATCTTCATGATTCTGCTGTTACAAGTGTGCAGAATCACCGAAATCGCTGTTCTCGCGCTATTCAATGCGAAAAACACGCTTTCTGGTGTTTTCAGCTCTCCACAGTGCGTTTAATATGCGGAAACTGCCATATCTTCGGTATCGTTGTTGTTTCCAGCTGAGATATGCATTTTCAGTGATAATCTTCACGATTCTGCTGTTACAAGTGTGCAGAATCACCGAAATCGCTGTTCTCGCGCTATTCAATGCGAAAAACACGTTTTCTGGTGTTTTCAGCACTCCACAGTGCGTTTGATATGCGGAAACTGCGATATCTTCGGTATCGTTGTTGTTTCCAGCTGAGATATGCACTTTCAGTGATAATCTTCACGATTCTGCTGTTACAAGTGTGCAGAATCACCGAAATCGCTGTTCTCGCGCTATTCAATGCGAAAAACACGTTTTCTGGTGTTTTCAGCACTCCACAGTGCGTTTGATATGCGGAAACTGCGATATCTTCGGTATCGTTGTTGTTTCCAGCTGAGATATGCACTTTCAGTGATAATCTTCATGATTCTGCTGTTACAAGTGTGCAGAATCACCGAAATCGCTGTTTTCGTGCTATTGAATGCGAAAAACACGTTTTCTGGTGTTTTCAGCACTCCACAGTGCGTTTGATATGCGGAAACTGCGATATCTTCGGTATCGTTGTTGTGTCCAGCTGAGATATGCACTTTCAGTGATAATCTTCACGATTCTGCTGTTACAAGTGTGCAGAATCACCGAAATCGCTGTTTTCGTGCTTTTGAATGCGAAAAACTCGTTTTCTGGTGTTTTCAACACTCCACAGTGCGTTTCATATGCGGAAACTGCCATATCTTCGGTATCGTTGTTGTTTCCAGCTGAGATATGCATTATCAGTGATAATCTTCATGATTCTGCTGTTACAAGTGTGCAGAATCACCGAAATCGCTGTTCTCGCGCTATTCAATGCGAAAAACACGTTTTCTGGTGTTTTCAGCACTCCACAGTGCGTTTGATATGCGGAAACTACGATAACTTCGGTATCGTTGTTGTTTCCAGCTGAGATATGCATTATCAGTGATAATCTTCATGATTCTGCTGTTACAAGTGTGCAGAATCACCGAAATCGCTGTTCTCGCGCTATTCAATGCGAAAAACACGTTTTCTGGTGTTTTCAGCTCCCCACAGTGCGTTTAATATGCGGAAACTGCCATATCTTCGGTATCGTTGTTGTTTCCAGCGGAGATATGCATTTTCAGTGATAATCTTCACGATTCTGCTGTTACAAGTGTGCAGAATCACCGAAATCGCTGTTCTCGCGCTATTCAATGCGAAAAACACGTTTTCTGGTGTTTTCAGCACTCCACAGTGCGTTTGATATGCGGAAACTGCCATATCTTCGGTATCGTTGTTGTTTCCAGCTGAGATATGCATTTTCAGTGATAATCTTCACGATTCTGCTGTTACAAGTGTGCAGAATCACCGAAATCGCTGTTTTCGTGCTATTGAATGCGAAAAACACGTTTTCTGGTGTTTTCAGCACTCCACAGAGCGTTTGATATGCGGAAACTACGATATCTTCGGTATCGTTGTTGTTTCCAGCTGAGACATGCATTTTCAGTGATAATCTTCATGATTCTGCTGTTACAAGTGTGCAGAATCACCGAAATCGCTGTTTTCGTGCTATTGAATGCGAAAAACACGTTTTCTGGTGTTTTCAGCACTCCACAGTGCGTTTGATATGCGGAAACTGCGATATCTTCGGTATCGTTGTTGTGTCCAGCTGAGATATGCACTTTCAGTGATAATCTTCACGATTCTGCTGTTACAAGTGTGCAGAATCACCGAAATCGCTGTTTTCGTGCTTTTGAATGCGAAAAACTCGTTTTCTGGTGTTTTCAACACTCCACAGTGCGTTTCATATGCGGAAACTGCCATATCTTCGGTATCGTTGTTGTTTCCAGCTGAGATATGCATTATCAGTGATAATCTTCATGATTCTGCTGTTACAAGTGTGCAGAATCACCGAAATCGCTGTTCTCGCGCTATTCAATGCGAAAAACACGTTTTCTGGTGTTTTCAGCACTCCACAGTGCGTTTGATATGCGGAAACTGCGATATCTTCGGTATCGTTGTTGTTTCCAGCTGAGATATGCACTTTCAGTGATAATCTTCACGATTCTGCTGTTACAAGTGTGCAGAATCACCGAAATCGCTGTTTTCGTGCTATTGAATGCGAAAAACACGTTTTCTGGTGTTTTCAGCACTCCACAGAGCGTTTGATATGCGGAAACTACGATATCTTCGGTATCGTTGTTGTTTCCAGCTGAGACATGCATTTTCAGTGATAATCTTCATGATTCTGCTGTTACAAGTGTGCAGAATCACCGAAATCGCTGTTTTCGTGCTATTGAATGCGAAAAACACGTTTTCTGGTGTTTTCAGCACTCCACAGTGCGTTTGATATGCGGAAACTGCGATATCTTCGGTATCGTTGTTGTGTCCAGCTGAGATATGCACTTTCAGTGATAATCTTCACGATTCTGCTGTTACAAGTGTGCAGAATCACCGAAATCGCTGTTTTCGTGCTTTTGAATGCGAAAAACTCGTTTTCTGGTGTTTTCAACACTCCACAGTGCGTTTCATATGCGGAAACTGCCATATCTTCGGTATCGTTGTTGTTTCCAGCTGAGATATGCATTATCAGTGATAATCTTCATGATTCTGCTGTTACAAGTGTGCAGAATCACCGAAATCGCTGTTCTCGCGCTATTCAATGCGAAAAACACGTTTTCTGGTGTTTTCAGCACTCCACAGTGCGTTTGATATGCGGAAACTGCGATATCTTCGGTATCGTTGTTGTTTCCAGCTGAGATATGCACTTTCAGTGATAATCTTCACGATTCTGCTGTTACAAGTGTGCAGAATCACCGAAATCGCTGTTTTCGTGCTATTGAATGCGAAAAACACGTTTTCTGGTGTTTTCAGCACTCCACAGAGCGTTTGATATGCGGAAACTACGATATCTTCGGTATCGTTGTTGTTTCCAGCTGAGACATGCATTTTCAGTGATAATCTTCATGATTCTGCTGTTACAAGTGTGCAGAATCACCGAAATCGCTGTTTTCGTGCTATTGAATGCGAAAAACACGTTTTCTGGTGTTTTCAGCACTCCACAGTGCGTTTGATATGCGGAAACTGCGATATCTTCGGTATCGTTGTTGTGTCCAGCTGAGATATGCACTTTCAGTGATAATCTTCACGATTCTGCTGTTACAAGTGTGCAGAATCACCGAAATCGCTGTTTTCGTGCTTTTGAATGCGAAAAACTCGTTTTCTGGTGTTTTCAACACTCCACAGTGCGTTTCATATGCGGAAACTGCCATATCTTCGGTATCGTTGTTGTTTCCAGCTGAGATATGCATTATCAGTGATAATCTTCATGATTCTGCTGTTACAAGTGTGCAGAATCACCGAAATCGCTGTTCTCGCGCTATTCAATGCGAAAAACACGTTTTCTGGTGTTTTCAGCACTCCACAGTGCGTTTGATATGCGGAAACTGCGATATCTTCGGTATCGTTGTTGTTTCCAGCTGAGATATGCACTTTCAGTGATAATCTTCACGATTCTGCTGTTACAAGTGTGCAGAATCACCGAAATCGCTGTTTTCGTGCTATTGAATGCGAAAAACACGTTTTCTGGTGTTTTCAGCACTCCACAGTGCGTTTGATATGCGGAAACTACGATATCTTCGGTATCGTTGTTGTTTCCAGCTGAGACATGCATTTTCAGTGATAATTTTCATGATTCTGCAGTTACAAGTGTGCAGAATTACCGAAATCGCTGTTTTCGTGCTATTGAATGCGAAAAACACGTTTTCTGGTGTTTTCAGCACTCCACAGTGCGTTTGATATGCGGAAACTGCGATATCTTCGGTGTCGTTGTTGTTTCCAGCTGAGATATGCACTTTCAGTGATAATCTTCACGATTCTGCTGTTACACGTGTGCAGAATCACAGAAATCACTGTTTTCGTGCTTTTGAATGCGAAAAATACGTTTTCTGGTGTTTTCAACACTCCACAGTGCGTTTCATATGCGGAAACTGCCATATCTTCGGTATCGTTGTTGTTTCCAGCTGAGATATGCATTATCAGTGATAATCTTCATGATTCTGCTGTTACAAGTGTGCAGAATCACCGAAATCGCTGTTCTCGCGCTATTCAATGCGAAAAACACGCTTTCTGGTGTTTTCAGCTCTCCACAGTGCGTTTAATATGCGGAAACTGCCATATCTTCGGTATCGTTGTTGTTTCCAGCTGAGATATGCATTTTCAGTGATAATCTTCACGATTCTGCTGTTACAAGTGTGCAGAATCACCGAAATCGCTGTTCTCGCGCTATTCAATGCGAAAAACACGTTTTCTGGTGTTTTCAGCACTCCACAGTGCGTTTGATATGCGGAAACTGCCATATCTTCGGTATCGTTGTTGTTTCCAGCTGAGATATGCATTTTCAGTGATAATCTTCATGATTCTGCTGTTACAAGTGTGCAGAATCACCGAAATCGCTGTTTTCGTGCTATTGAATGCGAAAAACACGTTTTCTGGTGTTTTCAGCACTCCACAGTGCGTTTGATATGCGGAAACTGCGATATCTTCGGTATCGTTGTTGTGTCCAGCTGAGATATGCACTTTCAGTGATAATCTTCACGATTCTGCTGTTACAAGTGTGCAGAATCACCGAAATCGCTGTTTTCGTGCTTTTGAATGCGAAAAACTCGTTTTCTGGTGTTTTCAACACTCGACAGTGCGTTTCATATGCGGAAACTGCCATATCTTCGGTATCGTTGTTGTTTCCAGCTGAGATATGCATTATCAGTGATAATCTTCATGATTCTGCTGTTACAAGTGTGCAGAATCACCGAAATCGCTGTTCTCGCGCTATTCAATGCGAAAAACACGTTTTCTGGTGTTTTCAGCACTCCACAGTGCGTTTGATATGCGGAAACTGCGATATCTTCGGTATCGTTGTTGTTTCCAGCTGAGATATGCACTTTCAGTGATAATCTTCACGATTCTGCTGTTACAAGTGTGCAGAATCACCGAAATCGCTGTTTTCGTGCTATTGAATGCGAAAAACACGTTTTCTGGTGTTTTCAGCACTCCACAGTGCGTTTGATATGCGGAAACTACGATATCTTCGGTATCGTTGTTGTTTCCAGCTGAGACATGCATTTTCAGTGATAATTTTCATGATTCTGCTGTTACAAGTGTGCAGAATTACCGAAATCGCTGTTTTCGTGCTATTGAATGCGAAAAACACGTTTTCTGGTGTTTTCAGCACTCCACAGTGCGTTTGATATGCGGAAACTGCGATATCTTCGGTATCGTTGTTGTTTCCAGCTGAGATATGCACTTTCAGTGATAATCTTCACGATTCTGCTGTTACAAGTGTGCAGAATCACCGAAATCGCTGTTCTCGCGCTATTCAATGCGAAAAACACGTTTTCTGGTGTTTTCAGCACTCCACAGTGCGTTTGATATGCGGAAACTGCCATATCTTCGGTATCGTTGTTGTTTCCAGCTGAGATATGCATTTTCAGTGATAATCTTCACGATTATGCTGTTACAAGTGTGCAGAATCACCGAAATCGCTGTTTTCGTGCTTTTGAATGCGAAAAACACGTTTTCTGGTGTTTTCAGCACTCCAGAGTGCGTTTGATATGCGGAAACTGCGATATCTTCGGTATCGTTGTTGTTTCCAGCTGAGATATGCACTTTCAGTGATAATCTTCACGATTCTGCTGTTACAAGTGTGCAGAATCACCGAAATCGCTGTTTTCGTGCTATTGAATGCGAAAAACACGTTTTCTGGTGTTTTCAGCACTCCACAGTGCGTTTGATATGCGGAAACTACGATAACTTCGGTATCGTTGTTGTTTCCAGCTGAGATATGCATTATCAGTGATAATCTTCATGATTCTGCTGTTACAAGTGTGCAGAATCACCGAAATCGCTGTTCTCGCGCTATTCAATGCGAAAAACACGTTTTCTGGTGTTTTCAGCTCTCCACAGTGCGTTTAATATGCGGAAACTGCCATATCTTCGGTATCGTTGTTGTTTCCAGCTGAGATATGCATTTTCAGTGATAATCTTCACGATTCTGCTGTTACAAGTGTGCAGAATCACCGAAATCGCTGTTCTCGCGCTATTCAATGCGAAAAACACGTTTTCTGGTGTTTTCAGCACTCCACAGTGCGTTTGATATGCGGAAACTGCCATATCTTCGGTATCGTTGTTGTTTCCAGCTGAGATATGCACTTTCAGTGATAATCTTCACGATTCTGCTGTTACAAGTGTGCAGAATCACCGAAATCGCTGTTTTCGTGCTATTTAATGCGAAAAACACGTTTTCTGGTGTTTTCAGCACTTCACAGTGCGTTTGATATGCGGAAACTACGATATCTTCGGTATCGTTGTTGTTTCCAGCTGAGACATGCATTTTCAGTGATAATCTTCATGATTCTGCTGTTACAAGTGTGCAGAATCACCGAAATCGCTGTTTTCGTGCTATTGAATGCGAAAAACACGTTTTCTGGTGTTTTCAGCACTCCACAGTGCGTTTGATATGCGGAAACTGCGATATCTTCGGTATCGTTGTTGTGTCCAGCTGAGATATGCACTTTCAGTGATAATCTTCACGATTCTGCTGTTACAAGTGTGCAGAATCACCGAAATCGCTGTTTTCGTGCTTTTGAATGCGAAAAACTCGTTTTCTGGTGTTTTCAACACTCCACAGTGCGTTTCATATGCGGAAACTGCCATATCTTCGGTATCGTTGTTGTTTCCAGCTGAGATATGCATTATCAGTGATAATCTTCATGATTCTGCTGTTACAAGTGTGCAGAATCACCGAAATCGCTGTTCTCGCGCTATTCAATGCGAAAAACACGTTTTCTGGTGTTTTCAGCACTCCACAGTGCGTTTGATATGCGGAAACTGCGATATCTTCGGTATCGTTGTTGTTTCCAGCTGAGATATGCACTTTCAGTGATAATCTTCACGATTCTGCTGTTACAAGTGTGCAGAATCACCGAAATCGCTGTTTTCGTGCTATTGAATGCGAAAAACACGTTTTCTGGTGTTTTCAGCACTCCACAGTGCGTTTGATATGCGGAAACTACGATATCTTCGGTATCGTTGTTGTTTCCAGCTGAGACATGCATTTTCAGTGATAATTTTCATGATTCTGCTGTTACAAGTGTGCAGAATTACCGAAATCGCTGTTTTCGTGCTATTGAATGCGAAAAACACGTTTTCTGGTGTTTTCAGCACTCCACAGTGCGTTTGATATGCGGAAACTGCGATATCTTCGGTGTCGTTGTTGTTTCCAGCTGAGATATGCACTTTCAGTGATAATCTTCACGATTCTGCTGTTACACGTGTGCAGAATCACCGAAATCACTGTTTTCGTGCTTTTGAATGCGAAAAATACGTTTTCTGGTGTTTTCAACACTCCACAGTGCGTTTCATATGCGGAAACTGCCATATCTTCGGTATCGTTGTTGTTTCCAGCTGAGATATGCATTATCAGTGATAATCTTCATGATTCTGCTGTTACAAGTGTGCAGAATCACCGAAATCGCTGTTCTCGCGCTATTCAATGCGAAAAACACGCTTTCTGGTGTTTTCAGCTCTCCACAGTGCGTTTAATATGCGGAAACTGCCATATCTTCGGTATCGTTGTTGTTTCCAGCTGAGATATGCATTTTCAGTGATAATCTTCACGATTCTGCTGTTACAAGTGTGCAGAATCACCGAAATCGCTGTTCTCGCGCTATTCAATGCGAAAAACACGTTTTCTGGTGTTTTCAGCACTCCACAGTGCGTTTGATATGCGGAAACTGCCATATCTTCGGTATCGTTGTTGTTTCCATCTGAGATATGCATTTTCAGTGATAATCTTCACGATTCTGCTGTTACAAGTGTGCAGAATCACCGAAATCGCTGTTTTCGTGCTTTGAATGCGAAAAACACGTTTTCTGGTGTTTTCAGCACGCCACAGAGCGTTTGACATGCGGAAACTACGATATCTTCGGTATCGTTGTTGTTTCCATCTGAGATATACATCTTCAGTGATAATCTTCATGATTCTGCTGTTACAAGTGTGCAGAATCACCGAAATCGCTGTTTTCGTGCTTTTGAATGCGAAAAACACGTTTTCTGGTGTTTTCAACACTCCACAGTGCGTTTCATATGTGGAAACTGCCATATCTTCGGTATCGTTGTTGTTTCCAGCTGAGATATGCATTATCAGTGATAATCTTCATGATTCTGCTGTTACAAGTGTGCAGAATCACCGAAATCGCTGTTCTCGCGCTATTCAATGCGAAAAACACGTTTTCTGGTGTTTTCAGCACTCCACAGTGCGTTTGATATGCGGAAACTGCCATATCTTCGGTATCGTTGTTGTTTCCAGCTGAGATATGCATTTTCAGTGATAATCTTCACGATTATGCTGTTACAAGTGTGCAGAATCACCGAAATCGCTGTTTTCGTGCTTTTGTATGAGAAAAACACGTTTTCTGGTGTTTTCAGCACTCCACAGTGCGTTTGATATGCGGAAACTACGATATCTTCGGTATCGTTGTTGTTTCCATCTGAGATATGCACTTTCAGTGATAATCTTCATGATTCTGCTGTTACAAGTGTGCAGAATCACCGAAATCGCTGTTTTCGTGCTATTGAATGCGAAAAACAGGTTTTCTGGTGTTTTCAGCACTCCACAGTGCGTTTGATATGCGGAAACTGCCATATCTTCGGTATCGTTGTTGTTTCCAGCTGAGATATGCATTATCAGTGATAATCTTCATGATTCTGCTGTTACAAGTGTGCAGAATCACCGAAATCGCTGTTTTCGCGCTATTCAATGCGAAAAACACGTTTTCTGGTGTTTTCAGCACTCCAGAGTGCGTTTGATATGCGGAAACTGCCATATCTTCGGTATCGTTGTTGTTTCCAGCTGAGATATGCATTATCAGGGATAATCTTCATGATTCTGCTGTTACAAGTGTGCAGAATCACCGAAATCGCTGTTTTCGTGCTATTGAATGCGAAAAACACGTTTTCTGGTGTTTTCAGCACTCCACAGTGCGTTTGATATGCGCAAACTACGATATCTTCGGTATCGTTGTTGTTTCCAGCTGAGACATGCATTTTCAGTGATAATCTTCATGATTCTGCTGTTACAAGTGTGCAGAATCACCGAAATCGCTGTTTTCGTGCTTTTGAATGCGAAAAACACGTTTTCTGGTGTTTTCAACACTCCACAGTGCGTTTCATATGCGGAAACTGCCATATCTTCGGTATCGTTGTTGTTTCCAGCTGAGATATGCATTATCAGTGATAATCTTCTTGATTCTGCTGTTACAAGTGTGCAGAATCACCGAAATCGCTGTTCTCGCGCTATTGAATGCGAAAAACACGTTTTCTGGTGTTTTCAGCACTCCACAGTGCGTTTGATATGCGGAAACTGCCATATCTTCGGTATCGTTGTTGTTTCCAGCTGAGATATGCATTTTCAGTGATAATCATCACGATTCTGCTGTTACAAGTGTGCAGAATCACCGAAATCGCTGTTTTCGTGCTTTTGAATGCGAAAAACACGTTTTCTGGTGTTTTCAGCACTCCACAGTGCGTTTGATATGCGGAAACTACGATATCTTCGGTATCGTTGTTGTTTCCAGCTGAGATATGCATCTTCAGTGATAATCTTCATGATTCTGCTGTTACAAGTGTGCAGAATCACCGAAATCGCTGTTTTCGTGCTTTTGAATGCGAAAAACACGTTTTCTGGTGTTTTCAGCACTCCACAGTGCGTTTGATATGCGGAAACTACGATATCTTCGGTATCGTTGTTGTTTCCAGCTGACACATGGATTTTCAGTGATTATCTTCATGATTCTGCTGTTACAAGTGCGCAGAATCACCGAAATCGCTGTTTTCGTGCTATTGAATGCGAAAAACACGTTTTCTGGTGTTTTCAGCACTCCACAGTGCGTTTGATATGCGGAAACTGCCATATCTTCGGTATCGTTGTTGTTTCCAGCTGAGATATGCATTATCAGTGATAATCTTCATAATTCTGCTGTTACAAGTGTGCAGAATCACCGAAATCGCTGTTTTCGTGCTTTTGAATGCGAAAAACACGTTTTCTGGTGTTTTCAACACTCCACAGTGCGTTTGATATGCGGAAACTGCGATATCTTCGGTATCGTTGTTGTTTCCAGCTGAGATATGCATTTTCAGTGATAATCATCACGATTCTGCTGTTACAAGTGTGCAGAATCACCGAAATCGCTGTTTTCGTGCTTTTGAATGCGAAAAACACGTTTTCTGGTGTTTTCAGCACTCCACAGTGCGTTTGATATGCGGAAACTACGATATCTTCGGTATCGTTGTTGTTTCCAGCTGAGATATGCATTTTCAGTGATAATCATCACGATTCTGCTGTTACAAGTGTGCAGAATCACCGAAATCGCTGTTTTCGTGCTTTTGAATGCGAAAAACACGTTTTCTGGTGTTTTCAGCACTCCACAGTGCGTTTGATATGCGGAAACTACGATATCTTCGGTATCGTTGTTGTTTCCAGCTGAGATATGCATCTTCAGTGATAATCTTCATGATTCTGCTGTTACAAGTGTGCAGAATCACCGAAATCGCTGTTTTCGTGCTTTTGAATGCGAAAAACACGTTTTCTGGTGTTTTCAGCACTCCACAGTGCGTTTGATATGCGGAAACTACGATATCTTCGGTATCGTTGTTGTTTCCAGCTGACACATGGATTTTCAGTGATTATCTTCATGATTCTGCTGTTACAAGTGCGCAGAATCACCGAAATCGCTGTTTTCGTGCTATTGAATGCGAAAAACACGTTTTCTGGTGTTTTCAGCACTCCACAGTGCGTTTGATATGCGGAAACTGCCATATCTTCGGTATCGTTGTTGTTTCCAGCTGAGATATGCATTATCAGTGATAATCTTCATAATTCTGCTGTTACAAGTGTGCAGAATCACCGAAATCGCTGTTTTCGTGCTTTTGAATGCGAAAAACACGTTTTCTGGTGTTTTCAACACTCCACAGTGCGTTTGATATGCGGAAACTGCGATATCTTCGGTATCGTTGTTGTTTCCAGCTGAGATATGCACTTTCAGTGATAATCTTCACGATTCTGCTGTTACAAGTGTGCAGAATCACCGAAAACGCTGTTTTCGTGCTTTTGAATGCGAAAAACACGTTTTCTGGTGTTTTCAGCACTCCACAGTGCGTTTGATATGCGGAAACTGCGATATCTTCGGTATCGTTGTTGTTTCCAGCTGAGATATGCACTTTCAGTGATAATCTTCACGATTCTGCTGTTACAAGTGTGCAGAATCACCGAAATCGCTGTTTTCGTGCTATTGAATGCGAAAAACACGTTTTCTGGTGTTTTCAGCACTCCACAGTGCGTTTGATATGCGGAAACTATGATATCTTCGGTATCGTTGTTGTTTCCAGCTGAGACATGCAGTTTCAGTGATAATCTTCATGATTCTGCTGTTACAAGTGTGCAGAATCACCGAAATCGCTGTTGTCGTGCTATTGAATGCGAAAAACACGTTTTCTGGTGTTTTCAGCACTCCACAGTGCGTTTGATATGCGGAAACTGCGATATCTTCGGTATCGTTGTTGTTTCCAGCTGAGATATGCACTTTCAGTGATAATCTTCACGATTCTGCTGTTACAAGTGTGCAGAATCACCGAAATCGCTGTTTTCGTGCTTTTGAATGCGAAAAACACGTTTTCTGGTGTTTTCAACACTCCACAGTGCGTTTCATATGCGGAAACTGCCATATCTTCGGTATCGTTGTTGTTTCCAGCTGAGATATGCATTATCAGTGATAATCTTCATGATTCTGCTGTTACAAGTGTGCAGAATCTCCGAAATCGCTGTTCTCGCGCTATTCAATGCGAAAAACACGTTTTCTGGTGTTTTCAGCACTCCACAGTGCGTTTGATATGCGGAAACTGCCATATCTTCGGTATCGTTGTTGTTTCCAGCTGAGATCTGCATTTTCAGTGATAATCTTCACGATTATGCTGTTACAAGTGTGCAGAATCACCGAAATCGCTGTTTTCGTGCTTTTGTATGAGAAAAACACGTTTTCTGGTGTTTTCAGCACTCCACAGTGCGTTTGATATGCGGAAACTACGATATCTTCGGTATCGTTGTTGTTTCCATCTGAGATATGCACTTTCAGTGATAATCTTCATGATTCTGCTGTTACAAGTGTGCAGAATCACCGAAATCGCTGTTCTCGCGCTATTCAATGCGAAAAACACGTTTTCTGGTGTTTTCAGCACTCCACAGTGCGTTTGATATGCGGAAACTGCCATATCTTCGGTATCGTTGTTGTTTCCAGCTGAGATATGCACTTTCAGTGATAATCTTCACGATTCTGCTGTTACAAGTGTGCAGAATCACCGAAATCGCTGTTTTCGTGCTTTTGAATGCGAAAAACACGTTTTCTGGTGTTTTCAACACTCCACAGTGCGTTTCATATGCGGAAACTGCCATATCTTCGGTATCGTTGTTGTTTCCAGCTGAGATATGCATTATCAGTGATAATCTTCATGATTCTGCTGTTACAAGTGTGCAGAATCTCCGAAATCGCTGTTCTCGCGCTATTCAATGCGAAAAACACGTTTTCTGGTGTTTTCAGCACTCCACAGTGCGTTTGATATGCGGAAACTGCCATATCTTCGGTATCGTTGTTGTTTCCAGCTGAGATCTGCATTTTCAGTGATAATCTTCACGATTATGCTGTTACAAGTGTGCAGAATCACCGAAATCGCTGTTTTCGTGCTTTTGTATGAGAAAAACACGTTTTCTGGTGTTTTCAGCACTCCACAGTGCGTTTGATATGCGGAAACTACGATATCTTCGGTATCGTTGTTGTTTCCATCTGAGATATGCACTTTCAGTGATAATCTTCATGATTCTGCTGTTACAAGTGTGCAGAATCACCGAAATCGCTGTTCTCGCGCTATTCAATGCGAAAAACACGTTTTCTGGTGTTTTCAGCACTCCACAGTGCGTTTGATATGCGGAAACTGCCATATCTTCGGTATCGTTGTTGTTTCCAGCTGAGATATGCATTTTCAGTGATAATCTTCACGATTCTGCTGTTACAAGTGTGCAGAATCACCGAAGTCGCTGTTTTCGTGCTTTTGAATGCGAAAAACACGTTTTCTGGTGTTTTCAGCACTCCACAGTGCGTTTGATATGCGCAAACTACGATATCTTCGGTATCGTTGTTGTTTCCAGCTGAGACATGCATTTTCAGTGATAATCTTCATGATTCTGCTGTTACAAGTGTGCAGAATCACCGAAATCGCTGTTTTCGTGCTTTTGAATGCGAGAAACACGTTTTCTGGTGTTTTCAAAACTCCACAGTGCGTTTCATATGCGGAAACTGCCATATCTTCGGTATCGTTGTTGTTTCCAGCTGAGATATGCATTATCAGTGATAATCTTCATGATTCTGCTGTTACAAGTGTGCAGAATCACCGAAATCGCTGTTCTCGCGCTATTGAATGCGAAAAACACGTTTTCTGGTGTTTTCAGCACTCCACAGTGCGTTTGATATGCGGAAACTGCCATATCTTCGGTATCGTTGTTGTTTCCAGCTGAGATATGCATTTTCAGTGATAATCTTCATGATTCTGCTGTTACAAGTGTGCAGAATCACCGAAATCGCTGTTCTCGCGCTATTGAATGCGAAAAACACGTTTTCTGGTGTTTTCAGCACTCCACAGTGCGTTTGATATGCGGAAACTACGATATCTTCGGTATCGTTGTTGTTTCCAGCTGAGATATGCATCTTCAGTGATAATCTTCATGATTCTGCTGTTACACGTGTGCAGAATCACAGAAATCACTGTTTTCGTGCTTTTGAATGCGAAAAATACGTTTTCTGGTGTTTTCAACACTCCACAGTGCGTTTCATATGCGGAAACTGCCATATCTTCGGTATCGTTGTTGTTTCCAGCTGAGATATGCATTATCAGTGATAATCTTCATGATTCTGCTGTTACAAGTGTGCAGAATCACCGAAATCGCTGTTCTCGCGCTATTCAATGCGAAAAACACGCTTTCTGGTGTTTTCAGCTCTCCACAGTGCGTTTAATATGCGGAAACTGCCATATCTTCGGTATCGTTGTTGTTTCCAGCTGAGATATGCATTTTCAGTGATAATCTTCACGATTCTGCTGTTACAAGTGTGCAGAATCACCGAAATCGCTGTTCTCGCGCTATTCAATGCGAAAAACACGTTTTCTGGTGTTTTCAGCACTCCACAGTGCGTTTGATATGCGGAAACTGCCATATCTTCGGTATCGTTGTTGTTTCCAGCTGAGATATGCATTTTCAGTGATAATCTTCATGATTCTGCTGTTACAAGTGTGCAGAATCACCGAAATCGCTGTTTTCGTGCTATTGAATGCGAAAAACACGTTTTCTGGTGTTTTCAGCACTCCACAGTGCGTTTGATATGCGGAAACTGCGATATCTTCGGTATCGTTGTTGTGTCCAGCTGAGATATGCACTTTCAGTGATAATCTTCACGATTCTGCTGTTACAAGTGTGCAGAATCACCGAAATCGCTGTTTTCGTGCTTTTGAATGCGAAAAACTCGTTTTCTGGTGCTTTCAACACTCCACAGTGCGTTTCATATGCGGAAACTGCCATATCTTCGGTATCGTTGTTGTTTCCAGCTGAGATATGCATTATCAGTGATAATCTTCATGATTCTGCTGTTACAAGTGTGCAGAATCACCGAAATCGCTGTTCTCGCGCTATTCAATGCGAAAAACACGTTTTCTGGTGTTTTCAGCACTCCACAGTGCGTTTGATATGCGGAAACTGCGATATCTTCGGTATCGTTGTTGTTTCCAGCTGAGATATGCACTTTCAGTGATAATCTTCACGATTCTGCTGTTACAAGTGTGCAGAATCACCGAAATCGCTGTTTTCGTGCTATTGAATGCGAAAAACACGTTTTCTGGTGTTTTCAGCACTCCACAGTGCGTTTGATATGCGGAAACTACGATATCTTCGGTATCGTTGTTGTTTCCAGCTGAGACATGCATTTTCAGTGATAATTTTCATGATTCTGCTGTTACAAGTGTGCAGAATTACCGAAATCGCTGTTTTCGTGCTATTGAATGCGAAAAACACGTTTTCTGGTGTTTTCAGCACTCCACAGTGCGTTTGATATGCGGAAACTGCGATATCTTCGGTATCGTTGTTGTTTCCAGCTGAGATATGCACTTTCAGTGATAATCTTCACGATTCTGCTGTTACAAGTGTGCAGAATCACCGAAATCGCTGTTCTCGCGCTATTCAATGCGAAAAACACGTTTTCTGGTGTTTTCAGCACTCCACAGTGCGTTTGATATGCGGAAACTGCCATATCTTCGGTATCGTTGTTGTTTCCAGCTGAGATATGCATTTTCAGTGATAATCTTCACGATTATGCTGTTACAAGTGTGCAGAATCACCGAAATCGCTGTTTTCGTGCTTTTGAATGCGAAAAACACGTTTTCTGGTGTTTTCAGCACTCCAGAGTGCGTTTGATATGCGGAAACTGCGATATCTTCGGTATCGTTGTTGTTTCCAGCTGAGATATGCACTTTCAGTGATAATCTTCACGATTCTGCTGTTACAAGTGTGCAGAATCACCGAAATCGCTGTTTTCGTGCTATTGAATGCGAAAAACACGTTTTCTGGTGTTTTCAGCACTCCACAGTGCGTTTGATATGCGGAAACTACGATAACTTCGGTATCGTTGTTGTTTCCAGCTGAGATATGCATTATCAGTGATAATCTTCATGATTCTGCTGTTACAAGTGTGCAGAATCACCGAAATCGCTGTTCTCGCGCTATTCAATGCGAAAAACACGTTTTCTGGTGTTTTCAGCTCTCCACAGTGCGTTTAATATGCGGAAACTGCCATATCTTCGGTATCGTTGTTGTTTCCAGCTGAGATATGCATTTTCAGTGATAATCTTCACGATTCTGCTGTTACACGTGTGCAGAATCACCGAAATCGCTGTTCTCGCGCTATTCAATGCGAAAAACACGTTTTCTGGTGTTTTCAGCACTCCACAGTGCGTTTGATATGCGGAAACTGCCATATCTTCGGTATCGTTGTTGTTTCCAGCTGAGATATGCACTTTCAGTGATAATCTTCACGATTCTGCTGTTACAAGTGTGCAGAATCACCGAAATCGCTGTTTTCGTGCTATTTAATGCGAAAAACACGTTTTCTGGTGTTTTCAGCACTTCACAGTGCGTTTGATATGCGGAAACTACGATATCTTCGGTATCGTTGTTGTTTCCAGCTGAGACATGCATTTTCAGTGATAATCTTCATGATTCTGCTGTTACAAGTGTGCAGAATCACCGAAATCGCTGTTTTCGTGCTATTGAATGCGAAAAACACGTTTTCTGGTGTTTTCAGCACTCCACAGTGCGTTTGATATGCGGAAACTGCGATATCTTCGGTATCGTTGTTGTGTCCAGCTGAGATATGCACTTTCAGTGATAATCTTCACGATTCTGCTGTTACAAGTGTGCAGAATCACCGAAATCGCTGTTTTCGTGCTTTTGAATGCGAAAAACTCGTTTTCTGGTGTTTTCAACACTCCACAGTGCGTTTCATATGCGGAAACTGCCATATCTTCGGTATCGTTGTTGTTTCCAGCTGAGATATGCATTATCAGTGATAATCTTCATGATTCTGCTGTTACAAGTGTGCAGAATCACCGAAATCGCTGTTCTCGCGCTATTCAATGCGAAAAACACGTTTTCTGGTGTTTTCAGCACTCCACAGTGCGTTTGATATGCGGAAACTGCGATATCTTCGGTATCGTTGTTGTTTCCAGCTGAGATATGCACTTTCAGTGATAATCTTCACGATTCTGCTGTTACAAGTGTGCAGAATCACCGAAATCGCTGTTTTCGTGCTATTGAATGCGAAAAACACGTTTTCTGGTGTTTTCAGCACTCCACAGTGCGTTTGATATGCGGAAACTACGATATCTTCGGTATCGTTGTTGTTTCCAGCTGAGACATGCATTTTCAGTGATAATTTTCATGATTCTGCTGTTACAAGTGTGCAGAATTACCGAAATCGCTGTTTTCGTGCTATTGAATGCGAAAAACACGTTTTCTGGTGTTTTCAGCACTCCACAGTGCGTTTGATATGCGGAAACTGCGATATCTTCGGTGTCGTTGTTGTTTCCAGCTGAGATATGCACTTTCAGTGATAATCTTCACGATTCTGCTGTTACACGTGTGCAGAATCACCGAAATCACTGTTTTCGTGCTTTTGAATGCGAAAAATACGTTTTCTGGTGTTTTCAGCACGCCACAGAGCGTTTGACATGCGGAAACTACGATATCTTCGGTATCGTTGTTGTTTCCAGCTGAGATATGCATTATCAGTGATAATCTTCATGATTCTGCTGTTACAAGTGTGCAGAATCACCGAAATCGCTGTTTTCGTGCTTTTGAATGCGAAAAACACGTTTTCTGGTGTTTTCAACACTCCACAGTGCGTTTCATATGTGGAAACTGCCATATCTTCGGTATCGTTGTTGTTTCCAGCTGAGATATGCATTATCAGTGATAATCTTCATGATTCTGCTGTTACAAGTGTGCAGAATCACCGAAATCGCTGTTCTCGCGCTATTCAATGCGAAAAACACGTTTTCTGGTGTTTTCAGCACTCCACAGTGCGTTTGATATGCGGAAACTGCCATATCTTCGGTATCGTTGTTGTTTCCAGCTGAGATATGCATTTTCAGTGATAATCTTCACGATTATGCTGTTACAAGTGTGCAGAATCACCGAAATCGCTGTTTTCGTGCTTTTGTATGAGAAAAACACGTTTTCTGGTGTTTTCAGCACTCCACAGTGCGTTTGATATGCGGAAACTACGATATCTTCGGTATCGTTGTTGTTTCCATCTGAGATATGCACTTTCAGTGATAATCTTCATGATTCTGCTGTTACAAGTGTGCAGAATCACCGAAATCGCTGTTTTCGTGCTATTGAATGCGAAAAACCCGTTTTCTGGTGTTTTCAGCACTCCACAGTGCGTTTGATATGCGCAAACTACGATATCTTCGGTATCGTTGTTGTTTCCAGCTGAGACATGCATTTTCAGTGATAATCTTCATGATTCTGCTGTTACAAGTGTGCAGAATCACCGAAATCGCTGTTTTCGTGCTTTTGAATGCGAAAAACACGTTTTCTGGTGTTTTCAACACTCCACAGTGCGTTTCATATGCGGAAACTGCCATATCTTCGGTATCGTTGTTGTTTCCAGCTGAGATATGCATTATCAGTGATAATCTTCTTGATTCTGCTGTTACAAGTGTGCAGAATCACCGAAATCGCTGTTCTCGCGCTATTGAATGCGAAAAACACGTTTTCTGGTGTTTTCAGCACTCCACAGTGCGTTTGATATGCGGAAACTGCCATATCTTCGGTATCGTTGTTGTTTCCAGCTGAGATATGCATTTTCAGTGATAATCATCACGATTCTGCTGTTACAAGTGTGCAGAATCACCGAAATCGCTGTTTTCGTGCTTTTGAATGCGAAAAACACGTTTTCTGGTGTTTTCAGCACTCCACAGTGCGTTTGATATGCGGAAACTACGATATCTTCGGTATCGTTGTTGTTTCCAGCTGAGATATGCATCTTCAGTGATAATCTTCATGATTCTGCTGTTACAAGTGTGCAGAATCACCGAAATCGCTGTTTTCGTGCTTTTGAATGCGAAAAACACGTTTTCTGGTGTTTTCAGCACTCCACAGTGCGTTTGATATGCGGAAACTACGATATCTTCGGTATCGTTGTTGTTTCCAGCTGACACATGGATTTTCAGTGATTATCTTCATGATTCTGCTGTTACAAGTGCGCAGAATCACCGAAATCGCTGTTTTCGTGCTATTGAATGCGAAAAACACGTTTTCTGGTGTTTTCAGCACTCCACAGTGCGTTTGATATGCGGAAACTGCCATATCTTCGGTATCGTTGTTGTTTCCAGCTGAGATATGCATTATCAGTGATAATCTTCATAATTCTGCTGTTACAAGTGTGCAGAATCACCGAAATCGCTGTTTTCGTGCTTTTGAATGCGAAAAACACGTTTTCTGGTGTTTTCAACACTCCACAGTGCGTTTGATATGCGGAAACTGCGATATCTTCGGTATCGTTGTTGTTTCCAGCTGAGATATGCACTTTCAGTGATAATCTTCACGATTCTGCTGTTACAAGTGTGCAGAATCACCGAAAACGCTGTTTTCGTGCTTTTGAATGCGAAAAACACGTTTTCTGGTGTTTTCAGCACTCCACAGTGCGTTTGATATGCGGAAACTGCGATATCTTCGGTATCGTTGTTGTTTCCAGCTGAGATATGCACTTTCAGTGATAATCTTCACGATTCTGCTGTTACAAGTGTGCAGAATCACCGAAATCGCTGTTTTCGTGCTATTGAATGCGAAAAACACGTTTTCTGGTGTTTTCAGCACTCCACAGTGCGTTTGATATGCGGAAACTATGATATCTTCGGTATCGTTGTTGTTTCCAGCTGAGACATGCAGTTTCAGTGATAATCTTCATGATTCTGCTGTTACAAGTGTGCAGAATCACCGAAATCGCTGTTGTCGTGCTATTGAATGCGAAAAACACGTTTTCTGGTGTTTTCAGCACTCCACAGTGCGTTTGATATGCGGAAACTGCGATATCTTCGGTATCGTTGTTGTTTCCAGCTGAGATATGCACTTTCAGTGATAATCTTCACGATTCTGCTGTTACAAGTGTGCAGAATCACCGAAATCGCTGTTTTCGTGCTTTTGAATGCGAAAAACACGTTTTCTGGTGTTTTCAACACTCCACAGTGCGTTTCATATGCGGAAACTGCCATATCTTCGGTATCGTTGTTGTTTCCAGCTGAGATATGCATTATCAGTGATAATCTTCATGATTCTGCTGTTACAAGTGTGCAGAATCTCCGAAATCGCTGTTCTCGCGCTATTCAATGCGAAAAACACGTTTTCTGGTGTTTTCAGCACTCCACAGTGCGTTTGATATGCGGAAACTGCCATATCTTCGGTATCGTTGTTGTTTCCAGCTGAGATCTGCATTTTCAGTGATAATCTTCACGATTATGCTGTTACAAGTGTGCAGAATCACCGAAATCGCTGTTTTCGTGCTTTTGTATGAGAAAAACACGTTTTCTGGTGTTTTCAGCACTCCACAGTGCGTTTGATATGCGGAAACTACGATATCTTCGGTATCGTTGTTGTTTCCATCTGAGATATGCACTTTCAGTGATAATCTTCATGATTCTGCTGTTACAAGTGTGCAGAATCACCGAAATCGCTGTTCTCGCGCTATTCAATGCGAAAAACACGTTTTCTGGTGTTTTCAGCACTCCACAGTGCGTTTGATATGCGGAAACTGCCATATCTTCGGTATCGTTGTTGTTTCCAGCTGAGATATGCACTTTCAGTGATAATCTTCACGATTCTGCTGTTACAAGTGTGCAGAATCACCGAAATCGCTGTTTTCGTGCTTTTGAATGCGAAAAACACGTTTTCTGGTGTTTTCAACACTCCACAGTGCGTTTCATATGCGGAAACTGCCATATCTTCGGTATCGTTGTTGTTTCCAGCTGAGATATGCATTATCAGTGATAATCTTCATGATTCTGCTGTTACAAGTGTGCAGAATCTCCGAAATCGCTGTTCTCGCGCTATTCAATGCGAAAAACACGTTTTCTGGTGTTTTCAGCACTCCACAGTGCGTTTGATATGCGGAAACTGCCATATCTTCGGTATCGTTGTTGTTTCCAGCTGAGATCTGCATTTTCAGTGATAATCTTCACGATTATGCTGTTACAAGTGTGCAGAATCACCGAAATCGCTGTTTTCGTGCTTTTGTATGAGAAAAACACGTTTTCTGGTGTTTTCAGCACTCCACAGTGCGTTTGATATGCGGAAACTACGATATCTTCGGTATCGTTGTTGTTTCCATCTGAGATATGCACTTTCAGTGATAATCTTCATGATTCTGCTGTTACAAGTGTGCAGAATCACCGAAATCGGTGTTCTCGCGCTATTCAATGCGAAAAACACGTTTTCTGGTGTTTTCAGCACTCCACAGTGCGTTTGATATGCGGAAACTGCCATATCTTCGGTATCGTTGTTGTTTCCAGCTGAGATATGCATTTTCAGTGATAATCTTCACGATTCTGCTGTTACAAGTGTGCAGAATCACCGAAGTCGCTGTTTTCGTGCTTTTGAATGCGAAAAACACGTTTTCTGGTGTTTTCAGCACTCCACAGTGCGTTTGATATGCGCAAACTACGATATCTTCGGTATCGTTGTTGTTTCCAGCTGAGACATGCATTTTCAGTGATAATCTTCATGATTCTGCTGTTACAAGTGTGCAGAATCACCGAAATCGCTGTTTTCGTGCTTTTGAATGCGAGAAACACGTTTTCTGGTGTTTTCAAAACTCCACAGTGCGTTTCATATGCGGAAACTGCCATATCTTCGGTATCGTTGTTGTTTCCAGCTGAGATATGCATTATCAGTGATAATCTTCATGATTCTGCTGTTACAAGTGTGCAGAATCACCGAAATCGCTGTTCTCGCGCTATTGAATGCGAAAAACACGTTTTCTGGTGTTTTCAGCACTCCACAGTGCGTTTGATATGCGGAAACTGCCATATCTTCGGTATCGTTGTTGTTTCCAGCTGAGATATGCATTTTCAGTGATAATCTTCATGATTCTGCTGTTACAAGTGTGCAGAATCACCGAAATCGCTGTTCTCGCGCTATTGAATGCGAAAAACACGTTTTCTGGTGTTTTCAGCACTCCACAGTGCGTTTGATATGCGGAAACTACGATATCTTCGGTATCGTTGTTGTTTCCAGCTGAGATATGCATCTTCAGTGATAATCTTCATGATTCTGCTGTTACAAGTGTGCAGAATCACCGAAATCGCTGTTTTCGTGCTTTTGTATGAGAAAAACACGTTTTCTGGTGTTTTCAGCACTCCACAGTGCGTTTGATATGCGGAAACTACGATATCTTCGGTATCGTTGTTGTTTCCATCTGAGATATGCACTTTCAGTGATAATCTTCATGATTCTGCTGTTACAAGTGTGCAGAATCACCGAAATCGCTGTTCTCGCGCTATTCAATGCGAAAAACACGTTTTCTGGTGTTTTCAGCACTCCACAGTGCGTTTGATATGCGGAAACTGCCATATCTTCGGTATCGTTGTTGTTTCCAGCTGAGATATGCATTTTCAGTGATAATCTTCACGATTCTGCTGTTACAAGTGTGCAGAATCACCGAAGTCGCTGTTTTCGTGCTTTTGAATGCGAAAAACACGTTTTCTGGTGTTTTCAGCACTCCACAGTGCGTTTGATATGCGCAAACTACGATATCTTCGGTATCGTTGTTGTTTCCAGCTGAGACATGCATTTTCAGTGATAATCTTCATGATTCTGCTGTTACAAGTGTGCAGAATCACCGAAATCGCTGTTTTCGTGCTTTTGAATGCGCAAAACACGTTTTCTGGTGTTTTCAACACTCCACAGTGCGTTTCATATGCGGAAACTGCCATATCTTCGGTATCGTTGTTGTTTCCAGCTGAGATATGCATTATCAGTGATAATCTTCATGATTCTGCTGTTACAAGTGTGCAGAATCACCGAAATCGCTGTTTTCGCGCTATTGAATGCGAAAAACACGTTTTCTGGTGTTTTCAGCACTCCACAGTGCGTTTGATATGCGGAAACTGCCATATCTTCGGTATCGTTGTTGTTTCCAGCTGAGATATGCATTTTCAGTGATAATCATCACGATTCTGCTGTTACAAGTGTGCAGAATCACCGAAATCGCTGTTTTCGTGCTTTTGAATGCGAAAAACACGTTTTCTGGTGTTTTCAGCACTCCACAGTGCGTTTGATATGCGGAAACTACGATATCTTCGGTATCGTTGTTGTTTCCAGCTGAGATATGCATCTTCAGTGATAATCTTCATGATTCTGCTGTTACAAGTGTGCAGAATCACCGAAATCGCTGTTTTCGTGCTTTTGAATGCGAAAAACACGTTTTCTGGTGTTTTCAGCACTCCACAGTGCGTTTGATATGCGGAAACTACGATATCTTCGGTATCGTTGTTGTTTCCAGCTGACACATGGATTTTCAGTGATTATCTTCATGATTCTGCTGTTACAAGTGCGCAGAATCACCGAAATCGCTGTTTTCGTGCTATTGAATGCGAAAAACACGTTTTCTGGTGTTTTCAGCACTCCACAGTGCGTTTGATATGCGGAAACTGCCATATCTTCGGTATCGTTGTTGTTTCCAGCTGAGATATGCATTATCAGTGATAATCTTCATAATTCTGCTGTTACAAGTGTGCAGAATCACCGAAATCGCTGTTTTCGTGCTTTTGAATGCGAAAAACACGTTTTCTGGTGTTTTCAACACTCCACAGTGCGTTTGATATGCGGAAACTGCGATATCTTCGGTATCGTTGTTGTTTCCAGCTGAGATATGCACTTTCAGTGATAATCTTCACGATTCTGCTGTTACAAGTGTGCAGAATCACCGAAAACGCTGTTTTCGTGCTTTTGAATGCGAAAAACACGTTTTCTGGTGTTTTCAGCACTCCACAGTGCGTTTGATATGCGGAAACTGCCATATCTTCGGTATCGTTGTTGTTTCCAGCTGAGATCTGCATTTTCAGTGATAATCTTCACGATTATGCTGTTACAAGTGTGCAGAATCACCGAAATCGCTGTTCTCGCGCTATTCAATGCGAAAAACACGTTTTCTGGTGTTTTCAGCACTCCACAGTGCGTTTGATATGCGGAAACTGCCATATCTTCGGTATCGTTGTTGTTTCCAGCTGAGATCTGCATTTTCAGTGATAATCTTCACGATTATGCTGTTACAAGTGTGCAGAATCACCGAAATCGCTGTTTTCGTGCTTTTGTATGAGAAAAACACGTTTTCTGGTGTTTTCAGCACTCCACAGTGCGTTTGATATGCGGAAACTACGATATCTTCGGTATCGTTGTTGTTTCCATCTGAGATATGCACTTTCAGTGATAATCTTCATGATTCTGCTGTTACAAGTGTGCAGAATCACCGAAATCGCTGTTCTCGCGCTATTCAATGCGAAAAACACGTTTTCTGGTGTTTTCAGCACTCCACAGTGCGTTTGATATGCGGAAACTGCCATATCTTCGGTATCGTTGTTGTTTCCAGCTGAGATATGCATTTTCAGTGATAATCTTCACGATTCTGCTGTTACAAGTGTGCAGAATCACCGAAGTCGCTGTTTTCGTGCTTTTGAATGCGAAAAACACGTTTTCTGGTGTTTTCAGCACTCCACAGTGCGTTTGATATACGGAAACTACGATATCTTCGGTATCGTTGTTGTTTCCAGCTGAGATATGCACTTTCAGTGATAATCTTCACGATTCTGCTGTTACAAGTGTGCAGAATCACCGAAGTCGCTGTTTTCGTGCTTTTGAATGCGAAAAACACGTTTTCTGGTGTTTTCAGCACTCCACAGTGCGTGTGATATGCGCAAACTACGATATCTTCGGTATCGTTGTTGTTTCCAGCTGAGACATGCATTTTCAGTGATAATCTTCATGATTCTGCTGTTACAAGGTTGCAGAATCACCGAAATCGCTGTTTTCGTGCTATTGAATGGGAAAAACACGTTTTCTGGTGTTTTCAGCACTCCACAGTGCGTTTGATATGCGGAAACTGCCATATCTTCGGTATCGTTGTTGTTTCCAGCTGAGATATGCATCATCAGTGATAGTCTTCATGATTCTGCTGTTACAAGTGTGCAGAATCACCGAAATCGCTGTTTTCGCGCTATTCAATGCGAAAAACACGTTTTCTGGTGTTTTCAGCACTCCACAGTGCGTTTGATATGCGGAAACTGCCATATCTTCGGTATCGTTGTTGTTTCCAGCTGAGATATGCATTTTCAGTGATAATCTTCACGATTCTGCTGTTACAAGTGTGCAGAATCACCGAAGTCGCTGTTTTCGTGCTTTTGAATGCGAAAAACACGTTTTCTGGTGTTTTCAGCACTCCACAGTGCGTTTGATATACGGAAACTACGATATCTTCGGTATCGTCGTTGTTTCCAGCTGAGATATGCACTTTCAGTGATAATCTTCATGATTCTGCTGTTACAAGGATGCAGAATCACCGAAATCGCTGTTTTCGTGCTATTGAATGCGAAAAACACGTTTTCTGGTGTTTTCAGCACTCCACAGTGCGTTTCATATGCGGAAACTGCCATATCTTCGGTATCGTTGTTGTTTCCAGCTGAGATATGCATTATCAGTGATAATCTTCATGATTCTGCTGTTACAAGTGTGCAGAATCACCGAAATCGCTGTTTTCGCGCTATTCAATGCGAAAAACACGTTTTCTGGTGTTTTCAGCACTCCACAGTGCGTTTGATATGCGGAAACTACGATATCTTCGGTATCGTTGTTGTTTCCAGCTGAGATATGCACTTTCAGTGATAATCTTCATGATTCTGCTGTTACAAGGATGCAGAATCACCGAAATCGCTGTTTTCGTGCTATTGAATGCGAAAAACACGTTTTCTGGTGTTTTCAGCACTCCACAGTGCGTTTCATATGCGGAAACTGCCATATCTTCGGTATCGTTGTTGTTTCCAGCTGAGATATGCATTATCAGTGATAATCTTCATGATTCTGCTGTTACAAGTGTGCAGAATCACCGAAATCGCTGTTTTCGCGCTATTCAATGCGAAAAACACGTTTTCTGGTGTTTTCAGCACTCCACAGTGCGTTTGATATGCGGAAACTGCCATATCTTCGGTATCGTTGTTGTTTCCAGCTGAGATATGCATTATCAGTGATAATCTTCATGATTCTGCTGTTACAAGTGTGCAGAATCACCGAAATCGCTGTTTTCGTGCTATTGAATGCGAAAAACACGTTTTCTGGTGTTTTCAGCACTCCACAGTGCGTTTGATATGCGCAAACTACGATATCTTCGGTATCGTTGTTGTTTCCAGCTGAGACTTGCATTTTCAGTGATAATCTTCATGATTCTGCTGTTACAAGTGTGCACAATCACCGAAATCGCTGTTTTCGTGCTTTTGAATGCGAAAAACACGTTTTCTGGTGTTTTCAACACTCCACAGTGCGTTTCATATGCGGAAACTGCCATATCTTCGGTATCGTTGTTGTTTCCAGCTGAGATATGCATTATCAGTGATAATCTTCATGATTCTGCTGTTACAAGTGTGCAGAATCACCGAAATCGCTGTTCTCGCGCTATTGAATGCGAAAAACACGTTTTCTGGTGTTTTCAGCACTCCACAGTGCGTTTGATATGCGCAAACTACGATATCTTCGGTATCGTTGTTGTTTCCAGCTGAGATATGCACTTTCAGTGATAATCTTCACGATTCTGCTGTTACAAGTGTGCAGAATCACCGAAGTCGCTGTTTTCGTGCTTTTGAATGCGAAAAACACGTTTTCTGGTGTTTTCAGCACTCCACAGTGCGTGTGATATGCGCAAACTACGATATCTTCGGTATCGTTGTTGTTTCCAGCTGAGACATGCATTTTCAGTGATAATCTTCATGATTCTGCTGTTACAAGGTTGCAGAATCACCGAAATCGCTGTTTTCGTGCTTTTGAATGCGAAAAACACGTTTTCTGGTGTTTTCAGCACTCCACAGTGCGTTTGATATACGGAAACTACGATATCTTCGGTATCGTTGTTGTTTCCAGCTGAGATATGCACTTTCAGTGATAATCTTCATGATTCTGCTGTTACAAGGATGCAGAATCACCGAAATCGCTGTTTTCGTGCTATTGAATGCGAAAAACACGTTTTCTGGTGTTTTCAGCACTCCACAGTGCGTTTCATATGCGGAAACTGCCATATCTTCGGTATCGTTGTTGTTTCCAGCTGAGATATGCATTATCAGTGATAATCTTCATGATTCTGCTGTTACAAGTGTGCAGAATCACCGAAATCGCTGTTTTCGCGCTATTCAATGCGAAAAACACGTTTTCTGGTGTTTTCAGCACTCCACAGTGCGTTTGATATGCGGAAACTGCCATATCTTCGGTATCGTTGTTGTTTCCAGCTGAGATATGCATTATCAGTGATAATCTTCATGATTCTGCTGTTACAAGTGTGCAGAATCACCGAAATCGCTGTTTTCGTGCTATTGAATGCGAAAAACACGTTTTCTGGTGTTTTCAGCACTCCACAGTGCGTTTGATATGCGCAAACTACGATATCTTCGGTATCGTTGTTGTTTCCAGCTGAGACTTGCATTTTCAGTGATAATCTTCATGATTCTGCTGTTACAAGTGTGCACAATCACCGAAATCGCTGTTTTCGTGCTTTTGAATGCGAAAAACACGTTTTCTGGTGTTTTCAACACTCCACAGTGCGTTTCATATGCGGAAACTGCCATATCTTCGGTATCGTTGTTGTTTCCAGCTGAGATATGCATTATCAGTGATAATCTTCATGATTCTGCTGTTACAAGTGTGCAGAATCACCGAAATCGCTGTTCTCGCGCTATTGAATGCGAAAAACACGTTTTCTGGTGTTTTCAGCACTCCACAGTGCGTTTGATATGCGGAAACTGCCATATCTTCGGTATCGTTGTTGTTTCCAGCTGAGATATGCATTTTCAGTGATAATCATCACGATTCTGCTGTTACAAGTGTGCAGAATCACCGAAATCGCTGTTTTCGTGCTTTTGAATGCGAAAAACACGTTTTCTGGTGTTTTCAGCACTCCACAGTGCGTTTGATATGCGCAAACTACGATATCTTCGGTATCGTTGTTGTTTCCAGCTGACACATGGATTTTCAGTGATTATCTTCATGATTCTGCTGTTACAAGTGCGCAGAATCACCGAAATCGCTGTTTTCGTGCTATTGAATGCGAAAAACACGTTTTCTGGTGTTTTCAGCACTCCACAGTGCGTTTGATATGCGGAAACTGCCATATCTTCGGTATCGTTGTTGTTTCCAGCTGAGATATGCATCTTCAGTGATAATCTTCATGATTCTGCTGTTACAAGTGTGCAGAATCACCGAAATCGCTGTTTTCGTGCTTTTGAATGCGAAAAACACGTTTTCTGGTGTTTTCAGCACTCCACAGTGCGTTTGATATGCGGAAACTACGATATCTTCGGTATCGTTGTTGTTTCCAGCTGACACATGGATTTTCAGTGATTATCTTCATGATTCTGCTGTTACAAGTGCGCAGAATCACCGAAATCGCTGTTTTCGTGCTATTGAATGCGAAAAACACGTTTTCTGGTGTTTTCAGCACTCCACAGTGCGTTTGATATGCGGAAACTGCCATATCTTCGGTATCGTTGTTGTTTCCAGCTGAGATATGCATTATCAGTGATAATCTTCATAATTCTGCTGTTACAAGTGTGCAGAATCACCGAAATCGCTGTTTTCGTGCTTTTGAATGCGAAAAACACGTTTTCTGGTGTTTTCAACACTCCACAGTGCGTTTGATATGCGGAAACTGCGATATCTTCGGTATCGTTGTTGTTTCCAGCTGAGATATAGCACTTTCAGTGATAATCTTCACGATTCTGCTGTTACAAGTGTGCAGAATCCCCGAAAACGCTGTTTTCGTGCTTTTGAATGCGAAAAACACGTTTTCTGGTGTTTTCAGCACTCCACAGTGCGTTTGATATGCGGAAACTGCGATATCTTCGGTATCGTTGTTGTTTCCAGCTGAGATATGCACTTTCAGTGATAATCTTCACGATTCTGCTGTTACAAGTGTGCAGAATCACCGAAATCGCTGTTTTCGTGCTATTGAATGCGAAAAACACGTTTTCTGGTGTTTTCAGCACTCCACAGTGCGTTTGATATGCGGAAACTATGATATCTTCGGTATCGTTGTTGTTTCCAGCTGAGACATGCAGTTTCAGTGATAATCTTCATGATTCTGCTGTTACAAGTGTGCAGAATCACCGAAATCGCTGTTGTCGTGCTATTGAATGCGAAAAACACGTTTTCTGGTGTTTTCAGCACTCCACAGTGCGTTTGATATGCGGAAACTGCCATATCTTCGGTATCGTTGTTGTTTCCAGCTGAGATATGCATTATCAGTGATAATCTTCATGATTCTGCTGTTACAAGTGTGCAGAATCACCGAAATCGCTGTTTTCGCGCTATTCAATGCGAAAAACACGTTTTCTGGTGTTTTCAGCACTCCACAGTGCGTTTGATATGCGGAAACTGCCATATCTTCGGTATCGTTGTTGTTTCCAGCTGAGATATGCATTATCAGTGATAATCTTCATGATTCTGCTGTTACAAGTGTGCAGAATCACCGAAATCGCTGTTTTCGTGCTATTGAATGCGAAAAACACGTTTTCTGGTGTTTTCAGCACTCCACAGTGCGTTTGATATGCGCAAACTACGATATCTTCGGTATCGTTGTTGTTTCCAGCTGAGACTTGCATTTTCAGTGATAATCTTCATGATTCTGCTGTTACAAGTGTGCACAATCACCGAAATCGCTGTTTTCGTGCTTTTGAATGCGAAAAACACGTTTTCTGGTGTTTTCAACACTCCACAGTGCGTTTCATATGCGGAAACTGCCATATCTTCGGTATCGTTGTTGTTTCCAGCTGAGATATGCATTATCAGTGATAATCTTCATGATTCTGCTGTTACAAGTGTGCAGAATCACCGAAATCGCTGTTCTCGCGCTATTGAATGCGAAAAACACGTTTTCTGGTGTTTTCAGCACTCCACAGTGCGTTTGATATGCGCAAACTACGATATCTTCGGTATCGTTGTTGTTTCCAGCTGAGATATGCACTTTCAGTGATAATCTTCACGATTCTGCTGTTACAAGTGTGCAGAATCACCGAAGTCGCTGTTTTCGTGCTTTTGAATGCGAAAAACACGTTTTCTGGTGTTTTCAGCACTCCACAGTGCGTGTGATATGCGCAAACTACGATATCTTCGGTATCGTTGTTGTTTCCAGCTGAGACATGCATTTTCAGTGATAATCTTCATGATTCTGCTGTTACAAGGTTGCAGAATCACCGAAATCGCTGTTTTCGTGCTTTTGAATGCGAAAAACACGTTTTCTGGTGTTTTCAGCACTCCACAGTGCGTTTGATATACGGAAACTACGATATCTTCGGTATCGTTGTTGTTTCCAGCTGAGATATGCACTTTCAGTGATAATCTTCATGATTCTGCTGTTACAAGGATGCAGAATCACCGAAATCGCTGTTTTCGTGCTATTGAATGCGAAAAACACGTTTTCTGGTGTTTTCAGCACTCCACAGTGCGTTTCATATGCGGAAACTGCCATATCTTCGGTATCGTTGTTGTTTCCAGCTGAGATATGCATTATCAGTGATAATCTTCATGATTCTGCTGTTACAAGTGTGCAGAATCACCGAAATCGCTGTTTTCGCGCTATTCAATGCGAAAAACACGTTTTCTGGTGTTTTCAGCACTCCACAGTGCGTTTGATATGCGGAAACTGCCATATCTTCGGTATCGTTGTTGTTTCCAGCTGAGATATGCATTATCAGTGATAATCTTCATGATTCTGCTGTTACAAGTGTGCAGAATCACCGAAATCGCTGTTTTCGTGCTATTGAATGCGAAAAACACGTTTTCTGGTGTTTTCAGCACTCCACAGTGCGTTTGATATGCGCAAACTACGATATCTTCGGTATCGTTGTTGTTTCCAGCTGAGACTTGCATTTTCAGTGATAATCTTCATGATTCTGCTGTTACAAGTGTGCACAATCACCGAAATCGCTGTTTTCGTGCTTTTGAATGCGAAAAACACGTTTTCTGGTGTTTTCAACACTCCACAGTGCGTTTCATATGCGGAAACTGCCATATCTTCGGTATCGTTGTTGTTTCCAGCTGAGATATGTGTTACGTCCCGGATCGCGCTGTTATGGCGAACGCGAGACAGAGCACAATAAAATACCGTTCTTTACGTCCACGCAGCACGTACGTCTGCGTCTAACGGGGACTTTCGCTAATTTGATAGATCGTAAATTGTTACTCACCGAATGCTCCTTGTTGGTTGACGACGACGTTGTAGTTGGTTGTCGTATGAACACGCACTTTCAATGTAAAATGAATATAATATAACGTCTTAATACTCTTTATGATTTATGGGAATAGGAATATATAACACTGAATTGATAATTAAATATAATATATTATAAGGTATACAAATATGCTAACACTAGAACTAGAAGACTTAGAAATAGTAACGCTGGATATAGAATAACTGGAAATAGGAACACTTGAGATAGTAACGCTTGAGATAGTAACGCTTGAGATAGTAACGCGGTGTGTACTCCGGGAGTTCCGGAGTGGAACTGACGTACTCTGGGGAGTCCAGAGGGAAACTGACTCTGAGGCTGGGCGCTTGCTTGTTTTATAGTAGTGGAGTGTACAGTAGTGTGTGTTGGTGAATGGAGATTAGATATGAGGAGCGTGAGACCGGGGTAGATTAGGTAGGCGGATGTTTGGAAGATAGGAGAGGAATTCGTATGTTACTGGATCTGGTGTTTATGAGATAAGATAAGGAGTTGGAGTCGAGGAGGATGTTTATAAGATAAGAGAAGAATTCGTATGTTACTGGATCTGGTGTATATGTGATAAGATAAGGAGTTGGAGTCGAGGAGGATGTTTATAAGAATAGATATAGGAGAAGTGTGATGTGATGTCGGAGGAATGTGTTTATAGATAAGAGTTGGTCGTGAGAGCGGATGTCGATAGTCGAGGTTTAGTCTGGAGATATTGAAGGAATGTGTTTATAGATAAGAGTTGATCGTGAGAGCGGATGTCGGTAATAGGATATGGTAGTGGATTAGTATCTATGTTATGGTTAATTCGGTCTTAAGATTATTGGTTACGTGCTTACTTGCTATCTTAATATACTAGAAGGTTCTACGCTATCTTACATTCTAATAGCGTTCGTTCCTTCTCACTCTCACTGTCGCAGGCGAGTGTCTATGTCAAACGTCGCTAGACGTAACACCTCCCCCCCTGGGGAGAAAATTCTTGAAGAGAATTTTCTTAATGTTCGTAGGAATTCGAGAGGTGACACTGGGGATAGAGTTTGTTAACTCTGTGGGGCGCAAGGGTCGTATCTTCGTCCTTGCCGGGGTTGGGTTTGGGATCCAGGGATGCGGTGTCCTCGATCGGGGCACTGCCGGTTTCCTGGCCTTCCACGGGGTTTGCTTCCTTCGTCCTTCGCTGGTCGAGGAACAAGAGGAAGTGGGTGGCGGAGCTCCATATGGCGCCGAGTAGCTGAATGCTCCAGCCGTATATGGAGTGCAGCGCGATGCCGTTTATGACCACGCTGATGGCCGCCTTGACTGCGCGGACAGCGAGATATACTCCGATGAGTCCTGCGGTGAAGGAGCCGAAAGTGACGAATCCTGACCAGATCCGCTTGGCTGTGGAAGCGGCTATGTGGTCCAGGGCTTTGTCATCCAGAAGGTTATATAGGTTAACCCCCTGGGCGTTGTAATCTCGTCCTGTTGCGCCTTGAGCTAGCGTGTTGATGATGGTCGGCCGCTCTATCGGAAACATGATCCTATCCTTGAGTTTTTGGATGTCGTCATGTGAATAGATACCTCCATCTGCTAGGTTGTGTGGATCGATATACTTCCACGATGACTGAGCTAGTGGTTTTAGCTGTGTTGGTGGTAAGGTCTCTATAGGTTTAGGAGACAGCTTGTACCATTGTCCATGGATCTTATACATGCTGGGCAGGATGTCGCTGCATTCTCTGCTGGTTCCAGTGGTGGTAAGTATCCTATGGATCGGCGTTAGAAATAACGAAGTGTTCTTATACGTTACAGGAAGCTCGTCATAGCAGCGCGTGGTTTGACGCAGTTGGCATATGACGGGGATACATTTGATGATATGTATCGTCTCGCCAGTTGGAATAGCCATGTAGCCTTGCTCTCTGGTGATCATGGAAGCAACCTCTGCGGGTGCGATGTGGATAAGGGTGAGCGCGTTATGGAGAATTTGCTTCTCTAGGGCGCACCGTTGTGTCACGACGTCCTCGTAGAGTTGCGTCAGTTGTGTCTTGAAATGCTTCTCTACGTAAATGAATTTCGAATTTACATACGTGAATATGTCCAAGTTATTGACTGCTATGGGTTTTCGTGTTTTAGGTTGTTCTCCGGCGACTGCCTCTAAAATGAACAGCTTGGGATGCTCAGTGTGAATTAGCGCGTAACCGCAGATTTTGGATTCTGTGGTGCGTGCTAGCGCGAATGTGGTGTCGCGTGACGTCACCGAGTACAGTGTGAGTCCTTTGTCTTGACGGAGGATAGTGGCTTGCCCTGAGTATAGCACGTCGTACTGTTCGAAGTTGCAGCTATCTACCGGGGAAGACTGCCAGAAGGAGTATCCGTTTTCAGAGTCTAGGCAGGATCCTCGTTGTACGGGGCATCGTTGTCCAGAGTGTAACAAGATCTCGTTGGATGACAGTTGGATTGACGCGGCGTAGTCCGTAATCTTTATTCTGATTACAGCTTGGACGACGACATCGGACCAAGTGCCGAAAGGGTCGCTGTAAGTGGATCCATGACACGTCCCGTCGTTGGTTAATTTGCCTGATAGTGTTAGGCTCCGCGTTGCTGTTGAATTTGGTAAGATGCCGGTGAGTTGCGAAGCTGGCGTGATGAACAGGGTGCCCGTGCTGTGGAGCATCTGGCACATATCCCTTGGTGTATTCAGGAGATATATTTGTCTCCCGTTCTCTACTGCTGAGACATGAGAGTACATGCCGCAGTGGTAGATTGTCCTATCGATCTCCACTTGGCACTGTATAACTGGTGTCGTGTGGAATTCCGATAGCTGGAGAAGTTGGATCTGCTTGTTTGTGAGCGTTGGTTTCTGAGAGTTAGTTCCGCATCGTATCGGATCGGTGATTGAGTATGTGGTGAGATTGAGTGTCGGGCCGCTGCAGTCGTATCCTATGAGACCTGCGGCTGAGGATGCTGAGATGAGTAGCACTGTTGCTGCGAAGTACATGTTGGTGGTTCGTTGATGACTGTGTTCTTCTGCTCTTCTCTCGCCCTTATATGCTAGTCATGAATGGGGTGAGGGTGACATTGAAGGAGTGGGTGTTTTGGCTATCTTTAGCTTATTTTTGTGGACCGTTCGCTCTCGGCCAGTATCAAGTGTCAGACGGACGTTATTGTTATCTAATACACGCGATACTCTGTGCGGTCCAGAGTATTGGGTGTCGAACTTGCCCTTGATGGGTTCTCGGAGGAGGTATACCAGATCGCCTTCCGAGAATTCCTGGGTGTGCAGTTTACGGTCGTAATACCGTTTTGACTTCTGCTTTGCAAGGTTTAGATTAGCGGCTGCTATCGCTCTGGATTCGGTGAGTTTATTTTCGAGTTGTTTGTAATACGCTGAGTAAGTTTCATCCTCCACAGGATGATCGTAAGTGAATGCTGACGGTACTCTGGCTTTTGTGCCGAAGATTAGTTCATGTGGAGTGTAAAGAGTACCCTCGTGAATGCTGGTATTGTAGCTGAACATTGCGCATTGAAGCCAATTGTTCCAGTCGTTTTTACTATTAATATATTGTTTCAGATACTCTGTCAGAACGTGGTGTGACCGTTCCAACGAACCGTTCGTCTGGGGATGGAAAGCAGTGGTTTTAGTATGTTGAATTCGGAATCTCCGGGTCACAGCTCGCATAAGAGCGTTGATGAAATTTGTGCCTTGGTCTGTGAGTATGGCTTTGGGTGAGCCGAATCTGCAGATGAGATTGTCCACCAATGCGTCGGCTGTTTCTACTGCCGAGGCGGTTTTGAGGGGGACTGCGATGGAGTATTTAGTAAGGAGATCCTGCATCGTGAGGATATACTGGTAACCTGTAGGAGTAGTAGGGAGAGGACCGACGACGTCGATTGCGACCTTATCGAATGCCGATCCCGGTGTGTCGGTTAATACCATCGGATTCCTAGTTTTTACTCGCGTTAGCTTTTTGGATTGACACTCTGCGCATGTCGTAACGAAAGTTGTGATATCCGCTTTCATATGCGGCCAAAAGTATTTTTCTCGGATTCTACGGTACGTTTTAGTGACACCCTTGTGTCCGGCGTAGGCTGATGTATGGTTTTCTGAAATGATATTCTGTCTGATGTCTTCCGAAGGAATTATAATTTCATTCGTACAAATAGTTAGTCTTACGTTTGTCTCGTCGAGTAGTTCTAATATCGCGTCGCGTATTACCGTCCAAGGTATATCATCGATTGAAGTTTTTGAAATTGTAATAGTCGGTAGATTAAGTTCGATTACCGCGTCGCGTAATGCTCGCAACGATTCGATTATGTCTTCTAGAGTTGCGGTATGATTCTGAGTTTGTTTTACTGGAAGTTGAATGAGAGTGAATTTGCCTGTTTGCACTTTGGCTCTGCCGATTGTCGCGTTCGTCAGTCTCGGTAGTCGGTTGTTATCACGGAGGTCAATCGCGCCTTTATCTAGCGGTTCGCCAGCGAGAGACATGAAACAAGCTAAGTTGTCATTTCTCATCACTAGTCTATCCCGAGTATACCGCACATGGGCTGGGGATACCGGTGGGCTAGATAAGTCAATCTCTTCCTCGACGTCGACCGATGTAGGAGACGATGTTGACGGTTGCTGGGAATAGAAGAGTTGAGGGGATGCAGTGGAATCGGAGGTGAGTGGGAATATGGCAGTTTGCACAGGATTGCGAGATAGAGCGTCGGCATTGGTATTGGTCTTACCTGCTTTGTATAGGATTTTGTACTCATACTCTGCTAGTTTCAGTCGCCAGCGGAGGAGTCGCGAAGATGGATCTTTCACAGAGTTCATCCATACTAGCGGCTGATGATCCGTGATAAGATTGAATTGTTTCCCGTAAATATAAGAACGAAAGTGTTGTACCGCGTAAATAATTGCTAAACATTCTTTCTCTATTGTCGCGTAATTTAGCTCTGCTCCATGCAACAGACGTGACGCGTAGGCTATTGGTCGGTCTTTACCAATCTCGCCCTGACTTAGTATAGCTCCGATCGCGTAATTGGACGCGTCGGTTGTGATATGGAATGGTTTGCTGAAGTCTGGATAACTGAGAACTGGCTCAGTGCACAATGCCAAGCGTAGTGTTTCGAATGATTTATCCTGTGGTGGATTCCACTCGAATTTTGCATCCTTGCGTAATAGTAGTGTTAAGGGTTTTGAGATGTGCGAAAATTTTTCGATAAATCGACGATAGTAACCCGCGAGACCGAGGAATTCTCGGACTTGCTTTGTATTTTTGGGTCTGGGAAACTCCTTGACGGCTGCAATTTTGCTTGGACAAGGTTTGACACCCTCGTCGCTGATAACGTGACCTAAGTACGCGACTTCTCGTCGCAGAAACGTACATTTCGATGGCTGTAGTTTTAGGTTTGCTTTACGGAGGCGTTTTGCTAGTTTGTTAAATTTTGACAAATGCTCTGATAGTGACGATGCATAGATGACGATGTCATCCAGGTAGACAAACATCTCTGTTCCCTGCAAGCCAGACAGTACTGAATCCATGAGCCGCTGGAAGGTTGCTGGCGCGTTTCTCAACCCGAATGGCATGCGGTTGTACTCGTAATGACCATACGGAGTGGAAAACGCCGTTTTCCTAGCGTCCTCGCTGCTCATCCCGATCTGATGGAAGCCGGACGCCAAGTCGAAGGTGGAGAAGTATTTGGCTGACCCTAGCTGGTCCAAAATCTCCACGATGCTCGGCAACGGGTACGCATCAGGCTCGGTCTTTTCGTTGAGCTGTCGAAAGTCTATCACCATTCTCCACCTTTTGTTCCCGGCCTCGTCCGGCTTCTTGGGAACAATCCACAAGGGGGAGTTGTAGGGAGATGTCGAGGGACTTACTATGTCGCTGCTCAACAACTCTTTCATCTGGTTGTTGATTTCCTCCTTGTGAATTGGTGGATATCGATACTGCTTGACATGGATTGGCTTATCGTCTGTTGTGGGAATTGAGTGTTCTACGATGTTTGTTTTACATAATTTTTCACCCGGGAGATGGAAGATATCGCCATTCTCTTCGATTATCTTTTTGACATGATCGCGTTCCTCCCGGTTTAAATGATCGAGGTTTATAATATTCTCGATTTCGATTTCGCGCTCCTGATGTGAGCGGGGATTTTGAATTTGAAATACGTGATTTGAATTTTTCCCTTTCGGTCTATCACTGAGATTGGCGATTTCTTGGACCTTTACAGTAGGAACGTCGAAGGAAATAGAACTATCCGTCGTATTTACGACGCGTACGTATGCTTTGCCGTTGACTGATTTTACTAGGGCGTCGAACACAAGCACGCCCGGTGCTATATCCTGCCGAGGGAGGTAACCGATTTCTGGCCCGGTGGTCATTATCTGAATAACCCTGGCTGTTCGGCCCTCGACGGTGCGCCTCTTGTGTTCGCGTCCCTCGGGTGCGACGGCAGATTCAGTGGATACAGAGATGTCTGTTCTCCCGGACGATTTTGTCATCGTCGGTTTGGGAGAACTACGAGAATTAGAAGAATTAGAAGAACTAGAAGTTGGGGACGATCGCGTCGTCGCCGATTTAGTAGGTTTTGAGCTTGCTTCGCTCGAATTAGTAGGATTTGGGGAGTTAGTAGGTATGCTTTGTTTCGAGGGTTTAGGATTTCCGGTGCGATTCCGCTTATTATGCGGGGAGTTCGCGAAAGGAATCTCTATCCCTTTCCAAAGAATTCTCTTTTTCAGAAAAGAGATCTCCGCTCCTTCTTCGAGGAAGTGGGCACCGAGGATTCCATCTGTAAGGATGGGGAAGTCGGAGGGAACTACATGGAACCTTATTATGGTACCATATAGCGGGATTCCGACAGAACCCAAGGTGGAGACCGCTTCCGCTGTAATACCGTACAGCTGGAGCACTTCGTCGTTGGTTATACGATATCGTGGATGTAGCGCAGATTTCTTGATCAAATTCGGCTCCGATCCCGTATCGATCATTAGCGTAGTTTTATTGAGGAGTGCTGCTGATTCTACTTCGATGTGTGGGGCTCTTCCCTTCTGATCTAGTTCGCATTTGGCGATGCGGCCTTTTCCTGCTGATTCACGCTGATTTTCCGAACCGACCTTGGCGAAACCTCCCGCCTTCGGTCCGGGTTGGGCGGGAGGGCGTTTGCGTTTCCCTGATTCTGTTTGTTATTAAACTCCCGTTTACGGCATTCATGAATGTCGTGCCCTGGGTTCTTGCAGTAATTGCAGGTTTTTGTGACTCTGCTTGGGCTTGCGGATCTTCGAGGGGGTTCTACCACGTCGCGATACGAACGATTATCGCGGTACGTCTCTCGCGGTGGTGCGCGTTGATCGCGATATGTTTCGCGAGGCGGTGTACGCTGATCGCGATACGATTCGCGATATGGTTCGCGATAGCGATTGTACGCTGGGGTCGGCGATGGTTCTCGCCAATCTGAACGCGGTTGGAAATTTTGGTAATAGGGTTTCCGCTCCGGTGTCGGATCCCGAAATTGTACGTGTTTGGACTCCGGTACGCGACCGTAACGAAGGTTGTCGCGCTCCAATTCTTTGTGTATCTCTATGGACTCGTTGAATATCGTAGACAACGGGCTTCTGTGCAAATGGCGAAGTTCTGTTCGGATCTGAGGAGTAACGCCGCGTATAAAACATTCTACTGTGAGATCATCGACTTCCCCGATAGAGCTAGCATTACAGTCGATGATCGCGTTCCTAATATCTTTGACGCGCGTTATAAAATCTAGTATGTGTTCGTCTTTGCGCATAAATATATTTGCCATATCACCTCGGTAGTGATCTACGGTCTTTTGTGGTCCAAATATTCTCTTTAGTCGGTTACAGAGATCTGTGATGCTGACGTAGCGTTCGTCTTCTGTAGCGGTTGCCGCGCGTCCGCTCAGACGCGTGGAGATGAGGCGTGTAAGCGTGCCTTCAGCACTAGGAGGTAGTAGGTCACGAGCGCGGGTGCACGCGCGTGTAAAGGTAAGAACTGACGGTTGAGAACCGTTGAATGAAGGGATCAAAGCCAACGCTTCTTTAAGCGTAAAGGAATCAGTGGGTGTGTCGTCTGACATACGACGTGTTTTTCGATCTCTTCTAAGAGCGTCGATCTCCGCCAGCGCAGCGTCGCGCTCCTGCCGTAAAGTGGTACAGTCGTGCTCTGTACCCGCTGCATCGCTATTATCCGCGAACTTTTTGGATCTTGTGTCCATTTTTGGAAGTGAAATTGAAACAATGTATGTGGCTGAATTATAATTTATTGATGTTGAAATTGGAAGATACACCAATCGGCAATTTCTTTTGGTAAGTACGGTAGATCCTCTTTTGAAAAGTCACGAATGAAGGACAGTAACACCTTCCTTGGAATTTCGCGGTGGTGCCGCACCTTAAGCGCCGTATTTGTGTCGACGATCTCTATTGGCGGCGGGGGAATTGGAATATCGACCGTTTCGTCGTCAGAGTCGCCGATGGTGATCGTCTCGATGATTCGCTCGGCTCCTGCGCTTTCGCAAGGTTTCAGGATTTCCGGCGCAGGCTGCTGCGCTTGGATTTCCTTCAACTCCCGCTGAATAGCTGCAAGCCTCCTCACTTGCACCTTCCTACCACCACGGCG
This sequence comes from Anthophora plumipes, assembly GCA_951804975.1. Taxonomy (NCBI): domain Eukaryota; kingdom Metazoa; phylum Arthropoda; class Insecta; order Hymenoptera; family Apidae; genus Anthophora; species Anthophora plumipes. The sequence continues at coordinate 2,552,634 of CATORF010000448.1, forward strand.
TCCTCGTTTCCGATTCTGGTCGGGTTGAGATAGGTTATGGTATGTTTGAATAAAAAAAAAATTTTTGGAAAGTAGCTCTAGACACTCACCTTCTTGACTCTGTGCAAGACATCCGGATCAGTCGCAAGGTAACTGCGAGATTCCATCAGATCAAGAACAGTAGCACTAGCGTCAGCGCTTGCGTCAATAAGCAAATGCAAGAACTGGAAATGTGGAAAAGGAGATGGTAAGGATCACCAATGTTTGATCTAACCAAATAATACGCGAAAGTGAACAGCTATCCCACCGCTGCCACCAATTGTTACGTCCCGGATCGCGCTGTTATGGCGAACGCGAGACAGAGCACAATAAAATACCGTTCTTTACGTCCACGCAGCACGTACGTCTGCGTCTAACGGGGACTTTCGCTAATTTGATAGATCGTAAATTGTTACTCACCGAATGCTCCTTGTTGGTTGACGACGACGTTGTAGTTGGTTGTCGTATGAACACGCACTTTCAATGTAAAATGAATATAATATAACGTCTTAATACTCTTTATGATTTATGGGAATAGGAATATATAACACTGAATTGATAATTAAATATAATATATTATAAGGTATACAAATATGCTAACACTAGAACTAGAAGACTTAGAAATAGTAACGCTGGATATAGAATAACTGGAAATAGGAACACTTGAGATAGTAACGCTTGAGATAGTAACGCTTGAGATAGTAACGCGGTGTGTACTCCGGGAGTTCCGGAGTGGAACTGACGTACTCTGGGGAGTCCAGAGGGAAACTGACTCTGAGGCTGGGCGCTTGCTTGTTTTATAGTAGTGGAGTGTACAGTAGTGTGTGTTGGTGAATGGAGATTAGATATGAGGAGCGTGAGACCGGGGTAGATTAGGTAGGCGGATGTTTGGAAGATAGGAGAGGAATTCGTATGTTACTGGATCTGGTGTTTATGAGATAAGATAAGGAGTTGGAGTCGAGGAGGATGTTTATAAGATAAGAGAAGAATTCGTATGTTACTGGATCTGGTGTATATGTGATAAGATAAGGAGTTGGAGTCGAGGAGGATGTTTATAAGAATAGATATAGGAGAAGTGTGATGTGATGTCGGAGGAATGTGTTTATAGATAAGAGTTGGTCGTGAGAGCGGATGTCGATAGTCGAGGTTTAGTCTGGAGATATTGAAGGAATGTGTTTATAGATAAGAGTTGATCGTGAGAGCGGATGTCGGTAATAGGATATGGTAGTGGATTAGTATCTATGTTATGGTTAATTCGGTCTTAAGATTATTGGTTACGTGCTTACTTGCTATCTTAATATACTAGAAGGTTCTACGCTATCTTACATTCTAATAGCGTTCGTTCCTTCTCACTCTCACTGTCGCAGGCGAGTGTCTATGTCAAACGTCGCTAGACGTAACATATGCATTATCAGTGATAATCTTCATGATTCTGCTGTTACAAGTGTGCAGAATCACCGAAATCGCTGTTCTCGCGCTATTGAATGCGAAAAACACGTTTTCTGGTGTTTTCAGCACTCCACAGTGCGTTTGATATGCGGAAACTGCCATATCTTCGGTATCGTTGTTGTTTCCAGCTGAGATATGCATTTTCAGTGATAATCATCACGATTCTGCTGTTACAAGTGTGCAGAATCACCGAAATCGCTGTTTTCGTGCTTTTGAATGCGAAAAACACGTTTTCTGGTGTTTTCAGCACTCCACAGTGCGTTTGATATGCGCAAACTACGATATCTTCGGTATCGTTGTTGTTTCCAGCTGACACATGGATTTTCAGTGATTATCTTCATGATTCTGCTGTTACAAGTGCGCAGAATCACCGAAATCGCTGTTTTCGTGCTATTGAATGCGAAAAACACGTTTTCTGGTGTTTTCAGCACTCCACAGTGCGTTTGATATGCGGAAACTGCCATATCTTCGGTATCGTTGTTGTTTCCAGCTGAGATATGCATCTTCAGTGATAATCTTCATGATTCTGCTGTTACAAGTGTGCAGAATCACCGAAATCGCTGTTTTCGTGCTTTTGAATGCGAAAAACACGTTTTCTGGTGTTTTCAGCACTCCACAGTGCGTTTGATATGCGGAAACTACGATATCTTCGGTATCGTTGTTGTTTCCAGCTGACACATGGATTTTCAGTGATTATCTTCATGATTCTGCTGTTACAAGTGCGCAGAATCACCGAAATCGCTGTTTTCGTGCTATTGAATGCGAAAAACACGTTTTCTGGTGTTTTCAGCACTCCACAGTGCGTTTGATATGCGGAAACTGCCATATCTTCGGTATCGTTGTTGTTTCCAGCTGAGATATGCATTATCAGTGATAATCTTCATAATTCTGCTGTTACAAGTGTGCAGAATCACCGAAATCGCTGTTTTCGTGCTTTTGAATGCGAAAAACACGTTTTCTGGTGTTTTCAACACTCCACAGTGCGTTTGATATGCGGAAACTGCGATATCTTCGGTATCGTTGTTGTTTCCAGCTGAGATATAGCACTTTCAGTGATAATCTTCACGATTCTGCTGTTACAAGTGTGCAGAATCCCCGAAAACGCTGTTTTCGTGCTTTTGAATGCGAAAAACACGTTTTCTGGTGTTTTCAGCACTCCACAGTGCGTTTGATATGCGGAAACTGCGATATCTTCGGTATCGTTGTTGTTTCCAGCTGAGATATGCACTTTCAGTGATAATCTTCACGATTCTGCTGTTACAAGTGTGCAGAATCACCGAAATCGCTGTTTTCGTGCTATTGAATGCGAAAAACACGTTTTCTGGTGTTTTCAGCACTCCACAGTGCGTTTGATATGCGGAAACTATGATATCTTCGGTATCGTTGTTGTTTCCAGCTGAGACATGCAGTTTCAGTGATAATCTTCATGATTCTGCTGTTACAAGTGTGCAGAATCACCGAAATCGCTGTTGTCGTGCTATTGAATGCGAAAAACACGTTTTCTGGTGTTTTCAGCACTCCACAGTGCGTTTGATATGCGGAAACTGCGATATCTTCGGTATCGTTGTTGTTTCCAGCTGAGATCTGCATTTTCAGTGATAATCTTCACGATTATGCTGTTACAAGTGTGCAGAATCACCGAAATCGCTGTTTTCGTGCTTTTGAATGCGAAAAACACGTTTTCTGGTGTTTTCAACACTCCACAGTGCGTTTCATATGCGGAAACTGCCATATCTTCGGTATCGTTGTTGTTTCCAGCTGAGATATGCATTATCAGTGATAATCTTCATGATTCTGCTGTTACAAGTGTGCAGAATCACCGAAATCGCTGTTCTCGCGCTATTCAATGCGAAAAACACGTTTTCTGGTGTTTTCAGCACTCCACAGTGCGTTTGATATGCGGAAACTGCCATATCTTCGGTATCGTTGTTGTTTCCAGCTGAGATCTGCATTTTCAGTGATAATCTTCACGATTATGCTGTTACAAGTGTGCAGAATCACCGAAATCGCTGTTTTCGTGCTTTTGTATGAGAAAAACACGTTTTCTGGTGTTTTCAGCACTCCACAGTGCGTTTGATATGTGGAAACTACGATATCTTCGGTATCGTTGTTGTTTCCATCTGAGATATGCACTTTCAGTGATAATCTTCATGATTCTGCTGTTACAAGTGTGCAGAATCACCGAAATCGCTGTTCTCGCGCTATTCAATGCGAAAAACACGTTTTCTGGTGTTTTCAGCACTCCACAATGCGTTTGATATGCGGAAACTGCCATATCTTCGGTATCGTTGTTGTTTCCAGCTGAGATATGCATTTTCAGTGATAATCTTCACGATTCTGCTGTTACAAGTGTGCAGAATCACCGAAGTCGCTGTTTTCGTGCTTTTGAATGCGAAAAACACGTTTTCTGGTGTTTTCAGCACTGCACAGTGCGTTTGATATACGGAAACTACGATATCTTCGGTATCGTTGTTGTTTCCAGCTGAGATATGCACTTTCAGTGATAATCTTCACGATTCTGCTGTTACAAGTGTGCAGAATCACCGAAGTCGCTGTTTTCGTGCTTTTGAATGCGAAAAACACGTTTTCTGGTGTTTTCAGCACTCCACAGTGCGTGTGATATGCGCAAACTACGATATCTTCGGTATCGTTGTTGTTTCCAGCTGAGACATGCATTTTCAGTGATAATCTTCATGATTCTGCTGTTACAAGGTTGCAGAATCACCGAAATCGCTGTTTTCGTGCTATTGAATGGGAAAAACACGTTTTCTGGTGTTTTCAGCACTCCACAGTGCGTTTGATATGCGGAAACTGCCATATCTTCGGTATTGTTGTTGTTTCCAGCTGAGATATGCATCATCAGTGATAATCTTCATGATTCTGCTGTTACAAGTGTGCAGAATCACCGAAATCGCTGTTTTCGCGCTATTCAATGCGAAAAACACGTTTTCTGGTGTTTTCAGCACTCCACAGTGCGTTTGATATGCGGAAACTGCCATATCTTCGGTACCGTTGTTGTTTCCAGCTGAGATATGCATTATCAGTGATAATCTTCATGATTCTGCTGTTACAAGTGTGCAGAATCACCGAAATCGCTGTTGTCGTGCTATTGAATGCGAAAAACACGTTTTCTGGTGTTTTCAGCACTCCACAGTGCGTTTGATATGCGGAAACTGCGATATCTTCGGTATCGTTGTTGTTTCCAGCTGAGATATGCACTTTCAGTGATAATCTTCACGATTCTGCTGTTACAAGTGTGCAGAATCACCGAAATCGCTGTTTTCGTGCTTTTGAATGCGAAAAACACGTTTTCGGGTGTTTTCAACACTCCACAGTGCGTTTCATATGCGGAAACTGCCATATCTTCGGTATCGTTGTTGTTTCCAGCTGAGATATGCATTATCAGTGATAATCTTCATGATTCTGCTGTTACAAGTGTGCAGAATCACCGAAATCGCTGTTCTCGCGCTATTCAATGCGAAAAACACGTTTTCTGGTGTTTTCAGCACTCCACAGTGCGTTTGATATGCGGAAACTACGATATCTTCGGTATCGTTGTTGTTTCCATCTGAGATATGCACTTTCAGTGATAATCTTCATGATTCTGCTGTTACAAGTGTGCAGAATCACCGAAATCGCTGTTCTCGCGCTATTCAATGCGAAAAACACGTTTTCTGGTGTTTTCAGCACTCCACAGTGCGTTTGATATGCGGAAACTGCCATATCTTCGGTATCGTTGTTGTTTCCAGCTGAGATATGCATTTTCAGTGATAATCTTCACGATTCTGCTGTTACAAGTGTGCAGAATCACCGAAGTCGCTGTTTTCGTGCTTTTGAATGCGAAAAACACGTTTTCTGGTGTTTTCAGCACTCCACAGTGCGTTTGATATACGGAAACTACGATATCTTCGGTATCGTTGTTGTTTCCAGCTGAGATATGCACTTTCAGTGATAATCTTCACGATTCTGCTGTTACAAGTGTGCAGAATCACCGAAGTCGCTGTTTTCGTGCTTTTGAATGCGAAAAACACGTTTTCTGGTGTTTTCAGCACTCCACAGTGCGTGTGATATGCGCAAACTACGATATCTTCGGTATCGTTGTTGTTTCCAGCTGAGACATGCATTTTCAGTGATAATCTTCATGATTCTGCTGTTACAAGGTTGCAGAATCACCGAAATCGCTGTTTTCGTGCTATTGAATGCGAAAAACACGTTTTCTGGTGTTTTCAGCACTCCACAGTGCGTTTGATATGCGGAAACTGCCATATCTTCGGTATCGTTGTTGTTTCCAGCTGAGATATGCATTATCAGTGATAATCTTCATGATTCTGCTGTTACAAGTGTGCAGAATCACCGAAATCGCTGTTTTCGCGCTATTCAATGCGAAAAACACGTTTTCTGGTGTTTTCAGCACTCCACAGTGCGTTTGATATGCGGAAACTGCCGTATCTTCGGTATCGTTGTTGTTTCCAGCTGAGATATGCATTATCAGTGATAATCTTCATGATTCTGCTGTTACAAGTGTGCAGAATCACCGAAATCGCTGTTTTCGTGCTATTGAATGCGAAAAACACGTTTTCTGGTGTTTTCAGAACTCCACAGTGCGTTTGATATGCGCAAACTACGATATCTTCGGTATCGTTGTTGTTTCCAGCTGAGACATGCATTTTCAGTGATAATCTTCATGATTCTGCTGTTACAAGTGTGCAGAATCACCGAAATCGCTGTTTTCGTGCTTTTGAATGCGAAAAACACGTTTTCTGGTGTTTTCAACACTCCACAGTGCGTTTCATATGCGGAAACTGCCATATCTTCGGTATCGTTGTTGTTTCCAGCTGAGATATGCATTATCAGTGATAATCTTCATGATTCTGCTGTTACAAGTGTGCAGAATCACCGAAATCGCTGTTCTCGCGCTATTCAATGCGAAAAACACGTTTTCTGGTGTTTTCAGCACTCCACAGTGCGTTTGATATGCGGAAACTACGATATCTTCGGTATCGTTGTTGTTTCCATCTGAGATATGCACTTTCAGTGATAATCTTCATGATTCTGCTGTTACAAGTGTGCAGAATCACCGAAATCGCTGTTCTCGCGCTATTCAATGCGAAAAACACGTTTTCTGGTGTTTTCAGCACTCCACAGTGCGTTTGATATGCGGAAACTGCCATATCTTCGGTATCGTTGTTGTTTCCAGCTGAGATATGCATTTTCAGTGATAATCTTCACGATTCTGCTGTTACAAGTGTGCAGAATCACCGAAGTCGCTGTTTTCGTGCTTTTGAATGCGAAAAACACGTTTTCTGGTGTTTTCAGCACTCCACAGTGCGTTTGATATACGGAAACTACGATATCTTCGGTATCGTTGTTGTTTCCAGCTGAGATATGCACTTTCAGTGATAATCTTCACGATTCTGCTGTTACAAGTGTGCAGAATCACCGAAGTCGCTGTTTTCGTGCTTTTGAATGCGAAAAACACGTTTTCTGGTGTTTTCAGCACTCCACAGTGCGTGTGATATGCGCAAACTACGATATCTTCGGTATCGTTGTTGTTTCCAGCTGAGACATGCATTTTCAGTGATAATCTTCATGATTCTGCTGTTACAAGGTTGCAGAATCACCGAAATCGCTGTTTTCGTGCTATTGAATGCGAAAAACACGTTTTCTGGTGTTTTCAGCACTCCACAGTGCGTTTGATATGCGGAAACTGCCATATCTTCGGTATCGTTGTTGTTTCCAGCTGAGATATGCATTATCAGTGATAATCTTCATGATTCTGCTGTTACAAGTGTGCAGAATCACCGAAATCGCTGTTTTCGCGCTATTCAATGCGAAAAACACGTTTTCTGGTGTTTTCAGCACTCCACAGTGCGTTTGATATGCGGAAACTGCCGTATCTTCGGTATCGTTGTTGTTTCCAGCTGAGATATGCATTATCAGTGATAATCTTCATGATTCTGCTGTTACAAGTGTGCAGAATCACCGAAATCGCTGTTTTCGTGCTATTGAATGCGAAAAACACGTTTTCTGGTGTTTTCAGAACTCCACAGTGCGTTTGATATGCGCAAACTACGATATCTTCGGTATCGTTGTTGTTTCCAGCTGAGACATGCATTTTCAGTGATAATCTTCATGATTCTGCTGTTACAAGTGTGCAGAATCACCGAAATCGCTGTTTTCGTGCTTTTGAATGCGAAAAACACGTTTTCTGGTGTTTTCAACACTCCACAGTGCGTTTCATATGCGGAAACTGCCATATCTTCGGTATCGTTGTTGTTTCCAGCTGAGATATGCATTATCAGTGATAATCTTCATGATTCTGCTGTTACAAGTGTGCAGAATCACCGAAATCGCTGTTCTCGCGCTATTGAATGCGAAAAACACGTTTTCTGCTGTTTTCAGCACTCCACAGTGCGTTTGATATGCGGAAACTGCCATATCTTCGGTATCGTTGTTGTTTCCAGCTGAGATATGCATTTTCAGTGATAATCATCACGATTCTGCTGTTACAAGTGTGCAGAATCACCGAAATCGCTGTTTTCGTGCTTTTGAATGCGAAAAACACGTTTTCTGGTGTTTTCAGCACTCCACAGTGCGTTTGATATGCGGAAACTACGATATCTTCGGTATCGTTGTTGTTTCCAGCTGAGATATGCATCTTCAGTGATAATCTTCATGATTCTGCTGTTACAAGTGTGCAGAATCACCGAAATCGCTGTTTTCGTGCTTTTGAATGCGAAAAACACGTTTTCTGGTGTTTTCAGCACTCCACAGTGCGTTTGATATGCGGAAACTACGATATCTTCGGTATCGTTGTTGTTTCCAGCTGAGACATGGATTTTCAGTGATTATCTTCATGATTCTGCTGTTACAAGTGCGCAGAATCACCGAAGTCGCTGTTTTCGTGCTATTGAATGCGAAAAACACGTTTTCTGGTGTTTTCAGCACTCCACAGTGCGTTTGATATGCGAAAACTGCCATATCTTCGGTATCGTTGTTGTTTCCAGCTGAGATATGCATTATCAGTGATAATCTTCATAATTCTGGTGTTACAAGTGTGCAGAATCACCGAAATCGCTGTTTTCGTGCTTTTGAATGCGAAAAACACGTTTTCTGGTGTTTTCAGCACTCCACAGTGCGTTTGATATGCGGAAACTACGATATCTTCGGTATCGTTGTTGTTTCCAGCTGAGATATGCATCTTCAGTGATAATCTTCATGATTCTGCTGTTACAAGTGTGCAGAATCACCGAAATCGCTGTTTTCGTGCTTTTGAATGCGAAAAACACGTTTTCTGGTGTTTTCAGCACTCCACAGTGCGTTTGATATGCGGAAACTACGATATCTTCGGTATCGTTGTTGTTTCCAGCTGAGACATGGATTTTCAGTGATTATCTTCATGATTCTGCTGTTACAAGTGCGCAGAATCACCGAAGTCGCTGTTTTCGTGCTATTGAATGCGAAAAACACGTTTTCTGGTGTTTTCAGCACTCCACAGTGCGTTTGATATGCGAAAACTGCCATATCTTCGGTATCGTTGTTGTTTCCAGCTGAGATATGCATTATCAGTGATAATCTTCATAATTCTGCTGTTACAAGTGTGCAGAATCACCGAAATCGCTGTTTTCGTGCTTTTGAATGCGAAAAACACGTTTTCTGGTGTTTTCAACACTCCACAGTGCGTTTGATATGCGGAAACTGCGATATCTTCGGTATCGTTGTTGTTTCCAGCTGAGATATGCACTTTCAGTGATAATCTTCACGATTCTGCTGTTACAAGTGTGCAGAATCACCGAAATCGCTGTTTTCGTGCTTTTGAATGCGAAAAACACGTTTTCTGGTGTTTTCAACACTCCACAGTGCGTTTCATATGCGGAAACTTCCATATCTTCGGTATCGTTGTTGTTTCCAGCTGAGATATGCATTTTCAGTGATAATCTTCACGATTCTGCTGTTACAAGTGTGCAGAATCACCGAAGTCGCTGTTTTCGTGCTTTTGAAAGCGAAAAACACGTTTTCTGGTGTTTTCAGCACTCCACAGTGCGTTTGATATACGGAAACTACGATATCTTCGGTATCGTTGTTGTTTCCAGCTGAGATATGCACTTTCAGTGATAATCTTCACGATTCTGCTGTTACAAGTGTGCAGAATCACCGAAGTCGCTGTTTTCGTGCTTTTGAATGCGAAAAACACGTTTTCTGGTGTTTTCAGCACTCCACAGTGCGTGTGATATGCGCAAACTACGATATCTTCGGTATCGTTGTTGTTTCCAGCTGAGACATGCATTTTCAGTGATAATCTTCATGATTCTGCTGTTACAAGGTTGCAGAATCACCGAAATCGCTGTTTTCGTGCTATTGAATGCGAAAAACACGTTTTCTGGTGTTTTCAGCACTCCACAGTGCGTTTGATATGCGGAAACTGCCATATCTTCGGTATCGTTGTTGTTTCCAGCTGAGATATGCATTATCAGTGATAATCTTCATGATTCTGCTGTTACAAGTGTGCAGAATCACCGAAATCGCTGTTTTCGCGCTATTCAATGCGAAAAACACGTTTTCTGGTGTTTTCAGCACTCCACAGTGCGTTTGATATGCGGAAACTGCCATATCTTCGGTATCGTTGTTGTTTCCAGCTGAGATATGCATTATCAGTGATAATCTTCATGATTCTGCTGTTACAAGTGTGCAGAATCACCGAAATCGCTGTTGTCGTGCTATTGAATGCGAAAAACACGTTTTCTGGTGTTTTCAGCACTCCACAGTGCGTTTGATATGCGGAAACTGCGATATCTTCGGTATCGTTGTTGTTTCCATCTGAGATATGCACTTTCAGTGATAATCTTCATGATTCTGCTGTTACAAGTGTGCAGAATCACCGAAATCGCTGTTCTCGCGCTATTCAATGCGAAAAACACGTTTTCTGGTGTTTTCAGCACTCCACAGTGCGTTTGATATGCGGAAACTGCCATATCTTCGGTATCGTTGTTGTTTCCAGCTGAGATATGCATTTTCAGTGATAATCTTCACGATTCTGCTGTTACAAGTGTGCAGAATCACCGAAGTCGCTGTTTTCGTGCTATTGAATGCGAAAAACACGTTTTCTGGTGTTTTCAGCACTCCACAGTGCGTTTGATATGCGGAAACTGCCATATCTTCGGTATCGTTGTTGTTTCCAGCTGAGATATGCATTATCAGTGATAATCTTCATGATTCTGCTGTTACAAGTGTGCAGAATCACCGAAATCGCTGTTTTCGCGCTATTCAATGCGAAAAACACGTTTTCTGGTGTTTTCAGCACTCCACAGTGCGTTTGATATGCGGAAACTGCCATATCTTCGGTATCGTTGTTGTTTCCAGCTGAGATATGCATTATCAGTGATAATCTTCATGATTCTGCTGTTACAAGTGTGCAGAATCACCGAAATCGCTGTTTTCGTGCTATTGAATGCGAAAAACACGTTTTCTGGTGTTTTCAGCACTCCACAGTGCGTTTGATATGCGCAAACTACGATATCTTCGGTATCGTTGTTGTTTCCAGCTGAGACATGCATTTTCAGTGATAATCTTCATGATTCTGCTGTTACAAGTGTGCAGAATCACCGAAATCGCTGTTTTCGTGCTATTGAATGCGAAAAACACGTTTTCTGGTGTTTTCAGCACTCCACAGTGCGTTTGATATGCGGAAACTGCCATATCTTCGGTATCGTTGTTGTTTCCAGCTGAGATATGCATTTTCAGTGATAATCTTCATGATTCTGCTGTTACAAGGTTGCAGAATCACCGAAATCGCTGTTTTCGTGCTATTGAATGCGAAAAACACGTTTTCTGGTGTTTTCAGCACTCCACAGTGCGTTTGATATGCGGAAACTGCCATATCTTCGGTATCGTTGTTGTTTCCAGCTGAGATATGCATTATCAGTGATAAACTTCATGATTCTGCTGTTACAAGTGTGCAGAATCACCGAAATCGCTGTTTTCGCGCTATTCAATGCGAAAAACACGTTTTCTGGTGTTTTCAGCACTCCACAGTGCGTTTGATATGCGGAAACTGCCATATCTTCGGTATCGTTGTTGTTTCCAGCTGAGATATGCATCTTCAGTGATAATCTTCATGATTCTGCTGTTACAAGTGTGCAGAATCACCGAAATCGCTGTTTTCGTGCTATTGAATGCGAAAAACACGTTTTCTGGTGTTTTCAGCACTCCACAGTGCGTTCGATATGCGGAAACTGCCATATCTTCGGTATCGTTGTTGTTTCCAGCTGAGATATGCATTTTCAGTGATAATCTTCATGATTCTGCTGTTACAAGTGTGCAGAATCACCGAAATCGCTGTTTTCGCGCTATTCAATGCGAAAAACACGTTTTCTGGTGTTTTCAGCACTCCACAGTGCGTTTGATATGCGGAAACTGCGATATCTTCGGTATCGTTGTTGTTTCCAGCTGAGATATGCATTTTCAGTGATAATCTTCACGATTCTGCTGTTACAAGTGTGCAGAATCACCGAAATCGCTGTTTTCGTGCTTTTGAATGCGAAAAACACGTTTTCTGGTGTTTTCAGCACTCCACAGTGCGTTTGATATGCGGAAACTACGATATCTTCGGTATCGTTGTTGTTTCCAGCTGAGATATGCATCTTCAGTGATAATCTTCATGATTCTGCTGTTACAAGTGTGCAGAATCACCGAAATCGCTGTTTTCGTGCTTTTGAATGCGAAAAACACGTTTTCTGGTGTTTTCAGCACTCCACAGTGCGTTTGATATGCGGAAACTACGATATCTTCGGTATCGTTGTTGTTTCCAGCTGAGATATGCATTATCAGTGATAATCTTCATAATTCTGCTGTTACAAGTGTGCAGAATCACCGAAATCGCTGTTTTCGTGCTTTTGAATGCGAAAAACACGTTTTCTGGTGTTTTCAGCACTCCACAGTGCGTTTGATATGCGGAAACTGCCATATCTTCGGTATCGTTGTTGTTTCCAGCTGAGATATGCATTATCAGTGATAATCTTCATGATTCTGCTGTTACAAGTGTGCAGAATCACCGAAATCGCTGTTTTCGTGCTATTGAATGCGAAAAACACGTTTTCTGGTGTTTTCAGCACTCCACAGTGCGTTTGATATGCGCAAACTACGATATCTTCGGTATCGTTGTTGTTTCCAGCTGAGACATGCATTTTCAGTGATAATCTTCATGATTCTGCTGTTACAAGTGTGCAGAATCACCGAAATCGCTGTTTTCGTGCTATTGAATGCGAAAAACACGTTTTCTGGTGTTTTCAGCACTCCACAGTGCGTTTGATATGCGGAAACTGCCATATCTTCGGTATCGTTGTTGTTTCCAGCTGAGATATGCATTTTCAGTGATAATCTTCATGATTCTGCTGTTACAAGTGTGCAGAATCACCGAAATCGCTGTTTTCGTGCTTTTGAATGCGAAAAACACGTTTTCTGGTGTTTTCAGCACTCCACAGTGCGTTTGATATGCGCAAACTACGATATCTCCGGTATCGTTGTTGTTTCCAGCTGAGACATGGATTTTCAGTGATTATCTTCATGATTCTGCTGTTACAAGTGCGCAGAATCACCGAAATCGCTGTTTTCGTGCTATTGAATGCGAAAAACACGTTTTCTGGTGTTTTCAGCACTCCACAGTGCGTTTGATATGCGGAAACTGCCATATCTTCGGTATCGTTGTTGTTTCCAGCTGAGATATGCATTATCAGTGATAATCTTCATAATTCTGCTGTTACAAGTGTGCAGAATCACCGAAATCGCTGTTTTCGTGCTTTTGAATGCGAAAAACACGTTTTCTGGTGTTTTCAGCACTCCACAGTGCGTTTGATATGCGCAAACCACGATATCTTCGGTATCGTTGTTGTTTCCAGCTGAGACATGCATTTTCAGTGATAATCTTCATGATTCTGCTGTTACAAGTGTGCAGAATCACCGAAATCGCTGTTTTCGTGCTATTGAATGCGAAAAACACGTTTTCTGGTGTTTTCAGCACTCCACAGTGCGTTTGATATGCGGAAACTGCCATATCTTCGGTATCGTTGTTGTTTCCAGCTGAGACATGCATTTTCAGTGATAATCTTCATGATTCTGCTGTTACAAGTGTGCAGAATCACCGAAATCGCTGTTTTCGTGCTATTGAATGCGAAAAACACGTTTTCTGGTGTTTTCAGCACTCCACAGTGCGTTTGATATGCGGAAACTGCCATATCTTCGGTATCGTTGTTGTTTCCAGCTGAGATATGCATTTTCAGTGATAATCTTCACGATTCTGCTGTTACAAGTGTGCAGAATCACCGAAATCGCTGTTTTCGTGCTATTGAATGCGAAAAACACGTTTTCTGGTGTTTTCAGCACTCCACAGTGCGTTTGATATGCGCAAACCACGATATCTTCGGTATCGTTGTTGTTTCCAGCTGAGACATGCATTTTCAGTGATAATCTTCATGATTCTGCTGTTACAAGTGTGCAGAATCACCGAAATCGCTGTTTTCGTGCTATTGAATGCGAAAAACACGTTTTCTGGTGTTTTCAGCACTCCACAGTGCGTTTGATATGCGGAAACTGCCATATCTTCGGTATCGTTGTTGTTTCCAGCTGAGATATGCATTTTCAGTGATAATCTTCATGATTCTGCTGTTACAAGTGTGCAGAATCACCGAAATCGCTGTTTTCGTGCTTTTGAATGCGAAAAACACGTTTTCTGGTGTTTTCAGCACTCCACAGTGCGTTTGATATGCGCAAACTACGATATCTTCGGTATCGTTGTTGTTTCCAGCTGAGACATGCATTTTCAGTGATAATCTTCATGATTCTGCTGTTACAAGTGTGCAGAATCACCGAAATCGCTGTTTTCGTGCTATTGAATGCGAAAAACACGTTTTCTGGTGTTTTCAGCACTCCACAGTGCGTTTGATATGCGGAAACTGCCATATCTTCGGTATCGTTGTTGTTTCCAGCTGAGATATGCATTTTCAGTGATAATCTTCATGATTCTGCTGTTACAAGGTTGCAGAATCACCGAAATCGCTGTTTTCGTGCTATTGAATGCGAAAAACACGTTTTCTGGTGTTTTCAGCACTCCACAGTGCGTTTGATATGCGGAAACTACGATATCTTCGGTATCGTTGTTGTTTCCAGCTGAGATATGCATTATCAGTGATAATCTTCATAATTCTGCTGTTACAAGTGTGCAGAATCACCGAAATCGCTGTTTTCGTGCTTTTGAATGCGAAAAACACGTTTTCTGGTGTTTTCAGCACTCCACAGTGCGTTTGATATGCGCAAACTACGATATCTTCGGTATCGTTGTTGTTTCCAGCTGAGACATGCATTTTCAGTGATAATCTTCATGATTCTGCTGTTACAAGTGTGCAGAATCACCGAAATCGCTGTTTTCGTGCTATTGAATGCGAAAAACACGTTTTCTGGTGTTTTCAGCACTCCACAGTGCGTTTGATATGCGGAAACTGCCATATCTTCGGTATCGTTGTTGTTTCCAGCTGAGATATGCATTTTCAGTGATAATCTTCATGATTCTGCTGTTACAAGTGTGCAGAATCACCGAAATCGCTGTTTTCGTGCTTTTGAATGCGAAAAACACGTTTTCTGGTGTTTTCAGCACTCCACAGTGCGTTTGATATGCGCAAACTACGATATCTCCGGTATCGTTGTTGTTTCCAGCTGAGACATGGATTTTCAGTGATTATCTTCATGATTCTGCTGTTACAAGTGCGCAGAATCACCGAAATCGCTGTTTTCGTGCTATTGAATGCGAAAAACACGTTTTCTGGTGTTTTCAGCACTCCACAGTGCGTTTGATATGCGGAAACTGCCATATCTTCGGTATCGTTGTTGTTTCCAGCTGAGATATGCATTATCAGTGATAATCTTCATAATTCTGCTGTTACAAGTGTGCAGAATCACCGAAATCGCTGTTTTCGTGCTTTTGAATGCGAAAAACACGTTTTCTGGTGTTTTCAGCACTCCACAGTGCGTTTGATATGCGCAAACCACGATATCTTCGGTATCGTTGTTGTTTCCAGCTGAGACATGCATTTTCAGTGATAATCTTCATGATTCTGCTGTTACAAGTGTGCAGAATCACCGAAATCGCTGTTTTCGTGCTATTGAATGCGAAAAACACGTTTTCTGGTGTTTTCAGCACTCCACAGTGCGTTTGATATGCGGAAACTGCCATATCTTCGGTATCGTTGTTGTTTCCAGCTGAGACATGCATTTTCAGTGATAATCTTCATGATTCTGCTGTTACAAGTGTGCAGAATCACCGAAATCGCTGTTTTCGTGCTATTGAATGCGAAAAACACGTTTTCTGGTGTTTTCAGCACTCCACAGTGCGTTTGATATGCGGAAACTGCCATATCTTCGGTATCGTTGTTGTTTCCAGCTGAGATATGCATTTTCAGTGATAATCTTCACGATTCTGCTGTTACAAGTGTGCAGAATCACCGAAATCGCTGTTTTCGTGCTATTGAATGCGAAAAACACGTTTTCTGGTGTTTTCAGCACTCCACAGTGCGTTTGATATGCGCAAACCACGATATCTTCGGTATCGTTGTTGTTTCCAGCTGAGACATGCATTTTCAGTGATAATCTTCATGATTCTGCTGTTACAAGTGTGCAGAATCACCGAAATCGCTGTTTTCGTGCTATTGAATGCGAAAAACACGTTTTCTGGTGTTTTCAGCACTCCACAGTGCGTTTGATATGCGGAAACTGCCATATCTTCGGTATCGTTGTTGTTTCCAGCTGAGATATGCATTTTCAGTGATAATCTTCATGATTCTGCTGTTACAAGTGTGCAGAATCACCGAAATCGCTGTTTTCGTGCTTTTGAATGCGAAAAACACGTTTTCTGGTGTTTTCAGCACTCCACAGTGCGTTTGATATGCGCAAACTACGATATCTTCGGTATCGTTGTTGTTTCCAGCTGAGACATGCATTTTCAGTGATAATCTTCATGATTCTGCTGTTACAAGTGTGCAGAATCACCGAAATCGCTGTTTTCGTGCTATTGAATGCGAAAAACACGTTTTCTGGTGTTTTCAGCACTCCACAGTGCGTTTGATATGCGGAAACTGCCATATCTTCGGTATCGTTGTTGTTTCCAGCTGAGATATGCATTTTCAGTGATAATCTTCATGATTCTGCTGTTACAAGGTTGCAGAATCACCGAAATCGCTGTTTTCGTGCTATTGAATGCGAAAAACACGTTTTCTGGTGTTTTCAGCACTCCACAGTGCGTTTGATATGCGCAAACTACGATATCTTCGGTATCGTTGTTGTTTCCAGCTGAGACATGCATTTTCAGTGATAATCTTCATGATTCTGCTGTTACAAGTGTGCAGAATCACCGAAATCGCTGTTTTCGTGCTATTGAATGCGAAAAACACGTTTTCTGGTGTTTTCAGCACTCCACAGTGCGTTTGATATGCGGAAACTGCCATATCTTCGGTATCGTTGTTGTTTCCAGCTGAGATATGCATTTTCAGTGATAATCTTCATGATTCTGCTGTTACAAGGTTGCAGAATCACCGAAATCGCTGTTTTCGTGCTATTGAATGCGAAAAACACGTTTTCTGGTGTTTTCAGCACTCCACAGTGCGTTTGATATGCGGAAACTGCCATATCTTCGGTATCGTTGTTGTTTCCAGCTGAGATATGCATTATCAGTGATAAACTTCATGATTCTGCTGTTACAAGTGTGCAGAATCACCGAAATCGCTGTTTTCGCGCTATTCAATGCGAAAAACACGTTTTCTGGTGTTTTCAGCACTCCACAGTGCGTTTGATATGCGGAAACTGCCATATCTTCGGTATCGTTGTTGTTTCCAGCTGAGATATGCATTTTCAGTGATAATCTTCATGATTCTGCTGTTACAAGTGTGCAGAATCACCGAAATCGCTGTTTTCGCGCTATTCAATGCGAAAAACACGTTTTCTGGTGTTTTCAGCACTCCACAGTGCGTTTGATATGCGGAAACTGCGATATCTTCGGTATCGTTGTTGTTTCCAGCTGAGATATGCATTTTCAGTGATAATCTTCACGATTCTGCTGTTACAAGTGTGCAGAATCACCGAAATCGCTGTTTTCGTGCTTTTGAATGCGAAAAACACGTTTTCTGGTGTTTTCAGCACTCCACAGTGCGTTTGATATGCGGAAACTACGATATCTTCGGTATCGTTGTTGTTTCCAGCTGAGATATGCATCTTCAGTGATAATCTTCATGATTCTGCTGTTACAAGTGTGCAGAATCACCGAAATCGCTGTTATCGTGCTTTTGAATGCGAAAAACACGTTTTCTGGTGTTTTCAGCACTCCACAGTGCGTTTGATATGCGCAAACTACGATATCTTCGGTATCGTTGTTGTTTCCAGCTGAGACATGCATTTTCAGTGATAATCTTCATGATTCTGCTGTTACAAGTGTGCAGAATCACCGAAATCGCTGTTGTCGTGCTATTGAATGCGAAAAACACGTTTTCTGGTGTTTTCAGCACTCCACAGTGCGTTTGATATGCGGAAACTGCGATATCTTCGGTATCGTTGTTGTTTCCAGCTGAGATATGCACTTTCAGTGATAATCTTCACGATTCTGCTGTTACAAGTGTGCAGAATCACCGAAATCGCTGTTTTCGTGCTTTTGAATGCGAAAAACACGTTTTCTGGTGTTTTCAGCACGCCACAGAGCGTTTGACATGCGGAAACTACGATATCTTCGGTATCGTTGTTGTTTCCACCTGAGATATGCATTTTCAGTGATAATCTTCACGATTCTGCTGTTACAAGTGTGCAGAATACTCGAAATCGCTGTTTTCGTGCTTTTGAATGCGAAAAACACGTTTTCTGGTGTTTTCAGCACTCCACAGTGCGTTTGATATGCGGAAACTACGATATCTTCGGTGTTACGTCTAGCGACGTTGGACTTAGACACTTACCTGTGACAGTGAGAGTGAGAAGCAACGAACGCTATTAGAATGTAAGATAGCGTAGAACCTTCTAGTATACTAAGATAGCAAGTAAGCACGTAACCAATAATCTTAAGACCGAATTAACCATAAC
Organism: Anthophora plumipes; assembly: GCA_951804975.1. Lineage (NCBI taxonomy): Eukaryota > Metazoa > Arthropoda > Insecta > Hymenoptera > Apidae > Anthophora > Anthophora plumipes. Next base: position 2,571,204 of record CATORF010000448.1, read on the forward strand.
ATAGATACTAAGCCACTACCATATCCTATTACCGACATCCGCTCTCACGATCAACTCTTATCTATAAACACATTCCTTCAATATCTCCAGACTAAACCTCGACTATCGACATCCGCTCTCACGACCAACTCTTATCTATAAACACATTCCTCCGACATCACATCACACTTCTCCTATATCTAATCTTATAAACATCCTCCTCGACTCCAACTCCTTATCTTATCACATATACACCAGATCCAGTAACATACGAATTCTTCTCTTATCTTATAAACATCCTCCTCGACTCCAACTCCTTATCTTATCTCATAAACACCAGATCCAGTAACATACGAATTCCTCTCCTATCTTATAAACATCCACCTACCTAATCTACCCCGGTCTCACGCTCCTCATATCTTATCTCCATACTCCACTAGTATAAAACAAGCAAGCGCCCAGGCCTCAAAGACAGTTCCACTCCGGAACTCCCGGAGTGTACATCGCGTTTCTACATCAAGTGTTTCTATTTCCAAGCGTTACTATTTCTAAGTGTTTCTATTTCTAAGCGTTACTATTTCTAAGTGTTTCTATATCCAAGTGTTACTATTTCATTGTATTCCTATATCTTATATTATATTACTATTACCATATTCAATTGTATTCCATATCTTATATAACCTACATCGTGAAGTATATTAAATAGATTATTCATATTATAATTCCATATTCAATTATTATAACCAATTATCAAAGTGCGCGATACACATATCAACTGCTACGCTATTATCATCCAGCCTGCAGTTAACAAGGAGTCTAGGTAAGTACCATTTACAATCGACTGAATTAGCGAAAGTCCCCGTTAGACGCAGACGTACGCGCTGCGTGAACGCAAAGAACAGTATATTATTGTGCTCCGTCTCGATTTTGCCAAAATAGCGCGATCCGGGACGTAACATCGGTATCGTTGTTGTTTCCAGCTGAGATATGCACTTTCAGTGATAATCTTCACGATTCTGCTGTTACAAGTGTGCAGAATCACCGAAATCGCTGTTTTCGTGCTTTTGAGTGCGAAAAACACGTTTTCTGGTGTTTTCAGCACTCCACAGTGCGTTTGATATGCGGAAACTACGATATCTTCGGTATCGTTGTTGTTTCCAGCTGAGATATGCATTATCAGTGATAATCTTCATGATTCTGCTGTTACAAGTGTGCAGAATCACCGAAATCGCTGTTTTCGCGCTATTCAATGCGAAAAACACGTTTTCTGGTGTTTTCAGCACTCCACAGTGCGTTTGATATACGGAAACTGCCATATCTTCGGTATCGTTGTTGTTTCCAGCTGAGATATGCATTATCAGTGATAATCTTCATAATTCTGCTGTTACAAGTGTGCAGAATCACCGAAATCGCTGTTTTCGTGCTATTGAATGCGAAAAACACGTTTTCTGGTGTTTTCAGCACTCCACAGTGCGTTTGATATGCGGAAACTGCCATATCTTCGGTATCGTTGTTGTTTCCAGCTGAGAGATGCATTTTCAGTGATAATCTTCACGATTCTGCTGTTACAAGTGTGCAGAATCACCGAAATCGCTGTTTTCGTGCTTTTGAATGCGAAAGACACGTTTTCTGGTGTTTTCAGCACGCCACAGAGCGTTTGACATGCGGAAACTACGATATCTTCGGTATCGTTGTTGTTTCCAGCTGAGATATGCATTATCAGTGATAATCTTCATGATTCAGCTGTTACAAGTGTGCAGAATCACCGAAATCGCTGTTCTCGCGCTATTCAATGCGAAAAACACGTTTTCTGGTGTTTTCAGCACTCCACAGTGCGTTTGATATGCGGAAACTGCCATATCTTCGGTATCGTTGTTGTTTCCAGCTGAGAGATGCATTTTCAGTGATAATCTTCACGATTCTGCTGTTACAAGTGTGCAGAATCACCGAAATCGCTGTTTTCGTGCTTTTGAATGCGAAAAACACGTTTTCTGGTGTTTTCAGCACGCCACAGAGCGTTTGACATGCGGAAACTACGATATCTTCGGTATCGTTGTTGTTTCCACCTGAGATATGCGTTTTTAGTGATAATCTTCATGATTCTGCTGTTACAAGTGTGCAGAATCACCGAAATCGCTGTTTTCGTGCTTTTGAATGCGAAAAACACGTTTTCTGGTGTTTTCAGCACTCCACAGTGCGTTTGATATGCGGAAACTGCGATATCTTCGGTATCGTTGTTGTTTCCAGCTGAGATATGCACTTTCAATGATAATCTTCGCGATTCTTTTGTTACAAGTGTGCAGAATCACCGAAATCGCTGTTTTCGTGCTCTTGAATCCGCAAAACACGTTTTCTGGTGTTTTCAGCACTCCACAGTGCGTTTGATATGCGGAAACTACGATATCTTCGGTATCGTTGTTGTTTCCAGCTGAGATATGCACTTTCAGTGATAATCTTCACGATTCTGATGTTACAAGTGTGCAGAATCACCGAAATCGCTGTTTTCGTGCTCTTGAATCCGCAAAACACGTTTTCTGGTGTTTTCAGCACTCCACAGTGCGTTTGATATGCGGAAACTACGATATCTTCGGTATGGTTGTTGTTTCCAGCTGAGATATGATTTTCAGTGATAATCTTCATGATTCTGCTGTTACAAGTGTGCAGAATCACCGAAATCGCTGTTTTCGTGCTTTTGAATGCGAAAAACACGTTTTCTGGTGTTTTCAGCACTCCACAGTGCGTTTGATATGCGCAAACTACGATATCTTCGGTATCGTTGTTGTTTCAAGCTGAGACATGCATTTTCAGTGATAATCTTCATGATTCTGCTGTTACAAGTGTGCAGAATCACCGAAATCGCTGTTTTCGTGCTATTGAATGCGAAAAACACGTTTTCTGGTGTTTTCAGCACTCCACAGTGCGTTTGATATGCGGAAACTACGATATCTTCGGTATCGTTGTTGTTTCCAGCTGAGATATGCATTTTCAGTGATAATCTTCACGATTCTGCTGTTACTAGTGTGCAGAATCACCGAAATCGCTGTTTTCGTGCTTTTGAATGCGAAAAACACGTTTTCTGGTGTTTTCAGCACTCCACAGTGCGTTTGATATGCGGAAACTACGATATCTTCGGTATCGTTGTTGTTTCCAGCTGAGATATGCACTTTCAGTGATAATCTTCACGATTCTGCTGTTACAAGTGTGCTGAATCACCGAAATCGCTGTTTTCGTGCTTTTGAATGCGAAAAACACGTTTTCTGGTGTTTTCAGCACTCCACAGTGTGTTTGATATGCGGAAACTGCGATATCTTCGGTATCGTTGTTGTTTCCAGCTGAGATATGCACTTTCAGTGATAATCTTCACGATTCTGCTGTTACAGGTGTGCAGAATCACCGAAATCGCTGTTTTCGTGCTTTTGAGTGCGAAAAACACGTTTTCTGGTGTTTTCAGCACTCCACAGTGCGTTTGATATGCGGAAACTACGATATCTTCGGTATCGTTGTTGTTTCCAGCTGAGACATGCATTTTCAGTGATAATTTTCATGATTCTGCTGTTACAAGTGTGCAGAATCACCGAAATCGCTGTTTTCGTGCTATTGAATGCGAAAAACACGTTTTCTGGTGTTTCCAGCACTCCACAGTGCGTTTGATATACGGAAACTACGATATCTTCGGTATCGTTGTTGTTTCCAGCTGAGATATGCACTGTTACGTCTAGCGACGTTTGACATAGACACTCGCCTGCGACAGTGAGAGTGAGAAGGAACGAACGCTATTAGAATGTAAGATAGCGTAGAACCTTCTAGTATATTAAGATAGCAAGTAAGCACGTAACCAATAATCTTAAGACCGAATTAACCATAACATAGATACTAAGCCACTACCATATCCTATTACCGACATCCGCTCTCACGATCAACTCTTATCTATAAACACATTCCTTCATTATCTCCAGACTAAACCTCGACTATCGACATCCGCTCTCACGACCAACTCTTATCTATAAACACATTCCTCCAATATCTCCAGACGAAACGTCAACTACCGACATCCGCTCTCACGACCAACTCCTTATCTTATCTCATAAACACCAGATCCTGTAACATACGAATTCCTCTCCTATCTTATAAACATCCTCCTCGACTCCAACTCCTTATCTTATCTCATAAACACCAGATCCAGTAACATACGAATTCCTCTCCTATCTCCCAAACATCCGCCTACCTAATCTACCCCGGTCTCACGCTCCTCATATCTAATCTCCATTCACCAACACACACTACTGTACACTCCACTACTATAAAACAAGCAAGCGCCCAGCCTCAGCGCCAGTTTTCCTCTGGATTCCCCAGAGTACGTCAGTCTTCCTCTGGACTTCCCAGAGTACGACAGTTCCACTCCGGAACTCCCGGAGTGTACATCGCGTTTCTACATCAAGTGTTTCTATTTCCAAGCGTTACTATTTCTAAGTGTTTCTATTTCTAAGCGTTACTATTTCTAAGTGTTTCTATATCCAAGTGTTACTATTTCATTGTATTCCTATATCTTATATTATATTACTATTACCATATTCAATTGTATTCCATATCTTATATAACCTACATCGTGAAGTATATTAAATAGATTATTCATATTATAATTCCATATTCAATTATTATAACCAATTATCAAAGTGCGCGATACACATATCAACTGCTACGCTATTATCATCCAGCCTGCAGTTAACAAGGAGTCTAGGTAAGTACCATTTACAATCGACTGAATTAGCGAAAGTCCCCGTTAGACGCAGACGTACGCGCTGCGTGAACGCAAAGAACAGTATATTATTGTGCTCCGTCTCGATTTTGCCAAAATAGCGCGATCCGGGACGTAACAATTGGTGACAGCGGTGGGATAGCTGTTCACTTTCGCGAATTATTTGGTTAGATCAAACATTGGTGATCCTTACCATCTCCTTTCCACATTTCCAGTTCTTGCATTTGCTTATTGACGCAAGCGCTGACGCTAGTGCTACTGTTCTTGATCTGATGGAATCTCGCAGTTACCTTGCGACTGATCCGGATGTCTTGCACAGAGTCAAGAAGGTGAGTGTCTAGAACTACTTTCCAAAAAAAATTTTTTTTTATTCAAACATACCGTAACCTATCTCAACCCGACCAGACTCGAAAACGAGGACGCCGTGGTGGTAGAAAGGTGCAAGTGAGGAGGCTTGCAGCTATTCAGCGGGAGTTGAAGGAAATCCAAGCGCAGCAGCCTGCGCCGGAAATCCTGAAACCTTGCGAAAGCGCAGGAGCCGAGCGAATCATCGAGACGATCACCATCGGCGACTCTGACGACGAAACGGTCGATATTCCAATTCCCCCGCCGCCAATAGAGATCATCGACACAAATACGGCGCTTAAGGTGCGGCACCACCGCGAAATTCCAAGGAAGGTGTTACTGTCCTTCATTCGTGACTTTTCAAAAGAGGATCTACCGAACTTACCGAAAGAAATCGCCGATTGGTGTACCTTCCAATTCATATACCAATAAATTAAAACCTACCTACATACATACATTCAATTTCCCTCCTAAAATGGATACGCGCTCAAAGAAACTCGCGGAAAACGGCGAGGCAAGCCGCGCGGAGCACGATTGTACTACCTTGCGACAGGAGCGCGACGCTGCGCTGGCGGAGATCGACGCAATCAGGAGAGAATACCAAGTACATCGCCCCGTTAGCGACATAATTCAAACAGATTCATTCACGCTCAAAGAAGCGCTAGCGTTAGTACCTACCTTTAATGGGTTGCAACCACCGGTACTTACGTTTACTCGCGCATGCAACCGTGCACGCGATCTTCTACCTCCTAGTGCCGAAAGCACTCTTACTCGGTTAATATTAACGCGGTTAAGCGGACGCGCGGCAACCGCAGTCGAAGACGAACGATACCTGAGCATTTCGGACCTCTGTAACAGATTGAAAAGGGTATTCGGCCCTCAGAAAACGGTGGATCACTACCGCGGCGATCTAGCGAACATATACATGCGCGGTGACGAACATATACTAGATTTCATTACGCGCGTCAAGGATATCCGCAACGCCATTATAGATTGCGATACAAACCCAATTAGTGAGATTGACAATCTCACAGCCGATTGTTTCATCCGCGGCGTCAACCCACAAATACGAACAGAACTCCGTCACCTTCGTAGAAGTCCGCTCTCCAGTATATTCAACGAGGCTATAGAAATCCACAAGGAGCTGGAACGCGATAGCCTCCGCTACGGGCGCACAGTGGAGCAAAAACATGTGCAATTCCGCGACCAAACGCCGGAAAGAAAACCGTTCCAATCCAACTTTCAATCGCGGTCGTCATGGAGAGACGTGTCACCCAGACCGACGTACAACAACCAATACAGGGAAACACGCGCCCCGCCGCGTGAGAATTACCGCGATAACCGCTCTTACCGCGACGTGGTAGAACCGTCGCGTAGACCCACAAGTCCCGGCAGACCTACCAAACTCTGTTCATATTGCAAATTCACTGGGCACGATATCCACGAGTGCCGCAAACGCGAATTCAATAACAACCGCATGCCATTCGGGTTGAGAAACGCGCCAGCAACCTTCCAGCGGCTCATGGATTCAGTACTGTCTGGCTTGCAGGGAACAGAGATGTTTGTCTACCTAGATGACATCGTCATCTATGCATCGTCACTATCAGAGCATTTGTCAAAATTTAACAAACTAGCAAAACGCCTCCGTAAAGCAAACCTAAAACTACAGCCATCGAAATGTACGTTTCTGCGACGAGAAGTCGCGTACTTAGGTCACGTTATCAGCGACGAGGGTGTCAAACCTTGTCCAAGCAAAATTGCAGCCGTCAAGGAGTTTCCCAGACCCAAAAATACAAAGCAAGTCCGAGAATTCCTCGGTCTCGCGGGTTACTATCGTCGATTTATCGAAAAATTTTCGCACATCTCAAAACCCTTAACACTACTATTACGCAAGGATGCAAAATTCGAGTGGAATCCACCACAGGATAAATCATTCGAAACACTACGCTTGGCATTGTGCACTGAGCCAGTTCTCAGTTATCCAGACTTCAGCAAACCATTCCATATCACAACCGACGCGTCCAATTACGCGATCGGAGCTATACTAAGTCAGGGCGAGATTGGTAAAGACCGACCAATAGCCTACGCGTCACGTCTGTTGCATGGAGCAGAGCTAAATTACGCGACAATAGAGAAAGAATGTTTAGCAATTATTTACGCGGTACAACACTTTCGTTCTTATATTTACGGGAAACAATTCAATCTTATCACGGATCATCAGCCGCTAGTATGGATGAACTCTGTGAAAGATCCATCTTCGCGACTCCTCCGCTGGCGATTGAAACTAGCAGAGTATGAGTACAAAATCCTATACAAAGCAGGTAAGTCCAATACCAATGCCGACGCTCTATCTCGCAATCCTGTGCAAACTGCCATATTCCCACTCACCTCCGATTCCACTGCATCCCCTCAACTCTTCTATTCCCAGCAACCGTCAACATCGTCTCCTACATCGGTCGACGTCGAGGAAGAGATTGACTTATCTAGCCCACCGGTATCCCCAGCCCATGTGCGGTATACTCGGGATAGACTAGTGATGAGAAATGACAACTTAGCTTGTTTCATGTCCCTCGCTAGCGAACCGCTAGATAAAGGCGCGATTGACCTCCGTGATAACAACCGACTACCGAGACTGACGAACGCGACAATCGGCAGAGCCAAAGTGCAAACAGGCAAATTCACTCTCATTCAACTTCCAGTAAAACAAACTCAGAATCATACCGCAACTCTAGAAGACATAATCGAATCGTTGCGAGCATTACGCGACGCGGTAATCGAACTTAATCTACCGACTATTACAATTTCAAAAACTTCAATCGATGATATACCTTGGACGGTAATACGCGACGCGATATTAGAACTACTCGACGAGACAAACGTAAGACTAACTATTTGTACGAATGAAATTATAATTCCTTCGGAAGACATCAGACAGAATATCATTTCAGAAAACCATACATCAGCCTACGCCGGACACAAGGGTGTCACTAAAACGTACCGTAGAATCCGAGAAAAATACTTTTGGCCGCATATGAAAGCGGATATCACAACTTTCGTTACGACATGCGCAGAGTGTCAATCCAAAAAGCTAACGCGAGTAAAAACTAGGAATCCGATGGTATTAACCGACACACCGGGATCGGCATTCGATAAGGTCGCAATCGACGTCGTCGGTCCTCTCCCTACTACTCCTACAGGTTACCAGTATATCCTCACGATGCAGGATCTCCTTACTAAATACTCCATCGCAGTCCCCCTCAAAACCGCCTCGGCAGTAGAAACAGCCGACGCATTGGTGGACAACCTCATCTGCAGATTCGGCTCACCCAAAGCCATACTCACAGACCAAGGCACAAATTTCATCAACGCTCTTATGCGAGCTGTGACCCGGAGATTCCGAATTCAACATACTAAAACCACTGCTTTCCATCCCCAGACGAACGGTTCGTTGGAACGGTCACATCACGTTCTGACAGAGTATCTGAAACAATATATTAATAGTAAAAACGACTGGAACAATTGGCTTCAGTGCGCAATGTTCAGCTACAATACCAGCATTCACGAGGGTACTCTTTACACTCCACATGAACTAATCTTCGGCACAAAAGCCAGAGTACCGTCAGCATTCACTTACGATCATCCTGTGGAGGATGAAACTTACTCAGCGTATTACAAACAACTCGAAAATAAACTCACCGAATCCAGAGCGATAGCAGCCGCTAATCTAAACCTTGCAAAGCAGAAGTCAAAACGGTATTACGACCGTAAACTGCACACCCAGGAATTCTCGGAAGGCGATCTGGTATACCTCCTCCGAGAACCCATCAAGGGCAAGTTCGACACCCAATACTCTGGACCGCACAGAGTATCGCGTGTATTAGATAACAATAACGTCCGTCTGACACTTGATACTGGCCGAGAGCGAACGGTCCACAAAAATAAGCTAAAGATAGCCAAAACACCGACTCCTTCAATGTCACCCTCACCCCATTCATGACTAGCATATAAGGGCGAGAGAAGAGCAGAAGAACACAGTCATCGACGAACCACCAACATGTACTTCGCAGCAACAGTGCTACTTATCTCAGCATCCTCAGCCGCAGGTCTCATAGGATACGACTGCAGCGGCCCGACACTCAATCTCACCACATACTCAATCACCGATCCGATACGATGCGGAACTAACTCTCAGAAACCAACGCTCACAAACAAGCAGATCCAACTTCTCCAGCTATCGGAATTCCACACGACACCAGTTATACAGTGCCAAGTGGAGATCGATAGGACAATCTACCACTGCGGCATGTACTCTCATGTCTCAGCAGTAGAGAACGGGAGACAAATATATCTCCTGAATACACCTAGGGATATGTGCCACATGCTCCACAGCACGGGCACCCTGTTCATCACGCCAGCTTCGCAACTCACCGGCATCTTACCAAATTCAACAGCAACGCGGAGCCTAACACTATCAGGCAAGTTAACCAACGACGGGACGTGCCATGGATCCACTTACAGCGACCCTTTCGGCACTTGGTCCGATGTCGTCGTCCAAGCTGTAATCAGAATAAAGATTACGGACTACGCCGCGTCAATCCAACTGTCATCCAACGAGATCTTGTTACACTCTGGACAACGATGCCCCGTACAACGAGGATCCTGCCTAGACTCTGAAAACGGATACTCCTTCTGGCAGTCTTCCCCGGTAGATAGCTGCAACTTCGAACAGTACGACGTGCTATACTCAGGGCAAGCCACTATCCTCCGTCAAGACAAAGGACTCACACTGTACTCGGTGACGTCACGCGACACCACATTCGCGCTAGCACGCACCACAGAATCCAAAATCTGCGGTTACGCGCTAATTCACACTGAGCATCCCAAGCTGTTCATTTTAGAGGCAGTCGCCGGAGAACAACCTAAAACACGAAAACCCATAGCAGTCAATAACTTGGACATATTCACGTATGTAAATTCGAAATTCATTTACGTAGAGAAGCATTTCAAGACACAACTGACGCAACTCTACGAGGACGTCGTGACACAACGGTGCGCCCTAGAGAAGCAAATTCTCCATAACGCGCTCACCCTTATCCACATCGCACCCGCAGAGGTTGCTTCCATGATCACCAGAGAGCAAGGCTACATGGCTATTCCAACTGGCGAGACGATACATATCATCAAATGTATCCCCGTCATATGCCAACTGCGTCAAACCACGCGCTGCTATGACGAGCTTCCTGTAACGTATAAGAACACTTCGTTATTTCTAACGCCGATCCATAGGATACTTACCACCACTGGAACCAGCAGAGAATGCAGCGACATCCTGCCCAGCATGTATAAGATCCATGGACAATGGTACAAGCTGTCTCCTAAACCTATAGAGACCTTACCACCAACACAGCTAAAACCACTAGCTCAGTCATCGTGGAAGTATATCGATCCACACAACCTAGCAGATGGAGGTATCTATTCACATGACGACATCCAAAAACTCAAGGATAGGATCATGTTTCCGATAGAGCGGCCGACCATCATCAACACGCTAGCTCAAGGCGCTACAGGACGAGATTACAACGCCCAGGGGGTTAATCTATATAACCTTCTGGATGACAAAGCCCTGGACCACATAGCCGCTTCCACAGCCAAGCGGATCTGGTCAGGATTCGTCACTTTCGGCTCCTTCACCGCAGGACTCATCGGAGTATATCTCGCTGTCCGCGCAGTCAAGGCGGCCATCAGCGTGGTCATAAACGGCATCGCGCTGCACTCCATATACGGCTGGAGCATTCAGCTACTCGGCGCCATATGGAGCTCCGCCACCCACTTCCTCTTGTTCCTCGACCAGCGAAGGACGAAGGAAGCAAACCCCGTGGAAGGCCAGGAAACCGGCAGTGCCCCGATCGAGGACACCGCATCCCGGGATCCCAAACCCAACCCCGGCAAGGACGAAGATACAACCCTTGCGCCCCACAGAGTTAACAAACTCTATCCCCAGTGTCACCTCTCGAATTCCTACGAACATTAAGAAAATTCTCTTCAAGAATTTTCTCCCCAGGGGGGGAGGTGTTACGTCTAGCGACGTTTGACATAGACACTCGCCTGCGACAGTGAGAGTGAGAAGGAACGAACGCTATTAGAATGTAAGATAGCGTAGAACCTTCTAGTATATTAAGATAGCAAGTAAGCACGTAACCAATAATCTTAAGACCGAATTAACCATAACATAGATACTAAGCCACTACCATATCCTATTACCGACATCCGCTCTCACGATCAACTCTTATCTATAAACACATTCCTTCATTATCTCCAGACTAAACCTCGACTATCGACATCCGCTCTCACGACCAACTCTTATCTATAAACACATTCCTCCAATATCTCCAGACGAAACGTCAACTACCGACATCCGCTCTCACGACCAACTCCTTATCTTATCTCATAAACACCAGATCCTGTAACATACGAATTCCTCTCCTATCTTATAAACATCCTCCTCGACTCCAACTCCTTATCTTATCTCATAAACACCAGATCCAGTAACATACGAATTCCTCTCCTATCTCCCAAACATCCGCCTACCTAATCTACCCCGGTCTCACGCTCCTCATATCTAATCTCCATTCACCAACACACACTACTGTACACTCCACTACTATAAAACAAGCAAGCGCCCAGCCTCAGCGCCAGTTTTCCTCTGGATTCCCCAGAGTACGTCAGTCTTCCTCTGGACTTCCCAGAGTACGACAGTTCCACTCCGGAACTCCCGGAGTGTACATCGCGTTTCTACATCAAGTGTTTCTATTTCCAAGCGTTACTATTTCTAAGTGTTTCTATTTCTAAGCGTTACTATTTCTAAGTGTTTCTATATCCAAGTGTTACTATTTCATTGTATTCCTATATCTTATATTATATTACTATTACCATATTCAATTGTATTCCATATCTTATATAACCTACATCGTGAAGTATATTAAATAGATTATTCATATTATAATTCCATATTCAATTATTATAACCAATTATCAAAGTGCGCGATACACATATCAACTGCTACGCTATTATCATCCAGCCTGCAGTTAACAAGGAGTCTAGGTAAGTACCATTTACAATCGACTGAATTAGCGAAAGTCCCCGTTAGACGCAGACGTACGCGCTGCGTGAACGCAAAGAACAGTATATTATTGTGCTCCGTCTCGATTTTGCCAAAATAGCGCGATCCGGGACGTAACAGCACTTTCAGTGATAATCTTCACGATTCTGCTGTTACAAGTGTGCAGAATCACCGAAATCGCTGTTTTCGTGCTTTTAAATGCGAAAAACACGTCTTCTGGTGTTTTCAGCACTCCACAGTGCGTTTCATATGCGGAAACTGCGATATCTTCGGTATCGTTGTTGTTTCCAGCTGAGATATGCATTATCAGTGATAATCTTCATGATTCAGCTGTTACAAGTGTGCAGAATCACCGAAATCGCTGTTTTCGTGCTTTTGAATGCGAAAAACACGTTTTCTGGTGTTTTCAGCACTCCACAGTGCGTTTGATATGCGGAAACTGCTATATCTTCGGTATCGTTGTTGTTTCCAGCTGAGATATGCACTTTCAATGATAATCTTCACGATTCTGCTGTTACAAGTGTGCAGAATCACCGAAATCGCTGTTTTCGTGCTTTTAAATGCGCAAAACACGTTTTCTGGTGTTTTCAGCACTCCACAGTGCGTTTCATACGCGGAAACTGCGATATCTTCGGTATCGTTGATGTTTCCAGCTGAGATATGCATTATCAGTGATAATCTTCATGATTCAGCTGTTACAAGTGTGCAGAATTACCGAAATCGCTGTTCTCGCGCTATTCAATGCGAAAAACACGTTTTCTGGTGTTTTCAGCACTCCACAGTGCGTTTGATATGCGGAAACTGCCATATCTTCGGTATCGTTGTTGTTTCCAGCTGAGAGATGCATTTTCAGTGATAATCTTCACTATTCTGCTGTTACAAGTGTGCAGAATCACCGAAATCGCTGTTTTCGTGCTTTTGAATGCGAAAAACACGTTTTCTGGTGTTTTCTGCACGCCACAGAGCGTTTGACATGCGGAAACTACGATATCTTCGGTATCGTTGTTGTTTCCACCTGAGATATGCATTTTTAGTGATAATCTTCATGATTCTGCTGTTACAAGTGTGCAGAATCACCGAAATCGCTGTTTTCGTGCTATGGAATGCGAAAAACACGTTTTCTGGTGTTTTCAACACTCCACAGTGCGTTTGATATGCGGAAACTGCGATATCTTCGGTATCGTTGTTGTTTCCAGCTGAGATATGCATTATCAGTGATAATCTTCATGATTCAGCTGTTACAAGTGTGCAGAATCACCGAAATCGCTGTTCTCGCGCTATTCAATGCGAAAAACACGTTTTCTGGTGTTTTCAGCACTCCACAGTGCGTTTGATATGCGGAAACTGCCATATCTTCGGTATCGTTGTTGTTTCCAGCTGAGAGATGCATTTTCAGTGATAATCTTCACGATTCTGCTGTTACAAGTGTGCAGAATCACCGAAATCGCTGTTTTCGTGCTTTTGAATGCGAAAAACACGTTTTCTGGTGTTTTCTGCACGCCACAGAGCGTTTGACATGCGGAAACTACGATATCTTCGGTATCGTTGTTGTTTCCACCTGAGATATGCATTTTTAGTGATAATCTTCATGATTCTGCTGTTACAAGTGTGCAGAATCACCGAAATCGCTGTTTTCGTGCTATGGAATGCGAAAAACACGTTTTCTGGTGTTTTCAGCACTCCACAGTGCGTTTGATATGCGGAAACTGCGATATCTTCGGTATCGTTGTTGTTTCCAGCTGAGATATGCACTTTCAATGATAATCTTCACGATTCTGCTGTTACAAGTGTGCAGAATCACCGAAATCGCTGTTTTCGTGCTTTTAAATGCGAAAAACTCGTTTTCTGGTGTTTTCAGCACTCCACAGTGCGTTTCATACGCGGAAACTGCGATATCTTCGGTATCGTTGTTGTTTCCAGCTGAGATATGCATTATCAGTGATAATCTTCATGATTCAGCTGTTACAAGTGTGCAGAATCACCGAAATCGCTGTTCTCGCGCTATTCAATGCGAAAAACACGTTTTCTGGTGTTTTCAGCACTCCACAGTGCGTTTGATATGCGGAAACTGCCATATCTTCGGTATCGTTGTTGTTTCCAGCTGAGAGATGCATTTTCAGTGATAATCTTCACGATTCTGCTGTTACAAGTGTGCAGAATCACCGAAATCGCTGTTTTCGTGCTTTTGAATGCGAAAAACACGTTTTCTGGTGTTTTCTGCACGCCACAGAGCGTTTGACATGCGGAAACTACGATATCTTCGGTATCGTTGTTGTTTCCACCTGAGATATGCATTTTTAGTGATAATCTTCATGATTCTGCTGTTACAAGTGTGCAGAATCACCGAAATCGCTGTTTTCGTGCTATGGAATGCGAAAAACACGTTTTCTGGTGTTTTCAACACTCCACAGTGCGTTTGATATGCGGAAACTGCGATATCTTCGGTATCGTTGTTGTTTCCAGCTGAGATATGCACTTTCAGTGATAATCTTCACGATTCTGCTGTTACAAGTGTGCAGAATCACCGAAATCGCTGTTTTCGTGCTTTTGAATGCGAAAAACACGTTTTCTGGTGTTTTCTGCACGCCACAGAGCGTTTGACATGCGGAAACTACGATATCTTCGGTATCGTTGTTGTTTCCACCTGAGATATGCATTTTTGGTGATAATCTTCATGATTCTGCTGTTACAAGTGTGCAGAATCACCGAAATCGCTGTTTTCGTGCTATGGAATGCGAAAAACACGTTTTCTGGTGTTTTCAACACTCCACAGTGCGTTTGATATGCGGAAACTGCGATATCTTCGGTATCGTTGTTGTTTCCAGCTGAGATATGCACTTTCAGTGATAATCTTCACGATTCTGCTGTTACAAGTGTGCAGAATCACCGAAATCGCTGTTTTCGTGCTTTTGAATGCGAAAAACACGTTTTCTGGTGTTTTCAGCACTCCACAGTGCGTTTGATATGCGGAAACTGCGATATCTTCGGTATCGTTGTTGTTTCCAGCTGAGATATGCACTTTCAGTGATAATCTTCACGATTCTGCTGTTACAAGTGTGCAGAATCACCGAAATCGCTGTTCTCGCGCTATTCAATGCGAAAAACACGTTTTCTGGTGTTTTCAGCACTCCACAGTGCGCTTGATATGCGGAAACTGCGATATCTTCGGTATCGTTGTTGTTTCCAGCTGAGATATGCACTTTCAGTGATAATTTTCACGATTCTGCTGTTACAAGTGTGCAGAATCACCGAAATCGCTGTTTTCGTGCTTTTGCATGCGAAAAACACGTTTTCTGGTGTTTTCAGCACTCCACAGTGCGTTTGATATGCGGAAACTACGATATCTTCGGTATCGTTGTTGTTTCTAGCTGAGATATGCACTTTCAGTGATAATCTTCATGATTCTGCTGTTACAAGTGTGCAGAATCACCGAAATCGCTGTTTTCGCGCTATTCAATGCCAAAAACACGTTTTCTGGTGTTTTCAGCACTCCACAGTGCGTTTGATATGCGGAAACTGCCATATCTTCGGTATCGTTGTTGTTTCCAGCTGAGATATGCATTATCAGTGATAATCTTCCTAATTCTGCTGTTACAAGTGTGCAGAATCACCGAAATCGCTGTTTACGTGCTTTTGAATGCGAAAAACACGTTTTCTGGTGTTTTCAGCACGCCACAGAGCGTTTGACATGCGGAAACTACGATATCTTCGGTATCGTTGTTGATTCCACCTGAGATATGCACTTTCAGTGATAATCTTCACGATTCTGCTGTCACTAGTGTGCAGAATCACCGAAATCGCTGTTTTCGTGCTTTTGAATGCGAAAAACACGTTTTCTGGTGTTTTCAGCTCTCCACAGTGCGTTTGATATGCGGAAACTACGATATGTTCGGTATCGTTGTTGTTTCCAGCTGAGATATGCACTTTCAGTGATAATCTTCACGATTCTGCTGTTACAAGTGTGCAGAATCACCGAAATCGCTGTTTTCGTGCTTTTGATTGCGAAAAACACGTTTTCTCTTGTTTTCAGCACTCCACAGTGCGTTTGATATGCGGAAACTGCGATATCTTCGGTATCGTTGTTGTTTCCAGCTGAGATATGCACTTTCAGTGATAATCTTCACGATTCTGCTGTTACAAGTGTGCAGAATCACCGAAATCGCTGTTTTCGTGCTATTGAATGCGAAAAACACGTTTTCTGGTGTTTTCAGCACTCCACAGTGCGTTTGATATGCGGAAACTGCCATATCTTCGGTATCGTTGTTGTTTCCAGGTGAGATATGCATTATCAGTGATAATCTTCATGATTCTGCTGTTACAAGTGTGCAGAATCACCGAAATCGCTGTTCTCGCGCTATTCAATGCGAAAAACACGTTTTCTGGTGTTTTCAGCACTCCACAGTGCGCTTGATATGCGGAAACTGCGATATCTTCGGTATCGTTGTTGTTTCCAGCTGAGATATGCACTTTCAGTGATAATTTTCACGATTCTGCTGTTACAAGTGTGCAGAATCACCGAAATCGCTGTTTTCGTGCTTTTGCATGCGAAAAACGAGTTTTCTGGTGTTTTCAGCACTCCACAGTGCGTTTGATATGCGGAAACTACGATATCTTCGGTATCGTTGTTGTTTCTAGCTGAGATATGCACTTTCAGTGATAATCTTCATGATTCTGCTGTTACAAGTGTGCAGAATCACCGAAATCGCTGTTTTCGCGCTATTCAATGCGAAAAACACGTTTTCTGGTGTTTTCAGCACTCCACAGTGCGTTTGATATGCGGAAACTGCCATATCTTCGGTATCGTTGTTGTTTCCAGCTGAGATATGCATTATCAGTGATAATCTTCCTAATTCTGCTGTTACAAGTGTGCAGAATCACCGAAATCGCTGTTTACGTGCTTTTGAATGCGAAAAACACGTTTTCTGGTGTTTTCAGCACGCCACAGAGCGTTTGACATGCGGAAACTACGATATCTTCGGTATCGTTGTTGTTTCCACCTGAGATATGCACTTTCAGTGATAATCTTCACGATTCTGCTGTCACTAGTGTGCAGAATCACCGAAATCGCTGTTTTCGTGCTTTTGAATGCGAAAAACACGTTTTCTGGTGTTTTCAGCTCTCCACAGTGCGTTTGATATGCGGAAACTACGATATGTTCGGTATCGTTGTTGTTTCCAGCTGAGATATGCATTTTCAGTGATAATCTTCATGATTCTGCTGTTACAAGTGTGCAGAATCACCGAAATCGCTGTTTCCGTGCTTTTGATTGCGAAAAACACGTTTTCTCTTGTTTTCAGCACTCCACAGTGCGTTTGATATGCGGAAACTGCGATATCTTCGGTATCGTTGTTGTTTCCAGCTGAGATATGCACTTTCAGTGATAATCTTCACGATTCTGCTGTTACAAGTGTGCAGAATCACCGAAATCGCTGTTTTCGTGCTATTGAATGCGAAAAACACGTTTTCTGGTGTTTTCAGCACTCCACAGTGCGTTTGATATGCGGAAACTGCCATATCTTCGGTATCGTTGTTGTTTCCAGGTGAGATATGCATTATCAGTGATAATCTTCATGATTCTGCTGTTACAAGTGTGCAGAATCACCGAAATCGCTGTTTTCGCGCTATTCAATGCGAAAAACACGTTTTCTGGTGTTTTCAGCACTCCACAGTGCGTTTGATATGCGGAAACTGCCATATCTTCGGTATCGTTGTTGTTTCCAGCTGAGATATGCATTATCAGTGATAATCTTCATAATTCTGCTGTTACAAGTGTGCAGAATCACCGAAATCGCTGTTTTCGTGCTTTTGAATGCGAAAAACACGTTTTCTGGTGTTTTCAACACTCCACAGTGCGTTTGATATGCGGAAACTGCGATATCTTCGGTATCGTTGTTGTTTCCAGCTGAGATATGCACTTTCAGTGATAATCTTCACGATTCTGCTGTTACAAGTGTGCAGAATCACCGAAAACGCTGTTTTCGTGCTTTTGAATGCGAAAAACACGTTTTCTGGTGTTTTCAGCACTCCACAGTGCGTTTGATATGCGGAAACTGCGATATCTTCGGTATCGTTGTTGTGTCCAGCTGAGATATGCACTTTCAGTGATAATCTTCATGATTCTGCTGTTACAAGTGTGCAGAATCACCGAAATCGCTGTTTTCGTGCTATTGAATGCGAAAAACACGTTTTCTGGTGTTTTCAGCCCTACACAGTGCGTTTGATATGCGGAAACTACGATATCTTCGGTATCGTTGTTGTTTCCAGCTGAGACATGCATTTCCAGTGATAATCTTCATGATTCTGCTGTTACAAGTGTGCAGAATCACCGAAATCGCTGTTTTCGTGCTATTGAATGCGAAAAACACGTTTTCTGTTGTTTTCAGCACTCCACAGTGCGTTTGATATGCGGAAACTACGATATCTTCGGTATCGTTGTTGTTTCCAGCTGAGATATGCACTTTCAGTGATAATCTTCACGATTCTGCTGTTACAAGGTTGCAGAATCACCGAAATCGCTGTTTTCGTGCTTTTGAATGCGAAAAACACGTTTTCTGGTGTTTTCTGCACGCCACAGAGCGTTTGACATGCGGAAACTACGATATCTTCGGTATCGTTGTTGTTTCCACCTGAGATATGAATTTTTGGTGATAATCTTCATGATTCTGCTGTTACAAGTGTGCAGAATCACCGAAATCGCTGTTTTCGTGCTATGGAATGCGAAAAACACGTTTTCTGGTGTTTTCAACACTCCACAGTGCGTTTGATATGCGGAAACTGCGATATCTTCGGTATCGTTGTTGTTTCCAGCTGAGATATGCACTTTCAGTGATAATCTTCACGATTCTGCTGTTACAAGTGTGCAGAATCACCGAAATCGCTGTTTTCGTGCTTTTGAATGCGAAAAACACGTTTTCTGGTGTTTTCAGCACTCCACAGTGCGTTTGATATGCGGAAACTGCGATATCTTCGGTATCGTTGTTGTTTCCAGCTGAGATATGCACTTTCAGTGATAATCTTCACGATTCTGCTGTTACAAGTGTGCAGAATCACCGAAATCGCTGTTCTCGCGCTATTCAATGCGAAAAACACGTTTTCTGGTGTTTTCAGCACTCCACAGTGCGCTTGATATGCGGAAACTGCGATATCTTCGGTATCGTTGTTGTTTCCAGCTGAGATATGCACTTTCAGTGATAATTTTCACGATTCTGCTGTTACAAGTGTGCAGAATCACCGAAATCGCTGTTTTCGTGCTTTTGCATGCGAAAAACACGTTTTCTGGTGTTTTCAGCACTCCACAGTGCGTTTGATATGCGGAAACTACGATATCTTCGGTATCGTTGTTGTTTCTAGCTGAGATATGCACTTTCAGTGATAATCTTCATGATTCTGCTGTTACAAGTGTGCAGAATCACCGAAATCGCTGTTTTCGCGCTATTCAATGCGAAAAACACGTTTTCTGGTGTTTTCAGCACTCCACAGTGCGTTTGATATGCGGAAACTGCCATATCTTCGGTATCGTTGTTGTTTCCAGCTGAGATATGCATTATCAGTGATAATCTTCCTAATTCTGCTGTTACAAGTGTGCAGAATCACCGAAATCGCTGTTTACGTGCTTTTGAATGCGAAAAACACGTTTTCTGGTGTTTTCAGCACGCCACAGAGCGTTTGACATGCGGAAACTACGATATCTTCGGTATCGTTGTTGTTTCCACCTGAGATATGCACTTTCAGTGATAATCTTCACGATTCTGCTGTCACTAGTGTGCAGAATCACCGAAATCGCTGTTTTCGTGCTTTTGAATGCGAAAAACACGTTTTCTGGTGTTTTCAGCTCTCCACAGTGCGTTTGATATGCGGAAACTACGATATGTTCGGTATCGTTGTTGTTTCCAGCTGAGATATGCACTTTCAGTGATAATCTTCACGATTCTGCTGTTACAAGTGTGCAGAATCACCGAAATCGCTGTTTTCGTGCTTTTGATTGCGAAAAACACGTTTTCTCTTGTTTTCAGCACTCCACAGTGCGTTTGATATGCGGAAACTGCGATATCTTCGGTATCGTTGTTGTTTCCAGCTGAGATATGCACTTTCAGTGATAATCTTCACGATTCTGCTGTTACAAGTGTGCAGAATCACCGAAATCGCTGTTTTCGTGCTATTGAATGCGAAAAACACGTTTTCTGGTGTTTTCAGCACTCCACAGTGCGTTTGATATGCGGAAACTGCCATATCTTCGGTATCGTTGTTGTTTCCAGGTGAGATATGCATTATCAGTGATAATCTTCATGATTCTGCTGTTACAAGTGTGCAGAATCACCGAAATCGCTGTTCTCGCGCTATTCAATGCGAAAAACACGTTTTCTGGTGTTTTCAGCACTCCACAGTGCGCTTGATATGCGGAAACTGCGATATCTTCGGTATCGTTGTTGTTTCCAGCTGAGATATGCACTTTCAGTGATAATTTTCACGATTCTGCTGTTACAAGTGTGCAGAATCACCGAAATCGCTGTTTTCGTGCTTTTGCATGCGAAAAACAAGTTTTCTGGTGTTTTCAGCACTCCACAGTGCGTTTGATATGCGGAAACTACGATATCTTCGGTATCGTTGTTGTTTCTAGCTGAGATATGCACTTTCAGTGATAATCTTCATGATTCTGCTGTTACAAGTGTGCAGAATCACCGAAATCGCTGTTTTCGCGCTATTCAATGCGAAAAACACGTTTTCTGGTGTTTTCAGCACTCCACAGTGCGTTTGATATGCGGAAACTGCCATATCTTCGGTATCGTTGTTGTTTCCAGCTGAGATATGCATTATCAGTGATAATCTTCCTAATTCTGCTGTTACAAGTGTGCAGAATCACCGAAATCGCTGTTTACGTGCTTTTGAATGCGAAAAACACGTTTTCTGGTGTTTTCAGCACGCCACAGAGCGTTTGACATGCGGAAACTACGATATCTTCGGTATCGTTGTTGTTTCCACCTGAGATATGCACTTTCAGTGATAATCTTCACGATTCTGCTGTCACTAGTGTGCAGAATCACCGAAATCGCTGTTTTCGTGCTTTTGAATGCGAAAAACACGTTTTCTGGTGTTTTCAGCTCTCCACAGTGCGTTTGATATGCGGAAACTACGATATGTTCGGTATCGTTGTTGTTTCCAGCTGAGATATGCATTTTCAGTGATAATCTTCATGATTCTGCTGTTACAAGTGTGCAGAATCACCGAAATCGCTGTTTCCGTGCTTTTGATTGCGAAAAACACGTTTTCTCTTATTTTCAGCACTCCACAGTGCGTTTGATATGCGGAAACTGCGATATCTTCGGTATCGTTGTTGTTTCCAGCTGAGATATGCACTTTCAGTGATAATCTTCACGATTCTGCTGTTACAAGTGTGCAGAATCACCGAAATCGCTGTTTTCGTGCTATTGAATGCGAAAAACACGTTTTCTGGTGTTTTCAGCACTCCACAGTGCGTTTGATATGCGGAAACTGCCATATCTTCGGTATCGTTGTTGTTTCCAGGTGAGATATGCATTATCAGTGATAATCTTCATGATTCTGCTGTTACAAGTGTGCAGAATCACCGAAATCGCTGTTTTCGCGCTATTCAATGCGAAAAACACGTTTTCTGGTGTTTTCAGCACTCCACAGTGCGTTTGATATGCGGAAACTGCCATATCTTCGGTATCGTTGTTGTTTCCAGCTGAGATATGCATTATCAGTGATAATCTTCATAATTCTGCTGTTACAAGTGTGCAGAATCACCGAAATCGCTGTTTTCGTGCTTTTGAATGCGAAAAACACGTTTTCTGGAGTTTTCAACACTCCACAGTGCGTTTGATATGCGGAAACTGCGATATCTTCGGTATCGTTGTTGTTTCCAGCTGAGATATGCACTTTCAGTGATAATCTTCACGATTCTGCTGTTACAAGTGTGCAGAATCACCGAAAACGCTGTTTTCGTGCTTTTGAATGCGAAAAACACGTTTTCTGGTGTTTTCAGCACTCCACAGTGCGTTTGATATGCGGAAACTGCGATATCTTCGGTATCGTTGTTGTGTCCAGCTGAGATATGCACTTTCAGTGATAATCTTCATGATTCTGCTGTTACAAGTGTGCAGAATCACCGAAATCGCTGTTTTCGTGCTATTGAATGCGAAAAACACGTTTTCTGGTGTTTTCAGCCCTACACAGTGCGTTTGATATGCGGAAACTACGATATCTTCGGTATCGTTGTTGTTTCCAGCTGAGACATGCATTATCAGTGATAATCTTCATGATTCTGCTGTTACAAGTGTGCAGAATCACCGAAATCGCTGTTTTCGTGCTTTTGATTGCGAAAAACACGTTTTCTGGTGTTTTCAGCACTCCACAGTGCGTTTGATATGCGGAAACTGCGATATCTTGGGTATCGTTGTTGTTTCCAGCTGAGATAGGCACTTTCAGTGATAATCTTCACGATTCTGCTGTTACAAGTGTGCAGAATCACCGAAATCGCTGTTTTCGTGCTATTGAATGCGAAAAACACGTTTTCTGGTGTTTTCAGCACTCCACAGTGCGTTTGATATGCGGAAACTACGATATCTTCGGTATCGTTGTTGTTTCCAGCTGAGACATGCATTTTCAGTGATAATCTTCATGATTCTGCTGTTACAAGTGTGCAGAATCACCGAAATCGCTGTTTTCGTGCTTTTGATTGCGAAAAACACGTTTTCTGGTGTTTTCAGCACTCCACACTGCGTTTGATATGCGGAAACTGCGATATCTTCGGTATCGTTGTTGTTTCCAGCTGAGATATGCACTTTCAGTGATAATCTTCACGATTCTGCTGTTACAAGTGTGCAGAATCACCGAAATCGCTGTTTTCGTGCTTTTGAATGCGAAAAACACGTTTTCTGGTGTTTTCAGCACTACACAGTGCGTTTGATATGCGGAAACTACGATATCTTCGGTATCGTTGTTGTTTCCAGCTGAGATATGCACTTTCAGTGATAATCTTCACGATTCTGCTGTTACAAGTGTGCAGAATCACCGAAATCGCTGTTTTCGTGCTTTTGAATGCGAAAAACACGTTTTCTGGTGTTTTCAGCACTCCACAGTGCGTTTGATATGCGGAAACTGCCATATCTTCGGTATCGTTGTTGTTTCCAGGTGAGATATGCATTATCAGTGATAATCTTCATGATTCTGCTGTTACAAGTGTGCAGAATCACCGAAATCGCTGTTTTCGCGCTATTCAATGCGAAAAACACGTTTTCTGGTGTTTTCAGCACTCCACAGTGCGTTTGATTTGCGGAAACTGCCATATCTTCGGTATCGTTGTTGTTTCCAGCTGAGATATGCATTATCAGTGATAATCTTCATAATTCTGCTGTTACAAGTGTGCAGAATCACCGAAATCGCTGTTTTCGTGCTTTTGAATGCGAAAAACACGTTTTCTGGTGTTTTCAACACTCCACAGTGCGTTTGATATGCGGAAACTGCGATATCTTCGGTATCGTTGTTGTTTCCAGCTGAGATATGCACTTTCAGTGATAATCTTCACGATTCTGCTGTTACAAGTGTGCAGAATCACCGAAAACGCTGTTTTCGTGCTTTTGAATGCGAAAAACACGTTTTCTGGTGTTTTCAGCAGTCCACAGTGCGTTTGATATGCGGAAACTGCGATATCTTCGGTATCGTTGTTGTGTCCAGCTGAGATATGCACTTTCAGTGATAATCTTCACGATTCTGCTGTTACAAGTGTGCAGAATCACCGAAATCGCTGTTTTCGTGCTATTGAATGCGAAAAACACGTTTACTGGTGTTTTGAGCACTACACAGTGCGTTTGATATGCGGAAACTACGATATCTTCGGTATCGTTGTTGTTTCCAGCTGAGACATGCATTTTCAGTGATAATCTTCATGATTCTGCTGTTACAAGTGTGCAGAATCACCGAAATCACTGTTTTCGTGCTATTGAATGCGAAAAACACGTTTCCTGGTGTTTTCAGCACTCCACAGTGCGTTTGATATGCGGAAACTGCCATATCTTCGGTATCGTTGTTGTTTCCAGGTGAGATATGCATTATCAGTGATAATCTTCATGATTCTGCTGTTACAAGTGTGCAGAATCACCGAAATCGCTGTTTTCGCGCTATTCAATGCGAAAAACACGTTTTCTGGTGTTTTCAGCACTCCACAGTGCGTTTGATTTGCGGAAACTGCCATATCTTCGGTATCGTTGTTGTTTCCAGCTGAGATATGCATTATCAGTGATAATCTTCATAATTCTGCTGTTACAAGTGTGCAGAATCACCGAAATCGCTGTTTTCGTGCTTTTGAATGCGAAAAACACGTTTTCTGGTGTTTTCAACACTCCACAGTGCGTTTGATATGCGGAAACTGCGATATCTTCGGTATCGTTGTTGTTTCCAGCTGAGATATGCACTTTCAGTGATAATCTTCACGATTCTGCTGTTACAAGAGTGCAGAATCACCGAAAACGCTGTTTTCGTGCTTTTGAATGCGAAAAACACGTTTTCTGGTGTTTTCAGCAGTCCACAGTGCGTTTGATATGCGGAAACTGCGATATCTTCGGTATCGTTGTTGTGTCCAGCTGAGATATGCACTTTCAGTGATAATCTTCACGATTCTGCTGTTACAAGTGTGCAGAATCACCGAAATCGCTGTTTTCGTGCTATTGAATGCGAAAAACACGTTTACTGGTGTTTTGAGCACTACACAGTGCGTTTCATATGCGGAAACTACGATATCTTCGGTATCGTTGTTGTTTCCAGCTGAGACATGCATTTTCAGTGATAATCTTCATGATTCTGCTGTTACAAGTGTGCAGAATCACCGAAATCACTGTTTTCGTGCTATTGAATGCGAAAAACACGTTTCCTGGTGTTTTCAGCACTCCACAGTGCGTTTGATATGCGGAAACTACGATATCTTCGGTATCGTTGTTGTTTCCAGCTGAGATATGCACTTTCAGTGATAATCTTCACGATTCTGCTGTTACAAGGTTGCAGAATCACCGAAATCGCTGTTTTCGTGCTATTGAATGCGAAAAACACGTTTTCTGGTGTTTTCAGCACTCCACAGTGCGTTTGATATGCGGAAACTGCCATATCTTCGGTATCGTTGTTGTTTCCAGCTGAGATATGCATTATCAGTGATAATCTTCATGATTCTGCTGTTACAAGTGTGCAGAATCACCGAAGTCGCTGTTTTGGTGCTTTTGAATGCGAAAAACACGTTTTCTGGTGTTTTCAGCACTCCACAGTGCGTTTGATATGCGCAAACTACGATATCTTCGGTATCGTTGTTGTTTCCACCTGAGATATGCATTTTCAGTGATAATCTTCACGATTCTGCTGTTACAAGTGTGCAGAATCACCGAAATCGCTGTTTTCGTGCTATTGAATGCGAAAAACACGTTTTCTGGTGTTTTCAGCACTCGACAGTGCGTTTGATATGCGGAAACTACGATATCTTCGGTATCGTTGTTGTTTCCAGCTGAGATATGCATTTTCAGTGATAATCTTCACGATTCTGCTGTTACAAGTGTGCAGAATCACCGAAATCGCTGTTTTCGTGCTATTGAATGCGAAAAACACGTTTTCTAGTGTTTTCAGCACTCCACAGTGCGTTTGATATGCGGAAACTGCGATATCTTCGGTATCGTTGTTGTTTCCAGCTGAGATATGCACTTTCAGTGATAATCTTCACGATTCTGCTGTTACAAGTGTGCAGAATCACCGAAATCGCTGTTTTCGTGCTTTTGACTGCGAAAAACACGTTTTCTGGTGTTTTCAACACTCCACAGTGCGTTTGATATGCGGAAACTGCGACATCTTCGGTATCGTTATTGTTTCCAGCTGAGATATGCACTTTCAGTGATAATCTTCACGATTCTGCTGTTACAAGTGTGCAGAATCACCGAAATCGCTGTTTTCGTGCTTTTGAATGCGAAAAACGCGTTTTCTGGTGTTTTCAGCACGCCACAGAGCGTTTGACATGCGGAAACTACGATATCTTCGGTATCGTTGTTGTTTCCACCCGAGATATGCATTTTCAGTGATAATCTTCATGATTCTGCTGTTACAAGTGTGCAGAATCACCGAAATCGCTGTTTTCGTGCTATTGAATGCGAAAAACACGTTTTCTGGTGTTTTCAACACTCCACAGTGCGTTTGATATGCGGAAACTGCGATATCTTCGGTATCGTTGTTGTTTCCAGCTGAGATATGCACTTTCAGTGATAATCTTCACGATTCTGCTGTTACAAGTGTGCAGAATCACCGAAATCGCTGTTTTCGTGCTTTTGAATGCGAAAAACACGTTTTCTGGTGTTTTCAGCACTCCACAGTGCGTTTGATATGCGGAAACTGCGATATCTTCGGTATCGTTGTTGTTTCCAGCTGAGATATGCACTTTCAGTGATAATCTTCACGATTCTGCTGTTAGAAGTGTGCAGAATCACCGAAATCGCTGTTTTCGTGCTTTTGGATGCGAAAAACACGTTTTCTGGTGTTTTCGGCACTCCACAGTGCGTTTGATATGCGGAAACTGCCATATCTTCGGTATCGTTGTTGTTTCCAGCTGAGAGATGCATTTTCAGTGATAATCTTCACGATTCTGCTGTTACAAGTGTGCAGAATCACCGAAATCGCTGTTTTCGTGCTTTTGAATGCGAAAAACACGTTTTCTGGTGTTTTCAGCACTCCACAGTGCGTTTGATATGCGGAAACTACGATATCTTCGGTATCGTTGTTGTTTCCAGCTGAGACATGCATTTTCAGTGATAATCTTCATGATTCTGCTGTTACAAGTGTGCAGAATCACCGAAATCGCTGTTTTCGTGCTATTGAATGCGAAAAACACGTTTTCTGGTGTTTTCAGCACTCCACAGTGCGTTTGATATGCGGAAACTGCCATATCTTCGGTATCGTTGTTGTTTCCAGCTGAGATATGCATTATCAGTGATAATCTTCATGATTCTGCTGTTACAAGTGTGCAGAATCACCGAAATCGCTGTTTTCGCGCTATTCAATGCGAAAAACACGTTTTCTGGTGTTTTCAGCACTCCACAGTGCGTTTGATATGCGGAAACTGCCATATCTTCGGTATCGTTGTTGTTTCCAGCTGAGATATGCAGTATCAGTGATAATCTTCATAATTCTGCTGTTACAATTGTGCAGAATCACCGAAATCGCTGTTTTCGTGCTTTTGAATGCGAAAAACACGTTTTCTGGTGTTTTCAACACTCCACAGTGCGTTTGATATGCGGAAACTGCGATATCTTCGGTATTGTTGTTGTTTCCAGCTGAGATATGCACTATCAGTGATAATCTTCACGATTCTGCTGTTACAAGTGTGCAGAATCACCGAAAACGCTGTTTTCGTGCTTTTGAATGCGAAAAACACGTTTTCTGGTGTTTTCAGCACTCCACGGTGCGTTTGATATGCGGAAACTGCGATATCTTCGGTATCGTTGTTGTTTCCAGCTGAGATATGCACTTTAAGTGATAATCTTCACGATTCTGCTGTTACAAGTGTGCAGAATCACCGAAATCGCTGTTTTCGTGCTATTGAATGCGAAAAACACGTTTTCTGGTGTTTTCAGCACTCCACAGTGCGTTTGATATGCGGAAACTACGATATCTTCGGTATCGTTGTTGTTTCCAGCTGAGACATGCATTTTCAGTGATAATCTTCATGATTCTGCTGTTACAAGTGTGCAGAATCACCGAAATCGCTGTTTTCGTGCTATTGAATGCGAAAAACACGTTTTCTGGTGTTTTCAGCACTCCACAGTGCGTTTGACATGCGGAAACTGCGATATCTTCGGTATCGTTGTTGTTTCCAGCTGAGATATGCACTTTCAGTGATAATCTTCACGATTCTGCTGTTACAAGTGTGCAGAATCACCGAAATCGCTGTTTTCGTGCTTTTGAATGCGAAAAACACGTTTTCTGGTGTTTTCAGCACGCCACAGTGCGTTTGACATGCGGAAACTACGATATCTTCGGTATCGTTGTTGTTTCCACCTGAGATATGCATTTTCAGTGATAATCTTCATGATTCTGCTGTTACAAGTGTGCAGAATCACCGAAATCGCTGTTTTCGTGCTATTGAATGCGAAAAACACGTTTTCTGGTGTTTTCAACACTCCACAGTGCGTTTGATATGCGGAAACTGCGATATCTTCGGTATCGTTGTTGTTTCCAGCTGAGATATGCACTTTCAGTGATAATCTTCACGATTCTGCTGTTACAAGTGTGCAGAATCACCGAAATCGCTGTTTTCGTGCTTTTGAATGCGAAAAACACGTTTTCTGGTGTTTTCAGCACTCCACAGTGCGTTTGATATGCGGAAACTGCGATATCTTCGGTATCGTTGTTGTTTCCAGCTGAGATATGCACTTTCAGTGATAATCTTCACGATTCTGCTGTTAGAAGTGTGCAGAATCACCGAAATCGCTGTTTTCGTGCTTTTGAATGCGAAAAACACGTTTTCTGGTGTTTTCAGCACTCCACGGTGCGTTTGATATGCGGAAACTGCGATATCTTCGGTATCGTTGTTGTTTCCAGCTGAGATATGCACTTTCAGTGATAATCTTCACGATTCTGCTGTTACAAGTGTGCAGAATCACCGAAAACGCTGTTTTCGTGCTTTTGAATGCGAAAAACACGTTTTCTGGTGTTTTCAGCACTCCACGGTGCGTTTGATATGCGGAAACTGCGATATCTTCGGTATCGTTGTTGTTTCCAGCTGAGATATGCACTTTAAGTGATAATCTTCACGATTCTGCTGTTACAAGTGTGCAGAATCACCGAAATCGCTGTTTTCGTGCTATTGAATGCGAAAAACACGTTTTCTGGTGTTTTCAGCACTCCACAGTGCGTTTGATATGCGGAAACTACGATATCTTCGGTATCGTTGTTGTTTCCAGCTGAGACATGCATTTTCAGTGATAATCTTCATGATTCTGCTGTTACAAGTGTGCAGAATCACCGAAATCGCTGTTTTCGTGCTATTGAATGCGAAAAACACGTTTTCTGGTGTTTTCAGCACTCCACAGTGCGTTTGACATGCGGAAACTGCGATATCTTCGGTATCGTTGTTGTTTCCAGCTGAGATATGCACTTTCAGTGATAATCTTCACGATTCTGCTGTTACAAGTGTGCAGAATCACCGAAATCGCTGTTTTCGTGCTTTTGAATGCGAAAAACACGTTTTCTGGTGTTTTCAGCACGCCACAGTGCGTTTGACATGCGGAAACTACGATATCTTCGGTATCGTTGTTGTTTCCACCTGAGATATGCATTTTCAGTGATAATCTTCATGATTCTGCTGTTACAAGTGTGCAGAATCACCGAAATCGCTGTTTTCGTGCTATTGAATGCGAAAAACACGTTTTCTGGTGTTTTCAACACTCCACAGTGCGTTTGATATGCGGAAACTGCGATATCTTCGGTATCGTTGTTGTTTCCAGCTGAGATATGCACTTTCAGTGATAATCTTCACGATTCTGCTGTTACAAGTGTGCAGAATCACCGAAATCGCTGTTTTCGTGCTTTTGAATGCGAAAAACACGTTTTCTGGTGTTTTCAGCACTCCACAGTGCGTTTGATATGCGGAAACTGCGATATCTTCGGTATCGTTGTTGTTTCCAGCTGAGATATGCACTTTCAGTGATAATCTTCACGATTCTGCTGTTAGAAGTGTGCAGAATCACCGAAATCGCTGTTTTCGTGCTTTTGAATGCGAAAAACACGTTTTCTGGTGTTTTCAGCACTCCACGGTGCGTTTGATATGCGGAAACTGCGATATCTTCGGTATCGTTGTTGTTTCCAGCTGAGATATGCACTTTCAGTGATAATCTTCACGATTCTGCTGTTACAAGTGTGCAGAATCACCGAAATCGCTGTTTTCGTGCTATTGAATGCGAAAAACACGTTTTCTGGTGTTTTCAGCACTCCACAGTGCGTTTGATATGCGGAAACTACGATATCTTCGGTATCGTTGTTGTTTCCAGCTGAGACATGCATTTTCAGTGATAATCTTCATGATTCTGCTGTTACAAGTGTGCAGAATCACCGAAATCGCTGTTTTCGTGCTATTGAATGCGAAAAACACGTTTTCTGGTGTTTTCAGCACTCCACAGTGCGTTTGACATGCGGAAACTGCGATATCTTCGGTATCGTTGTTGTTTCCAGCTGAGATATGCACTTTCAGTGATAATCTTCACGATTCTGCTGTTACAAGTGTGCAGAATCACCGAAATCGCTGTTTTCGTGCTTTTGAATGCGAAAAACACGTTTTCTGGTGTTTTCAGCACGCCACAGAGCGTTTGACATGCGGAAACTACGATATCTTCGGTATCGTTGTTGTTTCCACCTGAGATATGCATTTTCAGTGATAATCTTCATGATTCTGCTGTTACAAGTGTGCAGAATCACCGAAATCGCTGTTTTCGTGCTATTGAATGCGAAAAACACGTTTTCTGGTGTTTTCAACACTCCACAGTGCGTTTGATATGCGGAAACTGCGATATCTTCGGTATCGTTGTTGTTTCCAGCTGAGATATGCACTTTCAGTGATAATCTTCACGATTCTGCTGTTACAAGTGTGCAGAATCACCGAAATCGCTGTTTTCGTGCTTTTGAATGCGAAAAACACGTTTTCTGGTGTTTTCAGCACTCCACAGTGCGTTTGATATGCGGAAACTGCGATATCTTCGGTATCGTTGTTGTTTCCAGCTGAGATATGCACTTTCAGTGATAATCTTCACGATTCTGCTGTTAGAAGTGTGCAGAATCACCGAAATCGCTGTTTTCGTGCTTTTGAATGCGAAAAACACGTTTTGTGGTGTTTTCAGCACTCCACAGTGCGTTTGATATGCGGAAACTGCCATATCTTCGGTATCGTTGTTGTTTCCAGCTGAGAGATGCATTTTCAGTGATAATCTTCACGATTCTGCTGTTACAAGTGTGCAGAATCACCGAAATCGCTGTTTTGGCGCTATTCAATGCGAAAAACACGTTTTCTGGTGTTTTCAGCACTCCACAGTGCGTTTGATATGCGGAAACTACGATATCTTCGGTATCGTTGTTGTTTCCAGCTGAGACATGCATTTTCAGTGATAATCTTCATGATTCTGCAGTTACAAGTGTGCAGAATCACCGAAATCGCTGTTCTCGCGCTATTCAATGCGAAAAACACGTTTTCTGGTGTTTTCAGCACTCCACAGTGCGTTTGATATGCGGAAACTGCCATATCTTCGGTATCGTTGTTGTTTCCAGCTGAGATATGCACTTTCAGTGATAATCTTCACGATTCTGCTGTTAGAAGTGTGCAGAATCACCGAAATCGCTGTTTTCGTGCTTTTGAATGCGAAAAACACGTTTTCTGGTGTTTTCAGCACTCCACAGTGCGTTTCATATGCGGAACCTGCGATATCTTCGGTATCGTTGTTGTTTCCAGCTGCGATATGCATTATCAGTGATAATCTTCATGATTCTGCAGTTACAAGTGTGCAGAATCACCGAAATCGCTGTTTTCGTGCTTTTGAATGCGATAAACACGTTTTCTGGTGTTTTCAGCACGCCACAGAGCGTTTGACATGCGGAAACTGCCATATCTTCGGTATCGTTGTTGTTTCCAGCTGAGATATGCACTTTCAGTGATAATCTTCACGATTCTGCTGTTACAAGTGTGCAGAATCACCGAAATCGCTGTTTTCGTGCTTTTGAATGCGAAAAACACGTTTTCTGGTGTTTTCAGCACTCCACAGTGCGTTTGACATGCGGAAACTGCGATATCTTCGGTATCGTTGTTGTTTCCAGCTGAGATATGCACTTTCAGTGATAATCTTCACGATTCTGCTGTTACAAGTGTGCAGAATCACCGAAATCGCTGTTTTCGTGCTTTTGAATGCGAAAAACACGTTTTCTGGTGTTTTCAGCACGCCACAGAGCGTTTGACATGCGGAAACTACGATATCTTCGGTATCGTTGTTGTTTCCACCTGAGATATGCATTTTCAGTGATAATCTTCATGATTCTGCTGTTACAAGTGTGCAGAATCACCGAAATCGCTGTTTTCGTGCTATTGAATGCGAAAAACACGTTTTCTGGTGTTTTCAACACTCCACAGTGCGTTTGATATGCGGAAACTGCGATATCTTCGGTATCGTTGTTGTTTCCAGCTGAGATATGCACTTTCAGTGATAATCTTCACGATTCTGCTGTTACAAGTGTGCAGAATCACCGAAATCGCTGTTTTCGTGCTTTTGAATGCGAAAAACACGTTTTCTGGTGTTTTCAGCACTCCACAGTGCGTTTGATATGCGGAAACTGCGATATCTTCGGTATCGTTGTTGTTTCCAGCTGAGATATGCACTTTCAGTGATAATCTTCACGATTCTGCTGTTAGAAGTGTGCAGAATCACCGAAATCGCTGTTTTCGTGCTTTTGAATGCGAAAAACACGTTTTCTGGTGTTTTCAGCACTCCACAGTGCGTTTGATATGCGGAAACTGCCATATCTTCGGTATCGTTGTTGTTTCCAGCTGAGAGATGCATTTTCAGTGATAATCTTCACGATTCTGCTGTTACAAGTGTGCAGAATCACCGAAATCGCTGTTTTGGCGCTATTCAATGCGAAAAACACGTTTTCTGGTGTTTTCAGCACTCCACAGTGCGTTTGATATGCGGAAACTACGATATCTTCGGTATCGTTGTTGTTTCCAGCTGAGACATGCATTTTCAGTGATAATCTTCATGATTCTGCAGTTACAAGTGTGCAGAATCACCGAAATCGCTGTTCTCGCGCTATTCAATGCGAAAAACACGTTTTCTGGTGTTTTCAGCACTCCACAGTGCGTTTGATATGCGGAAACTGCCATATCTTCGGTATCGTTGTTGTTTCCAGCTGAGATATGCACTTTCAGTGATAATCTTCACGATTCTGCTGTTAGAAGTGTGCAGAATCACCGAAATCGCTGTTTTCGTGCTTTTGAATGCGAAAAACACGTTTTCTGGTGTTTTCAGCACTCCACAGTGCGTTTCATATGCGGAACCTGCGATATCTTCGGTATCGTTGTTGTTTCCAGCTGCGATATGCATTATCAGTGATAATCTTCATGATTCTGCAGTTACAAGTGTGCAGAATCACCGAAATCGCTGTTTTCGTGCTTTTGAATGCGATAAACACGTTTTCTGGTGTTTTCAGCACGCCACAGAGCGTTTGACATGCGGAAACTGCCATATCTTCGGTATCGTTGTTGTTTCCAGCTGAGATATGCACTTTCAGTGATAATCTTCACGATTCTGCTGTTACAAGTGTGCAGAATCACCGAAATCGCTGTTTTCGTGCTTTTGAATGCGAAAAACACGTTTTCTGGTGTTTTCAACACTCCACAGTGCGTTTGATATGCGGAAACTGCGATATCTTCGGTATCGTTATTGTTTCCAGCTGAGATATGCACTTTCAGTGATAATCTTCACGATTCTGCTGTTACAAGTGTGCAGAATCACCGAAATCGCTGTTTTCGTGCTTTTGAATGCGAAAAACACGTTTTCTGGTGTTTTCAGCACGCCACAGAGCGTTTGACATGCGGAAACTACGATATCTTCGGTATCGTTGTTGTTTCCACCTGAGATATGCATTTTCAGTGATAATCTTCATGATTCTGCTGTTACAAGTGTGCAGAATCACCGAAATCGCTGTTTTCGTGCTATTGAATGCGAAAAACACGTTTTCTGGTGTTTTCAAAACTCCACAGTGCGTTTGATATGCGGAAACTGCGATATCTTCGGTATCGTTGTTGTTTCCAGCTGAGATATGCACTTTCAGTGATAATCTTCACGATTCTGCTGTTACAAGTGTGCAGAATCACCGAAATCGCTGTTTTCGTGATTTTGAATGCGAAAAACACGTTTTCTGCTGTTTTCAGCACTCCACAGTGCGTTTGATATGCGGAAACTGCGATATCTTCGGTATCGTTGTTGTTTCCAGCTGAGATATGCACTTTCAGTGATAATCTTCACGATTCTGCTGTTAGAAGTGTGCAGAATCACCGAAATCGCTGTTTTCGTGCTTTTGAATGCGAAAAACACGTTTTCTGGTGTTTTCAGCACTCCACAGTGCGTTTCATATGCGGAAACTGCGATATCTTCGGTATCGTTGTTGTTTCCAGCTGCGATATGCATTATCAGTGATAATCTTCATGATTCTGCAGTTACAAGTGTGCAGAATCACCGAAATCGCTGTTCTCGCGCTATTCAATGCGAAAAACACGTTTTCTGGTGTTTTCAGCACTCCACAGTGCGTTTGATATGCGGAAACTGCCATATCTTCGGTATCGTTGTTGTTTCCAGCTGAGAGATGCATTTTCAGTGATAATCTTCACCATTCTGCTGTTACAAGTGTGCAGAATCACCGAAATCGCTGTTTTCGTGCTTTTGAATGCGATAAACACGTTTTCTGGTGTTTTCAGCACGCCACAGAGCGTTTGACATGCGGAAACTACGATATCTTCGGTATCGTTGTTGTTTCCGCATGAGATATGCATTTTCAGTGATAATCTTCATGATTCTGCTGTTACAAGTGTGCAGAATCACCGAAATCGCTGTTTTCGTGCTATTGAATGCGAGAAACACGTTTTCTGGTGTTTTCAACACTCCACAGTGCGTTTGATATGCGGAAACTGCGATATCTTCGGTATCGTTGTTGTTTCCAGCTGAGAGATGCATTTTCAGTGATAATCTTCACGATTCTGCTGTTACAAGTGTGCAGAACCACCGAAATCGCTGTTTTGGCGCTATTCAATGCGAAAAACACGTTTTCTGGTGTTTTCAGCACTCCACAGTGCGTTTGATATGCGGAAACTACGATATCTTCGGTATCGTTGTTGTTTCCAGCTGAGACATGCATTTTCAGTGATAATCTTCATGATTCTGCAGTTACAAGTGTGCAGAATCACCGAAATCGCTGTTCTCGCGCTATTCAATGCGAAAAACACGTTTTCTGGTGTTTTCAGCACTCCACAGTGCGTTTGATATGCGGAAACTGCCATATCTTCGGTATCGTTGTTGTTTCCAGCTGAGATATGCACTTTCAGTGATAATCTTCACGATTCTGCTGTTAGAAGTGTGCAGAATCACCGAAATCGCTGTTTTCGTGCTTTTGAATGCGAAAAACACGTTTTCTGGTGTTTTCAGCACTCCACAGTGCGTTTCATATGCGGAACCTGCGATATCTTCGGTATCGTTGTTGTTTCCAGCTGCGATATGCATTATCAGTGATAATCTTCATGATTCTGCAGTTACAAGTGTGCAGAATCACCGAAATCGCTGTTTTCGTGCTTTTGAATGCGATAAACACGTTTTCTGGTGTTTTCAGCACGCCACAGAGCGTTTGACATGCGGAAACTGCCATATCTTCGGTATCGTTGTTGTTTCCAGCTGAGATATGCACTTTCAGTGATAATCTTCACGATTCTGCTGTTACAAGTGTGCAGAATCACCGAAATCGCTGTTTTCGTGCTTTTGAATGCGAAAAACACGTTTTCTGGTGTTTTCAACACTCCACAGTGCGTTTGATATGCGGAAACTGCGATATCTTCGGTATCGTTATTGTTTCCAGCTGAGATATGCACTTTCAGTGATAATCTTCACGATTCTGCTGTTACAAGTGTGCAGAATCACCGAAATCGCTGTTTTCGTGCTTTTGAATGCGAAAAACACGTTTTCTGGTGTTTTCAGCACGCCACAGAGCGTTTGACATGCGGAAACTACGATATCTTCGGTATCGTTGTTGTTTCCACCTGAGATATGCATTTTCAGTGATAATCTTCACCATTCTGCTGTTACAAGTGTGCAGAATCACCGAAATCGCTGTTTTCGTGCTATTGAATGCGAAAAACACGTTTTCTGGTGTTTTCAAAACTCCACAGTGCGTTTGATATGCGGAAACTGCGATATCTTCGGTATCGTTGTTGTTTCCAGCTGAGATATGCACTTTCAGTGATAATCTTCACGATTCTGCTGTTACAAGTGTGCAGAATCACCGAAATCGCTGTTTTCGTGATTTTGAATGCGAAAAACACGTTTTCTGGTGTTTTCAGCACTCCACAGTGCGTTTGATATGCGGAAACTGCGATATCTTCGGTATCGTTGTTGTTTCCAGCTGAGATATGCACTTTCAGTGATAATCTTCACGATTCTGCTGTTAGAAGTGTGCAGAATCACCGAAATCGCTGTTTTCGTGCTTTTGAATGCGAAAAACACGTTTTCTGGTGTTTTCAGCACTCCACAGTGCGTTTCATATGCGGAAACTGCGATATCTTCGGTATCGTTGTTGTTTCCATCTGCGATATGCATTATCAGTGATAATCTTTATGATTCTGCAGTTACAAGTGTGCAGAATCATCGAAATCGCTGTTCTCGCGCTATTCAATGCGAAAAACACGTTTTCTGGTGTTTTCAGCACTCCACAGTGCGTTTGATATGCGGAAACTGCCATATCTTCGGTATCGTTGTTGTTTCCAGCTGAGAGATGCATTTTCAGTGATAATCTTCACCATTCTGCTGTTACAAGTGTGCAGAATCACCGAAATCGCTGTTTTCGTGCTTTTGAATGCGATAAACACGTTTTCTGGTGTTTTCAGCACGCCACAGAGCGTTTGACATGCGGAAACTACGATATCTTCGGTATCGTTGTTGTTTCCGCATGAGATATGCATTTTCAGTGATAATCTTCATGATTCTGCTGTTACAAGTGTGCAGAATCACCGAAATCGCTGTTTTCGTGCTATTGAATGCGAGAAACACGTTTTCTGGTGTTTTCAACACTCCACAGTGCGTTTGATATGCGGAAACTGCGATATCTTCGGTATCGTTGTTGTTTCCAGCTGAGATATGCACTTTCAGTGATAATCTTCACGATTCTGCTGTTACAAGTGTGCAGAATCACCGAAATCGCTGTTTTCGTGCTATTCAATGCGAAAAACACGTTTTCTGGTGTTTTCAGCACTCCACAGTGCGTTTGATATGCGGAAACTGCCATATCTTCGGTATCGTTGTTGTTTCCAGCTGAGATATGCATTATCAGTGATAATCTTCATAATTCTGCTGTTACAATTGTGCAGAATCACC
The DNA here is from genome assembly GCA_951804975.1 of Anthophora plumipes. Taxonomy (NCBI): domain Eukaryota; kingdom Metazoa; phylum Arthropoda; class Insecta; order Hymenoptera; family Apidae; genus Anthophora; species Anthophora plumipes. Next base: position 2,608,555 of record CATORF010000448.1, read on the forward strand.
GAAATCGCTGTTTTCGTGCTTTTGAAAGCGAAAAACACGTTTTCTGGTGTTTTCAACCCTCCACAGTGCGTTTGATATGCGGAAACTGCGATATCTTCGGTATCGTTGTTGTTTCCAGCTGAGATATGCACTTTCAGTGATAATCTTCACGATTCTGCTGTTACAAGTGTGCAGAATCACCGAAGTCGCTGTTTTCGTGCTTTTGAATGCGAAAAACACGTTTTCTGGTGTTTTCAGCACTCCACAGTGCGTTTGATATGCGGAAACTGCGATATCTTCGGTATCGTTGTTGTTTCCAGCTGAGATATGCACTTTCAGTGATAATCTTCACGATTCTGCTGTTACAAGTGTGCAGAATCACCGAAATCGCTGTTTTCGTGCTATTGAATGCGAAAAACACGTTTTCTGGTGTTTTCAGCACTCGACAGTGCGTTTGATATGCGGAAACTACGATATCTTCGGTATCGTTGTTGTTTCCAGCTGAGACATGCATTTTCAGTGATAATCTTCATGATTCTGCTGTTACAAGTGTGCAGAATCACCTAAATCGCTGTTTTCGTGCTATTGAATGCGAAAAACACGTTTTCTGGTGTTTTCAGCACTCCACAGTGCGTTTGATATGCGGAAACTGCGATATCTTCGGTATCGTTGTTGTTTCCAGCTGAGATATGCACTTTCAGTGATAATCTTCACGATTCTGCTGTTACAAGTGTGCAGAATCACCGAAATCGCTGTTTTCGTGCTTTTGAGTGCGAAAAACACGTTTTCTGGTGTTTTCAACACTCCACAGTGCGTTTGATATGCGGAAACTGCGATATCTTCGGTATCGTTATTGTTTCCAGCTGAGATATGCACTTTCAGTGATAATCTTCACGATTCTGCTGTTACAAGTGTGCAGAATCACCGAAATCGCTGTTTTCGTGCTTTTGAATGCGAAAAACACGTTTTCTGGTGTTTTCAGCACGCCACAGAGCGTTTGACATGCGGAAACTACGATATCTTCGGTATCGTTGTTGTTTCCACCTGAGATATGCATTTTCAGTGATAATCTTCATGATTCTGCTGTTACAAGTGTGCAGAATCACCGAAATCGCTGTTTTCGTGCTATTGAATGCGAAAAACACGTTTTCTGGTGTTTTCAAAACTCCACAGTGCGTTTGATATGCGGAAACTGCGATATCTTCGGTATCGTTGTTGTTTCCAGCTGAGATATGCACTTTCAGTGATAATCTTCACGATTCTGCCGTTACAAGTGTGCAGAATCACTGAAATCGCTGTTTTCGTGCTTTTGAATGCGAAAAACACGTTTTCTGGTGTTTTCAGCACTCCACAGTGCGTTTGATATGCGGAAACTGCGATATCTTCGGTATCGTTGTTGTTTCCAGCTGAGATATGCACTTTCAGTGATAATCTTCACGATTCTGCTGTTAGAAGTGTGCAGAATCACCGAAATCGCTGTTTTCGTGCTTTTGAATGCGAAAAACACGTTTTCTGGTGTTTTCAGCACTCCACAGTGCGTTTCATATGCGGAAACTGCGATATCTTCGGTATCGTTGTTGTTTCCAGCTGCGATATGCATTATCAGTGATAATCTTCATGATTCTGCAGTTACAAGTATGCAGAATCACCGAAATCGCTGTTCTCGCGCTATTCAATGCGAAAAACACGTTTTCTGGTGTTTTCAGCACTCCACAGTGCGTTTGATATGCGGAAACTGCCATATCTTCGGTATCGTTGTTGTTTCCAGCTGAGAGATGCATTTTCAGTGATAATCTTCACGATTTTGCTGTTACAAGTGTGCAGAATCACCGAAATCGCTGTTTTCGTGCTTTTGAATGCGAAAAACACGTTTTCTGGTGTTTTCAGCACGCCACAGAGCGTTTGACATGCGGAAACTACGATATCTTCGGTATCGTTGTTGTTTCCGCATGAGATATGCATTTTCAGTGATAATCTTCAAGATTCTGCTGTTACACGTGTGCAGAATCACCGAAATCGCTGTTTTCGTGCTATTGTATGCGAAAAACACGTTTTCTGGTGTTTTCAACACTCCACAGTGCGTTTGATATGCGGAAACTGCGATATCTTCGGTATCGTTGTTGTTTCCAGCTGAGATATGCACTTTCAGTGATAATCTTCACGATTCTGCTGTTACAAGTGTGCAGAATCACCGAAATCGCTGTTTTCGTGCTATTCAATGCGAAAAACACGTTTTCTGGTGTTTTCAGCACTCCACAGTGCGTTTGATATGCGGAAACTGCCATATCTTCGGTATCGTTGTTGTTTCCAGCTGAGATATGCATTATCAGTGATAATCTTCATAATTCTGCTGTTACAATTGTGCAGAATCACCGAAATCGCTGTTTTCGTGCTTTTGAATGCGAAAAACACGTTTTCTGGTGTTTTCAACACTCCACAGTGCGTTTGATATGCGGAAACTGCGATATCTTCGGTATCGTTGTTGTTTCCAGCTGAGATATGCACTATCAGTGATAATCTTCACGATTCTGCTGTTACAAGTGTGCAGAATCACCGAAAACGCTGTTTTCGTGCTTTTGAATGCGAAAAACACGTTTTCTGGTGTTTTCAGCACTCCACGGTGCGTTTGATATGCGGAAACTGCGATATCTTCGGTATCGTTGTTGTTTCCAGCTGAGATATGCACTTTCAGTGATAATCTTCACGATTCTGCTGTTACAAGTGTGCTGAATCACCGAAATCGCTGTTTTCGTGCTATTGAATGCGAAAAACACGTTTTCTGGTGTTTTCAGCACTCCACAGTGCGTTTGATATGCGGAAACTACGATATCTTCGGTATCGTTGTTGTTTCCAGCTGAGACATGCATTTTCAGTGATAATCTTCATGATTCTGCTGTTACAAGTGTGCAGAATCACCGAAATCGCTGTTTTCGTGCTATTGAATGCGAAAAACACGTTTTCTGGTGTTTTCAGCACTCCACAGTGCGTTTGACATGCGGAAACTGCGATATCTTCGGTATCGTTGTTGTTTCCAGCTGAGATATGCACTTTCAGTGATAATCTTCACGATTCTGCTGTTACAAGTGTGCAGAATCACCGAAATCGCTGTTTTCGTGCTATTGAATGCGAAAAACACGTTTTCTGGTGTTTTCAGCACTCCACAGTGCGTTTGATATGCGGAAACTGCCATATCTTCGGTCTCGTTGTTGTTTCCAGGTGAGATATGCATTATCAGTGATAATCTTCATGATTCTGCTGTTACAAGTGTGCAGAATCACCAAAATCGCTGTTTTCGCGCTATTCAAGGCGAAAAACACGTTTTCTGGTGTTTTCAGCACTCCACAGTGCGTTTGATTTGCGGAAACTGCCATATCTTCGGTATCGTTGTTGTTTCCAGCTGAGATATGCATTATCAGTGATAATCTTCACGATTCTGCTGTTACAAGTGTGCAGAATCACCGAAATCGCTGTTTTCGTGCTATTGAATGCGAAAAACACGTTTTCTGGTGTTTTCAGCACTCGACAGTGCGTTTGATATGCGGAAACTACGATATCTTCGGTATCGTTGTTGTTTCCAGCTGAGACATGCATTTTCAGTGATAATCTTCATGATTCTGCTGTTACAAGTGTGCAGAATCACCGAAATCGCTGTTTTCGTGCTATTGAATGCGAAAAACACGTTTTCTGGTGTTTTCAGCACTCCACAGTGCGTTTGATATGCGGAAACTGCGATATCTTCGGTATCGTTGTTGTTTCCAGCTGCGATATGCATTATCAGTGATAATCTTCATGATTCTGCAGTTACAAGTGTGCAGAATCACCGAAATCGCTGTTCTCGCGCTATTCAATGCGAAAAACACGTTTTCTGGTGTTTTCAGCACTCCACAGTGCGTTTGATATGCGGAAACTGCCATATCTTCGGTATCGTTGTTGTTTCCAGCTGAGATATGCACTTTCAGTGATAATCTTCACGATTCTGCTGTTAGAAGTGTGCAGAATCACCGAAATCGCTGTTTTCGTGCTTTTGAATGCGAAAAACACGTTTTCTGGTGTTTTCAGCACTCCACAGTGCGTTTCATATGCGGAACCTGCGATATCTTCGGTATCGTTGTTGTTTCCAGCTGAGATATGCACTTTCAGTGATAATCTTCACGATTCTGCTGTTAGAAGTGTGCAGAATCACCGAAATCGCTGTTTTCGTGCTTTTGAATGCGAAAAACACGTTTTCTGGTGTTTTCAGCACTCCACAGTGCGTTTCATATGCGGAACCTGCGATATCTTCGGTATCGTTGTTGTTTCCAGCTGCGATATGCATTATCAGTGATAATCTTCATGATTCTGCAGTTACAAGTGTGCAGAATCACCGAAATCGCTGTTTTCGTGCTTTTGAATGCGATAAACACGTTTTCTGGTGTTTTCAGCACGCCACAGAGCGTTTGACATGCGGAAACTGCCATATCTTCGGTATCGTTGTTGTTTCCAGCTGAGATATGCACTTTCAGTGATAATCTTCACGATTCTGCTGTTACAAGTGTGCAGAATCACCGAAATCGCTGTTTTCGTGCTTTTGAATGCGAAAAACACGTTTTCTGGTGTTTTCAACACTCCACAGTGCGTTTGATATGCGGAAACTGCGATATCTTCGGTATCGTTATTGTTTCCAGCTGAGATATGCACTTTCAGTGATAATCTTCACGATTCTGCTGTTACAAGTGTGCAGAATCACCGAAATCGCTGTTTTCGTGCTTTTGAATGCGAAAAACACGTTTTCTGGTGTTTTCAGCACGCCACAGAGCGTTTGACATGCGGAAACTACGATATCTTCGGTATCGTTGTTGTTTCCACCTGAGATATGCATTTTCAGTGATAATCTTCATGATTCTGCTGTTACAAATGTGCAGAATCACCGAAATCGCTGTTTTCGTGCTATTGAATGCGAAAAACACGTTTTCTGGTGTTTTCAAAACTCCACAGTGCGTTTGATATGCGGAAACTGCGATATCTTCGGTATCGTTGTTGTTTCCAGCTGAGATATGCACTTTCAGTGATAATCTTCACGATTCTGCTGTTACAAGTGTGCAGAATCACCGAAATCGCTGTTTTCGTGATTTTGAATGCGAAAAACACGTTTTCTGGTGTTTTCAGCACTCCACAGTGCGTTTGATATGCGGAAACTGCGATATCTTCGGTATCGTTGTTGTTTCCAGCTGAGATATGCACTTTCAGTGATAATCTTCACGATTCTGCTGTTAGAAGTGTGCAGAATCACCGAAATCGCTGTTTTCGTGCTTTTGAATGCGAAAAACACGTTTTCTGGTGTTTTCAGCACTCCACAGTGCGTTTCATATGCGGAAACTGCGATATCTTCGGTATCGTTGTTGTTTCCAGCTGCGATATGCATTATCAGTGATAATCTTTATGATTCTGCAGTTACAAGTGTGCAGAATCACCGAAATCGCTGTTCTCGCGCTATTCAATGCGAAAAACACGTTTTCTGGTGTTTTCAGCACTCCACAGTGCGTTTGATATGCGGAAACTGCCATATCTTCGGTATCGTTGTTGTTTCCAGCTGAGAGATGCATTTTCAGTGATAATCTTCACCATTCTGCTGTTACAAGTGTGCAGAATCACCGAAATCGCTGTTTTCGTGCTTTTGAATGCGATAAACACGTTTTCTGGTGTTTTCAGCACGCCACAGAGCGTTTGACATGCGGAAACTACGATATCTTCGGTATCGTTGTTGTTTCCGCATGAGATATGCATTTTCAGTGATAATCTTCATGATTCTGCTGTTACAAGTGTGCAGAATCACCGAAATCGCTGTTTTCGTGCTATTGAATGCGAGAAACACGTTTTCTGGTGTTTTCAACACTCCACAGTGCGTTTGATATGCGGAAACTGCGATATCTTCGGTATCGTTGTTGTTTCCAGCTGAGATATGCACTTTCAGTGATAATCTTCACGATTCTGCTGTTACAAGTGTGCAGAATCACCGAAATCGCTGTTTTCGTGCTATTCAATGCGAAAAACACGTTTTCTGGTGTTTTCAGCACTCCACAGTGCGTTTGATATGCGGAAACTGCCATATCTTCGGTATCGTTGTTGTTTCCAGCTGAGATATGCATTATCAGTGATAATCTTCATAATTCTGCTGTTACAATTGTGCAGAATCACCGAAATCGCTGTTTTCGTGCTTTTGAAAGCGAAAAACACGTTTTCTGGTGTTTTCAACCCTCCACAGTGCGTTTGATATGCGGAAACTGCGATATCTTCGGTATCGTTGTTGTTTCCAGCTGAGATATGCACTTTCAGTGATAATCTTCACGATTCTGCTGTTACAAGTGTGCAGAATCACCGAAGTCGCTGTTTTCGTGCTTTTGAATGCGAAAAACACGTTTTCTGGTGTTTTCAGCACTCCACAGTGCGTTTGATATGCGGAAACTGCGATATCTTCGGTATCGTTGTTGTTTCCAGCTGAGATATGCACTTTCAGTGATAATCTTCACGATTCTGCTGTTACAAGTGTGCAGAATCACCGAAATCGCTGTTTTCGTGCTATTGAATGCGAAAAACACGTTTTCTGGTGTTTTCAGCACTCGACAGTGCGTTTGATATGCGGAAACTACGATATCTTCGGTATCGTTGTTGTTTCCAGCTGAGACATGCATTTTCAGTGATAATCTTCATGATTCTGCTGTTACAAGTGTGCAGAATCACCTAAATCGCTGTTTTCGTGCTATTGAATGCGAAAAACACGTTTTCTGGTGTTTTCAGCACTCCACAGTGCGTTTGATATGCGGAAACTGCGATATCTTCGGTATCGTTGTTGTTTCCAGCTGAGATATGCACTTTCAGTGATAATCTTCACGATTCTGCTGTTACAAGTGTGCAGAATCACCGAAATCGCTGTTTTCGTGCTTTTGAGTGCGAAAAACACGTTTTCTGGTGTTTTCAACACTCCACAGTGCGTTTGATATGCGGAAACTGCGATATCTTCGGTATCGTTATTGTTTCCAGCTGAGATATGCACTTTCAGTGATAATCTTCACGATTCTGCTGTTACAAGTGTGCAGAATCACCGAAATCGCTGTTTTCGTGCTTTTGAATGCGAAAAACACGTTTTCTGGTGTTTTCAGCACGCCACAGAGCGTTTGACATGCGGAAACTACGATATCTTCGGTATCGTTGTTGTTTCCACCTGAGATATGCATTTTCAGTGATAATCTTCATGATTCTGCTGTTACAAGTGTGCAGAATCACCGAAATCGCAGTTTTCGTGCTATTGAATGCGAAAAACACGTTTTCTGGTGTTTTCAAAACTCCACAGTGCGTTTGATATGCGGAAACTGCGATATCTTCGGTATCGTTGTTGTTTCCAGCTGAGATATGCACTTTCAGTGATAATCTTCACGATTCTGCCGTTACAAGTGTGCAGAATCACTGAAATCGCTGTTTTCGTGCTTTTGAATGCGAAAAACACGTTTTCTGGTGTTTTCAGCACTCCACAGTGCGTTTGATATGCGGAAACTGCGATATCTTCGGTATCGTTGTTGTTTCCAGCTGAGATATGCACTTTCAGTGATAATCTTCACGATTCTGCTGTTAGAAGTGTGCAGAATCACCGAAATCGCTGTTTTCGTGCTTTTGAATGCGAAAAACACGTTTTCTGGTGTTTTCAGCACTCCACAGTGCGTTTCATATGCGGAAACTGCGATATCTTCGGTATCGTTGTTGTTTCCAGCTGCGATATGCATTATCAGTGATAATCTTCATGATTCTGCAGTTACAAGTATGCAGAATCACCGAAATCGCTGTTCTCGCGCTATTCAATGCGAAAAACACGTTTTCTGGTGTTTTCAGCACTCCACAGTGCGTTTGATATGCGGAAACTGCCATATCTTCGGTATCGTTGTTGTTTCCAGCTGAGAGATGCATTTTCAGTGATAATCTTCACGATTCTGCTGTTACAAGTGTGCAGAATCACCGAAATCGCTGTTTTCGTGCTTTTGAATGCGAAAAACACGTTTTCTGGTGTTTTCAGCACGCCACAGAGCGTTTGACATGCGGAAACTACGATATCTTCGGTATCGTTGTTGTTTCCGCATGAGATATGCATTTTCAGTGATAATCTTCAAGATTCTGCTGTTACACGTGTGCAGAATCACCGAAATCGCTGTTTTCGTGCTATTGTATGCGAAAAACACGTTTTCTGGTGTTTTCAACACTCCACAGTGCGTTTGATATGCGGAAACTGCGATATCTTCGGTATCGTTGTTGTTTCCAGCTGAGATATGCACTTTCAGTGATAATCTTCACGATTCTGCTGTTACAAGTGTGCAGAATCACCGAAATCGCTGTTTTCGTGCTATTCAATGCGAAAAACACGTTTTCTGGTGTTTTCAGCACTCCACAGTGCGTTTGATATGCGGAAACTGCCATATCTTCGGTATCGTTGTTGTTTCCAGCTGAGATATGCATTATCAGTGATAATCTTCATAATTCTGCTGTTACAATTGTGCAGAATCACCGAAATCGCTGTTTTCGTGCTTTTGAATGCGAAAAACACGTTTTCTGGTGTTTTCAACACTCCACAGTGCGTTTGATATGCGGAAACTGCGATATCTTCGGTATCGTTGTTGTTTCCAGCTGAGATATGCACTATCAGTGATAATCTTCACGATTCTGCTGTTACAAGTGTGCAGAATCACCGAAAACGCTGTTTTCGTGCTTTTGAATGCGAAAAACACGTTTTCTGGTGTTTTCAGCACTCCACGGTGCGTTTGATATGCGGAAACTGCGATATCTTCGGTATCGTTGTTGTTTCCAGCTGAGATATGCACTTTCAGTGATAATCTTCACGATTCTGCTGTTACAAGTGTGCTGAATCACCGAAATCGCTGTTTTCGTGCTATTGAATGCGAAAAACACGTTTTCTGGTGTTTTCAGCACTCCACAGTGCGTTTGATATGCGGAAACTACGATATCTTCGGTATCGTTGTTGTTTCCAGCTGAGACATGCATTTTCAGTGATAATCTTCATGATTCTGCTGTTACAAGTGTGCAGAATCACCGAAATCGCTGTTTTCGTGCTATTGAATGCGAAAAACACGTTTTCTGGTGTTTTCAGCACTCCACAGTGCGTTTGACATGCGGAAACTGCGATATCTTCGGTATCGTTGTTGTTTCCAGCTGAGATATGCACTTTCAGTGATAATCTTCACGATTCTGCTGTTACAAGTGTGCAGAATCACCGAAATCGCTGTTTTCGTGCTATTGAATGCGAAAAACACGTTTTCTGGTGTTTTCAGCACTCCACAGTGCGTTTGATATGCGGAAACTGCCATATCTTCGGTCTCGTTGTTGTTTCCAGGTGAGATATGCATTATCAGTGATAATCTTCATGATTCTGCTGTTACAAGTGTGCAGAATCACCAAAAACGCTGTTTTCGCGCTATTCAAGGCGAAAAACACGTTTTCTGGTGTTTTCAGCACTCCACAGTGCGTTTGATTTGCGGAAACTGCCATATCTTCGGTATCGTTGTTGTTTCCAGCTGAGATATGCATTATCAGTGATAATCTTCACGATTCTGCTGTTACAAGTGTGCAGAATCACCGAAATCGCTGTTTTCGTGCTATTGAATGCGAAAAACACGTTTTCTGGTGTTTTCAGCACTCGACAGTGCGTTTGATATGCGGAAACTACGATATCTTCGGTATCGTTGTTGTTTCCAGCTGAGACATGCATTTTCAGTGATAATCTTCATGATTCTGCTGTTACAAGTGTGCAGAATCACCGAAATCGCTGTTTTCGTGCTATTGAATGCGAAAAACACGTTTTCTGGTGTTTTCAGCACTCCACAGTGCGTTTGATATGCGGAAACTGCGATATCTTCGGTATCGTTGTTGTTTCCAGCTGAGATATGCACTTTCAGTGATAATCTTCACGATTCTGCTGTTACAAGTGTGCAGAATCACCGAAATCGCTGTTTTCGTGCTTTTGAATGCGAAAAACACGTTTTCTGGTGTTTTCAACACTCCACAGTGCGTTTGATATGCGGAAACTGCGATATCTTCGGTATCGTTATTGTTTCCAGCTGAGATATGCACTTTCAGTGATAATCTTCACGATTCTGCTGTTACAAGTGTGCAGAATCACCGATATCGCTGTTTTCGTGCTTTTGAATGCGAAAAACACGTTTTCTGGTGTTTTCAGCACGCCACAGAGCGTTTGACATGCGGAAACTACGATATCTTCGGTATCGTTGTTGTTTCCACCTGAGATATGCATTTTCAGTGATAATCTTCACGATTCTGCTGTTACAAGTGTGCAGAATCACCGAAATCGCTGTTTTCGTGCTTTTGATTGCGAAAAACACGTTTTCTGGTGTTTTCAAAACTCCACAGTGCGTTTGATATGCGGAAACTGCGATATCTTCGGTATCGTTGTTGTTTCCAGCTGAGATATGCACTTTCAGTGATAATCTTCACGATTCTGCTGTTACAAGTGTGCAGAAGCACCGAAATCGCTGTTTTCGTGCTTTTGAATGCGAAAAACACGTTTTCTGGTGTTTTCAGCACTACACAGTGCGTTTGATATGCGGAAACTACGATATCTTCGGTATCGTTGTTGTTTCCAGCTGAGATATGCACTTTCAGTGATAATCTTCACGATTCTGCTGTTACAAGTGTGCAGAATCACCGAAATCGCTGTTTTGGTGCTTTTGAATGCGAAAAACACGTTTTCTGGTGTTTTCAGCACTCCACAGTGCGTTTGATATGCGGAAACTGCCATATCTTCGGTATCGTTGTTGTTTCCAGGTGAGATATGCATTATCAGTGATAATCTTCATGATTCTGCTGTTACAAGTGTGCAGAATCACCGAAATCGCTGTTTTCGCGCTATTCAATGCGAAAAACACGTTTTCTGGTGTTTTCAGCACTCCACAGTGCGTTTGATTTGCGGAAACTGCCATATCTTCGGTATCGTTGTTGTTTCCAGCTGAGATATGCATTATCAGTGATAATCTTCATAATTCTGCTGTTACAAGTGTGCAGAATCACCGAAATCGCTGTTTTCGTGCTTTTGAATGCGAAAAACACGTTTTCTGGTGTTTTCAACACTCCACAGTGCGTTTGATATGCGGAAACTGCGATATCTTCGGTATCGTTGTTGTTTCCAGCTGAGATATGCACTTTCAGTGATAATCTTCACGATTCTGCTGTTACAAGTGTGCAGAATCACCGAAAACGCTGTTTTCGTGCTTTTGAATGCGAAAAACACGTTTTCTGGTGTTTTCAGCAGTCCACAGTGCGTTTCATATGCGGAAACTGCGATATCTTCGGTATCGTTGTTGTGTCCAGCTGAGATATGCACTTTCAGTGATAATCTTCACGATTCTGCTGTTACAAGTGTGCAGAATCACCGAAATCGCTGTTTTCGTGCTATTGAATGCGAAAAACACGTTTTCTGGTGTTTTCAGCACTACACAGTGCGTTTGATATGCGGAAACTACGATATCTTCGGTATCGTTGTTGTTTCCAGCTGAGACATGCATTTTCAGTGATAATCTTCATGATTCTGCTGTTACAAGTGTGCAGAATCACCGAAATCACTGTTTTCGTGCTATTGAATGCGAAAAACACGTTTCCTGGTGTTTTCAGCACTCCACAGTGCGTTTGATATGCGGAAACTACGATATCTTCGGTATCGTTGTTGTTTCCAGCTGATATATGCACTTTCAGTGATAATCTTCACGATTCTGCTGTTACAAGGTTGCAGAATCACCGAAATCGCTGTTTTCGTGCTATTGAATGCGAAAAACACGTTTTCTGGTGTTTTCAGCACTCCACAGTGCGTTTGATATGCGGAAACTGCCATATCTTCGGTATCGTTGTTGTTTCCAGCTGAGATATGCGTTATCAGTGATAATCTTCATGATTCTGCTGTTACAAGTGTGCAGAATCACCGAAGTCGCTGTTTTGGTGCTTTTGAATGCGAAAAACACGTTTTCTGGTGTTTTCAGCACTCCACAGTGCGTTTGATATGCGCAAACTACGATATCTTCGGTATCGTTGTTGTTTCCACCTGAGATATGCATTTTCAGTGATAATCTTCATGATTCTGCTGTTACAAGTGTGCAGAATCACCGAAATCGCTGTTTTCGTGCTTTTGAATGCGAAAAACACGTTTTCTGGTGTTTTCAGCACGCCACAGAGCGTTTGACATGCGGAAACTACGATATCTTCGGTATCGTTGTTGTTTCCACCTGAGATATGCATTTTCAGTGATAATCTTCATGATTCTGCTGTTACAAGTGTGCAGAATCACCGAAATCGCTGTTTTCGTGCTATTGAATGCGAAAAACACGTTTTCTGGTGTTTTCAACACTCCACAGTGCGTTTGATATGCGGAAACTGCGATATCTTCGGTATCGTTGTTGTTTCCAGCTGAGATATGCACTTTCAGTGATAATCTTCACGATTCTGCTGTTGCAAGTGTGCAGAATCACCGAAATCGCTGTTTTCGTGCTTTTGAATGCGAAAAACACGTTTTCTGGTGTTTTCAGCACTCCACAGTGCGTTTGATATGCGGAAACTGCGATATCTTCGGTATCGTTGTTGTTTCCAGCTGAGATATGCACTTTCAGTGATAATCTTCACGATTCTGCTGTTAGAAGTGTGCAGAATCACCGAAATCGCTGTTTTCGTGCTTTTGAATGCGAAAAACACGTTTTCTGGTGTTTTCAGCACTCCACAGTGCGTTTCATATGCGGAAACTGCGATATCTTCGGTATCGTTGTTGTTTCCAGCTGCGATATGCATTATCAGTGATAATCTTCATGATTCTGCAGTTACAAGTGTGCAGAATCACCGAAATCGCTGTTCTCGCGCTATTCAATGCGAAAAACACGTTTTCTGGTGTTTTCAGCACTCCACAGTGCGTTTGATATGCGGAAACTGCCATATCTTCGGTATCGTTGTTGTTTCCAGCTGAGAGATGCATTTTCAGTGATAATCTTCACGATTCTGCTGTTACAAGTGTGCAGAATCACCGAAATCGCTGTTTTCGTGCTTTTGAATGCGAAAAACACGTTTTCTGGTGTTTTCAGCACGCCACAGAGCGTTTGACATGCGGAAACTACGATATCTTCGGTATCGTTGTTGTTTCCACCTGAGATATGCATTTTCAGTGATAATCTTCATGATTCTGCTGTTACAAGTGTGCAGAATCACCGAAATCGCTGTTTTCGTGCTATTGAATGCGAAAAACACGTTTTCTGGTGTTTTCAACACTCCACAGTGCGTTTGATATGCGGAAACTGCGATATCTTCGGTATCGTTGTTGTTTCCAGCTGAGATATGCACTTTCAGTGATAATCTTCACGATTCTGCTGTTACAAGTGTGCAGAATCACCGAAATCGCTGTTTTCGTGCTTTTGAATGCGAAAAACACGTTTTCTGGTGTTTTCTGCACTCCACAGTGCGTTTGATATGCGGAAACTGCGATATCTTCGGTATCGTTGTTGTTTCCAGCTGAGATATGCATTATCAGTGATAATCTTCATGATTCTGCTGTTACAAGTGTGCAGAATCACCGAAATCGCTGTTTTCGTGCTATTGAATGCGAAAAACACGTTTTCTGGTGTTTTCAGCACTCCACAGTGCGTTTGATATGCGGAAACTACGATATCTTCGGTATCGTTGTTGTTTCCAGCTGAGACATGCATTTTCAGTGATAATCTTCATGATTCTGCTGTTACAAGTGTGCAGAATCACCGAAATCGCTGTTTTCGTGCTATTGAATGCGAAAAACACGTTTTCTGGTGTTTTCAGCACTCCACAGTGCGTTTGATATGCGGAAACTGCCATATCTTCGGTATCGTTGTTGTTTCCAGCTGAGATATGCATTATCAGTGATAATCTTCATGATTCTGCTGTTACAAGTGTGCAGAATCACCGAAATCGCTGTTTTCGCGCTATTCAATGCGAAAAACACGTTTTCTGGTGTTTTCAGCACTCCACAGTGCGTTTGATATGCGGAAACTGCCATATCTTCGGTATCGTTGTTGTTTCCAGCTGAGATATGCATTATCAGTGATAATCTTCATAATTCTGCTGTTACAATTGTGCAGAATCACCGAAATCGCTGTTTTCGTGCTTTTGAATGCGAAAAACACGTTTTCTGGTGTTTTCAACACTCCACGGTGCGTTTGATATGCGGAAACTGCGATATCTTCGGTATCGTTGTTGTTTCCAGCTGAGATATGCACTTTCAGTGATAATCTTCACGATTCTGCTGTTACAAGTGTGCAGAATCACCGAAATCGCTGTTTTCGTGCTTTTGAATGCGAAAAACACGTTTTCTGGTGTTTTCTGCACTACACAGTGCGTTTGATATGCGGAAACTACGATATCTTCGGTATCGTTGTTGTTTCCAGCTGAGACATGCATTTTCAGTGATAATCTTCATGATTCTGCTGTTACAAGTGTGCAGAATCACCGAAATCACTGTTTTCGTGCTATTGAATGCGAAAAACACGTTTCCTGGTGTTTTCAGCACTCCACAGTGCGTTTGATATGCGGAAACTACGATATCTTCGGTATCGTTGTTGTTTCCAGCTGAGATATGCACTTTCAGTGATAATCTTCACGATTCTGCTGTTACAAGGTTGCAGAATCACCGAAATCGCTGTTTTCGTGCTATTGAATGCGAAAAACACGTTTTCTGGTGTTTTCAGCACTCCACAGTGCGTTTGATATGCGGAAACTGCCATATCTTCGGTATCGTTGTTGTTTCCAGGTGAGATATGCATTATCAGTGATAATCTTCATGATTCTGCTGTTACAAGTGTGCAGAATCACCGAAATCGCTGTTTTGGCGCTATTCAATGCGAAAAACACGTTTTCTGGTGTTTTCAGCACTCCACAGTGCGTTTGATTTGCGGAAACTGCCATATCTTCGGTATCGTTGTTGTTTCCAGCTGAGATATGCATTATCAGTGATAATCTTCATAATTCTGATGTTACAAGTGTGCAGAATCACCGAAATCGCTGTTTTCGTGCTTTTGAATGCGAAAAACACGTTTTCTGGTGTTTTCAACACTCCACAGTGCGTTTGATATGCGGAAACTGCGATATCTTCGGTATCGTTGTTGTTTCCAGCTGAGATATGCACTTTCAGTGATAATCTTCACGATTCTGCTGTTACAAGTGTGCAGAATCACCGAAAACGCTGTTTTCGTGCTTTTGAATGCGAAAAACACGTTTTCTGGTGTTTTCAGCACTCCACAGTGCGTTTGATATGCGGAAACTGCGATATCTTCGGTATCGTTGTTGTGTCCAGCTGAGATATGCACTTTCAGTGATAATCTTCACGATTCTGCTGTTACAAGTGTGCAGAATCACCGAAATCGCTGTTTTCGTGCTATTGAATGCGAAAAACACGTTTTCTGGTGTTTTCAGCACTACACAGTGCGTTTGATATGCGGAAACTACGATATCTTCGGTATCGTTGTTGTTTCCAGCTGAGACATGCATTTTCAGTGATAATCTTCATGATTCTGCTGTTACAAGTGTGCAGAATCACCGAAATCACTGTTTTCGTGCTACTGAATGCGAAAAACACGTTTCCTGGTGTTTTCAGCACTCCACAGTGCGTTTGATATGCGGAAACTACGATATCTTCGGTATCGTTGTTGTTTCCAGCTGAGATATGCACTTTCAGTGATAATCTTCACGATTCTGCTGTTACAAGGTTGCAGAATCACCGAAATCGCTGTTTTCGTGCTATTGAATGCGAAAAACACGTTTTCTGGTGTTTTCAGCACTCCACAGTGCGTTTGATATGCGGAAACTGCCATATCTTCGGTATCGTTGTTGTTTCCAGCTGAGATATGCATTATCAGTGATAATCTTCATGATTCTGCTGTTACAAGTGTGCAGAATCACCGAAGTCGCTGTTTTCGTGCTATTGAATGCGAAAAACACGTTTTCTGGTGTTTTCAGCACTCCACAGTGCGTTTGATATGCGCAATCTACGATATCTTCGGTATCGTTGTTGTTTCCAGCTGAGATATGCACTTTCAGTGATAATCTTCACGATTCTGCTGTTACAAGGTTGCAGAATCACCGAAATCGCTGTTTTCGTGCTATTGAATGCGAAAAACACGTTTTCTGGTGTTTTCAGCACTCGACAGTGCGTTTGATATGCGGAAACTACGATATCTTCGGTATCGTTGTTGTTTCCAGCTGAGACATGCATTTTCAGTGATAATCTTCATGATTCTGCTGTTACAAGTGTGCAGAATCACCGAAATCGCTGTTTTCGTGCTATTGAATGCGAAAAACACGTTTTCTGGTGTTTTCAGCACTCCACAGTGCGTTTGATATGCGGAAACTGCGATATCTTCGGTATCGTTGTTGGTTCCAGCTGAGATATGCACTTTCAGTGATAATCTTCACGATTCTGCTGTTACAAGTGTGCAGAATCACCGAAATCGCTGTTTTCGTGCTTTTGAATGCGAAAAACACGTTTTCTGGAGTTTTCAACACTCCACAGTGCGTTTGATATGCGGAAACTGCGATATCTTCGGTATCGTTATTGTTTCCAGCTGAGATATGCACTTTCAGTGATAATCTTCACGATTCTGCTGTTACAAGTGTGCAGAATCACCGAAATCGCTGTTTTCGTGCTTTTGAATGCGAAAAACACGTTTTCTGGTGTTTTCAGCACGCCACAGAGCGTTTGACATGCGGAAACTACGATATCTTCGGTATCGTTGTTGTTTCCACCTGAGATATGCATTTTCAGTGATAATCTTCATGATTCTGCTGTTACAAGTGTGCAGAATCACCGAAATCGCTGTTTTCGTGCTATTGAATGCGAAAAACACGTTTTCTGGTGTTTTCAAAACTCCACAGTGCGTTTGATATGCGGAAACTGCGATATCTTCGGTATCGTTGTTGTTTCCAGCTGAGATATGCACTTTCAGTGATAATCTTCACGATTCTGCTGTTACAAGTGTGCAAAATCACCGAAATCGCTGTTTTCGTGCTTTTGAATGCGAAAAACACGTTTTCTGGTGTTTTCAGCACTCCACAGTGCGTTTGATATGCGGAAACTGCGATATCTTCGGTATCGTTGTTGTTTCCAGCTGAGATATGCACTTTCAGTGATAATCTTCACGATTCTGCTGTTAGAAGTGTGCAGAATCACCGAAATCGCTGTTTTCGTGCTTTTGAATGCGAAAAACACGTTTTCTGGTGTTTTCAGCACTCCACAGTGCGTTTCATATGCGGAAACTGCGATATCTTCGGTATCGTTATTGTTTCCAGCTGAGATATGCACTTTCAGTGATAATCTTCACGATTCTGCTGTTACAAGTGTGCAGAATCACCGAAATCGCTGTTTTCGTGCTATTCAATGCGAAAAACACGTTTTCTGGTGTTTTCAGCACTCCACAGTGCGTTTGATATGCGGAAACTGCCATATCTTCGGTATCGTTGTTGTTTCCAGCTGAGATATGCATTATCAGTGATAATCTTCATAATTCTGCTGTTACAATTGTGCAGAATCACCGAAATCGCTGTTTTCGTGCTTTTGAATGCGAAAAACACGTTTTCTGGTGTTTTCAACACTCCACAGTGCGTTTGATATGCGGAAACTGCGATATCTTCGGTATCGTTGTTGTTTCCAGCTGAGATATGCACTATCAGTGATAATCTTCACGATTCTGCTGTTACAAGTGTGCAGAATCACCGAAAACGCTGTTTTCGTGCTTTTGAATGCGAAAAACACGTTTTCTGGTGTTTTCAGCACTCCACGGTGCGTTTGATATGCGGAAACTGCGATATCTTCGGTATCGTTGTTGTTTCCAGCTGAGATATGCACTTTCAGTGATAATCTTCACGATTCTGCTGTTACAAGTGTGCAGAATCACCGAAATCGCTGTTTTCGTGCTTTTGAATGCGAAAAACACGTTTTCTGGTGTTTTCAGCACTCCACAGTGCGTTTGATATGCGGAAACTGCGATATCTTCGGTATCGTTGTTGTTTCCAGCTGAGATATGCACTTTCAGTGATAATCTTCACGATTCTGCTGTTAGAAGTGTGCAGAATCACCGAAATCGCTGTTTGCGTGCTTTTGAATGCGAAAAACACGTTTTCTGGTGTTTTCAGCACTCCACAGTGCGTTTCATATGAGGAAACTGCGATATCTTCGGTATCGTTGTTGTTTCCAGCTGCGATATGCATTATCAGTGATAATCTTCATGATTCTGCAGTTACAAGTATGCAGAATCACCGAAATCGCTGTTCTCGCGCTATTCAATGCAAAAAACACGTTTTCTGGTGTTTTCAGCACTCCACAGTGCGTTTGATATGCGGAAACTGCCATATCTTCGGTATCGTTGTTGTTTCCAGCTGAGAGATGCATTTTCAGTGATAATCTTCACGATTCTGCTGTTACAAGTGTGCAGAATCACCGAAATCGCTGTTTTCGTGCTTTTGAATGCGAAAAACACGTTTTCTGGTGTTTTCAGCACGCCACAGAGCGTTTGACATGCGGAAACTACGATATCATCGGTATCGTTGTTGTTTCCGCATGAGATATGCATTTTCAGTGATAATCTTCATGATTCTGCTGTTACAAGTGTGCAGAATCACCGAAATCGCTGTTTTCGTGCTATTGAATGCGAAAAACACGTTTTCTGGTGTTTTCAACACTCCACAGTGCGTTTGATATGCGGAAACTGCGATATCTTCGGTATCGTTGTTGTTTCCAGCTGAGATATGCACTTTCAGTGATAATCTTCACGATTCTGCTGTTACAAGTGTGCAGAATCACCGAAATCGCTGTTTTCGTGCTATTCAATGCGAAAAACACGTTTTCTGGTGTTTTCAGAACTCCACAGTGCGTTTGATATGCGGAAACTGCCATATCTTCGGTATCGTTGTTGTTTCCAGCTGAGAGATGCATTATCAGTGATAATCTTCATAATTCTGCTGTTACAATTGTGCAGAATCACCGAAATCGCTGTTTTCGTGCTTTTGAATGCGATAAACACGTTTTCTGGTGTTTTCAACACTCCACAGTGCGTTTGATATGCGGAAACTGCGATATCTTCGGTATCGTTGTTGTTTCCAGCTGAGATATGCACTATCAGTGATAATCTTCACGATTCTGCTGTTACAAGTGTGCAGAATCACCGAAAACGCTGTTTTCGTGCTTTTGAATGCGAAAAACACGTTTTCTGGTGTTTTCAGCACTCCACGGTGCGTTTGATATGCGGAAACTGCGATATCTTCGGTATCGTTGTTGTTTCCAGCTGCGATATGCATTATCAGTGATAATCTTCATGATTCTGCAGTTACAAGTGTGCAGAATCACCGAAATCGCTGTTCTCGCGCTATTCTATGCGAAAAACACGTTTTCTGGTGTTTTCAGCACTCCACAGTGCGTTTGATATGCGGAAACTGCCATATCTTCGGTATCGTTGTTGTTTCCAGCTGAGAGATGCATTTTCAGTGATAATCTTCACGATTCTGCTGTTACAAGTGTGCAGAATCACCGAAATCGCTGTTCTCGCGCTATTCTATGCGAAAAACACGTTTTCTGGTGTTTTCAGCACTCCACAGTGCGTTTGATATGCGGAAACTGCCATATCTTCGGTATCGTTGTTGTTTCCAGCTGAGAGATGCATTTTCAGTGATAATCTTCACGATTCTGCTGTTACAAGTGTGCAGAATCACCGAAATCGCTGTTTTCGTGCTATTGAATGCGAAAAACACGTTTTCTGGTGTTTTCAACACTCCACAGTGCGTTTGATATGCGGAAACTGCGATATCTTCGGTATCGTTGTTGTTTCCAGCTGAGATATGCACTTTCAGTGATAATCTTCACGATTCTGCTGTTACAAGTGTGCAGAATCACCGAAATCGCTGTTTTCGTGCTATTCAATGCGAAAAACACGTTTTCTGGTGTTTTCAGAACTCCACAGTGCGTTTGATATGCGGAAACTGCCATATCTTCGGTATCGTTGTTGTTTCCAGCTGAGAGATGCATTATCAGTGATAATCTTCATAATTCTGCTGTTACAATTGTGCAGAATCACCGAAATCGCTGTTTTCGTGCTTTTGAATGCGATAAACACGTTTTCTGGTGTTTTCAACACTCCACAGTGCGTTTGATATGCGGAAACTGCGATATCTTCGGTATCGTTGTTGTTTCCAGCTGAGATATGCACTATCAGTGATAATCTTCACGATTCTGCTGTTACAAGTGTGCAGAATCACCGAAAACGCTGTTTTCGTGCTTTTGAATGCGAAAAACACGTTTTCTGGTGTTTTCAGCACTCCACGGTGCGTTTGATATGCGGAAACTGCGATATCTTCGGTATCGTTGTTGTTTCCAGCTGCGATATGCATTATCAGTGATAATCTTCATGATTCTGCAGTTACAAGTGTGCAGAATCACCGAAATCGCTGTTCTCGCGCTATTCTATGCGAAAAACACGTTTTCTGGTGTTTTCAGCACTCCACAGTGCGTTTGATATGCGGAAACTGCCATATCTTCGGTATCGTTGTTGTTTCCAGCTGAGAGATGCATTTTCAGTGATAATCTTCACGATTCTGCTGTTACAAGTGTGCAGAATCACCGAAATCGCTGTTCTCGCGCTATTCTATGCGAAAAACACGTTTTCTGGTGTTTTCAGCACTCCACAGTGCGTTTGATATGCGGAAACTGCCATATCTTCGGTATCGTTGTTGTTTCCAGCTGAGAGATGCATTTTCAGTGATAATCTTCACGATTCTGCTGTTACAAGTGTGCAGAATCACCGAAATCGCTGCTTTCGTGCTTTTGAATGCGAAAAACACGTTTTCTGGTGTTTTCAGCACTCCACAGTGCGTTTGATATGCGGAAACTGCCATATCTTCGGTATCGTTGTTGTTTCCAGCTGAGATATGCACTTTCAGTGATAATCTTCACGATTCTGCTGTTAGAAGTGTGCAGAATCACCGAAATCGCTGTTTTCGTGCTTTTGAATGCGAAAAACACGTTTTCTGGTGTTTTCAGCACTCCACAGTGCGTTTCATATGCGGAAACTGCGATATCTTCGGTACCGTTGTTGTTTCCAGCTGCGATATGCATTATCAGTGATAATCTTCATGATTCTGCAGTTACAAGTATGCAGAATCACCGAAATCGCTGTTCTCGCGCTATTCAATGCGAAAAACACGTTTTCTGGTGTTTTCAGCACTCCACAGTGCGTTTGATATGCGGAAACTGCCATATCTTCGGTATCGTTGTTGTTTCCAGCTGAGAGATGCATTTTCAGTGATAATCTTCACGATTCTGCTGTTACAAGTGTGCAGAATCACCGAAATCGCTGTTTTCGTGCTTTTGAATGCGAAAAACACGTTTTCTGGTGTTTTCAGCACGCCACAGAGCGTTTGACATGCGGAAACTACGATATCATCGGTATCGTTGTTGTTTCCGCATGAGATATGCATTTTCAGTGATAATCTTCATGATTCTGCTGTTACAAGTGTGCAGAATCACCGAAATCGCTGTTTTCGTGCTATTGAATGCGAAAAACACGTTTTCTGGTGTTTTCAACACTCCACAGTGCGTTTGATATGCGGAAACTGCGATATCTTCGGTATCGTTGTTGTTTCCAGCTGAGATATGCACTTTCAGTGATAATCTTCACGATTCTGCTGTTACAAGTGTGCAGAATCACCGAAATCGCTGTTTTCGTGCTATTCAATGCGAAAAACACGTTTTCTGGTGTTTTCAGCACTCCACAGTGCGTTTGATATGCGGAAACTGCCATATCTTCGGTATCGTTGTTGTTTCCAGCTGAGATATGCATTATCAGTGATAATCTTCATAATTCTGCTGTTACAATTGTGCAGAATCACCGAAATCGCTGTTTTCGTGCTTTTGAATGCGAAAAACACGTTTTCTGGTGTTTTCAACACTCCACAGTGCGTTTGATATGCGGAAACTGCGATATCTTCGGTATCGTTGTTGTTTCCAGCTGAGATATGCACTATCAGTGATAATCTTCACGATTCTGCTGTTACAAGTGTGCAGAATCACCGAAAACGCTGTTTTCGTGCTTTTGAATGCGAAAAACACGTTTTCTGGTGTTTTCAGCACTCCACAGTGCGTTTGATATGCGGAAACTACGATATCTTCGGTATCGTTGTTGTTTCCAGCTGAGACATGCATTTTCAGTGATAATCTTCATGATTCTGCTGTTACAATTGTGCAGAATCACCGAAATCGCTGTTTTCGTGCTTTTGAATGCGAAAAACACGTTTTCTGGTGTTTTCAGCACTCCACAGTGCGTTTGATATGCTTAAACTGCGATATCTTCGGTATCGTTGTTGTTTCCAGCTGAGATTTGCACTTTCAGTGATAATCTTCACGATTCTGCTGTTACAAGTGTGCAGAATCACCGAAATCGCTGTTTTCGTGCTTTTGAATGCGAAAAACACGTTTTCTGGTGTTTTCAACACTCCACAGTGCGTTTGATATGCGGAAACTGCGATATCTTCGGTATCGTTATTGTTTCCAGCTGAGATATGCACTTTCAGTGATAATCTTCACGATTCTGCTGTTACAAGTGTGCAGAATCACCGAAATCGCTGTTTTCGTGCTTTTGAATGCGAAAAACACGTTTTCTGGTGTTTTCAGCACGCCACAGAGCGTTTGACATGCGGAAACTACGATATCTTCGGTATCGTTGTTGTTTCCAGCTGAGATATGCACTTTCAGTGATAATCTTCACGATTCTGCTGTTACAAGTGTGCAGAATCACCGAAATCGCTGTTTTCGTGATTTTGAATGCGAAAAACACGTTTTCTGGTGTTTTCAGCACTCCACAGTGCGTTTGATATGCAGAAACTGCGATATCTTCGGTATCGTTGTTGTTTCCAGCTGACATATGCACTTTCAGTGATAATCTTCACGATTCTGCTGTTAGAAGTGTGCAGAATCACCGAAATCGCTGTTTTCGTGCTTTTGAATGCGAAAAACACGTTTTCTGGTGTTTTCAGCACTCCACAGTGCGTTTCATATGCGGAAACTGCGATATCTTCGGTATCGTTGTTGTTTCCAGCTGCGATATGCATTATCAGTGATAATCTTCATGATTCTGCAGTTACAAGTGTGCAGAATCACCGAAATCGCTGTTCTCGCGCTATTCAATGCGAAAAACACGTTTTCTGGTGTTTTCAGCACTCCACAGTGCGTTTGATATGCGGAAACTGCCATATCTTCGGTATCGTTGTTGTTTCCAGCTGAGAGATGCATTTTCAGTGATAATCTTCACGATTCTGCTGTTACAAGTGTGCAGAATCACCGAAATCGCTGTTTTCGTGCTTTTGAATGCGAAAAACACGTTTTCTGGTGTTTTCAGCACGCCACAGAGCGTTTGACATGCGGAAACTACGATATCTTCGGTATCGTTGTTGTTTCCGCATGAGATATGCATTTTCAGTGATAATCTTCATGATTCTGCTGTTACAAGTGTGCAGAATCACCGAAATCGCTGTTTTCGTGCTATTGAATGCGAAAAACACGTTTTCTGGTGTTTTCAACACTCCACAGTGCGTTTGATATGCGGAAACTGCGATATCTTCGGTATCGTTGTTGTTTCCAGCTGAGATATGCACTTTCAGTGATAATCTTCACGATTCTGCTGTTACAAGTGTGCAGAATCACCGAAATCGCTGTTTTCGTGCTTTTGAATGCGAAAAACACGTTTTCTGGTGTTTTCAGCACGCCACAGAGCGTTTGACATGCGGAAACTACGATATCTTCGGTATCGTTGTTGTTTCCACCTGAGATATGCATTTTCAGTGATAATCTTCATGATTCTGCTGTTACAAGTGTGCAGAATCACCGAAATCGCTGTTTTCGTGCTATTGAATGCGAAAAACACGTTTTCTGGTGTTTTCAAAACTCCACAGTGCGTTTGATATGCGGAAACTGCGATATCTTCGGTATCGTTGTTGTTTCCAGCTGAGATATGCACTTTCAGTGATAATCTTCACGATTCTGCTGTTACAAGTGTGCAGAATCACCGAAATCGCTGTTTTCGTGCTTTTGAATGCGAAAAACACGTTTTCTGGTGTTTTCAGCACTCCACAGTGCGTTTGATATGCGGAAACTGCGATATCTTCGGTATCGTTGTTGTTTCCAGCTGAGATATGCACTTTCAGTGATAATCTTCACGATTCTGCTGTTAGAAGTGTGCAGAATCACCGAAATCGCTGTTTTCGTGCTTTTGAATGCGAAAAACACGTTTTCTGGTGTTTTCAGCACTCCACAGTGTGTTTCATATGCGGAAACTGCGATATCTTCGGTATCGTTGTTGTTTCCAGCTGCGATATGCATTATCAGTGATAATCTTCATGATTCTGCAGTTACAAGTGTGCAGAATCACCGAAATCGCTGTTCTCGCGCTATTCAATGCGAAAAACACGTTTTCTGGTGTTTTCAGCACTCCACAGTGCGTTTGATATGCGGAAACTGCCATATCTTCGGTATCGTTGTTGTTTCCAGCTGAGAGATGCATTTTCAGTGATAATCTTCACGATTCTGCTGTTACAAGTGTGCAGAATCACCGAAATCGCTGTTTTCGTGCTTTTGAATGCGAAAAACACGTTTTCTGGTGTTTTCAGCACGCCACAGAGCGTTTGACATGCGGAAACTACGATATCATCGGTATCGTTGTTGTTTCCGCATGAGATATGCATTTTCAGTGATAATCTTCATGATTCTGCTGTTACAAGTGTGCAGAATCACCGAAATCGCTGTTTTCGTGCTATTGAATGCGAAAAACACGTTTTCTGGTGTTTTCAACACTCCACAGTGCGTTTGATATGCGGAAACTGCGATATCTTCGGTATCGTTGTTGTTTCCAGCTGAGATATGCACTTTCAGTGATAATCTTCACGATTCTGCTGTTACAAGTGTGCAGAATCACCGAAATCGCTGTTTTCGTGCTTTTGAATGCGAAAAACACGTTTTCTGGTGTTTTCAGCACTCCACAGTGCGTTTGATATGCGGAAACTGCGATATCTTCGGTATCGTTGTTGTTTCCAGCTGAGATATGCACTTTCAGTGATAATCTTCACGATTCTGCTGTTACAAGTGTGCAGAATCACCGAAATCGCTGTTTTCGTGCTTTTGAATGCGAAAAACACGTTTTCTGGTGTTTTCAGCACTCCACAGTGCGTTTGGTATGCGGAAACTGCCATATCTTCGGTATCGTTGTTGTTTCCAGCTGAGATATGCATTATCAGTGATAATCTTCATAATTCTGCTGTTACAAGTGTGCAGAATCACCGAAATCGCTGTTTTCGTGCTTTTGAATGCGAAAAACACGTTTTCTGGTGTTTTCAACACTCCACAGTGCGTTTGATATGCGGAAACTGCGATATCTTCGGTATCGTTGTTGTTTCCAGCTGAGATATGCACTTTCAGTGATAATCTTCACGATTCTGCTGTTACAAGTGTGCAGAATCACCGAAAACGCTGTTTTCGTGGTTTTGAATGCGAAAAACACGTTTTCTGGTGTTTTCAGCACTCCACAGTGCGTTTGATATGCGGAAACTGCGATATCTTCGGTATCGTTGTTGTGTCCAGCTGAGATATGCACTTTCAGTGATAATCTTCACGATTCTGCTGTTACAAGTGTGCAGAATCACCGAAATCGCTGTTTTCGTGCTATTGAATGCGAAAAACACGTTTTCTGGTGTTTTCAGCACTCCACAGTGCGTTTGATATGCGGAAACTACGATATCTTCGGTATCGTTGTTGTTTCCAGCTGAGACATGCATTTTCAGTGATAATCTTCATGATTCTGCTGTTACAAGTGTGCAGAATCACCGAAATCGCTGTTTTCGTGCTATTGAATGCGAAAAACACGTTTTCTGGTGTTTTCAGCACTCCACAGTGCGTTTGATATACGGAAACTACGATATCTTCGGTATCGTTGTTGTTTCCAGCTGAGATATGCACTTTCAGTGATAATCTTCACGATTCTGCTGTTACAAGTGTGCAGAATCACCGAAATCGCTGTTTTCGTGCTTTTGAATGCGAAAAACACGTTTTCTGGTGTTTTCAGCACTCCACAGTGCGTTTGATATGCGGAAACTGCGATATCTTCGGTATCGTTGTTGTTTCCAGCTGAGATATGCACTTTGAATGATAATCTTCACGATTCTGCTGTTACAAGTGTGCAGAATCACCGAAATCGCTGTTTTCGTGCTTTTGAATGCGAAAAACACGTTTTCTGGTGTTTTCAGCACTCCACAGTGCGTTTGATATGCGGAAACTGCGATATCTTTGATATCGTTGTTGTTTCCAGCTGAGATATGCATTATCAGTGATAATCTCCATGATTCTGCTGTTACAAGTGTGCAGAATCACCGAAATCGCTGTTCTCGCGCTATTCAATGCGAAAAACACGTTTTCTTGTGTTTTCAGCACTCCACAGTGCGTTTGATATGCGGAAACTGCCATATCTTCGGTATCGTTGTTGTTTCCAGCTGAGAGATGCATTTTCAGTGATAATCTTCACGATTCTGCTGTTACAAGTGTGCAGAATCACCGAAATTGCTGTTTTCGTGCTTTTGAATGCGAAAAACACGTTTTCTGGTGTTTTCAGCACGCCACAGAGCGTTTGACACGCGGAAACTACGATATCTTCGGTATCGTTGTTGTTTCCACCTGAGATATTCATTTTTAGTGATAATCTTCATGATTCTGCTGTTACAAGTGTGCAGAATCACCGAAATCGCTGTTTTCGTGCTATGGAATGCGAAAAACACGTTTTCTGGTGTTTTCAACACTCCGCAGTGCGTTTGATATGCGGAAACTGCGATATCTTCGGTATCGTTGTTGTTTCCAGCTGAGATATGCACTTTCTGCGATAATCTTGGTGAGTCTTCTGTCAGAAGTATGCAGAATCATCGAGATCGCTCTATACGAGCTATATAATGCGAAAAAACAAGTTTTGTGGTGTTTTGACCACTCCACAGTGCGTTTGATATGTAGAGCCGCCGATAACTTGGATTTCGTGGGGTTTACAGCTGAAATATGCATTTTCTGCGATAATCTTGGTGTTTCATCTATGAGAAGTATGCAGAATCATCGAGAACGCTCTTTTCGAGCTATATAATGCGAAAAAACAAGTTTTGTGGTGTTTTGACCACTCCACAGTGCGTTTGATATGTAGAGCCGCCGATAACTTGGATTTCGTGGGGTTTACAGCTGAAATATGCATTTTCTGCGATAATCTTGGTGTTTCATCTATGAGAAGTATGCAGAATCATCGAGAACGCTCTTTTCGAGCTATTTTATGCGAGATACACGTTGTTTGGTGTTTTCACCACTCCACAGTGCGTTTGATATGCAGAACCGACGATATGTTGGTTTTCGTGGGGTTTCAAGCTCAGATATGCATTTTCTGCGATAATCTTGGTGAGACTTCTGTCAGAAGTATGCCGAATCATCCAGAACGCTCTTTCCGAGCTAGTTAATGCGAGAAACACGTTTTCTGGTGTTTTCACCTCTCCACAGTGCGTCTGATATGCAGAACCGGCGACATCTTGATTTTGGTGAGGTTTCAAGCTGAGATATGCATTATCTGCGATAATATTGGTGAGACTTCTGTCCGAAGTATGCAGTATCATCGATATCGCTCTTTTCGAGCTACTTAATGCGAGAAACACGTTATCTGGTGTTTTGACCACTCCACAGTGCGTTTGATATGTAGAGCCGCCGATAACTTGGTTTTCGTGGGGTTTCCAGCTGAAATATCCATTTTCTGCAATAATCTTGGTGTTTCATCTATGAGAAGTATGCAGAATCATCGAGAACGCTCTTTTCGAGCTAGTTAATGCGAGAAACACGTTTTCTGGTGTTTTCACCACTCCACAGTGCGTCTGATATGCAGAACCGGCGATATCTTGGTTTTCGTGGGGTTTCCAGCTGAGATATGCATTTTCTGCGATAATCTTGGTGAGTCTTCTGTCAGAAGTATGCCGAATCATCCAGAACGCTCTTTCCGAGCTAGTTAATGCGAGAAACACGTTTTCTGGTGTTTTCACCACTCCACAGTGCGTCTGATATGCAGAACCGGCGATATCTTGGTTTTCGTGGGGTTTCCAGCTGAGATATGCATTTTCTGCGATTATCTTGGTGTTTCATCTATGAGAAGTATGCAGAATCATCGAGAACGCTCTTTTCGAGCTAGTTAATGCGAGAAACACGTTATCGGGTTGTTTTCACCACTCCACAGTGCGTTTTTGATATGCAGAACCGGCGACATCGTGGTTTTCGTGGGGTTTCCAGATGAGATATGCATTTTCTGCGATAATCTTGGTAAGTCTTCTGTCAGAAGTATGCAGAAGCATCTAGATCGCTCTTTTCGAGCTATATAATGCGAGAAACACGTTTTCTGGTGTTTTCACCACCCCACAGTGCGTTTGATATGTAGAACCGGCGACATCGTGGTTTTCGTCGGGTTTCAAGCTGAGATATGCATTTTCTGCGATAATATTGATGAGACTTCAGTCAGAAGTATGCAGAATCATCTAGATCGCTCGTTTCGAGCTATCTAATGCGAGAAACACGTTATCTGGTGTTTTGACCACTCCACAGTGCGTTTGATATGTAGAGCCGCCGATAACTTGGTTTACGTGGGGTTTCCAGCTGAAATATGCCTTTTCTGCGATAATCTTGGTGAGTCTTCTGTCAGAAGTGTGCAGAATCATCGAGATCGCTCTATTCGAGCTATTTAATGCGAGAAACACGTTATCTGGTGTTTTCATCACTCCACAGGGCGTTTGATATGCAGAACCTGCGATATCTTGGTTTTCGTGGGGTTTCCAGATGAGATATGCATTTTCAGTGATAATCTTCATGATTCTTCTGTGACAAGTGTGCAGAATCATCTAGATCGCTCTTTTCGAGCTATTTAATGCGAGAAACACGTTATCTGGTGTTTTCACCACTCCACAGTGCGTTTGATATGCAGAACCGGCGATATCTTGGTTTTCGTGGGGTTTCCAGCTGAGATATGCATTTTCTGCGATAATCTTGGTGAGACTTTAGTCAGAAGTATGCAGAATCATCTAGATCGCTCGTTTCGAGCTATTTAATGCGAAAAAACAAGTTTTCTGGTGTTTTGACCTCTCCACAGCGCGTTTGATATGTAGAGCCGCCGATAACTTGGTTTTCGTGGGGTTTCCAGCTGAAATATGCATTTTCTGCGATAATCTTGGTGTTTCATCTATGAGAAGTATGCAGAACCATCGAGGACGCTCTTTTCGAGCTAGTTAATTCGAGAAACACGTTTTCTGGTGCTTTCACCACTCCACAGTGCGTCTGATATGCAGAACCGGCGACATCTTGATTTTCGTGAGGTTTCAAGCTGAGATATGCATTTTCTGCGATAATATGGGTGAGACTTCTGTCCAAAGTATGCAGTATCTTCGATATCGCTCTTTTCGAGCTATTTAATGCGAGAAACACGTTATCTGGTGTTTTGACCACTCCACAGTGCGTTTGATATGTAGAGCCGCCGATAACTTGGTTTTCGTGGGGTTTCCAGCTGAAATATGCATTTTCTGCGATAATCTTTGTGTTTCATCTATGAGAAGTATGCAGAATCATCGAGGACGCTCTTTTCGAGCTAGTTAATGCGAGAAACACGTTTTCTGGTGTTTTCACCACTCCACAGTGCGTCTGATATGCAGAACCGGCGATATCGTGGTTTTCGTGGGGTTTCTTGCTGAGATATGAATTTTCTGCGATAATATTGGTGAGACTTCAGTCAGAAGTATGCTTAATCTTCGAGATCGCTCGTTTCGAGCTATTTAATGCGAGAAACACGTTATCTGGTGTTTTCACCACTCCACAGTGCGGATGATATGCAGAACCGAAGATATGTTGGTTATCGTGGGGTTTCAAGCTCAGATATGCATTTTCTGCGATAATCTTGGTCAGACTTCTGTCAGAAGTATGCAGAAACATCGAGATTGCTCTTTTCGACCTATTTAATGCGAGAAACACGTTATGTGGTGTTTTCACCGCTCCACAGTGCGTTTGATATGCAGAACCTGCGATATCTTGGTTTTCGTGGGGTTTCAAGTTCAGATATGCATTTTCTGCGATAATCTTGGTGAGACTTCTGTCCGAAGTATGCAGAAACATCGAGATTGCTCTTTTCGACCAATTTAATGCGAGAAACACGTTATCTGGTGTTTTCACCGCTCCACAGTGCGTTTGATATGCAGAACCAGCGATATCTTGGTTTTCGTGGGGTTTCCAGCTGAGATATGCATTATCTGCGATAATATTGGTGAGACTTCTGTCCGAAGTATGCAGTATCATCGATATCGCTCTTTTCGAGCTATTTAATGCGAGAAACACGTTTTCTGGGGTTTTCACCACTCCACAGTTCGTTGGATATGCAGAACAGTAGATATCTTGGATTTCGTGGGGTTTCAAGCAGAGATATGCTTTTTCTGCGATAATCTTGTTGGGTCTTTTGTCAGAAGTATGCAGAATCATCTAGATCGCGCTTTTCGAGCTATTTAATGCGAGAAACACGTTATCTGGTGTTTTCACCACTCCACAGTACGTTTGACATGCAGAACCGGGGATATCTTGGTTTCGGTCGGGTTTCAAGCTGAGATATGCATTTTCTACGATAATCCTGGTGAGACTTCTGTAAGCAGTGTGCAGAATCTTCGAGAGCGCTCTTTTCGAGCTATCTAATGCGAGAAACTCGTTTTTTGGGGTTTTCACCACTCCACAGTTCGTTGGATATGCAGAACCGGAGATATCATGGTTTTCGTGGGGTTTCAAGCTGCGATATGCATTTCGTGCGATAATCTTGGTGAGACTTCTGTCCGAAGTATGCTGAATCATCGGGATCGCACTTTTCGAGCTATTTAATGCGAGAAACACGTTCTCTGGTTGTTTTCACCACTCCACAGTGCGTTTGATGTGCAGAACAGGCGATATCTTGATTTTCGTGGTGTTTCCAGCTGAGATATGCATTTTCTGCGATAATCTTGGTGGGTCTTTTGTCGGAAGTATGCAGAAACATCGAGAGCGCTTTATTCGAGCTATTTAATGTGAGAAACTCGTTTTCTGGGGTTTTCACCACTCCACAGTTCGTTGGATATGCAGAACCGGCGATATTTAGGTTTTCGTGGGGTTTCCAGCTGAGATATGCATTTTCTGCGTTAATCTTGGTGAGTCTTCTGTCAGAAGTATGCAGAAACTTCTAGATCGCTCGTTTGGAGCTATTTAATGCGAGAAACACGTTGTCTGGTTGTTTTCACCGCTCCACAGTGCGTTTGATATGAGGAACCAGCGATATCTTGGTTTTCGTGGGGTTTCCAGCTGAGATATGCATTTTCTGCGATAATATTGGTGAGACTTCAGTCAGAAGTATGTAGAAACATCGATATCGCTCTTTTCGAGCTACTTAATGCGAGAAACACGTTATCTGGTGTTTTGAACATTCCACAGTGCGTCTGATATGCAGAACCGACGATATCTTGGTTTTCGTAGGGTTTCCAGCTGAGATTTGCATTTTCTACGATAATCTTGGTGAGACTTCTGTCCGAAGTATGCTGAATCATCGAGATCGCTCGTTTCGAGCTACATAATGCGAGAAACACGTTATCTGGTGTTTTCCCCACTCCACAGTGCGTTAGATATGCAGAACCGGAGATATTTTGGTTTTCGTCGGGTTTCAAGTTGAGATATGCATTTTTTACGATAATCTTGGTGAATCACCTGTCCGAAGTATGCAGAAACATCGAGAGCGCTCTTTTCGAGCTATTTAATGCGAGAAACACGTTTTCTGGGGTTTTCACCACTCCACAGTTCGTTGGATATGCAGAACAGTAGCTATCTTCGTTTTCGTGGGGTTTCAAGCAGAGATATGCATTTTCTGCGATAATCTTGGTGAGACTTCTGTTAGAAGTATGCAGAATCATCGAGATCGCGCTTTTCGAGCTATTTAATGCGAGAAAAACCTTATCCGGTGTTTTCTGCACTCCACAGTGCGTTTGATATGCAGAACCAGCGATATCTTGGCTTTCGTGGGGTTTCAAGCTGAGATATGCAGTTTTTACGTTAATCTTGGTGAGACTTCTGTCCGAAGTATGCTTAATCATCGAGATTGCTCGTTTCGAGCTATTTAATGCGAGAAACACGTTATCTGGTGTTTTCACGACTCCACAGTGCGTATGATATGCAGAACCGGCGATATCTTGGTTTTCGTGGGGTTTCAAGCTGAGATATGCATTTTCTGCTATAATCTTGGTGTGACTTCTGTCCGAAGTATGCTGAAACATCGAGATCGCTCTTTTCGAGCTAGTTAATGCGAGAAAAACCTTATCCGGTGTCTTCACTACTCCACAGTGCGTTTGGTATGCAGAACCAGCGATATCTTGGCTTTCGTGGGGTTTCAAGCTGAGATATGCATTTTTTACGATAATCTTGGTAAGACTTCTGTCCGAAGTATGGTTAATCATCGAGATTGCTCGTTTCGAGCTATTTAATGCGAGAAACTCGGTTTCTGGTGTTTTCACCATTCCACAGTGCATTTGATATGCAGAACAGTAGATATCTTGGTTTTCGTGGGGTTTCAAGCTGAGATATGCATTTTCTGCGATAATCTTGTTGAGACTTCTGTCCGAAGTATGCAGAATCATCGAGATCGCTCGTTTCGAGCTACTGAATGCGAGAAACACGTTATCTGGTGTTTTCCCCACTCCACAGTGCGTTAGATATGCGGAACCGGAGATATTTTGGTTTTCGTCGGGTTTCAAGTTGAGATATGCATTTTCTACGATAAGCTTGGTGAATCACCTGTCCGAAGTATGCAGAAACATCGAGAGCGCTCTTTTCGAGCTATTTAATGCGAGAAACACGTTTTCTGGGGTTTTCACCACTCCACAGTTCGTTGGATATGCAGAACCGGCGATATCTTGGTTTTCGTGGGGTTTCAAGCTGAGATATGCATTTTCTGCTATAATCTTGGTGTGACTTCTGTCCGAAGTATGCTGAAACATCGAGATCGCTCTTTTCGAGCTAGTTAATGCGAGAAAAACCTTATCCGGTGTCTTCACTACTCCACAGTGCGTTTGGTATGCAGAACCAGCGATATCTTGGCTTTCGTGGGGTTTCAAGCTGAGATATGCATTTTTTACGATAATCTTGGTAAGACTTCTGTCCGAAGTATGGTTAATCATCGAGATTGCTCGTTTCGAGCTATTTAATGCGAGAAACTCGTTTTCTGGTGTTTTCACCACTCCACAGTGCATTTGATATGCAGAACAGTAGATATCTTGGTTTTCGTGGGGTTTCCAGCTGAGATATGCATTATCTGCGATAATATTGGTGAGACTTCTGTCCGAAGTATGCAGTATTATCGATATCGCTCTTTTCGAGCTACTTAATGCGAGAAACACGTTATCTGGTGTTTTGACCACACCACAGTGCGTTTGATATGTAGAGCCGCCTATAACTTGGATTTCGTGGGGTTTCCAGCTGAAATATGCATTTTCTGCGATAAGCTTGGTGTTTCATCTATGAGAAGTATGCAGAATCATCGAGAACGCTCTTTTCGAGCTATTTAATGCGAGAAACACGCTATCTGGTGTTTTCACCACTCCACAGTTGGTTAGATAGGCAGAACCGGCGATATTTTGGTTTTCGTCGGGTTTCAAGCTGAGATATGCATTTTCTACGATAAGCTTGGTAAAACATCTGTCCGAAGTATGCAGAAACGTCGAGAGCGCTCTTTTCGAGCTATTTAATGCGAGAAACACGTTTTCTGGGGTTTTCACCACTCCACAGTTCGTTGGATATGCAGAACAGTAGATATCTTGGATTTCGTGGGGTTTCAAGCAGAGATATGCTTTTTCTGCGATAATCTTGTTGGGTCTTTTGTCAGAAGGATGCAGAATCATCTAGATCGCGCTTTTCGAGCTATTTAATGCGAGAAACACGTTATCTGGTGTTTTCACCACTCCACAGTACGTTTGACATGCAGAACCGGGGATATCTTGGTTTCGGTCTGGTTTCAAGCTGAGATATGCATTTTCTACGATAATCCTGGTGAGACTTCTGTAAGCAGTGTGCAGAATCTTCGAGAGCGCTCTTTTCGAGCTATCTAATGCGAGAAACTCGTTTTTTGGGGTTTTCACCACTCCACAGTTCGTTGGATATGCAGAACCGGAGATATCATGGTTTTCGTGGGGTTTCAAGCTGCGATATGCATTTCGTGCGATAATCTTGGTGAGACTTCTGTCCGAAGTATGCTGAATCATCGGGATCGCACTTTTCGAGCTATTTAATGCGAGAAACACGTTCTCTGGTTGTTTTCACCACTCCACAGTGCGTTTGATGTGCAGAACAGGCGATATCTTGATTTTCGTGGTGTTTCCAGCTGAGATATGCATTTTCTGCGATAATCTTGGTGGGTCTTTTGTCGGAAGTATGCAGAAACATCGAGAGCGCTTTTTTCGAGCTATTTAATGTGAGAAACTCGTTTTCTGGGGTTTTCACCACTCCACAGTTCGTTGGATATGCAGAACCGGCGATATTTAGGTTTTCGTGGGGTTTCCAGCTGAGATATGCATTTTCTGCGTTAATCTTGGTGAGTCTTCTGTCAGAAGTATGCAGAAACTTCTAGATCGCTCGTTTGGAGCTATTTAATGCGAGATACACGTTATCTGGTTGTTTTCACCACTCCACAGTGCGTTTGATATGCAGAACCGGCGACATCTTGATTTTCGGGAGGTTTCTAGCTGAGATATGCATTTTCTGCGATAATATTGGTGAGACTTCAGTCAGAAGTATGCAGAAACATCTAGATCGCTCGTTTCGAGCTATTTGATGCGAAAAAACTAGTTTTCTGGTGTTTTGACCACGCCACAGTGCGTTTGATCTGTAGAGCCGCCGATAACTTGGTTTTCGTGGGGTTTCCAGCTGGAAAATGCATTTTCTGCGATAATCTTGGTGAGTCTTCTGTCAGAAGTATGCAGAATCATCTAGATCGCTCTTTTCGAGCTATTTAATGCGAGAAACACGTTTTCTGGTGTATTCACCACACCACAGTACGTTTGACCAGCAGAAACGGAGATACCTTGGTTTCGGTCGGGTTTCAAGCTGAGATATGCATTGTCTGCGTTAATCTTGGTGAGTCTACTGTCAGAAGTATGCAGAAACTTCTAGATCGCTCGTTTGGAGCTATTTAATGCGAGAAACACGTTATCTGGTTGTTTTCACCGCTCCACAGTGCGTTTGATATGCAGAACCAGCGATATCTTGGTTTTCGTGGGGTTTCCAGCTGAGATATGCATTTTCTGCGATAATATTGGTGAGACTTCAGTCAGAAGTATGTAGAAACATCGATATCGCTTTTTTCGAGCTACTTAATGCGAGAAACACGTTATCTGGTGTTTTGAACATTCCACAGTGCGTCTGATATGCAGATCCGACGATATCTTGGTTTTCGTAGGGTTTCCAGCTGAGATTTGCATTTTCTACGATAATCTTGGTGAGACTTCTGTCCGAAGTATGCTGAATCATCGAGATCGCTCGTTTCGAGCTACATAATGCGAGAAACACGTTATCTGGTGTTTTCCCCACTCCACAGTGCGTTAGATATGCAGAACCGGAGATATTTTGGTTTTCGTCGGGTTTCAAGTTGAAATATGCATTTTTTACGATTATCTTGGTGAATCACCTGTCCGAAGTATGCAGAAACATCGAGAGCGCTCTTTTCGAGCTATTTAATGCGAGAAACACGTTTTCTGGGGTTTTCACCACTCCACAGTTCGTTGGATATGCAGAACAGTAGCTATCTTCGTTTTCGTGGGGTTTCAAGCAGAGATATGCATTTTCTGCGATAATCTTGGTGAGACTTCTGTTAGAAGTATGCAGAATCATCGAGATCGCGCTTTTCGAGCTAGTTAATGCGAGAAAAACCTTATCCGGTGTCTTCACTACTCCACAGTGCGTTTGGTATGCAGAACCAGCGATATCTTGGCTTTCGTGGGGTTTCAAGCTGAGATATGCATTTTTTACGATAATCTTGGTAAGACTTCTGTCCGAAGTATGGTTATTCATCGAGATTGCTCGTTTCGAGCTATTTAATGCGAGAAACTCGTTTTCTGGTGTTTTCACCACTCCACAGTGCATTTGATATGCAGAACAGTAGATATCTTGGTTTTCGTGGGGTTTCAAGCTGAGATATGCATTTTCTGCGATAATCTTGTTGAGACTTCTGTCCGAAGTATGCAGAATCATCGAGATCGCTCGTTTCGAGCTACTGAATGCGAGAAACACGTTATCTGGTGTTTTCCCCACTCCACAGTGCGTTAGATATGCCGAACCGGAGATATTTTGGTTTTCGTCGTTTTTCAAGTTGAGATATGCATTTTCTACGATAAGCTTGGTGAATCACCTGTCCGAAGTATGCAGAAACATCGAGAGCGCTCTTTTCGAGCTATTTAATGCGAGAAACACGTTTTCTGGGGTTTTCACCACTCCACAGTTCGTTGGATATGCAGAACAGTAGATATCTTCGTTTTCGTGGGGTTTCAAGCAGAGATATGCATTTTCTGCGATAATCTTGGTGAGACTTCTGTTAGAAGTATGCAGAATCATCGAGATCGCGCTTTTCGAGCTATTTAATGCGAGAAAATCCTTATCCGGTGTTTTCTGCACTCCACAGTGCGTTTGATATGCAGAACCGGCGATATCTTGGTTTTCATGGGGTTTCAAGCTGAGATATGCACTTTCTGCGATAATCTTGGTGAGACTTCTGTCCGAAGTATGCAGAATCATCGAGATCGCTCTATTCGAGCTAGTTAGTGTGATAAACACGTTATCTGGTGCTTTCACCACGCCACAGTGCGGCTGATATGCAAAACAGTAGATATCTTGGTTTTCATGGGGTTTCAAGCTGAGATATGCATTTTCTGCGATAATCTTGATGAGACTTCTGTCCGAAGTATGCAGAATCATCGAGATCGGGTGTTTCGAGCTATTTAATGCGAGAAACACGTTATCTGGTGTTTTCACCACTCCACAGTGCGTTTGATATGCAGAACCAGCGATATCTTGGTTTTCGTGGGGTTTCAAGCTGAGATATGCACTTTCTGCGATAATCTTGGTGAGACTTCTGTCCCAAGTATGCTAAATCATCGAGATCGCTCTATTCGAGCTAGTTAGTGCGATAAACACGTTATCTGGTGCTTTCACCACGCCACAGTGCGGCTGATATGCAGAACAGTAGATATCTTGGTTTTTTTCGGGTTTCAAGCTGAGATATGCATTTGCTACGATAATCTTGGTGAAACAACTGTCGGAAGTATGCAGAAACATCGCGAGCGCTCTTTGCGAGCTATTTAATGCGAGAAACTCGTTTTCTGGGGTTTTCACCACTCCACAGTTCGTTGGATATGTAGAACCGGAGATATCTTGGTTTTCGTGGGGTTTCAAGCTGAGATATGCATTTCCTGCGATAATCTTGGTGAGACTTCTGTCCGAAGTATGCTGAATCATCTAGATCGCTCTTTTCGAGCTATTTATTGCGAGAAACACGTTATCTGGTGTTTTCACCACTCCACAGTACGTTTGACATGCTGAACCGGAGATATCTTGGTTTTCGTGGGGTTTCAAGCTGAGATATGCATTTTCTGCGATAATCTTGTTGAGACTTCTGTCCGAAATATGCAGAATCATCGAGATCGCTCGTTACGAGCTACTTAATGCGCGAAACACGTTTTCTGGGGTTTTCACCACTCCACAGTTCGTTGGATATGCAGAACAGTAGATATCTTGCTTTTCGTGGGGTTTCAAGCAGAGATATGCATTTTCTGCGATAATCTTGGTGAGACTTCTGTTAGAAGTATGCAGAATCATCGAGATCGCTCGTTTCGAGCAATTTAATGCGAGAAACACGTTATCTGGGGTTTTCACCACTCCACAGTGCGTTTGATATGCAGAACAGTACTTATCTTGGTATTCGTGGGGTTTCAAGCTGAGATATGCATTTTCTGCGATAATCTTGTTGAGACTTCTGTCCGAAGTATGCAGAATCATCGAGATCGCTCTGTTCGAGCTATTTAATGCGACAAACACGTTATCGGGTGTTTTCAGCACTCCACAGTGCGTTTGATATGCAGAACCAGCGATACCTTGGTTTTCGTGGGGTTTCAAGCTGAGATATGCATTTTTAACGAAAATCTTGGTGAGACTTCTGTCCGAAGTATGCTTAATCATCGAGATCGCTCGTTTCGAGCTATTTTATGCGAGAAACACGTTATCTGGTGTTTTCACTACTCCACAGTGCGTATGATATGCAGAACCGTCGATATCTTGGTTTTCGTGCGGTTTCAAGCTGAGATATGCATTTTCTGCGATAATCTTGGTGAGACTTCTGTCCGAAGTATGCTCAAACATCGAGATCGCTCTTTTCAAGCTAGTTAATGCGAGAAAAACCTTATCCGGTGTTTTCCCCACTAAACAGTGCGTTGGATATGCAGAACCGGAGAGATTTTGGTTTTCGTCGGGTTTCAAGCTGAGATATGCATTTTCTACGATAAGCTTGGTGAATCACCTGTCCGAAGTATGCAGAAACATCGAGAGCTCTCTTTTCAAGCTATTTAATACGAGAAACACGTTATCTGGTGCTTTCACCACTCGACAGTGCGTTTGATATGCAGTACCAGCGATATCTTGGTTTTCGTGGGGTTTCAAGCTGAGATATGCATTTTCTGCGATAATCTTGTTGAGACTTCTGTCCGAAGTATGCAGAATCATCGAGATCGGGTGTTTCGAGCTATTTAATGCGAGAAACACGTTATCTGGTGTTTTCACCACTCCACAGTGCGTTTGATATGCAGAACCAGCGATATCTTGGTTTTCGTGGTGTTTCAAGCTGAGATATGCACATTCTGCGATAATCTTGGTGAGACTTCTGTCCGAAGTATGCTAAATCATCGAGATCGCTCGTTACGAGCTACTTAATGCGCGAAACACGTTTTCTGGGGTTTTCACCACTCCACAGTTCGTTGGATATGCAGAACAGTAGATATCTTGGTTTTCGTGGGGTTTCAAGCAGAGATATGCATTTTCTGCGATAATCTTGGTGAGACTTCTGTTAGAAGTATGCAGAATCATCGAGATCGCTCGTTTCGAGCAATTTAATGCGCGAAACACGTTTTCTGGGGTTTTCACCACTCCACAGTTCGTTGGATATGCAGAACAGTAGATATCTTGGTTTTCGTGGGGTTTCAAGCAGAGATATGCATTTTCTGCGATAATCTTGGTGAGACTTCTGTTAGAAGTATGCAGAATCATCGAGATCGCTCGTTTCGAGCAATTTAATGCGAGAAACACGTTATCTGGGGTTTTCACCACTCCACAGTGCGTTGGATATGCAGAACCGGAGATATTTTGGTTTTCGTCGGGTTTCAAGCTGAGATATGCATTTTCTGCGATAATCTTGGTGGGTCTTTTGTCAGAAGTATGCAGAATCATCTACATCGATCCTTTCGAGCTACTTAATGCACGAAACACGTTTTCTGGTGTTTTCACCACTCCACAGTACGTTTGACATGCTGAACCGGAGATATCTTGGTTTTCGTGGGGTTTCAAGCTGAGATATGCATTTTCTGCGATAATCTTGTTGAGACTTCTGTCCGAAATATGCAGAATCATCGAGATCGCTCGTTACGAGCTACTTAATGCGCGAAACACGTTTTCTGGGGTTTTCACCACTCCACAGTTCGTTGGATATGCAGAACAGTAGATATCTTGCTTTTCGTGGGGTTTCAAGCAGAGATATGCATTTTCTGCGATAATCTTGGTGAGACTTCTGTTAGAAGTATGCAGAATCATCGAGATCGCTCGTTTCGAGCAATTTAATGCGAGAAACACGTTATCTGGGGTTTTCACCACTCCACAGTGCGTTTGATATGCAGAACAGTACTTATCTTGGTATTCGTGGGGTTTCAAGCTGAGATATGCATTTTCTGCGATAATCTTGTTGAGACTTCTGTCCGAAGTATGCAGAATCATCGAGATCGCTCTGTTCGAGCTATTTAATGCGACAAACACGTTATCGGGTGTTTTCAGCACTCCACAGTGCGTTTGATGTGCAGAACCAGCGATACCTTGGTTTTCGTGGGGTTTCAAGCTGAGATATGCATTTTTAACGAAAATCTTGGTGAGACTTCTGTCCGAAGTATGCTTAATCATCGAGATCGCTCGTTTCGAGCTATTTTATGCGAGAAACACGTTATCTGGTGTTTTCACTACTCCACAGTGCGTATGATATGCAGAACCGTCGATATCTTGGTTTTCGTGCGGTTTCAAGCTGAGATATGCATTTTCTGCGATAATCTTGGTGAGACTTCTGTCCGAAGTATGCTGAAACATCGAGATCGCTCTTTTCAAGCTAGTTAATGCGAGAAAAACCTTATCCGGTGTTTTCCCCACTAAACAGTGCGTTGGATATGCAGAACCGGAGAGATTTTGGTTTTCGTCGGGTTTCAAGCTGAGATATGCATTTTCTACGATAAGCTTGGTGAATCACCTGTCCGAAGTATGCAGAAACATCGAGAGCTCTCTTTTCAAGCTATTTAATACGAGAAACACGTTATCTGGTGTTTTCACCACTCGACAGTGCGTTTGATATGCAGTACCAGCGATATCTTGGTTTTCGTGGGGTTTCAAGCTGAGATATGCATTTTCTGCGATAATCTTGTTGAGACTTCTGTCCGAAGTATGCAGAATCATCGAGATCGGGTGTTTCGAGCTATTTAATGCGAGAAACACGTTATCTGGTGTTTTCACCACTCCACAGTGCGTTTGATATGCAGAACCAGCGATATCTTGGTTTTCGTGGTGTTTCAAGCTGAGATATGCACATTCTGCGATAATCTTGGTGAGACTTCTGTCCGAAGTATGCTAAATCATCGAGATCGCTCGTTACGAGCTACTTAATGCGCGAAACACGTTTTCTGGGGTTTTCACCACTCCACAGTTCGTTGGATATGCAGAACAGTAGATATCTTGGTTTTCGTGGGGTTTCAAGCAGAGATATGCATTTTCTGCGATAATCTTGGTGAGACTTCTGTTAGAAGTATGCAGAATCATCGAGATCGCTCGTTTCGAGCAATTTAATGCGCGAAACACGTTTTCTGGGGTTTTCACCACTCCACAGTTCGTTGGATATGCAGAACAGTAGATATCTTGGTTTTCGTGGGGTTTCAAGCAGAGATATGCATTTTCTGCGATAATCTTGGTGAGACTTCTGTTAGAAGTATGCAGAATCATCGAGATCGCTCGTTTCGAGCAATTTAATGCGAGAAACACGTTATCTGGGGTTTTCACCACTCCACAGTGCGTTTGATATGCAGAACAGTACTTATCTTGGTATTCGTGGGGTTTCAAGCTGAGATATGCATTTTCTGCGATAATCTTGTTGAGACTTCTGTCCGAAGTATGCAGAATCATCGAGATCGCTTTGTTCGAGCTATTTAATGCGACAAACACGTTATCTGGTGTTTTCAGCACTTCACAGTGCGTTTGATATGCAGAACCAGCGATACCTTGGTTTTCGTGGGGTTTCAAGCTGAGATATGCATTTTCTGCGACAATATTGGTGACACTTCAGTCAGAAGTATGCAGAATCATCTAGATCGCTCGTTTCGAGCTATTTAATGCGAGAAACACGTTATCTGGTTGTTTTCACCACTCCACAGTGCGTTTGATATGCAGAGCCGCCGATAACTTGGTTTCGGTCGGGTTTCAAGCTGAGATATGCATTTTCTGCGATAATCTTGGTGTTTCATCTATGAGAAGTATGCAGAACCATCGAGAACGCTCTTTTCGAGCTACTTAATGCGAGAAACACGTTTTCTGCAGTTTTCAATATTCCACAGTGCGTTTGATATGCAGAACCGGCGATATCTTGATTTTCGCGGTGTTTCCTGTTGAGACATGCATTTTCTGCGATAATATTGGTGAGACGTCAGTCAGAAGTATGCAGAAGCATCTAGATCGCACGTTTCGAGCTATTTAATGCGAAAAAACAAGTTTTGTGGTGTTTTGACCACTCCACAGTGCGTTTGATATGCAGAACCGGCGACATCTTGATTTTCGTGAGGTTTCAAGCTGAGATATGCATTTTCTGCGATAATATTGGTGAGACTTCAGTCAGAAGTATGCAGAATCATCTAGATCGTTCGTTTCGAGCTACTTAATGCGAGAAACACGTTTTCTGCAGTTTTCAACATTCCACAGTGCGTTTGATATGCAGAACCGGCGATATCTTGATTTTCGCGGTGTTTCCAGCTGAGACATGTGTTTTCTGCGATAATCTCGGTGAGACTTCAGTCAGAAGTATGAAGAATCACTTAGATCGCTCTTTTCGAGCTATTTAATGCGAGAAACACGTTTTCTGGTGTATTCACCACTCCACAGTTCGTTTGACATGCAGTCCCGGAGATTTCTTGGTTTCGGTCGGGTTTCAAGCTGAGATATGCATTTTCTACGATTATCTTGGTGAGAATCTGTTAGAAGTATG
Organism: Anthophora plumipes; assembly: GCA_951804975.1. Classification (NCBI taxonomy): domain Eukaryota; kingdom Metazoa; phylum Arthropoda; class Insecta; order Hymenoptera; family Apidae; genus Anthophora; species Anthophora plumipes. The sequence continues at coordinate 2,651,187 of CATORF010000448.1, forward strand.
CAGAATCTTCGAGAACGCTCTTTTCGAGCTATTTAATGCGAGAAACACGTTATCTGGTGTTTCCACTACTCCACAGTGCGTATGATATGCAGAACCGTCGATATCTTGGTTTTCGTGCGGTTTCAAGCTGAGATATGCATTTTCTGCGATAATCTTGGTGAGACTTCTGTCCGAAGTATGCAGAATCATCGAGATCGGGTGTTTCGAGCTCTTTAATGCGAGAAACACGTTATCTGGTGTTTTCACCACTCCACAGTGCGTTTAATATGCAGATCCAGCGCTAACTTGGTTTTCGTGGGGTTTTTAAGCTGCGATATGCATTTTCTGCGATAATCTTGTTGAGACTTCTGTCCGAAGTATGCAGAATCATCGAGATCGGGTGTTTCGAGCTATTTAATGCGAGAAACACGTTATCTGGTGTTATCACTACTCCACAGTGCGTATGATATGCAGAACCGTCGATATCTTGGTTTTCGTGCGGTTTCAAGCTGAGATATGCATTTTCTGCGATAATCTTGGTGAGACTTCTGTCCGAAGTATGCTGAAACATCGAGATCGCTCTTTTCAAGCTAGTTAATGCGAGAAAAACCTTATCCGGTGTTTTCCCCACTAAACAGTGCGTTGGATATGCAGAACCTGAGAGATTTTGGTTTTCGTCGGGTTTCAGCTGAGATATGCATTTTCTACGATAAGCTTGGTGAGACTTCTGTCCGAAGTATGCAGAATCATCGAGATCGCTCGTTTCGAGCTACTGAATGCGAGAAACACGTTATCTGGTGTTTTCCCCACTCCACAGTGCGTTAGATATGCCGAACCGGAGATATTTTGGTTTTCGTCGGGTTTCAAGTTGAGATATGCATTTTCTACGATAAGCTTGGTGAATCACCTGTCCGAAGTATGCAGAAACATCGAGAGCGCTCTTTTCGAGCTATTTAATGCGAGAAACACGTTTTCTGGGGTTTTCACCACTCCACAGTTCGTTGGATATGCAGAACAGTAGATATCTTCGTTTTCGTGGGGTTTCAAGCAGAGATATGCATTTTCTGCGATAATCTTGGTGAGACTTCTGTTAGAAGTATGCAGAATCATCGAGATCGCGCTTTTCGAGCTATTTAATGCGAGAAAATCCTTATCCGGTGTTTTCTGCACTCCACAGTGCGTTTGATATGCAGAACCGGCGATATCTTGGTTTTCATGGGGTTTCAAGCTGAGATATGCACTTTCTGCGATAATCTTGGTGAGACTTCTGTCCGAAGTATGCTAGATCATCGAGATCGCTCTATTCGAGCTAGTTAGTGTGATAAACACGTTATCTGGTGCTTTCACCACGCCACAGTGCGGCTGATATGCAAAACAGTAGATATCTTGGTTTTCATGGGGTTTCAAGCTGAGATATGCATTTTCTGCGATAATCTTGATGAGACTTCTGTCCGAAGTATGCAGAATCATCGATATCGGGTGTTTCGAGCTATTTAATGCGAGAAACACGTTATCTGGTGTTTTCACCACTCCACAGTGCGTTTGATATGCAGAACCAGCGATATCTTGGTTTTCGTGGGGTTTCAAGCTGAGATATGCACTTTCTGCGATAATCTTGGTGAGACTTCTGTCCGAAGTATGCTAAATCATCGAGATCGCTCTATTCGAGCTAGTTAGTGCGATAAACACGTTATCTGGTGCTTTCACCACGCCACAGTTCGTTGGATATGCAGAACAGTAGATATCTTCGTTTTCGTGGGGTTTCAAGCAGAGATATGCATTTTCTGCGATAATCTTGGTGAGACTTCTGTTAGAAGTATGCAGAATCATCGAGATCGCGCTTTTCGAGCTATTTAATGCGAGAAAATCCTTATCCGGTGTTTTCTGCACTCCACAGTGCGTTTGATATGCAGAACCGGCGATATCTTGGTTTTCATGGTGTTTCAAGCTGAGATATGCACTTTCTGCTATAATCTTGGTGTGACTTCTGTCCGAAGTATGCTGAAACATCGAGATCGCTCTTTTCGAGCTAGTTAATGCGAGAAAAACCTTATCCGGTGTCTTCACTACTCCACAGTGCGTTTGGTATGCAGAACCAGCGATATCTTGGCTTTCGTGGGGTTTCAAGCTGAGATATGCATTTTTTACGATAATCTTGGTAAGACTTCTGTCCGAAGTATGGTTAATCATCGAGATTGCTCGTTTCGAGCTATTTAATGCGAGAAACTCGTTTTCTGGTGTTTTCACCACTCCACAGTGCATTTGATATGCAGAACAGTAGATATCTTGGTTTTCGTGGGGTTTCAAGCTGAGATATGCATTTTCTGCGATAATCTTGTTGAGACTTCTGTCCGAAGTATGCAGAATCATCGAGATCGCTCGTTTCGAGCTACTGAATGCGAGAAACACGTTATCTGGTGTTTTCCCCACTCCACAGTGCGTTAGATATGCCGAACCGGAGATATTTTGGTTTTCGTCGGGTTTCAAGTTGAGATATGCATTTTCTACGATAAGCTTGGTGAATCACCTGTCCGAAGTATGCAGAAACATCGAGAGCGCTCTTTTCGAGCTATTTAATGCGAGAAACACGTTTTCTGGGGTTTTCACCACTCCACAGTTCGTTGGATATGCAGAACAGTAGATATCTTCGTTTTCGTGGGGTTTTAAGCAGAGATATGCATTTTCTGCGATAATCTTGGTGAGACTTCTGTTAGAAGTATGCAGAATCATCGAGATCGCGCTTTTCGAGCTATTTAATGCGAGAAAATCCTTATCCGGTGTTTTCTGCACTCCACAGTGCGTTTGATATGCAGAACCGGCGATATCTTGGTTTTCATGGGGTTTCAAGCTGAGATATGCACTTTCTGCGATAATCTTGGTGAGACTTCTGTCCGAAGTATGCTAGATCATCGAGATCGCTCTATTCGAGCTAGTTAGTGTGATAAACACGTTATCTGGTGCTTTCACCACGCCACAGTGCGGCTGATATGCAAAACAGTAGATATCTTGGTTTTCATGGGGTTTCAAGCTGAGATATGCATTTTCTGCGATAATCTTGATGAGACTTCTGTCCGAAGTATGCAGAATCATCGATATCGGATGTTTCGAGCTATTTAATGCGAGAAACACGTTATCTGGTGTTTTCACCACTCCACAGTGCGTTTGATATGCAGAACCAGCGATATCTTGGTTTTCGTGGGGTTTCAAGCTGAGATATGCACTTTCTGCGATAATCTTGGTGAGACTTCTGTCCGAAGTATGCTAAATCATCGAGATCGCTCTATTCGAGCTAGTTAGTGCGATAAACACGTTATCTGGTGCTTTCACCACGCCACAGTGCGGCTGATATGCAGAACAGTAGATATCTTGGTTTTTTTCGGGTTTCAAGCTGAGATATGCATTTGCTACGATAATCTTGGTGAAACAACTGTCGGAAGTATGCAGAAACATCGCGAGCGCTCTTTGCGAGCTATTTAATGCGAGAAACTCGTTTTCTGGGGTTTTCACCACTCCACAGTTCGTTGGATATGCAGAACCGGAGATATCTTGGTTTTCGTGGGGTTTCAAGCTGAGATATGCATTTCCTGCGATAATCTTGGTGAGACTTCTGTCCGAAGTATGCTGAATCATCTAGATCGCTCTTTTCGAGCTATTTATTGCGAGAAACACGTTATCTGGTGTTTTCACCACTCCACAGTGCGTTGGATATGCAGAACCGGAGATATTTTGGTTTTCGTCGGGTTTCAAGCTGAGATATGCATTTTCTGCGATAATCTTGGTGGGTCTTTTGTCAGAAGTATGCAGAATCATCTACATCGATCCTTTCGAGCTACTTAATGCACGAAACACGTTTTCTGGTGTTTTCACCACTCCACAGTACGTTTGACATGCTGAACCGGAGATATCTTGGTTTTCGTGGGGTTTCAAGCTGAGATATGCATTTTCTGCGATAATCTTGTTGAGACTTCTGTCCGAAATATGCAGAATCATCGAGATCGCTCGTTACGAGCTACTTAATGCGCGAAACACGTTTTCTGGGGTTTTCACCACTCCACAGTTCGTTGGATATGCAGAACAGTAGATATCTTGCTTTTCGTGGGGTTTCAAGCAGAGATATGCATTTTCTGCGATAATCTTGGTGAGACTTCTGTTAGAAGTATGCAGAATCATCGAGATCGCTCGTTTCGAGCAATTTAATGCGAGAAACACGTTATCTGGGGTTTCCACTACTCCACAGTGCGTATGATATGCAGAACCGTCGATATCTTGGTTTTCGTGCGGTTTCAAGCTGAGATATGCATTTTCTGCGATAATCTTGGTGAGACTTCTGTCCGAAGTATGCAGAATCATCGAGATCGGGTGTTTCGAGCTCTTTAATGCGAGAAACACGTTATCTGGTGTTTTCACCACTCCACAGTGCGTTTAATATGCAGATCCAGCGCTAACTTGGTTTTCGTGGGGTTTTTAAGCTGCGATATGCATTTTCTGCGATAATCTTGTTGAGACTTCTGTCCGAAGTATGCAGAATCATCGAGATCGGGTGTTTCGAGCTATTTAATGCGAGAAACACGTTATCTGGTGTTATCACTACTGCACAGTGCGTATGATATGCAGAACCGTCGATATCTTGGTTTTCGTGCGGTTTCAAGCTGAGATATGCATTTTCTGCGATAATCTTGGTGAGACTTCTGTCCGAAGTATGCTGAAACATCGAGATCGCTCTTTTCAAGCTAGTTAATGCGAGAAAAACCTTATCCGGTGTTTTCCCCACTAAACAGTGCGTTGGATATGCAGAACGTGAGAGATTTTGGTTTTCGTCGGGTTTCAGCTGAGATATGCATTTTCTACGATAAGCTTGGTGAGACTTCTGTCCGAAGTATGCAGAATCATCGAGATCGCTCGTTTCGAGCTACTGAATGCGAGAAACACGTTATCTGGTGTTTTCCCCACTCCACAGTGCGTTAGATATGCCGAACCGGAGATATTTTGGTTTTCGTCGGGTTTCAAGTTGAGATATGCATTTTCTACGATAAGCTTGGTGAATCACCTGTCCGAAGTATGCAGAAACATCGAGAGCGCTCTTTTCGAGCTATTTAATGCGAGAAACACGTTTTCTGGGGTTTTCACCACTCCACAGTTCGTTGGATATGCAGAACAGTAGATATCTTCGTTTTCGTGGGGTTTCAAGCAGAGATATGCATTTTCTGCGATAATCTTGGTGAGACTTCTGTTAGAAGTATGCAGAATCATCGAGATCGCGCTTTTCGAGCTATTTAATGCGAGAAAATCCTTATCCGGTGTTTTCTGCACTCCACAGTGCGTTTGATATGCAGAACCGGCGATATCTTGGTTTTCATGGGGTTTCAAGCTGAGATATGCACTTTCTGCGATAATCTTGGTGAGACTTCTGTCCGAAGTATGCTAGATCATCGAGATCGCTCTATTCGAGCTAGTTAGTGTGATAAACACGTTATCTGGTGCTTTCACCACGCCACAGTGCGGCTGATATGCAAAACAGTAGATATCTTGGTTTTCATGGGGTTTCAAGCTGAGATATGCATTTTCTGCGATAATCTTGATGAGACTTCTGTCCGAAGTATGCAGAATCATCGATATCGGGTGTTTCGAGCTATTTAATGCGAGAAACACGTTATCTGGTGTTTTCACCACTCCACAGTGCGTTTGATATGCAGAACCAGCGATATCTTGGTTTTCGTGGGGTTTCAAGCTGAGATATGCACTTTCTGCGATAATCTTGGTGAGACTTCTGTCCGAAGTATGCTAAATCATCGAGATCGCTCTATTCGAGCTAGTTAGTGCGATAAACACGTTATCTGGTGCTTTCACCACGCCACAGTTCGTTGGATATGCAGAACAGTAGATATCTTCGTTTTCGTGGGGTTTCAAGCAGAGATATGCATTTTCTGCGATAATCTTGGTGAGACTTCTGTTAGAAGTATGCAGAATCATCGAGATCGCGCTTTTCGAGCTATTTAATGCGAGAAAATCCTTATCCGGTGTTTTCTGCACTCCACAGTGCGTTTGATATGCAGAACCGGCGATATCTTGGTTTTCATGGGGTTTCAAGCTGAGATATGCACTTTCTGCTATAATCTTGGTGTGACTTCTGTCCGAAGTATGCTGAAACATCGAGATCGCTCTTTTCGAGCTAGTTAATGCGAGAAAAACCTTATCCGGTGTCTTCACTACTCCACAGTGCGTTTGGTATGCAGAACCAGCGATATCTTGGCTTTCGTGGGGTTTCAAGCTGAGATATGCATTTTTTACGATAATCTTGGTAAGACTTCTGTCCGAAGTATGGTTAATCATCGAGATTGCTCGTTTCGAGCTATTTAATGCGAGAAACTCGTTTTCTGGTGTTTTCACCACTCCACAGTGCATTTGATATGCAGAACAGTAGATATCTTGGTTTTCGTGGGGTTTCAAGCTGAGATATGCATTTTCTGCGATAATCTTGTTGAGACTTCTGTCCGAAGTATGCAGAATCATCGAGATCGCTCGTTTCGAGCTACTGAATGCGAGAAACACGTTATCTGGTGTTTTCCCCACTCCACAGTGCGTTAGATATGCCGAACCGGAGATATTTTGGTTTTCGTCGGGTTTCAAGTTGAGATATGCATTTTCTACGATAAGCTTGGTGAATCACCTGTCCGAAGTATGCAGAAACATCGAGAGCGCTCTTTTCGAGCTATTTAATGCGAGAAACACGTTTTCTGGGGTTTTCACCACTCCACAGTTCGTTGGATATGCAGAACAGTAGATATCTTCGTTTTCGTGGGGTTTTAAGCAGAGATATGCATTTTCTGCGATAATCTTGGTGAGACTTCTGTTAGAAGTATGCAGAATCATCGAGATCGCGCTTTTCGAGCTATTTAATGCGAGAAAATCCTTATCCGGTGTTTTCTGCACTCCACAGTGCGTTTGATATGCAGAACCGGCGATATCTTGGTTTTCATGGGGTTTCAAGCTGAGATATGCACTTTCTGCGATAATCTTGGTGAGACTTCTGTCCGAAGTATGCTAGATCATCGAGATCGCTCTATTCGAGCTAGTTAGTGTGATAAACACGTTATCTGGTGCTTTCACCACGCCACAGTGCGGCTGATATGCAAAACAGTAGATATCTTGGTTTTCATGGGGTTTCAAGCTGAGATATGCATTTTCTGCGATAATCTTGATGAGACTTCTGTCCGAAGTATGCAGAATCATCGATATCGGATGTTTCGAGCTATTTAATGCGAGAAACACGTTATCTGGTGTTTTCACCACTCCACAGTGCGTTTGATATGCAGAACCAGCGATATCTTGGTTTTCGTGGGGTTTCAAGCTGAGATATGCACTTTCTGCGATAATCTTGGTGAGACTTCTGTCCGAAGTATGCTAAATCATCGAGATCGCTCTATTCGAGCTAGTTAGTGCGATAAACACGTTATCTGGTGCTTTCACCACGCCACAGTGCGGCTGATATGCAGAACAGTAGATATCTTGGTTTTTTTCGGGTTTCAAGCTGAGATATGCATTTGCTACGATAATCTTGGTGAAACAACTGTCGGAAGTATGCAGAAACATCGCGAGCGCTCTTTGCGAGCTATTTAATGCGAGAAACTCGTTTTCTGGGGTTTTCACCACTCCACAGTTCGTTGGATATGCAGAACCGGAGATATCTTGGTTTTCGTGGGGTTTCAAGCTGAGATATGCATTTCCTGCGATAATCTTGGTGAGACTTCTGTCCGAAGTATGCTGAATCATCTAGATCGCTCTTTTCGAGCTATTTATTGCGAGAAACACGTTATCTGGTGTTTTCACCACTCCACAGTGCGTTGGATATGCAGAACCGGAGATATTTTGGTTTTCGTCGGGTTTCAAGCTGAGATATGCATTTTCTGCGATAATCTTGGTGGGTCTTTTGTCAGAAGTATGCAGAATCATCTACATCGATCCTTTCGAGCTACTTAATGCACGAAACACGTTTTCTGGTGTTTTCACCACTCCACAGTACGTTTGACATGCTGAACCGGAGATATCTTGGTTTTCGTGGGGTTTCAAGCTGAGATATGCATTTTCTGCGATAATCTTGTTGAGACTTCTGTCCGAAATATGCAGAATCATCGAGATCGCTCGTTACGAGCTACTTAATGCGCGAAACACGTTTTCTGGGGTTTTCACCACTCCACAGTTCGTTGGATATGCAGAACAGTAGATATCTTGCTTTTCGTGGGGTTTCAAGCAGAGATATGCATTTTCTGCGATAATCTTGGTGAGACTTCTGTTAGAAGTATGCAGAATCATCGAGATCGCTCGTTTCGAGCAATTTAATGCGAGAAACACGTTATCTGGGGTTATCACCACTCCACAGTGCGTTTGATATGCAGAACAGTACTTATCTTGGTATTCGTGGGGTTTCAAGCTGAGATATGCATTTTCTGCGATAATCTTGTTGAGACTTCTGTCCGAAGTATGCAGAATCATCGAGATCGCTCTGTTCGAGCTATTTAATGCGACAAACACGTTATCGGGTGTTTTCAGCACTCCACAGTGCGTTTGATATGCAGAACCAGCGATGCCTTGGTTTTCGTGGGGTTTCAAGCTGAGATATGCATTTTTAACGATAATCTTGGTGAGACTTCTGTCCGAAGTATGCTTAATCATCGAGATCGCTCGTTTCGAGCTATTTTATGCGAGAAACACGTTATCTGGTGTTTTCACTACTCCACAGTGCGTATGATATGCAGAACCGTCGATATCTTGGTTTTCGTGCGGTTTCAAGCTGAGATAATCATTTTCTGCGATAATCTTGGTGAGACTTCTGTCCGAAGTATGCTGAAACATCGAGATCGCTCTTTTCAAGCGAGTTAATGCGAGAAAAACCTTATCCGGTGTTTTCCCCACTAAACAGTGCGTTGGATATGCAGAACCGGAGAGATTTTGGTTTTCGTCGGGTTTCAAGCTGAGGTATGCATTTTCTACGATAAGCTTGGTGAATCACCTGTCCGAAGTATGCAGAAACATCGAGAGCTCTCTTTTCAAGCTATTTAATACGAGAAACACGTTATCTGGTGTTTTCACCACTCGACAGTGCGTTTGATATGCAGTACCAGCGATATCTTGGTTTTCGTGGGGTTTCAAGCTGAGATATGCATTTTCTGCGATAATCTTGTTGAGACTTCTGTCCGAAGTATGCAGAATCATCGAGATCGGGTGTTTCGAGCTCTTTAATGCGAGAAACACGTTATCTGGTGTTTTCACCACTCCACAGTGCGTTTAATATGCAGAACCAGCGCTAACTTGGTTTTCGTGGGGTTTTTAAGCTGCGATATGCATTTTCTGCGATAATCTTGTTGAGACTTCTGTCCGAAGTATGCAGAATCATCGAGATCGGGTGTTTCGAGCTATTTAATGCGAGAAACACGTTATCTGGTGTTTTCACCACTCCACAGTGCGTTTGATATGCAGAACCAGCGATATCTTGGTTTTCGTGGTGTTTCAAGCTGAGATATGCACATTCTGCGATAATCTTGGTGAGACTTCTGTCCGAAGTATGCTAAATCATCGAGATCGCTCGTTACGAGCTACTTAATGCGCGAAACACGTTTTCTGGGGTTTTCACCACTCCACAGTTCGTTGGATATGCAGAACAGTAGATATCTTGGTTTTCGTGGGGTTTCAAGCTGAGATATGCATTTTCTGCGATAATCTTGGTGAGACTTCTGTTAGAAGTATGCAGAATCATCGAGATCGCTCGTTTCGAGCAATTTAATGCGCGAAACACGTTTTCTGGGGTTTTCACCACTCCACAGTTCGTTGGATATGCAGAACAGTAGATATCTTGGTTTTCGTGGGGTTTCAAGCAGAGATATGCATTTTCTGCGATAATCTTGGTGAGACTTCTGTTAGAAGTATGCAGAATCATCGAGATCGCTCGTTTCGAGCAATTTAATGCGAGAAACACGTTATCTGGGGTTTTCACCACTCCACAGTGCGTTTGATATGCAGAACAGTACTTATCTTGGTATTCGTGGGGTTTCAAGCTGAGATATGCATTTTCTGCGATAATCTTGTTGAGACTTCTGTCCGAAGTATGCAGAATCATCGAGATCGCTCTGTTCGAGCTATTTAATGCGACAAACACGTTATCTGGTGTTTTCAGCACTCCACAGTGCGTTTGATATGCAGAACCAGCGATACCTTGGTTTTCGTGGGGTTTCAAGCTGAGATATGCATTTTTAACGATAATCTTGGTGAGACTTCTGTCCGAAGTATGCTTAATCATCGAGATCGCTCGTTTCGAGCTATTTTATGCGAGAAACACGTTATCTGGTGTTTTCACTACTCCACAGTGCGTATGATATGCAGAACCGTCGATATCTTGGTTTTCGTGCGGTTTCAAGCTGAGATATGCATTTTCTGCGATAATCTTGGTGAGACTTCTGTCCGAAGTATGCTGAAACATCGAGATCGCTCTTTTCAAGCTAGTTAATGCGAGAAAAACCTTATCCGGTGTTTTCCCCACTAAACAGTGCGTTGGATATGCAGAACCTGAGAGATTTTGGTTTTCGTCGGGTTTCAAGCTGAGATCTGCATTTTCTACGATAAGCTTGGTGAGACTTCTGTCCGAAGTATGCAGAATCATCGAGATCGGGTGTTTCGAGCTCTTTAATGCGAGAAACACGTTATCTGGTGTTTTCACCACTCCACAGTGCGTTTAATATGCAGAACCAGCGCTAACTTGGTTTTCGTGGGGTTTTTAAGCTGCGATATGCATTTTCTGCGATAATCTTGTTGAGACTTCTGTCCGAAGTATGCAGAATCATCGAGATCGGGTGTTTCGAGCTATTTAATGCGAGAAACACGTTATCTGGTGTTTTCACCACTCCACAGTGCGTTTGATATGCAGAACCAGCGATATCTTGGTTTTCGTGGTGTTTCAAGCTGAGATATGCACATTCTGCGATAATCTTGGTGAGACTTCTGTCCGAAGTATGCTAAATCATCGAGATCGCTCGTTACGAGCTACTTAATGCGCGAAACACGTTTTCTGGGGTTTTCACCACTCCACAGTTCGTTGGATATGCAGAACAGTAGATATCTTGGTTTTCGTGGGGTTTCAAGCTGAGATATGCATTTTCTGCGATAATCTTGGTGAGACTTCTGTTAGAAGTATGCAGAATCATCGAGATCGCTCGTTTCGAGCAATTTAATGCGCGAAACACGTTTTCTGGGGTTTTCACCACTCCACAGTTCGTTGGATATGCAGAACAGTAGATATCTTGGTTTTCGTGGGGTTTCAAGCAGAGATATGCATTTTCTGCGATAATCTTGGTGAGACTTCTGTTAGAAGTATGCAGAATCATCGAGATCGCTCGTTTCGAGCAATTTAATGCGAGAAACACGTTATCTGGGGTTTTCACCACTCCACAGTGCGTTTGATATGCAGAACAGTACTTATCTTGGTATTCGTGGGGTTTCAAGCTGAGATATGCATTTTCTGCGATAATCTTGTTGAGACTTCTGTCCGAAGTATGCAGAATCATCGAGATCGCTCTGTTCGAGCTATTTAATGCGACAAACACGTTATCTGGTGTTTTCAGCACTCCACAGTGCGTTTGATATGCAGAACCAGCGATACCTTGGTTTTCGTGGGGTTTCAAGCTGAGATATGCATTTTTAACGATAATCTTGGTGAGACTTCTGTCCGAAGTATGCTTAATCATCGAGATCGCTCGTTTCGAGCTATTTTATGCGAGAAACACGTTATCTGGTGTTTTCACTACTCCACAGTGCGTATGATATGCAGAACCGTCGATATCTTGGTTTTCGTGCGGTTTCAAGCTGAGATATGCATTTTCTGCGATAATCTTGGTGAGACTTCTGTCCGAAGTATGCTGAAACATCGAGATCGCTCTTTTCAAGCTAGTTAATGCGAGAAAAACCTTATCCGGTGTTTTCCCCACTAAACAGTGCGTTGGATATGCAGAACCTGAGAGATTTTGGTTTTCGTCGGGTTTCAAGCTGAGATCTGCATTTTCTACGATAAGCTTGGTGAGACTTCTGTCCGAAGTATGCAGAATCATCGAGATCGCTCTGTTCGAGCAATTTAATGCGAGAAACACGTTATCTGGGGTTTTCACCACTCCACAGTGCGTTTGATATGCAGAACAGTACTTATCTTGGTATTCGTGGGGTTTCAAGCTGAGATATGCATTTTCTGCGATAATCTTGGTGAGACTTCTGTCCGAAGTATGCAGAACCATCGATATCGCTCTTTTCGAGCTATTTAATGCGAGAAACTCGTCATCTGGTGTTTTGATCACTCCGCAGTGCGTTTGATATGTAGAGCCGCCGATAACTTGGTTTTCGTGGTGTTTCCAGCTGAGATATGCATTTTCTGCGATAATCTTGGTGTTTCATCTATGAGAAGTATGCAGAATCATCGAGAACGCTCTTTTCGAGGTAGTTAATGCGAGAAACACGTTCTCTGGTGTTTTGAACATTCCACAGTGCGTTTGATATGCAGAACCGGCGACATCTTGATTTTCGTGAGGTTTCAAGCTGAGATATGCATTTTCTGCGATAATATTGGTGAGACTTCAGTTAGAAGTATGCAGAATCATCTAGATCGCTCGTTTCGAGCTATTTAATGCGAAAAAACAAGATTTCTGGTGTTTTGACCACTCCACAGTGCGTTTGATATGTAGAGCCGCCGATAACTTGGTTTTCGTGGGGTTTCCAGCTGAAATATGCATTTTGTGCGGTAATCTTTATGTTTCATCTACGAGAAGTATGCAGAATCATCCAGAACGCTCTTTTCGAGCTAGTTAATGCGAGTAACACGTTTTCTGGTGTTTTCACCACTCCACAGTGCGTTTGATATGTAGAGCCGCCGATAACTTGGTTTTCGTGGGGTTTCCAGCTGAAATATGCATTTTCTGCGGTAATCTTTATGTTTCATCTATGAGAAGTATGCAGAATCATCCAGAACGCTCTTTTCGAGCTAGTTAATGCGAGTAACACGTTTTCTGGTGTTTTCACCACCCCACAGTGCGTTTGATATGCAGAACCGGCGATATCTTGATTTTCGCGGTGTTTCCAGCTGAGACATGTGTTTTCTGCGATAATCTCGGTGAGACTTCAGTCAGAAGTATGAACAATCACTTAGATCGCTCTTTTCGAGCTATTTAATGCGAGAAACACGTTTTCTGGTGTATTCACCACTCCACAGTACGTTTGACATGCAGTCCCGGAGATTTCTTGGTTTCGGTCGGGTTTCAAGCTGAGATATGCATTTTCTGCGATAATATTGGTGGGACGTCAGTCAGAAGTATGCAGAATCATCTAGATCGCTCGTTTCGAGCTATTTATTGCGAAAAAACAAGTGTTGTGGTGTTTTGACCACTCCACAGAGCGTTTGATATGTAGAGCCGCCGATAACTTGGTTTTCGTGGTGTTTCCAGCTGAAATATGCATTTTCTGCGATAATCTTTGTGATTCTTCTGTCAGAAGTATGCAGAATCATCGAGATCGCTCTATTCGAGCTATTTAATGCGAGAAACAAGTTATCTGGTGTTTTCATCACTCCACAGGGCGTTTGATATGCAGAACCGGCGATATCATTGATTTCGTCGGGGTTCAAGCTGAGATATGCATTTTCTGCGACAATATTGGTGACACTTCAGTCAGAAGTATGCAGAATCATCTAGATCGCTCGTTTCGAGCTATTTAATGCGAGAAACACGTTATCTGGTTGTTTTCACCACTCCACAGTGCGTTTGATATGCAGAGCCGCCGATAACTTGGTTTCGGTCGGGTTTCAAGCTGAGATATGCATTTTCTGCGATAATCTTGGTGTTTCATCTATGAGAAGTATGCAGAACCATCGAGAACGCTCTTTTCGAGCTACTTAATGCGAGAAACACGTTTTCTGCAGTTTTCAATATTCCACAGTGCGTTTGATATGCAGAACCGGCGATATCTTGATTTTCGCGGTGTTTCCTGTTGAGACATGCATTTTCTGCGTTAATATTGGTGAGACGTCAGTCAGAAGTATGCAGAATCATCTAGATCGCACGTTTCGAGCTATTTAATGCGAAAAAACAAGTTTTGTGGTGTTTTGACCACTCCACAGTGCGTTTGATATGCAGAACCGGCGAAATCTTGATTTTCGTGAGGTTTCAAGCTGAGATATGCATTTTCTGCGATAATATTGGTGAGACTTCAGTCAGAAGTATGCAGAATCATCTAGATCGTTCGTTTCGAGCTACTTAATGCGAGAAACACGTTTTCTGCAGTTTTCAACATTCCACAGTGCGTTTGATATGCAGAACCGGCGATATCTTGATTTTCGCGGTGTTTCCAGCTGAGACATGTGTTTTCTGCGATAATCTCGGTGAGACTTCAGTCAGAAGTATGAAGAATCACTTAGATCGCTCTTTTCGAGCTATTTAATGCGAGAAACACGTTTTCTGGTGTATTCACCACTCCACAGTTCGTTTGACATGCAGTCCCGGAGATTTCTTGGTTTCGGTCGGGTTTCAAGCTGAAATATGCATTTTCTACGATTATCTTGGTGAGAATCTGTCAGAAGTATGCAGAATCTTCGAGAACGCTCTTTTCGAGCTATTTAATGCGAGAAACACGTTATCTGGGGTTTTCACCACTCCGCAGTGCGTTGGATATGCAGAACCGGAGATATTTTGGTTTTCGTCGGGTTTCAAGCTGAGATATGCATTTTCTACGATAAGCTAGGTGAATCACCTGTCCGAAGTATGCAGAAACATCGAGAGCGCTCTTTTCGAGCTATTTAATGCGAGAAACACGTTTTCTGGGGTTTTCACCACTCCACAGTTCGTTGGATATGCAGAACAGTAGATATCTTGGTTTTCGTGGGGTTTCAAGCAGAGATATGCATTTTCTGCGATAATCTTGGTGAGACTTCTGTTAGAAGTATGCAGAATCATCGAGATCGCTCGTTTCTAGCAATTTAATGCGAGAAACACGTTATCTGGGGTTTTCACCACTCCACAGTGCGTTTGATATGCAGAACAGTACTTATCTTGGTATTCGTGGGGTTTCAAGCTGAGATATGCATTTTCTGCGATCATCTTGTTGAGACTTCTGTCCGAAGTTTGCAGAATCATCGAGATCGCTCGTTTCGAGCAATATAATGCGAGAATCACGTTATCTGGGGTTTTCACCACTCCACAGTCCGTTTCATGTGCAGAACCGGAGATAACTTGGATTTCGTGAGGTTTCAAGCTGAGATATGCATTTTCTGCGATAATCTTGGTGAGTCTTCTGTTAGAAGTATGCAGAATCATCGAGATCGCTCGTTTCTAGCAATTTAATGCGAGAAACACGTTATCTGGGGTTTTCACCACTCCACAGTGCGTTTGATATGCAGAACAGTAGATATCTTGGTTTTCGTGGGGTTTCAAGCAGAGATATGCATTTTCTACGATAAGCTTGGTGAATCACCTGTCCGAAGTATGCAGAAACATCGAGAGCGCTCTTTTCGAGCTATTTAATGCGAGAAACACGTTTTCTGGGGTTTTCACCACTCCACAGTTCGTTGGATATGCAGAACAGTAGATATCTTGGTTTTCGTGGGGTTTCAAGCAGAGATATGCATTTTCTGCAATAATCTTGGTGAGACTTCTGTCAGAAGTATGCAGAATCATCTAGATCGCTCTTTTCGAGCTATTTAATGCGAGAAACACGTTTTCTGGTGTTTTCACCACTCCACAGTCCGTTTCATGTGCAGAACCGGAGATAACTTGGATTTCGTGAGGTTTCAAGCTGAGATATGCATTTTCTGCGATAATCTTGGTGAGTCTTCTGTCAGAAGTATGCAGAATCATCTAGATCGCTCTTTTCGAGCTATTTAATGCGAGAAACACGTTTTCTGGTGTATTCACCGCTCCACAGTGCGGTTGATATGCAGAACCGGCGACATCTTGGATTTCGTCGGGTTTCAAGATGAGATATGCATTTTCTACAATAATCTTGGTGAGACTTCTGTCAGAAGTATGCAGAAACTTCGAGATAGCTCTTTTCGAGCTACTTAATGCGAGGAATACGTTATCTGGTGTTTTCACCAATCCACAGTGCGTTTGATATGCAGAACCGGTGATACCTTGGATTTCGTCGGGTTTCAAGCAGAGATATGCATTTTCTACGATAATCTTGGTGAGACTTCTGTCAGAAGTATGCAGAATCATCGGGATCGCTCTTGTCAAGCTATTTAATGCGAGAAACACGTTATCTGGTTGTTTTCACCACTCCACAGTGCGTTTGATATGCAGAACCGGCGACATCTTGATTTTAGTGAGGTTTCAAGCTGAGATATGTATTTTCTGCAATAATCTTGGTGAGACTTCTGTCAGAAGTATGCAGAATCATCTAGATCGCTCTTTTCGAGCTATTTAATGCGAGAAACACGTTTTCTGGTGTTTTCACCACTCCACAGTGCGTTTGATATGCAGAACCGGCGACATCTTGGATTTCGTCGGGTTTCAAGCTGAGATATGCATTTTCTACGATAATCTTGATGAGACTTCTGTCAGAAGTATGCAGAACCTTCGAGATCGCTCTTTTCGAGCTACTTAATGCGAGAAACACGTTATCTGGTTGTTTTCACCACTCCACAGTGCGTTTGATATGCAGAACCGGCGACATCTTGATTTTAGTGAGGTTTCAAGCTGAGATATGCATTTTCTGCAATAATCTTGGTGAGACTTCTGTCAGAAGTATGCAGAATCATCTAGATCGCTCGTTTCGAGCTATTTAATGCGAGAAACACGTTTTCTGGTGTACTCACCACTCCACAGTACGTTTGACATGCAGAAGCGGAGATGACTTGGTTTTCGTGAGGTTTCAAGCTGAGATATGTATTTTCTGCGATAATCCTGGTGAGACTTTAGTCAGAAGTATGCAGAATCATCTAGTGCGCTCTTTTCCAGCTATTTAATACGAAAAAACAAGTTTTCTGGTGTTTTCACCACTCCACAGTGCGTTTGATATGCAGAACCGGCGACATCTTGGATTTCGTCGGGGTTCAAGCTGAGATATGAATTTTCTACGATAATTTTGGTGAGACTTCTGTCAGAAGTATGCAGAATCATCGGGATCGCACTTTTCAAGCTATTTAATGCGAGAAACACGTTATCTGGTGTTTTCACCAATGCACAGTGCGTTTGATATGCAGAACCGGCGACATCTTGGAATTCGTCGGGTTTCAAGCTGAGATATGCATTTTCTACGATAATCTTGATGAGACTTCTGTCAGAAGTATGCAGAACCTTCGAGATCGCTCTTTTCGAGCTACTTAATGCGAGAAACACGTTATCTGGTGTTTCCACCACTCCACAGTGCGTTTGATATGCAGAACCGGCGACATCTTGAATTTCGTCGGTGTTCAAGCTGAGATATGCAGTGTCTACGATAATTTTGGTGAGACTTCTGTCAGAAGTATGCAGAATCATCTAGAGCGCTCTTTTCGAGCTATTTAATGCGAAAAAACAAGTTTTCTGGTGTTTTCACCACTCCACAGTGCGTTTGATATGCAGAACCGGCGACATCTTGGATTTCGTCGGGGTTCAAGCTGAGATGTGCATTTTCTACGATAATTTTGGTGACACTTCTGTCAGAAGTATGCAGAAACATCTAGATCGCTCGTTTCGAGCTGCTTAATGCGAGGAGCACGTTATCTGGTGTTTTCACCACTCCACAGTGCGTTTGATTTGCAGAACCGGCGGCATCTTGGATTTCGTCGGGGTTCAAGCTGAGATATGCATTTTCTAAGATAATTTTGGTGAGACTTCGGTTAGAAGTATGCTGAATCATCTAGATCGCTCGTTTCGAGCTATTTAATGCGGGAAACACGTTTTCTGATGTATTCACCACTCCACAGTACGTTTGACATGCAGAACCGGAGATGACTTGGTTTTCGTGAGGTTTCAAGCTGAGATATGTATTTTCTACGATAATCTTGGTGAGACTTCTGTCAGAAGTATGTAGAAACTTCGAGATCGCTCTTTTCGAGCTACTTAATGCGGGAAACACGTTATCTGGTGTTTTCACCACTCCACAGTGCGTTTGACATGCAGAACCGGCGACATCTTGGATTTCGTCGGGGTTCAAGCTGAGATATGCATTTTCTACGATAATCTTGGTGAGACCTCTGTCAGAAGTATGCAGAATCATCTAGATCGCTCGTTTCGAGCTATTTAATGGGAGAAACACTTTTTCTGTTGTATTCACCACTCCACAGTACGTTTGACATGCAGAACCGGAGAAGACTTGGTTTTCGTGAGGTTTCAAGCTGAGATATGCATTTTCTGCGATAATCTTGGTGAGACTTCAGTCAGAAGTATGCAGAAACATCTAGAGCCCTCTTTTCGAGCTACTCAATGCGAAAAACAAGTTTTCTGGTGTTTTCACCACTCCACAGTGCGTTTGATATGCAGAACCAGAGATATCTTGGTTTCGGTCGTGTTTCAAGCTGAGATATGCATTTTCTGCGATAATCTTGGTGAGACTTCAGTCAGAAGTATGCAGAACCATCTGGATCGCTCGTTTCCAGCTATTTAATGCGAGAAACACGCTTTCGGGTGTATTCACCACTCCACAGTACGTTTTACATGCAGAACCGGAGATATCTTGGTTTGGGTCGGGTTTCAAGCTGAGATATGCATTTTCTACGATAATCTAGGTGAGACATCTGTCAGAAGTATGCAGAAACTTCGAGATCGCTCTTTTCGAGCTACTTAATGCGAGAAACACGTTATCTGGTATTTTCACCACTCCACAGTGCGTTTGACATGCAGAACCGGCGACATCTTGGATTTCGTCGGGGTTCAAGCTGAGATATGCATTTTCTACGATAATCTTGGTGAGACCTCTGTCAGAAGTATGCAGAATCATCTAGATCGCTCGTTTCGAGCTATTCAATGCGAGAAACACGTTTTCTTGTGTTTTCACCACTCCACAGTCCGTTTGATGTGCAGAACCGGAGATAACTTGGTTTTCGTGAGGTTTCAAGCTGAGATATGCATTTTCTGCGATAGTCTTGGTGAGGCTTCAGTCTGAAGTATGCAGAATCATCTAGATCGCTCTTTTCGAGCTATTTAATGCGAGAAACACGTTTTCTGATGTTTTCGCCACCCCACAGTGCGTTTGATATGCAGAACCGGAGATATCTTGGATTCGGTCGGGTTTCAAGCTGAGATAAGCATTTTCTGCGATAATCATGGTGAGACTTCTGTCTGAAGTATGCAGAATACTCGAGATCGCACTTTTCGAGCTATTTAATGCGAGAAACACGTTATCTGGTGTTTTCAGCACACCACAGTGCGTTTGATATGCAGAACCAGCGATATCTGGGTTTTCTTGGGGTTTCAAGCTGAGATATGCATTTTTCACGATAATCTTGATGAGACTTCTGTCCGAAGTATGCTTAATCATCGAGATCGCTCGTTTGGACCTATTTAATGCGAGAAACACGTTATCTGGTGTTTTCGCCACTCCACAGTGCGTATGATTTGCAGAACCGGCGATATCTTGGTTTTCGTGGGGTTTCAAGCTGAGATATGCATTTTCTGCGATAATGTTGGTGAGACTTCTGTCCGAAGTATGCAGAATCATCGAGATCGCTCTTTTTGAGCTATTTAATGCGAGAAACAAGTTATCTGGTGTTTTCAGCACTCCACAGTGCGTTTGAAATGCAGAACCAGCGATATCTTGGTTTTCGTGGGGTTTCAAGCTCAGATATGCATTTTCTGCGATAATCTTGGTGAGACTTCTGTCCGAAGTATGCAGAATCATCGAGATCGCTGGTTTGGACCTATTTAATGCGAGAAACACGTTATCTGGTGTTTTCACCACTCCACAAAGCGTTTGATATGCAGAACCAGCGATATCTTGGTTTTCGTGGGGTTTCAAGCTGAGATATGCATTTTTTACGATAATCTTGGTGAGACTTCTGTCCGAAGTATGCAGAATCATCGAGATCGCTCTTTTTGAGCTATTTAATGCGAGAAACAAGTTATCCGGTGTTTTCACCACTCCACAGTGCGTTTGATATGCAGAACCAGCGATATCTTGGTTTTCGTGGGGTTTCAAGCTCAGATATGCATTTTCTGCGATAATCTTGGTGAGACTTCTGACCGAAGTATGCAGAATCATCGAGATCGCACTTTTCGAGCTATTTAATGCGAGAAACACGTTATCTGGTGTTTTCACCACTCCACAGTGCGTTTGATATGCTGAACCGGCGATATCTTGGTTTTTGTGGGGTTTCAAGCTGAGATATGCATTTTTTACGATAATCTTCGTGAGACTTCTGTCCGAAGTATGCTTAATCATCAAGATCGCTCTATTCGATCTATTTAATGCGAGAAACACGTTATCTGGTGTTTTCAGCACTCCACAGTGCGTTTGATATGCAGAACCAGCGATATCCTGGTTTTCGTGGGGATTCAAGCTCAGATATGCATTTTCTGCGATAATCTTGGTGAGACTTCTGACCGAAGAATGCAGAATCATCGAGATCGCACTCTTCGATCTATTTAATGCGAGAAACACGTTGTCTGGTGTTTTCAGCACTCCACAGTGCGTTTGATATGCAGAACCAGCGATATCTGGGTTTTCTTGGGGTTTCAAGCTGAGATAAGCATTTTCTGCGATAATCATGGTGAGACTTCTGTCCGAAGTATGCAGAATACTCGAGATCGCACTTTTCGAGCTATTTAATGCGAGAAACACGTTATCTGGTGTTTTCAGCACACCACAGTGCGTTTGATATGCCGAACCAGCGAAATCTTGGTTTTCGTGGGGTTTCAAGCTGAGATATGCATTTTTTACGATAATCATGGTGAGACTTCTGTCCGAAGTATGCAGAATACTCGACATCGCACTTTTCGAGCTATTTAATGCGAGAAACACGTTATCTGGTGTTTTCAGCACTCCACAGTGCGTTTGATATGCAGAACCAGCGATATCTGGGTTTTCTTGGGGTTTCAAGCTGAGATATGCATTTTTTACGATAATCATGGTGAGACTTCTGTCCGAAGTATGCAGAATACTCGAGATCGCACTTTTCGAGCTATTTAATGCGAGAAACAAGTTATCTGGTGTTTTCAGCACTCCACAGTGCGTTTGATATGCCGAACCAGCGAAATCTTGGTTTTCGTGGGGTTTCAAGCTGAGATATGCATTTTTTACGATAATCATGGTGAGACTTCTGTCCGAAGTATGCAGAATACTCGAGATCGCACTTTTCGAGCTATTTAATGCGAGAAACAAGTTATCTGGTGTTTTCAGCACTCCACAGTGCGTTTGATATGCCGAACCAGCGAAATCTTGGTTTTCGTGGGGTTTCAAGCTGATATATGCATTTTTTACGATAATCATGGTGAGACTTCTGTCCGAAGTATGCAGAATACTCGACATCGCACTTTTCGAGCTATTTAATGCGAGAAACACGTTATCTGGTGTTTTCAGCATTCCACAGTGCGTTTGATATGCAGAACCAACGATATCTTGGTTTTCGTGGGGTTTCAAGCTCAGATATGCATTTTCTGCGATAATCTTGGTGAGACTTCTGTCCGAAGTATGCAGAATCATCGAGATCGCACTTTTCGAGCTATTTAATTCGAGAAACACGTTATCTGGTGTTTTCACCACTCCACAGTGGGTTTGATTGGCAGAACCAGCGATATCTTGGTTTTCGTGGGGTTTCAAGCTCAGATATGCATTTTCTGCGATAATCTTGGTGAGACTTCTGTCCGAAATATGCAGAATCATCGAGATCGCTGGTTTGGACCTATTTAATGCGAGAAACACGTTATCTGGTGTTTTCACCACTCCACAAAGCGTTTGATATGCAGAACCAGCGATATCTTGGTTTTCTTGGGGTTTCAAGCTGAGATATGCATTTTTTACGATAATCTTGATGAGACTTCTGTGCGAAGTATGCTTAATCATCGAGATCGCTGTTTTGGACCTATTTAATGCCAGAAACACGTTATCTGGTGTTTTCGCCACTCCACAGTGCGTATGATATGCAGAACCGGCGATATCTCGGTTTTCGTGGGGTTTCAAGCTGAGATATGCATTTTCTGCGATAATCTTGGTGAGACTTCTGTCCGAAGTATGTAGAATCATCGAGATCGCTCTTTTTGAGCTATTTAATGCGAGAAACAAGTTATCTGGTGTTTTCACCACTCCACAGTGCGTTTGATATGCAGAACCAGCGATATCTTGGTTTTCGTGGGGTTTCAAGCTCAGATATGCATTTTCTGCGATAATCTTGGTGAGACTTCTGTCCGAAGTATGCAGAATCATCGAGATCGCACTTTTCGAGCTATTTAATTCGAGAAACACGTTATCTGGTGTTTTCACCACTCCACAGTGGGTTTGATTGGCAGAACCAGCGATATCTTGGTTTTCGTGGGGTTTCAAGCTCAGATATGCATTTTCTGCGATAATCTTGGTGAGACTTCTGTCCGAAATATGCAGAATCATCGAGATCGCTGGTTTGGACCTATTTAATGCGAGAAACACGTTATCTGGTGTTTTCACCACTCCACAAAGCGTTTGATATGCAGAACCAGCGATATCTTGGTTTTCGTGGGGTTTCAAGCTGAGATATGCATTTTTTACGATAATCTTCGTGAGACTTCTGTCCGAAGTATGCAGAATCATCGACATCGCTCGTTTCGAGCTATTTAATGCGAGAAACTCGTTTTCTGGGGTTTTCACCACTCCACAGTTCGTTGGATATGCAGAACCGGAGATATCTTGGTTTTCGTGGGGTTTCAAGCTCAGATATGCATTTTCTGCGATAATCTTGGTGAGACTTCTGACCGAAGTATGCAGAATCATCGAGATCGCACTTTTCGAGCTATTTAATGCGAGAAACACGTTACCTGGTGTTTTCACCACTCCACAGTGCGTTTGATATGCAGAACCGGCGATATCTTGGTTTTTGTGGGGTTTCAAGCTGAGATATGCATTTTCTACGATAATCTAGGTGAGACATCTGTCAGAAGTATGCAGAAACTTCGAGATCGCTCTTTTCGAGCTACTTAATGCGAGAAACACGTTATCTGGTATTTTCACCACTCCACAGTGCGTTTGACATGCAGAACCGGCGACATCTTGGATTTCGTGGGGTTTCAAGCTGAGATATGCATTTTTTACGATAATCTTCGTGAGACTTCTGTCCGAAGTATGCAGAATCATCGAGATCGCTCTTTTTGAGCTATTTAATGCGAGAAACAAGTTATCCGGTGTTTTCACCACTCCACAGTGCGTTTGATATGCAGAACCAGCGATATCTTGGTTTTCGTGGGGTTTCAAGCTCAGATATGCATTTTCTGCGATAATCTTGGTGAGACTTCTGACCGAAGTATGCAGAATCATCGAGATCGCACTTTTCGAGCTATTTAATGCGAGAAACACGTTATCTGGTGTTTTCACCACTCCACAGTGCGTTTGATATGCTGAACCGGCGATATCTTGGTTTTTGTGGGGTTTCAAGCTGAGATATGCATTTTTTACGATAATCTTCGTGAGACTTCTGTCCGAAGTATGCTTAATCATCAAGATCGCTCTATTCGATCTATTTAATGCGAGAAACACGTTATCTGGTGTTTTCAGCACTCCACAGTGCGTTTGATATGCAGAACCAGCGATATCCTGGTTTTCGTGGGGATTTAAGCTGAGATATGCAATTTCTGCGATAATCTTGGTGAGACTTCTGTCCGAAATATGCAGAATCATCGAGATCGCTGGTTTGGACCTATTTAATGCGAGAAACACGTTATCTGGTGTTTTCACCACTCCACAAAGCGTTTGATATGCAGAACCAGCGATATCTTGGTTTTCGTGGGGTTTCAAGCTGAGATATGCATTTTTTACGATAATCTTCGTGAGACTTCTGTCCGAAGTATGCAGAATCATCGAGATCGCTCTTTTTGAGCTATTTAATGCGAGAAACAAGTTATCCGGTGTTTTCACCACTCCGCAGTGCGTTTGATATGCAGAACCAGCGATATCTTGGTTTTCGTGGGGTTTCAAGCTCAGATATGCATTTTCTGCGATAATCTTGGTGAGACTTCTGACCGAAGTATGCAGAATCATCGAGATCGCACTTTTCGAGCTATTTAATGCGAGAAACACGTTATCTGGTGTTTTCACCACTCCACAGTGCGTTTGATATGCTGAACCGGCGATATCTTGGTTTTTGTGGGGTTTCAAGCTGAGATATGCATTTTTTACGATAATCTTCGTGAGACTTCTGTCCGAAGTATGCTTAATCATCAAGATCGCTCTATTCGATCTATTTAATGCGAGAAACACGTTATCTGGTGTTTTCAGCACTCCACAGTGCGTTTGATATGCAGAACCAGCGATATCCTGGTTTTCGTGGGGATTTAAGCTGAGATATGCAATTTCTGCGATAATCTTGGTGAGACTTCTGTCCGAAGTATGCTTCAACATCGAGATCGTACTTTTCGAGCTATTTAATGCGAGAAACACGTTTTCTGGGGTTTTCACCACTCCACAGTTCGTTGGATATGCAGAACAGGAGATATCTTGGTTTTCGTGGGGTTTCTAGCAGAGATATGCATTTTCTGCGATAATCATAGTGAGACTTCTGTTAGAAGAATGCAGAATCATCGAGATCGCACTCTTCGATCTATTTAATGCGAGAAACACGTTGTCTGGTGTTTTCAGCACTCCACAGTGCGTTTGATATGCAGAACCAGCGATATCTGGGTTTTCTTGGGGTTTCAAGCTGAGATAAGCATTTTCTGCGATAATCATGGTGAGACTTCTGTCCGAAGTATGCAGAATACTCGAGATCGCACTTTTCGAGCTATTTAATGCGAGAAACACGTTATCTGGTGTTTTCAGCACACCACAGTGCGTTTGATATGCCGAACCAGCGAAATCTTGGTTTTCGTGGGGTTTCAAGCTGAGATATGCATTTTTTACGATAATCATGGTGAGACTTCTGTCCGAAGTATGCAGAATACTCGACATCGCACTTTTCGAGCTATTTAATGCGAGAAACACGTTATCTGGTGTTTTCAGCACTCCACAGTGCGTTTGATATGCAGAACCAGCGATATCTGGGTTTTCTTGGGGTTTCAAGCTGAGATATGCATTTTTTACGATAATCATGGTGAGACTTCTGTCCGAAGTATGCAGAATACTCGAGATCGCACTTTTCGAGCTATTTAATGCGAGAAACAAGTTATCTGGTGTTTTCAGCACTCCACAGTGCGTTTGATATGCCGAACCAGCGAAATCTTGGTTTTCGTGGGGTTTCAAGCTGAGATATGCATTTTTTACGATAATCATGGTGAGACTTCTGTCCGAAGTATGCAGAATACTCGAGATCGCACTTTTCGAGCTATTTAATGCGAGAAACAAGTTATCTGGTGTTTTCAGCACTCCACAGTGCGTTTGATATGCCGAACCAGCGAAATCTTGGTTTTCGTGGGGTTTCAAGCTGATATATGCATTTTTTACGATAATCATGGTGAGACTTCTGTCCGAAGTATGCAGAATACTCGACATCGCACTTTTCGAGCTATTTAATGCGAGAAACACGTTATCTGGTGTTTTCAGCATTCCACAGTGCGTTTGATATGCAGAACCAACGATATCTTGGTTTTCGTGGGGTTTCAAGCTCAGATATGCATTTTCTGCGATAATCTTGGTGAGACTTCTGTCCGAAGTATGCAGAATCATCGAGATCGCACTTTTCGAGCTATTTAATTCGAGAAACACGTTATCTGGTGTTTTCACCACTCCACAGTGGGTTTGATTGGCAGAACCAGCGATATCTTGGTTTTCGTGGGGTTTCAAGCTCAGATATGCATTTTCTGCGATAATCTTGGTGAGACTTCTGTCCGAAATATGCAGAATCATCGAGATCGCTGGTTTGGACCTATTTAATGCGAGAAACACGTTATCTGGTGTTTTCACCACTCCACAAAGCGTTTGATATGCAGAACCAGCGATATCTTGGTTTTCTTGGGGTTTCAAGCTGAGATATGCATTTTTTACGATAATCTTGATGAGACTTCTGTGCGAAGTATGCTTAATCATCGAGATCGCTGTTTTGGACCTATTTAATGCCAGAAACACGTTATCTGGTGTTTTCGCCACTCCACAGTGCGTATGATATGCAGAACCGGCGATATCTCGGTTTTCGTGGGGTTTCAAGCTGAGATATGCATTTTCTGCGATAATCTTGGTGAGACTTCTGTCCGAAGTATGTAGAATCATCGAGATCGCTCTTTTTGAGCTATTTAATGCGAGAAACAAGTTATCTGGTGTTTTCACCACTCCACAGTGCGTTTGATATGCAGAACCAGCGATATCTTGGTTTTCGTGGGGTTTCAAGCTCAGATATGCATTTTCTGCGATAATCTTGGTGAGACTTCTGTCCGAAGTATGCAGAATCATCGAGATCGCACTTTTCGAGCTATTTAATTCGAGAAACACGTTATCTGGTGTTTTCACCACTCCACAGTGGGTTTGATTGGCAGAACCAGCGATATCTTGGTTTTCGTGGGGTTTCAAGCTCAGATATGCATTTTCTGCGATAATCTTGGTGAGACTTCTGTCCGAAATATGCAGAATCATCGAGATCGCTGGTTTGGACCTATTTAATGCGAGAAACACGTTATCTGGTGTTTTCACCACTCCACAAAGCGTTTGATATGCAGAACCAGCGATATCTTGGTTTTCGTGGGGTTTCAAGCTGAGATATGCATTTTTTACGATAATCTTCGTGAGACTTCTGTCCGAAGTATGCAGAATCATCGACATCGCTCGTTTCGAGCTATTTAATGCGAGAAACTCGTTTTCTGGGGTTTTCACCACTCCACAGTTCGTTGGATATGCAGAACCGGAGATATCTTGGTTTTCGTGGGGTTTCAAGCTCAGATATGCATTTTCTGCGATAATCTTGGTGAGACTTCTGACCGAAGTATGCAGAATCATCGAGATCGCACTTTTCGAGCTATTTAATGCGAGAAACACGTTACCTGGTGTTTTCACCACTCCACAGTGCGTTTGATATGCAGAACCGGCGATATCTTGGTTTTTGTGGGGTTTCAAGCTGAGATATGCATTTTCTACGATAATCTAGGTGAGACATCTGTCAGAAGTATGCAGAAACTTCGAGATCGCTCTTTTCGAGCTACTTAATGCGAGAAACACGTTATCTGGTATTTTCACCACTCCACAGTGCGTTTGACATGCAGAACCGGCGACATCTTGGATTTCGTCGGGGTTCAAGCTGAGATATGCATTTTCTACGATAATCTTGGTGAGACCTCTGTCAGAAGTATGCAGAATCATCTAGATCGCTCGTTTCGAGCTATTCAATGCGAGAAACACGTTTTCTTGTGTTTTCACCACTCCACAGTCCGTTTGATGTGCAGAACCGGAGATAACTTGGTTTTCGTGAGGTTTCAAGCTGAGATATGCATTTTCTGCGATAGTCTTGGTGAGGCTTCAGTCTGAAGTATGCAGAATCATCTAGATCGCTCTTTTCGAGCTATTTAATGCGAGAAACAAGTTTTCTGATGTTTTCGCCACCCCACAGTGCGTTTGATATGCAGAACCGGAGATATCTTGGATTCGGTCGGGTTTCAAGCTGAGATAAGCATTTTCTGCGATAATCATGGTGAGACTTCTGTCCGAAGTATGCAGAATACTCGAGATCGCACTTTTCGAGCTATTTAATGCGAGAAACACGTTATCTGGTGTTTTCAGCACACCACAGTGCGTTTGATATGCAGAACCAGCGATATCTGGGTTTTCTTGGGGTTTCAAGCTGAGATATGCATTTTTCACGATAATCTTGATGAGACTTCTGTCCGAAGTATGCTTAATCATCGAGATCGCTCGTTTGGACCTATTTAATGCGAGAAACACGTTATCTGGTGTTTTCGCCACTCCACAGTGCGTATGATTTGCAGAACCGGCGATATCTTGGTTTTCGTGGGGTTTCAAGCTGAGATATGCATTTTCTGCGATAATGTTGGTGAGACTTCTGTCCGAAGTATGCAGAATCATCGAGATCGCTCTTTTTGAGCTATTTAATGCGAGAAACAAGTTATCTGGTGTTTTCAGCACTCCACAGTGCGTTTGAAATGCAGAACCAGCGATATCTTGGTTTTCGTGGGGTTTCAAGCTCAGATATGCATTTTCTGCGATAATCTTGGTGAGACTTCTGTCCGAAGTATGCAGAATCATCGAGATCGCTGGTTTGGACCTATTTAATGCGAGAAACACGTTATCTGGTGTTTTCACCACTCCACAAAGCGTTTGATATGCAGAACCAGCGATATCTTGGTTTTCGTGGGGTTTCAAGCTGAGATATGCATTTTTTACGATAATCTTTGTGAGACTTCTGTCCGAAGTATGCAGAATCATCGAGATCGCTCTTTTTGAGCTATTTAATGCGAGAAACAAGTTATCCGGTGTTTTCACCACTCCACAGTGCGTTTGATATGCAGAACCAGCGATATCTTGGTTTTCGTGGGGTTTCAAGCTCAGATATGCATTTTCTGCGATAATCTTGGTGAGACTTCTGACCGAAGTATGCAGAATCATCGAGATCGCACTTTTCGAGCTATTTAATGCGAGAAACACGTTATCTGGTGTTTTCACCACTCCACAGTGCGTTTGATATGCTGAACCGGCGATATCTTGGTTTTTGTGGGGTTTCAAGCTGAGATATGCATTTTTTACGATAATCTTCGTGAGACTTCTGTCCGAAGTATGCTTAATCATCAAGATCGCTCTATTCGATCTATTTAATGCGAGAAACACGTTATCTGGTGTTTTCAGCACTCCACAGTGCGTTTGATATGCAGAACCAGCGATATCCTGGTTTTCGTGGGGATTTAAGCTGAGATATGCAATTTCTGCGATAATCTTGGTGAGACTTCTGTCCGAAGTATGCTTCAACATCGAGATCGTACTTTTCGAGCTATTTAATGCGAGAAACACGTTTTCTGGGGTTTTCACCACTCCACAGTTCGTTGGATATGCAGAACAGGAGATATCTTGGTTTTCGTGGGGTTTCTAGCAGAGATATGCATTTTCTGCGATAATCATAGTGAGACTTCTGTTAGAAGAATGCAGAATCATCGAGATCGCACTCTTCGATCTATTTAATGCGAGAAACACGTTGTCTGGTGTTTTCAGCACTCCACAGTGCGTTTGATATGCAGAACCAGCGATATCTGGGTTTTCTTGGGGTTTCAAGCTGAGATAAGCATTTTCTGCGATAATCATGGTGAGACTTCTGTCCGAAGTATGCAGAATACTCGAGATCGCACTTTTCGAGCTATTTAATGCGAGAAACACGTTATCTGGTGTTTTCAGCACACCACAGTGCGTTTGATATGCCGAACCAGCGAAATCTTGGTTTTCGTGGGGTTTCAAGCTGAGATATGCATTTTTTACGATAATCATGGTGAGACTTCTGTCCGAAGTATGCAGAATACTCGACATCGCACTTTTCGAGCTATTTAATGCGAGAAACACGTTATCTGGTGTTTTCAGCACTCCACAGTGCGTTTGATATGCAGAACCAGCGATATCTGGGTTTTCTTGGGGTTTCAAGCTGAGATATGCATTTTTTACGATAATCATGGTGAGACTTCTGTCCGAAGTATGCAGAATACTCGAGATCGCACTTTTCGAGCTATTTAATGCGAGAAACAAGTTATCTGGTGTTTTCAGCACTCCACAGTGCGTTTGATATGCCGAACCAGCGAAATCTTGGTTTTCGTGGGGTTTCAAGCTGAGATATGCATTTTTTACGATAATCATGGTGAGACTTCTGTCCGAAGTATGCAGAATACTCGAGATCGCACTTTTCGAGCTATTTAATGCGAGAAACAAGTTATCTGGTGTTTTCAGCACTCCACAGTGCGTTTGATATGCCGAACCAGCGAAATCTTGGTTTTCGTGGGGTTTCAAGCTGATATATGCATTTTTTACGATAATCATGGTGAGACTTCTGTCCGAAGTATGCAGAATACTCGACATCGCACTTTTCGAGCTATTTAATGCGAGAAACACGTTATCTGGTGTTTTCAGCATTCCACAGTGCGTTTGATATGCAGAACCAACGATATCTTGGTTTTCGTGGGGTTTCAAGCTCAGATATGCATTTTCTGCGATAATCTTGGTGAGACTTCTGTCCGAAGTATGCAGAATCATCGAGATCGCACTTTTCGAGCTATTTAATTCGAGAAACACGTTATCTGGTGTTTTCACCACTCCACAGTGGGTTTGATTGGCAGAACCAGCGATATCTTGGTTTTCGTGGGGTTTCAAGCTCAGATATGCATTTTCTGCGATAATCTTGGTGAGACTTCTGTCCGAAATATGCAGAATCATCGAGATCGCTGGTTTGGACCTATTTAATGCGAGAAACACGTTATCTGGTGTTTTCACCACTCCACAAAGCGTTTGATATGCAGAACCAGCGATATCTTGGTTTTCTTGGGGTTTCAAGCTGAGATATGCATTTTTTACGATAATCTTGATGAGACTTCTGTGCGAAGTATGCTTAATCATCGAGATCGCTGTTTTGGACCTATTTAATGCCAGAAACACGTTATCTGGTGTTTTCGCCACTCCACAGTGCGTATGATATGCAGAACCGGCGATATCTCGGTTTTCGTGGGGTTTCAAGCTGAGATATGCATTTTCTGCGATAATCTTGGTGAGACTTCTGTCCGAAGTATGTAGAATCATCGAGATCGCTCTTTTTGAGCTATTTAATGCGAGAAACAAGTTATCTGGTGTTTTCACCACTCCACAGTGCGTTTGATATGCAGAACCAGCGATATCTTGGTTTTCGTGGGGTTTCAAGCTCAGATATGCATTTTCTGCGATAATCTTGGTGAGACTTCTGTCCGAAGTATGCAGAATCATCGAGATCGCACTTTTCGAGCTATTTAATTCGAGAAACACGTTATCTGGTGTTTTCACCACTCCACAGTGGGTTTGATTGGCAGAACCAGCGATATCTTGGTTTTCGTGGGGTTTCAAGCTCAGATATGCATTTTCTGCGATAATCTTGGTGAGACTTCTGTCCGAAATATGCAGAATCATCGAGATCGCTGGTTTGGACCTATTTAATGCGAGAAACACGTTATCTGGTGTTTTCACCACTCCACAAAGCGTTTGATATGCAGAACCAGCGATATCTTGGTTTTCGTGGGGTTTCAAGCTGAGATATGCATTTTTTACGATAATCATGGTGAGACTTCTGTCCGAAGTATGCAGAATACTCGAGATCGCACTTTTCGAGCTATTTAATGCGAGAAACACGTTATCTGGTGTTTTCACCACTCCACAAAGCGTTTGATATGCAGAACCAGCGATATCTTGGTTTTCGTGGGGTTTCAAGCTGAGATATGCATTTTTTACGATAATCTTGGTGAGACTTCTGTCCGAAGTATGCAGAATCATCGACATCGCTCGTTTCGAGCTATTTAATGCGAGAAACTCGTTTTCTGGGGTTTTCACCACTCCACAGTTCGTTGGATATGCAGAACCGGAGATATCTTGGTTTTCGTGGGGTTTCAAGCTCAGATATGCATTTTCTGCGATAATCTTGGTGAGACTTCTGACCGAAGTATGCAGAATCATCGAGATCGCACTTTTCGAGCTATTTAATGCGAGAAACACGTTACCTGGTGTTTTCACCACTCCACAGTGCGTTTGATATGCAGAACCGGCGATATCTTGGTTTTTGTGGGGTTTCAAGCTGAGATATGCATTTTTTACGATAATCTTCGTGAGACTTCTGTCCGAAGTATGCTTAATCATCAAGATCGCTCTATTCGATCTATTTAATGCGAGAAACACGTTATCGGGTGTTTTCAGCACTCCACAGTGCGTTTGATATGCAGAACCAGCGATATCCTGGTTTTCGTGGGGATTCAAGCTCAGATATGCATTTTCTGCGATAATCTTGGTGAGACTTCTGACCGAAGTATGCAGAATCATCGAGATCGCACTTTTCGAGATATTTAATGCGAGAAACACGTTATCTGGTGTTTTCACCACTCCACAGTGCGTTTGATATGCAGAACCGGCTATATCTTGGTTTTTGTGGGGTTTCAAGCTGAGATATGCATTTTTTACGATAATCATAGTAAGACTTCTGTTAGAAGTATGCAGAATCATCGAGATCGCACTCTTCGATCTATTTAATGCGAGAAACACGTTGTCTGGTGTTTTCAGCACTCCACAGTGCGTTTGATATGCCGAACCAGCGAAATCTTGGTTTTCGTGGGGTTTCAAGCTGAGATATGCATTTTTTACGATAATCATGGTGAGACTTCTGTCCGAAGTATGCAGAATACTCGACATCGCACTTTTCGAGCTATTTAATGCGAGAAACACGTTATCTGGTGTTTTCAGCACTCCTCAGTGCGTTTGATATGCAGAACCAGCGATATCTTGGTTTTCGTGGGGTTTCAAGCTCAGATATGCATTTTCTGCGATAATCTTGGTGAGACTTCTGTGCGAAGTATGCTTAATCATCGAGATCGCTGTTTTGGACCTATTTAATGCCAGAAACACGTTATCTGGTGTTTTCGCCACTCCACAGTGCGTATGATATGCAGAACCGGCGATATCTTGGTTTTCGTGGGGTTTCAAGCTGAGATATGCATTTTCTGCGATAATCATGGTGAGACTTCTGTCCGAAGTATGCAGAATACTCGACATCGCACTTTTCGAGCTATTTAATGCGAGAAACACGTTATCTGGTGTTTTCAGCACTCCACAGTGCGTTTGATATGCAGAACCAGCGATATCTGGGTTTTCTTGTGGTTTCAAGCTGAGATATGCATTTTTTACGATAATCTTGATGAGACTTCTGTGCGAAGTATGCTTAATCATCGAGATCGCTGTTTTGGACCTATTTAATGCCAGAAACACGTTATCTGGGGTTTTCGCCACTCCACAGTGCGTATGATATGCAGAACCGGCGATATCTTGGTTTTCGTGGGGTTTCAAGCTGAGATATGCATTTTCTGCGATAATCTTGGTGAGACTTCTGTCCGAAGTATGTAGAATCATCGAGATCGCTCTTTTTGAGCTATTTAATGCGAGAAACAAGTTATCTGGTGTTTTCACCACTCCACAGTGCGTTTGATATGCAGAACCAGCGATATCTTGGTTTTCGTGGGGTTTCAAGCTCAGATATGCATTTTCTGCGATAATCTTGGTGAGACTTCTGTCCGAAGTATGCAGAATCATCGAGATCGCTGGTTTGGACCTATTTAATGCGAGAAACACGTTATCTGGTGTTTTCAGCACTCCTCAGTGCGTTTGATATGCAGAACCAGCGATATCTTGGTTTTCGTGGGGTTTCAAGCTCAGATATGCATTTTCTGCGATAATCTTGGTGAGACTTCTGTGCGAAGTATGCTTAATCATCGAGATCGCTGTTTTGGACCTATTTAATGCCAGAAACACGTTATCTGGTGTTTTCGCCACTCCACAGTGCGTATGATATGCAGAACCGGCGATATCTTGGTTTTCGTGGGGTTTCAAGCTGAGATATGCATTTTCTGCGATAATCATGGTGAGACTTCTGTCCGAAGTATGCAGAATACTCGACATCGCACTTTTCGAGCTATTTAATGCGAGAAACACGTTATCTGGTGTTTTCAGCACTCCACAGTGCGTTTGATATGCAGAACCAGCGATATCTGGGTTTTCTTGGGGTTTCAAGCTGAGATATGCATTTTTTACGATAATCTTGATGAGACTTCTGTGCGAAGTATGCTTAATCATCGAGATCGCTGTTTTGGACCTATTTAATGCCAGAAACACGTTATCTGGGGTTTTCGCCACTCCACAGTGCGTATGATATGCAGAACCGGCGATATCTTGGTTTTCGTGGGGTTTCAAGCTGAGATATGCATTTTCTGCGATAATCTTGGTGAGACTTCTGTCCGAAGTATGTAGAATCATCGAGATCGCTCTTTTTGAGCTATTTAATGCGAGAAACAAGTTATCTGGTGTTTTCACCACTCCACAGTGCGTTTGATATGCAGAACCAGCGATATCTTGGTTTTCGTGGGGTTTCAAGCTCAGATATGCATTTTCTGCGATAATCTTGGTGAGACTTCTGTCCGAAGTATGCAGAATCATCGAGATCGCTGGTTTGGTCCTATTTAATGCGAGAAACACGTTATCTGGTGTTTTCACCACTCCACAAAGCGTTTGATATGCAGAACCAGCGATATCTTGGTTTTCGTGGGGTTTCAAGCTGAGATATGCATTTTTTACGATAATCTTGGTGAGACTTCTGTCCGAAGTATGCAGAATCATCGACATCGCTCGTTTCGAGCTATTTAATGCGAGAAACTCGTTTTCTGGGGTTTTCACCACTCCACAGTTCGTTGGATATGCAGAACCGGAGATATCTTGGTTTTCGTGGGGTTTCAAGCTCAGATATGCATTTTCTGCGATAATCTTGGTGAGACTTCTGACCGAAGTATGCAGAATCATCGAGATCGCACTTTTCGAGCTATTTAATGCGAGAAACACGTTACCTGGTGTTTTCACCACTCCACAGTGCGTTTGATATGCAGAACCGGCGATATCTTGGTTTTTGTGGGGTTTCAAGCTGAGATATGCATTTTTTACGATAATCTTCGTGAGACTTCTGTCCGAAGTATGCTTAATCATCAAGATCGCTCTATTCGATCTATTTAATGCGAGAAACACGTTATCGGGTGTTTTCAGCACTCCACAGTGCGTTTGATATGCAGAACCAGCGATATCCTGGTTTTCGTGGGGATTCAAGCTCAGATATGCATTTTCTGCGATAATCTTGGTGAGACTTCTGACCGAAGTATGCAGAATCATCGAGATCGCACTTTTCGAGCTATTTAATGCGAGAAACACGTTATCTGGTGTTTTCACCACTCCACAGTGCGTTTGATATGCAGAACCGGCGATATCTTGGTTTTTGTGGGGTTTCAAGCTGAGATATGCATTTTTTACGATAATCATAGTAAGACTTCTGTTAGAAGTATGCAGAATCATCGAGATCGCACCCTTCGATCTATTTAATGCGAGAAACACGTTGTCTGGTGTTTTCAGCACTCCACAGTGCGTTTGATATGCCGAACCAGCGAAATCTTGGTTTTCGTGGGGTTTCAAGCTGAGATATGCATTTTTTACGATAATCATGGTGAGACTTCTGTCCGAAGTATGCAGAATACTCGACATCGCACTTTTCGAGCTATTTAATGCGAGAAACACGTTATCTCGTGTTTTCAGCACTCCTCAGTGCGTTTGATATGCAGAACCAGCGATATCTGGGTTTTCTTGGGGTTTCAAGCTGAGATATGCATTTTCTGCGATAATCATGGTGAGACTTCTGTCCGAAGTATGCAGAATACTCGACATCGCACTTTTCGAGCTATTTAATGCGAGAAACACGTTATCTGGTGTTTTCAGCACTCCACAGTGCGTTTGATATGCAGAACCAGCGATATCCTGGTTTTCGTGGGGATTCAAGCTGAGATATGCAATTTCTGCGATAATCTTGGTGAGACTTCTGTCCGAAGTATGCTTAATCATCGAGATCGTACTTTCCGAGCTATTTAATACGAGAAACACCTTTTCTGGGGTTTTCACCACTCCACAGTTCGTTGGATATGCAGAACAGGAGATATCTTGGTTTTCGTGGTGTTTCTAGCACAGATATGCATTTTCTGCGATAATCTTGATGAGACTTCTGTCCGAAGTATGCTTAATCATCGAGATCGCTCGTTTGGACCTATTTAATGCTAGAAACACGTTATCTTGTGTTTTCAGCACTCCACAGTGCGTTTGATATGCAGAACCAGCGATATCCTGGTTTTCGTGGGGATTCAAGCTGAGATATCAATTTCTGCGATAATCTTGGTGAGACTTCTGTCCGAAGTATGCTTAATCATCTAGATTGTACTTTTCGAGCTATTTAATGCAAGAAACACGTTTTCTGGGGTTTTCACCACTCCACAGTTCGTTGGATATGCAGAACAGGAGATATCTTGGTTTTCGTGGGGCTTCTAGCAGAGATATGCATTTTCTTCGATAATCATAGTGAGACTTCTGTTAGAAGTATGCAGAATCATCGAGATCGCACTTTTCGATCTATTTAATGCGAGAAACACGTTGTCTGGTGTTTTCACCACTCCACAGTTAGCTTGATATGCTGAACCGGCGATGTTTGGTTTTCGTCGGGTTTCAAGTTGAGATATGCATTTTCTGCGATAATCTTGGTGAGACTTCTGTCCGAAGTATGCTTAGTCATCGAGATCGTACTTTTCGAGCTATTTAATGCGAGAAACACGTTTTCTGGGGTTTTCACCACTCCACAGTTCGTTGGATATGCAGAACAGGAGATATCTTGGTTTTCGTGGGGTTTGTAGCAGAGATATGCATTTTTTACGATAATCTTGATGAGACTTCTGTGCGAAGTATGCTTAATCATCGAGATCGCTGGTTTGGACCGATTTAATGACAGAAACACGTTATCTGGTGTTTTCGCCACTCCACAGTGCGTATGATATGCAGAACCGGCGATATCTTGTTTTTCGTGGGGTTTCAAGCTGAGATATGCATTTTCTGCGATAATCTTGGTGAGACTTCTGTCCGAAGTATGCAGAATCATCGAGATCGCTCTTTTTGAGCTATTTAATGCGAGAAACAAGTTATCTGGTGTTTTCACCACTCCACAGTGCGTTTGATATGCAGAACCAGCGATATCTTGGTTTTCGTGGGGTTTCAAGCTCAGATATGCATTTTTTACAATAATCATGGTGAGACTTCTGTCCGAAGTATGCAGAATACTCGAGATCCCCCTTTTCGAGCTATTTAATGCGAGAAACACGTTATCTGGTGTTTTCAGCACTCCACAGTGCGTTTGATATGCAGAACCAGTGATATCCTGGTTTTCGTGGGGATTCAAGCTGAGATATGCAATTTCTGCGATAATCTTGGTGAGACTTCTGTCCGAAGTATGCTTAATCATCGAGATCATACTTTCCGAGCTATTTAATACGAGAAACACCTTTTCTGGGGTTTTCACCACTCCACAGTTCGTTGGATATGCAGAACAGGAGATATCTTGGTTTTCGTGGTGTTTCTAGCACAGATATGCATTTTCTGCGATAATCTTGATGAGACTTCTGTCCGAAGTATGCTTAATCATCGAGATCGCTCGTTTGGACCTATTTAATGCTAGAAACACGTTATCTTGTGTTTTCAGCACTCCACAGTGCGTTTGATATGCAGAACCAGCGATATCCTGGTTTTCGTGGGGATTCAAGCTGAGATATCAATTTCTGCGATAATCTTGGTGAGACTTCTGTCCGAAGTATGCTTAATCATCGAGATCGCTCTTTTTGAGCTATTTAATGCGAGAAACAAGTTATCTGGTGTTTTCACCACTCCACAGTGCGTTTGATATGCAGAACCAGCGATATCTTGGTTTTCGTGGGGTTTCAAGCTCAGATATGCATTTTCTGCGATAATCTTGGTGAGACTTCTGTCCGAAGTATGCAGAATCATCGAGATCGCTGGTTTGGACCTATTTAATGCGAGAAACACGTTATCTGGTGTTTTCACCACTCCACAAAGCGTTTGATATGCAGAACCAGCGATATCTTGGTTTTCGTGGGGTTTCAAGCT
Source organism: Anthophora plumipes (assembly GCA_951804975.1). NCBI lineage: Eukaryota > Metazoa > Arthropoda > Insecta > Hymenoptera > Apidae > Anthophora > Anthophora plumipes. The sequence goes on from CATORF010000448.1 coordinate 2,688,942, forward strand.
GAGATATGCATTTTTTACGATAATCTTGGTGAGACTTCTGTCCGAAGTATGCAGAATCATCGACATCGCTCGTTTCGAGCTATTTAATGCGAGAAACTCGTTTCCTGGGGTTTTCACCACTCCACAGTTCGTTGGATATGCAGAACCGGAGATATCTTGGTTTTCGTGGGGTTTCAAGCTGAGATATGCATTTTCTGCGATAATCATGGTGAGACTTCTGTCCGAAGTATGCAGAATACTCGACATCGCACTTTTCGAGCTATTTAATGCGAGAAACACGTTATCTGGTGTTTTCAGCACTCCACAGTGCGTTTGATATGCAGAACCAGCGATATCTGGGTTTTCTTGGGGTTTCAAGCTGAGATATGCATTTTTTACGATAATCTTGATGAGACTTCTGTGCGAAGTATGCTTAATCATCGAGATCGCTGTTTTGGACCTATTTAATGCCAGAAACACGTTATCTGGGGTTTTCGCCACTCCACAGTGCGTATGATATGCAGAACCGGCGATATCTTGGTTTTCGTGGGGTTTCAAGCTGAGATATGCATTTTCTGCGATAATCTTGGTGAGACTTCTGTCCGAAGTATGTAGAATCATCGAGATCGCTCTTTTTGAGCTATTTAATGCGAGAAACAAGTTATCTGGTGTTTTCACCACTCCACAGTGCGTTTGATATGCAGAACCAGCGATATCTTGGTTTTCGTGGGGTTTCAAGCTCAGATATGCATTTTCTGCGATAATCTTGGTGAGACTTCTGTCCGAAGTATGCAGAATCATCGAGATCGCTGGTTTGGTCCTATTTAATGCGAGAAACACGTTATCTGGTGTTTTCACCACTCCACAAAGCGTTTGATATGCAGAACCAGCGATATCTTGGTTTTCGTGGGGTTTCAAGCTGAGATATGCATTTTTTACGATAATCTTGGTGAGACTTCTGTCCGAAGTATGCAGAATCATCGACATCGCTCGTTTCGAGCTATTTAATGCGAGAAACTCGTTTTCTGGGGTTTTCACCACTCCACAGTTCGTTGGATATGCAGAACCGGAGATATCTTGGTTTTCGTGGGGTTTCAAGCTCAGATATGCATTTTCTGCGATAATCTTGGTGAGACTTCTGACCGAAGTATGCAGAATCATCGAGATCGCACTTTTCGAGCTATTTAATGCGAGAAACACGTTACCTGGTGTTTTCACCACTCCACAGTGCGTTTGATATGCAGAACCGGCGATATCTTGGTTTTTGTGGGGTTTCAAGCTGAGATATGCATTTTTTACGATAATCTTCGTGAGACTTCTGTCCGAAGTATGCTTAATCATCAAGATCGCTCTATTCGATCTATTTAATGCGAGAAACACGTTATCGGGTGTTTTCAGCACTCCACAGTGCGTTTGATATGCAGAACCAGCGATATCCTGGTTTTCGTGGGGATTCAAGCTCAGATATGCATTTTCTGCGATAATCTTGGTGAGACTTCTGACCGAAGTATGCAGAATCATCGAGATCGCACTTTTCGAGCTATTTAATGCGAGAAACACGTTATCTGGTGTTTTCACCACTCCACAGTGCGTTTGATATGCAGAACCGGCGATATCTTGGTTTTTGTGGGGTTTCAAGCTGAGATATGCATTTTTTACGATAATCATAGTAAGACTTCTGTTAGAAGTATGCAGAATCATCGAGATCGCACCCTTCGATCTATTTAATGCGAGAAACACGTTGTCTGGTGTTTTCAGCACTCCACAGTGCGTTTGATATGCCGAACCAGCGAAATCTTGGTTTTCGTGGGGTTTCAAGCTGAGATATGCATTTTTTACGATAATCATGGTGAGACTTCTGTCCGAAGTATGCAGAATACTCGACATCGCACTTTTCGAGCTATTTAATGCGAGAAACACGTTATCTCGTGTTTTCAGCACTCCTCAGTGCGTTTGATATGCAGAACCAGCGATATCTGGGTTTTCTTGGGGTTTCAAGCTGAGATATGCATTTTCTGCGATAATCATGGTGAGACTTCTGTCCGAAGTATGCAGAATACTCGACATCGCACTTTTCGAGCTATTTAATGCGAGAAACACGTTATCTGGTGTTTTCAGCACTCCACAGTGCGTTTGATATGCAGAACCAGCGATATCCTGGTTTTCGTGGGGATTCAAGCTGAGATATGCAATTTCTGCGATAATCTTGGTGAGACTTCTGTCCGAAGTATGCTTAATCATCGAGATCGTACTTTCCGAGCTATTTAATACGAGAAACACCTTTTCTGGGGTTTTCACCACTCCACAGTTCGTTGGATATGCAGAACAGGAGATATCTTGGTTTTCGTGGTGTTTCTAGCACAGATATGCATTTTCTGCGATAATCTTGATGAGACTTCTGTCCGAAGTATGCTTAATCATCGAGATCGCTCGTTTGGACCTATTTAATGCTAGAAACACGTTATCTTGTGTTTTCAGCACTCCACAGTGCGTTTGATATGCAGAACCAGCGATATCCTGGTTTTCGTGGGGATTCAAGCTGAGATATCAATTTCTGCGATAATCTTGGTGAGACTTCTGTCCGAAGTATGCTTAATCATCTAGATTGTACTTTTCGAGCTATTTAATGCAAGAAACACGTTTTCTGGGGTTTTCACCACTCCACAGTTCGTTGGATATGCAGAACAGGAGATATCTTGGTTTTCGTGGTGTTTCTAGCACAGATATGCATTTTCTGCGATAATCTTGATGAGACTTCTGTCCGAAGTATGCTTAATCATCGAGATCGCTCGTTTGGACCTATTTAATGCTAGAAACACGTTATCTTGTGTTTTCAGCACTCCACAGTGCGTTTGATATGCAGAACCAGCGATATCCTGGTTTTCGTGGGGATTCAAGCTGAGATATCAATTTCTGCGATAATCTTGGTGAGACTTCTGTCCGAAGTATGCTTAATCATCTAGATTGTACTTTTCGAGCTATTTAATGCAAGAAACACGTTTTCTGGGGTTTTCACCACTCCACAGTTCGTTGGATATGCAGAACAGGAGATATCTTGGTTTTCGTGGGGCTTCTAGCAGAGATATGCATTTTCTTCGATAATCATAGTGAGACTTCTGTTAGAAGTATGCAGAATCATCGAGATCGCACTTTTCGATCTATTTAATGCGAGAAACACGTTGTCTGGTGTTTTCACCACTCCACAGTTGGCTTGATATGCTGAACCGGCGATGTTTGGTTTTCGTCGGGTTTCAAGTTGAGATATGCATTTTCTACGATAATCTTGGTGAAACATCTGTCCGAAGTATGCAGAAACATCAAGAGGGCTTAATCATCGAGATTGTACTTTTCAAGCTATTTAATGCAAGAAACACGTTTTCTGGGGTTTTCACCATTCCACAGTTCGTTGGATATGCAGAACAGGAGATATCTTGGTTTTCGTGGGGCTTCTAGCAGAGATATGCATTTTCTTCGATAATCATAGTGAGACTTCTGTTAGAAGTATGCAGAATCATCGAGATCGCACTTTTCGAGCTATTTAATGCGAGAAACACGTTTTCTGGGGTTTTCACCACACCACAGTTCGTTGGATGTGCAGAACCGGAGATATCTTTGTTTTCGTGGGGTTTCAAGCTGAGATATGCATTTTCTGCGATAATCTTAGTGAGACCTCTGTCCGAAGTATGCAGAAACATCGAGATCTCTCTTTTCGACTTATTTAATGCGAAAAACACGTTATCTGGTGTTTTCACCACTCCACAGTGCGTTTGATATGCCGAACCAGCGATATCTTGGTTTTCGTGGGGTTTCAAGCTGAGATATGCATTTTTTACGATAATCATGGTGAGACTTCTGTCCGAAGTATGCAGAATACTCGAGATCGCACTTTTCGAGCTATTTAATGCGAGAAACACGTTATCTGGTTTTTTCACCACTCCAGAGAGCGTTTGATATGCCGAACCAGCGACATCTGGGTTTTCTTGAGGTTTCAAACTGAGATATGCATTTTCTGCGATAATCTTGGTGAGACATCTGTCCGAAGTATGCTTAATCATCGAGATCGTACTTTTCGAGCTATTTAATGCGAGAAACACGTTTTCTGGGGTTTTCACCACTCCACAGTTCGTTGGATATGCAGAACAGGAGATATCTTGGTTTTCGTGGGGTTTGTAGCAGAGATATGCATTTTTTACGATAATCTTGATGAGACTTCTGTGCGAAGTATGCTTAATCATCGAGATCGCACTTTTCGATCTATTTAATGCGAGAAACACGTTATCTGGTGTTTTCAGCACTCCTCAGTGCGTTTGATATGCACAACCGGCGATATCTTGGTTTTTGTGGGGTTTCAAGCTGAGATATGCATTTTTTACGATAATCTTGGTGAGACTTCTGTCCGAAGTATGCTTAATCATCAAGATCGCTCTATTCGATTTATTTAATGCGAGAAACACGTTATCTGGTGTTTTCAGCACTCCACAGTGCGTTTGATATGCAGAACCAGCGATATCCTGGTTTTCGTTGGGATTCAAGCTGAGATATGCAATTTCTGCGATAATCTTGATGAGACTTCTGTCCGAAGTATGCTTAATCACCGAGATCGTACTTTTCGAGCTATTTAATGCGAGAAACACGTTTTCTGGGGTTTTCACCACTCCACAGTTCGTTGGATATGCAGAACAGGAGATATCTTGGTTTTCGAGGGGTTTCTAGCAGAGATATGCATTTTCTGCGATAATCATAGTGAGACTTCTGTTAGAAGTATGCAGAATCATTGAGATCGCACTTTTCGATCTATTTAATGCGAGAAACACGTTGTCTGGTGTTTTCACCACTCCACAGTTGGTTTGATATGCAGAACCGGCGATGTTTGGTTTTCGTCGGGTTTCAAGTTGAGATATGCATTTTCTACGATAATCTTGGTGAGACCTCTGTCCAAAATATGCAGAAACATCGAGATCTCTCTTTTCGACCTATTTAATGCGAAAAACACATTATCTGGTGTTTTCACCACTCCACAGTGCGTTTGATATGCCGAACCAGCGAAATCTTGGTTTTCGTGGGGTTTCAAGATGAGATATGCATTTTTTACGATAATCTTGATGAGACTTCTGTGCGAAGTATGCTGAATCATCGAGATCGCTGGTTTGGACCGATTTAATGCGAGAAACACGTTATCTGGTGTTTTCGCCACTCCACAGTGCGTATGATATGCAGAACCGGCGATATCTTGGTTTTCGTGGGGTTTCAAGCTGAGATATGCATTTTCTGCGATAATCTTGGTGAGACTTCTGTCCGAAGTATGCAGAATCATCGAGATCGCTCTTTTTGAGCTATTTAATGCGAGAAACAAGTTATCTGTTGTTTTCACCACTCCACAGTGCGTTTGATATGCAGAACCAGCGATATCTTGGTTTTCGTGGGGTTTCAAGCTCAGATATGCTTTTTCTGCGATAATCTTGGTGAGACTTCTGTCCGAAGTATGCAGAATCATCGAGATCGCACTTTTCGAGCTATTTAATGCGAGAAACACGTTATCTGGTGTTTTCACCACTCCACAGTGCGTTTGATATGCAGAACCGGCGATATCTTGGTTTTTGTGGGGTTTCAAGCTGAGATATGCATTTTTTACGATAATCTTGGTGAGACCTCTGGCCGTAGTATGCAGAAACATCGAGATCGCTCTTTTCGACCTATTTAATGCGAGAAATACGTTATCTGGATTTTTTCACCACTCTACAGAGCGTTTGATATGCAGAACCAGCGTTATCTTGGTTTTCGTGGAGTTTCAAGCTGAGATATGCATTTTTTACGATAATCTTGGTGAGACTTCTGTCCGAAGTATGCAGAATCATCGAGATCGCTCGTTTCGAGCTATTTAATGCGAGAAACTCGTTTTCTGGGGTTTTCACCACTCCACAGTTCGTTGGATATGCAGAACCGGAGATATCTTGGTTTTCGTGGGGTTTCAAGCTGAGATATGCAATTTCTGCGATAATCTTGGTGAGACTTCTGTCCGAAGTATGCTTAATCATCGAGATCGTACTTTTCGAGCTGTTTAATGCGAGAAACACGTTTTCTGGGGTTTTCACCACTCCACAGTTCGTTGGATATGCAGAACAGGAGATATCTTGGTTTTTGTGGTGTTTCAAGCTGAGATATGCATTTTTTACGATAATCTTGGTGAGACTTCTGTCCGAAGTATGCTTAATCATCAAGATCGCTCTATTCGATTTATTTAATGCGAGAAACACGTTATCTGGTGTTTTCAGCACTCCACAGTGCGTTTGATATGCAGAACCAGCGATATCCTGGTTTTCGTGGGGATTCAAGCTGAGATATGCAATTTCTGCGATAATCTTGGTGAGACTTCTGTCCGAAGTATGCTTAATCATCGAGATCGTACTTTTCGAGCTATTTAATGCGAGAAACACGTTTTCTGGGGTTTTCACCACTCCACAGTTCGTTGGATATGCAGAACAGGAGATATCTTGGTTTTCGAGGGGTTTCTAGCAGAGATATGCATTTTCTGCGATAATCATAGTGAGACTTCTGTTAGAAGTATGCAGAATCATCGAGATCGCACTTTTCGATCTATTTAATGCGAGAAACACGTTGTCTGGTGTTTTCACCACTCCACAGTTGGTTTGATATGCAGAACCGGCGATGTTTGGTTTTCGTCGGGTTTCAAGCTGAGATATGCATTTTCTACGATAATCTTGGTGAGACCTCTGTCCAAAATATGCAGAAACATCGAGATCTCTCTTTTCGACCTATTGAATGCGAAAAACACGTTATCTGGTGTTTTCACCACTCCACAGTGCGTTTGATATGCCGAACCAGCGAAATCTTGGGTTTCGTGGGGTTTCAAGATGAGATATGCATTTTTTACGATAATCATGGTGAGACTTCTGTCCGAAGTATGCAGAATACTCGAGATCGCACTTTTCGAGCTATTTAATGCGAGAAACACGTTATCTGGTGTTTTCAGCACTCCACAGTGCGTTTGATATGCAGAACCAGCGACATCTGGGACTTTCTTGGGGTTTCAAACTGAGATATGCATTTTTTACGATAATCTTGATGAGACTTCTGTGCGAAGTATGCTGAATCATCGAGATCGCTGGTTTGGACCGATTTAATGCGAGAAACACGATATCTGGTGTTTTCGCCACTCCACAGTGCGTATGATATGCAGAACCGGCGATATCTTGGTTTTCGTGGGGTTTCAAGCTGAGATATGCATTTTCTGCGATAATCTTGGTGAGACTTCTGTCCGAAGTATGCAGAATCATCGAGATCGCTCTTTTTGAGCTATTTAATGCGAGAAACAAGTTATCTGTTGTTTTCACCACTCCACAGTGCGTTTGATATGCAGAACCAGCGATATCTTGGTTTTCGTGGGGTTTCAAGCTCAGATATGCATTTTCTGCGATAATCTTGGTGAGACTTCTGTCCGAAGTATGCAGAATCATCGAGATCGCACTTTTCGAGCTATTTAATGCCAGAAACACGTTATCTGGTGTTTTCACCACTCCACAGTGCGTTTGATATACAGAACCGGCGATATCTTGGTTTTTGTGGGGTTTCAAGCTGAGATATGCATTTTTTACGATAATCTTGGTGAGACCTCTTTCCGAAGTATGCAGAAACATCGAGATCGCTCTTTTCGACCTGTTTAATGCGAGAAATACGTTATCTGGTTTTTTCACCACTCTACAGAGCGTTTGATATGCAGAACCAGCGTTATCTTGGTTTTCGTGGAGTTTCAAGCTGAGATATGCATTTTTTACGATAATCTTGGTGAGACTTCTGTCCGAAGTATGCAGAACCATCGAGATCGCTCGTTTCGAGCTATTTAATGCGAGAAACTCGTTTTCTGGGGTTTTCACCACTCCACAATTCGTTGGATATGCAGAACCGGAGATATCTTGGTTTTCGTGGGGTTTCAAGCTGAGATATGCAATTTCTGCGATAATCTTGGTGAGACTTCTGTCCGAAGTATGCTTAATCATCGAGATCGTACTTTTCGAGCTATTTAATGCGTGAAACACGTTTTCTGGGGTTTTCACCACTCCACAGTTGGTTTGATATGCAGAACCGGCGATGTTTGGTTTTCGTCGGGTTTCAAGTTGAGATATGCATTTTCTACGATAATCTTGGTGAAACATCTGTCCGACGTATGCTGAAACATCTAGAGCGCTCATTTCGAGCTATTTGATGCGAGAAACACGTTTTCTGGTTATTTCACCACACCACAGTTCGTTGGATGTGCAGAACCGGCGATATCTTGGTTTTTGTGGAGTTTCAAGCTGAGATATGCATTTTTTACGATAATCTTGGTGAGACTTCTGTCCGAAGTATGCTTAATCATCGAGATCGCTCTACTCGAGCTATTTAATGCGAGAAACACGTTATATGGTGGTTTCAGCATTCCACAGTGCGTTTGATATGCAGAACCAGCGATATCTTGGTTTTCGTGGGGATTCAAGCTGAGATATGCAATTTCTGCGATAATCTTGGTGAGACTTCTGTCCGAAGTATGCAGAAACATCGAGATCTCTCTTTTCGACCTATTTAATGCGAAAAACACGTTATCTGGTGTTTTCACCACTCCACAGTGCGTTTGATATGCCGAACCAGCGATATCTTGGTTTTCGTGGGGTTTCAAGCTGAGATATGCATTTTTTACGATAATCATGGTGAGACTTCTGTCCGAAGTATGCAGAATACTCGAGATCGCACTTTTCGAGCTATTTAATGCGAGAAACACGTTATCTGGTTTTTTCACCACTCCAGAGAGCGTTTGATATGCCGAACCAGCGACATCTGGGTTTTCTTGGGGTTTCAAACTGAGATATGCATTTTTTACGATAATCTTGATGAGACTTCTGTGCGAAGTATGCTTAATCATCGAGATCGCTGGTTTGGACCGATTTAATGCCAGAAACACGTTATCTGGTGTTTTCGCCACTCCACAGTGCGCATGATATGCAGAACCGGCGATATCATGGTTTTCGTGGGGTTTCAAGCTGAGATATGCATTTTCTGCGATAATCTTGGTGAGACTTCTGTCCGAAGTATGCTTAATCATCGAGATCGTACTTTTCGAGCTATTTAATGCGAGAAACACGTTTTCTGGGGTTTTCACCACTCCACAGTTCGTTGGATATGCAGAACAGGAGATATCTTGGTTTTCGTGGGGTTTGTAGCAGAGATATGCATTTTTTACGATAATCTTGATGAGACTTCTGTGCGAAGTATGCTTAATCATCGAGATCGCTGGTTTGGACCGATTTAATGACAGAAACACGTTATCTGGTGTTTTCGCCACTCCACAGTGCGTATGATATGCAGAACCGGCGATATCTTGGTTTTCGTGGGGTTTCAAGCTGAGATATGCATTTTTTACGATAATCATGGTGAGACTTCTGTCCGAAGTATGCAGAATACTCGAGATCCCCCTTTTCGAGCTATTTAATGCGAGAAACACGTTATCTGGTGTTTTCAGCACTCCACAGTGCGTTTGATATGCAGAACCAGCGATATCTGGGTGTTCTTGGGGTTTCAAGCTGAGATATGCATTTTTTACTATAATCTTGGTGAGACCTCTGTCCGAAGTATGCAGAAACATCGAGATCGCTCTTTTCGACCTATTTAATGCGAGAAACACGTTATCTGGTTTCTTCACCACTCCAGAGAGCGTTTGATATGCAGAACCAGCGTTATCTTGGTTTTCGTGGGGTTTCAAGCTGAGATATGCATTTTTTACGATAATCTTGGTGAGACTTCTGTCCGAAGTATGCGTAATCATCGAGATCGTACTTTTCGAGGTATTTAATGCTAGAAACACGTTATCTGGTGTTTTCACCACTCCACAGTGCGTTTGATATGCAGAACCGGCGATATCTTGGTTTTTGTGGGGATTCAAGCTGAGATATGCATTTTTTACGATAATCTTGGTGAGACCTCTGTCCGAAGTATGCAGAAACATCGAGATCGCTCTTTTCGACTTATTTAATGCGAGAAACACGTTATCGGTTGTTTTCAGCACTCCATAGTGCGGTTGATATGCAGAACCAGCGATATCTGGGTTTTCTTGGGGTTTCAAGCTGAGATATGCATTTTTTACGATAATCTTGATGAGACTTCTGTCCGAAGTATGCTTAATCATCGAGATCGCTGGTTTGGACCTATTTAATGCGAGAAACACGTTATCTGGTGTTTTCAGCACTCCACAGTGCGTTTGATATGCAGAAACAGCGACATCTGGGTTTTCTTGGGGTTTCAAACTGAGATATGCATTTTTTACGATAATCTTGATGAGACTTCTGTGCGAAGTATGCTTAATCATCGAGATCGCTGGTTTGGACCGATTTAATGCGAGAAACACGTTATCTGGTGTTTTCGCCACTCCACAGTGCGTATGATATGCAGAACCGGCGATATCTTGGTTTTCGTGGGGTTTCAAGCTCAGATATGCATTTTCTGCGATAATCTTGGTGAGACTTCTGTCTGAAGTATGCAGAATCATCGAGATCGCACTTTTCGAGCTATTTAATGCGAGAAACACGTTATCTTGTGTTTTCACCACTCCACAGTGCGTTTGATATGCAGAACTAGCGTTATCGTGGTTTTCGTGGGGTTTCAAGCTGAGATATGCATTTTTTACGATAATCTTGGTGAGACTTCTGTCCGAAGTATGCAGAATCATCGAGATCGCTCGTTTCGAGCTATTTAATGCGAGAAACTTGTTTTCTGGGGTTTTCACCACTCCACAGTTCGTTGGATATGCAGAACCGGAGATATCTTGGTTTTCGTGGGGTTTCAAGCTGAGATATGCAATTTCTGCGATAATCTTGGTGAGACTTCTGTCCGAAGTATGCTTAATCATCGAGATCGTACTTTTCGAGCTATTTAATGCGAGCAACACGTTTTCTGGGGTTTTCACCACTCCACAGTTCGTTGGATATGCAGAACCGGCGATGTTTGGTATTCGTCGGGTTTCAAGTTCAGATATGCATTTTCTACGATAATCTTAGTGAAACATCTGTCCGAAGTATGCTGAAACATCTAGAGCGCTCTTTTCGAGCTGTTTAATGCGAGAAACACGTTTTCTGGGGTTTTCACCACACCACAGTTCGTTGGATGTGCAGAACCGGAGATATCTTGGTTTTCGTGGGGTTTCTAGCAGAGATATGCATTTTCTGCGATAATCATAGTGAGACTTCTGTTAGAAGTATGCAGAATCATCGAGATCGCACTTTTCGATCTATTTAATGCGAGAAACACGTTATCTGGTGTTTCCACCGCTCCACAGTGCGTTTGATATGCAGAACCGGCGATATCTTGGTTTTTGTGGGGTTTCAAGCTGAGATATGCATTTTTTACGATAATCTTGGTGAGACTTCTGTCCGAAGTATGCTTAATCATCGAGATCGCTCTATTCGAGCTATTTAATGCGAGAAACACGTTATATGGTGGTTTCAGCATTCCACAGTGCGTTTGATATGCAGAACCAGCGATATCTTGGTTTTCGTGGGGATTCAAGCTGAGATATGCAATTTCTGCGATAATCTTGGTGAGACTTCTGTCCGAAGTATGCTTAATCATCGAGATCGCTCGTTTCAAGCTATTTAATGCGAGAAACACGTTATCTGGTGTTTTCACCACTCCACAGTGCGTATGATATGCAGAACCGACGATATCTTGGTTTTCGTGGGGTTTCAAGCTCAGATATGCATTTTCTGCGATCATCTTGGTGAGCCTTCTGTCCGAAGTATGCAGAGTCATCGAGATCGTACTTTTCGATCTATTTAATGCGAGAAACACGTTTTCTGGGGTTTTCACCACTCCACAGTTCGTTGGATATGCAGAACCGGAGATATCATGGTTTTCATGGGGGTTCAAGCTGAGATATGCATTTTCTGCGGTAATCTTGGTCAGACTTCTGTCCGAAGTATGCAGAATCATCGAGATCGCACTTTTCGAGCTATTTAATGCGAAAAACTCGTTTTCTGGGGTTTTCACCACTCCACAGTTCGTTGGATATGCAGAACCGGCGATGTTTGGTATTCGTCGGGTTTCAAGTTCAGATATGCATTTTCTACGATAATCTTAGTGAAACATCTGTCCGAAGTATGCTGAAACATCTAGAGCGCTCTTTTCGAGCTGTTTAATGCGAGAAACACGTTTTCTGGGGTTTTCACCACACCACAGTTCGTTGGATGTGCAGAACCGGAGATATCTTGGTTTTCGTGGGGTTTCTAGCAGAGATATGCATTTTCTGCGATAATCATAGTGAGACTTCTGTTAGAAGTATGCAGAATCATCGAGATCGCACTTTTCGATCTATTTAATGCGAGAAACACGTTATCTGGTGTTTCCACCGCTCCACAGTGCGTTTGATATGCAGAACCGGCGATATCTTGGTTTTTGTGGGGTTTCAAGCTGAGATATGCAATTTCTGCGATAATCTTGGTGAGACTTCTGTCCGAAGTATGCTTAATCATCGAGATCGCTCGTTTCAAGCTATTTAATGCGAGAAACACGTTATCTGGTGTTTTCACCACTCCACAGTGCGTATGATATGCAGAACCGACGATATCTTGGTTTTTGTGGGGTTTCAAGCTGAGATATGCATTTTTTACGATAATCTTGGTGAGACTTCTGTCCGAAGTATGCTTAATCATCGAGATCGCTCTATTCGAGCTATTTAATGCGAGAAACACGTTATATGGTGGTTTCAGCATTCCACAGTGCGTTTGATATGCAGAACCAGCGATATCTTGGTTTTCGTGGGGTTTCAAGCTGAGATATGCATTATCTGCGATAATCTTAGTGAGACTTCTGTCCGAAGTGTGCAGAATCATCGAGATCGCTCTTCTTGAGCAATTTAATGCGAGAAACACGTTATCTGGTGTTTTCAGCACTCCTCAGTGCGTTTGATATGCAGAACCAGCGATATCTGGGTTTTCTTGGGGTTTCAAGCTGAGATATGCATTTTTTACGATAATCTTGATGAGACTTCTGTGCGAAGTATGCTTAATCATCGAGATCGCTCGTTTGGACCTATTTAATGCGAGAAACACGTTATCTGGTGTTTTCAGCACTCCACAGTGCGTTTCATATGCAGAACCAGCGATATCCTGGTTTTCGTGGGGATTCAAGCTGAGATATGCAATTTCTGCGATAATCTTGGTGAGACTTCTGTCCGAAGTATGCTTAATCATCGAGATCGTACTTTTCGAGCTACTTAATGCGAGAAACACGTTATCTGGTGTTTTCACCACTCCACAGTGCTTTTGATATGCAGAACCTGCCATATCTTGGTTTTTGTGGGGTTTGATGCTGAGATATGCATTTTTTACGATAATCTTGGTGAGACTTCTGTCCGAAGTATGCTTAATCACCAAGATCGCTCTATTCGAGCTATTTAATGCGAGAAACACGTTTTCTGGTGTTTTCAGCACTCCACAGTGCGTTTGATATGCAGAACCAGCGATATCTTGGATTTCGTGGGGATTCAAGCTGAGATATGCAATTGCTGCGATAATCTTGGTGAGACTTCTGTCCGAAGTATGCTTAATCATCGAGATCGTACTTTTCGAGCTATTTAGTGCGAGAAACACGTTTTCTGGGGTTTCCACCACTCCACAGTTCGTTGGATATGCAGAACAGGAGATATCTTGGTTTTCGTGGGGTTTCTAGCAGAGATATGCATATTCTGCGATAATCATAGTGCGACTTCTGTTAGAAGTATGCTTCATCATCGAGATCGCTCTATTCGATCTATTTAATGCGAGAAACACGTTGTCTGGTGTTTTCACCACTCCACAGTTGGTTTGATATGCAGAACCGGCGATGTTTGGTTTTCGTCGGGTTTCAGGCTGAGATATGCATTTTCTGCGATAATCTTGGTGAAACATCTGGCCGAAGTATGCAGAAACATGAAGAGCGATCTTTTCGAGCTATTTAATGCGAGAAACACGTTTTCTGGGGTTTTCACCACACCACAGTTCGTTGGATGTGCAGAACCGGAGATATCTTGGTTTTCGTGGGGTTTCAAGCTGAGATATGCATTTTCTGCGATAATCTGGGTGAGACCTCTGTCCGAAGTATGCAGAAACATCGAGATCGCTCTTTTCGACCTATTTAATGCGAGAAACACGTTATCTGGTGTTTTCACCACTCCACAGTGCGTTTGATATGCAGAACCAGCGATATCTGGGTTTTCGTGGGGTTTCAAGCTGAGATATTCATTTTTTACGATAATCTTGATGAGACTTCTGTCCGAAGTATGCTTAATCATCGAGATCGCTCGTTTCGACCTATTTAATGCGAGAAACACGTTATCTGGTGTTTTCACCACTCCACAGTGCGTTTGATATGCAGACCCAGCGATATCTTGGTTTTCGTGGGGATTCAAGCTGACATATGCATTTTCTGCGATAATCTTGGTGAGACTTCGGTCCGAAGTCTGCTGAATCATCGAGATCGCTCTTTTCGAGCTAGTTAGTGCGAGAAACACGTTATCTGGTGTTTTCACCACTCCACAGTGCGTTTGATATGCAGAACAGTAGATATCTTGGTTTTCGTGGGGTTTCAAGCTGAGATATGCATTTTCTGCGATTATCTTGGTGGGTCTTTTGTCAGAAGTATGCAGAATCATCCTGATCGCTCTTTTCGAGCTACTTAATGCACGAAACACGTTTTCTGGTGTTTTCACCACTCCACAGTACGTTTGACATGCAGAACTGGAGATATCTTGGTTTCGGTCGGGTTTCAAGCTGAGATATGCATTTTCTACGATAATCCTGGTGAGACTTCTGTCAGAAGTATGCAGAATCTTCGAGAACGCTCTTTTCGAGCTACTTAATGCGCGAAACACGTTTTCTGGTGTTTTCACCACTCCACAGTTCGTTGGATATGCAGAACAGTAGATATCATGGTTTTCGTGGGGTTTCAAGCAGAAATATGCATTTTCTGCGATAATCTTGATGAGACTTCTGTCCGAAGTATGCTGAATCATCGAGATCGCGCTTTTCGAGGTATTTCATGCGAGAAACACGTTCTCTGGTTGTTATCACCATTCCACAGTGCGTTTGATATGCAGAACAGGCGATATCTTGATTTTCATGGTGTTTCCAGCTGAGATATGCATTTTCTGCGATAATCTTGGTGAGACTTCTGTCAGAAGTATGTAGAATCATCGAGATCGCTCTATTCGAGCTATTCAATGCGAGAAACACGTTATCTGGTTGTTTTCACTACTCCACAGTGCGTTTGATATGCAGAACCGGCGACATCTTGATTTTCGTGAGGTTTCTAGCTGTGATATGCATTTTCTGCGATAATATTGGTGAGACTTCAGTCAGAAGTATGCAGAATCATCTAGATCGCACTATTCGAGCTATTTAATGCGGGAAACACGTTATCTGGTTGTTTTCACTACTCCACAGTGCGTTTGATATGCAGAACCGGCGACATCTTGATTTTCGTGAGGTTTCTAGCTGAGATATGCATTTTCTGCGATAATATTTGTGAGACTTCAGTCAGAAGTATGCAGAATCATCTAGATCGCTCGTTTCGAGCTATTTAATGCGAAAAAATAAGTTTTCTGGTGTTTTGACCACTCCACAGTGCGTTTGATATGTAGAGCCGCCGAATACTTGGTTTTCGTGGGGTTTCCCGCTAAAATATGCATTGTCTGCGATAATCTTGGTGAGTCTTCTGTCAGCAGTATGCAGAATCATCGAGATCGCTCTATTCGAGCTATTTAATGCGAGAAACACGTTATCTGGTGTTTTCATCACTCCACAGGGCGTTTGTTATGCGGAACCGGCGATATCTTGGTTTTCGTGGGGTTTCAAGCTGAGATATGCATTTTCTGCGATAATCTTGGTGAGACTTCGGTCCTAAGTATGCTGAATCATCGAGATCGCTCTTTTCGAGCTAGTTAGTGCGAGAAACACGTTATCTGGTGTTTTCACCACTCCACAGTGCGTTTGATATGCAGAACAGTAGATATCTTGGTTTTCGTGGGGTTTCTAGCTGAGATATGCATTTTCTGCGATTATCTTGGTGAGACTTCTGTCCGAAGTATGCTGAATCATCGAGATCGCGCTTTTCGAGGTATTTCATGCGAGAAACACGTTCTCTGGTTGTTATCACCACTCCACTGTGCGTTTGATATGCAGAACCGGCGACATCTTGGATTTCGTCGGGTTTCCAGCTGAGATATGCATTTTCTGCGATAATATTGGTGAGACTTCAGTCAGAAGTATGCAGAATCATCTAGATCGCTCGTTTCGAGCTATTTAATGCGGTAAATACAAGTTTTCTGGTGTTTTGACCACTCCACAGTGCGTTTGATATGTAGAGCCGCCGATAACTTGGTGTTCGTATGGTTTCCAGCTAAAATATGCATTTTCTGCGATAATCTTGGTGAGACTTCTGTCAGAAGTATGCAGAATCATCAAGATCGCTCTATTCGAGCTATTTAATGCGAGAAACACGTTATCTGGTTGTTTTCACTACTCCACAGTGCGTTTGATATGCAGAACCGGCGACATCTTGATTTTCGTGAGGTTTCTAGCTGAGATATGCATTTTCTGCGATAATATTGGTGAGACTTCAGTCAGAAGTATGCAGAATCATCCAGATTGCTCGTTTCGAGCTACTTAATGCGAAAAAACAAGTTTTCTGGTGTTTTGACCACTCCACAGTGCGTCTGAAATGCAGAACCGGCGATATCTTGGTTTTGGTGGGGTTTCCAGCTAAAATATGCATTTTCTGCGATAATCTTGGTGAGTCTTCTGTCAGAAGTATGCAGAATCATCGAGATCGCTCTATTCGAGCTATTTAATGCGAGAAACACGTTATCTGGTGTTTTCATCACTCCACAGGGCGTTTGTTATGCGGAACCGGCGATATCTTGGTTTTCGTGGGGTTTCAAGCTGAGATATGCATTTTCTGCGATAATCTTGGTTTGACTTCGGTCCGAAGTATGCTGAATCATCGAGATCGCTCTTTTCGAGCTAGTTAGTGCGAGAAACACGTTATCTGGTGTTTTCACCACTCCACAGTGCGTTTGATATGCAGAACAGTAGATATCTTGGTTTTCGTGGGGTTTCAAGCTGAGATATGCATTTTCTGCGATTATCTTGGTGGGTCTTTTGTCAGAAGTATGCAGAATCATCTAGATCGCTCTTTTCGAGCTACTTAATGCACGAAACACGTTTTCTGGTGTTTTCACCACTCCACAGTACGTTTGACATGCAGAACCGGAGATATCTTGGTTTCGGTCGGGTTTCAAGCTGAGATATGCATTTTCTACGATAATCCTGGTGAGACTTCTGTCAGAAGTATGCAGAATCTTCGAGAACGCTCTTTTCGAGCTACTTAATGCGCGAAACACGTTTTCTGGTGGTTTCACCACTCCACAGTTCGTTGGATATGCAGAACAGTAGATATCTTGGTTTTCGTGGGGTTTCGAGCAGAGATATGCATTTTCTGCGATAATCTTGGTGAGTCTTCTGTCCGAAGTGTGCAGAATCATCGAGATCGCTCTTCTTGAGCAATTTAATGCGAGAAACACGTTATCTGGTGTTTTCAGCACTCCTCAGTGCGTTTGATATGCAGAACCAGCGATATCTGGGTTTTCTTGGGGTTTCAAGCTGAGATATGCATTTTTTACGATAATCTTGATGAGACTTCTGTGCGAAGTATGCTTAATCATCGAGATCGCTCGTTTGGACCTATTTAATGCGAGAAACACGTTATCTGGTGTTTTCAGCACTCCACAGTGCGTTTCATATGCAGAACCAGCGATATCCTGGTTTTCGTGGGGATTCAAGCTGAGATATGCAATTTCTGCGATAATCTTGGTGAGACTTCTGTCCGAAGTATGCTTAATCATCGAGATCGTACTTTTCGAGCTACTTAATGCGAGAAACACGTTATCTGGTGTTTTCACCACTCCACAGTGCTTTTGATATGCAGAACCTGCCATATCTTGGTTTTTGTGGGGTTTGATGCTGAGATATGCATTTTTTACGATAATCTTGGTGAGACTTCTGTCCGAAGTATGCTTAATCACCAAGATCGCTCTATTCGAGCTATTTAATGCGAGAAACACGTTTTCTGGTGTTTTCAGCACTCCACAGTGCGTTTGATATGCAGAACCAGCGATATCTTGGATTTCGTGGGGATTCAAGCTGAGATATGCAATTGCTGCGATAATCTTGGTGAGACTTCTGTCCGAAGTATGCTTAATCATCGAGATCGTACTTTTCGAGCTATTTAGTGCGAGAAACACGTTTTCTGGGGTTTCCACCACTCCACAGTTCGTTGGATATGCAGAACAGGAGATATCTTGGTTTTCGTGGGGTTTCTAGCAGAGATATGCATATTCTGCGATAATCATAGTGCGACTTCTGTTAGAAGTATGCTTCATCATCGAGATCGCTCTATTCGATCTATTTAATGCGAGAAACACGTTGTCTGGTGTTTTCACCACTCCACAGTTGGTTTGATATGCAGAACCGGCGATGTTTGGTTTTCGTCGGGTTTCAGGCTGAGATATGCATTTTCTGCGATAATCTTGGTGAAACATCTGGCCGAAGTATGCAGAAACATGAAGAGCGATCTTTTCGAGCTATTTAATGCGAGAAACACGTTTTCTGGGGTTTTCACCACACCACAGTTCGTTGGATGTGCAGAACCGGAGATATCTTGGTTTTCGTGGGGTTTCAAGCTGAGATATGCATTTTCTGCGATAATCTGGGTGAGACCTCTGTCCGAAGTATGCAGAAACATCGAGATCGCTCTTTTCGACCTATTTAATGCGAGAAACACGTTATCTGGTGTTTTCACCACTCCACAGTGCGTTTGATATGCAGAACCAGCGATATCTGGGTTTTCGTGGGGTTTCAAGCTGAGATATTCATTTTTTACGATAATCTTGATGAGACTTCTGTCCGAAGTATGCTTAATCATCGAGATCGCTCGTTTCGACCTATTTAATGCGAGAAACACGTTATCTGGTGTTTTCACCACTCCACAGTGCGTTTGATATGCAGACCCAGCGATATCTTGGTTTTCGTGGGGATTCAAGCTGACATATGCATTTTCTGCGATAATCTTGGTGAGACTTCGGTCCGAAGTATGCTGAATCATCGAGATCGCTCTTTTCGAGCTAGTTAGTGCGAGAAACACGTTATCTGGTGTTTTCACCACTCCACAGTGCGTTTGATATGCAGAACAGTAGATATCTTGGTTTTCGTGGGGTTTCAAGCTGAGATATGCATTTTCTGCGATTATCTTGGTGGGTCTTTTGTCAGAAGTATGCAGAATCATCCTGATCGCTCTTTTCGAGCTACTTAATGCACGAAACACGTTTTCTGGTGTTTTCACCACTCCACAGTACGTTTGACATGCAGAACTGGAGATATCTTGGTTTCGGTCGGGTTTCAAGCTGAGATATGCATTTTCTACGATAATCCTGGTGAGACTTCTGTCAGAAGTATGCAGAATCTTCGAGAACGCTCTTTTCGAGCTACTTAATGCGCGAAACACGTTTTCTGGTGTTTTCACCACTCCACAGTTCGTTGGATATGCAGAACAGTAGATATCATGGTTTTCGTGGGGTTTCAAGCAGAAATATGCATTTTCTGCGATAATCTTGATGAGACTTCTGGCCGAAGTATGCTGAATCATCGAGATCGCGCTTTTCGAGGTATTTCATGCGAGAAACACGTTCTCTGGTTGTTATCACCATTCCACAGTGCGTTTGATATGCAGAACAGGCGATATCTTGATTTTCATGGTGTTTCCAGCTGAGATATGCATTTTCTGCGATAATCTTGGTGAGACTTCTGTCAGAAGTATGTAGAATCATCGAGATCGCTCTATTCGAGCTATTCAATGCGAGAAACACGTTATCTGGTTGTTTTCACTACTCCACAGTGCGTTTGATATGCAGAACCGGCGACATCTTGATTTTCGTGAGGTTTCTAGCTGTGATATGCATTTTCTGCGATAATATTGGTGAGACTTCAGTCAGAAGTATGCAGAATCATCTAGATCGCACTATTCGAGCTATTTAATGCGGGAAACACGTTATCTGGTTGTTTTCACTACTCCACAGTGCGTTTGATATGCAGAACCGGCGACATCTTGATTTTCGTGAGGTTTCTAGCTGAGATATGCATTTTCTGCGATAATATTTGTGAGACTTCAGTCAGAAGTATGCAGAATCATCTAGATCGCTCGTTTCGAGCTATTTAATGCGAAAAAATAAGTTTTCTGGTGTTTTGACCACTCCACAGTGCGTTTGATATGTAGAGCCGCCGAATACTTGGTTTTCGTGGGGTTTCCCGCTAAAATATGCATTGTCTGCGATAATCTTGGTGAGTCTTCTGTCAGCAGTATGCAGAATCATCGAGATCGCTCTATTCGAGCTATTTAATGCGAGAAACACGTTATCTGGTGTTTTCATCACTCCACAGGGCGTTTGTTATGCGGAACCGGCGATATCTTGGTTTTCGTGGGGTTTCAAGCTGAGATATGCATTTTCTGCGATAATCTTGGTGAGACTTCGGTCCTAAGTATGCTGAATCATCGAGATCGCTCTTTTCGAGCTAGTTAGTGCGAGAAACACGTTATCTGGTGTTTTCACCACTCCACAGTGCGTTTGATATGCAGAACAGTAGATATCTTGGTTTTCGTGGGGTTTCTAGCTGAGATATGCATTTTCTGCGATTATCTTGGTGAGACTTCTGTCCGAAGTATGCTGAATCATCGAGATCGCGCTTTTCGAGGTATTTCATGCGAGAAACACGTTCTCTGGTTGTTATCACCACTCCACTGTGCGTTTGATATGCAGAACCGGCGACATCTTGGATTTCGTCGGGTTTCCAGCTGAGATATGCATTTTCTGCGATAATATTGGTGAGACTTCAGTCAGAAGTATGCAGAATCATCTAGATCGCTCGTTTCGAGCTATTTAATGCGGAAAAAACAAGTTTTCTGGTGTTTTGACCACTCCACAGTGCGTTTGATATGTAGAGCCGCCGATAACTTGGTGTTCGTATGGTTTCCAGCTAAAATATGCATTTTCTGCGATAATCTTGGTGAGACTTCTGTCAGAAGTATGCAGAATCATCAAGATCGCTCTATTCGAGCTATTTAATGCGAGAAACACGTTATCTGGTTGTTTTCACTACTCCACAGTGCGTTTGATATGCAGAACCGGCGACATCTTGATTTTCGTGAGGTTTCTAGCTGAGATATGCATTTTCTGCGATAATATTGGTGAGACTTCAGTCAGAAGTATGCAGAATCATCCAGATTGCTCGTTTCGAGCTACTTAATGCGAAAAAACAAGTTTTCTGGTGTTTTGACCACTCCACAGTGCGTCTGAAATGCAGAACCGGCGATATCTTGGTTTTGGTGGGGTTTCCAGCTAAAATATGCATTTTCTGCGATAATCTTGGTGAGTCTTCTGTCAGAAGTATGCAGAATCATCGAGATCGCTCTATTCGAGCTATTTAATGCGAGAAACACGTTATCTGGTGTTTTCATCACTCCACAGGGCGTTTGTTATGCGGAACCGGCGATATCTTGGTTTTCGTGGGGTTTCAAGCTGAGATATGCATTTTCTGCGATAATCTTGGTTTGACTTCGGTCCGAAGTATGCTGAATCATCGAGATCGCTCTTTTCGAGCTAGTTAGTGCGAGAAACACGTTATCTGGTGTTTTCACCACTCCACAGTGCGTTTGATATGCAGAACAGTAGATATCTTGGTTTTCGTGGGGTTTCAAGCTGAGATATGCATTTTCTGCGATTATCTTGGTGGGTCTTTTGTCAGAAGTATGCAGAATCATCTAGATCGCTCTTTTCGAGCTACTTAATGCACGAAACACGTTTTCTGGTGTTTTCACCACTCCACAGTACGTTTGACATGCAGAACCGGAGATATCTTGGTTTCGGTCGGGTTTCAAGCTGAGATATGCATTTTCTACGATAATCCTGGTGAGACTTCTGTCAGAAGTATGCAGAATCTTCGAGAACGCTCTTTTCGAGCTACTTAATGCGCGAAACACGTTTTCTGGTGGTTTCACCACTCCACAGTTCGTTGGATATGCAGAACAGTAGATATCTTGGTTTTCGTGGGGTTTCGAGCAGAGATATGCATTTTCTGCGATAATCTTGGTGAGACTTCTGTCCGAAGTATGCTGAATCATCGAGATCGCGCTTTTCGAGGTATTTCATGCGAGAAACACGTTCTCTGGTTGTTATCACCATTCCACAGTGCGTTTGATATGTAGAGCCGCCGATAACTTGGTTTTCGTGGGGTTTCCCTCTAAAATATTCATTTTCTGCGATAATCTTGGTGAGTCTTCTGTCAGAAGTATGCAGAATCATCGAGATCGCTCTATTCGAGCTATTTAATGCGAGAAACACGTTATCTGGTGTTTTCATCACTCCACAGGGCGTTTGATATGCGGAACCGGCGATATCTAGGTTTTCGTGGGGTTTCTAGCTGAGATATGCATTTTCTGCGATAATCTTGGTGAGAATCTGTCAGAAGTATGCAGAATCTCCGAAAACGCGCTTTTCGAGCTATTTAATGCGAGAAACACGTTATCTGGTTGTTCTCACCACTCCACAGTGCGTTTGATATGCTGAACCGGCTACATCTTGATTTTCGAGGGGTTTGAGGCTGAGATATGCATTTTCTGCGATAATCTTGGTGAGTCTTGTGTCAGAAGTATGCAGAACCATCGAGATCCCTCTTTTCGAGCTACTTAATGCGCGAAACACGTTTTCTGGTGTTTTCACCACTCCACAGTTCGTTGGATATGCAGAACAGTAGATATCTTGGTTTTCGTGGGGTTTCAAGCAGAGATATGCATTTTCTGCGATAATCTTGGTGAGACTTCTGTCCGAAGTATGCTGAATCATCGAGATCGCGCTTTTCGAGGTATTTCATGCGAGAGACACGTTCTCTGGTTGTTATCACCATTCCACAGTGCGTTTGATATGCAGAACAGGCGATATCTTGATTTTCATGGTGTTTCCTGCTGAGATATGCATTTTCTGCGATAATCTTGGTGAGACTTCTGTCCGAAGTATGCAGAATCATCTAGATCGCTCGTTTCGAGCTACTTAATGCGAAAAAACAAGTTTTCTGGTGTTTTGACCACTCCACAGTGCGTTTGATATGCAGAACCGGCGACATCTTGGCTTTCGTCGGTTATCAAGCTGAGATATGCATTTTCTGCGATAATCTTGGTTAGACTTCAGTCAGAAGTATGCAGAATCATCCAGAACGCTCTTTTCGAGATACTTAATGTGAGAAACACGTTTTCTGGTGTTTTCGCCACTCCACAGTACGTTTGATGTGCAGAACCGGCGACATATTGATTTTCGTGAGGTTTCAAGCTGAGATATGCATTTTCTGCGATAATGTTGGTGAGACATCAGTCAGAAGTATGCAGAATCATCTAGATCGCTCGTTTCGAGCTATTTAATGAGAGAAACACGCTATCTGGTGTTTTCACCACTCCACTGTGCGTTTGATATGCAGAACCGGCGACATCTTGGATTTCGTCGGGTTTCCAGCTAATATATGCATTTTCTGCGATAATCTTGGTGAGACTTTAGTCGGAAGTATGCAGAATCATCGAGATCGCTCTATTCGAGCTATTTAATGCGAGAAACACGTTATCTAGTTGTTTTCACTGCTCCACAGTGCGTGTGATATGCAGAACCGGCGACATCTTGATTTTCGTGAGGTTTCTAGCTGAGATATGCATTTTCTGCGATAATATTGGTGAGACTTCAGTCAGAAGTATGCAGAATCATCTAGATCGCTCGTTTCGAGCTATTTAATGCGGGAAACACGTTATCTGGTGTTTTGACCACTCCACAGTGCGTTTGATATGTAGAGCCGCCGATAACTTGGTTTTTGTGGGGTTTCCAGCTGATATATGCTTTTTCTGCGATAATCTTGGTGTTTCATCTATGAGAAGTATGCAGAATCATCGAGAACGCTCTTTTCGAGCTACATAATGCGAGAAACACGTTTTCTGGTTTTTTCACCACATCACAGTGCGTCTGAAATGCAGAACCGGCGATATCTTGGTTTTGGTGGGGTTTGTAGCTGAGATATGCATTTTCTGCGATAATCTTGGTGAGACTTCAGTCAGAAGTATGCAGAATAATCGAGATCGCTCTTTTCGAGCTATTTAATGCGAGAAACACGTTATCTATTTGTTTTCACTACTCCACAGTGCG
This sequence comes from Anthophora plumipes, assembly GCA_951804975.1. Lineage (NCBI taxonomy): Eukaryota > Metazoa > Arthropoda > Insecta > Hymenoptera > Apidae > Anthophora > Anthophora plumipes. The sequence continues at coordinate 2,713,225 of CATORF010000448.1, forward strand.
TTTGATATGCAGGACCGGCGACATCTTGATTTTCGTGAGGTTTCGAGCTGAATTATGCATTTTCTGCGATAATATTGGTGAGACTTCAGTCAGAAGAATGCAGAATCATCTAGATAGCTCTTTTCGAGCTATTTAATGTGAAAAAACAAGTTTTCTGGTGTTTTGACCACTCCACTGTGCGTTTGATATGTAGAGCCGCCGATAACTTGGTTTTCGTGGGGTTTCCAGCTAAAATATGCATTTTCTGCGATAATCTTGGTGAGTCTTCTGTCAGAAGTATGCAGAATCATCGAGATCGCTCCATTCGAGCTATTTAATGCGAGAAACACGTTATCTGGTGTTTTCATCACTCCACAGGGCGTTTGATATGCAGAACCGGCGATATCTTGGTTTTCGTGGTTTTTCCAGCTGAGATATGCATTTTCTGCGATAATCTTTGTGTTTCATCTATGAGAAGTATGCAGAATCATCCAGAACGCTCTTTTCGAGCTAGATAATGCGAGTAACACGTTTTCTGGTGTTTTCACCACCCCACAGTGCGTTTGATATGAAGAACCGGCGACATCTTGGCTTTAGTCGGGTATCAAGCTGAGATATGCATTTTCTACGATAATCTTGGCGAGTCTTCTGTCAGAAGTATGCAGAATCATCGAGATCGCTGTATTCGAGCTATTTAATGCGAGAAACACGTTATCTGGTTGTTTTCACTACTCCACAGTGCGTTTGATATGCAGAACCGGCGACATCTTGATTTTCGTGAGGTTTCTAGCTGAGATATGCATTTTCTGCGATAATATTGGTGAGACTTTAGTCAGAAGTATGCAGAATCATCTAGATCGCTCTATTCGAGCTATTTAATGCGAGAAACACGTTATCTGGTTGTTTTCACTGCTCCACAGTGCGTGTGATATGCAGAACCGGCGACATCTTGATTTTCGTGAGGTTTCTAGCTGAGATATGCATTTTCTGCGATAATATTGGTGAGACTTTAGTCAGAAGTATGCAGAATCATCTAGATCGCTCGTTTCGATCTATTTAATGCGAAAAAACAAGTTTTCTGGTGTTTTGACCCCTCCACAGTGCGTTTGATATGTAGAGCCGCCGATAACTTGGTTTTCGTGGGGTTTCCAGCTAAAATATGCATTTTCTGCGATAATCTTGGTGAGTCTTCTGTCAGAAGTATGCAGAATCATCGAGATCGCTGTATTCGAGCTATTTAATGCGAGAAACACGTTATCTGGTTGTTTTCACTACTCCACAGTGCGTTTGATATGCAGAACCGGCGACATCTTGATTTTCGTGAGGTTTCTAGCTGAGATATGCATTTTCTGCGATAATATTGGTGAGACTTCTGTCAGAAGTATGCAGAATCATCCAGAACGCTCTTTTCGAGCTAGATAATGCGAGTAACACGTTTTCTGGTGTTTTCACCACCCCACAGTGCGTTTGATATGAAGAACCGGCGACATCTTGGCTTTAGTCGGGTATCAAGCTGAGATATGCATTTTCTACGATAATCTTGGCGAGTCTTCTGTCAGAAGTATGCAGAATCATCGAGATCGCTGTATTCGAGCTATTTAATGCGAGAAACACGTTATCTGGTTGTTTTCACTACTCCACAGTGCGTTTGATATGCAGAACCGGCGACATCTTGATTTTCGTGAGGTTTCTAGCTGAGATATGCATTTTCTGCGATAATATTGGTGAGACTTCAGTCAGAAGTATGCAGAATCATCTAGATTGCTCGTTTCGAGCTACTTAATGCGAAAAAACAAGTTTTTTGGTGTTTTGACCACTCCACCGTGCGTTTGATATGTAGAGCCGCCGATAACTTGGCTTTCGTCGGGTATCAAGCTGAGATATGCATTTTCTGCGATAATCTTGGTGAGACTTTAGTCAGAAGTATGCAGAATCATCTAGATCGCTCGGTTCGAGCTACTTAATGCGAAAAAACAAGTTTTCTGGTGTTTTGACCACTCCACAGTGCGTTTGATATGTAGAACCGGCGACATCTTGGTTTTCGTCGGGTTTCAAGCTTAGATATGCATTTTCTGCGATAATATTGGTGAGACTTCAGTCAAAAGTATGCAGAATCATCTAGATCGTTCGTTTCGAGCTACTTAATGCGAAAAAACAAGTTTTCTGGTGTTTTGACCACTCCACAGTGCGTTTGATATGTAGAACCGGCGACATCTTGGTTTTCGTCGGGTTTCAAGCTTAGATATGCATTTTCTGCGATAATATTGGTGAGACTTCAGTCAAAAGTATGCAGAATCATCTAGATCGTTCGTTTCGAGCTATTTAATGCGGGAAACACGCTATCTGGTGTTTTCACCACTCCACTGTGCGTTTGATAAGCAGAACCGGCGACATCTTGGCTTTCGTCGGGTATCAAGCTGAGATATGCATTTTCTGCGATAATCTTGGTGAGACTTTAGTCAGAAGTATGCAGAATCATCTAGATCGCTCGGTTCGAGCTACTTAATGCGAGAAACACGTTATCTGGTGTTTCCATCACTCCACAGGGCTTTTGATATGCAGAACCGGCGATATCTTGGTTTTCGTGGGGTTTCCAGCTGAGATATGCATTTTCTGCGATAATCTTGGTGAGACTTTAGTCAGAAGTATGCAGAATCATCTAGATCGCTCGGTTCGAGCTACTTAATGCGAAAAAACAAGTTTTCTGGTGTTTTGACCACTCCACAGTGCGTTTGATATGTAGAACCGGCGACATCTTGGTTTTCGTCGGGTTTCAAGCTTAGATATGCATTTTCTGCGATAATATTGGTGAGACTTCAGTCAAAAGTATGCAGAATCATCTAGATCGTTCGTTTCGAGCTATTTAATGCGGGAAACACGCTATCTGGTGTTTTCACCACTCCACTGTGCGTTTGATAAGCAGAACCGGCGACATTATGGATTTCGTCGGGTTTCAAGCTGAGATATGCATTTTCTGCGGCAATCTTGGTGAGACTTGTGTCCGAAGTGCGCAGAATCATCGAGATCGCTCTTTTCGAGCTATTAAATGCGGGAAACACGTTATCTGGTGTTTTGACCACTCCACAGTGCGTTTGATATGTAGAGCCCGCGATAACTTGGTTTTCGTGGGGTTTCCAGCTGATATATGCATTTTCTGCGTTAATCTTGGTGTTTCATCTATGAGAAGTATGCAGAATCATCGTGAACGCTCTTTTCGAGCTACTTAATGCGAGAAACACGTTTTCTGGTGTTTTCACCACCCCACAGTGCGTCTGAAATGCAGAACCGGCGATATCTTGGTTTCGGTCGGGTTTCAAGCTGAGATATGCATTTTCAGCGATAATCTTGGTGAGACTTCAGTCAGAAGTATGCAGAATAATCGAGATCGCTCTTTTCGAGCTATTTAATGCGAGAAACACGTTTTCTGGTGTTTTCACCACAACACAGTGCGTTTGATATGCAGAACCGGCGACATCTTGGCTTTAGTCGGGGTTCAAACTGACACATGCATTTTCTGCGATAATCTTGGAGATTCTTCAGTCAGAAGTATGCAGAATCATCGAGAACGCTCTTTTCGAGCTGTTTAATGCGAGAAACACGTTATCTGGTGTTTTCACCACTCCACAGTGCGTTTGATATGCAGAACCGGCAACATCTTGGCTTTCGTCGGGTATCAAGCTGAGATATGCATTTTCTACGATAATCTTGGTGAGACTTCTATCAGAAGTATGCAGAATCATCGAGATCCCTCTTTTCGAGCTCTTTAATGCGAGAAAAACGTTATCTGGTGTTTTCACCACTCCACAGTGCGTTTGATATGCAGAACCGGCGACATCTTGGCTTTCGTCGGGTATCAAGCTGAGATATGCATTTTCTGCGATAATCTTAGTTAGACTTCAGTCAGAAGTATGCAGAATCATCTAGATCGCTCGTTTCGAGCTCTTTAATGCGAGAAACACGTTATCTGGTGTTTTCACCACTCCACAGTGCGTTTGATATGCAGAACCGGCGACATCTTGGCTTTCGTCGGGTATCAAGCTGAGATATGCATTTTCTACGATAATCTTGGTGAGACTTCTGTCAGAAGTATGCAGAATCATCGGGATCGCTCTTTTCGAGCTACTTAATGCGAAAAAATAAGTTTTCTGGTGTTTTGACCACTCCACAGTGCGTTTGATATGTAGAACCGGCGACATCTTGCATTTCGTCGGGTTTCAAGCTGAGATATGCCTTTTCTGCGGCAATCTTGGTGAGACTTCTGTCCGAACTGAGCAGAATCATCGAGATCGCTCTTTTCGAGCTATTTAATGCGGGAAACACGTTATCTGGTGTTTTGACCACTCCACAGTGCGTTTGATATGTAGAGCCCGCGATAACTTGGTTTTCGTGGGGTTTCCAGCTGATATATGCATTTTCTGCGATAATCTTGGTGTTTCATCTATGAGAAGGATGCAGAATCATTGAGAACGCTCTTTTCGAGCTACTTAATGCGAGAAACACGTTTTCTGGTTTTTTCACCACTCCACAGTGCGTCTGAAATGCAGAACCTGCGATATCTTGGTTTTGGTGGGGTTTGTAGCTGAGATATGCATTTTCTGCGATACTCTTGGTGAGTCTTCTGTCAGAAGTATGCAGAATCATCTAGATCGCTCTTTTCGAGCTATTTAATCCGAGAAACACGTTTTTTTGTGTTTTCATCACTCCACAGGGCTTTTGATATGCAGAACCGGCGATATCTTGGTTTTCGTGGGGTTTCCAGCTGAGATATGCATTTTCTGCGATAATCTTGGTGAGACTTTAGTCAGAAGTATGCAGAATCATCTAGATCGCTCGATTCGAGCTACTTAATGCGAAAAAACAAGTTTTCTGGTGTTTTGACCACTCCACAGGGCTTTTGATATGCAGAACCGGCGATATCTTGGTTTTCGTGGGGTTTCCAGCTGAGATATGCATTTTCTGCGATAATCTTGGTGAGACTTTAGTGAGAAGTATGCAGAATCATCTAGATCGCTCGATTCGAGCTATTTAATGCGAGAAACACGCTATCTGGTGTTTTCACCACTCCACTGTGCGTTTGATAAGCAGAACCGGCGACATTATGGATTTCGTCGGGTTTCAAGCTGAGATATGCATTTTCTGCGGCAATCTTGGAGAGACTTGTGTCCGAGTTGCGCAGAATCATCGAGATCGCTCTTTTCGAGCTATTAAATGCGGGAAACACGTTATCTGGTGTTTTGACCACTCCACAGTGCGTTTGATATGTAGAGCCCGCGATAACTTGGTTTTCGTGGGGTTTCCAGCTGATATATGTATTTTCTGCGATAATCTTGGTGTTTCATCTATGAGAAGTATGCAGAATCATCGTGAACGCTCTTTTCGAGCTACTTAATGCGAGAAACACGTTTTCTGGTGTTTTCACCACCCCACAGTGCGTCTGAAATGCAGAACCGGCGATATCTTGGTTTCGGTCGGGTTTCAAGCTGAGATATGCATTTTCTGCGATAATCTTGGTGAGACTTCAGTCAGAAGTATGCAGAATAATCGAGATCGCTCTTTTCGAGCTATTTAATGCGAGAAAAACGTTATCTGGTGTTTTCACCACTCCACAGTGCGATTGATATGCAGAACCGGCGACATCTTGGCTTTCGTCGGGTATCAAGCTGAGATATGCATTTTCTGCGATAATCTTAGTTAGACTTCAGTCAGAAGTATGCAGAATCATCTAGATCGCTCGTTTCGAGCTCTTTAATGCGAGAAACACGTTATCTGGTGTTTTCACCACTCCACAGGGCTTTTGATATGCAGAACCGGCGATATCTTGGTTTTCGTGGGGTTTCCAGCTGAGATATGCATTTTCTGCGATAATCTTGGTGAGACTTCAGTCAGAAGTATGCAGAATAATCGAGAACGCTCTTTTCGAGCTGTTTAATGCGAGAAACACGTTATCTGGTGTTTTAACCGCTCCACAGTGCGTTTGATATGCAGAACCGGCGACATCTTGGCTTTCGTCGGGTATCAAGCTGAGATATGCATTTTCTACGATAATCTTGGTGAGACTTCTATCAGAAGTATGCAGAATAATCGAGAACGCTCTTTTCGAGCTGTTTAATGCGAGAAACACGTTATCTGGTGTTTTAACCGCTCCACAGTGCGTTTGATATGCAGAACCGGCGACATCTTGGCTTTCGTCGGGTATCAAGCTGAGATATGCATTTTCTACGATAATCTTGGTGAGACTTCTATCAGAAGTATGCAGAATCATCGAGATCCCTCTTTTCGAGCTCTTTAATGCGAGAAACACGTTATCTGGTGTTTTCACCACTCCACAGTGCGTTTGATATGCAGAACCGGCGACATCTTGGCTTTCGTCGGGTATCAAGCTGAGATATGCATTTTCTACGATAATCTTGGTGAGACTTCTGTCAGAAGTATGCAGAATCATCGGGATCGCTCTTTTCGAGCTACTTAATGCGAAAAAACAAGTTTTTTGGTGTTTTGACCACTCCACCGTGCGTTTGATATGTAGAGCCGCCGATAACTTGGCTTTCGTCGGGTATCAAGCTGAGATATGCATTTTCTGCGATAATCTTGGTGAGACTTTAGTCAGAAGTATGCAGAATCATCTAGATCGCTCTTTTCGAGCTATTTAATCCGAGAAACACGTTTTTTTGTGTTTTCATCACTCCACAGGGCTTTTGATATGCAGAACCGGCGATATCTTGGTTTTCGTGGGGTTTCCAGCTGAGATATGCATTTTCTGCGATAATCTTGGTGAGACTTCAGTCAGAAGTATGCAGAATAATCGAGAACGCTCTTTTCGAGCTGTTTAATGCGAGAAACACGTTATCTGGTGTTTTAACCGCTCCACAGTGCGTTTGATATGCAGAACCGGCGACATCTTGGCTTTCGTCGGGTATCAAGCTGAGATATGCATTTTCTACGATAATCTTGGTGAGACTTCTATCAGAAGTATGCAGAATCATCGAGATCCCTCTTTTCGAGCTCTTTAATGCGAGAAAAACGTTATCTGGTGTTTTCACCACTCCACAGTGCGATTGATATGCAGAACCGGCGACATCTTGGCTTTCGTCGGGTATCAAGCTGAGATATGCATTTTCTGCGATAATCTTAGTTAGACTTCAGTCAGAAGTATGCAGAATCATCTAGATCGCTCGTTTCGAGCTCTTTAATGCGAGAAACACGTTATCTGGTGTTTTCACCACTCCACAGTGCATTTGATATGCAGAACCGGCGACATCTTGGCTTTCGTCGGGTATCAAGCTGAGATATGCATTTTCTACGATAATCTTGGTGAGACTTCTGTCAGAAGTATGCAGAATCATCGGGATCGCTCTTTTCGAGCTACTTAATGCGAAAAAATAAGTTTTCTGGTGTTTTGACCACTCCACAGTGCGTTTGATATGTAGAACCGGCGACATCTTGCATTTCGTCGGGTTTCAAGCTGAGATATGCCTTTTCTGCGGCAATCTTTGTGAGACTTCTGTCCGAACTGAGCAGAATCATCGAGATCGCTCTTTTCGAGCTATTTAATGCGGGAAACACGTTATCTGGTGTTTTGACCACTCCACAGTGCGTTTGATATGTAGAGCCCGCGATAACTTGGTTTTCGTGGGGTTTCCAGCTGATATGTGCATTTTCTGCGATAATCTTGGTGTTTCATCTATGAGAAGGATGCAGAATCATTGAGAACGCTCTTTTCGAGCTACTTAATGCGAGAAACACGTTTTCTGGTTTTTTCACCACTCCACAGTGCGTCTGAAATGCAGAACCTGCGATATCTTGGTTTTGGTGGGGTTTGTAGCTGAGATATGCATTTTCTGCGATACTCTTGGTGAGTCTTCTGTCAGAAGTATGCAGAATAATCGAGATCGCTCTTTTCGAGCTGTTTAATGCTAGAAACACGTTATCTGGTGTTTTCACCACTCCACAGTGCGTTTGATATGCAGAACCGGCAACATCTTGGCTTTCGTCGGGTATCAAGCTGAGATATGCATTTTCTACGATAATCTTGGTGAGACTTCTATCAGAAGTATGCAGAATCATCGAGATCCCTCTTTTCGAGCTCTTTAATGCGAGAAAAACGTTATCTGGTGTTTTCACCACTCCACAGTGCGTTTGATATGCAGAACCGGCGACATCTTGGCTTTCGTCGGGTATCAAGCTGAGATATGCATTTTCTGCGATAATCTTAGTTAGACTTCAGTCAGAAGTATGCAGAATAATCGAGAACGCTCTTTTCGAGCTGTTTAATGCGAGAAACACGTTATCTGGTGTTTTAACCGCTCCACAGTGCGTTTGATATGCAGAACCGGCGACATCTTGGCTTTCGTCGGGTATCAAGCTGAGATATGCATTTTCTACGATAATCTTGGTGAGACTTCTATCAGAAGTATGCAGAATAATCGAGAACGCTCTTTTCGAGCTGTTTAATGCGAGAAACACGTTATCTGGTGTTTTAACCGCTCCACAGTGCGTTTGATATGCAGAACCGGCGACATCTTGGCTTTCGTCGGGTATCAAGCTGAGATATGCATTTTCTACGATAATCTTGGTGAGACTTCTATCAGAAGTATGCAGAATCATCGAGATCCCTCTTTTCGAGCTCTTTAATGCGAGAAACACGTTATCTGGTGTTTTCACCACTCCACAGTGCGTTTGATATGCAGAACCGGCGACATCTTGGCTTTCGTCGGGTATCAAGCTGAGATATGCATTTTCTACGATAATCTTGGTGAGACTTCTGTCAGAAGTATGCAGAATCATCGGGATCGCTCTTTTCGAGCTACTTAATGCGAAAAAACAAGTTTTTTGGTGTTTTGACCACTCCACCGTGCGTTTGATATGTAGAGCCGCCGATAACTTGGCTTTCGTCGGGTATCAAGCTGAGATATGCATTTTCTGCGATAATCTTGGTGAGACTTTAGTCAGAAGTATGCAGAATCATCTAGATCGCTCTTTTCGAGCTATTTAATCCGAGAAACACGTTTTTTTGTGTTTTCATCACTCCACAGGGCTTTTGATATGCAGAACCGGCGATATCTTGGTTTTCGTGGGGTTTCCAGCTGAGATATGCATTTTCTGCGATAATCTTGGTGAGACTTCAGTCAGAAGTATGCAGAATAATCGAGAACGCTCTTTTCGAGCTGTTTAATGCGAGAAACACGTTATCTGGTGTTTTAACCGCTCCACAGTGCGTTTGATATGCAGAACCGGCGACATCTTGGCTTTCGTCGGGTATCAAGCTGAGATATGCATTTTCTACGATAATCTTGGTGAGACTTCTATCAGAAGTATGCAGAATCATCGAGATCCCTCTTTTCGAGCTCTTTAATGCGAGAAAAACGTTATCTGGTGTTTTCACCACTCCACAGTGCGATTGATATGCAGAACCGGCGACATCTTGGCTTTCGTCGGGTATCAAGCTGAGATATGCATTTTCTGCGATAATCTTAGTTAGACTTCAGTCAGAAGTATGCAGAATCATCTAGATCGCTCGTTTCGAGCTCTTTAATGCGAGAAACACGTTATCTGGTGTTTTCACCACTCCACAGTGCGTTTGATATGCAGAACCGGCGACATCTTGGCTTTCGTCGGGTATCAAGCTGAGATATGCATTTTCTACGATAATCTTGGTGAGACTTCTGTCAGAAGTATGCAGAATCATCGGGATCGCTCTTTTCGAGCTACTTAATGCGAAAAAATAAGTTTTCTGGTGTTTTGACCACTCCACAGTGCGTTTGATATGTAGAACCGGCGACATCTTGCATTTCGTCGGGTTTCAAGCTGAGATATGCCTTTTCTGCGGCAATCTTTGTGAGACTTCTGTCCGAACTGAGCAGAATCATCGAGATCGCTCTTTTCGAGCTATTTAATGCGGGAAACACGTTATCTGGTGTTTTGACCACTCCACAGTGCGTTTGATATGTAGAGCCCGCGATAACTTGGTTTTCGTGGGGTTTCCAGCTGATATGTGCATTTTCTGCGATAATCTTGGTGTTTCATCTATGAGAAGGATGCAGAATCATTGAGAACGCTCTTTTCGAGCTACTTAATGCGAGAAACACGTTTTCTGGTTTTTTCACCACTCCACAGTGCGTCTGAAATGCAGAACCTGCGATATCTTGGTTTTGGTGGGGTTTGTAGCTGAGATATGCATTTTCTGCGATACTCTTGGTGAGTCTTCTGTCAGAAGTATGCAGAATCATCTAGATCGCTCTTTTCGAGCTATTTAATCCGAGAAACACGTTTTTTTGTGTTTTCACCACCCCACAGTGCGTTTGATATGCAGAACCGGAGATATCTTGGTTTCGGTCGGGTTTCAAGCTGAGATATGCCTTTTCTGCGGCAATCTTGGTGAGACTTCTGTCCGAACTGAGCAGAATCATCGAGATCGCTCTTTTCGAGCTATTTAATGCGGGAAACACGTTATCTGGTGTTTTGACCACTCCACAGTGCGTTTGATATGTAGAGCCCGCGATAACTTGGTTTTCGTGGGGTTTCCAGCTGATATATGCATTTTCTGCGATAATCTTGGTGTTTCATCTATGAGAAGGATGCAGAATCATTGAGAACGCTCTTTTCGAGCTACTTAATGCGAGAAACACGTTTTCTGGTTTTTTCACCACTCCACAGTGCGTCTGAAATGCAGAACCTGCGATATCTTGGTTTTCGTGGGGTTTCCAGCTGAGATATGCATTTTCTGCGATAATCTTGGTGAGACTTCAGTCAGAAGTATGCAGAATAATCGAGATCGCTCTTTTCGAGCTATTTAATGCGAGAAACACGTTTTCTGGTGTTTTCACCACCCCACAGTGCGTTTGATATGCAGAACCGGCGACATCTTGGCTTTAGTCGGGGTTCAAACTGAGACATGCATTTTCTGCGATAATCTTGGAGATTCTTCAGTCAGAAGTATGCAGAATCATCGAGAACGCTCTTTTCGAGCTATTTAATGCGGGAAACACGTTATCTGGTGTTTTGACCACTCCACAGTGCGTTTGATATGCAGAACCGGCGACATCTTGGCTTTCGTCGGGTATCAAGCTGAGATATGCATTTTCTGCGATAATCTTAGTTAGACTTCATTCAGAAGTATGCAGAATCATCTAGATCGCTCGTTTCGAGCTCTTTAATGCGAGAAACACGTTATCTGGTGTTTTGACCACTCCACAGTGCGTTTGATATGCAGAACCGGCGACATCTTGGCTTTAGTCGGGGTTCAAACTGAGACATGCATTTTCTGCGATAATCTTGGAGATTCTTCAGTCAGAAGTATGCAGAATCATCGAGAACGCTCTTTTCGAGCTATTTAATGCGGGAAACACGTTATCTGGTGTTTTGACCACTCCACAGTGCGTTTGATATGTAGAGCCCGCGATAACTTGGTTTTCGTGGGGTTTCCAGCTGATATATGCATTTTCTGCGATAATCTTGGTGTTTCATCTATGAGAAGGATGCAGAATCATTGAGAACTCTCTTTTCGAGCTACTTAATGCGAGAAACACGTTTTCTGGTTTTTTCACCACTCCACAGTGCGTCTGAAATGCAGAACCTGCGATATCTTGGTTTTGGTGGGGTTTGTAGCTGAGATATGCATTTTCTGCGATACTCTTGGTGAGTCTTCTGTCAGAAGTATGCAGAATCATCTAGATCGATCTTTTCGAGCTATTTAATCCGAGAAACACGTTTTTTTTTTTTCACCACCCCACAGTGCGTTTGATATGCAGAACCGGAGATATCTTGGTTTCGGTCGGGTTTCAAGCTGAGATATGCATTTTCTGCGATAATCTAGGTGAGACTTCAGTCAGAAGTATGCAGAATAATCGAGATCGCTCTTTTCGAGCTATTTAATGCGAGAAACACGTTTTCTGGTGTATTCACCAATCCACAGTACGTTTGACATGCAGAACCGGAGATATCTTGGTTTCGGTCGGGTTTCAAGCTGAGATATGCATTTTCTACGATAATCTTGGTGAGAATCTGTCAGAAGTATGCAGAATCTCCGAAAACGCGCTTTTCGAGCTATTTAATGCGAGAAACACGTTATCTGGTTGTTCTCACCACTCCACAGTGCGTTTGATATGCGGAACCGACGATACCTAGGTTTTCTTGGGGTTTCCAGCTGAGATATGCATTTTCTGCGATAATCTTGGTGAGACTTTAGTCAGAAGTAGGCAGAATCCTCTAGATTGCTCGTTTCGAGTTATTTAATGCGAAAAAACAAGTTTTCTGGTGTTTTGACCACTCCACAGTGCGTTTGATATGTACAACCGGCGACATCTTGGATTTCGTCGGGTTTCAAGCTGAGATATGCCTTTTCTGCGGCAATCTTGGTGAGACTTCTGTCCGAAGTGAGCAGAATCATCGAGATCGCTCTTTTCGAGCTATTTGATGCGAGAAACACGTTTTCTGGTGTTTTCACCACCCCACAGTGCGTTTGATATGCAGAAACGGAGATATCTTGATTTCGGTCGGGTTTCAAGCTGAGATATGCATTTTCTGCGATAATCTTGGTGTTTCATATATGAGAAGCATGCAGAATCATCCAGATCGCTCTTTTCGAGCTACTTAATGTGAGAAACACGTTTTCTGGTTTTTTCGCCACTCCACAGTACGTTTGATGTGCAGAACCGGCGACATATTGATTTTCGTGAGGTTTCAAGCTGAGATATGCATTTTCTGCGATAATGTTGGTGAGACTTCAGTCAGAAGTATGCAGAATCATCTAGATCGCTCGTTTCGAGCTATTCAATGCGAGAAACACGTTATCTGGTGTTTTCATCATCCCACAGGGCGTTTGATATGCAGACCCGGCGATATCTTGGTTTTCGTGGTGTTTACAGCTGAAATATGCATTTTCTGCGATGATCTTTGTGTTTCATCTATGAGAAGTATGCAGAATCATCCAGAACGCTCTTTTCGAGCTAGTTAATGCGAGTAACACGTTTTCTGGTGTTTTCACCACCCCACAGTGCGTTCGATATGCAGAACCGGCGACATCTTGGCTTTAGTCGGGGTTCAAACTGAGACATGCATTTTCTGCGATAATCTTGGTGATTCTTCAGTCAGAAGTATGCAGAATCATCGAGAACGCTCTTTTCGAGCTGTTTAATGCGAGAAACACGTTATCTGGTGTTTTCACCACTCCACGGTGCGTTTGATATGCAGAACCGGCGACATCTTGGCTTTCGTCGGGTATCAAGCTGAGATATGCATTTTCTACGATAATCTTGGTGAGACTTCTGTTAGAAGTATGCAGAATCATCGGGATCGCTCTTGTCGAGCTATTTAATGCAAAAAAAAACAAGTTTCCTGGTGTTTTCAACATTCCACAGTGCGTTTGATATGCAGAACCGGCGATATCTTGATTTTCGTGGGGTTTGAGGCTGAGATATGTATTTTCTGCGATAATCTTGGTGAGTCTTCTGTCAGAAGTATGCAGAATCATCGATATCCCTCTTTTCGGGCTATTTAATGCGAGAAACACGTTATCTGGAGTTTTCACCACTCCACAGTGCGTTTGATATGCAGAACCGGCGACATCTTGGCTTTCGTCGGGTATCAAGCTGAGATATGCATTTTCTACGATAATCTTGGTGAGACTTCTATCAGAAGTATGCAGAATCATCGAGATCCCTCTTTTCGAGCTCTTTAATGCGTGAAAAACGTTATCTGGTGTTATCACCACTCCACAGTGCGTTTGATATGCAGAACCAGCGACATCTTGGCTTTCGTCGGGGTTCAAGCTGAGATATGCATTTTCTGCGATAATCTTGGTGAGATATCAGTCAGAAGTATGCAGAATCATCTAGATCGCTCGTTTCGAGCTGCTTAATGCGAGAAACAGGTTTTCTGGTGTATTCACCACTCCACAGTACGTTTGACACGCAGAACCGGAGATATCTTGGTTTCGGTCGGGTTACAAGCTGAGATATGCATTTTCTGCGATAATCTTGGTGAGACTTCAGTCAGAAGTATGCACAATCATCTAGATCGCTCTTGTCGAGCTATTTAATGCAAAAAAACATGATTCCTGGTGTTTTCAACATTCCACAGTGCGTTTGATATGCAGAACCGGCGATATCTTGATTTTCGTGGTGTTTCCAGCTGAGATATGCATTTTCTGCGATAATCTTGGTGAGTCTTCTGTCAGAAGTATGCAGAATCATCGAGATCCCTCTTTTCGAGCTATTTAATGCGAGAAGCACGTTATCTGGTGTTTTCACCACTCCACAGTGCGTTTGATATGCAGAAACGGAGATATCTTGATTTCGGTCGGGTTTCAAGCTGAGATATGCATTTTCTGCGATAATATTGGTGAGACTTCAGTCAGAAGTATGCAGAATCATCTAGATCGCTCGTTTCGAGCTATTTAATGCGGAAAACAAGTTTTCTGGTGTTTTGACCACTCCACTGTGCGTTTGATATGTAGAGCCGCCGATAACTTGGTTTTCGTGGGGTTTCCCGCTAAAATATGCATTTTCTGCGATAATCTTGGTGAGTCTTCTGTCAGTAGTATGCAGAATCATCGAGATCGCTCTATTCGAGCTATTTAATGCGAGAAACACGTTATCTGGTGTCTTCATCACTCCACAGGGCGTTTGATATGCGTAACCGGCGATATCTAGGTTTTCGTGGGGTTTCCAGCTGAGATATGCATTTTCTGCGATAATCTTGGTGAGACTTTAGTCAGAAGTAGGCAGAATCATCTAGATCGCTCGTTTCGAGTTATTTAATGCGAAAAAACAAGTTTTCTGGTGTTTTGACCACTCCACAGTGCGTTTGATATGTAGAACCGGCGACATCTTGGATTTCGTCGGGTTTCAAGCTGAGATATGCCTTTTCTGCGGCAATCTTGGTGAGACATCTGTCCGAAGTGAGCAGAATCATCGAGATCGCTCTTTTCGAGCTATTTAATGCGGGAAACACGTTATCTGGTGTTTTGACCACTCCACAGTGCGTTTGATATGTAGAGCCCGCGATAACTTGGTTTTCGTGGGGTTTCCAGCTGATATATGCATTTTCGGCGATAATCTTGGTGTTTCATCTATGAGAAGTATGCACAATCATTGAGAACGCTCTTTTCGAGCTACTTAATGCGAGAAACACGTTTTCTGGATTTTTTCACCACTCCACAGTGCGTCTGAAATGCAGAACCTGCGATATCTTGGTTTTGGTGGGGTTTGTAGCTGAGATATGCATTTTCTGCGATACTCTTGGTGAGTCTTCTGTCAGAAGTATGCAGAATCATCTAGATCGCTCTTTTCGAGCTATTTAATGCGAGAAACACGTTATCTGGTGTTTTCATCACTCCACAGGGCGTTTGATATGCAGAACCGGCGATATCTTGGTTTTCGTGGGGTTTCCAGCTGAGATATGCATTCTCTGCGATAATCTTGGTGAGTCTTCTGTCAGAAGTATGCAGAATCATCGAGATCGCTCTTTTCGAGCTTCTTAATGCGAGAAACACGTTATCTGGTGTATTCACCACTCCACAGTACGTGTGACATGCAGAACCGGATATATCTTGGTTTCGGACGGGTTTCAAGCTGAGATATGCTTTTTCTACGATAATCTTGGTGATACTTCTGTCAGAAGTATGCAGAATCTTCGAGAACGCTCTTTTCGAGCTACTTAATGCGAGAAACACGTTTTCTGGTGTATTCGCCACTCCACAGTGCATTTGATATGCAGAACCGGCGACATCTTCGCTTTCGTCGGGTATCAAGCTGAGAAATGCATTTTCTACGATAATCGTGGTGAGTCTTCTGTCAGAAGTATGCAGAATCATCGAGATCGCACTATTCGAGCTATTTAATGCGAGAAACACGTTATCTGGTTGTTTTCACTACTCCACAGAGCGTTTGATATGCAGAACCGGCGACATCTTGATTTTCGTGAGGTTTCCAGCTGAGATATGCATTCTCTGCGATAATCCTGGTGAGACTTTAGTCAGAAGTATGCAGAATCATCAAGATCGCTCGTTTTGAGCTATTTAATGCGAAAAAACAAGTTTTCTGGTGTTTTGACAACTCCACAGTGCGTTTGATATGCAGAACCGGCGACATCTTGATTTTCGTGAGGTTTCAAGCTGAGATATGCATTCTCTGCGATAATATAGGTGAGACTTCTGTCCGAAGTATGCAGAATCATCGATATCGCTCTTTTCGAGCTATTTAATGCGAGAAACACGTTATCTGGTGTTTTGACCACTCCACAA
Source organism: Anthophora plumipes (assembly GCA_951804975.1). NCBI lineage: Eukaryota > Metazoa > Arthropoda > Insecta > Hymenoptera > Apidae > Anthophora > Anthophora plumipes. The sequence goes on from CATORF010000448.1 coordinate 2,729,444, forward strand.
TGCGTTTGATATGCAGAAATGTCGAAATCTTGGTTTTCGTCGGTTTTCATTCTGAGGTATGCTTTTTCTGCGGCAATCTTTGTGAGACTTCTGTCCGAAGTATGCAGAATCATCGATATCGCTCTTTTCGAGCTATTTGATACGAGAAGCACGTTATCTGGTGTTTTGACAACTCCACAGTGCGTTTGATATGCAGAACCGGCGACATCTTGATTTTCGTGAGGTTTTAAGCTGAGATATGTATTTTCTGCGGCAATCTTGTTGAGACTTCTGTCCGAAGTATGCAGAATCATCGAGATCGCTCTTTTCGAGCTATTAAATGCGGGAAACAGGTTATCTGTTTGTTTTCACCACTCCACAGTGCGTTTGATATGCAGAAACGGCGACATCTTGATTTTCGTGAGGTTTCATGCTGAGATATGCATTTTCTGCGATAATGTTGGTGAGACTTCTGTCCGAAGTATGCAGAATCATCGATTTCGCTCTTTTCGAGATATTTAATGCGAGAAACACGTTATCTGGTGTTTTGACCACTCCACAATGCGTTTGATATGCAGAAATGTCGAAATCTTGGTTTTCGTCGATTTTCATTCTGAGGTATGCTTTTTCTGCGGCAATCTTTGTGAGACTTCTGTCCGAAGTATGCAGAATCATCGATATCACTCTTTTCGAGCTATTTAATACGAGAAGCACGTTATCTCGAGTTTTGACAACTCCACAGTGCGTTTGATATGCAGAACCGGCGACATTTTGATTTTCGTGAGGTTTCAAGCTGAGATATGCATTTTCTGCGGCAATCTTGGTGAGACTTCAGTCAGAAGTATGCAGAATCATCTAGATCGCTCTATTCGAGCTATTTAATGCGAGAAACACGTTATCTGGTGTTATCACCACTCCACAGTGCGTTTGATATGCAGAACCGGCGACTTCTTGGCTTTCGTCGGGTATCAAGCTGAGATATGCATTTTCTACGATAATCTTGATGAGTCTTCTGTCACAAGGATGCAGAATCATCGAGATCGCTCTTTTCGAGCTATTTAATGCGAGAAACACGTAATCTGGTTGTTTTCACCACTCCACAGTGCGTTTGATATGCAGAACCGGAGATATCTTGGTTACGGTCGGGATTCAAGCTGGGATATGCTTTTTCTAAGTTAATCTTGGTGATACTTCTGTCAGAAGTATGCAGAATCTTCGAGAACGCTCTTTTCGAGCTACTTAATGCGAGAAACACGTAATCTGGTTGTTTTCACCACTCCACAGTGCGTTTGATATGCAGAACCGGCGACATCTTGATTTTCGTGAGGTTTCCAACTGAGATATGCATTTTCTGCGATAATCTTGGTGAGTCTTTTGTCAGAAGTATGCAGAATCATCTAGATCGCTCTTTTCGAGCTATTTAATGCGAGAAACACGTTTTCTGGTGTATTCACCACTCCACAGTACGTTTGACATGCCGAACCGGAGATATCTTGGTTTCGGACGGGTTTCAAGCTGAGATATGCATTTTCTACGATAATCTTGGTGAGACTTCCGTCAGAAGTATGCAGAATCATCGAGATCGCTCTTTTCGAGCTTCTTAATGCGAGAAACACGTTATCTGGTGTTTTCGCCACTCCACAGTGCGTTTGACATGCAGAACCGGAGATATCTTGGTTACGGTCGGGATTCAAGCTGGGATATGCTTTTTCTACGTTAATCTTGGTGATACTTCTGTCAGAAGTATGCAGAATCTTCGAGAACGCTCTTTTCGAGCTACTTAATGCGAGAAACACGTTTTCTGGAGTATTCGCAACTCCACAGTACGTTTGACATGCAGAACCGTAGATATCTTGGTTTCGGTCGGGATTCAAGCTGAGACATGCATTTTCTGCGTTAATCTTGGTGATTCTTCTATCAGAAGTATGCAGAACCATCGAGAACGCTCTTTTCGAGCTGTTTAATGCGAGAAACACGTTATCTGGTGTTATCACCACTCCACAGTGCGTTTGATATGCAGAACCGGCGACTTCTTGGCTTTCGTCGGGTATCAAGCTGAGATATGCATTTTCTACGATAATCTTGATGAGTCTTCTGTCAGAAGGATTGCAGAATCATCGAGATCGCTCTTTTCGAGCTATTTAATGCGAGAAACACGTAATCTGGTTGTTTTCACCACTCCACAGTGCGTTTGATATGCAGAACCGGCGACATCTTGATTTTCGTGAGGTTTCCAGCTGAGATATGCATTTTCTGCGATAATCTTGGTGAGTCTTTTGTCAGAAGTATGCAGAATCATCTAGATCGCTCTTTTCGAGCTATTTAATGCGAGAAACACGTTTTCTGGTGTATTCTCCACTCCACAGTACGTTTGACATGCCGAACCGGAGATATCTTGGTTTCGGACGGGTTTCAAGCTGAGATATGCATTTTCTACGAAAATCTTGGTGAGACTTCCGTCAGAAGGATGCAGAATCATCGAGATCGCTCTTTTCGAGCTATTTAATGCGAGAAACACGTAATCTGGTTGTTTTCACCACTCCACAGTGCGTTTGATATGCAGAACCGGAGATATCTTGGTTACGGTCGGGATTCAAGCTGGGATATGCTTTTTCTACGTTAATCTTGGTGATACTTCTGTCAGAAGTATGCAGAATCTTCGAGAACGCTCTTTTCGAGCTACTTAATGCGAGAAACACGTTTTCTGGTGTATTCGCCACTCCACAGTACGTTTGACATGCAGAACCGTAGATATCTTGGTTTCGGTCGGGATTCAAGCTGAGACATGCATTTTCTGCGATAATCTTGGTGATTCTTCTGTCAGAAGTATGCAGAACCATCGAGAACGCTCTTTTCGAGCTATTTAATGCGAGAAACACGTTTTCTGGTGTATTCACCACTCCACAGTACGTTTGACATGCCGAACCGGAGATATCTTGGTTTCGGACGGGTTTCAAGCTGAGATATGCATTTTCTACGATAATCTTGGTGAGACTTCCGTCAGAAGTATGCAGAATCATCGAGATCGCTCTTTTCGAGCTTCTTAATGCGAGAAACACGTTATCTGGTGTTTTCGCCACTCCACAGTGCGTTTGACATGCAGAACCGGAGATATATTGGTTACGGTCGGGATTCAAGCTGGGATATGCTTTTTCTACGTTAATCTTGGTGATACTTCTGTCAGAAGTATGCAGAATCATCGAGATCGCTCTTTTCGAGCTATTAAATGCGGGAAACAGGTTATCTGTTTGTTTTCACCACTCCACAGTGCGTTTGATATGCAGAAACGGCGACATCTTGATTTTCGTGAGGTTTCATGCTGAGATATGCATTTTCTGCGATAATGTTGGTGAGACTTCTGTCCGAAGTATGCAGAATCATCGATATCGCTCTTTTCGAGATATTTAATGCGAGAAACACGTTATCTGGTGTTTTGACCACTCCACAATGCGTTTGATATGCAGAAATGTCGAAATCTTGGTTTTCGTCGATTTTCATTCTGAGGTATGCTTTTTCTGCGGCAATCTTTGTGAGACTTCTGTCCGAAGTATGCAGAATCATCGATATCACTCTTTTCGAGCTATTTAATACGAGAAGCACGTTATCTCGAGTTTTGACAACTCCACAGTGCGTTTGATATGCAGAACCGGCGACATTTTGATTTTCGTGAGGTTTCAAGCTGAGATATGCATTTTCTGCGGCAATCTTGGTGAGACTTCAGTCAGAAGTATGCAGAATCATCTAGATCGCTCTATTCGAGCTATTTAATGCGAGAAACACGTTATCTGGTGTTATCACCACTCCACAGTGCGTTTGATATGCAGAACCGGCGACTTCTTGGCTTTCGTCGGGTATCAAGCTGAGATATGCATTTTCTACGATAATCTTAATGAGTCTTCTGTCACAAGGATGCAGAATCATCGAGATCGCTCTTTTCGAGCTATTTAATGCGAGAAACACGTAATCTGGTTGTTTTCACCACTCCACAGTGCGTTTGATATGCAGAACCGGAGATATCTTGGTTACGGTCGGGATTCAAGCTGGGATATGCTTTTTCTACGTTAATCTTGGTGATACTTCTGTCAGAAGTATGCAGAATCTTCGAGAACGCTCTTTTCGAGCTACTTAATGCGAGAAACACGTAATCTGGTTGTTTTCACCACTCCACAGTGCGTTTGATATGCAGAACCGGCGACATCTTGATTTTCGGGAGGTTTCCAACTGAGATATGCATTTTCTGCGATAATCTTGGTGAGTCTTTTGTCAGAAGTATGCAGAATCATCTAGATCGCTCTTTTCGAGCTATTTAATGCGAGAAACACGTTTTCTGGTGTATTCACCACTCCACAGTACGTTTGACATGCCGAACCGGAGATATCTTGGTTTCGGACGGGTTTCAAGCTGGGATATGCATTTTCTACGATAATCTTGGTGAGACTTCCGTCAGAAGTATGCAGAATCATCGAGATCGCTCTTTTCGAGCTTCTTAATGCGAGAAACACGTTATCTGGTGTTTTCGCCACTCCACAGTGCGTTTGACATGCAGAACCGGAGATATCTTGGTTACGGTCGGGATTCAAGCTGGGATATGCTTTTTCTACGTTAATCTTGGTGATACTTCTGTCAGAAGTATGCAGAATCTTCGAGAACGCTCTTTTCGAGCTACTTAATGCGAGAAACACGTTTTCTGGAGTATTCGCAACTCCACAGTACGTTTGACATGCAGAACCGTAGATATCTTGGTTTCGGTCGGGATTCAAGCTGAGACATGCATTTTCTGCGTTAATCTTGGTGATTCTTCTATCAGAAGTATGCAGAACCATCGAGAACGCTCTTTTCGAGCTGTTTAATGCGAGAAACACGTTATCTGGTGTTATCACCACTCCACAGTGCGTTTGATATGCAGAACCGGCGACTTCTTGGCTTTCGTCGGGTATCAAGCTGAGATATGCATTTTCTACGATAATCTTGATGAGTCTTCTGTCAGAAGGATGCAGAATCATCGAGATCGCTCTTTTCGAGCTATTTAATGCGAGAAACACGTAATCTGGTTGTTTTCACCACTCCACAGTGCGTTTGATATGCAGAACCGGCGACATCTTGATTTTCGTGAGGTTTCCAGCTGAGATATGCATTTTCTGCGATAATCTTGGTGAGTCTTTTGTCAGAAGTATGCAGAATCATCTAGATCGCTCTTTTCGAGCTATTTAATGCGAGAAACACGTTTTCTGGTGTATTCTCCACTCCACAGTACGTTTGACATGCCGAACCGGAGATATCTTGGTTTCGGACGGGTTTCAAGCTGAGATATGCATTTTCTACGAAAATCTTGGTGAGACTTCCGTCAGAAGGATGCAGAATCATCGAGATCGCTCTTTTCGAGCTATTTAATGCGAGAAACACGTAATCTGGTTGTTTTCACCACTCCACAGTGCGTTTGATATGCAGAACCGGAGATATCTTGGTTACGGTCGGGATTCAAGCTGGGATATGCTTTTTCTACGTTAATCTTGGTGATACTTCTGTCAGAAGTATGCAGAATCTTCGAGAACGCTCTTTTCGAGCTACTTAATGCGAGAAACACGTTTTCTGGTGTATTCGCCACTCCACAGTACGTTTGACATGCAGAACCGTAGATATCTTGGTTTCGGTCGGGATTCAAGCTGAGACATGCATTTTCTGCGTTAATCTTGGTGATTCTTCTGTCAGAAGTATGCAGAACCATCGAGAACGCTCTTTTCGAGCTATTTAATGCGAGAAACACGTTTTCTGGTGTATTCACCACTCCACAGTACGTTTGACATGCCGAACCGGAGATATCTTGGTTTCGGACGGGTTTCAAGCTGAGATATGCATTTTCTACGATAATCTTGGTGAGACTTCCGTCAGAAGTATGCAGAATCATCGAGATCGCTCTTTTCGAGCTTCTTAATGCGAGAAACACGTTATCTGGTGTTTTCGCCACTCCACAGTGCGTTTGACATGCAGAACCGGAGATATATTGGTTACGGTCGGGATTCAAGCTGGGATATGCTTTTTCTACGTTAATCTTGGTGATACTTCTGTCAGAAGTATGCAGAATCTTCGAGAACGCTCTTTTCGAGCTACTTAATGCGAGAAACACGTTTTCTGGTGTATTCGCCACTCCACAGTGCATTTGATATGCAGAACCGGCGACATCTTCGCTTTCGTCGGGTATCAAGCTGAGAAATGCATTTTCTACGATAATCGTGGTGAGTCTTCTGTCAGAAGTATGCAGAATCATCGATATCGCTCTTTTCGAGCTATTTAATGCGAGAAACACGTTATCTGGTGTTTTGACCACTCCACAATGCGTTTGATATGCAGAAATGTCGAAATCTTGGTTTTCGTCGGTTTTCATTCTGAGGTATGCTTTTTCTGCGGCAATCTTTGTGAGACTTCTGTCCGAAGTATGCAGAATCATCTAGATCGCACTATTCGAGCTATTTAATGCGAGAAACACGTTATCTGGTGTTTTCATCACTCCACAGGGCGTTTGATATGCAGAACCGGCGACATCTTGATTTTCGTGAGGTTTCAAGCTGAGATATGCATTTTCTGCGATAATGTTGGTGAGACTTCTGTCCGAAGTATGCAGAATCATCGATATCACTCTTTTCGAGCTATTTAATACGAGAAGCACGTTATCTGGAGTATTGACAACTCCACAGTGCGTTTGATATGCAGAACCGGCGACATTTTAATTTTCGTGAGGTTTCAAGCTGAGATATGCATTTTCTGCGGCAATCTTGGTGAGACTTCTGTCCGAAGTATGCAGAATCATCGAGATCACTATTTTCCAGCAATTTAATGCGGGAAACACGTTATCTGGTGTTTTGCACACTCCACAGTGCGTTAGATATGCAGAGCCGCCGATAACTTGGTTTTCGTGGGGTTTCCAGCTGAGATATTCATTTTCGGCGATAATCTCGGTGTTTCATCTATGAGAAGTATGCAGAATCATCGAGATCGCTCTTTTCGAGCTTCTTAATGCGAGAAACACGTTATCTGGTGTTTTCGCCACTCTACAGTGAGTTTGATATGTAGAGCCGCCGATAACTTGGTTTTCGTGGGGTTTCCAGCTGATATATGCATTTTCTGCGATAATCTTTGTGTTTCATCTATGAGAAATATGCAGAATCATTCAGAATGCTCTTTTCGAGCTAGTTAATGCGAGTAACACGTTTTCTGGTGTTTTCACCACTCCACAGTGCGTCTGATATGCAGAATCGGCGATATCTAGGTTTTCGTGGGGTTTCCAGCAGAGATATGCATTTTCTGCGATAATCTTGGTGAGTCTTCTGTCAGAAGTATGCAGAATCATCTAGATCGCTCTTTTCGAGCTATTTAATGCGAGAAACACGTTTTCTGGTGTTTTCGGCACTCCACAGTACGTTTGATGTGCAGAACCGGAGATATCTTGGTTTTCGTGAGGTTTCAAGCTGAGATATGCATTTTCTGCGGCAATCTTGGTGAGACTTCTGTCCGAAGTATGCAGAATCATCGATATCGCTCTTTTCGAGCTATTTAATGCGAGAAGCACGTTATCTGGTGTTTTGACAACTCCACAGTGCGTTTGATTTGCAGACCCGGCGACATCTTGATTTTCGTGAGGTTTCAAGCTGAGATATGCATTTTCTGTGATAATATTGGTGAGACTTCTGTCCGAAGTATGCAGAATCATCGATATCGCTCTTTTCGAGCTATTTAATGCGAGAATCACGTTATCTGGTGTTTTGACCACACCACAATGCGTTTGATATGCAGAAATGTCGAAATCTTGGTTTTCGTAGGTTTTCATTCTGAGGTATGCTTTTTCTCCGGCAATCTTGGTGAGACTTCTGTCCGAAGTATGCAGAATCATCGATATCGCTCTTTTCGAGCTATTTAATACGAGAAGCACGTTATCTGGTGTTTTGACAACTCCACAGTGCGTTTGATATGCAGAACCGGCGACATCTTGACTTTCGTGAGGTTTCAAGCTGAGATATGCATTTTCTGCGGCAATCTTGGTGAGACTTCTGTCCGAAGTATGCAGAATCATCGAGATCGCTCTTTTCGAGCTATTAAATGCGGGAAACACGTTATCTCGAGTTTTGACAACTCCACAGTGCGTTTGATATGCAGAACCGGCGACATTTTGATTTTCGTGAGGTTTCAAGCTGAGATATGCATTTTCTGCGGCAATCTTGGTGAGACTTCAGTCAGAAGTATGCAGAATCATCTAGATCGCTCTATTCGAGCTATTTAATGCGAGAAACACGTTATCTGGTGTTATCACCACTCCACAGTGCGTTTGATATGCAGAACCGGCGACTTCTTGGCTTTCGTCGGGTATCAAGCTGAGATATGCATTTTCTACGATAATCTTGATGAGTCTTCTGTCACAAGGATGCAGAATCATCGAGATCGCTCTTTTCGAGCTATTTAATGCGAGAAACACGTAATCTGGTTGTTTTCACCACTCCACAGTGCGTTTGATATGCAGAACCGGAGATATCTTGGTTACGGTCGGGATTCAAGCTGGGATATGCTTTTTCTACGTTAATCTTGGTGATACTTCTGTCAGAAGTATGCAGAATCTTCGAGAACGCTCTTTTCGAGCTACTTAATGCGAGAAACACGTAATCTGGTTGTTTTCACCACTCCACAGTGCGTTTGATATGCAGAACCGGCGACATCTTGATTTTCGTGAGGTTTCCAACTGAGATATGCATTTTCTGCGATAATCTTGGTGAGTCTTTTGTCAGAAGTATGCAGAATCATCTAGATCGCTCTTTTCGAGCTATTTAATGCGAGAAACACGTTTTCTGGTGTATTCACCACTCCACAGTACGTTTGACATGCCGAACCGGAGATATCTTGGTTTCGGACGGGTTTCAAGCTGAGATATGCATTTTCTACGATAATCTTGGTGAGACTTCCGTCAGAAGTATGCAGAATCATCGAGATCGCTCTTTTCGAGCTTCTTAATGCGAGAAACACGTTATCTGGTGTTTTCGCCACTCCACAGTGCGTTTGACATGCAGAACCGGAGATATCTTGGTTACGGTCGGGATTCAAGCTGGGATATGCTTTTTCTACGTTAATCTTGGTGATACTTCTGTCAGAAGTATGCAGAATCTTCGAGAACGCTCTTTTCGAGCTACTTAATGCGAGAAACACGTTTTCTGGTGTATTCGCAACTCCACAGTACGTTTGACATGCAGAACCGTAGATATCTTGGTTTCGGTCGGGATTCAAGCTGAGACATGCATTTTCTGCGTTAATCCTGGTGATTCTTCTATCAGAAGTATGCAGAACCATCGAGAACGCTCTTTTCGAGCTGTTTAATGCGAGAAACACGTTATCTGGTGTTATCACCACTCCACAGTGCGTTTGATATGCAGAACCGGCGACTTCTTGGCTTTCGTCGGGTATCAAGCTGAGATATGCATTTTCTACGATAATCTTGATGAGTCTTCTGTCAGAAGGATGCAGAATCATCGAGATCGCTCTTTTCGAGCTATTTAATGCGAGAAACACGTAATCTGGTTGTTTTCACCACTCCACAGTGCGTTTGATATGCAGAACCGGCGACATCTTGATTTTCGTGAGGTTTCCAGCTGAGATATGCATTTTCTGCGATAATCTTGGTGAGTCTTTTGTCAGAAGTATGCAGAATCATCTAGATCGCTCTTTTCGAGCTATTTAATGCGAGAAACACGTTTTCTGGTGTATTCTCCACTCCACAGTACGTTTGACATGCCGAACCGGAGATATCTTGGTTTCGGACGGGTTTCAAGCTGAGATATGCATTTTCTACGAAAATCTTGGTGAGACTTCCGTCAGAAGGATGCAGAATCATCGAGATCGCTCTTTTCGAGCTATTTAATGCGAGAAACACGTAATCTGGTTGTTTTCACCACTCCACAGTGCGTTTGATATGCAGAACCGGAGATATCTTGGTTACGGTCGGGATTCAAGCTGGGATATGCTTTTTCTACGTTAATCTTGGTGATACTTCTGTCAGAAGTATGCAGAATCTTCGAGAACGCTCTTTTCGAGCTACTTAATGCGAGAAACACGTTTTCTGGTGTATTCGCCACTCCACAGTACGTTTGACATGCAGAACCGTAGATATCTTGGTTTCGGTCGGGATTCAAGCTGAGACATACATTTTCTGCGTTAATCTTGGTGATTCTTCTGTCAGAAGAATGCAGAACCATCGAGAACGCTCTTTTCGAGCTATTTAATGCGAGAAACACGTTTTCTGGTGTATTCACCACTCCACAGTACGTTTGACATGCCGAACCGGAGATATCTTGGTTTCGGACGGGTTTCAAGCTGAGATATGCATTTTCTACGATAATCTTGGTGAGACTTCCGTCAGAAGTATGCAGAATCATCGAGATCGCTCTTTTCGAGCTTCTTAATGCGAGAAACACGTTATCTGGTGTTTTCGCCACTCCACAGTGCGTTTGACATGCAGAACCGGAGATATATTGGTTACGGTCGGGATTCAAGCTGGGATATGCTTTTTCTACGTTAATCTTGGTGATACTTCTGTCAGAAGTATGCAGAATCTTCGAGAACGCTCTTTTCGAGCTACTTAATGCGAGAAACACGTTTTCTGGTGTATTCGCCACTCCACAGTGCATTTGATATGCAGAACCGGCGACATCTTCGCTTTCGTCGGGTATCAAGCTAAGAAATGCATTTTCTACGATAATCGTGGTGAGTCTTCTGTCAGAAGTATGCAGAATCATCGATATCGCTCTTTTCGAGCTATTTAATGCGAGAAACACGTTATCTGGTGTTTTGACCACTCCACAATGCGTTTGATATGCAGAAATGTCGAAATCTTGGTTTTCGTCGGTTTTCATTCTGAGGTATGCTTTTTCTGCGGCAATCTTTGTGAGACTTCTGTCCGAAGTATGCAGAATCATCTAGATCGCACTATTCGAGCTACTTAATGCGAGAAACACGTTATCTGGTGTTTTCATCACTCCACAGGGCGTTTGATATGCAGAACCGGCGACATCTTGATTTTCGTGAGGTTTCAAGCTGAGATATGCATTTTCTGCGATAATGTTGGTGAGACTTCTGTCCGAAGTATGCAGAATCATCGATATCACTCTTTTCGAGCTATTTAATACGAGAAGCACGTTATCTGGAGTATTGACAACTCCACAGTGCGTTTGATATGCAGAACCGGCGACATTTTAATTTTCGTGAGGTTTCAAGCTGAGATATGCATTTTCTGCGGCAATCTTGGTGAGACTTCTGTCCGAAGTATGCAGAATCATCGAGATCACTATTTTCCAGCAATTTAATGCGGGAAACACGTTATCTGGTGTTTTGCACACTCCACAGTGCGTTAGATATGCAGAGCCGCCGATAACTTGGTTTTCGTGGGGTTTCCAGCTGAGATATTCATTTTCGGCGATAATCTCGGTGTTTCATCTATGAGAAGTATGCAGAATCATCGAGATCGCTCTTTTCGAGCTTCTTAATGCGAGAAACACGTTATCTGGTGTTTTCGCCACTCTACAGTGAGTTTGATATGTAGAGCCGCCGATAACTTGGTTTTCGTGGGGTTTCCAGCTGATATATGCATTTTCTGCGATAATCTTTGTGTTTCATCTATGAGAAATATGCAGAATCATTCAGAATGCTCTTTTCGAGCTAGTTAATGCGAGTAACACGTTTTCTGGTGTTTTCACCACTCCACAGTGCGTCTGATATGCAGAATCGGCGATATCTAGGTTTTCGTGCGGTTTCCAGCAGAGATATGCATTTTCTGCGATAATCTTGGTGAGTCTTCTGTCAGAAGTATGCAGAATCATCTAGATCGCTCTTTTCGAGCTATTTAATGCGAGAAACACGTTTTCTGGTGTTTTCGGCACTCCACAGTACGTTTGATGTGCAGAACCGGAGATATCTTGGTTTTCGTGAGGTTTCAAGCTGAGATATGCATTTTCTGCGGCAATCTTGGTGAGACTTCTGTCCGAAGTATGCAGAATCATCGATATCGCTCTTTTCGAGCTATTTAATGCGAGAAGCACGTTATCTGGTGTTTTGACAACTCCACAGTGCGTTTGATATGCAGACCCGGCGACATCTTGATTTTCGTGAGGTTTCAAGCTGAGATATGCATTTTCTGTGATAATATTGGTGAGACTTCTGTCCGAAGTATGCAGAATCATCGATATCGCTCTTTTCGAGCTATTTAATGCGAGAAACACGTTATCTGGTGTTTTGACCACACCACAATGCGTTTGATATGCAGAAATGTCGAAATCTTGGTTTTCGTAGGTTTTCATTCTGAGGTATGCTTTTTCTCCGGCAATCTTGGTGAGACTTCTGTCCGAAGTATGCAGAATCATCGATATCGCTCTTTTCGAGCTATTTAATACGAGAAGCACGTTATCTGGTGTTTTGACAACTCCACAGTGCGTTTGATATGCAGAACCGGCGACATCTTGACTTTCGTGAGGTTTCAAGCTGAGATATGCATTTTCTGCGGCAATCTTGGTGAGACTTCTGTCCGAAGTATGCAGAATCATCGAGATCGCTCTTTTCGAGCTATTAAATGCGGGAAACACGTTATCTGTTTGTTTTCACCACTCCACAGTGCGTTTGATATGCAGAAACGGCGACATCTTGATTTTCGTGAGGTTTCAAGCTGAGATATGCATTTTCTGCGATAATATTGGTGAGACTTCAGTCAGAAGTATGCACAATCATCTAGATCGCTCTTGTCGAGCTATTTAATGCAAAAAAACATGATTCCTGGTGTTTTCAACATTCCACAGTGCGTTTGATATGCAGAACCGGCGATATCTTGATTTTCGTGGTGTTTCCAGCTGAGATATGCATTTTCTGCGATAATCTTGGTGAGTCTTCTGTCAGAAGTATGCAGAATCATCGAGATCCCTCTTTTCGAGCTATTTAATGCGAGAAGCACGTTATCTGGTGTTTTCACCACTCCACAGTGCGTTTGATATGCAGAACTGGCGACATCTTGGCTTTCGTCGGGGTTCAAGCTGAGATATGCATTTTCTGCGATAATCTTGCTGAGACTTCAGTCAGAAGTATGCACAATCATCTAGATCGCTCTTGTCGAGCTATTTAATGCAAAAAAACAAGTTTCCTGGTGTTTTCAACATTCCACAGTGCGTTTGATATGCAGAACCGGCGATATCTTGATTGTCGTGGTGTTTCCAGCTGAGATATGCATTTTCAGCGATAATCTTGGTGAGTCTTCTGTCAGAAGTATGCAGAATCATCTAGATCGCTCTTCTCGAGCTATAATATGCGAGAAACACGTTATCTGGTGTTTTCACCACTGCACAGTGCGTTTGATATGCCGAACCGGCGAAATCTTGGATTTCGTCGGGTTCAAGCTGAGATATTCATTTTCTACGATAATCTTTGTGAGGCTTCCTTCAGAAGTATGCAGAATCATCGGGATCGCTCTTTTCGAGCTATTTAATGCGAGAAACACGTAATCTGGTTGCTTTCACCACTCCACAGTGCGTTTGATATGCAGAACCGGCGACATCTTGATTTTCGTGAGGTTTCCAGCTGAGATATGCATTTTCTGCGATAATCTTGGTGAGTCTTTTGTCAGAAGTATGCAGAATCATCGAGATCGCTCTTTTCGAGCTTCTTAATGCGAGAAACACGTTATCTGGTGTTTTCGCCACTCCACAGTGCGTTTGACATGCAGAACCGGAGATATCTTGGTTACGGTCGGGATTCAAGCTGGGATATGCTTTTTCTACGTTAATCTTGGTGATACTTCTGTCAGAAGTATGCAGAATCTTCGAGAACGCTCTTTTCGAGCTACTTAATGCGAGAAACACGTTTTCTGGTGTATTCGCCACTCCACAGTACGTTTGACATGCAGAACCGAAGATATCTTGGTTTCGGTCGGGATTCAAGCTGAGACATGCATTTTCTGCGTTAATCTTGGTGATTCTTCTGTCAGAAGTATGCAGAACCATCGAGAACGCTCTTTTCGAGCTGTTTAATGCGAGAAGCACGTTATCTGGTGTTATCACCACTCCACAGTGCGTTTGATATGCAGAACCGGCGACATCTTGGCTTTCGTCGGGTATCAAGCTGAGATATGCATTTTCTACGATAATCTTGGTGAGTCTTCTGTCAGAAGGATGCAGAATCATCGAGATCGCTCTATTCGAGCTATTTAATGCGAGAAACACGTTATCTGTTGTTTTCACTACTCCACAGTGCGTTTGATATGCAGAACCGGCGACATCTTGGCTTTCGTCGGGGTTCAAGCTGAGATATGCATTTTCTGCGATAATCTTGCTGAGACTTCAGTCAGAAGTATGCACAATCATCTAGATCGCTCTTGTCGAGCTATTTAATGCAAAGAAACAAGTTTCCTGGTGTTTTCAACATTCCACAGTGCGTTTGATATGCAGAACCGGCGATATCTTGATTTTCGTGGTGTTTCCAGCTGAGATATGCATTTTCTGCGATAATCTTGGTGAGTCTTCTGTCACAAGTATGCAGAATCATCGAGATCCCTCTTTTCGAGCTATTTAATGCGAGAAGCACGTTATCTGGTGTTTTCACCACTCCACAGTGCGTTTGATATGCAGAACCGGCGACATCTTGGCTTTCGTCGGGGTTCAAGCTGAGATATGCATTTTCTGCGATAATCTTGCTGAGACTTCAGTCAGAAGTATGCACAATCATCTAGATCGCTCTTGTCGAGCTATTTAATGCAAAAAAACAAGTTTCCTGGTGTTTTCAACATTCCACAGTGCGTTTGATATGCAGAACCGGCGATATCTTGATTTTCGTGGTGTTTCCAGCTGAGATATGCATTTTCAGCGATAATCTTGGTGAGTCTTCTGTCAGAAGTATGCAGAATCATCTAGATCGCTCTTTTCGAGCTATTTAATGCGAGAAACACGTAATCTGGTTGCTTTCACCACTCCACAGTGCGTTTGATATGCAGAACCGGCGACATCTTGATTTTCGTGAGGTTTCCAGCTGAGATATGCATTTTCTGCGATAATCTTGGTGAGTCTTTTGTCAGAAGTATGCAGAATCATCGAGATCGCTCTTTTCGAGCTTCTTAATGCGAGAAACACGTTATCTGGTGTTTTCGCCACTCCACAGTGCGTTTGACATGCAGAACCGGAGATATCTTGGTTACGGTCGGGATTCAAGCAGGGATATGCTTTTTCTACGTTAATCTTGGTGATACTTCTGTCAGAAGTATGCAGAATCTTCGAGAACGCTCTTTTCGAGCTACTTAATGCGAGAAACACGTTTTCTGGTGTATTCGCCACTCCACAGTACGTTTGACATGCAGAACCGAAGATATCTTGGTTTCGGTCGGGATACAAGCTGAGACATGCATTTTCTGCGTTAATCTTGGTGATTCTTCTGTCAGAAGGATGCAGAACCATCGAGAACGCTCTTTTCGAGCTGTTTAATGCGAAAAAACAAGTTTTCTGGTGTTTTGACCACTCCACAGTGCGTTTGATATGTAGAGCCGCCGATAACTTGGTTTTCGTGGGGTTTCCAGCTAAAATATGCATTTTCTGCGATAATCTTGGTGATTCTTCTGTCAGAAGTATGCAGAATCTTCGAGATCGCTCTATTCGAGCTATTTAATGCGAGAAACACGTTATCTGGTGTTTTCATCACTCCACAGGGCGTTTGATATGCAGAACCGGCGATATCTTGGTTTTCGTGGGGTTTCCAGATGAGATATGCATTCTCTGCGATAATCTTGGTGAGTCTTCTGTCAGAAGTATGCAGAATCATCGAGATCGCTCTTTTCGAGCTTCTTAATGCGAGAAACACGTTATCTGGTGTATTCACCACTCCACAGTACGTGTGACATGCAGAACCGGATATATCTTGGTTTCGGACGGGTTTCAAGCTGAGATATGCATTTTCTACGATAATCTTGGTGATACTTCTGTCAGAAGTATGCAGAATCTTCGAGAACGCTCTTTTCGAGCTACTTAATGCGAGAAACACGTTTTCTGGTGTATTCGCCACTCCACAGTGCATTTTATATGCAGAACCGGCGACATCTTCGCTTTCGTCGGGTATCAAGCTGAGAAATGCATTTTCTACGATAATCGTGGTGAGTCTTCTGTCAGAAGTATGCAGAATCTTCGAGATCGCACTATTCGAGCTATTTAATGCGAGAAACACGTTATCTGGTTGTTTTCACTACTCCACAGTGCGTTTGATATGCAGAACCGGCGACATCTTGATTTTCGTGAGGTTTCCAGCTGAGATATGCATTCTCTGCGATAATCCTGGTGAGACTTTAGTCAGAAGTATGCAGAATCATCTAGATCGCTCGTTTTGAGCTATTTAATGCGAAAAAACAAGTTTTCTGGTGTTTTGACAACTCCACAGTGCGTTTGATATGCAGAACCGGCGACATCTAGATTTTCGTCAGGTTTCAAGCTGAGATATGCATTTTCTGCGATAATATAGGTGAGACTTCTGTCCGAAGTATGCAGAATCATCGATATCGCTCTTTTCGAGCTATTTAATGCGAGAAACACGTTATCTGGTGTTTTGACCACTCCACAATGCGTTTGATATGCAGAAATGTCGCAATCTTGGTTTTCGTCGGTTTTCATTCTGAGGTATGCTTTTTCTGCGGCAATCTTTGTGAGACTTCTGTCCGAAGTATGCAGAATCATCGATATCACTCTTTTCGAGCTATTTAATACGAGAAGCACGTTATCTGGAGTATTGACAACTCCACAGTGCGTTTGATATGTAGAACCGGCGACATTTTGATTTTCGTGAGGTATCAAGCTGAGATATGCATTTTCTGCGGCAATCTTGGTGAGACTTCTGAACGAAGTATGCAGAATCATCGAGATCACTATTTTCCAGCAATTTAATGCGGGAAACACGTTATCTGGTGTTTTGCACACTCCACAGTCCGTTAGATATGCAGAGCCGCCGATAACTTGGTTTTCGTGGGGTTTCCAGCTGAGATATTCATTTTCGGCGATAATCTCGGTGTTTCATCTATGAGAAGTATGCAGAATCATCGAGATCGCTCTTTTCGAGCTTCTTAATGCGAGAAACACGTTATCTGGTGTTTTCGCCACTCCACAGTGAGTTTGATATGTAGAGCCGCCGATAACTTGGTTTTCGTGGGGTTTCCAGCTGATATATGCATTTTCTGCGATAATCTTGGTGAGACTTCTGTCCGAAGTATGCAGAATCATCGAGATCGCACTTTTCGAGCTATTTTATGCGAGAAACACGTTATTCGGTGTTTTCACCACTCCACAGTGCGTTTGTTATGCAGAACCGGCGATATCTTGGTTTTCGTGGGGTTTCAAGCTGAGATATGCATTTTCTACGATTATGTTGGTGAGACTTCTGTCCGTAGTATGCAGAATCATCGAGATCGCTCTTTTCGAGCTATTTAATGCGAGAATCACGTTATCTGGTGTTTTCACCACTCCACAGTGCGTTAGATATGCAGAGCCGGAGATATCTTGGTTTTCGTGGGGTTTCAAGCTGAGATATGCATTTTCTGCGATAATCTTGGTGAGACTTCTGTCCGAAGTATGCAGAAACATCGAGAGCGCTCTTTTCGAGCTATTTAATGCGAGAAACACGTTTTCTGGGGTTTTCCCCACACCACAGTTCGTTGGATATGCAGAACCGTAGATATCTTGGTTTTCGTGGGGTTTCAAGCTGAGATATGCATTTTCTGCGATAATCTTGGTGAGACTTCTGTCCGAAGTATGCAGAATCATCGAGATCGCACTTTTCGAGCTATTTAATGCGAGAAACACGTTTTCTGGTGTTTTCACCACTCCACAGTGCGTTTGTTATGCAGAACCGGCGATATCTTGCTTTCCGTGGTGTTTCAAGCTGAGATATGCATGTTTAACGATAATCTTGGTGAGACTTCTGTCCGAAGTATGCATTACCATCGAGATCGCTCCATTCGAGCTATTTAATGCGAGAAACACGCTATCTGGTGTTTTCAGCACTCCACAGTGCGTTTTATATGCAGAACCGGAGATATCTTGGTTTTCGTGAGGTTTCAAGCTGAGATATGCATTTTCTGCGATAATCTTGGTGAGACTTCTGTCCGAAGTATGCAGAATCATCGAGATCGCACTATTCGAGCTATTTAATGCGAGAAACACGTTATCTGGTGTTTTCACCACTCCACAGTGCGTATGATATGCAGAACCGACGATATCTTGGATTTCGTGGGGTTTCAAGCTCAGATATGCATTCTCAGCGATAATCTTGGTGAGACTTCTGTCCGAAGTATGCAGAATCATCGACATCGCTCTTTTCGAGCTATTTAATGCGAGAAACACGTTATCTGGTGTTTTCACCACTCCACAGTGCGTATGATATGCAGAACCGACGATATCTTGGATTTCGTGGGGTTTCAAGCTCAGATATGCATTCTCAGCGATAATCTTGGTGAGACTTCTGTCCGAAGTATGCAGAATCATCGAGATCGCACTTTTCGAGCTATTTAATGCGAGAAACACGTTATCTGGTGTTTTCACCGCTCCACAGAGCGTTTGATATGCAGAACCGGCGATATCTTGGTTTTTGTGGGGTTTCAAGCTGAGATATGCATTTTTTACGTTAATCTTGGTGAGACCTCTGCCCGAAGTATGCTTAATCATCGAGATCACTCTATTCGAGCTATTTAATGCGAGAAACACGTTATCTGGTGTTTTCCGCACTCCACAGTGCGTTTGATATGCAGAACCAGCGATATCTTCGTTGTCGTGGGGTTACAAGCTGAGATATGCAATTTCTGCGATAAGCTTGGTGAGACTTCTGTCCGAAGTATGCTTAATCATCGAGATCGCTCGTATCGAGCTGTTTAATGCGAGAAACACGTTATCTGGGGTTTTCACCACTCCACAGTGCGGATGATATGCAGAACCGACGATATCTTGGTTTTCGTGGGGTTACAAGCTGAGATATGCAATTTCTGCGATAAGCTTGGTGAGACTTCTGTCCGAAGTATGCTTAATCATCGAGATCGCTCGTATCGAGCTGTTTAATGCGAGAAACACGTTATCTGGTGTTTTCACCACTCCACAGTGCGGATGATATGCAGAACCGACGATATCTTGGTTTTCGTGGGGTTTCAAGCTCAGATATGCATTTTCTGCGATAATCTTGGTGCGACTTCTGTCCGAAGTATGCAGAAACATCGAGGGCGCTCTTTTCGAGGTATTTAATGCGAGAAACACGTTTTCAGGGGTTTTCACCACACCACAGTTCGTTGGATATGCAGAACCGGAGATATCTTGGTTTTCGTGGGGTATCAAGCTGAGATATGCAATTTCTGCGATAATCTTGGTGAGTCTTCTGTCAGATGTATGCAGAATCATCGGGATCGCTCTGTTCGAGCTATTTAATGCGAGAAACACGTTATCCGGGGTTTTCACCACTCCGCAGTGCGTTTGATATGCAGAACCGGCGACATCTTGGATTTCGTCGGGGTTCAACCTGAGATATGCATTTTCTGCGATAATCTTTGTGAGTCTTCTGTCAGAGGTATGCAGAATCATCGAGATCCCTCTTTTCGAGCTATAATGCTTGAAACACGTTAACTGGTGTTTTCACCACTCCACAGTGCGTTTGATATGCAGAACCGGCGACATCTTGGATTTCGTCGGGGTTCAACCTGGGATATGCATTTTCTGCGATAATCTTGGTGAGTCTTCTGTCAGAGGTATGCAGAATCATCGAGATCCCTCTTTTCGAGCTATAATGCGAGAAACACGTTAACTGGTGTTTTCACCACTCCACAGTGCGTTTGATATGCAGAACCGGCGACATCTTGGATTTCGTCGGGGTTCAAGCTGAGATATGCATCTTCTGGGATAATCTTTGTGAGTCTTCTGTCAGAAGTATGCAGAATCATCGAGATCCCTCTTTCGAGCTATTTAATGCGGGAAACACGTTATCTGTTGTTTTCACCACTCCACAGTTGCTTTTGATATGCAGAACCGGCGATATCTTGGCTTCCGTCGGGTATCAAGCTGAGATATGCATTTTCTACGAAAATCTTGGTGAGACTACTGCCAGAAGTATGCAGAATCATCGGGATCGCTCTTTTCGAGCTATTTAATGCGAGAAACACGTTCTGTGGTTGTTTTGACCACTCCACAGTGCGTTTGATATGCAGAACAGGCGATATCTTGATTTTCGTGAAGTTTCCAGCTGAGATATGCATTTTCTGCGATAATCTTGGTGAGTCTTCTGTCAGAGGTATGCAGAATCATCGAGATCCCTCTTTTCGAGCTATAATGCGAGAAACACGTTAACTGGTGTTTTCACCACTCCACAGTGCGTTTGATATGCAGAACCGGCGACATCTTGGATTTCGTCGGGGTTCAAGCTGAGATATGCATCTTCTGGGATAATCTTTGTGAGTCTTCTGTCAGAGGTATGCAGAATCATCGAGATCCCTCTTTTCGAGCTATAATGCGAGAAACACGTTAACTGGTGTTTTCACCACTCCACAGTGCGTTTGATATGCAGAACCGGCGACATCTTGGATTTCGTCGGGGTTCAAGCTGAGATATGCATCTTCTGGGATAATCTTTGTGAGTCTTCTGTCAGAAGTATGCAGAATCATCGAGATCCCTCTTTCGAGCTATTTAATGCGGGAAACACGTTATCTGTTGCTTTCACCACTCCACAGTGCGTTTGATATGCAGAACCGGCGACATCTTGATTTTCGTGAGGTTTCCAGCTGAGATATGCATTTTCTGCGATAATCTTGGTGAGTCTTTTGTCAGAAGTATGCAGAATCATCGAGATCGCTCTTTTCGAGCTTCTTAATGCGACAAACACGTTATCTGGTGTTTTCGCCACTCCACAGTGCGTTTGACATGCAGAACCGGAGATATCTTGGTTACGGTCGGGATTCAAGCAGGGATATGCTTTTTCTACGTTAATCTTGGTGATACTTCTGTCAGAAGTATGCAGAATCTTCGAGAACGCTCTTTTCGAGCTACTTAATGCGAGAAACACGTTTTCTGGTGTATTCGCCACTCCACAGTACGTTTGACATGCAGAACCGAAGATATCTTGGTTTCGGTCGGGATACAAGCTGAGACATGCATTTTCTGCGTTAATCTTGGTGATTCTTCTGTCAGAAGGATGCAGAACCATCGAGAACGCTCTTTTCGAGCTGTTTAATGCGAAAAAACAAGTTTTCTGGTGTTTTGACCACTCCACAGTGCGTTTGATATGTAGAGCCGCCGATAACTTGGTTTTCGTGGGGTTTCCAGCTAAAATATGCATTTTCTGCGATAATCTTGGTGATTCTTCTGTCAGAAGTATGCAGAATCTTCGAGATCGCTCTATTCGAGCTATTTAATGCGAGAAACACGTTATCTGGTGTTTTCATCACTCCACAGGGCGTTTGATATGCAGAACCGGCGATATCTTGGTTTTCGTGGGGTTTCCAGATGAGATATGCATTCTCTGCGATAATCTTGGTGAGTCTTCTGTCAGAAGTATGCAGAATCATCGAGATCGCTCTTTTCGAGCTTCTTAATGCGAGAAACACGTTATCTGGTGTATTCACCACTCCACAGTACGTGTGACATGCAGAACCGGATATATCTTGGTTTCGGACGGGTTTCAAGCTGAGATATGCATTTTCTACGATAATCTTGGTGATACTTCTGTCAGAAGTATGCAGAATCTTCGAGAACGCTCTTTTCGAGCTACTTAATGCGAGAAACACGTTTTCTGGTGTATTCGCCACTCCACAGTGCATTTTATATGCAGAACCGGCGACATCTTCGCTTTCGTCGGGTATCAAGCTGAGAAATGCATTTTCTACGATAATCGTGGTGAGTCTTCTGTCAGAAGTATGCAGAATCTTCGAGATCGCACTATTCGAGCTATTTAATGCGAGAAACACGTTATCTGGTTGTTTTCACTACTCCACAGTGCGTTTTATATGCAGAACCGGCGACATCTTGATTTTCGTGAGGTTTCCAGCTGAGATATGCATTCTCTGCGATAATCCTGGTGAGACTTTAGTCAGAAGTATGCAGAATCATCTAGATCGCTCGTTTTGAGCTATTTAATGCGAAAAAACAAGTTTTCTGGTGTTTTGACAACTCCACAGTGCGTTTGATATGCAGAACCGGCGACATCTAGATTTTCGTCAGGTTTCAAGCTGAGATATGCATTTTCTGCGATAATATAGGTGAGACTTCTGTCCGAAGTATGCAGAATCATCGATATCGCTCTTTTCGAGCTATTTAATGCGAGAAACACGTTATCTGGTGTTTTGACCACTCCACAATGCGTTTGATATGCAGAAATGTCGCAATCTTGGTTTTCGTCGGTTTTCATTCTGAGGTATGCTTTTTCTGCGGCAATCTTTGTGAGACTTCTGTCCGAAGTATGCAGAATCATCGATATCACTCTTTTCGAGCTATTTAATACGAGAAGCACGTTATCTGGAGTATTGACAACTCCACAGTGCGTTTGATATGTAGAACCGGCGACATTTTGATTTTCGTGAGGTATCAAGCTGAGATATGCATTTTCTGCGGCAATCTTGGTGAGACTTCTGAACGAAGTATGCAGAATCATCGAGATCACTATTTTCCAGCAATTTAATGCGGGAAACACGTTATCTGGTGTTTTGCACACTCCACAGTCCGTTAGATATGCAGAGCCGCCGATAACTTGGTTTTCGTGGGGTTTCCAGCTGAGATATTCATTTTCGGCGATAATCTCGGTGTTTCATCTATGAGAAGTATGCAGAATCATCGAGATCGCTCTTTTCGAGCTTCTTAATGCGAGAAACACGTTATCTGGTGTTTTCGCCACTCCACAGTGAGTTTGATATGTAGAGCCGCCGATAACTTGGTTTTCGTGGGGTTTCCAGCTGATATATGCATTTTCTGCGATAATCTTGGTGAGACTTCTGTCCGAAGTATGCAGAATCATCGAGATCGCACTTTTCGAGCTATTTTATGCGAGAAACACGTTATTCGGTGTTTTCACCACTCCACAGTGCGTTTGTTATGCAGAACCGGCGATATCTTGGTTTTCGTGGGGTTTCAAGCTGAGATATGCATTTTCTACGATTATGTTGGTGAGACTTCTGTCCGTAGTATGCAGAATCATCGAGATCGCTCTTTTCGAGCTATTTAATGCGAGAATCACGTTATCTGGTGTTTTCACCACTCCACAGTGCGTTAGATATGCAGAGCCGGAGATATCTTGGTTTTCGTGGGGTTTCAAGCTGAGATATGCATTTTCTGCGATAATCTTGGTGAGACTTCTGTCCGAAGTATGCAGAAACATCGAGAGCGCTCTTTTCGAGCTATTTAATGCGAGAAACACGTTTTCTGGGGTTTTCCCCACACCACAGTTCGTTGGATATGCAGAACCGTAGATATCTTGGTTTTCGTGGGGTTTCAAGCTGAGATATGCATTTTCTGCGATAATCTTGGTGAGACTTCTGTCCGAAGTATGCAGAATCATCGAGATCGCACTTTTCGAGCTATTTAATGCGAGAAACACGTTTTCTGGTGTTTTCACCACTCCACAGTGCGTTTGTTATGCAGAACCGGCGATATCTTGCTTTCCGTGGTGTTTCAAGCTGAGATATGCATGTTTAACGATAATCTTGGTGAGACTTCTGTCCGAAGTATGCATTACCATCGAGATCGCTCCATTCGAGCTATTTAATGCGAGAAACACGCTATCTGGTGTTTTCAGCACTCCACAGTGCGTTTTATATGCAGAACCGGAGATATCTTGGTTTTCGTGAGGTTTCAAGCTGAGATATGCATTTTCTGCGATAATCTTGGTGAGACTTCTGTCCGAAGTATGCAGAATCATCGAGATCGCACTATTCGAGCTATTTAATGCGAGAAACACGTTATCTGGTGTTTTCACCACTCCACAGTGCGTATGATATGCAGAACCGACGATATCTTGGATTTCGTGGGGTTTCAAGCTCAGATATGCATTCTCAGCGATAATCTTGGTGAGACTTCTGTCCGAAGTATGCAGAATCATCGACATCGCTCTTTTCGAGCTATTTAATGCGAGAAACACGTTATCTGGTGTTTTCACCACTCCACAGTGCGTATGATATGCAGAACCGACGATATCTTGGATTTCGTGGGGTTTCAAGCTCAGATATGCATTCTCAGCGATAATCTTGGTGAGACTTCTGTCCGAAGTATGCAGAATCATCGAGATCGCACTTTTCGAGCTATTTAATGCGAGAAACACGTTATCTGGTGTTTTCACCGCTCCACAGAGCGTTTGATATGCAGAACCGGCGATATCTTGGTTTTTGTGGGGTTTCAAGCTGAGATATGCATTTTTTACGTTAATCTTGGTGAGACCTCTGCCCGAAGTATGCTTAATCATCGAGATCACTCTATTCGAGCTATTTAATGCGAGAAACACGTTATCTGGTGTTTTCCGCACTCCACAGTGCGTTTGATATGCAGAACCAGCGATATCTTCGTTGTCGTGGGGTTACAAGCTGAGATATGCAATTTCTGCGATAAGCTTGGTGAGACTTCTGTCCGAAGTATGCTTAATCATCGAGATCGCTCGTATCGAGCTGTTTAATGCGAGAAACACGTTATCTGGGGTTTTCACCACTCCACAGTGCGGATGATATGCAGAACCGACGATATCTTGGTTTTCGTGGGGTTACAAGCTGAGATATGCAATTTCTGCGATAAGCTTGGTGAGACTTCTGTCCGAAGTATGCTTAATCATCGAGATCGCTCGTATCGAGCTGTTTAATGCGAGAAACACGTTATCTGGTGTTTTCACCACTCCACAGTGCGGATGATATGCAGAACCGACGATATCTTGGTTTTCGTGGGGTTTCAAGCTCAGATATGCATTTTCTGCGATAATCTTGGTGCGACTTCTGTCCGAAGTATGCAGAAACATCGAGGGCGCTCTTTTCGAGGTATTTAATGCGAGAAACACGTTTTCAGGGGTTTTCACCACACCACAGTTCGTTGGATATGCAGAACCGGAGATATCTTGGTTTTCGTGGGGTATCAAGCTGAGATATGCAATTTCTGCGATAATCTTGGTGAGTCTTCTGTCAGATGTATGCAGAATCATCGGGATCGCTCTGTTCGAGCTATTTAATGCGAGAAACACGTTATCCGGGGTTTTCACCACTCCGCAGTGCGTTTGATATGCAGAACCGGCGACATCTTGGATTTCGTCGGGGTTCAACCTGAGATATGCATTTTCTGCGATAATCTTTGTGAGTCTTCTGTCAGAGGTATGCAGAATCATCGAGATCCCTCTTTTCGAGCTATAATGCTTGAAACACGTTAACTGGTGTTTTCACCACTCCACAGTGCGTTTGATATGCAGAACCGGCGACATCTTGGATTTCGTCGGGGTTCAACCTGGGATATGCATTTTCTGCGATAATCTTGGTGAGTCTTCTGTCAGAGGTATGCAGAATCATCGAGATCCCTCTTTTCGAGCTATAATGCGAGAAACACGTTAACTGGTGTTTTCACCACTCCACAGTGCGTTTGATATGCAGAACCGGCGACATCTTGGATTTCGTCGGGGTTCAAGCTGAGATATGCATCTTCTGGGATAATCTTTGTGAGTCTTCTGTCAGAAGTATGCAGAATCATCGAGATCCCTCTTTCGAGCTATTTAATGCGGGAAACACGTTATCTGTTGTTTTCACCACTCCACAGTTGCTTTTGATATGCAGAACCGGCGATATCTTGGCTTCCGTCGGGTATCAAGCTGAGATATGCATTTTCTACGAAAATCTTGGTGAGACTACTGCCAGAAGTATGCAGAATCATCGGGATCGCTCTTTTCGAGCTATTTAATGCGAGAAACACGTTCTGTGGTTGTTTTGACCACTCCACAGTGCGTTTGATATGCAGAACAGGCGATATCTTGATTTTCGTGAAGTTTCCAGCTGAGATATGCATTTTCTGCGATAATCTTGGTGAGTCTTCTCTCAGAAGTATGCAGAATCATCTAGATCGCTCTTTTCGAGCTTTTTAATGCGAGAAACACGTTTTCTATTGTATCCACCACTCCACAGTACGTTTGACATGCACAACCGGAAATATCTTGGTTTCGGTCGGGTTTCAAGCTGAGATATGCATTTTCTACGATAATCTTGGTGAGACTTCTGTCAGAAGTATGCAGAATCTTCGAGAACGCTCTTTTCGAGCTACTTAAAGCGAGAAACACGTTATCTGGTGTTTTCACCACTCCACAGTGCGTTTGATATGCAGAACCGGCGAAATCTTGGATTTCGTCGGGGTTCAAGCTGAGATATGCATTTTCTACGATAATCTTGGTGAGACTACTGTCAGAAGTATGCAGAATCATCGGGATCGCTCTTTTCGAGCTATTTAATGCGAGAAAAACGTTATCTGGTGTTTTCTCCACTCCGCAGTTCGTTTGATATGCAGAACCGGCGACATCTTGGATTTCGTCGGAGTTCAACCTGAGATAACGATTTTCTGCGATAATCTTGGTGAGTCTTCTGTCAGAGGTATGCAGAATCATCGAGATCCCTCTTTTCGTGCTATTTAATGCGAGAATCACGTTAACTGGTGTTTTCACCACTCCACAGTGCGTTTGATATGCAGAACCGGCGACATCTTGATTTTCGTGAGGTTTCAAGCTGAGATATGCATTTTCTACGATAATCTTGGTGAGACTTCTGTCAGAAGTATGCAGAATCATCGGGATCGCTCTATTCGAGCTATTTATTGCGAGAAGCACGTTATCCGGTGTTTTCACCACTGCACAGTGCGTTTGATATGCAGAACCGGCGACATCTTGATTTTCGTGAGGTTTCAAGCTGAGATATGCATTTTCTACGATAATCTTGGTGAGACTTCTGTCAGAAGTATGCAGAATCATCGGGATCGCTCTATTCGAGCTATTTATTGCGAGAAGCACGTTATCCGGTGTTTTCACCACTGCACAGTGCGTTTGATATGCAGAACCGGCGACATCTTGGATTTCGTCGGGGTTTAAGCTGAGATATGCATTTTCTACGATAATCTTGGTGAGACTTCTGTCAGAAGTATGCAGAATCATCGGGATCTCTCTTTTCGAGCTATTTAGTGCGAGAAACACGTTCTCTGGATGTTTTCACCACTCCACAGTGCATTTGATATGCAGAACCGGCGACATCTTGATTTTCGTGAGGTTTCAAGCTGAGATATGCATTTTCAGCGATAATCTTGGTGAGACTTCTGTCAGAAGTATGCAGAATCATCGGGATCGCTCTATTCGAGCTATTTATTGCGAGAAGCACGTTATCCGGTGTTTTCACCACTGCACAGTGCGTTTGATATGCAGAACCGGCGACATCTTGGATTTCGTCGGGGTTTAAGCTGAGATATGCATTTTCTACGATAATCTTGGTGAGACTTCTGTCAGAAGTATGCAGAATCATCGGGATCTCTCTTTTCGAGCTAGTTAATGCGAGAAACACGTTATCTGGCGTTTTCACCACTCCACAGTGCGTTTGATATGCAGAACCGGCGACATCTTCGATTTCGTCGGGGTTCAAGCTGAGATATGAATTTTCTGCGATAATCTAGGTGGGACTTCAGTCAGAAGTATGCAGAATTATCTAGATCGCTCTTTTCGAGCTATTGAATGCGAAAAAACAAGTTTTCTGGTGTTTTCAACATTCCACAGTGCGTTTGATATGCAGAACCGGCGACATCTTGATTTTCGTGAGGTTACAAGCTGAGATATGCATTTTCAGCGATAATCTTGGTGAGTCTTCTGTCAGAAGTATGCAGAATCTTCGAGATCGCTCTTTTCGAGCTAGTTAATGCGAGAAACACGTTATCTGGCATTTTCACCACTCCACAGTGCGTTTGATATGCTGAACCGGCGACATCTTGGATTTCGTCGGGGTTCAAGCTGAGATATGCATTTTCTACGATAATCTTGGTGAGACTTCTGCCAGAAGTATGCAGAATCATCGGGATCTCTCTTTTCGAGCTATTTAATGCGAGAAACACGTTCTCTGGTTGTTTTCACCACTCCACAGTGCGTTTGATATGCAGAACGGGCGACATCTTGATTTTCGTGAGGTTTCAAGCTGAGATATGCATTTTCTGCGATAATCTAGGTGAGACTTCAGTCAGAAGTATGCAGAATCATCTAGATCGCTCTTTTCGAGCTATATAATGCGAAAAATAAGTTTTCTGATGTTTTCAACATTCCACAGTGCGTTTGATATGCAGAACCTGCGACATCTTGGATTTCGTCGGGGTTCAAGCTGAGATATGCATTTTCTACGATAATCTTGGTGAGACTTCTGTCAGAAGTATGCAGAATCATTGGGATCGCTCTTTTCGAGCTATTTAATGCGAGAAACACGATATCTGGTTGTTTTCACAACTCCACAGTGCGTTTGATATGCAGAATGGGCGACATCTTGATTTTCGAAAGGTTTCAAGCTGAGATATGCATTTTCTGCGATAATCTAGGTGGGACTTCAGTCAGAAGTATGCAGAATCATCTAGATCGCTCTTTTCGAGCTACTTAATGCGAATAAACAAATTTTCTGGTGTTTTCAACATTCCACAGTGCGTTTGATATGCAGAACCGGCGACATCTTGGCTGTCGTAGGGTATCAAGCTGTGATATGCATTTTCTACGATAATCTTGGTGAGACTTCTGTCAGAAGTATGCAGAATCATCGGGATCGCTATATTCGAGCTATTTATTGCGAGAAACACGTTATCCGGTGTTTTCACCACTCCACTGTGCGTTTGATATGCAGAACCGGCGACATCTAGGATTTCGTCGGGTTTCAAGCTGAGATATGCATTTTCTGCGATAATCTTGGTGAGACTTCAGTCAGAAGTATGCAGAATCATCTAGATCGCTCTTGTCGAGCTATTTAATGCGAGAAACACGATATCTGGTTGTTTTCACCACTCCACAGTGCGTTTGATATGCAGAACCGGCGACATCTTGGATTTCGTCGGGGTTCAAGCTGAGATATGCATCTTCTGGGATAATCTTTGTGAGTCTTCTGTCAGAAGTATGCAGAATCATCGAGATCCCTCTTTTCGAGCTATTTAATGCGAGAAACACGTTATGCGGTGTTTTCACCATTCCACAGTGCGTTTGATATGCAGAACCGCCGACATCTTGGCTTTCGTCGGGCATCAAGCTGAGATATGCATTTTCTACGATAAGCTTGGTGAGTCTTCTGCCAGAAGTATGCAGAATCACCTAGATCGCTCTTTTCGAGCTATTTAATGCGAGAAACACGTTTTCTGGTGTTTTCACCACTCCACGGTACGTTTGATGTGCAGAACCGGAGATAACTTGGTTTTCGTCGGGTTTCCAGCTGAGATATGCATTTTCTGCGATACTCTAGGTGAGTCTTCTGCCAGAAGTATGCAGAATCACCTAGATCGCTCTTTTCGAGCTATTTAATGCGAGAAACACGTTATCTGGTGTTTTCAACACTCCACAGTGCGTTTGATATGCAGAACCGCCGACATCTTGGCTTTCGTCGGTCATCAAGCTGAGATATGCATTTTCTACGATAATCTTGGTGAGTCTTCTGCCAGAAGTATGCAGAATCACCTAGATCGCTCTTTTCGAGCTATTTAATGCGAGAAACACGTTTTCTGGTGTTTTCACCACTCCACGGTACGTTTGATGTGCAGAACCGGAGATAACTTGGTTTTCGTCGGGCATCAAGCTGAGATATGCATTTTCTACTATAATCTTGGTGAGACTTCCGTCAGATGTATGCAGAATCATCGGGATCGCTTTTTCGAGCTATTTAATGCGAGAAACACGTTATCTGGTGTTTTCACCACTCCGCAGTGCGTTTGATATGCAGAACCGGCGACCTCTTGGATTTCGTCGGGGTTCAAGCTGAGATATGCATTTTCTACGATAATCTTGGTGAGACTTCTGTCAGATGTATGCAGAATCTTCGAGAACGCTCTTTTCGAGCTATTTAATGCGAGAAACACGTTATGCGGTGTATTCACCATTCCACAGTGCGTTTGATATGCAGAACCGCCGACATCTTGGCTTTCGTCGGGCATCAAGCTGAGATATGCATTTTCTACGATAAGCTTGGTGAGTCTTCTGCCAGAAGTATGCAGAATCACCTAGATCGCTCTTTTCGAGCTATTTAATGCGAGAAACATTTTTTCTGGTGTTTTCACCACTCCACGGTACGTTTGATGTGCAGAACCGGAGATAACTTGGTTTTCGTCGGGTTTCCAGCTGAGATATGCATTTTCTGCGATACTCTAGGTGAGTCTTCTGCCAGAAGTATGCAGAATCACCTAGATCGCTCTTTTCGAGCTATTTAATGCGAGAAACACGTTATCTGGTGTTTTCAACACTCCACTGTGCGTTTGATATGCAGAACCGGCGACATCTTGAATTTCGTCGGGGTTCAAGCTGAGATATGCATCTTCTGGGATAATCTTTGTGAGTCTTCTGTCAGAAGTATGCAGAATCATCGAGATCCCTCTTTTCGAGCTATTTAATGCGGGAAACACGATATCTGGTTGTTTTCACCACTCCCCAGTGCGTTTGATATGCAGAACCGGCGACATCTTGGATTTCGTCGGGTTTCAAGCAGAGATATGCATTTTCTGCGATAATCTAGGTGAGACTTCAGTCAGAAGTATGCAGAATCATGTAGATCGCTCTTTTCGAGCTATTTAATGCGAGAAACACGTTATCTGGTGTTTTCACCACTCCACAGTGCGTTTGATATGCAGAACCGGCGATATCTTGGTTTCCGTGGGGTTTCAAGCTGAGATATGCATTTTTTACGGTAATCTTGGTGAGACTTCTGTCCGAAGAATGAAGAAACATAGAGATCGCTCGTTTCGAGCTATTTAATGCGAGAAACACGTTATCTGGTGTTTTCACCACTCCACAGTGCGTTTGATATGCAGAACCGGCGATATCTTGGTTTCCGTGGGGTTTCAAGCTGAGATATGCATTTTTTACGGTAATCTTGGTGAGACTTCTGTCCGAAGAGTGAAGAAACATAGAGGTCGCTCTATTCGAGCTATTTAATGCGAGAAACACGTTTTCTGGGGTTTTCACCACTCCACAGTGCGTTTGATATGCTGAACACAGCGATATCTTGGTTTTCGTGGGGTTTCAAGCTGAGATATGCATTTTTTACGATAATTTTGGAGAGACTTCTGTCCGAAGTATGCAGAAGCAACGAGATCGCTCGTTTCGAGCTATTTAATGCGAGAAACACGTTATCTGGTGTTTTCACCACTCCACAGTGCGTTTGATATGCAGAACCGGCGATATCTTGGTTTTCGTGGGGTTTCAAGCTGAGATATGCATTTTCTGCGATAATCTTGGTGAGACTTCTGTCCGAAGTATGCTGAATCATCGAGATCGCTCTTTTCGAGCTACTTAATGCGAAAAAACAAATTTTCTGGTGTTTTCAACATTCCACAGTGCGTTTGATATGCAGAACCGGCGACATCTTGGCTGTCGTAGGGTATCAAGCTGAGATATGCATTTTCTACGATAATCTTGGTGTGACTTCTGTCAGAAGTATGCAGAATCATCGGGATCGCTCTATTCGAGCTATTTATTGCGAGAAACACGTTATCCGGTGTTTTCACCACTCAACTGTGCGTTTGATATGCAGAACCGGCGACATCTTGTATTTCGTCGGGTTTCAAGCTGAGATATGCATTTTCTGCGATAATCTTGGTGAGACTTCAGTCAGAAGTATGCAGAATCATCTAGATCGCTCTTGTCGAGCTATTTAATGCGAGAAACACGATATCTGGTTGTTTTCACCACTCCCCAGTGCGTTTGATATGCAGAACCGGCGACATCTTGGATTTCGTCGGGTTTCAAGCTGAGATATGCATTTTCTGCGATAATCTAGGTGAGACTTCAGTCAGAAGTATGCAGAATCATGTAGATCGCTCTTTTCGAGCTATTTAATGCGAAAAAACAAGTTTTCTGGTGTTTTCAACATTCCACAGTGCGTTTGATATGCAGAACCGGCGACATCTTGGCTGTCGTTGGGTATCAAGCTGAGATATGCATTTTCTACGATAATCTTGGTGAGACTTCTGTCAGAAGTATGCAGAATCATCGGGATCGCTCTATTCGAGCTATTTAATGCGAGAAACACGTTATCCGGTGTTTTCACCACTCCACAGTGCGTATGATATGCAGAACCGGCAACATCTTGGATTTCGTCGGGTTTCAAGCTGAGATATGCATTTTCTACGATAATCTAAGTGAGACTTCTGTCAGAAGTATGCAAAATTTTCGAGATCGCTCTCATCGAGCAACTTAATGCGAGAAACACGTTATCTGGTGTTTTCACCACTCCACAGAGCGTTTGATATGCAGAACCGGCGAAATCTTGGATTTCGTCGGGGTTCAAGCTGAGATATGCATTTTCTACGATAATCTTGGTGAGACTTCTGTCCGAAGTATGAAGATACATCGAGATCGCTCTATTCGAGCTATTTAATGCGAGAAACACGTTTTCTGGGTGTTTTCACCACTCCACAGTGCGTTTGATATGCTGATCACAGCGATATCTTGGTTTTCGTGGGGTTTCAAGCTGAGATATGCATTTTTTACGATAATCTTGGTGAGACTTCTGTCCGAAGTATGCTTAATTATCGAGATCGCTCGTTTCGAGCTATTCAATGCGAGAAACACGTTATCTGGTGTTTTCACCACTCCACAGTGCGTATGATATGCAGTACCATCGATATCTTGGCTTTCGTGGGGTTTCAAGCTGAGATATGCATTTTTCACGGTAATCTTGGTGAGACTTCTGTCCGAAGTATGAAGATACATCGAGATCGCTCTATTCGAGCTATTTAATGCGAGAAACACGTTTTCTGGGTGTTTTCACCACTCCACAGTGCGTTTGATATGCTGAACACAGCGATATCTTGGTTTTCGTGGGGTTTCAAGCTGAGATATGCATTTTCTGCGATAATCTTAGTGAGACTTCTGTCCGAAGTATGCTGAATCATCGAGATCGCTCTTTTCGAGCTAGTTAGTGCGAGAAACACGTTATCTGGTGTTTTCACCACTCCACAGTGCGTTTGATATGCAGAACCGGCGATATCTTGGTTTTCGTGGGGTTTCAAGCTGAGATATGCATTTTCTGCGATAATCTTGGTGAGACTTCTGTCCGAAGTATGCAGAATCATCGTGATCGCTCGTTTCGAGCTATTTAATGCGAGAAACACGTTATCTGGTGTTTTCACCACTCCACAGTGCGTTGGATATGCAGAACCGCAGATATCTTGGTTTTCGTGGGGTTTCAAGCTGAGATATGCATTTTTTACGATAATCTTGGTGAGACTTCTGTCCGAAGTATGCTTAATTATCGAGATCGCTCGTTTCGAGCTATTCAATGCGAGAAACACGTTATCTGGTGTTTTCACCACTCCACAGTGCGTATGATATGCAGTACCATCGATATCTTGGCTTTCGTGGGGTTTCAAGCTGAGATATGCATTTTTTACCGTAATCTTGGTGAGACTTCTATCCGAAGTATGAAGAAACATCGAGATCGATCTATTCGAGCTATTTAATGCGAGAAACACGTTTTCAGGGTGTTTTCACCACTCCACAGTGCGTTTGATATGCTGAACACAGCGATATCTTGGTTTTCGTGGGGTTTCAAGCTGAGATATGCATTTTCTGCGATAATCTTGGTGAGACTTCTGTCCGAAGTATGCTGAATCATCGAGATCGCTCTTTTCGAGATAGTTAGTGCGAGAAACACGTTATCTGGTGTTTTCACCACTCCACAGTGCGTTTAATATGCAGAACCAGCGATATCTTCGCTTTCGTGGGGTTTCAAGCTGAGATATGCATTTTTTACCGTAATCTTGGTGAGACTTCTATCCGAAGTATGAAGAAACATCGAGATCGATCTATTCGAGCTATTTAATGCGAGAAACACGTTTTCAGGGTGTTTTCACCACTCCACAGTGCGTTTGATATGCTGAACACAGCGATATCTTGGTTTTCGTGGGGTTTCAAGCTGAGATATGCATTTTCTGCGATAATCTTGGTGAGACTTCTGTCCGAAGTATGCAGAATCATCGAGATCGCTCGTTTCGAGCAATTTAATGCGAGAAACACGTTATCTGCTGTTTTCACCACTCCACAGTGCGTCTGATATGCAGAACCGGCGATATCTTGGTTTTCGTGGTGTTTCAAGCTGAGATATGCATTTTCTGCGATAATCTTGGTGAGACTTCTGTCCGAAGTATGCTGAATCGTCGAGATCGCTCTTTTCGAGCTCGTTATTGCGAGAAACACGTTATCTGGTGTTTTCACCACTCCACAGTGCGTTTGAGATGCAGAACAGTAGATATCTTGGTTTTCGTGGGGTTTCAATCTGAGATATGCATTTTCTGCGATAATCTTGTTGAGACTTCTGTCCGAAGTATGCAGAATCATCGAGATCGCTCGTTTCGAGCTATTTAATGCGAGAAACACGTTATCTGGTGTTTTTACCACTCCACAGTGCGTTGGAAATGCAAACCGGAGATATTTTGGTTTTCGTCGGGTTTCAAGCTGAGATATGCATTTTCTACGATAATCTAGGTCAAACATCTGTCCGAAGTATGCAGAAACAGCGAGAGCGCTCTTTTCGAGCTATTTAATGCGAGAAACTCGTTTTCTGGGGTTTTCAACACTCCACAGTTCGTTGGATATGCAGAACCGGAGATATCTTGGTTTTCATGGGGTTTCAAGCAGAGATATGCATTTTCTGGGATAATCTTGGAGAGACTTCTGTTAGAAGTATGCAGAATCATCGAGATCGCACTTTTCGAGCTACTTAATGCGAGAAACACGTTATCTGGAGTTTTCACCACTCCACAGTTGGTTTGATATGCAGAACCGGCGATATTTTGGTTTTCGTCGGGTTTCAAGCTGAGATATGCATTTTCTACGATAATATTGGTGAGACTTCTGTCCGAAGTATGCTGAATCATCGAGATCGCTCTTTTCGAGCTAGTTAGTGCGAGGAACACGTTATCTGGTGTTTTCACCACTCCACAGTGCGATTGATATGCAGAACAGTACATATCTTGGTTTTCGTGGGGTTTCAAGCTGAGATATGCATTTTCTACGATACTCTTGGTGAGACTTCTGTCAGAAGTATGCAGAATCATCGGGTTCGCTCTTTTCGAGCTATTTAATGCGAGATACACGTTATCCGGTGTTTTCACCACTCCACAGTGCGTTTGATATGCAGAACCGGCGATATCTTGGTTTTCGTGGGGTTTCAAGCTGAGATATGCATTTTTTACGGTAATCTTGGTGAGATTTCTGTCCGAAGTATGAAGAAACATCGAGATCGCTCTATTCGAGATATTTAATGCGAGAAACACGTTTTCTGTGGTTTTCACCACTCCACAGTGCGTTTGATATGCTGATCACAGCGATATCTTGGTTTTCGTGGGGTTTCAAGCTGAGATATGCATTTTTTACGATAATTTTGGTGAGACTTCTGTCCGAAGTATGCAGAAGCATCGAGATCGCTCGTTTCGTGCTATTTAATGCGAGAAACACGTTATCTGGTGTTTTCACCACTCCACAGTGCGTTTGATATGCAGAACCGGCGATATCTTGGTTTTCGTGGGGTTTCAAGCTGAGATATGCATTTTCTGCGATAATCTTGGTGAGACTTCTGTCCGAAGTATGCTGAATCATCGAGATCGCTCTTTTCGAGCTAGTTAGTGCGAGAAACACGTTATCTGGTGTTTTCACCACTCCACAGTGCGTTTGATATGCAGAACAGTACATATCTTGGTTTTCGTGGGGTTTCAAGCTGAGATATGCATTTTCTGCGATAATCTTGTTGAGACTTCTGTCCGAAGTATGCAGAATCATCGAGATCGCTCGTTTCGAGCTATTTAATGCGAGAAACACGTTATCTGGTGTCTTCACCACTCCACAGTGCGTTGGATATGCAGAACCGCAGATATCTTGGTTTTCGTGGGGTTTCAAGCTGAGATATGCATTTTTTACGATAATCTCGGTGAGACTTCTGTCCGAAGTATGCTTAATTATCGAGATCGCTCGTTTCGAGCTATTCAATGCGAGAAACACGTTATCTGGTGTTTTCACCACTCCACAGTGCGTATGATATACAGTACCATCGATATCTTGGCTTTCGTGGGGTTTCAAGCTGAGATATGCATTTTTTACGGTAATCTTGGTGAGACTTCTGTCCGAAGTATGAAGAAACATCGAGATCGCTCTATTCGAGCTATTTAATGCGAGAAACATGTTTTCAGGGTGTTTTCACCACTCCACAGTGCGTTTGATATGCTGAACACAGCGATATCTTGGTTTTCGTGGGGTTTCAAGCTGAGATATGCATTTTCTGCGATAATCTTGGTGAGACTTCTGTCCGAAGTATGCTGAATCATCGAGATCGCTCTTTTCGAGCTAGTTAGTGCGAGAAACACGTTATCTGGTGTTTTCACCACTCCACAGTGCGTTTGATATGCAGAACAGTACATATCTTGGTTTTCGTGGGGTTTCAAGCTGAGATATGCATTTTCTGCGATAACCTTGGTGAGACTTCTGTCCGAAGTATGCTGAAACATCGAGATCGCTCGTTTCGAGCTATTTAATGAGAGAAACACGATATCTGGTGTTTTCACCACTCCACAGTGCGTATGATATGCAGAACCGGCGATATCTTGGTTTTCGTGGGGTTTCGAGCTGAGATATGCTTTTTCTGCGATAATCTTGGTGGGACTTCTGTCCGAAGTATGCTGAAACATCGAGATCGCTCTTTTCGAGCTAGTTAATGCGACAAAAACCTTATCCGGTGTTTTCACCACTCCACAGTGCGTTAGATATGCAGAACCAGCGATATCTTGGCTTTCGTGGGGTTTCATGCTGAGATATGCATTTTTTACGATAATCTTGGTGAGATTTCTGTCCGAAGTATGAACAATCATCGAGATCGCTCTATTCGAGCTATTTAATGCGAGAAACACGTTTTCAGGGTGTTTTCACCACTCCACAGTGCGTTTGATATGCTGAACACCGCGATATCTTGGTTTTCGTGGGGTTTCAGGCTGAGATATGCATTTTTTACGATAATTTTGGTGAGATTTCTGTCCGAAGTATGCAGAATCATCGAGATCGCTCGTTTCGAGCTATTTAATGCGAGAAACACGTTATCTGGTGTTTTCACCACTCCACAGTGCGTTGGATATGCAGAACCGGAGATATGTTGGTTTTCGTCGGGTTTCAAGCTGAGATATGCATTTTCTGCGATAATCTTGGTGAGACTTCTGTCCGAAGTATGCTGAATCATCGAGATCGCTCTTTTCGAGCTAGTTAGTGCGAGAAACACGTTATCTGGTGTTTTTACCACTCCACAGTGCGTTGGATATGCAGAACCGGAGATATGTTGGTTTTCGTCGGGTTTCAAGCTGAGATATGCATTTTTTACGATAATCATGGTGAGACTTCTGTCCGAAGTATGCAGAATCATCGAGATCGCACTTTTTGAGCTATTTAATGCGAGAAACACGTTATCTGGTGTTTTCAGCACTCCACAGTGCGTTTGATATGCAGAACCAGCGATATCTTGGTTTTTGTGGGGATTCAAGCTGAGATATGCAATTTCAGAGATAATCTTGGTGAGACTTCTGTCCGAAGTATGCTTAATCATCGAGATCGTACTTTTCGAGCTATTTAATGCGAGAAACACGTTTTCTGGGGTTTTTACCACTCCATAGTTGGTTTGATATGCAGAACCAGCGATGTTTGGTTTTCGTGGGGTTTCAAGCTGAGATATGCAATTTCAGAGATAATCTTGGTGAGACTTCTGTCCGAAGTATGCAGAATCATCGAGATCGCACTTTTTGAGCTATTTAATGCGAGAAACACGTTATCTGGTGTTTTCAGCACTCTACAGTGCGTTTGATATGCAGAACCAGCGATATCTTGGTTTTCGTGGGGATTCAAGCTGAGATATGCAATTTCAGAGATAATCTTGGTGAGACTTCTGTCCGAAGTATGCTTAATCATCGAGATCGTACTTTTCGAGCTATTTAATGCGAGAAACACGTTTTCTGGGGTTTTTACCACTCCATAGTTGGTTTGATATGCAGAACCAGCGATGTTTGGTTTTCGTGGGTTTTCAAGCTGTGATATGCATTTTCTACGATAATCTAGGTCAAACATCTGTCCGAAGTATGCAGAAACAGCGATAGCGCTCTTTTCGAGCTATTTAATGCGAGAAACTCGTTTTCTGGGGTTTTCAACACTCCACAGTTCGTTGGATATGCAGAACC
The DNA here is from genome assembly GCA_951804975.1 of Anthophora plumipes. Classification (NCBI taxonomy): domain Eukaryota; kingdom Metazoa; phylum Arthropoda; class Insecta; order Hymenoptera; family Apidae; genus Anthophora; species Anthophora plumipes. The sequence goes on from CATORF010000448.1 coordinate 2,767,840, forward strand.
GGAGATATCTTGGTTTTCATGGGGTTTCAAGCAGAGATATGCATTTTCTGGGATAATCTTGGAGAGACTTCTGTTAGAAGTATGCAGAATCATCGAGATCGCACTTTTCGAGCTACTTAATGCGAGAAACACGTTATCTGGAGTTTTCACCACTCCACAGTTGGTTTGATATGCAGAACCGACGATATTTTGGTTTTCGTCGGGTTTCAAGCTGAGATATGCATTTTCTACGATAATATTGGTGAGACTTCTGTCCGAAGTATGCTGAATCATCGAGATCGCTCTTTTCGAGCTAGTTAGTGCGAGGAACACGTTATCTGGTGTTTTCACCACTCCACAGTGCGATTGATATGCAGAACAGTACATATCTTGGTTTTCGTGGGGTTTCAAGCTGAGATATGCATTTTCTACGATACTCTTGGTGAGACTTCTGTCAGAAGTATGCAGAATCATCGGGATCGCTCTTTTCGAGCTATTTAATGCGAGATACACGTTATCCGGTGTTTTCACCACTCCACAGTGCGTTTGATATGCAGAACCGGCGACATCTTGGTTTTCGTGGGGTTTCAAGCTGAGATATGCATTTTTTACGGTAATCTTGGTGAGATTTCTGTCCGAAGTATGAAGAAACATCGAGATCGCTCTATTCGAGATATTTAATGCGAGAAACACGTTTTCTGTGGTTTTCACCACTCCACAGTGCGTTTGATATGCTGATCACAGCGATATCTTGGTTTTCGTGGGGTTTCAAGCTGAGATATGCATTTTTTACGATAATTTTGGTGAGACTTCTGTCCGAAGTATGCAGAAGCATCGAGATCGCTCGTTTCGTGCTATTTAATGCGAGAAACACGTTATCTGGTGTTTTCACCACTCCACAGTGCGTTTGATATGCAGAACCGGCGATATCTTGGTTTTCGTGGGGTTTCAAGATGAGATATGCATTTTCTGCGATAATCTTGGTGAGACTTCTGTCCGAAGTATGCTGAATCATCGAGATCGCTCTTTTCGAGCTAGTTAGTGCGAGAAACACGTTATCTGGTGTTTTCACCACTCCACAGTGCGTTTGATATGCAGAACAGTACATATCTTGGTTTTCGTGGGGTTTCAAGCTGAGATATGCATTTTCTGCGATAATCTTGTTGAGACTTCTGTCCGAAGTATGCAGAATCATCGAGATCGCTCGTTTCGAGCTATTTAATGCGAGAAACACGTTATCTGGTGTCTTCACCACTCCACAGTGCGTTGGATATGCAGAACCGCAGATATCTTGGTTTTCGTGGGGTTTCAAGCTGAGATATGCATTTTTTACGATAATCTCGGTGAGACTTCTGTCCGAAGTATGCTTAATTATCGAGATCGCTCGTTTCGAGCTATTCAATGCGAGAAACACGTTATCTGGTGTTTTCACCACTCCACAGTGCGTATGATATACAGTACCATCGATATCTTGGCTTTCGTGGGGTTTCAAGCTGAGATATGCATTTTTTACGGTAATCTTGGTGAGACTTCTGTCCGAAGTATGAAGAAACATCGAGATCGCTCTTTTCGAGCTAGTTAGTGCGAGAAACACGTTATCTGGTGTTTTCACCACTCCACAGTGCGTTTGATATGCAGAACAGTACATATCTTGGTTGTCGTGGGGTTTCAAGCTGAGATATGCATTTTCTGCGATAACCTTGGTGAGACTTCTGTCCGAAGTATGCTGAAACATCGAGATCGCTCGTTTCGAGCTATTTAATGAGAGAAACACGATATCTGGTGTTTTCACCACTCCACAGTGCGTATGATATGCAGAACCGGCGATATCTTGGTTTTCGTGGGGTTTCGAGCTGAGATATGCTTTTTCTGCGATAATCTTGGTGGGACTTCTGTCCGAAGTATGCTGAAACATCGAGATCGCTCTTTTCGAGCTAGTTAATGCGACAAAAACCTTATCCGGTGTTTTCACCACTCCACAGTGCGTTAGATATGCAGAACCAGCGATATCTTGGCTTTCGTGGGGTTTCAAGCTGAGATATGCATTTTTTACGATAATCTTGGTGAGATTTCTGTCCGAAGTATGAACAATCATCGAGATCGCTCTATTCGAGATATTTAATGCGAGAAACACGTTTTCAGGGTGTTTTCACCACTCCACAGTGCGTTTGATATGCTGAACACCGCGATATCTTGGTTTTCGTGGGGTTTCAGGCTGAGATATGCATTTTTTACGATAATTTTGGTGAGATTTCTGTCCGAAGTATGCAGAATCATCGAGATCGCTCGTTTCGAGTTATTTAATGCGAGAAACACGTTATCTGGTGTTTTCACCACTCCACAGTGCGTTGGATATGCAGAACCGGAGATATGTTGGTTTTCGTCGGGTTTCAAGCTGAGATATGCATTTTCTGCGATAATCTTGGTCAGACTTCTGTCCGAAGTATGCTGAATCATCGAGATCGCTCTTTTCGAGCTAGTTAGTGCGAGAAACACGTTATCTGGTGTTTTTACCACTCCACAGTGCGTTGGATATGCAGAACCGGAGATATTTTGGTTTTCGTCGGGTTTCAAGCTGAGATATGCATTTTCTACGATAATCTTGGTGAGACTTCTGTCCGAAGTATGCTGAAACATCGAGATCGCTCTTTTCGAGCTAGTTAATGCGACAAAAACCTTATCCGGTGTTTTCACCACTCCACAGTACGTTAGATATGCAGAACCAGCGATATCTTGGCTTTCGTGGGGTTTCAAGCTGAGATATGCATTTTTTACGATAATCATGGTGAGACTTCTGTCCGAAGTATGCAGAATCATCGAGATCGCACTTTTTGAGCTATTTAATGCGAGAAACACGTTATCTGGTGTTTTCAGCACTCCACAGTGCGTTTGATATGCAGAACCAGCGATATCTTGGTTTTCGTGGGGATTCAAGCTGAGATATGCAATTTCAGAGATAATCTTGGTGAGACTTCTGTCCGAAGTATGCTTAATCATCGAGATCGTACTTTTCGAGCTATTTAATGCGAGAAACACGTTTTCTGGGGTTTTTACCACTCCATAGTTGGTTTGATATGCAGAACCGGCGATGTTTGGTTTTCGTGGGGTTTCAAGCTGAGATATGCAATTTCTGCGATAATCTTGGTGAGACTTCTGTCCGAAGTATGCAGAATCATCGAGATCGCACTTTTTGAGCTATTTAATGCGAGAAACACGTTATCTGGTGTTTTCAGCACTCCACAGTGCGTTTGATATGCAGAACCAGCGATATCTTGGTTTTCGTGGGGATTCAAGCTGAGATATGCAATTTCAGAGATAATCTTGGTGAGACTTCTGTCCGAAGTATGCTTAATCATCGAGATCGTACTTTTCGAGCTATTTAATGCGAGAAACACGTTTTCTGGGGTTTTTACCACTCCATAGTTGGTTTGATATGCAGAACCGGCGATGTTTGGTTTTCGTGGGGTTTCAAGCTGAGATATGCAATTTCTGCGATAATCTTGGTGAGACTTCTGTCCGAAGTATGCAGAATCATCGAGTTCGCACTTTTCGAGCTATTTAATGCGAGAAACACGTTATCTGGTGTTTTCAGCACTCCACAGTGCGTTTGATATGCAGAACCAGCGATATCTGGGTTTTCGTGGGGTTTCAAGCTGAGATATGCAATTTCTGCGATAATCTTGGTGAGACTTCTGTCCGAAGTATGCTTAATCATCGAGATCGCTCGTTTCGAGCTATTTAATGCGAGAAACACGTTATCTGGTGTTTTCACCACTCCACAGTGCGTTTGATATGCAGAACCAGCGATATCTTGGTTTTCGTGGGGTTTCAAGCTGAGATATGCATTTTTTACCATAATCATGGTGAGACTTCCGTCCGAAGTATGCAGAATCATCGAGATCGCACTTTTTGAGCTATTTAATGCGAGAAACACGTTTTCATGAGTTTTCGCCACACCACAGTTCGTTGGATGTGCAGAACAGGAGATATCTTGGTTTTCGTGGGGTTTCAAGCTGAGATATGCAATTTTCTGCGATAATCTTGGTGAGACCTCTGTCCGAAGTATGCAGAAACATCGAGATCGCTCGTTTCGAGCTATTTAATGCGAGAAACACGTTATCTGGTGTTTTCACCACTCCACAGTGCGTTTGATATGCAGAACCAGCGATATCTGGGTTTTCGTGGGGTTTCAAGCTGAGATATGCAATTTCTGCGATAATCTTGGTGAGACTTCTGTCCGAAGTATGCTTAATCATCGAGATCGCTCGTTTCGAGCTATTTAATGCGAGAAACACGTTATCTGGTGTTTTCACCACTCCACAGTGCGTTTGATATGCAGAACCAGCGATATCTTGGTTTTCGTGGGGTTTCAAGCTGAGATATGCATTTTTTACCATAATCATGGTGAGACTTCCGTCCGAAGTATGCAGAATCATCGAGATCGCACTTTTTGAGCTATTTAATGCGAGAAACACGTTTTCATGAGTTTTCGCCACACCACAGTTCGTTGGATGTGCAGAACAGGAGATATCTTGGTTTTCGTGGGGTTTCAAGCTGAGATATGCAATTTTCTGCGATAATCTTGGTGAGACCTCTGTCCGAAGTATGCAGAAACATCGAGATCGCTCGTTTCGAGCTATTTAATGCGAGAAACACGTTATCTGGTGTTTTCACCACTCCACAGTGCGTTTGATATGCAGAACCAGCGATATCTTGGTTTTCGTGGGGTTTCAAGCTGAGATATGCATTTTTTACCATAATCATGGTGAGACTTCCGTCCGAAGTATGCAGAATCATCGAGATCGCACTTTTTGAGCTATTTAATGCGAGAAACACGTTTTCATGAGTTTTCGCCACACCACAGTTCGTTGGATGTGCAGAACAGGAGATATCTTGGTTTTCGTGGGGTTTCAAGCTGAGATATGCATTTTTTACCATAATCATGGTGAGACTTCCGTCCGAAGTATGCAGAATCATCGAGATCGCACTTTTCGAGATATTTAATGCGAGCAACACGTTATCTGGTGTTTTCACCACTCCACAGTGCGTTTGATATGCAGAACCGGCGATATCTTGGTTTTTGGGGGGTTTCAAGCTGAGATATGCATTTTTTACGATAATATTGGTGAGACTTCAATCAGAAGTATGCAGAATCATCAAGATCGCTCGTTTCGAGCTATTTAATGCAAGAAACACGTTTTCTGGGGTTTTCACCACTCCACAGTTCGTTGGATATGCAGAACAGTAGATATCTTGGTTTTCGTGGGATTTGAATCTGAGATATGCATTTTCTGCGATAATCTTGGTGAGACTTCTGTCCGAAGTATGCAGAATCATCGAGATCGCACTTTTCGAGATATTTAATGCGAGCAACACGTTATCTGGTGTTTTCACCACTCCACAGTGCGTTTGATATGCAGAACCGGCGATATCTTGGTTTTTGGGGGGTTTCAAGCTGAGATATGCATTTTTTACGATAATATTGGTGAGACTTCAATCAGAAGTATGCAGAATCATCCAGAACGCTCTTCTCGTGCTAGTTAATGCGAGAAACACGTTTTCTGGTGTTTTCACCACTCCACAGTGCGTTTGATATGCAGAACCGCCGATATCTTGGTTTTTGGGGGGTTTCAAGCTGAGATATGCATTTTTTACGATAATATTGGTGAGACTTCAATCAGAAGTATGCAGAATCATCAAGATCGCTCGTTTCGAGCTATTTAATGCAAGAAACACGTTTTCTGGGGTTTTCACCACTCCACAGTTCGTTGGATATGCAGAACAGTAGATATCTTGGTTTTCGTGGGATTTGAATCTGAGATATGCATTTTCTGCGATAATCTTGGTGAGACTTCTGTCCGAAGTATGCAGAATCATCGAGATCGCACTTTTCGAGATATTTAATGCGAGCAACACGTTATCTGGTGTTTTCACCACTCCACAGTGCGTTTGATATGCAGAACCGGCGATATCTTGTTTTTTGGGGGGTTTCAAGCTGAGATATGCATTTTTTACGATAATATTGGTGAGACTTCAATCAGAAGTATGCAGAATCATCAAGATCGATCGTTTCGAGCTATTTAATGCAAGAAACACGTTTTCTGGGGTATTCACCACTCGACAGTTCGTTGGATATGCAGAACAGTAGATATCTTGGTTTTCGTGGGATTTGAATCTGACATATGCATTTTCTGCGATAATCTTGGTGAGACTTCTGTCCGAAGTATGCAGAATCATCTAGATCGCTCGTTTCGAGCTATTTAATGCGAAAAAACAAGTTTTCTGGTGTTTTCAACATTCCACAGTGCGTTTGATATGCAGAACCGGCGATATCTTGATTTTCGTGGTGTTTCCAGCTGAGATATGCATTTTGTACGATAAGCTTGGTGAGACTTCTGTCCGAAGTATGCTGAAACATCGAGATCGCTCTTTTCGAGCTAGTTAATGCGAGAAACACGTTATCTGGTGTCTTCACCACTCCACAGTGCGTTTGATATGCAGAACAGTAGATATCTTGGTTTTCGTAGGGTTTCAAGCTGAGACATGCATTTTCTGCGATAATCTTGGATATTCTTCTGTGAGAAGTATGCAGAATCACCGAAATCGCAGTTTTCGTGCTATTGAATGCGAATAACACGTTTTATGGTGTTTTCAGCACTCCACAGTGCGTGTGATATGCCGAAGCTGCGATATCTTCGTTTTCGTGGGGTTTCCAGCTGAAATATGCATTTTCTGCGATAATCTTTGTGTTGCATCTATGAGAAATATGCAGAATCATCCAGAACGCTCTTTTCGTGCTAGTTAATGCGAGTAACACGTTTTCTGGTGTTTTCACCACTCCACGGTGCGTTTGATATGTAGAGCCGCCGATAACTTGGTTTTCGTGGGGTTTCCAGCTGAAATATGCATTTTCTGCGATAATCTTTGTGTTTCATCTATGAGAAATATGCAGAATCATCCAGAACGCTCTTTTCGTGCTAGTTAATGCGAGAAACACGTTTTCTGGTGTTTTGACCACGCCACAGTGCGTTTGATATGTAGAGCCGCCGATAACTTGGTTTTCGTGGGGTTTCCAGCTGAAATATGCATTTTCTGCGATAATCTTTGTGTTTCATCTATGAGAAATATGCCGAATCATCCAGAACGATCTTTTCGTGCTAGTTAATGCGAGTAACACGTTTTCTGGTGTTTTCACCACTCCACGGTGCGTCTGTTATGCAGAACCGGCGATATCTTGGTTTTCGTGGGGTGTCCAGCTGAGATATGCATTTTCTGCGATAATGTTGGTGAGTCTTCTGTCAGAAGTATGCAGAATCATCTAGATCGCTCGTTTCGAGCTATTTAATGCGAAAAAAACAAGTTTTCTGGTGTTTTGACCACGCCACAGTGCGTTTGATATGTAGAGCCGCCGATAACTTGGTTTTCGTGGGGTTTCCAGCTGAAATATGCATTTTCTGCGATAATCTTTGTGTTTCATCTATGAGAAATATGCAGAATCATCCAGAACGCTCTTTTCGTGCTAGTTAATGCGAGAAACACGTTTTCTGGTGTATTCACCACTCCACAGTAAGTTTGATATGCAGAACCGGCGACATCGTCGTTTTCGTCGGGTTTCAAGTTGAGATATGCATTTTCTGCGATTACATTGGTGAGACTTCAGTCAGAAGTATGCAGAATCATCTAGATCGCTCGTCTCGAGCTAGTTAATGCGAAAAGCAAGTTTTCTGGTGTTTTGACCACTCCACAGTGCGTTTGATATGTAGAGCCGCCGATAACTTGGTATTCGTGGGGTTTCCAGCTGAAATATGCATTTTCTGCGATAATCTTGGTGAGACTTCAGTCAGAATTATGCAGAATCATCTAGATCGCTCGTTTCGAGCTATTTAATGCAAAAAAACAAGTTTTTTGGTGTTTTCAACATTCCACAGTGCGTTTGATATGCAGAACCGGCGATATCTTGATTTTCGTGGTGTTTCCAGCTGAGATATGCATTTTCTGCGATAATCTTGGTGAGACTTCTGTCCGAAGTATGCTTAATCATCGAGATCGCTCGTTTCGAGCTATTTAATGCAAGAAACACGTTTTCTGTAGTTTTCACCACTCCACAGTTCGTTGGATATGCAGAACAGTAGATATCTCGGTTTTCGTGGGATTTCAATCTGAGATATGCATTTTCTGAGATAATCTTGGTGAGACATCTGTCCGAAGTATGCAGAATCATCGAGATCGCACTTTTCGAGATATTTAATGCGAGCAACACGTTATCTGGTGTTTTCACCACTCCACAGTGCGTTTGATATGCAGAACCGGCGATATCTTGGTTTTTGGGGGGTTTCAAGCTGAGATATGCATTTTTTACGATAATCTTGTTGAGACTTCTGTCCGAAGTATGCAGAATCATCGAGATCGCTCGTTTCGAGCTATTTAATGCGAGAAACACGTTACCTGGTGTCTTCACCACTCCACAGTGCGTTGGATATGCAGAACCGCAGATATCTTGGTTTTCGTGGGGTTTCAAGCTGAGATATGCATTTTTTACGATAATCTCGGTGAGACTTCTGTCCGAAGTATGCTTAATTATCGAGATCGCTCGTTTCGAGCTATTCAATGCGAGAAACACGTTATCTGGTGTTTTCACCACTCCACAGTGCGTATGATATACAGTACCATCGATATCTTGGCTTTCGTGGGGTTTCAAGCTGAGATATGCATTTTTTACGGTAATCTTGGTGAGACTTCTGTCCGAAGTATGAAGAAACATCGAGATCGCTCTATTCGAGCTATTTAATGCGAGAAACACGTTTTCAGGGTGTTTTCACCACTCCACAGTGCGTTTGATATGCTGAACACAGCGATATCTTGGTTTTCGTGGGGTTTCAAGCTGAGATATGCATTTTCTGCGATAATCTTGGTGAGACTTCTGTCCGAAGCATGCTGAATCATCGAGATCGCTCTTTTCGAGCTAGTTAGTGCGAGAAACACGTTATCTGGTGTTTTCACCACTCCACAGTGCGTTTGATATGCAGAACAGTACATATCTTGGTTTTCGTGGGGTTTCAAGCTGAGATATGCATTTTCTGCGATAACCTTGGTGAGACTTCTGTCCGAAGTATGCTGAAACATCGAGATCGCTCGTTTCGAGCTATTTAATGAGAGAAACACGATATCTGGTGTTTTCACCACTCCACAGTGCGTATGATATGCAGAACCGGCGATATCTTGGTTTTCGTGGGGTTTCGAGCTGAGATATGCTTTTTCTGCGATAATCTTGGTGGGACTTCTGTCCGAAGTATGCTGAAACATCGAGATCGCTCTTTTCGAGCTAGTTAATGCGACAAAAACCTTATCCGGTGTTTTCACCACTCCACAGTGCGTTAGATATGCAGAACCAGCGATATCTTGGCTTTCGTGGGGTTTCAAGCTGAGATATGCATTTTTTACGATAATCTTGGTGAGATTTCTTTCCGAAGTATGAACAATCATCGAGATCGCTCTATTCGAGCTATTTAATGCGAGAAACACGTTTTCAGGGTGTTTTCACCACTCCACAGTGCGTTTGATATGCTGAACACCGCGATATCTTGGTTTTCGTGGGGTTTCAGGCTGAGATATGCATTTTTTACGATAATTTTGGTGAGATTTCTGTCCGAAGTATGCAGAATCATCGAGATCGCTCGTTTCGAGCTATTTAATGCGAGAAACACGTTATCTGGTGTTTTCACCACTCCACAGTGCGTTGGATATGCAGAACCGGAGATATGTTGGTTTTCGTCGGGTTTCAAGCTGAGATATGCATTTTCTGCGATAATCTTGGTGAGACTTCTGTCCGAAGTATGCTGAATCATCGAGATCGCTCTTTTCGAGCTAGTTAGTGCGAGAAACACGTTATCTGGTGTTTTTACCACTCCACAGTGCGTTGGATATGCAGAACCGGAGATATTTTGGTTTTCGTCGGGTTTCAAGCTGAGATATGCATTTTCTACGATAATCTTGGTGAGACTTCTGTCCGAAGTATGCTGAAACATCGAGATCGCTCTTTTCGAGCTAGTTAATGCGACAAAAACCTTATCCGGTGTTTTCACCACTCCACAGTGCGTTAGATATGCAGAACCAGCGATATCTTGGCTTTCGTGGGGTTTCAAGCTGAGATATGCATTTTTTACGATAATCATGGTGAGACTTCTGTCCGAAGTATGCAGAATCATCGAGATCGCACTTTTTGAGCTATTTAATGCGAGAAACACGTTATCTGGTGTTTTCAGCACTCCACAGTGCGTTTGATATGCAGAACCAGCGATATCTTGGTTTTCGTGGGGATTCAAGCTGAGATATGCAATTTCAGAGATAATCTTGGTGAGACTTCTGTCCGAAGTATGCTTAATCATCGAGATCGTACTTTTCGAGCTATTTAATGCGAGAAACACGTTTTCTGGGGTTTTTACCACTCCATAGTTGGTTTGATATGCAGAACCAGCGATGTTTGGTTTTCGTGGGGTTTCAAGCTGAGATATGCAATTTCAGAGATAATCTTGGTGAGACTTCTGTCCGAAGTATGCAGAATCATCGAGATCGCACTTTTTGAGCTATTTAATGCGAGAAACACGTTATCTGGTGTTTTCAGCACTCCACAGTGCGTTTGATATGCAGAACCAGCGATATCTTGGTTTTCGTGGGGATTCAAGCTGAGATATGCAATTTCAGAGATAATCTTGGTGAGACTCTTGTCCGAAGTATGCTTAATCATCGAGATCGTACTTTTCGAGCTATTTAATGCGAGAAACACGTTTTCTGGGGTTTTTACCACTCCATAGTTGGTTTGATATGCAGAACCAGCGATGTTTGGTTTTCGTGGGTTTTCAAGCTGAGATATGCAATTTCAGAGATAATCTTGGTGAGACTTCTGTCCGAAGTATGCTTAATCATCGAGATCGTACTTTTCGAGCTATTTAATGCGAGAAACACGTTTTCTGGGGTTTTTACCACTCCATAGTTGGTTTGATATGCAGAACCGGCGATGTTTGGTTTTCGTGGGGTTTCAAGCTGAGATATGCAATTTCTGCGATAATCTTGGTGAGACTTCTGTCCGAAGTATGCAGAATCATCGAGTTCGCACTTTTCGAGCTATTTAATGCGAGAAACACGTTATCTGGTGTTTTCAGCACTCCACAGTGCGTTTGATATGCAGAACCAGCGATATCTGGGTTTTCGTGGGGTTTCAAGCTGAGATATGCAATTTCTGCGATAATCTTGGTGAGACTTCTGTCCGAAGTATGCTTAATCATCGAGATCGCTCGTTTCGAGCTATTTAATGCGAGAAACACGTTATCTGGTGTTTTCACCACTCCACAGTGCGTTTGATATGCAGAACCAGCGATATCTTGGTTTTCGTGGGGTTTCAAGCTGAGATATGCATTTTTTACCATAATCATGGTGAGGGTTCCGTCCGAAGTATGCAGAATCATCGAGATCGCACTTTTTGAGCTATTTAATGCGAGAAACACGTTTTCATGGGTTTTCGCCACACCACAGTTCGTTGGATGTGCAGAACAGGAGATATCTTGGTTTTCGTGGGGTTTCAAGCTGAGATATGCAATTTTCTGCGATAATCTTGGTGAGACCTCTGTCCGAAGTATGCAGAAACATCGAGATCGCTCTTTTCGACCTATTTAATGCGAGAAACACGTTATCTGCTGTTTTCACCACTCCACAGTGCGTTTGATATGCAGAACCAGCGAAATCTTGGTTTTCGTGGGGTTTCAAGCTGAGATATGCATTTTTTACCATAATCATGGTGAGACTTCCGTCCGAAGTATGCAGAATCATCGAGATCGCACTTTTCGAGATATTTAATGCGAGCAACACGTTATCTGGTGTTTTCACCACCCCACAGTGCGTTTGATATGCAGAACCGGCGATATCTTGGTTTTTGGGGGGTTTCAAGCTGAGATATGCATTTTTTACGATAATATTGGTGAGACTTCAATCAGAAGTATGCAGAATCATCAAGATCGCTCGTTTCGAGCTATTTAATGCAAGAAACACGTTTTCTGGGGTTTTCACCACTCCACAGTTCGTTGGATATGCAGAACAGTAGATATCTTGGTTTTCGTGGGATTTGAATCTGAGATATGCATTTTCTGCGATAATCTTGGTGAGTCTTCTGCCAGAAGTATGCAGAATCATCAAGATCGCTCGTTTCGAGCTATATAATGCAAGAAACACGTTTTCTGGGGTTTTCACCACTCCACAGTTCGTTGGATATGCAGAACAGTAGATATCTTGGTTTTCGTGGGATTTGAATCTGAGATATGCATTTTCTGCGATAATCTTGGTGAGACTTCTGTCCGAAGTATGCAGAATCATCGAGATCGCACTTTTCGAGATATTTAATGCGAGCAACACGTTATCTGGTGTTTTCGCCACTCCACAGTGCGTTTGATATGCAGAACCGGCGATATCTTGGTTTTTGGGGGGTTTCAAGCTGAGATATGCATTTTTTACGATAATATTGGTGAGACTTCAATCAGAAGTATGCAGAATCATCCAGAACGCTCTTTTCGTGCTAGTTAATGCGAGAAACACGTTTTCTGGTGTTTTCACCACTCCACAGTGCGTTTGATATGCAGAACCGGCGATATCTTGGTTTTTGGGGGGTTTCAAGCTGAGATATGCATTTTTTACGATAATATTGGTGAGACTTCAATCAGAAGTATGCAGAATCATCAAGATCGCTCGTTTCGAGCTATTTAATGCAAGAAACACGTTTTCTGGGGTTTTCACCACTCGACAGTTCGTTGGATATGCAGAACAGTAGATATCTTGGTTTTCGTGGGATTTGAATCTGAGATATGCATTTTCTGCGATAATCTTGGTGAGACTTCTGTCCGAAGTATGCAGAATCATCTAGATCGCTCGTTTCGAGCTATTTAATGCGAAAAAACAAGTTTTCTGGTGTTTTCAACATTCCACAGTGCGTTTGATATGCAGAACCGGCGATATCTTGATTTTCGTGGTGTTTCCAGCAGAGATATGCATTTTCTGCGATAAGCTTGGTGAGTCTTCTGCCAGAAGTATGCCGGATCATCTAGATCGCTCGTTTCGAGCTATTTAATGCGAAAAAACAAGTTTTCTGGTGTTTTCAACATTCCACAGTGCGTTTGATATGCAGAACCGGCGATATCTTGATTTTCGTGGTGTTTCCAGCTGAGATATGCATTTTGTACGATAAGCTTGGTGAGACTTCTGTCCGAAGTATGCTGAAACATCGAGATCGCTCTTTTCGAGCTAGTTAATGCGAGAAACACGTTATCTGGTGTCTTCACCACTCCACAGTGCGTTTGATATGCAGAACAGTAGATATCTTGGTTTTCGTAGGGTTTCAAGCTGAGACATGCATTTTCTGCGATAATCTTGGTGAGTGTTCTGTCAGAAGTATGCAGAATCATCTAGATCGATCGTTTCGAGCTATTTAATGCGAAAAAAACAAGTTTTCTGGTGTTTTGACCACGCCACAGTGCGTTTGATATGTAGAGCCGCCGATAACTTGGTTTTCGTGGGGTTTCCAGCTGAAATATGCATTTTCTGCGATAATCTTTGTGTTTCATCTATGAGAAATATGCAGAATCATCCAGAACGCTCTTTTCGTGCTAGTTAATGCGAGAAACACGTTTTCTGGTGTTTTGACCACGCCACAGTGCGTTTGATATGTAGAGCCGCCGATAACTTGGTTTTCGTGGGGTTTCCAGCTGAAATATGCATTTTCTGCGATAATCTTTGTGTTTCATCTATGAGAAATATGCCGAATCATCCAGAACGCTCTTTTCGTGCTAGTTAATGCGAGTAACACGTTTTCTGGTGTTTTCACCACTCCACGGTGCGTCTGTTATGCAGAACCGGCGATATCTTGGTTTTCGTGGGGTGTCCAGCTGAGATATGCATTTTCTGCGATAATCTTGGTGAGTCTTCTGTCAGAAGTATGCAGAATCATCTAGATCGCTCGTTTCGAGCTATTTAATGCGAAAAAAACAAGTTTTCTGGTGTTTTGACCACGCCACAGTGCGTTTGATATGTAGAGCCGCCGATAACTTGGTTTTCGTGGGGTTTCCAGCTGAAATATGCATTTTCTGCGATAATCTTTGTGTTTCATCTATGAGAAATATGCAGAATCATCCAGAACGCTCTTTTCGTGCTAGTTAATGCGAGAAACACGTTTTCTGGTGTATTCACCACTCCACAGTAAGTTTGATATGCAGAACCGGCGACATCGTCGTTTTCGTCGGGTTTCAAGTTGAGATATGCATTTTCTGCGATTACATTGGTGAGACTTCAGTCAGAAGTATGCAGAATCATCTAGATCGCTCGTCTCGAGCTAGTTAATGCGAAAAGCAAGTTTTCTGGTGTTTTGACCACTCCACAGTGCGTTTGATATGTAGAGCCGCCGATAACTTGGTATTCGTGGGGTTTCCAGCTGAAATATGCATTTTCTGCGATAATCTTGGTGAGACTTCAGTCAGAATTATGCAGAATCATCTAGATCGCTCGTTTCGAGCTATTTAATGCAAAAAAACAAGTTTTTTGGTGTTTTCAACATTCCACAGTGCGTTTGATATGCAGAACCGGCGATATCTTGATTTTCGTGGTGTTTCCAGCTATGATATGCATTTTCTGCGATAATCTTGGTGAGACTTCTGTCCGAAGTATGCTTAATCATCGAGATCGCTCGTTTCGAGCTATTTAATGCAAGAAACACGTTTTCTGTAGTTTTCACCACTCCACAGTTCGTTGGATATGCAGAACAGTAGATATCTCGGTTTTCGTGGGATTTCAATCTGAGATATGCATTTTCTGAGATAATCTTGGTGAGACATCTGTCCGAAGTATGCAGAATCATCGAGATCGCACTTTTCGAGATATTTAATGCGAGCAACACGTTATCTGGTGTTTTCACCACTCCACAGTGCGTTTGATATGCAGAACCGGCGATATCTTGGTTTTTGGGGGGTTTCAAGCTGAGATATGCATTTTTTACGATAATATTGGTGAGACTTCAATCAGAAGTATGCAGAATCATCAAGATCGCTCGTTTCGAGCTATTTAATGCAAGAAACACGTTTTCTGGGGTTTTCACCACTCCACAGTTCGTTGGATATGCAGAACAGTAGATATCTTGGTTTTCGTGGGATTTGAATCTGAGATATGCATTTTCTGCGATAATCTTGGTGAGACTTCTGTCCGAAGTATGCAGAATCATCGAGATCGCACTTTTCGAGATATTTAATGCGAGCAACACGTTATCTGGTGTTTTCGCCACTCCACAGTGCGTTTGATATGCAGAACCGGCGATATCTTGGTTTTTGGGGGGTTTCAAGCTGAGATATGCATTTTTTACGATAATATTGGTGAGACTTCAATCAGAAGTATGCAGAATCATCCAGAACGCTCTTTTCGTGCTAGTTAATGCGAGAAACACGTTTTCTGGTGTTTTCACCACTCCACAGTGCGTTTGATATGCAGAACCGGCGATATCTTGGTTTTTGGGGGGTTTCAAGCTGAGATATGCATTTTTTACGATAATATTGGTGAGACTTCAATCAGAAGTATGCAGAATCATCAAGATCGCTCGTTTCGAGCTATTTAATGCAAGAAACACGTTTTCTGGGGTTTTCACCACTCGACAGTTCGTTGGATATGCAGAACAGTAGATATCTTGGTTTTCGTGGGATTTGAATCTGAGATATGCATTTTCTGCGATAATCTTGGTGAGACTTCTGTCCGAAGTATGCAGAATCATCTAGATCGCTCGTTTCGAGCTATTTAATGCGAAAAAACAAGTTTTCTGGTGTTTTCAACATTCCACAGTGCGTTTGATATGCAGAACCGGCGATATCTTGATTTTCGTGGTGTTTCCAGCAGAGATATGCATTTTCTGCGATAAGCTTGGTGAGTCTTCTGCCAGAAGTATGCCGGATCATCTAGATCGCTCGTTTCGAGCTATTTAATGCGAAAAAACAAGTTTTCTGGTGTTTTCAACATTCCACAGTGCGTTTGATATGCAGAACCGGCGATATCTTGATTTTCGTGGTGTTTCCAGCTGAGATATGCATTTTGTACGATAAGCTTGGTGAGACTTCTGTCCGAAGTATGCTGAAACATCGAGATCGCTCTTTTCGAGCTAGTTAATGCGAGAAACACGTTATCTGGTGTCTTCACCACTCCACAGTGCGTTTGATATGCAGAACAGTAGATATCTTGGTTTTCGTAGGGTTTCAAGCTGAGACATGCATTTTCTGCGATAATCTTGGTGAGTGTTCTGTCAGAAGTATGCAGAATCATCTAGATCGATCGTTTCGAGCTATTTAATGCGAAAAAAACAAGTTTTCTGGTGTTTTGACCACGCCACAGTGCGTTTGATATGTAGAGCCGCCGATAACTTGGTTTTCGTGGGGTTTCCAGCTGAAATATGCATTTTCTGCGATAATCTTTGTGTTTCATCTATGAGAAATATGCAGAATCATCCAGAACGCTCTTTTCGTGCTAGTTAATGCGAGAAACACGTTTTCTGGTGTTTTGACCACGCCACAGTGCGTTTGATATGTAGAGCCGCCGATAACTTGGTTTTCGTGGGGTTTCCAGCTGAAATATGCATTTTCTGCGATAATCTTTGTGTTTCATCTATGAGAAATATGCCGAATCATCCAGAACGCTGTTTTCGTGCTAGTTAATGCGAGTAACACGTTTTCTGGTGTTTTCACCACTCCACGGTGCGTCTGTTATGCAGAACCGGCGATATCTTGGTTTTCGTGGGGTGTCCAGCTGAGATATGCATTTTCTGCGATAATCTTGGTGAGTCTTCTGTCAGAAGTATGCAGAATCATCTAGATCGCTCGTTTCGAGCTATTTAATGCGAAAAAAACAAGTTTTCTGGTGTTTTGACCACGCCACAGTGCGTTTGATATGTAGAGCCGCCGATAACTTGGTTTTCGTGGGGTTTCCAGCTGAAATATGCATTTTCTGCGATAATCTTTGTGTTTCATCTATGAGAAATATGCAGAATCATCCAGAACGCTCTTTTCGTGCTAGTTAATGCGAGAAACACGTTTTCTGGTGTATTCACCACTCCACAGTAAGTTTGATATGCAGAACCGGCGACATCGTCGTTTTCGTCGGGTTTCAAGTTGAGATATGCATTTTCTGCGATTACATTGGTGAGACTTCAGTCAGAAGTATGCAGAATCATCTAGATCGCTCGTCTCGAGCTAGTTAATGCGAAAAGCAAGTTTTCTGGTGTTTTGACCACTCCACAGTGCGTTTGATATGTAGAGCCGCCGATAACTTGGTATTCGTGGGGTTTCCAGCTGAAATATGCATTTTCTGCGATAATCTTGGTGAGACTTCAGTCAGAATTATGCAGAATCATCTAGATCGCTCGTTTCGAGCTATTTAATGCAAAAAAACAAGTTTTTTGGTGTTTTCAACATTCCACAGTGCGTTTGATATGCAGAACCGGCGATATCTTGATTTTCGTGGTGTTTCCAGCTGAGATATGCATTTTCTGCGATAATCTTGGTGAGACTTCTGTCCGAAGTATGCTTAATCATCGAGATCGCTCGTTTCGAGCTATTTAATGCAAGAAACACGTTTTCTGTAGTTTTCACCACTCCACAGTTCGTTGGATATGCAGAACAGTAGATATCTCGGTTTTCGTGGGATTTCAATCTGAGATATGCATTTTCTGAGATAATCTTGGTGAGACATCTGTCCGAAGTATGCAGAATCATCGAGATCGCACTTTTCGAGATATTTAATGCGAGCAACACGTTATCTGGTGTTTTCACCACTCCACAGTGCGTTTGATATGCAGAACCGGCGATATCTTGGTTTTTGGGGGGTTTCAAGCTGAGATATGCATTTTTTACGATAATATTGGTGAGACTTCAATCAGAAGTATGCAGAATCATCAAGATCGCTCGTTTCGAGCTATTTAATGCAAGAAACACGTTTTCTGGGGTTTTCACCACTCCACAGTTCGTTGGATATGCAGAACAGTAGATATCTTGGTTTTCGTGGGATTTGAATCTGAGATATGCATTTTCTGCGATAATCTTGGTGAGTCTTCTGCCAGAAGTATGCAGAATCATCAAGATCGCTCGTTTCGAGCTATTTAATGCAAGAAACACGTTTTCTGGGGTTTTCACCACTCCACAGTTCGTTGGATATGCAGAACAGTAGATATCTTGGTTTTCGTGGGATTTGAATCTGAGATATGCATTTTCTGCGATAATCTTGGTGAGACTTCTGTCCGAAGTATGCAGAATCATCGAGATCGCACTTTTCGAGATGTTTAATGCGAGCAACACGTTATCTGGTGTTTTCACCACTCCACAGTGCGTTTGATATGCAGAACCGGCGATATCTTGGTTTTTGGGGGGTTTCAAGCTGAGATATGCATTTTTTACGATAATATTGGTGAGACTTCAATCAGAAGTATGCAGAATCATCCAGAACGCTCTTTTCGTGCTAGTTAATGCGAGAAACACGTTTTCTGGTGTTTTCACCACTCCACAGTGCGTTTGATATGCAGAACCGGCGATATCTTGGTTTTTGGGGGGTTTCAAGCTGAGATATGCATTTTTTACGATAATATTGGTGAGACTTCAATCAGAAGTATGCAGAATCATCAAGATCGCTCGTTTCGAGCTATTTAATGCAAGAAACACGTTTTCTGGGGTTTTCACCACTCCACAGTTCGTTGGATATGCAGAACAGTAGATATCTTGGTTTTCGTGGGATTTCAATCTGAGATATGCATTTTCTGAGATAATCTTGGTGAGACTTCTGTCCGAAGTATGCAGAATCATCGAGATCGCACTTTTCGAGATATTTAATGCGAGCAACATGTTATCTGGTGTTTTCACCACTCCACAGTGCGTTTGATATGCAGAACCGGCGATATCTTGGTTTTTGGGGGGTTTCAAGCTGAGATATGCATTTTTTACGATAATATTGGTGAGACTTCAATCAGAAGTATGCAGAATCATCAAGATCGCTCGTTTCGAGCTATTTAATGCAAGAAACACGTTTTCTGGGGTTTTCACCACTCCACAGTTCGTTGGATATGCAGAACAGTAGATATCTTGGTTTTCGTGGGATTTGAATCTGAGATATGCATTTTCTGCGATAATCTTTGTGAGACTTCTGTCCGAAGTATGCAGAATCATCGAGATCGCACTCTTCGAGATATTTAATGCGAGCAACACGTTATCTGGTGTTTTCACCACTCCACAGTGCGTTTGATATGCAGAACCGGCGATATCTTGATTTTCGTGGTGATTCCAGCTGAGATATGCATTTTCTGCGATAATCTTGGTGAGACTTCAGTCAGAAGTATGCAGAATCATCTAGATCGCTCGTTTCGAGCTATTTAATGCGAAAAAACAAGTTTTCTGGTGTTTTCAACATTCCACAGTGCGTTTGATATGCAGAACCGGCGATATCTTGATTTTCGTGGTGTTTCCAGCTGAGATATGCATTTTCTGCGATAAGCTTGGTGAGTCTTCTGCCAGAAGTATGCCGGATCATCTAGATCGCTCGTTTCAAGCTATTTAATGCGAAAAAACCAGTTTTCTGGTGTTTTCAACATTCCACAGTGCGTTTGATATGCAGAACCGGCGATATCTTGATTTTCGTGGTGATTCCAGCTGAGATATGCATTTTCTGCGATAATCTTGGTGAGACTTCAGTCAGAAGTATGCAGAATCATCTAGATCGTTCGTTTCGTGCTATTGAATGCGAAAAACACGTTTTATGGTGTTTTCAGCACTCCACAGTGCGTTTGATATGCAGAACCGGCGACATCTTTATTTTCGTGGGATTTGAATCTGAGATATGCATTTTCTGCGATAATCTTGGTGAGACTTCTGTCCGAAGTATGCAGAATCATCGAGATCGCACTCTTCGAGATATTTAATGCGAGCAACACGTTATCTGGTGTTTTCACCACTCCACAGTGCGTTTGATATGCAGAACCGGCGATATCTTGATTTTCGTGGTGATTCCAGCTGAGATATGCATTTTCTGCGATAATCTTGGTGAGACTTCAGTCAGAAGTATGCAGAATCATCTAGATCGCTCGTTTCGAGCTATTTAATGCGAAAAAACAAGTTTTCTGGTGTTTTCAACATTCCACAGTGCGTTTGATATGCAGAACCGGCGATATCTTGATTTTCGTGGTGTTTCCAGCTGAGATAAGCATTTTCTGCGATAAGCGTGGTGAGTCTTCTGCCAGAAGTATGCCGGATCATCTAGATCGCTCGTTTCAAGCTATTTAATGCGAAAAAACCAGTTTTCTGGTGTTTTCAACATTCCACAGTGCGTTTGATATGCAGAACCGGCGATATCTTGATTTTCGTGGTGTTTCCAGCTGAGATATGCATTTTTTACGATAATATTGGTGAGACTTCAATCAGAAGTATGCAGAATCATCAAGATCGCTCGTTTCGAGCTATTTAATGCAAGAAACACGTTTTCTGGGGTTTTCACCACTCCACAGTTCGTTGGATATGCAGAACAGTAGATATCTTGGTTTTCGTGGGATTTGAATCTGAGATATGCATTTTCTGCGATAATCTTGGTGAGACTTCTGTCCGAAGTATGCAGAATCATCGAGATCGCACTCTTCGAGATATTTAATGCGAGCAACACGTTATCTGGTGTTTTCACCACTCCACAGTGCGTTTGATATGCAGAACCGGCGATATCTTGATTTTCGTGGTGATTCCAGCTGAGATATGCATTTTCTGCGATAATCTTGGTGAGACTTCAGTCAGAAGTATGCAGAATCATCTAGATCGCTCGTTTCGAGCTATTTAATGCGAAAAAACAAGTTTTCTGGTGTTTTCAACATTCCACAGTGCGTTTGATATGCAGAACCGGCGATATCTTGATTTTCGTGGTGTTTCCAGCTGAGATATGCATTTTCTGCGATAAGCTTGGTGAGTCTTCTGCCAGAAGTATGCCGGATCATCTAGATCGCTCGTTTCAAGCTATTTAATGCGAAAAAACCAGTTTTCTGGTGTTTTCAACATTCCACAGTGCGTTTGATATGCAGAACCGGCGATATCTTGATTTTCGTGGTGTTTCCAGCTGAGATATGCATTTTTTACGATAATATTGGTGAGACTTCAATCAGAAGTATGCAGAATCATCAAGATCGCTCGTTTCGAGCTATTTAATGCAAGAAACACGTTTTCTGGGGTTTTCACCACTCCACAGTTCGTTGGATATGCAGAACAGTAGATATCTTGGTTTTCGTGGGATTTGAATCTGAGATATGCATTTTCTGCGATAATCTTTGTGAGACTTCTGTCCGAAGTATGCAGAATCATCGAGATCGCACTCTTCGAGATATTTAATGCGAGCAACACGTTATCTGGTGTTTTCACCACTCCACAGTGCGTTTGATATGCAGAACCGGCGATATCTTGATTTTCGTGGTGATTCCAGCTGAGATATGCATTTTCTGCGATAATCTTGGTGAGACTTCAGTCAGAAGTATGCAGAATCATCTAGATCGCTCGTTTCGAGCTATTTAATGCGAAAAAACAAGTTTTCTGGTGTTTTCAACATTCCACAGTGCGTTTGATATGCAGAACCGGCGATATCTTGATTTTCGTGGTGTTTCCAGCTGAGATATGCATTTTCTGCGATAAGCTTGGTGAGTCTTCTGCCAGAAGTATGCCGGATCATCTAGATCGCTCGTTTCAAGCTATTTAATGCGAAAAAACCAGTTTTCTGGTGTTTTCAACATTCCACAGTGCGTTTGATATGCAGAACCGGCGATATCTTGATTTTCGTGGTGATTCCAGCTGAGATATGCATTTTCTGCGATAATCTTGGTGAGACTTCAGTCAGAAGTATGCAGAATCATCTAGATCGTTCGTTTCGTGCTATTGAATGCGAAAAACACGTTTTATGGTGTTTTCAGCACTCCACAGTGCGTTTGATATGCAGAACCGGCGACATCTTGATTTTCGTGGGATTTGAATCTGAGATATGCATTTTCTGCGATAATCTTGGTGAGACTTCTGTCCGAAGTATGCAGAATCATCGAGATCGCACTCTTCGAGATATTTAATGCGAGCAACACGTTATCTGGTGTTTTCACCACTCCACAGTGCGTTTGATATGCAGAACCGGCGATATCTTGATTTTCGTGGTGATTCCAGCTGAGATATGCATTTTCTGCGATAATCTTGGTGAGACTTCAGTCAGAAGTATGCAGAATCATCTAGATCGCTCGTTTCGAGCTATTTAATGCGAAAAAACAAGTTTTCTGGTGTTTTCAACATTCCACAGTGCGTTTGATATGCAGAACCGGCGATATCTTGATTTTCGTGGTGTTTCCAGCTGAGATATGCATTTTCTGCGATAAGCGTGGTGAGTCTTCTGCCAGAAGTATGCCGGATCATCTAGATCGCTCGTTTCAAGCTATTTAATGCGAAAAAACCAGTTTTCTGGTGTTTTCAACATTCCACAGTGCGTTTGATATGCAGAACCGGCGATATCTTGATTTTCGTGGTGTTTCCAGCTGAGATATGCATTTTTTACGATAATATTGGTGAGACTTCAATCAGAAGTATGCAGAATCATCAAGATCGCTCGTTTCGAGCTATTTAATGCAAGAAACACGTTTTCTGGGGTTTTCACCACTCCACAGTTCGTTGGATATGCAG
Organism: Anthophora plumipes; assembly: GCA_951804975.1. Taxonomy (NCBI): domain Eukaryota; kingdom Metazoa; phylum Arthropoda; class Insecta; order Hymenoptera; family Apidae; genus Anthophora; species Anthophora plumipes. The sequence continues at coordinate 2,790,549 of CATORF010000448.1, forward strand.
AACAGTAGATATCTTGGTTTTCGTGGGATTTGAATCTGAGATATGCATTTTCTGCGATAATCTTGGTGAGACTTCTGTCCGAAGTATGCAGAATCATCGAGATCGCACTCTTCGAGATATTTAATGCGAGCAACACGTTATCTGGTGTTTTCACCACTCCACAGTGCGTTTGATATGCAGAACCGGCGATATCTTGATTTTCGTGGTGATTCCAGCTGAGATATGCATTTTCTGCGATAATCTTGGTGAGACTTCAGTCAGAAGTATGCAGAATCATCTAGATCGCTCGTTTCGAGCTATTTAATGCGAAAAAACAAGTTTTCTGGTGTTTTCAACATTCCACAGTGCGTTTGATATGCAGAACCGGCGATATCTTGATTTTCGTGGTGTTTCCAGCTGAGATATGCATTTTCTGCGATAAGCTTGGTGAGTCTTCTGCCAGAAGTATGCCGGATCATCTAGATCGCTCGTTTCAAGCTATTTAATGCGAAAAAACCAGTTTTCTGGTGTTTTCAACATTCCACAGTGCGTTTGATATGCAGAACCGGCGATATCTTGATTTTCGTGGTGTTTCCAGCTGAGATATGCATTTTTTACGATAATATTGGTGAGACTTCAATCAGAAGTATGCAGAATCATCAAGATCGCTCGTTTCGAGCTATTTAATGCAAGAAACACGTTTTCTGGGGTTTTCACCACTCCACAGTTCGTTGGATATGCAGAACAGTAGATATCTTGGTTTTCGTGGGATTTGAATCTGAGATATGCATTTTCTGCGATAATCTTGGTGAGACTTCAGTCAGAAGTATGCAGAATCATCTAGATCGTTCGTTTCGTGCTATTGAATGCGAAAAACACGTTTTATGGTGTTTTCAGCACTCCACAGTGCGTTTGATATGCAGAACCGGCGATATCTTGATTTTCGTGGGATTTGAATCTGAGATATGCATTTTCTGCGATAATCTTGGTGAGACTTCTGTCCGAAGTATGCAGAATCATCTAGATCGCTCGTTTCAAGCTATTTAATGCGAAAAAACCAGTTTTCTGGTGTTTTCAACATTCCACAGTGCGTTTGATATGCAGAACCGGCGATATCTTGATTTTCGTGGTGATTCCAGCTGAGATATGCATTTTCTGCGATAATCTTGGTGAGACTTCAGTCAGAAGTATGCAGAATCATCTAGATCGCTCGTTTGGAGCTATTTAATGCGAAAAAACAAGTTTTCTGGTGTTTTCAACATTCCACAGTGCGTTTGATATGCAGAACCGGCGGTATCTTGATTTTCGTGGTGTTTCCAGCTGAGATATGCATTTTCTGCGATAAGCTTGGTGAGTCTTCTGCCAGAAGTATTCCGGATCATCTAGATCGCGCTTTTCGTGCTATTTAATGCGAGAAACACGTTTTCTGGTGTATTCACCACTCCACAGTACGTTAGACATGCAGAACCGGAGATATCTTGGTTTTTGCGGTGTTTCAAGCTGAGATATGCATTTTTTACGATAATATTGGTGAGACTTCAATCAGAAGTATGCAGAATCATCAAGATCGCTCGTTTCGAGCTATTTAATGCAAGAAACACGTTTTCTGGGGTTTTCACCACTTCACAGTTCGTTGGATATGCAGAACAGTAGATATCTTGGTTTTCGTGGGATTTGAATCTGAGATATGCATTTTCTGCGATAATCTTGGTGAGACTTCTGTCCGAAGTATGCAGAATCATCGAGATCGCACTTTTCGAGATATTTAATGCGAGCAACACGTTATCTGGTGTTTTCACCACTCCACAGTGCGTTTGATATGCAGAACCGGCGATATCTTGATTTTCGTGGTGATTCCAGCTGAGATATGCATTTTCTGCGATAATCTTGGTGAGACTTCAGTCAGAAGTATGCAGAATCATCTAGATCGTTCGTTTCGTGCTATTGAATGCGTAAAACACGTTTTATGGTGTTTTCAGCACTCCACAGTGCGTTTGATATGCAGAACCGGCGACATCTTGATTTTCGTGAGGTTTCCAGCTGAGATATGCATTTTCTGCGATAATATTGGTGAGACTTCAGTCAGAAGTACGCAGAATCATCTAGATCGCTCGTTTCAAGCTATTTAATGCGAAGAAACCAGTTTTCTGGTGTTTTCAACATTCCACAGTGCGTTTGATATGCAGAACCGGCGATATCTTGATTTTCGTGGTGATTCCAGCTGAGATATGCATTTTCTGCGATAATCTTGGTGAGACTTCAGTCAGAAGTATGCAGAATCATCTAGATCGTTCGTTTCGTGCTATTGAATGCGAAAAACACGTTTTATGGTGTTTTCAGCACTCCACAGTGCGTTTGATATGCAGAACCGGCGACATCTTGATTTTCGTGGGATTTGAATCTGAGATATGCATTTTCTGCGATAATCTTGGTGAGACTTCTGTCCGAAGTATGCAGAATCATCGAGATCGCACTCTTCGAGATATTTAATGCGAGCAACACGTTATCTGGTGTTTTCACCACTCCACAGTGCGTTTGATATGCAGAACCGGCGATATCTTGATTTTCGTGGTGATTCCAGCTGAGATATGCATTTTCTGCGATAATCTTGGTGAGACTTCAGTCAGAAGTATGCAGAATCATCTAGATCGCTCGTTTCGAGCTATTTAATGCGAAAAAACAAGTTTTCTGGTGTTTTCAACATTCCACAGTGCGTTTGATATGCAGAACCGGCGATATCTTGATTTTCGTGGTGTTTCCAGCTGAGATATGCATTTTCTGCGATAAGCTTGGTGAGTCTTCTGCCAGAAGTATGCCGGATCATCTAGATCGCTCGTTTCAAGCTATTTAATGCGAAAAAACCAGTTTTCTGGTGTTTTCAACATTCCACAGTGCGTTTGATATGCAGAACCGGCGATATCTTGATTTTCGTGGTGATTCCAGCTGAGATATGCATTTTCTGCGATAATCTTGGTGAGACTTCAGTCAGAAGTATGCAGAATCATCTAGATCGTTCGTTTCGTGCTATTGAATGCGAAAAACACGTTTTATGGTGTTTTCAGCACTCCACAGTGCGTTTGATATGCAGAACCGGCGACATCTTGATTTTCGTGGGATTTGAATCTGAGATATGCATTTTCTGCGATAATCTTGGTGAGACTTCTGTCCGAAGTATGCAGAATCATCGAGATCGCACTCTTCGAGATATTTAATGCGAGCAACACGTTATCTGGTGTTTTCACCACTCCACAGTGCGTTTGATATGCAGAACCGGCGATATCTTGATTTTCGTGGTGATTCCAGCTGAGATATGCATTTTCTGCGATAATCTTGGTGAGACTTCAGTCAGAAGTATGCAGAATCATCTAGATCGCTCGTTTCGAGCTATTTAATGCGAAAAAACAAGTTTTCTGGTGTTTTCAACATTCCACGGTGCGTTTGATATGCAGAACCGGCGATATCTTGATTTTCGTGGTGTTTCCAGCTGAGATATGCATTTTCTGCGATAAGCGTGGTGAGTCTTCTGCCAGAAGTATGCCGGATCATCTAGATCGCTCGTTTCAAGCTATTTAATGCGAAAAAACCAGTTTTCTGGTGTTTTCAACATTCCACAGTGCGTTTGATATGCAGAACCGGCGATATCTTGATTTTCGTGGTGTTTCCAGCTGAGATATGCATTTTTTACGATAATATTGGTGAGACTTCAATCAGAAGTATGCAGAATCATCAAGATCGCTCGTTTCGAGCTATTTAATGCAAGAAACACGTTTTCTGGGGTTTTCACCACTCCACAGTTCGTTGGATATGCAGAACAGTAGATATCTTGGTTTTCGTGGGATTTGAATCTGAGATATGCATTTTCTGCGATAATCTTGGTGAGACTTCTGTCCGAAGTATGCAGAATCATCGAGATCGCACTCTTCGAGATATTTAATGCGAGCAACACGTTATCTGGTGTTTTCACCACTCCACAGTGCGTTTGATATGCAGAACCGGCGATATCTTGATTTTCGTGGTGATTCCAGCTGAGATATGCATTTTCTGCGATAATCTTGGTGAGACTTCAGTCAGAAGTATGCAGAATCATCTAGATCGCTCGTTTCGAGCTATTTAATGCGAAAAAACAAGTTTTCTGGTGTTTTCAACATTCCACAGTGCGTTTGATATGCAGAACCGGCGATATCTTGATTTTCGTGGTGTTTCCAGCTGAGATATGCATTTTCTGCGATAAGCTTGGTGAGTCTTCTGCCAGAAGTATGCCGGATCATCTAGATCGCTCGTTTCAAGCTATTTAATGCGAAAAAACCAGTTTTCTGGTGTTTTCAACATTCCACAGTGCGTTTGATATGCAGAACCGGCGATATCTTGATTTTCGTGGTGTTTCCAGCTGAGATATGCATTTTTTACGATAATATTGGTGAGACTTCAATCAGAAGTATGCAGAATCATCAAGATCGCTCGTTTCGAGCTATTTAATGCAAGAAACACGTTTTCTGGGGTTTTCACCACTCCACAGTTCGTTGGATATGCAGAACAGTAGATATCTTGGTTTTCGTGGGATTTGAATCTGAGATATGCATTTTCTGCGATAATCTTGGTGAGACTTCAGTCAGAAGTATGCAGAATCATCTAGATCGTTCGTTTCGTGCTATTGAATGCGAAAAACACGTTTTATGGTGTTTTCAGCACTCCACAGTGCGTTTGATATGCAGAACCGGCGATATCTTGATTTTCGTGGGATTTGAATCTGAGATATGCATTTTCTGCGATAATCTTGGTGAGACTTCTGTCCGAAGTATGCAGAATCATCTAGATCGCTCGTTTCAAGCTATTTAATGCGAAAAAACCAGTTTTCTGGTGTTTTCAACATTCCACAGTGCGTTTGATATGCAGAACCGGCGATATCTTGATTTTCGTGGTGATTCCAGCTGAGATATGCATTTTCTGCGATAATCTTGGTGAGACTTCAGTCAGAAGTATGCAGAATCATCTAGATCGCTCGTTTGGAGCTATTTAATGCGAAAAAACAAGTTTTCTGGTGTTTTCAACATTCCACAGTGCGTTTGATATGCAGAACCGGCGGTATCTTGATTTTCGTGGTGTTTCCAGCTGAGATATGCATTTTCTTCGATAAGCTTGGTGAGTCTTCTGCCAGAAGTATTCCGGATCATCTAGATCGCGCTTTTCGTGCTATTTAATGCGAGAAACACGTTTTCTGGTGTATTCACCACTCCACAGTACGTTAGACATGCAGAACCGGAGATATCTTGGTTTTTGCGGTGTTTCAAGCTGAGATATGCATTTTTTACGATAATATTGGTGAGACTTCAATCAGAAGTATGCAGAATCATCAAGATCGCTCGTTTCGAGCTATTTAATGCAAGAAACACGTTTTCTGGGGTTTTCACCACTTCACAGTTCGTTGGATATGCAGAACAGTAGATATCTTGGTTTTCGTGGGATTTGAATCTGAGATATGCATTTTCTGCGATAATCTTGGTGAGACTTCTGTCCGAAGTATGCAGAATCATCGAGATCGCACTTTTCGAGATATTTAATGCGAGCAACACGTTATCTGGTGTTTTCACCACTCCACAGTGCGTTTGATATGCAGAACCGGCGATATCTTGATTTTCGTGGTGATTCCAGCTGAGATATGCATTTTCTGCGATAATCTTGGTGAGACTTCAGTCAGAAGTATGCAGAATCATCTAGATCGTTCGTTTCGTGCTATTGAATGCGTAAAACACGTTTTATGGTGTTTTCAGCACTCCACAGTGCGTTTGATATGCAGAACCGGCGACATCTTGATTTTCGTGAGGTTTCCAGCTGAGATATGCATTTTCTGCGATAATATTGGTGAGACTTCAGTCAGAAGTACGCAGAATCATCTAGATCGCTCGTTTCAAGCTATTTAATGCGAAGAAACCAGTTTTCTGGTGTTTTCAACATTCCACAGTGCGTTTGATATGCAGAACCGGCGATATCTTGATTTTCGTGGTGATTCCAGCTGAGATATGCATTTTCTGCGATAATCTTGGTGAGACTTCAGTCAGAAGTATGCAGAATCATCTAGATCGTTCGTTTCGTGCTATTGAATGCGAAAAACACGTTTTATGGTGTTTTCAGCACTCCACAGTGCGTTTGATATGCAGAACCGGCGACATCTTGATTTTCGTGGGATTTGAATCTGAGATATGCATTTTCTGCGATAATCTTGGTGAGACTTCTGTCCGAAGTATGCAGAATCATCGAGATCGCACTCTTCGAGATATTTAATGCGAGCAACACGTTATCTGGTGTTTTCACCACTCCACAGTGCGTTTGATATGCAGAACCGGCGATATCTTGATTTTCGTGGTGATTCCAGCTGAGATATGCATTTTCTGCGATAATCTTGGTGAGACTTCAGTCAGAAGTATGCAGAATCATCTAGATCGCTCGTTTCGAGCTATTTAATGCGAAAAAACAAGTTTTCTGGTGTTTTCAACATTCCACAGTGCGTTTGATATGCAGAACCGGCGATATCTTGATTTTCGTGGTGTTTCCAGCTGAGATATGCATTTTCTGCGATAAGCTTGGTGAGTCTTCTGCCAGAAGTATGCCGGATCATCTAGATCGCTCGTTTCAAGCTATTTAATGCGAAAAAACCAGTTTTCTGGTGTTTTCAACATTCCACAGTGCGTTTGATATGCAGAACCGGCGATATCTTGATTTTCGTGGTGTTTCCAGCTGAGATATGCATTTTTTACGATAATATTGGTGAGACTTCAATCAGAAGTATGCAGAATCATCAAGATCGCTCGTTTCGAGCTATTTAATGCAAGAAACACGTTTTCTGGGGTTTTCACCACTCCACAGTTCGTTGGATATGCAGAACAGTAGATATCTTGGTTTTCGTGGGATTTGAATCTGAGATATGCATTTTCTGCGATAATCTTGGTGAGACTTCTGTCCGAAGTATGCAGAATCATCGAGATCGCACTCTTCGAGATATTTAATGCGAGCAACACGTTATCTGGTGTTTTCACCACTCCACAGTGCGTTTGATATGCAGAACCGGCGATATCTTGATTTTCGTGGTGATTCCAGCTGAGATATGCATTTTCTGCGATAATCTTGGTGAGACTTCAGTCAGAAGTATGCCGGATCATCTAGATCGCTCGTTTCAAGCTATTTAATGCGAAAAAACAAGTTTTCTGGTGTTTTCAACATTGCACAGTGCGTTTGATATGCAGAACCGGCGGTATCTTGATTTTCGCGGTGTTTCCAGCTGAGATATGCATTTTCTGCGATAAGCTTGGTGAGTCTTCTGCCAGAAGTATGCCGGATCATCTAGATCGCTCTTTTCGTGCTATTTAATGCGAGAAACACGTTTTCTGGTGTATTCACCACTCCACAGTAGGTTAGACATGCAGAACCGGAGATATCTTGGTTTTCGCGGGGTTTCAAGCTGAGATATGCATTTTTTACGATAATATTGGTGAGACTTCAATCAGAAGTATGCAGAATCATCAAGAACGCTCGTTTCGAGCTATTTAATGCAAGAAACACGTTTTCTGGGGTTTTCACCACTTCACAGTTCGTTGGATATGCAGAACAGTAGATATCTTGGTTTTCGTGGGATTTGAATCTGAGATATGCATTTTCTGCGATAATCTTGGTGAGACTTCTGTCCGAAGTATACAGAATCATCGAGATCGCACTGTTCGAGATATTTAATGCGAGCAACACGTTATCTGGTGTTTTCACCACTCCACAGTGCGTTTGATATGCAGAACCGGCGATATCTTGATTTTCGTGGTGATTCCAGCTGAGATATGCATTTTCTGCGATAATCTTGGTGAGACTTCAGTCAGAAGTATGCAGAATCATCTAGATCGTTCGTTTCGTGCTATTGAATACGAAAAACACGTTTTATGGTGTTTTCAGCACTCCACAGTGCGTTTGATATGCAGAACCGGCGACATCTTGATTTGCGTGAGGTTTCCAGCTGAGATATGCATTTTCTGCGATAATATTGGTGAGACTTCAGTCAGAAGTACGCAGAATCATCTAGATCGCTCGTTTCGAGCTATTTAATGCGAGAAACACGTTTTCTGGTGTATTCACCACTCCACAGTACGTTAGACATGCAGAACCGGAGATATCTTCGTTTCGGTCGGGTTTCAAGCTGAGATATGCATTTTCTGCGATAATCTTGGTGAGTGTTCTGTCAGAAGTATGCAGAATCATCGAGATCGCTCTTTTCGAGCTATTTAATGCGAGAAACATGTTATCTGGTGTTTTCACCACTCCACAGTGCGTTTGATATGTAGAGCCGCCGATAACTTGGTTTTCGTGGGGTTTCCAGCTGAAATATGCATTTTCTGCGATAATCTTGGTGTTTCATCTATGAGAAGTATGCAGAATCATCGAGAACTCTCTTTTCGAGCTATTTAATGCGAAAAGCAAGTTTTCTGGTGTTTTCACCACTCCACAGTGCGTTTGATATGTAGAGCCGCCGATAACTTGGTTTTGGTGTGGTTTCCTGCTGAAATATGCATTTTCTGCGATAATCTTGGTGTTTCATCTATGAGAAGTATGCAGAATCATCGAGAACTCTCTTTTCGAGCTATTTAATGCGAAAAAACAAGTTTTCTGGAGTTTTGACCACTCCACAGTGCGTTTGATATGTAGAGCCGCCGATAACTTGGTTTTCGTGGGGTTTCCAGCTGAAATATGCATTTGCTGCGATAATCTTGGTGTTTCATCTATGAGAAGTATGCAGAATCATCGAGAACGCTCTTTTCGAGCTACTTAATGCGAGAAACACGTTTTCTGGTGTTTTCACCACTCCACAGTGCGTCTGATATGCAGAACCGGCGATATCTTTGTTTTCGTGGGGTTTCCAGCTGAGATATGCATTTTCTGCGATCATCTTGGTGAGTCTTCTGTCAGAAGTATGCAGAATCATCTAGATCGCTCGTTTCGAGCTATTTAATGCGAAAAAAACAAGTTTTCTGGTGTTTTGACCACGCCACAGTGCGTTTGATATGTAGAGCCGCCGATAACTTGGTATTCGTGGGGTTTCCAGCTGAAATATGCATTTTCTGCGATAATCTTTGTGTTTCATCTATGAGAAATATGCAGAATCATCCAGAACGCTCTTTTCGTGCTAGTTAATGCGAGAAACACGTTTTCTGGTGTATTCACCACTCCACAGTAAGTTTGATATGCAGAACCGGCGACATCGTCGTTTTCGTCGGGTTTCAAGTTGAGATATGCATTTTCTGCGATTACATTGGTGAGACTTCAGTCAGAAGTATGCAGAATCATCTAGATCGCTCGTCTCGAGCTAGTTAATGCGAAAAGCAAGTTTTCTGGTGTTTTGACCACTCCACAGTGCGTTTGATATGTAGAGCCGCCGATAACTTGGTTTTCGTGGGGTTTCCAGCTGAAATATGCATTTTCTGCGATAATCTTTGTGTTTCATCTATGAGAAATATGCAGAATCATCCAGAACGCTCTTTTCGTGCTAGTTAATGCGAGTAACACGTTTTCTGGTGTTTTCACCACTCCACGGTGCGTCTGATATGCAGAACCGGCGATATCTTGGTTTTTGGGGGGTTTCAAGCTGAGATATGCATTTTTTACGATAATATTGGTGAGACTTCAGTCAGAATTATGCAGAATCATCTAGATCGCTCGTTTCGAGCTATTTAATGCAAAAAAACAAGTTTTTTGGTGTTTTCAACATTCCACAGTGCGTTTGATATGCAGAACCGGCGATATCTTGATTTTCGTGGTGTTTCCAGCTGAGATATGCATTTTCTGCGATAATCTTGGTGAGACTTCTGTCCGAAGTATGCTTAATCATCGAGATCGCTCGTTTCGAGCTATTTAATGCAAGAAACACGTATTCTGTAGTTTTCACCACTCCACAGTTCGTTGGACATGCAGAACAGTAGATATCTCGGTTTTCGTGGGATTTCAATCTGAGATATGCATTTTCTGAGATAATCTTGGTGAGACTTCTGTCCGAAGTATGCAGAATCATCGAGATCGCACTTTTCGAGATATTTATTGCGAGCAACACGTTATCTGGTGTTTTCACCACTCCACAGTGCGTTTGATATGCAGAACCGGCAATATCTTGGTTTTTGGGGGGTTTCAAGCTGAGATATGCATTTTTTACGATAATATTGGTGAGACTTCAATCAGAAGTATGCAGAATCATCAAGATCGCTCGTTTCGAGCTATTTAATGCAAGACACGTTTTCTGGGGTTTTCACCACTCCACAGTTCGTTGGATATGCAGAACAGTAGATATCTTGGTTTTCGTGAGATTTGAATCTGAGATATGCATTTTCTGCGATAATCTTGGTGAGTGTTCTGTCAGAAGTATGCAGAATCATCTAGATCGCTCGTTTCGAGCTATTTAATGCGAAAAAAACAAGTTTTCTGGTGTTTTGACCACGCCACAGTGCGTTTGATATGTAGAGCCGCCGATAACTTGGTTTTCGTGGGGTTTCCAGCTGAAATATGCATTTTCTGCGATAGTCTTTGTGTTTCATCTATGAGAAATATGCAGAATCATCCAGAACGCTCTTTTCGTGCTAGTTAATGCGAGAAACACGTTTTCTGGTGTTTTGACCACGCCACAGTGCGTTTGATATGTAGAGCCGCCGATAACTTGGTTTTCGTGGGGTTTCCAGCTGAAATATGCATTTTCTGCGATAATCTTTGTGTTTCATCTATGAGAAATATGCAGAATCATCCAGAACGCTCTTTTCGTGCTAGTTAATACGAGTAACACGTTTTCTGGTGTTTTCACCACTCCACGGTGCGTCTGTTATGCAGAACCGGCGATATCTTGGTTTTCGTGGGGTTTCCAGCTGAGATATGCATTTTCTGCGATAATCTTGGTGAGTCTTCTGTCAGAAGTATGCAGAATCATCTAGATCGCTCGTTTCGAGCTATTTAATGCGAAAAAAACAAGTTTTCTGGTGTTTTGACCACGCCACAGTGCGTTTGATATGTAGAGCCGCCGATAACTTGGTATTCGTGGGGTTTCCAGCTGAAATATGCATTTTCTGCGATAATCTTTGTGTTTCATCTATGAGAAATATGCAGAATCATCCAGAACGCTCTTTTCGTGCTAGTTAATGCGAGAAACACGTTTTCTGGTGTATTCACCACTCCACAGTAAGTTTGATATGCAGAACCGGCGACATCGTCGTTTTCGTCGGGTTTCAAGTTGAGATATGCATTTTCTGCGATTACATTGGTGAGACTTCAGTCAGAAGTATGCAGAATCATCTAGATCGCTCGTCTCGAGCTAGTTAATGCGAAAAGCAAGTTTTCTGGTGTTTTGACCACTCCACAGTGCGTTTGATATGTAGAGCCGCCGATAACTTGGTTTTCGTGGGGTTTCCAGCTGAAATATGCATTTTCTGCGATAATCTTTGTGTTTCATCTATGAGAAATATGCAGAATCATCCAGAACGCTCTTTTCGTGCTAGTTAATGCGAGTAACACGTTTTCTGGTGTTTTCACCACTCCACGGTGCGTCTGATATGCAGAACCGGCGATATCTTGGTTTTTGGGGGGTTTCAAGCTGAGATATGCATTTTTTACGATAATATTGGTGAGACTTCAGTCAGAATTATGCAGAATCATCTAGATCGCTCGTTTCGAGCTATTTAATGCAAAAAAACAAGTTTTTTGGTGTTTTCACCACTTCACAGTTCGTTGGATATGCAGAACAGTAGATATCTTGGTTTTCGTGGGATTTGAATCTGAGATATGCATTTTCTGCGATAATCTTGGTGAGACTTCTGTCCGAAGTATGCAGAATCATCGAGATCGCACTTTTCGAGATATTTAATGCGAGCAACACGTTATCTGGTGTTTTCACCACTCCACAGTGCGTTTGATATGCAGAACCGGCGATATCTTGATTTTCGTGGTGATTCCAGCTGAGATATGCATTTTCTGCGATAATCTTGGTGAGACTTCAGTCAGAAGTATGCAGAATCATCTAGATCGCTCGTTTCGTGCTATTGAATGCGAAAAACACGTTTTATGGTCTTTTCAGCACTCCACAGTGCGTTTGATATGCAGAACCGGCGACATCTTGATTTTCGTGAGGTTTCCAGCTGAGATATGCATTTTCTGCGATAATATTGGTGAGACTTCAGTCAGAAGTACGCAGAATCATCTAGATCGCTCGTTTCGAGCTATTTAAAGCGAGAAACACGTTTTCTGGTGTATTCACCACTCCACAGTACGTTAGACATGCAGAACCGGAGATATCTTCGTTTCGGTCGGGTTTCAAGCTGAGATATGCATTTTCTGCGTTAATCTTGGTGAGTGTTCTGTCAGAAGTATGCAGAATCATCGAGATCGCTCTTTTCGAGCTATTTAATGCGAGAAACATGTTATCTGGTGTTTTCACCACTCCACAGTGCGTTTGATATGTAGAGCCGCCGATAACTTGGTTTTCGTGGGGTTTCCAGCTGAAATATGCATTTTCTGCGATAATCTTGGTGTTTCATCTATGAGAAGTATGCAGAAACATCTAGATCGGTCTTTTCGAGCTATTTAATGCGAAAAAACAAGTTTTCTGGTGTTTTGACCACTCCACAGTGCGTTTGATGTGTAGAGCCGCCGATAACTTGGTTTTCGTGGGGTTTCCCGCTGAAATATGCATTTTCTGCGATAATATTGGTGAGACTTCAATCACAAGTATGCAGAATCATCTAGATCGCTCGTTTCGAGCTATTTAATGCGAGAAACACGTTATCTGGTGTTTTGACCACTCCACAGGGCGTCTGATATGCAGAACCGGCGATATCTTGGTTTTCGTGGGGTTTCCAGCTGAAATATGCATTTTCTGCGATAATCTTGGTGTTTCATCTATGAGAAGTATGCAGAATCATCCGGAACGCTCGTTTCGAGCTATTTAATGCGAGAAACACGTTATCTGGTGTTTTGACCACTCCACAGGGCGTCTGATATGCAGAACCGGCGATATCTTGGTTTTCGTGGGGTTTCCAGCTGAAATATGCATTTTCTGCGATAATCTTGGTGTTTCATCTATGAGAAGTATGCAGAATCATCCGGAACGCTCTTTTCGAGCTAGTTGATGCGAGTAACGCGTTATCTGGGTCTTTTCACCACTCCATAGTGCGTTTGATATGCAGAACCGGCGACATCTTGATTTTCGTGAGGTTTCCAGCTGAGATATGCATTTTCTGCGATAATATTGGTGAGACATCAGTCAGAAGTATGCAGAAACATCTAGATCGCTCGTTTCGAGCTATTTAATGCGAGAAACACGTTTTCTGGTGTATTCACCACTCCACAGTACGTTAGACATGCAGAACCGGAGATATCTTCGTTTCGGTCGGGTTTCAAGCAGAGATGTGCATTTTCTGCGATAATATTGGTGAGCCTCCTGTCCGAATTATGCAGAATCTTCGAGAACGCTCTTTTCGAGCTACTTAATGCGAGAAACACGTTTTCTGGTGTTTTCACCACTCCACAGTACGTTTGATGTGCAGAACCGGAGATATCTTGGTTTTCGTGGGGTTTCCAGCTGAAATATGCATTTTCTGCGATAATCTTGGTGTTTCATCTATGAGAAGTATGCAGAATCATCCAGAACGCTCTTTTCGAGCTTGTTAATGCGAGAAACACGTTTTCTGGTGTTTTCACCACTCCACAGTGCGTCTGATATGCAGAACCGGCGATATCTTTGTTTTCGTTGGGTTTCCAGCTAAGATATGCATTTTCTGCGAGCATCTTGGTGAGTGTTCTGTCAGAAGTATGCAGAATCATCGAGAACGCTCTTTTCGAGCTATTTAATGCGAGAAACATGTTATCCTGGTGTTTTCACCACTCCACACTGCGTCTGATATGCAGAACCGGCGATATCTTGATTTTCGTGGTGTTTCCAGCTGAGATATGCATTTTCTGCGATAATCATGGTGAGTGTTCTGTCAGAAGTATGTAGAATCATCGAGATCGCTCTTTTCGAGCTATTTAATGCGAGGAGCACGTTATCTGGGGTTTTCACCACTCCACAGTGCCTTTGATATGTAGAGCCGCCGATAACTTGGTTTTCGTGGGGTTTCCAGCTGAAATATGCATTTTCTGCGATTATATTGGTGAGACTTCAGTCAGAAGTATGCAGAATCATCGAGAACGCTCTTTTCGAGCTATTTAATGCGAGAAACGTGTTATCTGGTGTTTTCACCACTCCACAGTGCGTTTGATATGTAGAGCCGCCGATAACTTGGTTTTCGTGGGTTTTCCAGCTGAAATATGCATTTTCTGCGATAATCTTGGTGTTTTATCTATGAGAAGTATGCAGAATCATCGAGAGCGCTCTTTCCGAGCTAGTCAATGCGAGAAACACGTTTTCTGGTGTTTTCGCCACTCCACAGTGCGTCTGATATGCAGAACCGGCGATATCTTGATTTTCGTGGTGTTTCCAGCTGAGATATGCATTTTCTGCGATAATCTTGGTGAGTGTTCTGTCAGAAGTATGTAGAATCATCGAGATCGCTCTTTTCGAGCTATTTAATGCGAGAAGCACGTTATCTGGTGTTTTCACCACTCCACAGTGCCTTTGATATGTAGAGCCGCCGATAACTTGGTTTTCGTGGGGTTTCCAGCTGAAATATGTATTTTCTGCGATAATCTTGGTGTTTCATCTATGAGAAGTATGCAGAATCATCGAGAACTCTCTTTTCGAGCTATTTAATGCGAGAAACACGTTATCTGGTGTTTTGACCACTCCACAGGGTGTTTGATATGGAGAACCGGCGATATCTTGGTTTTCGTAGGGTTTTCAGCTGAGATATGCATTTTCTGCGATAATCTTGGTGAGTATTCTGTCAGAAGTATGCAGAATCATCTAGATCGCTCTTTTCGAGCTACTTAATGCGAGAAACACGATTTCTGGTGTTTTCACCATACCACAGTGCGTTTGATATGCAGAACCGGCGACATCTTGGCTTTCGTCGGGCTTCAAGCTGAGATATGCATTCTCTGCGATAATCTTGGTGTTTCATCTATGAGAAGTATGCAGAATCATCCAGAACGCTCTTTTCGAGCTAGTTAATGCGAGTAACACGTTATCTGGTTGTTTTCACCACTCCATAGTGCGTTTGATATGCAGAACCGGCGACATCTTGATTTTCGTGAGGTTTCCAGCTGAGATATGCATTTTCTGCGATAATATTGGTGAGACTTCAGTCAGAAGTATGCAGAAACATCTAGATCGCTCGTTTCGAGCTATTTAATGCGAGAAACACGTTTTCTGGTGTATTCACCACTCCACAGTACGTTAGACATGCAGAACCGGAGATATCTGCGTTTCGGTCGGGTCTCTAGCACAGATATGCATTTTCTGCGATAATCTTGGTGAGTGTTCTGTCAGAAGTATGCAGAATCATCTAGATCGCTCTTATCGAGCTATTTAGTGCGAGAAACACGTTTTCTGGTGTTTTCACCACACCACAGTGCGTTTGATATGCAGAACCAGCGATATCTTGGTTTTCGTGGGGTTTCCAGCTGAAATATGCATTTTCTGCGATAATCTTGGTGTATCATCTATGAGAAGTATGCAGAATCAACCAGAACGCTCTTTTCGAGCTTGTTAATGCGAGTAACACGTTATCTGGTGGTTTTCACCGCTCCATAGTGCGTTTGATATGCAGAACCGGCGACATCTTGATTTTCGTGAGGTTTCCAGCTGAAATATGCATTTTCTGCGATAATATGGGTGAGACTTCAGTCAGAAGTATGCAGAAACATCTAGATCGGCCTTTTCGAGCTATTTAATGCGAAAAAACAAGTTTTCTGGTGTTTTGACCACTCCACAGTGCGTTTGATGTGTAGAGCCGCCGATAACTTGGTTTTCGTGGGGTTTCCAGCTGAAATATGCATTTTCTGCGATAATATTGGTGAGACTTCAATCACAAGTATGCAGAATCATCTAGATCGCTCGTTTCGAGCTATTTAATGCGAGAAACACGTTATCTGGTGTTTTGACCACTCCACAGGGCGTCTGATATGCAGAACCGGCGATATCTTGGTTTTCGTGGGGTTTCCAGCTGAAATATGCATTTTCTGCGATAATCTTGGTGTTTCATCTATGAGAAGTATGCAGAATCATCCGGAACGCTCTTTTCGAGCTAGTTAATGCGAGTAACACGTTATCTGGGTCTTTTCACCACTCCATAGTGCGTTTGATATGCAGAACCGGCGACATCTTGATTTTCGTGAGGTTTCCAGCTGAGATATGCATTTTCTGCGATAATATTGGTGAGACTTCAGTCAGAAGTATGCAGAAACATCTAGATCGCTCGTTTCGAGCTATTTAATGCGAGAAACACGTTTTCTGGTGTATTCACCACTCCACAGTACGTTAGACATGCAGAACCGGAGATATCTTCGTTTCGGTCGGGTTTCAAGCAGAGATGTGCATTTTCTGCGATAATATTGGTGAGCCTCCTGTCCGAATTATGCAGAATCTTCGAGAACGCTCTTTTCGAGCTACTTAATGCGAGAAACACGTTTTCTGGTGTTTTCACCACTCCACAGTACGTTTGATGTGCAGAACCGGAGATATCTTGGTTTTCGTGGGGTTTCCAGCTGAAATATGCATTTTCTGCGATAATCTTGGTGTTTCATCTATGAGAAGTATGCAGAATCATCCAGAACGCTCTTTTCGAGCTTGTTAATGCGAGTAACACGTTTTCTGGTGTTTTCACCACTCCACAGAGTGTCTGATATGGAGAACCGGCGATATCTTGGTTTTCGTAGGGTTTCCAGCTGAGATATGCATTTTCTGCGATAATCTTGGTGAGTCTTCTGTCAGAAGTATGCAGAATCATCTAGATCGCTCTTTTCGAGCTATTTAATGCGAGAAACACGTTTTCTGGTGTTTTCACCACTCTACAGTACGTTTGATGTGCAGAACCGGAGATATCTCGGTTTTCGTGAAGTTTCCAGCTGAAATATGCATTTTCTGCGATTATATTGGTGAGACTTCTGTCCGAAGTATGCAGAATCATCGATATCGCTCTTTTCGAGCTACTTAATGCGAGAAACACGTTATCTGGTGGTTTGACCACTCCACAGGGCGTTTGATATGCAGAACCGGCGATATCTTGGTTTTCGTGGGGTTTCCAGCTGAAATATGCATTTTCTGCGATAATCTTGGTGTATCATCTATGAGAAGTATGCAGAATCATCCAGAACGCTCTTTTCGAGCTAGTTAATGCGAGTAACACGTTATCTGGTGGTTTGACCACTCCACAGGGCGTTTGATATGCAGAACCGGCGATATCTTGGTTTTTGTAGGGTTTCCAGCTGAGATATGCATTTTCGGCGATAATCTTGGTGAGTCTTCTGTCAGAAGTATGCAGAATCATCTAGATCGCTCTTTTCGAGCTATTTAATGCGAGAAACACGTTTTCTGGTGTTTTCACCACACCACAGTGCGTTTGATATGCAGAACCGGCGACATCTTGGTTTTCGTCGGGCTTCAAGCTGAGATATGCATTTTCTGCGATAATATTTGTGAGACTTCAATCAGCAGTATGCAGAAACATCAAGATCGTTCGTTTCGAGCTATTTAATACGAGAAACACGTTATCTGGTGTTTTGACCACTCCACCGGGCGTTTGATATGCAGAACCGGCGATATATTGGTTTTCGTGGGGTTTCCAGCTGAAATATGCATTTTCTGCGATAATCTTGGTGCATCATCTATGAGAAGTATGCAGAATCAACCAGAACGCTCTTTTCGAGCTAGTTAATGCGAGTATCACGTTATCTGGGTCTTTTCACCACTCCATAGTGCGTTTGATATGCAGAACCGACGACATCTTGATTTTCGTGAGGTTTCCAGCTGAGATATGCATTTTCTGGGATAATATTGGTGAGACTTCAGTCAGAAGTATGCAGAAACATCTAGATCGGTCTTTTCGAGCTATTTAATGCGAAAAAACAAGTTTTCTGGTGTTTTGACCACTCCACAGTGCGTTTGATATGTAGAGCCGCCGATAACTTGGTTTTCGTGGGGTTTCCAGCTGAAATATGCATTTTCTGCGATTATATTGGTGAGACTTCTGTCCGAAGTATGCAGAATCATCGATATCGCTCTTTTCGAGCTACTTAATGCGAGAAACACGTTATCTGGTGGTTTGACCACTCCACAGGGCGTTTGATATGCAGAACCGGCGATATCTTGGTTTTCGTGGGGTTTCCAGCTGAAATATGCATTTTCTGCGATAATCTTGGTGTATCATCTATGAGAAGTATGCAGAATCATCCAGAACGCTCTTTTCGAGCTAGTTAATGCGAGAAACACGTTATCTGGTGTTTTGACCACTCCACAGGGTGTTTGATATGCAGAACCGGCGATATCTTGGTTTTCGTGGGGTTTCCAGCTGAAATATGCATTTTCTGCGATAATCTTGGTGTTTCATCTATGAGAAGTATGCAGAATCATCCAGAACGCTCTTTTCCAGCTTGTTAATGCGAGTAACACGTTTTCTGGTGTTTTCACCACTCCACAGAGTGTCTGATATGGAGAACCGGCGATATCTTGGTTTTCGTGGGGTTTCCAGCTGAAATATGCATTTTCTGCGATAATATTGTTGAGACTTCAATCACAAGTATGCAGAATCATCTAGATCGCTCGTTTCGAGCTATTTAATGCGAGAAACACGTTATCAGGTGTTTTGACCACTCCACAGGGCGTCTGATATGCAGAACCGGCGATATCTTGGTTTTCGTGGGGTTTCCAGCTGAAATATGCATTTTCTGCGATAATCTTGGTGTTTCATCTATGAGAAGTATGCAGAATCATCCGGAACGCTCTTTTCGAGCTAGTTAATGCGAGCAACACGTTATGTGGGTCTTTTCACCACTCCATAGTGCGTTTGATATGCAGAACCGGCGACATCTTGATTTTCGTGAGGTTTCCAGCTGAGATATGCATTTTCTGCGATAATATTGGTGAGACTTCAGTCAGAAGTATGCAGAAACATCTAGATCGCTCGTTTCGATCTATTTAATGCGAGAAACACGTTTTCTGGTGTATTCACCACTCCACAGTACGTTAGACATGCAGAACCGGAGATATCTTCGTTTCGGTCGGGTTTCAAGCAGAGATATGCATTTTCGGCGATAATATTGGTGAGCCTTCTGTCCGAAGTATGCAGAATCTTCGAGAACGCTCTTTTCGAGCTACTTAATGTGAGAAACACGTTTTCTGGTGTTTTCACCACTCCACAGTACGTTTGATGTGCAGAACCGGAGATATCTTGGTTTTCGTGAAGTTTCCACCTGAAATATGCATTTTCTGCGATAATATTGGTGAGACTTCTGTCCGAAGTATGCAGAATCATCGATATCGCTCTTTTCGAGCTACTTAATGCGAGAAACACGTTATCTGGTGGTTTGACCACTCCACAGGGCGTTTGATATGCAGAACCGGCGATATCTTGGTTTTCGTGGGGTTTCCAGGTGAGATATGCATTTTCTGCGATAATCTTGGTGTTTCATCTATGAGAAGTATGCAGAACCATCCAGAACGCTCTTTTCGAGCTAGTTAATGCAAGTAACACGTTTTCTGGTGTTTTCACCACTCCACAGTGTGTCTGATATGGAGAACCGGCGATATCTTGGTTTTTGTAGGGTTTCCAGCTGAGATATGCATTTTCGGCGATAATCTTGGTGAGTCTTCTGTCAGAAGTATGCAGAATCATCTAGATCGTTCGTTTCGAGCTATTTAATGCGAGCAACACGTTATCTGGTGTTTTCACCACTCCACAGTGTGTCTGATATGGAGAACCGGCGATATCTTGGTTTTTGTAGGGTTTCCAGCTGAGATATGCATTGTCGGCGATAATCTTGGTGAGTCTTCTGTCAGAAGTATGCAGAATCATCTAGATCGTTCGTTTCGAGCTATTTAATGCGAGCAACACGTTATCTGGTGTTTTGACCACTCCACAGGGCGTTTGATATGCAGAACCGGCGATATCTTGGTTTTCGTGGGGTTTCCAGCTGAAATATGCATTTTCTGCGATAATCTTGGTGTATCATCTATGAGAAGTATGCAGAATCAACCAGAACGCTCTTTTCGAGCTTGTTAATGCGAGTAACACGTTATCTGGTTGTTTTCACCTCTCCATAGTGCGTTTGATATGCAGAACCGGCGACATCTTGATTTTCGTGAGGTTTCCAGCTGAGATATGCATTTTCTGCGATAATATTGGTGAGACTTCAGTCAGAAGTATGCAGATACATCTAGATCGCTAGTTTCGATCTATTTAATGCGAGAAACACGTTTTCTGGAGTATTCACCACTCCACAGTGTGTCTGATATGGAGAACCGGCGACATCTTGGTTTTCCTCGGGCTTCAAGCTGAGATATGCATTTTCTGCGATAATCTTGGTGTTTCATCTATGAGAAGTATGCAGAATCATCGAGAACTCTCTTTTCGAGTTATTGAATGCGAAAAATCAAGTTTTCTGGTGTTTTGTCCACTCCACAGTGCGTTTGATATGTAGAGCCGCCGATAACTTGGTTTTGGTGGGGTTTCCAGTTGAAATATGCATTTTCTGCGATAATCTTGGTGTTTCATCTATGAGAAGTATGCAGAATCATCCAGAACGCTCATTTCGAGCTAGTTAATGCGAGTAACACGTTATCTGGTTGTTTTCACCACTCCATAGTGCGTTTGATATGCAGAACCGGCGACATCTTGATTTTCGTGAGGTTTCCAGCTGAGATATGCATTTTCTGCGATAATATTGGTGAGACTTCAGTCAGAAGTATGCAGAAACATCTAGATCGCTCGTTTCGAGCTACTTAATGCGAGAAACACGTTTTCTGGAGTATTCACCACTCCACAGTGTGTCTGATATGGAGAACCGGCGACATCTTGGTTTTCCTCGGGCTTCAAGCTGAGATATGCATTTTCTGCGATAATCTTGGTGTTTCATCTATGAGAAGTATGCAGAATCATCGAGAACTCTCTTTTCGAGTTATTGAATGCGAAAAATCAAGTTTTCTGGTGTTTTGTCCACTCCACAGTGCGTTTGATATGTAGAGCCGCCGATAACTTGGTTTTGGTGGGGTTTCCAGTTGAAATATGCATTTTCTGCGATAATCTTGGTGTTTCATCTATGAGAAGTATGCAGAATCAACCAGAACGCTCTTTTCGAGCTTGTTAATGCGAGTAACACGTTATCTGCTTGTTTTCACCTCTCCATAGTGCGTTTGATATGCAGAACCGGCGACATCTTGATTTTCGTGAGGTTTCCAGCTGAGATATGCATTTTCTGCGATAATATTGGTGAGACTTCAGTCAGAAGTATGCAGATACATCTAGATCGCTAGTTTCGATCTATTTAATGCGAGAAACACGTTTTCTGGAGTATTCACCACTCCACAGTGTGTCTGATATGGAGAACCGGCGACATCTAGGTTTTCCTCGGGCTTCAAGCTGAGATATGCATTTTCTGCGATAATCTTGGTGTTTCATCTATGAGAAGTATGCAGAACCATCCAGAACGCTCTTTTCGAGCTAGTTAATGCAAGTAACACGTTTTCTGGTGTTTTCACCACTCCACAGTGTGTCTGATATGGAGAACCGGCGATATCTTGGTTTTTGTAGGGTTTCCAGCTGAGATATGCATTTTCGGCGATAATCTTGGTGAGTCTTCTGTCAGAAGTATGCAGAATCATCTTGATCGCTCTTTTCGAGCTATTTAGTGCGAGAAAACGTTTTCTGGTGTTTTCACCACACCACAGTGCGTTTGATATGCAGAACCGGCGACATCTTGATTTTCGTGAGGTTTCCAGCTGAGATATGCATTTTCTGTGATAATATTGGTGAGACTTCAGTCAGAAGTATGCAGAAACATCTAGATCGCTCGTTTCGAGCTACTTAATGCGAGAAACAAGTTTTCTGGTGTATTCACCACTCCACAGTGTGTCTGATATGGAGAACCGGCGACATCTTGGTTTTCCTCGGGCTTCAAGCTGAGATATGCATTTTCTGCGATAATCTTGGTGTTTCATCTATGAGAAGTATGCAGAATCATCGAGAACACTCTTTTCGAGTTATTGAATGCGAAAAATCAAGTTTTCTGGTGTTTTGTCCACTCCACAGTGCGTTTGATATGTAGAGCCGCCGATAACTTGGTTTTGGTGGGGTTTCCAGTTGAAATATGCATTTTCTGCGATAATCTTGGTGTTTCATCTATGAGAAGTATGCAGAATCATCCAGAACGCTCATTTCGAGCTAGTTAATGCGAGTAACACGTTATCTGGTTGTTTTCACCACTCCATAGTGCGTTTGATATGCAGAACCGGCGACATCTTGATTTTCGTGAGGTTTCCAGCTGAGATATGCATTTTCTGCGATAATATTGGTGAGACTTCAGTCAGAAGTATGCAGAAACATCTAGATCGCTCGTTTCGAGCTACTTAATGCGAGAAACACGTTTTCTGGTGTATTCACCACTCCTCGTTACGTTAGACATGCAGAACCGGAGATATCTTCGTTTCGGTCGGGTTTCAAGCTGAGATATGCATTTTCTACGATAATATTGGTGAGACCTCCGGCAGATGTATGCAGAATCTTCGAGAACGCTCTTTTCGAGCTACTTAATGCGAGAAACACGTTTTCTGGTGTTTTCACCACTCCACAGTACGTTTGATGTGCAGAACCGGAGATATCTTGGTTTTCGTGAGGTTTCCAGCTGAAAAATACATTTTCTGCGATAATATTGGTGAGACTTCTGTCGGAAGTATGCAGAATCATCGATATCGCGCTTTTCGAGCTACTTAATGCGAGAAACACGTTATCTTGTGTTTTGACCACTCCACAGGGCGTTTGATATGCAGAACCGGCGATATCTTGGTTTTCGTGGGGTTTCCAGCTGAAATATGCATTTTCTGCGATAATCTTGGTGTTTCATCTATGAGAAGTATGCAGAACCATCCAGAACGCTCTTTTCGAGCTAGTTAATGCAAGTAACACGTTTTCTGGTGTTTTCACCACTCCACAGTGTGTCTGATATGGAGAACCGGCGATATCTTGGTTTTTGTAGGGTTTCCAGCTGAGATATGCATTTTCGGCGATAATCTTGGTGAGTCTTCTGTCAGAAGTATGCAGAATCATCTAGATCGTTCGATTCGAGCTATTTAATGCGAGCAACACGTTATCTGGTGTTTTGACCACTCCACAGGGCGTTTGATATGCCGAAACTGCGATATCTTCGTTTTCGTGGGATTTCCAGCTGAGACAAGCATTTTCTACGATAATCTTGAATATTGTTCTGTGAGAAGTTTGCAGAATCACAGAAATTGCTGTTTTCGAGCTTGTTAATGCGAGTAACACGTTATCTGCTTGTTTTCACCTCTCCATAGTACGTTTGATATGCAGAACCGGCGACATCTTGATTTTCGTGAGGTTTCCAGCTGAGATATGCATTTTCTGCGATAATATTGGTGAGACTTCAGTCAGAAGTATGCAGATACATCTAGATCGCTAGTTTCGATCTATTTAATGCGAGAAACACGTTTTCTGGAGTATTCACCACTCCACAGTGTGTCTGATATGGAGAACCGGCGACATCTAGGTTTTCCTCGGGCTTCAAGCTGAGATATGCATTTTCTGCGATAATCTTGGTGTTTCATCTATGAGAAGTATGCAGAACCATCCAGAACGCTCTTTTCGAGCTAGTTAATGCAAGTAACACGTTTTCTGGTGTATTCGCCACTCCACAGTGCGATTGACATGCAGAACCGGCGATATCTTGGTTTTTGTAGGGTTTCCAGCTGAGATATGCATTTTCGGCGATAATCTTGGTGAGTCTTCTGTCAGAAGTATGCAGAATCATCTTGATCGCTCTTTTCGAGCTATTTAGTGCGAGAAAACGTTTTCTGGTGTTTTCACCACACCACAGTGCGTTTGATATGCAGAACCGGCGACATCTTGATTTTCGTGAGGTTTCCAGCTGAGATATGCATTTTCTGTGATAATATTGGTGAGACTTCAGTCAGAAGTATGCAGAAACATCTAGATCGCTCGTTTCGAGCTACTTAATGCGAGAAACAAGTTTTCTGGTGTATTCACCACTCCACAGTGTGTCTGATATGGAGAACCGGCGACATCTTGGTTTTCCTCGGGCTTCAAGCTGAGATATGCATTTTCTGCGATAATCTTGGTGTTTCATCTATGAGAAGTATGCAGAATCATCGAGAACACTCTTTTCGAGTTATTGAATGCGAAAAATCAAGTTTTCTGGTGTTTTGTCCACTCCACAGTGCGTTTGATATGTAGAGCCGCCGATAACTTGGTTTTGGTGGGGTTTCCAGTTGAAATATGCATTTTCTGCGATAATCTTGGTGTTTCATCTATGAGAAGTATGCAGAATCATCCAGAACGCTCATTTCGAGCTAGTTAATGCGAGTAACACGTTATCTGGTTGTTTTCACCACTCCATAGTGCGTTTGATATGCAGAACCGGCGACATCTTGATTTTCGTGAGGTTTCCAGCTGAGATATGCATTTTCTGCGATAATATTGGTGAGACTTCAGTCAGAAGTATGCAGAAACATCTAGATCGCTCGTTTCGAGCTACTTAATGCGAGAAACACGTTTTCTGGTGTATTCACCACTCCTCGTTACGTTAGACATGCAGAACCGGAGATATCTTCGTTTCGGTCGGGTTTCAAGCTGAGATATGCATTTTCTACGATAATATTGGTGAGACCTCCGGCAGATGTATGCAGAATCTTCGAGAACGCTCTTTTCGAGCTACTTAATGCGAGAAACACGTTTTCTGGTGTTTTCACCACTCCACAGTACGTTTGATGTGCAGAACCGGAGATATCTTGGTTTTCGTGAGGTTTCCAGCTGAAAAATACATTTTCTGCGATAATATTGGTGAGACTTCTGTCGGAAGTATGCAGAATCATCGATATCGCGCTTTTCGAGCTACTTAATGCGAGAAACACGTTATCTTGTGTTTTGACCACTCCACAGGGCGTTTGATATGCAGAACCGGCGATATCTTGGTTTTCGTGGGGTTTCCAGCTGAAATATGCATTTTCTGCGATAATCTTGGTGTTTCATCTATGAGAAGTATGCAGAACCATCCAGAACGCTCTTTTCGAGCTATTTAATGCGAGAAACACGTTCTCTGGTGTTTTCACCACTCCACAGTACGTTTGATGTGCAGAACCGGCGATATCTTGGTTTTCGTGGTCTTTCCAGCTGAGATATGCATTTTCTACGATAATCTTGGTGAGACTTCTGTCAGAAGTATGCACAATCTTCGAGAACGCTCTTTTCGAGCTACTTAATGCGACAAACACGTTTTCTGGTGTATTCGCCACTCCACAGTGCGATTGACATGCAGAACCGGCGATATCTTGGTTTTCGTGGGGTTTCAAGATGAGATATGCATTTTCTGCGATAATATTGGTGAGACTTCAGTCAGAAGTATGCAGAATCATCTAGATCGCTCGTTCCGAGCTATTTAATGCGAAAAAACAAGTTTTCTGGTGTTTTCAACATTCCACAGTGCGTTTGATATGCAGAACCGGCGATACCTTGATTTTCGTGATCTTTCCAGCTGAGATATGCATTTTCTACGATAATCTTGGTGAGACTTCTGTCCGAAGTATGCACAATCTTCGAGAACGCTCTTTTCGAGCTACTTAATGCGACAAACACGTTTTCTGGTGTTTTCACCACTCCACAGTACGTATGACATGCAGAAGCGCAGATATCTTGGTTTCGGTCGGGTTTCCAGGTGAGATATGCATTTTCTGCGATAATCTTGGTGAGTCGTCTGTCAGAAGTATGCAGAATCATCGAGATCCCTCTTTTCGAGCTATTTAATGCCAGAAACACGTTTTCTGGTGTTTTCACCACTCCACAGTGCTTTTGATATGCAGAACCGGCGATATTTTGGTTTTTGTCGGGTTTCAAGCTGAGATATGCATTTTCTACGATAATCTTGGTGAGACTTCTATCCGAAGTTTGCTGAATCATCGGGATCGCTCTTTTCGAGCTATTTAATGCGAGAAACACGTTCTCTGGTGTTTTCACCACTCCACAGTACGTTTGATGTGCAGAACCGGCGATATCTTGGTTTTCGTGGGGTTTCCAGCTGAGGTATGCATTTTCGGCGATAATCTTGGTGAGTCGTCTGTCAGAAGTATGCAGAATCAACCAGAACGCTCTTTTCGAGCTAGTTAATGCGAGTAACACGTTATCTGGTGTTTTCACCACTCCACAGTGCTTTTGATATGCAGAACCGGCGATATTTTGGTTTTTGTCGGGTTTCAAGCTGAGATATGCATTTTCTACCATAATCTTGGTGAGACTTCTATCCGAAGTTTGCTGAATCATCGGGATCGCTCTTTTCGAGCTATTTAATGCGAGAAACACGTTCTCTGGTGTTTTCACCACTCCACAGTACGTTTGATGTGCAGAACCGGCGATATCTTGGTTTTCGTGGGGTTTCCAGCTGAAATATGCATTTTCTGCGATAATCTTGGTGTATCATCTATGAGAAGTATGCAGAATCAACCAGAACGCTCTTTTCGAGCTAGTTAATGCGAGTAACACGTTATCTGGTTGTTGTCACCGCTCCATAGTGCGTTTGATATGCAGAACCGGCGACATCTTGATTTTCGTGAGGTTTCCAGCTGAGATATGCATTTTCTGCGATAATATTGGTGAGACTTCAGTCAGAAGTATGCAGAAACATCCAGATCGGTCTTTTCGAGCTATTTAATGCGAAAAAACAAGTTTTCTGGTGTTTTGACCACTCCACAGTGCGTTTGATATGTAGAGCCGCCGATAACTTGGTATAAGTGGGGTTTCCAGCTGAAATATGCATTTTCTGCAATAATATTGGTAAGACTTCTGTCCGAAGTATGTAGAATCATCGATATCGCTCTTTTCGAGCTATTTAATGCGAGAAACACGTTATCTGGTGTTTTGACAACTCCACAGGGTGTTTGATATGCAGAACCGGCGATATCTTGGTTTTCGTGGGGTTTCCAGCTGAGATATGCATTTTCTGCGATAATATTGGTGAGACTTCAGTCAGAAGTATGCAGAAACATCTAGATCGCTCGTTTCGATCTATTTAATGCGAGAAACACGTTTTCTGGTGTATTCACCACTCCACAGTGTGTCTGATATGGAGAACCGGCGATATCTTGGTTTTTGTAGGGTTTCCAGCTGAGGTATGCATTTTCGGCGATAATCTTGGTGAGTCTTCTGTCAGAAGTATGCAGAATCATCTAGATCGCTCTTTTCGAGCTACTTAATGCGACAAACACGTTTTCTGGTGTTTTCACCACTCCACAGTACGTATGACATGCAGAAGCGCAGATATCTTGGTTTCGGTCGGGTTTCCAGGTGAGATATGCATTTTCTGCGATAATCTTGGTGAGTCGTCTGTCAGAAGTATGCAGAATCATCGAGATCCCTCTTTTCGAGCTATTTAATGCGAGAAACACGTTTTCTGGTGTTTTCACCACTCCACAGTGCTTTTGATATGCAGAACCGGCGATATTTTGGTTTTTGTCGGGTTTCAAGCTGAGATATGCATTTTCTGCGATAATCTTGGTGTTTCATCTATGAGAAGTATGCACAATCAACCAAAACGCTCTTTTCGAGCTAGTTAATGCGAGTAACACGTTATCTGGTTGTTTTCACCGCTCCATAGTGCGTTTGATATGCAGAACCGGCGACATCTTGATATTCGTGAGGTTTCCAGCTGAGATATGCATTTTCTGCGATAATATTGGTGAGACTTCAGTCAGAAGTATGCAGAAACATCTAGATCGGTCTTTTCGAGCTATTTAATGCGAAAAAACAAGTTTTCTGGTGTTTTGACCACTCCACAGTGCGTTTGATATGTAGAGCCGCCGATAACTTGGTTTTCGTGGGGTTTCCAGCTGAAATATGCATTTTCTGCGATAATATTGGTGAGACTTCTGTCCGAAGTATGCAGAATCATCGATATCGCTCGTTTCGAGCTATTTAATGCGAGAAACACGTTATCTGGTGTTTTGACCACTCCACAGGGTGTTTGATATGCAGAACCGTCGATATCTTGGTTTTCGTGGGGTTTCCAGCTGAAATATGCATTTTCTGCGATAATCTTGGTGTTTCATCTATGAGAAGTATGCGGAATCATCCAGAATGCTCTTTTCGAGCTTGTTAATGCGAGTAACACGTTTTCTGGTGTTTTCACCACTCCACAGAGTGTCTGATATGGAGAACCGGCGATATCTTGGTTTTCGTAGGGTTTCCAGCTGAGATATGCATTTTCTGCGATAATCTTGGTGAGTCTTCTGTCAGAAGTATGCAGAATCATCTAGATCGCTCTTTTCGAGCTATTTAATGCGAGAAACACGTTTTCTGGTGTTTTCACCACACCACAGTGCGTTTGATATGCAGAACCGGCGACATCTTGGTTTTCGTGGGGTTTCCAGCTGAAATATGCATTTTCTGCGATAATATTGGTGAGACTTCAATCACAAGTATGCAGAATCATCTAGATCGCTCGTTTCGAGCTATTTAATGCGAGAAACACGTTATCTGGTGTTTTGACCACTCCACAGGGCGTCTGATATGCAGAACCGGCGACATCTTGATTTTCGTGAGGTTTCCAGCTGAGATATGCATTTTCTGCGATAATATTGGTGAGACTTCAGTCAGAAGTATGCAGAAACATCTAGATCGCTCGTTTCAAGCTATTTAATGCGAGAAACACGTTTTCTGGTGTATTCACCACTCCACAGTACGTTAGACATGCAGAACCGGAGATATCTTCGTTTCGGTCGGGTTTCAAGCAGAGATATGCATTTTCTGCGATAATATTGGTGAGCGTTCTGTCCGAAGTATGCAGTATCTTCGAGAACGCTCTTTTCGAGCTACTTAATGCGAGAAACACATTTTCTGGTGTCTTGACCACTCCACAGTGCGTTTGATATGTAGAGCCGCCAATAACTTGGTTTTCGTGGGGTTTCCAGCTGAAATATGCATTTTCTGCGATAATATTGGTGAGACTTCTGTCCGAAGTATGCAGAATCATCGATATCGCTCTTTTCGAGCTATTTAATGCGAGAAACACTTACCTGGTGTTTTGACCACTCCACACGGTGTTTGATATGCAGAACCGGCGATATCTTGGTTTTCGTGGGGTTTCCAGCTGAAACATGCATTTTCTGCGATAATCTTGGTGTTTCATCTATGAGAAGTATGCAGAATCATCCAGAACGCTCTGTTCGAGCTTGTTAATGCGAGTAACACGTTTTCTGGTGTTTTCACCACTCCACAGAGTGTCTGATATGGAGAACCGGCGATATCTTGGTTTTCGTAGGGTTTCCAGCTGAGATATGCATTTTCTGGGATAATCTTGGTGAGTCTTCTGTCAGAAGTATGCAGAATCATCTAGATCGCTCTTTTCGAGCTATTTAATGCGAGAAACACGTTTTCTGGTGTTTTCACCACACCACAGTGCGTTTGATATGCAGAACCGGCGACATCTTGGTTTTCGTGGGGTTTCCAGCTGAAATATGCATTTTCTCCGATGATATTGGTGAGACTTCAATCACAAGTATGCAGAAGCATCTAGATCGCTCTTTTCGAGCTATTTAATGCGAGAAACACGTTTTCTGGTGTATTCGCCACTCCACAGTACGATTGACATGCAGAACCAGCGATATCTTGGTTTTCGTGGGGTTTCAAGATGAGATATGCATTTTCTGCGATAATATTGGTGAGACTTCGGTCAGAAGTATGCAGATTCATCTAGATCGCTCGTTCCGAGCTGTATAATGCGAAAAAACAAGTTTTCTGGTGTTTTCAACATTCCACAGTGCGTTTGATATGCAGAACCGGCGATATCTTGATTTTCGTGGTGTTTCCAGCTGAGATATGCATTTTCAGTGATAATTGTCATGAGTCTTCTGTGACAAGTGTGCAGAATCACCGAAATCGCTGTTTTCGTGCTATTTAATGCGAAAAACACGTTGTCTGGTGTTTTCTGCACTCCACAGTGCGTTTGATATGCCGAAACTGCGATATCTTCGTTTTCGTGGGATTTCCAGCTGAGACATGCATTTTCTACGATAATCTTGAATATTGTTCTGTGAGAAGTTTGCAGAATCACAGAAATGGCTGTTTTCGTGCTATTTAGTGCGAAAAACTCGTTTTCTGGTGTTTTCAGCACTCCACAGTACATTTGATATGCAGAACCGGCGATATCTTGATTTTCGTGGTCTTTCCAGCTGTGATATGCATTTTCTACGATAATCTTGGTGAGACTTCTGTCAGAAGTATGCACAATCTTCGAGAACGCTCTGTTCGAGCTACTTAATGCGAGAAACACGTTTTCTGGTGTTTTCACCACTCCACAGTACGTTTGACATGCAGAACCGCAGATATCTTGGTTTCGGTCGGGTTTCCAGGTGAGATATGCATTTTCTGCGATAATCTTGGTGAGTCGTCTGTCAGAAGTATGCAGAATCATCGAGATCCCTCTTTTCGAGCTATTTAATGCGAGAAACACGTTTTCTGGTGTTTTCTCCACTCCACAGTACGTTTGATGTGCAGAACCGGAGATAACTTGGTTTTCGTGAGGTTTTCTAGCTGAGATATGCATTTTCTGCGATAATCTTGGTGACTCTTCTGTCAGAAGTAAACAGAAGCATCAAGATCGCTCTTTTCGAGCTATTTAATGCGAGAAACACGTTTTCTGGTGTATTCGCCACTCCACAGTGCGATTGACATGCAGAACCGGCGATATCTTGGTTTCGGTCGGGTTTCAAGCTGAGATATGCATTTTCTACGATAATCTAGGTGAGACTTCTGTCAGAAATATGCAGAATCTTCGGGATTGCTCTTTTCGAGCTATTTAATGCGAGAAACACGTTATCTGGTGTTTTGACCACTCCACAGGGTGTTTGATATGCAGAACCGTCGATATCTTGGTTTTCGTGGGGTTTCCAGCTGAAATATGCATTTTCTGCGATAATCTTGGTGTTTCATCTATGAGAAGTATGCGGAATCATCCAGAACGCTCTTTTCGAGCTTGTTAATGCGAGTAACACGTTTTCTGGTGTTTTCACCACTCCACAGAGTGTCTGATATGGAGAACCGGCGATATCTTGGTTTTCGTAGGGTTTCCAGCTGAGATATGCATTTTCTGCGATAATCTTGGTGAGTCTTCTGTCAGAAGTATGCAGAATCATCTAGATCGCTCTTTTCGAGCTATTTAATGCGAGAAACACGTTTTCTGGTGTTTTCACCACACCACAGTGCGTTTGATATGCAGAACCGGCGACATCTTGGTTTTCGTGGGGTTTCCAGCTGAAATATGCATTTTCTGCGATAATATTGGTGAGACTTCAATCACAAGTATGCAGAATCATCTAGATCGCTCGTTTCGAGCTATTTAATGCGAGAAACACGTTATCTGGTGTTTTGACCACTCCACAGGGCGTCTGATATGCAGAACCGGCGACATCTTGATTTTCGTGAGGTTTCCAGCTGAGATATGCATTTTCTGCGATAATATTGGTGAGACTTCAGTCAGAAGTATGCAGAAACATCTAGATCGCTCGTTTCAAGCTATTTAATGCGAGAAACACGTTTTCTGGTGTATTCACCACTCCACAGTACGTTAGACATGCAGAACCGGAGATATCTTCGTTTCGGTCGGGTTTCAAGCAGAGATATGCATTTTCTGCGATAATATTGGTGAGCGTTCTGTCCGAAGTATGCAGTATCTTCGAGAACGCTCTTTTCGAGCTACTTAATGCGAGAAACACGTTTTCTGGTGTCTTGACCACTCCACAGTGCGTTTGATATGTAGAGCCGCCGATAACTTGGTTTTCTTGGGGTTTCCAGCTGAAATATGCATTTTCTGCGATAATATTGGTGAGACTTCTGTCCGAAGTATGCAGAATCATCGATATCGCTCTTTTCGAGCTATTTAATGCGAGAAACACTTACCTGGTGTTTTGACCACTCCACACGGTGTTTGATATGCAGAACCGGCGATATCTTGGTTTTCGTGGGGTTTCCAGCTGAAACATGCATTTTCTGCGATTATCTTGGTGTTTCATCTATGAGAAGTATGCAGAATCATCCAGAACGCTCTGTTCGAGCTTGTTAATGCGAGTAACACTTTTTCTGGTGTTTTCACCACTCCACAGAGTGTCTGATATGGAGAACCGGCGATATCTTGGTTTTCGTGGGGTTTCCAGCTGAAACATGCATTTTCTGCGATTATCTTGGTGTTTCATCTATGAGAAGTATGCAGAATCATCCAGAACGCTCTGTTCGAGCTTGTTAATGCGAGTAACACTTTTTCTGGTGTTTTCACCACTCCACAGAGTGTCTGATATGGAGAACCGGCGATATCTTGGTTTTCGTAGGGTTTCCAGCTGAAATATGCATTTTCTCCGATGATATTGGTGAGACTTCAATCACAAGTATGCAGAAGCATCTAGATCGCTCTTTTCGAGCTATTTAATGCGAGAAACACGTTTTCTGGTGTATTCGCCACTCCACAGTACGATTGACATGCAGAACCGGCGATATCTTGGTTTTCGTGGGGTTTCAAGATGAGATATGCATTTTCTGCGATAATATTGGTGAGACTTCGGTCAGAAGTATGCAGATTCATCTAGATCGCTCGTTCCGAGCTGTATAATGCGAAAAAACAAGTTTTCTGGTGTTTTCAACATTCCACAGTGCGTTTGATATGCAGAACCGGCGATATCTTGATTTTCGTGGTGTTTCCAGCTGAGATATGCATTTTCAGTGATAATTGTCATGAGTCTTCTGTGACAAGTGTGCAGAATCACCGAAATCGCTGTTTTCGTGCTATTTAATGCGAAAAACACGTTGTCTGGTGTTTTCTGCACTCCACAGTGCGTTTCATATGCCGAAACTGCGATATCTTCGTTTTCGTGGGATTCCCAGCTGAGACATGCATTTTCTACGATAATCTTGAATATTGTTCTGTGAGAAGTTTGCAGAATCACAGAAATGGCTGTTTTCGTGCTATTTAGTGCGAAAAACTCGTTTTCTGGTGTTTTCAGCACTCCACAGTACATTTGATATGCAGAACCGGCGATATCTTGATTTTCGTGGTCTTTCCAGCTGTGATATGCATTTTCTACGATAATCTTGGTGAGACTTCTGTCAGAAGTATGCACAATCTTCGAGAACGCTCTGTTCGAGCTACTTAATGCGAGAAACACGTTTTCTGGTGTTTTCACCACTCCACAGTACGTTTGACATGCAGAACCGCAGATATCTTGGTTTCGGTCGGGTTTCCAGGTGAGATATGCATTTTCTGCGATAATCTTGGTGAGTCGTCTGTCAGAAGTATGCAGAATCATCGAGATCCCTCTTTTCGAGCTATTTAATGCGAGAAACACGTTTTCTGGTGTTTTCTCCACTCCACAGTACGTTTGATGTGCAGAACCGGAGATAACTTGGTTTTCGTGAGGTTTTCTAGCTGAGATATGCATTTTCTGCGATAATCTTGGTGACTCTTCTGTCAGAAGTAAACAGAAGCATCAAGATCGCTCTTTTCGAGCTATTTAATGCGAGAAACACGTTTTCTGGTGTATTCGCCACTCCACAGTGCGTTTGATATGTAGAGCCGCCGATAACTTGGTATAAGTGGGGTTTCCAGCTGAAATATGCATTTTCTGCAATAATATTGGTAAGACTTCTGTCCGAAGTATGTAGAATCATCGATATCGCTCTTTTCGAGCTATTTAATGCGAGAAACACGTTATCTGGTGTTTTGACCACTCCACAGGGTGTTTGATATGCAGAACCGGCGATATCTTGGTTTTCGTGGGGTTTCCAGCTGAAATATGCATTTTCTGCGATAATCTTGGTGTTTCATCTATGAGAAGTATGCAGAATCATCCAGAACGCTCTTTTCCAGCTTGTTAATGCGAGTAACACGTTTTCTGGTGTTTTCACCACTCCACAGAGTGTCTGATATGGAGAACCGGCGATATCTTGGTTTTCGTGGGGTTTCCAGCTGAAATATGCATTTTCTGCGATAATATTGTTGAGACTTCAATCACAAGTATGCAGAATCATCTAGATCGCTCGTTTCGAGTTATTTAATGCGAGAAACACGTTATCAGGTGTTTTGACCACTCCACAGGGCGTCTGATATGCAGAACCGGCGATATCTTGGTTTTCGTAGGGTTTCCAGCTGAGATATGCATTTTCTGCGATAATCTTGGTGAGTCTTATGTCAGAAGTATGCAGAATCATCTAGATCGCCCTTTTCGAGCTATTTAATGCGAGAAACACGTTTTCTGGTGTTTTCACCACTCCACAGAGTGTCTGATATGGAGAACCGGCGATATCTTGGTTTTCGTGGGGTTTCCAGCTGAAATATGCATTTTGTGCGATAATCTTGGTGTTTCATCTATGAGAAGTATGCAGAATCATCCAGAACGCTCTTTTCGAGCTTGTTAATGCGAGTAACACGTTTTCTGGTGTTTTCACCACTCCACAGAGTGTCTGATATGGAGAACCGGCGATATCTTGGTTTTCGTAGGGTTTCCAGCTGAGATATGCATTTTCTGCGATAATCTTGGTGAGTCTTATGTCAGAAGTATGCAGAATCATCTAGATCGCCCTTTTCGAGCTATTTAATGCGAGAAACACGTTTTCTGGTGTTTTCACCACTCCACAGAGTGTCTGATATGGAGAACCGGCGATATCTTGGTTTTCGTGGGGTTTCCAGCTGAAATATGCATTTTGTGCGATAATCTTGGTGTTTCATCTATGAGAAGTATGCAGAATCATCCGGAACGCTCTTTTCGAGCTTGTTAATGCGAGAAACACGTTTTCTGGTGTTTTCACCACTCCACAGTACGTTTGATGTGCAGAACCGGACATATCTTGGTTTTCGTGAGGTTTCCAGCTGAAATATGCATTTTCTGCGATAATATTGGTGAGACTTCTGTCCGAAGTATGCAGATTCATCGATATCGCTCTTTTCGAGCTACTTAATGCGAGAAACACGTTTTCTGGTGTTTTCACCACTCCACAGTACGTTTGATGTGCAGAACCGGACATATCTTGGTTTTCGTGAGGTTTCCAGCTGAAATATGCATTTTCTGCGATAATATTGGTGAGACTTCTGTCCGAAGTATGCAGATTCATCGATATCGCTCTTTTCGAGCTACTTAATGCACGAAACACGTTTTCTGGTGTTTTCACCACTCCACAGTACGTTTAACATGTAGAACCGGAGATATCTTGGTTTCGGTCGGGTTTCAAGCTGAGATATGCATTTTCTACGATAATCCTGGTGAGACTTCTGTCAGAAGTATGCAGAATCTTCGAGAACGCTCTTTTCGAGCTACTTAATGCGCGAAACACGTTTTCTGGTGTTTTCACCACTCCACGGTTCGTTTGATGTGCAGAACCGGAGATAACTCGGTTTTCATCGGGATTCAAGCTGAGATATGCATTTTCTACGATAATCTTGGTGAGACTTCTGCAGAAGTATGCAGAATCATCGCAATTACTCTTTTCGAGCTATTTAATGCGAATAAACAAGTTTTCTGGTGTTTTCAACATTCCACAGTGCGTTTGATATGCAGAACCAGGGACATCTTGGATTTGGTCGGGTTTCAAGCTGAGGCATGCATTTTCTGCGATAATCTTGGTGAGACTTCTGTCCGAAGTATGCTATCATCGAGATCGCTCGTTTCGAGCTATTTAATGCGAGAAACACGTTATCTGGTGTTTTCACCACTCCACAGTGCGTTTGATATGCAGAGCCGGTGATATCTTGGTTTTCGTGGGGTTTCAAGCTGAGATATGCATTCTCTGCGATAATCTTGGTGAGACGTCTGTCCGAAGTATGCTGAATCATCGAGATCGCTCTTTTCGAGCTAGTTAGTGCGAGAAACACGTTTTCTGGGGTTTTCACCACTCCACAGTTCGTTGGATATGCAGAACAGTAGATATCTTGGTTTTCGTGGGGTTTCAAGCAAAGATATGCATTTTCTGCGATAATCTTGGTGAGACTTCTGTTAGAAGTATGCAGAATCATCGAGATCGCACTTTTCGAGCTACTTAATGCGAGAAACACGTTATCTGGTGTTTTCACCACTCCACAGTTGGTTTGATATGCAGAACCGGCGATATTTTGGTTTTCGTCGGGTTTCAAGCTGACATATGCATTTTCTACGATAATCTTTGAGAAACATCTGTCCGAAGTATGCAGAAACATCGAGAGCGCTCTTTTCGAGCTACTTAATGCACGAAACACGTTTTCTGGTGTTTTCACCACTCCACGGTACGTTTGATGTGCAGAACCGGAGATAACTAGGTTTTCGTGGTGTTTCCAGCTGAGATATGCATTTTCTGCGATAATCTTGGTGGGACTTTTGTCAGAAGTATGCAGAATCATCTAGATCGCTCTTTTCGAGCTACTTAATGCACGAAACACGTTTTCTGGTGTTTTCACCACTCCACAGTACGTTTAGAATGTAGAACCGGAGATATCTTGGTTTCGTTCGGGTTTCAAGCTGAGATATGCATTTTCTACGATAATCCTGGTGAGACTTCTGTCAGAAGTATGCAGAATCTTCGAGAACGCTCTTTTCGAGCTACTTAATGCGCGAAACACGTTTTCTGGTGTTTTCACCACTCCACGGTACGTTTGATGTGCAGAACCGGAGATAACTCGGTTTTCTTCGGGATTCAAGCTGAGATATGCATTTTCTACGATAATCTTGGTGAGACTTCTGTCAGAAGTATGCAGGATCTTCGAGAACGCTCTTTTCGAGCTATTTAATGCGAGAAACACGTTATCTGGTTGTTTTCACCACTCCACAGTGTGTTTGATATGCAGAACCGGCGACATCTTGGCTTTCGTCGGGTATCAAGCTGAGATATGCATTTTCTACGATAATCTTGGTGAGACTTCTGTCCGAAGTATGCAGAATCATCGAGATCGCTCTTTTCGAGCTATTTAATGCGAGAAACACGTTATATGCTGTTTTCACCACTCCACAGTGCGTTTGATATTCAGAACAGTAGATATCTTGGTTTTCGTGGGGTTTCAAGCCGAGATATGCATTTTCTGCGATAATCTTGTTGAGACTTCTGTCCGAAGTATGCAGAATCATCTAGATCGTTCGTTTCGAGCTACTTAATGCGAAAAAACACGTTTTCTGGTGTTTTGACCACTCCACAGTGCTTTTGATATGTAGAGCCGCCGATAACTTGGTTTTCGTGGGGTTTCCAGCTGAAATATGCAGTTTCTGCGATAATCTTGGTGCGACTTCTGTCCGAAGTATAGAGAATCATCGAGATCGCTCTTTTCGAGCTATTTAATGCGAGAAACACGTTATCTGGTGTATTGATCACTCCACAGTGCGTTTGATATGCAGAACCGGCGCCATCTTGATTTTCGTGAGGTTTCAAGCTGAGATATCCATTTTCTGCGATAATATTGGTGAGACTTCAGTCAGAAGTATTCAGAATCATCTAGATCGTTCGTTTCGAGCTATTTAATGCGAAAAAACAAGTTTTCTGGTGTTTTGACCACTCCACAGTTCGTTTGATATGTAGAGCCGCCGATAACTTGGTTTTCGTGGGGTTTCCAGCTGAAATATGCGGTTTCTGCGATAATCTTGGTGAGACTTCTGTCCGAAGTATGCAGAATCATCGAGATCGCTCTTTTCGAGCTATTTAATGCGAGAAAGACGTTATCTGCTGTATTGCCCACTCCACAGTGCGTTTGATGTGCAGAACCGGCGCCATCTTGATTTTCGCGAGGTTTCAAGCTGAGATATGCATTTTCTGCGATAATATTGGTGAGACTTCAGTCAGAAGTATGGAGAATCATCTAGATCGCTCGTTTCGAGCTATTTCATGCGAGAAACACGTTGTCTGGTTGTTTTCACCACTCCACAGTGCGTTTGATATGCAGAACCGGCGACATCTTGATTTTCGTGATGTTTCCAGCTGTAATATGCATTTTCTGCGATAATCTTGGTGAGTCTTCTGTCAGAAGTATGCAGAATCATCTAGATCGCTCGTTTCGAGCTATTTAATGCGAAAAAACAAGTTTTCTGGTGTTTTGACCACTCCAAGGTGCGTTTGATATGTAGAGCCGCCGATAACTTGGTTTTCGTGGGGTTTCCAGCTGAAATATGCAGTTTCTGCGATAATCTTGGTGCGACTTCTGTCCGAAGTATACAGTATCATCGAGATCGCTCTTTTCGAGCTATTTAATGCGAGAAAGACGTTATCTGGTGTATTGCCCACTCCACAGTGCGTTTGATGTGCAGAACCGGCGCCATCTTGATTTTCGCGAGGTTTCAAGCTGAGATATGCATTTTCTGCGATAATATTGGTGAGACTTCAGTCAGAAGTATGGAGAATCATCTAGATCGCTCGTTTTGAGCTATTTAATGCGAGAAACACGTTGTCTGGTTGTTTTCACCACTCCACAGTGCGTTTGATATGCAGAACCGGCGACATCTTGATTTTAGTGAGGTTTCTAGCTGAGATATGCATTTTCTGCGACAATATTGGTGAGACTTCAGTTAGAAGTATACAGAATCATCTAGATCGTTCGTTTCGAGCTATTTAATGCGAAAAACAAGTTTTCTGGTGTTTTGACCACTCCACAGTGCGTTTGATGTGTAGAGCCGCCGATAACTTGGTTTTCGTGGGGTTTCCAGCTGAAATATGCAGTTTCTGCGATAATCTTGGTGAGACTTCTGTCCGAAGTATGCAGAATCATCGAGATCGCTCTTTTCGAGCTATTTAATGCGAGAAACACGTTATCTGGTGTATTGACCACTCCACAGTGCGTTTGATATGCAGAACCGGCGACATCTTGATTTTCGTGATGTTTCCAGCTGTAATATGCATTTTCTGCGATAATCTTGGTGAGTCTTCTGTCAGAAGTATGCAGAATCATCTAGATTGCTCGTTTCGAGCTATTTAATGCGAAAAAACAAGTTTTCTGGTGTTTTGACCACTCCACAGTGCGTTTGATATGTAGAGCCGCCGATAACTTGATTTTCGTGATGTTTCCAGCTGTAATATGCATTTTCTGCGATAATCTTGGTGAGTCTTCTGTCAGAAGTATGCAGAATCATCTAGATCTTTCGTTTCGAGCTATTTAATGCGAGAAACACGTTGTCTGGTTGTTTTCACGACTCCACAGTGCGTTTGATATGCAGAACCGGCGACGTCTTGATTTTCGTGAGGTTTCAAGCTGAGATATGCATTTTCTGCGATAATGTTGGTGAGACTTCTGTCCGAAGTATGCAGAATCATCGAGATCGCTCTTTTCGAGCTATTTAATGCGAGAAAGACGTTATCTGGTGTATTGCCCACTCCACAGTGCGTTTGATGTGCAGAACCGGCGCCATCTTGATTTTCGCGAGGTTTCAAGCTGAGATATGCATTTTCTGCGATAATATTCGTGAGACTTCAGTCAGAAGTATGGAGAATCATCTAGATCGCTCGTTTCGAGCTCTTTAATGCGAGAAACACGTTGTCTGGTTGTTTTCACCACTCCACAGTGCGTTTGATATGCAGAACCGGCGACATCTTGATTTTCGTGAGGTTTCAAGCTGTGATATGCATTTTCTGTGATAATGTTGGTGAGACTTCTGTCCGAAGTATGCAGAATCATCGAGATCGCTCTTTTCGAGCTATTTAATGCGAGAAACACGTTATCTGGTTGTTTTCACCACTCCACAGTGCGTTTGATATGCAGAAGCGGCGCCATCTTGATTTTCGTGAGGTTTCAAGCAGAGATATGCATTTTCGGCGATAATATTGGTGAGACTTCAGTCAGAAGTATGAAGAATCATCTACATCGCTCGTTTCGAGCTATTTAATGCGAGAAACAAGTTGTCTGGTTGTTTTCACCACTCCACAGTGCGTTTGATATGCAGAACCGGCGACATCTTGATTTTCGTGAGGTTTCAAGCTGAGATATGCATTTTCTGCGATAATGTTGGTGAGACTTCAGTCAGAAGTATGCAGACTCATCTAGATCGCTCGTTTCGAGCTATTTAATGCGAAAAACACGTTATCTGGTGTTTTGACCACTCCACAGTGCGTTTGATATGTAGAGCCGCCGATTACTTGGTTTACGTGGGGTTTCCAGCTGAAATATGCAGTTTCTGCGATAATCTTGGTGAGACTTCTGTCCGAAGTATGCAGAATCATCGAGATCGCTCTTGTCGAGCTATTTAATGCGAGAAACACGTTATCTGGTTGTTTTCACAACTCCACAGTGCGTTTGATATGCAGAACCGGCGACATCTTGATTTTCGTGAGGTTTCTAGCTGAGATATGCATTTTCTGCGATAATGTTGGTGAGACTTCTGTCCGAAGTATGCAGAATCATCTAGATCGTTCGTTTCGAGCTATTTAATGCGAAAAAACAAGTTTTCTGGTGTTTTCAACATTCCACAGTGCGTTTGATATGCAGAACCGGCGACATCTTGATTTTCGTGAGGTTTCAAGCTGAGATATGCATTTTGTGCGATAATGTTGGTGAGACTTCTGTCCGAAGTATGCAGAATCATCGAGATCGCTCTTTTCGAGCTATTTAATGCGAGAAACACGTTATCTGGTGTATTGACCACTCCACAGTGCGTTTGATATGCAGAACCGGCGACATCTTGATTTTCGTGATGTTTCCAGCTGTAATATGCATTTTCTGCGATAATCTTGGTGAGTCTTCTGTCAGAAGTATGCAGAATCATCTAGATTGCTCGTTTCGAGCTATCTAATGCGAAAAAACAAGTTTTCTGGTGTTTTGACCACTCCACAGTGCGTTTGATATGTAGAGCCGCCGATAACTTGATTTTCGTGATGTTTCCAGCTGTAATATGCATTTTCTGCGATAATCTTGGTGAGTCTTCTGTCAGAAGTATGCAGAATCATCTAGATCTTTCGTTTCGAGCTATTTAATGCGAGAAACACGTTGTCTGGTTGTTTTCACGACTCCACAGTGCGTTTGATATGCAGAACCGGCGACGTCTTGATTTTCGTGAGGTTTCAAGCTGAGATATGCATTTTCTGCGATAATGTTGGTGAGACTTCTGTCCGAAGTATGCAGAATCATCGAGATCGCTCTTTTCGAGCTATTTAATGCGAGAAAGACGTTATCTGGTGTATTGCCCACTCCACAGTGCGTTTGATGTGCAGAACCGGCGCCATCTTGTTTTTCGCGAGGTTTCAAGCTGAGATATGCATTTTCGGCGATAATATTGGTGAGACTTCAGTCAGAAGTATGGAGAATCATCTAGATCGCTCGTTTCGAGCTATTTAATGCGAGAAACACGTTGTCTGGTTGTTTTCACCACTCCACAGTGCGTTTGATATGCAGAACCGGCGACATCTTGATTTTCGTGAGGTTTCAAGCTGTGATATGCATTTTCTGTGATAATGTTGGTGAGACTTCTGTCCGAAGTATGCAGAATCATCGAGATCGCTCTTTTCGAGCTATTTAATGCGAGAAACACGTTATCTGGTTGTTTTCACCACTCCACAGTGCGTTTGATATGCAGAAGCGGCGCCATCTTGATTTTCGTGAGGTTTCAAGCAGAGATATGCATTTTCGGCGATAATATTGGTGAGACTTCAGTCAGAAGTATGAAGAATCATCTACATCGCTCGTTTCGAGCTATTTAATGCGAGAAACAAGTTGTCTGGTTGTTTTCACCACTCCACAGTGCGTTTGATATGCAGAACCGGCGACAGCTTGATTTTCGTGAGGTTTCAAGCTGAGATATGCATTTTCTGCGATAATGTTGGTGAGACTTCAGTCAGAAGTATGCAGAATCATCTAGATCGCTCGTTTCGAGCTATTTAATGCGAAAAACACGTTATCTGGTGTTTTGACCACTCCACAGTGCGTTTGATATGTAGAGCCGCCGATTACTTGGTTTACGTGGGGTTTCCAGCTGAAATATGCAGTTTCTGCGATAATCTTGGTGAGACTTCTGTCCGAAGTATGAAGAATCATCGAGATCGCTCTTGTCGAGCTATTTAATGCGAGAAACACGTTATCTGGTTGTTTTCACCACTCCACAGTGCGTTTGATATGCAGAACCGGCGACATCTTGATTTTCGTGAGGTTTCAAGCTGAGATATGCATTTTGTGCGATAATGTTGGTGAGACTTCTGTCCGAAGTATGCAGAATCATCGAGATCGCTCTTTTCGAGCTATTTAATGCGAGAAACACGTTATCTGGTGTATTGACCACTCCACAGTGCGTTTGATATGCAGAACCGGCGACATCTTGATTTTCGTGATGTTTCCAGCTGTAATATGCATTTTCTGCGATAATCTTGGTGAGTCTTCTGTCAGAAGTATGCAGAATCATCTAGATTGCTCGTTTCGAGCTATTTAATGCGAAAAAACAAGTTTTCTGGTGTTTTGACCACTCCACAGTGCGTTTGATATGTAGAGCCGCCGATAACTTGATTTTCGTGATGTTTCCAGCTGTAATATGCATTTTCTGCGATAATCTTGGTGAGTCTTCTGTCAGAAGTATGCAGAATCATCTAGATCTTTCGTTTCGAGCTATTTAATGCGAGAAACACGTTGTCTGGTTGTTTTCACGACTCCACAGTGCGTTTGATATGCAGAACCGGCGACGTCTTGATTTTCGTGAGGTTTCAAGCTGAGATATGCATTTTCTGCGATAATGTTGGTGAGACTTCTGTCCGAAGTATGCAGAATCATCGAGATCGCTCTTTTCGAGCTATTTAATGCGAGAAAGACGTTA
The DNA here is from genome assembly GCA_951804975.1 of Anthophora plumipes. Lineage (NCBI taxonomy): Eukaryota > Metazoa > Arthropoda > Insecta > Hymenoptera > Apidae > Anthophora > Anthophora plumipes. The sequence continues at coordinate 2,833,417 of CATORF010000448.1, forward strand.
TCTGGTGTATTGCCCACTCCACAGTGCGTTTGATGTGCAGAACCGGCGCCATCTTGATTTTCGCGAGGTTTCAAGCTGAGATATGCATTTTCTGCGATAATATTGGTGAGACTTCAGTCAGAAGTATGGAGAATCATCTAGATCGCTCGTTTCGAGCTATTTAATGCGAGAAACACGTTGTCTGGTTGTTTTCACCACTCCACAGTGCGTTTGATATGCAGAACCGGCGACATCTTGATTTTAGTGAGGTTTCTAGCTGAGATATGCATTTTCTGCGACAATATTGGTGAGACTTCAGTTAGAAGTATGCAGAATCATCTAGATCGTTCGTTTCGAGCTATTTAATGCGAAAAAACAAGTTTTCTGGTGAATTGACCACTCCACAGTGCGTTTGATATGCAGAACCGGCGACATCTTGATTTTCGTGATGTTTCCAGCTGTAATTTGCATTTTCTGCGATAATCTTGGTGAGTCTTCTGTCCGAAGTATGCAGAATCATCGAGATCGCTCTTTTCGAGCTATTTAATGCGCGAAACACGTTATCTGGTTGTTTTCACCACTCCACAGTGCGTTGGATATGCAGAAGCGGCGCCATCTTGATTTTCGTGAGGTTTCAAGCAGAGATATGCATTTTCGGCGATAATATTGGTGAGACTTCAGTCAGAAGTATGAAGAATCATCTACATCGCTCGTTTCGAGCTATTTAATGCGAGAAACAAGTTGTCTGGTTGTTTTCACCACTCCACAGTGCGTTTGATATGTAGAACCGGCGACATCTTGATTTTCGTGAGGTTTCAAGCTGAGATATGCATTTTCTGCGATAATGTTGGTGAGACTTCAGTCAGAAGTATGCAGAATCATCTAGATCGCTCGTTTCGAGCTATTTAATGCGAAAAACACGTTATCTGGTGTTTTGACCACTCCACAGTGCGTTTGATATGTAGAGCCGCCGATTACTTGGTTTACGTGGGGTTTCCAGCTGAAATATGCAGTTTCTGCGATAATCTTGGTGAGACTTCTGTCCGAAGTATGCAGAATCATCGAGATCGCTCTTGTCGAGCTATTTAATGCGAGAAACACGTTATCTGGTTGTTTTCACCACTCCACAGTGCGTTTGATATGCAGAACCGGCGACATCTTGATTTTCGTGAGGTTTCTAGCTGAGATATGCATTTTCTGCGATAATATTGGTGAGACTTCAGTCAGAAGTATGCAGAATCATCTAGATCGTTCGTTTCGAGCTATTTAATGCGAAAAAACAAGTTTTCTGGTGTTTTCAACATTCCACAGTGCGTTTGATATGCAGAACCGGCGACATCTTGATTTTCGTGAGGTTTCAAGCTGTGATATGCATTTTCTGTGATAATGTTTGTGAGACTTCTGTCCGAAGTATGCAGAATCATCGAGATCGCTCTTTTCGAGCTATTTAATGCGAGAAACACGTTATCTGGTTGTTTTCACCACTCCACAGTGCGTTTGATATGCAGAAGCGGCGCCATCTTGATTTTCGTGAGGTTTCAAGCAGAGATATGCATTTTCGGCGATAATATTGGTGAGACTTCAGTCAGAAGTATGAAGAATCATCTACATCGCTCGTTTCGAGCTATTTAATGCGAGAAACAAGTTGTCTGGTTGTTTTCACCACTCCACAGTGCGTTTGATATGCAGAACCGGCGACATCTTGATTTTCGTGAGGTTTCAAGCTGAGATATGCATTTTCTGCGATAATGTTGGTGAGACTTCAGTCAGAAGTATGCAGAATCATCTAGATCGCTCGTTTCGAGCTATTTAATGCGAAAAACACGTTATCTGGTGTTTTGACCACTCCACAGTGCGTTTGATATGTAGAGCCGCCGATTACTTGGTTTACGTGGGGTTTCCAGCTGAAATATGCAGTTTCTGCGATAATCTTGGTGAGACTTCTGTCCGAAGTATGCAGAATCATCGAGATCGCTCTTGTCGAGCTATTTAATGCGAGAAACACGTTATCTGGTTGTTTTCACCACTCCACAGTGCGTTTGATATGCAGAACCGGCGACATCTTGATTTTCGTGAGGTTTCTAGCTGAGATATGCATTTTCTGCGATAATATTGGTGAGACTTCAGTCAGAAGTATGCAGAATCATCTAGATCGTTCGTTTCGAGCTATTTAATGCGAAAAAACAAGTTTTCTAGTGTTTTGACCACTCCACAGTGCGTTTGATATGTAGAGCCGACGATAACTTGGTTTTCGTGGGGTTTCCAGCTGAAATATGCAGTTTCTGCGATAATCTTGGTGCGATTTCTGTCCAAAGTATGCGGAATCATCGAGATCGCTATTTTCGAGCTATTTAATGCGAGAAACACGTTATCTGGTGTATTGACCACTCCACAGTGCGTTGGTATACAGAACCGGCGCCATTTTGATTTTCGTGAGGTTTCAAGCTGAGATATGCATTTTCTGCGATAATATTGGTGAGACCTCAGTCAGAAGTATGCAGAATCATCTAGATCGTTCGTTTCGAGCTATTTAATGCGAGAAACACGTTGTCTGGTTGTTTTCACCACTCTACAGTGCGTTTGATATGCAGAACCGGCGACGTCTTGATTTTCATGAGGTTTCAAGCTGAGATATGCATTTTCTGCGATAATGTTGGTGAGACTTCTGTCCGAAGTATGCAGAATCATCGAGATCGCTCTTTTCGAGCTATTTAATGCGAGAAACACGTTATCTTTTGTATTGACCACTCCACAGTGCGTTTGATATGCAGAACCGGCGCCATCTTGATTTTCGTGAGGTTTCAAGCTGAGATATGCATTTTCTGCGATAATATTGGTGAGACTTCAGTCAGGAGTATGCAGAATCATCTAGATCGTTCGTTTCGAGCTATTTAATGCGAGAAACACGTTGTCTGGTTGTTTTCACCACTCCACAGTGCGTTTGATATGCAGAACCGGCGACATCTTGATTTTCGTGAGGTATCAAGCTGAGATATGCATTTTCTGCGATAATGTTGGTGAGACTTCTGTCCGAAGTATGCAGAATCATCGAGATCGCTCTTTTCGAGCTATTTAATGCGAGAAACACGTTATCTGGTTGTTTTCACCACTCCACAGTGCGTTTGATATGCAGAACCGGCGCCATCTTGATTTTCGTGAGGTTTCAAGCAGAGATATGCATTTTCGGTGATAATATTGGTGAGACTTCAGTCAGAAGTATGGAGAATCATCTACATCGCTCGTTTCGAGCTATTTAATGCGAGAAACAAGTTGTCTGGTTGTTTTCACCACTCCACAGTGCGTTTGAAATGCAGAACCGGCGACATCTAGATTTTCGTGAGGTTTCAAGCTGAGATATGCATTTTCTGCGATAATGTTGGTGAGACTTCAGTCAGAAGTATGCAGAATCATCTAGATCGCTCGTTTCGAGCTATTTAATGCGAAAAACACGTTATCTGGTGTTTTGACCACTCCACAGTGCGTTTGATATGTAGAGCCGCCGATTACTTGGTTTACGTGGGGTTTCCAGCTGAAATATGCAGTTTCTGCGATAATCTTGGTGAGACATCTGTCCGAAGTATGCAGAATCATCGTGATCGCTCTTGTCGAGCTATTTAATGCGAGAAACACGTTATCTGGTTGTTTTCACCACTCCACAGTGCGTTTGATATGCAGAACCGGCGACATCTTGATTTTCGTGAGGTTTCTAGCTGAGATATGCATTTTCTGCGATAATATTGGTGAGACTTCAGTCAGAAGTATGCAGAATCATCTAGATCGTTCTTTTCGAGCTATTTAATGCGAAAAAACACGTTTTCTGGTGTTTTCAACATTCCACAGTGCGTTTGATATGCAGAACCGGCGACATCTTGATATTCGTGAGGTTTCAAGCTGAGATATGCATTTTGTGCGATAATGTTGGTGAGACTTCCGTCCAAAGTATGCAGAATCATCGATATCGCTCTTTTCGAGATATTAAATGCGAAAAAACAAGTTTTCTAGTGTTTTGACCACTCCACAGTGCGTTTGATATGTAGAGCCGACGATAACTTGGTTTTCGTGGGGTTTCCAGCTGAAATATGCAGTTTCTGCGATAATCTTGGTGCGATTTCTGTCCAAAGTATGCGGAATCATCGAGATCGCTCTTTTCGAGCTATTTAATGCGAGAAACACGTTATCTTTTGTATTGACCACTCCACAGTGCGTTTGATATGCAGAACCGGCGCCATCTTGATTTTCGTGAGGTTTCAAGCTGAAATGTGCATTTTCTGCGATAATATTGGTGAGACTTCAGTCAGGAGTATGCAGAATCATCTAGATCGTTCGTTTCGGGCTATTTAATGCGAGAAACACGTTGTCTGGTTGTTTTCACCACTCCACAGTGCGTTTGATATGCAGAACCGGCGACATCTTGATTTTCGTGAGGTATCAAGCTGAGATATGCATTTTCTGCGATAATGTTGGTGAGACTTCTGTCCGAAGTATGCAGAATCATCGAGATCGCTCTTTTCGAGCTATTTAATGCGAGAAACACGTTATCTGGTTGTTTTCACCACTCCACAGTGCGTTTGATATGCAGAACCGGCGCCATCTTGAATTTCGTGAGGTTTCAAGCAGAGATATGCATTTTCGGCGATAATATTGGTGAGACTTCAGTCAGAAGTATGGAGAATCATCTACATCGCTCGTTTCGAGCTATTTAATGCGAGAAACAAGTTGTCTGGTTGTTTTCACCACTCCACAGTGCGTTTGAAATGCAGAACCGGCGACATCTAGATTTTCGTGAGGTTTCAAGCTGAGATATGCATTTTCTGCGATAATGTTGGTGAGACTTCAGTCAGAAGTATGCAGAATCATCTAGATCGCTCATTTCGAGCTATTTAATGCGAAAAACACGTTATCTGGTGTTTTGACCACTCCACAGTGCGTTTGATATGTAGAGCCGCCGATTACTTGGTTTACGTGGGGTTTCCAGCTGAAATATGCAGTTTCTGCGATAATCTTGGTGAGACTTCTGTCCGAAGTATGCTTAATCATCGAGATCGCTCGTTTCGAGCTATTTAATGCGAGAAACACGTTGTCTGGTGTTTTCAACATTCCACAGTGCGTTTGATATGCAGAACCGGCGACATCTTGATTTTCGTGAGGTTTCAAGCTGAAATATGCAGTTTCTGCGATAATCTTGGTGAGACTTCAGTCAGAAGTATGCAGAATCATCTAGATCGCTCCTTTCGAGCTATTTAATGCGAAAAAACAAGTTTTCAGGTGTTTTCAACATTCCACAGTGCGTTTGATATGCAGAACCGTCGACATCTTGGTTTTCGTGGGGTTTCCAGCTGAGATATGCATTTTCTGCTATAATCTTGGTGAGACGTCTGTCCGAAGTATGCAGAACCATCGAGATCGCTCTTTTCGTTCTATTTAATGCGAGATACACGTTATCTGGTGTTTTGACCACTCCACAGTGCGTTTCATAAGCAGAACCGGCGATATCTTGATTTTCGTGGTGTTTCCAGCTGGGATATGCATTTTCTGCGATAATCTTGGTGAGTCTTCTATCAGCAGTATGCAGAATCATCTAGATGACTCTTTTCGAGCTATTTAATGCGAGAACCACGTTATCTGGTGTATTGACCACTCCACAGTGCGTTTGATATGCAGAACCGGCGACATCTTGGTTTTCGTGGGGTTTCCAGCTGAGATATGCATTTTCTGCGATAATCTTGGTGAGACCTCTGTCCGAAGTATGCAGAAACATCGATATCGCTCTTTTCGAGCTATTTAATGCGAGAAACACGTTATCTGGTGTTTTGACCACTCCACAGTGCGTTTGATATGCAGAAATGGCGAAATCTTGGTTTTTGGCGGTTTTCATCCTGAGGTATGCATTTTCTGCGATAATCTTGGTGCGACTTCTGTCAGAAGTATGCAGAATCATCGAGATCGCTCTTTTCGAGCTATTTAATGCGAGAAACACGTTATCTGGTGTATTGACCACTCCACAGTGCGTTTGTTATGCAAAACCGGCGATATCTTGGTTTTCGTCGGGTTTCAAGCTGAGATATGCATTTTCAACGATAATCTTGGTGAGACTTCAGTCAGAAGTATGCAGAATCATCTAGATCGCTCGTTTCCAGCAATTTAATGCCAGTAACACGTTTTCTGGTGTTTTCCCCACTCCACATTGCGCCTGATATGCAGAACCGTCGATATCTTGGTTTTCGTGGGGTTTCCAGCAGAGATATGCATTTTTTACGATAATCTTGGTGAGACCTCTGTCCGAAGTATGCAGAAACATCGTGATCGCTCTTTTCGACCTATTTAATGCGAGAAACACGTTATCTGGTGTTTTCAGCACTCCACAGTGCGTTTGATATGCAGAAATGGCGACATCTTGAATTTCGTGAGGTTTTAAGCTGAGATATGCATTTTCTGCGATAATCTTGGGGCGACTTCTGTCCGAAGTATGTAGAATCATCGATATCGCTCTTTTCGAGCTATTTAATGCGAGAAACACGTTATCTGGTATTTGACCACTGCACAGTGCGTTTGATATGCAGAAATGGCGAAATCTGGGTTTTCGGCGGTTTTCATCCTGAGGTATGCATTTTCTGCGATAATATTGGTGAGACTTCTGTCCGAAGTGTGCAGAATCATCGAGATCGCTCTTTTCGAGCTATTTAATGCGAGAAACACGTTATCTGGTGTTTTCAGCACTCCACAGTGCGTTTGATATGCAGAACCAGCGATATCTTGGTTTTCGTGGGGTTTCAAGCTGAGATATGCATTTTTTACGATAATCTTGGTGAGACTTCTGTCCGAAGTATGCTTAATCATCGAGATCGCTCTTCTCGAGCTAGTTAATGCGAGAAAAACCTTGTCTGGTGTTTTCACCACTCCACAGTGCGTTTGATATGCAGAACCAGCGATATCTTGGCTTTCGTGGGGTTTCCGGCTGAGATATGCATTTTTTACGATAATCTTGGTGAGACTTCTGTCCGCAGTATGCAGAATCATCGAGATCGCTCTTTTGGAGCTATTTAATGCGAGAAACACGTTATCTGGTGTTTTCAAGACTCCACAGTGCGTTTGATATGCAGTCCCAGCGATATCTTGGTTTTCGTGTGGTTTCAAGCTGAGATATGCATTTTTTACGATAATCTTGGTGAGACTTCTGTCCGAAATATGCAGAATCATCGAGTTCGCTCTATTCGAGCTATTTGATGCGACAAAACGTTATCTGGTGTTTTCAGCACTCCACAGTGCGTTTTATATGCAGAACCAGCGATATCTTGGTTTTCGTGTGGTTTCAGGCTGAGATATGCAATTTCTGCGATATTCTTGGTGAGACTTCTGTCCGAAGTATGCAGAAACATCGAGATGGCTCTTTTCGACCTATTTAATGCGAGAAACACCTTATCTCGTGTTTTCACCACTCCACAGTGCGTTTGATATGCAGAACCAGCGAAATCTTGGTTTTCGTGGGGTTTCAAGCTGAGATATGCATTTTTTACGATACTCTTGATGAGACTTCTGTCCGAAGTATGCAGAATCATCGAGATCGCACTTTTTGAGCTATTTAATGCGAGAAACACGTTATCTGGTGTTTTCAGCACTCCACAGTGCGTTTGATATGCAGAACCAGCGATATCTTGGTTTTCGTGGGGATTCAAGCTGAGATATGCAATTTCAGAGATAATCTTGGTGAGACTTCTGTCCGAAGTATGCTTAATCATCGAGATCGCTCGTTTCGAGCTATTTAATGCGAGAAACACGTTATCTGGTGTTTTCACCACTCCACAGTGCGTTTGATATGCAGAACCAGCGATATCTTGGTTTTCGTGGGGTTTCAAGCTGAGATATGCATTTTCTGCGATAATCTTGGTGAGACTTCTGTCCGAAGTATGCAGAATAATCTAGATCGCTCGTTTCGAGCTATTTAATGCGAGAAACACGTTATCTGGTGTTTTCAGCACTCCACAGTGCGTTTGATACTCAGAACCAGCGATATCTGAGTTTTCGTGGGGTTTCAAGCTGAGAAATGCATTTTTTACGATACTCTTGATGAGACTTCTGTCCGAAGTATGCTGAATCATCTAGATCGCTCTTTTCGAGCTATTTAATTCGAGAAACACGATATCTGGTGTTTTCAGCACTCCACAGTGCGTTTGATATGCAGAACCAGCGATATCTGGGTTTTCGTGGGGTTTCAAGCTCAGATATGCATTTTCTGCGATAATCGTGGTGAGACTTCTGTCCGAAGTATGCTTAACCATCGAGATCGCTCGTTTCGACCTATTTAATGCGAGAAACACGTTATCTGGTGTTTTCACCACTCCACAGTGCGTATGATATGCAGATCCGGCGATATCTTGGTTTTCGTGGGGTTTCAAGCTGAGATATGCATTTTTTACCATAATCATGGTGAGACTTCTGTCCGAAGTATGCAGAATCATCGAGATCGCACTTTTTGAGCTATTTAATGCGAGAAACACTTTATCTGGTGTTTTCAGCACTCCACAGTGCGTTTGATATGCAGAACCAGCGATATCTGGGTTTTCGTGGGGTTTCTAGCGGAGATATGCATTTTTTACGATAATCTTGGTGAGACTTCTGTCCGAAGTATGCTTAATCATCGAGATCGCTCGTTTCGAGCTATTTAATTCGAGAAACACGATATCTGGTGTTTTCAGCACTCCAAAGTGCGTTTGATATGCAAAACCAGCGATATCTGGGTTTTCGTGGGGTTTCAAGCTCAGATATGCATTTTCTGCGATAATCGTGGTGAGACTTCTGTCCGAAGTATGCTTAATCATCGAGATCGCTCGTTTCGACCTATTTAATGCGAGAAACACGTTATCTGGTGTTTTCACCACTCCACAGTGCGTATGATATGCAGAACCGGCGATATCTTGGTTTTCGTGGGGTTTCAAGCTGAGATATGCATTTTTTACCATAATCATGGTGAGACTTCTGTCCGAAGTATGCAGAATCATCGAGATCGCACTTTTTGAGCTATTTAATGCGAGAAACACTTTATCTGGTGTTTTCAGCACTCCACAGTGCGTTTGATATGCAGAACCAGCGATATCTGGGTTTTCGTGGGGTTTCTAGCGGAGATATGCATTTTTTACGATAATCTTGGTGAGACTTCTGTCCGAAGTATGCTTAATCATCGAGATCGCTCGTTTCGAGCTATTTAATGCGAGAAACACGTTATCTGGTGTTTTCACCACTCCACAGTGCGTTTGATATGCAGAACCAGCGATATCTTGGTTTTCGTGGGGTTTCAAGCTCAGATATGCATTTTCTGCGATAATCGTGGTGAGACTTCTGTCCGAAGTATGCAGAATCATCGAGATCGCTCGTTTCGAGCTATTTAATGCGAGAAACACGATATCTGGTGTTTTCAGCACTCCACAGTGCGTTTGATATGCAGAACCAGCGATATCTGGGTTTTCGTGGGGTTTCAAGCTGAGATATGCATTTTTTACGATAATCTTGGTGAGACTTCTGTCCGAAGTATGCTTAATCATCGAGATCGCCCGTTTCGACCAATTTAATACGAGAAACACGTTATCTGGTGTTTTCACCACTCCACAGTGCGTATGATATGCAGAACCGACGATATCTTCGGTTTCGTGGGGTTTCAAGCTGAGATATGCATTGTCTGCGATAATCTTGGTGAGACTACTGTCCGAAGTGTGCAGAATCATTGAGATCGCTCTTTTCGAGCTATTTAATGCGAGAAACACGTTATCTGGTGTTTTCACCACTCCACAGAGCGTTTGATATGCAGTACCAGCAATATCTTGGTTTTCGTGGGGTTTCAAGCTGAGATATGCATTTTCTGCGATAATCTTGGTGTGACATCTGTCCGAAGTATGCTGAATCATCTAGATCGCTCTTTTCGAGCTATTTAATGCGGGAAACACGTTATCTGGTGTTTTCACCACTCCACAGTGCGTATGATATGCAGAACCGACGATATCTTCGGTTTCGTGGGGTTTCAAGCTGAGATATGCATTGTCTGCGATAATCTTGGTGAGACTACTGTCCGAAGTGTGCAGAATCATTGAGATCGCTCTTTTCGAGCTATTTAATGCCAGAAACACGTTATCTGGTGTTTTCACCACTCCACAGAGCGTTTGATATGCAGTACCAGCGATATCTTGGTTTTCGTGGGGTTTCAAGCTGAGATATGCATTGTCTGCGATAATCTTGGTGAGACTTCTGTCCGAAGTATGCTGAATCATCTAGATCGCTCTTTTCGAGCTATTTAATGCGAGAAACACGTTATCGGGTGTTTTCACCACTCCACAGTGCGTATGATATGCAGAACCGACGATATCTTGGTTTTCGTGGGGTTTCAAGCTCAGATATGCATTTTCTGAGATAATCTTGGTGAGACTTCTGTCCGAAGTATGCAGAGTCATCGAGATCGTACTTTTCGAGCTATTTAATGCGAGAAACACGTTTTCTGGGGTTTTCACCACTCCAAAGTTCGTTGGATATGCAGAACAGGAGATATCTTGATTTTCGCGGGGTTTCTAGCAGAGATATGCATTTTCTGCGATAATCATGGTGAGACTTCTGTTAGAAGTATGCAGAATCATCGAGATCGCACATTTCGATGTATTTAATGCGAGAAACACGTTGTCTTGTGTTATCACCACTCCACAGATGGTTTGATATGCAGAACCGGCGATATCTGGGTTTTCGTGGGGTTGCAAGCTGAGATATGCATTTTCTCTGATAATCTTGGTGAGACCTCTGTCCGAAGTATGCAGAAACATCGAGATCGCTCTTTTCTACCTATTTAATGCGAGAAACACGTTATCTGGTGTTTTCACCACTCCACAGTGCGTTTGATATGCAGAACCAGCGATATCTTGGTTTTCGTGGGGTTTCAAGCTCAGATATGCATTTTGTGCAATAATCGTGGTGAGACTTCTGTCCGAAGTATGCAGAATCATCGAGATCGCTCTTTTCGAGCTATTTAATGCGAGAAACACGTTATCTGGTGTTTTCGGCACTCCACAGTGCGTTTGATATGCACAACCAGCGATATCTGGGTTTTCGTGGGGTTTCAAGCTGAGATATGCATTTTTTACGGTAATCTTGGTGAGACTTCTGTCCGAAGTATGCAGAATCATCGACATCGCTCTTTTCGAGCTATTTAATGCGAGAAACACGTTTTCTGGTGTTTTCACCACACCACAGTTCGTTGGATGTGCAGAACCGGAGATATCTTGGTTTTCGTGGGGTTTCAAGCTGAGATATGCATTTTCTGCGATAATCTTGGTGAGACCTCTGTCCGAAGTATGCAGAAACATCGAGATCGCTCTTTTCGACCTATTTAATGCGAGAAACACGTTATCTGGTGTTTTCACCACTCCACAGTGCGTTTGATATGCAGAACCAGCGAAATCTTGGTTTTCGTGGGGTTTCAAGCTGAGATATGCATTTTTTACGATAATCGTGGTGAGTCTTCTGTCCGAAGTGTGCAGTATCATCGAGATCGCACTTTTCGAGCTATTTAATGCGAGAAACACGTTATCTGGTGTTTTCAGCACTCCACAGTGCGTTTGATATGCAGAACCAGCGATATCTGGGTTTTCGTGGGGTTTCAAGCTGAGATATGCATTTTTTACGATAATCTTGGTGAGACTACTGTCCGAAGTATGCAGAATCATCGACATCGCTCTTTTCGAGCTATTTAATGCGAGAAACACGTTTTCTGGGGTTTTCACCACACCACAGTTCGTTGGATGTGCTGAACCGGAGATATCTTGGTTTTCGTGGGGTTTCAAGCTGAGATATGCATTTTCTGCGATAATCTTGGTCAGACCTCTGTCCGAAGTATGCAGAAACATCGTGAACGCTCTTTTCGAGCTTTTTAATGCGAGAAACACGTTAGCTGGTGTTTTCACCACTCCACAGTGCGTTTGATATGCAGAACCGGCGATATCTTGGTTTTTGTGGGGTTTCAAGCTGAGATATGCATTTTTTACGATAATCTTGGTGAGACTTCAGTCCGAAAAATGCAGAATCATCGAGATCGCTCTATTCGAGCTATTTAATGCGACAAAACGTTATCTGGTGTTTTCAGCACTCCACAGTGCGTTTTATATGCAGAACCAGCGATATCTTGGTTTTCGTGGGGTCTCAAGCTGAGATATGCAATTTCCTGCGATAATCTTGGTGAGACCTCTGTCCGAAGTATGCAGAAACATCGAGATGGCTCTTTTCGACCTATTTAATGCGAGAAACACCTTATCTCGTGTTTTCACCACTCCACAGTGCGTTTGATATGCAGAACCAGCGAAATCTTGGTTTTCGTGGGATTTCAAGCTGAGATATGAATTTTTTACGATAATCATTGTGAGACTTCTGTCCGAAGTATGCAGAATCATCGAGATCGCACTTTTTGAGCTATTTAATGCGAGAAACACGTTATCTGGTGTTTTCAGCACTCCACAGTGCGTTTGATATGCAGAACCAGCGATATCTTGGTTTTCGTGGGGATTCAAGCTGAGATATGCAATTTCAGAGATAATCTTGGTGAGACTTCTGTCCGAAGTATGCTTAATCATCGAGATCGCTCGTTTCGAGCTATTTAATGCGAGAAACACGTTATCTGGTGTTTTCACCACTCCACAGTGCGTTTGATATGCAGAACCAGCGATATCTTGGTTTTCGTGGGGTTTCAAGCTCAGATATGCATTTTCTGCGATAATCGTGGTGAGACTTCTGTCCGAAGTATGCAGAATCATCGAGATCGCTCTTTTCGAGCTATTTAATGCGAGAAGCACGTTATCTGGTGTTTTCGGCACTCCACAGTGCGTTTGATATGCACAACCAGCGATATCTGGGTTTTCGTGGGGTTTCAAGCTGAGATATGCATTTTTTACGGTAATCTTGGTGAGGCTTCTGTCCGAAGTATGCAGAATCATCGACATCGCTCTTTTCGAGCTATTTAATGCGAGAAACACGTTTTCTGGTGTTTTCACCACACCACAGTTCGTTGGATGTGCAGAACCGGAGATATCTTGGTTTTCGTGGGGTTTCAAGCTGAGATATGCATTTTCTGCGATAATCTTGGTGAGACCTCTGTCCGAAGTATGCAGAAACATCGAGATCGCTCTTTTCGACCTATTTAATGCGAGAAACACGTTATCTGGTGTTTTCACCACTCCACAGTGCGTTTGATATGCAGAACCAGCGATATCTGGGTTTTCGTGGGGTTTCAAGCTGAGATATGCATTTTTTACGATAATATTGGTGAGACTTCTGTCCGAAGTATGCAGAATCATCGACATCGCTCTGTTCGAGCTATTTAATGCGAGAAACACGTCATCTGGTGTTTTCAGCACTCCACAGTGCGTTTGATATGCAGAACCAGCGACATCTGGGTTTTCGTAGGGTTTCAAGCTGAGATATGCATTTCTTACGATAATCTTGGTGAGACCTCTGTCCGAAGTATGCAGAAACATCGAGATCGCTCTTTTCGACCTATTTAATGCGAGAAACACGTTATCTGGTGTTTTCACCACTCCACAGTGCGTTTGATATGCAGAACCGGCGATAACTTGGTTTTCGTGGGGTTTCCAGCTGAGATATGCATTTTCTGCGATAATCGTGGTGAGACTTCTGTCCGAAGTATGCAGAATCATCGAGATCGCTCTTTTCGAGCTATTTAATGCGAGAAGCACGTTATCTGGTGTTTTCGGCACTCCACAGTGCGTTTGATATGCACAACCAGCGATATCTGGGTTTTCGTGGGGTTTCAAGCTGAGATATGCATTTTTTACGGTAATCTTGGTGAGGCTTCTGTCCGAAGTATGCAGAATCATCGACATCGCTCTTTTCGAGCTATTTAATGCGAGAAACACGTTTTCTGGTGTTTTCACCACACCACAGTTCGTTGGATGTGCAGAACCGGAGATATCTTGGTTTTCGTGGGGTTTCAAGCTGAGATATGCATTTTCTGCGATAATCTTGGTGAGACCTCTGTCCGAAGTATGCAGAAACATCGAGATCGCTCTTTTCGACCTATTTAATGCGAGAAACACGTTATCTGGTGTTTTCACCACTCCACAGTGCGTTTGATATGCAGAACCAGCGATATCTGGGTTTTCGTGGGGTTTCAAGCTGAGATATGCATTTTTTACGATAATATTGGTGAGACTTCTGTCCGAAGTATGCAGAATCATCGACATCGCTCTGTTCGAGCTATTTAATGCGAGAAACACGTCATCTGGTGTTTTCAGCACTCCACAGTGCGTTTGATATGCAGAACCAGCGACATCTGGGTTTTCGTAGGGTTTCAAGCTGAGATATGCATTTCTTACGATAATCTTGGTGAGACCTCTGTCCGAAGTATGCAGAAACATCGAGATCGCTCTTTTCGACCTATTTAATGCGAGAAACACGTTATCTGGTGTTTTCACCACTCCACAGTGCGTTTGATATGCAGAACCGGCGATAACTTGGTTTTCGTGGGGTTTCCAGCTGAGATATGAATTTTTTACGATAATCTTGGTGAGACATCTGTCCGAAGTATGCAGAAACATCGAGATCGCTCTTTTCGACCTATTTAATGCGAGAAACACGTTATCTGGTGTTTTCAGCACTCCACAGTGCGTTTGATATGCAGAACCAGCGATATCTGGGTTTTCGTGGGGTTTCAAGCTGAGATATGCATTTTTTGCGATAATCTTGGTGAGAATTCTGTCCGAAATATGCAGAATCATCGACATCGCTCTTTTCGAGCAGTTTAATGCGAGAATCACGTTATCTGGTGTTTTCACCACTCCACAGTGCGTTTGGTATGCAGAACCGGCGATATCTTGGTTTTTGTGGGGTTTCAAGCTGAGATATGCATTTTCTGCGATAATCTTGGTGAGACCTCTGTCCGAAGTATGCAGAAACATCGAGATCGCTCTTTTCGACCTATTCAATGCGAGAAACACGTTATCTGGTGTTTTCACCAATCCACAGTGCGTTTGATATGCAGAACCAGCGAAATCTTGGTTTTCATGGGGTTTCAAGCTGAGATATGAATTTTTTACGATAATCTTGGTGAGACATCTGTCCGAAGTATGCAGAAACATCGAGATCGCTCTTTTCGACCTATTTAATGCGAGAAACACGTTATCTGGTGTTTTCAGCACTCCACAGTGCGTTTGATATGCAGAACCAGCGACATCTGTGTTTTCGTAGCGTTTCAAGCTGAGATATGCATTTTCTGCGATAATCTTTGTCAGACCTCTGTCCGAAGTATGCAGAAACATCGTGAACGCTCTTTTCGAGCTATTTAATGCGAGAAACACGTTAGCTGGTGTTTTCACCACTCCACAGTGCGTTTGATATGCAGAACCGGCGATATCTTGGTTTTCGTGGGGTTTCAAGCTGAGATATGCATTTTTTACGATAATCTTGGTGAGACTTCTGTCCGAAGTATGCATAATCATCGAGATCGCACTTTTCGAGCAATTTAATGCGAGAAACACGTTATCTGGTGTTTTCAGCACTCCACAGTGCGTTTGATATGCAGAACCAGCGATATCTGGGTTTTCGTGGGGTTTCAAGCTGAGATATGCATTTTTTACGATAATCTTGGTGAGACTTCTGTCCGAAGTATGCAGAATCATCGACATCGCTCTTTTCGAGCTATTTAATGCGAGAAACACGTCATCTGGTGTTTTCAGCACTCCACAGTGCGTTTGATATGCAGAACCAGCGACATCTGGGTTTTCGTAGGGTTTCAAGCTGAGATATGCATTTTTTACGATAATCTTGGTGAGACCTCTGTCCGAAGTATGCAGAAACATCGAGATCGCTCTTTTCGACCTATTTAATGCGAGAAACACGTTATCTGGTGTTTTCAGCACTCCACAGTGCGTTTGATATGCAGAACCAGCGATATCTGGGTTTTCGTGGGGTTTCAAGCTGAGATATGCATTTTTTACGATAATCTTGGTGAGACTTCTGTCCGAAGTATGCATAATCATCGAGATCGCTCTATTCGAGCTATTTAATGCGAGAAACACGTTGTCTGTTGTTTTCACCACTCCACAGTTGGTTTGATATGCAGAACCGGCGATGTTTGGTTTTCGTCGGGATTCAAGCTGAGATATGCAATTACTGCGATAATCTTGGTGAGACTTCTGTCCGAAGTATGCTTAATCATCGAGATCGCTCGTTTCGAGCTATTTAATGCGAGAAACACGTTATCTGGTGTTTTCACCACTCCACAGTGCGTATGATATGCAGAACCGGCGATGTTTGGTTTTCGTCGGGTTTCAAGCTGAGATATGCATTTTCTATGATAATCTTGGTGAAACATCTGTCCGAAGCATGCAGAAACACCAATAGCGCTATTTTCGAGCTATTTAATGCGAGAAACACGTTTTCTGGGGCTTTCACCACACCACAGTTCGTTGGATGTGCAGAACCGGAGATATCTTGGTTTTCGTGGGGTTTCACGCTGAGATATGGAATTTTCTGCGATAATCTTGGTGAGACCTCTGTCCGAAGTATGCAGAAACATCGAGATGGCTCTTTTCGACCTATTTAATGCGAGAAACACCTTATCTCGTGTTTTCACCACTCCACAGTGCGTTTGATAAGGAGAACCAGCGAAATCTTGGTTTTCGTGGGGTTTCAAGCTGAGATATGAATTTTTTACGATAATCATTGTGAGACTTCTGTCCGAAGTATGCAGAATCATCGAGATCGCACTTTTTGAGCTATTTAATGCGAGAAACACGTTATCTGGTGTTTTCAGCACTCCACAGTGCGTTTGATATGCAGAACCAGCGATATCTTAGTTTTCGTGGGGATTCAAGCTGAGATATGCAATTTCAGAGATAATGTTGGTGAGACTTCTGTCCGAAGTATGCTTAATCATCGAGATCGCTCGTTTCGAGCTATTTAATGCGAGAAACACGTTATCTGGTGTTTTCACCACTCCACAGTGCGTTTGATATGCAGAACCAGCGATATCTTGGTTTTCGTGGGGTTTCAAGCTCAGATATGCATTTTCTGCGATAATCGTGGTGCGACTTCTGTCCGAAGTATGCAGAATCATCGAGATCGCTCTTTTCGAGCTATTTAATGCGAGAAACACGTTATCTGGTGTTTTCGGCACTCCACAGTGCGTTTGATATGCAGAACCAGCGATATCTGGGTTTTCGTGGGGTTTCAAGCTGAGATATGCATTTTTTACGGTAATCTTGGTGAGACTTCTGTCCGAAGTATGCAGAATCATCGACATCGCTCTTTTCGAGCTATTTAATGCGAGAAACACGTTTTCTGGTGTTTTCACCACACCACAGTTCGTTGGATGTGCAGAACCGGAGATAGCTTGGTTTTCGTGGGGTTTCAAGCTGAGATATGCATTTTCTGCGATAATCTTGGTGAGACCTCTGTCCGAAGTATGCAGAAACATCGAGATCGCTCTTTTCGACCTATTTAATGCGAGAAACACGTTATCTGGTGTTTTCACCACTCCACAGTGCGTTTGATATGCAGAACCAGCGAAATCTTGGTTTTCGTGGGGTTTCAAGCTGAGATATGCATTTTTTACGATAATCTTGGTGAGAATTCTGTCCGAAGTATGCATAATCATCGAGATCGCACTTTTCGAGCAATTTAATGCGAGAAACACGTTATCTGGTGTTTTCAGCACTCCACAGTGCGTTTGATATGCAGAACCAGCGATATCTGGGTTTTCGTGGGGTTTCAAGCTGAGGTATGCATTTTTTACGATAATCTTGGTGAGACTTCTGTCCGAAGTATGCAGAATCATCGACATCGCTCTTTTCGAGCTATTTAATGCGAGAAACACGTCATCTGGTGTTTTCAGCACTCCACAGTGCGTTTGATATGCAGAACCAGCGACATCTGGGTTTTCGTAGGGTTTCAAGCTGAGATATGCATTTTTTACGATAATCTTGGTGAGACCTCTGTCCGAAGTATGCAGAAACATCGAGATCGCTCTTTTCGACCTATTTAATGCGAGAAACACGTTATCTGGTGTTTTCAGCACTCCACAGTGCGTTTGATATGCAGAACCAGCGATATCTGGGTTTTCGTGGGGTTTCAAGCTGAGATATGCATTTTTTGCGATAATCTTGGTGAGACTTCTGTCCGATGTATGCAGAATCATCGACATCGCTCTTTTCGAGCTATTTAATGCGAGAAACACGTTATCTGGTGTTTTCACAACTCCACAGTGCGTTTGATATGCAGAACCGGCGATATCTTGGTTTTTGTGGGGTTTCAAGCTGAGATATGCATTTTTTGCGATAATCTTGGTGAGACTTCTGTCCGAAGTATGCATAATCATCGAGATCGCTCTATTCGAGCTATTTAATGCGAGAAACACGTTGTCTGTTGTTTTCACCACTCCACAGTTGGTTTGATATGCAGAACCGGCGATGTTTGGTTTTCGTCGGGATTCAAGCTGAGATATGCATTTTCTACGATAATCTTGGTGAAACATCTGTCCGAAGTATGCAGAAACATCAAGAGCGCTCTTTTCGAGCTATTTAATGCGAGAATCACGTTTTCTGGGGTTTTCACCACACCACAGTTCGTTGGATGTGCAGAACCGGAGATATCTTGGTTTTCGTGGGGTTTCAAGCTGAGATATGCATTTTCTGCGATAATCTTGGTCAGACCTCTGTCCGAAGTATGCAGAAACATCGTGAACGCTCTTTTCGAGCTATTTAATGCGAGAAACACGTTAGCTGGTGTTTTCACCACTCCACAGTGCGTTTGATATGCAGAACCGGCGATATCTTGGTTTTTGTGGGGTTTCAAGCTGAGATATGCATTTTTTACGATAATCTTGGTGAGACTTCTGTCCGAAATATGCAGAATCATCGAGATCGCTCTATTCGAGCTATTTAATGCGACAAAACGTTATCTGGTGTTTTCAGCACTCCACAGTGCGTTTTATATGCAGAACCAGCGATATCTTGGTTTTCGTGGGGTTTCAAGCTGAGATATGCAATTTCTGCGATAATCTTGGTGAGACTTCTGTCCGAAGTATGCTTAATCATCGAGATCGCTCGTTTCGAGCTATTTAATGCGAGAAACACGTTATCTGGTGTTTTCACCACTCCACAGTGCGTATGATATGCAGAACCGGCGATGTTTGGTTTTCGTCGGGTTTCAAGCTGAGATATGCATTTTCTACGATAATCTTGGTGAAACATCTGTCCGAAGCATGCAGAAACACCAATAGCGCTATTTTCGAGCTATTTAATGCGAGAAACACGTTTTCTGGGGCTTTCACCACACCACAGTTCGTTGGATGTGCAGAACCGGAGATATCTTGGTTTTCGTGGGGTTTCACGCTGAGATATGCAATTTTCTGCGATAATCTTGGTGAGACCTCTGTCCGAAGTATGCAGAAACATCGAGATGGCTCTTTTCGACCTATTTAATGCGAGAAACACCTTATCTCGTGTTTTCACCACTCCACAGTGCGTTTGATATGCAGAACCAGCGACATCTTGGTTTTCGTGGGGTTTCAAGCTGAGATATGAATTTTTTACGATAATCATTGTGAGACTTCTGTCCGAAGTATGCAGAATCATCGAGATCGCACTTTTTGAGCTATTTAATGCGAGAAACACGTTATCTGGTGTTTTCAGCACTCCACAGTGCGTTTGATATGCAGAACCAGCGATATCTTGGTTTTCGTGGGGATTCAAGCTGAGATATGCAATTTCAGAGATAATGTTGGTGAGACTTCTGTCCGAAGTATGCTTAATCATCGAGATCGCTCGTTTCGAGCTATTTAATGCGAGAAACACGTTATCTGGTGTTTTCACCACTCCACAGTGCGTTTGATATGCAGAACCAGCGATATCTTGGTTTTCGTGGGGTTTCAAGCTCAGATATGCATTTTCTGCGATAATCGTGGTGAGACTTCTGTCCGAAGTATGCAGAATCATCGAGATCGCTCTTTTCGAGCTATTTAATGCGAGAAACACGTTATCTGGTGTTTTCGGCACTCCACAGTGCGTTTGATATGCAGAACCAGCGATATCTGGGTTTTCGTGGGGTTTCAAGCTGAGATATGCATTTTTTACGGTAATCTTGGTGAGACTTCTGTCCGAAGTATGCAGAATCATCGATATCGCTCTTTTCGAGCTATTTAATGCGAGAAACACGTTTTCTGGTGTTTTCACCACACCACAGTTCGTTGGATGTGCAGAACCGGAGATAGCTTGGTTTTCGTGGGGTTTCAAGCTGAGATATGCATTTTCTGCGATAATCTTGGTGAGACCTCTGTCCGAAGTATGCAGAAACATCGAGATTGCTCTTTTCGACCTATTTAATGCGAGAAACACGTTATCTGGTGTTTTCACCACTCCACAGTGCGTTTGATATGCAGAACCAGCGAAATCTTGGTTTTCGTGGGGTTTCAAGCTGAGATATGCATTTTTTACGATAATCATGGTGAGTCTTCTGTCCGAAGTATGCAGTATCATCGAGATCGCACTTTTCGAGCTATTTAATGCGAGAAACACGTTATCTGGTGTTTTCAGCACTCCACAGTGCGTTTGATATGCAGAACCAGCGATATCTGGGTTTTCGTGGGGTTTCAAGCTGAGATTTGCATTTTTTGCGATAATCTTGGTGAGACTTCTGTCCGATGTATGCAGAATCATCGACATCGCTCTTTTCGAGCAATTTAATGCGAGAAACACGTTATCTGGTGTTTTCACCACTCCACAGTGCGTTTGATATGCAGAACCGGCGATATCTTGGTTTTTGTGGGGTTTCAAGCTGAGATATGCATTTTTTACGATAATCTTGGTGAGACTTCTGTCCGAAGTATGCAGAATAATCTAGATCGCTCGTTTCGAGCTATTTAATGCGAGAAACACGTTATCTGGTGTTTTCAGCACTCCACAGTGCGTTTGATATTCAGAACCAGCGATATCTGAGTTTTCCTGGGGTTTCAAGCTGAGAAATGCATTTTTTACGATACTCTTGATGAGACTTCTGTCCGAAGTATGCTGAATCATCTAGATCGCTCTTTTCGAGCTATTTAATTCGAGAAACACGATATCTGGTGTTTTCAGCACTCCACAGTGCGTTTGATATGCAGAACCAGCGATATCTGGGTTTTCGTGGGGTTTCAAGCTCAGATATGCATTTTCTGCGATAATCGTGGTGAGACTTCTGTCCGAAGTATGCTTAACCATCGAGATCGCACTTTTTGAGCTATTTAATGCGAGAAACACTTTATCTGGTGTTTTCAGCACTCCACAGTGCGTTTGATATGCAGAACCAGCGATATCTGGGTTTTCGTGGGGTTTCTAGCGGAGATATGCATTTTTTACGATAATCTTGGTGAGACTTCTGTCCGAAGTATGCTTAATCATCGAGATCGCTCGTTTCGAGCTATTTAATGTGAGAAACACGTTATCTGGTGTTTTCACCACTCCACAGTGCGTTTGATATGCAGAACCAGCGATATCTTGGTTTTCGTGGGGTTTCAAGCTCAGATATGCATTTTCTGCGATACTCTTGATGAGACTTCTGTCCGAAGTATGCTGAATCATCTAGATCGCTCTTTTCGAGCTATTTAATTCGAGAAACACGATATCTGGTGTTTTCAGCACTCCACAGTGCGTTTGATATGCAGAACCAGCGATATCTGGGTTTTCGTGGGGTTTCAAGCTCAGATATGCATTTTCTGCGATAATCGTGGTGAGACTTCTGTCCGAAGTATGCTTAACCATCGAGATCGCTCGTTTCGACCTATTTAATGCGAGAAACACGTTATCTGGTGTTTTCACCACTCCACAGTGCGTATGATATGCAGATCCGGCGATATCTTGGTTTTCGTGGGGTTTCAAGCTGAGATATGCATTTTTTACCATAATCATGGTGAGACTTCTGTCCGAAGTATGCAGAATCATCGAGATCGCACTTTTTGAGCTATTTAATGCGAGAAACACTTTATCTGGTGTTTTCAGCACTCCACAGTGCGTTTGATATGCAGAACCAGCGATATCTGGGTTTTCGTGGGGTTTCTAGCGGAGATATGCATTTTTTACGATAATCTTGGTGAGACTTCTGTCCGAAGTATGCTTAATCATCGAGATCGCTCGTTTCGAGCTATTTAATGCGAGAAACACGTTATCTGGTGTTTTCACCACTCCACAGTGCGTTTGATATGCAGAACCAGCGATATCTTGGTTTTCGTGGGGTTTCAAGCTCAGATATGCATTTTCTGCGATAATCGTGGTGAGACTTCTGTCCGAAGTATGCAGAATCATCGAGATCGCTCGTTTCGAGCTATTTAATGCGAGAAACACGATATCTGCTGTTTTCAGCACTCCACAGTGCGTTTGATATGCAGAACCAGCGATATCTGGGTTTTCGTGGGGTTTCAAGCTGAGATATGCATTTTTTACGATAATCTTGGTGAGACTTCTGTCCGAAGTATGCTTAATCATCGAGATCGCCCGTTTCTACCAATTTAATACGAGAAACACGTTATCTGGTGTTTTCACCACTCCACAGTGCGTATGATATGCAGAACCGACGATATCTTCGGTTTCGTGGGGTTTCAAGCTGAGATATGCATTGTCTGCGATAATCTTGGTGAGACTACTGTCCGAAGTGTGCAGAATCATTGAGATCGCTCTTTTCGAGCTATTTAATGCGAGAAACACGTTATCTGGTGTTTTCACCACTCCACAGAGCGTTTGATATGCAGTACCAGCGATATCTTGGTTTTCGTGGGGTTTCAAGCTGAGATATGCATTTTCTGCGATAATCTTGGTGTGACTTCTGTCCGAAGTATGCTGAATCATCTAGATCGCTCTTTTCGAGCTATTTAATGCGGGAAACACGTTATCTGGTGTTTTCACCACTCCACAGTGCGTATGATATGCAGAACCGACGATATCTTCGGTTTCGTGGGGTTTCAAGCTGAGATATGCATTGTCTGCGATAATCTTGGTGAGACTACTGTCCGAAGTGTGCAGAATCATTGAGATCGCTCTTTTCGAGCTATTTAATGCGAGAAACACGTTATCTGGTGTTTTCACCACTCCACAGAGCGTTTGATATGCAGTACCAGCGATATCTTGGTTTTCGTGGGGTTGCAAGCTGAGATATGCATTGTCTGCGATAATCTTGGTGAGACTTCTGTCCGAAGTATGCTGAATCATCTAGATCGCTCTTTTCGAGCTATTTAATGCGAGAAACACGTAATCGGGTGTTTTCACCACTCCACAGTGCGTATGATATGCAGAACCGACGATATCTTGGTTTTCATGGGGTTTCAAGCTCAGATATGCATTTTCTGAGATAATCTTGGTGAGACTTCTGTCCGAAGTATGCAGAGTCATCGAGATCGTACTTTTCGAGCTATTTAATGCGAGAAACACGTTTTCTGGGGTTTTCACCACTCCAAAGTTCGTTGGATATGCAGAACAGGAGATATCTTGATTTTCGTGGGGTTGCAAGCTGAGATATGCATTTTCTGCGATAATCTTGGTGAGACCTCTGTCCGAAGTATGCAGAAACATCGAGATCGCTCTTTTCTACCTATTTAATGCGAGAAACACGTTATCTGGTGTTTTCACCACTCCACAGTGCGTTTGATATGCAGAACCAGCGATATCTTGGCTTTCGTGGGGATTCAAGCTGAGATATGCATTTTCTGCGATAAACTTGGAGAGACTTCTGTCCGAAGTATGCTGAATCATCGAGATCGCTCTTTTCGACCTATTTAATGCGAGAAACACGTTATCTGGTGTTTTCACCACTCCACAGTGCGTTTGATATGCAGAACCAGCGAAATCTTTGTTTTCGTGGGGTTTCAAGCTGAGATATGCATTTTTTACGATAATCATGGTGAGTCTTCTGTCCGAAGTATGCAGTATCATCGAGATCGCACTTTTCGAGCAATTTAATGCGAGAAACACGTTATCTGGTGTTTTCAGCACTCCACAGTGCGTTTGATATGCAGAACCAGCGATATCTGGGTTTTCGTGGGGTTTCAAGCTGAGATATGCATTTTTTACGATAATCTTGGTGAGACTTCTGTCCGAAGTATGCAGAATCATCGACATCGCTCTTTTCGAGCTATTTAATGCGAGAAACACGTCATCTGGTGTTTTCAGCACTCCACAGTGCGTTTGATATGCAGAACCAGCGACATCTGGGTTTTCGTAGGGTTTCAAGCTGAGATATGCATTTTTTACGATAATCTTGGTGAGACCTCTGTCCGAAGTATGCAGAAACATCGAGATCGCTCTTTTCGACCTATTTAATACGAGAAACACGTTATCTGGTGTTTTCAGCACTCCACAGTGCGTTTGATATGCAGAACCAGCGATATCTGGGTTTTCGTGGGGTTTCAAGCTGAGATATGCATTTTTTGCGATAATCTTGGTGAGACTTCTGTCCGATGTATGCAGAATCATCGACATCGCTCTTTTCGAGCTATTTAATGCCAGACACACGTTATCTGGTGTTTTCACCACACCACAGTTCGTTGGATGTGCAGAACCGGAGATATCTTGGTTTTCGTGGGGTTTCAAGCTGAGATATGCATTTTCTGCGATAATCTTGGTCAGACCTCTGTCCGAAGTATGCAGAAACATCGTGAACGCTCTTTTCGAGCTATTTAATGCGAGAAACACGTTAGCTGGTGTTTTCACCACTCCACAGTGCGTTTGATATGCAGAACCGGCGATATCTTGGTTTTTGTGGGGTTTCAAGCTGAGATATGCATTTTTTACGATAATCTTGGTGAGACTTCTGTCCGAAATATGCAGAATCATCGAGATCGCTCTATTCGAGCTATTTAATGCGACAAAACGTTATCTGGTGTTTTCAGCACTCCACAGTGCGTTTTATATGCAGAACCAGCGATATCTTGGTTTTCGTGGGGTTTCAAGCTGAGATATGCAATTTCTGCGATAATCTTGGTGAGACTTCTGTCCGAAGTATGCTTAATCATCGAGATCGCTCGTTTCGAGCTATTTAATGCGAGAAACACGTTATCTGGTGTTTTCACCACTCCACAGTGCGTTTGATATGCAGAACCAGCGATATCTTGGTTTTCGTGGGGTTTCAAGCTCAGATATGCATTTTCTGCGATAATCGTGGTGAGACTTCTGTCCGAAGTATGCAGAATCATCGAGACCGCTCGTTTCGAGCTATTTAATGCGAGAAACACGTTATCTGGTGTTTTCAGCACTCCACAGTGCGTTTGATATTCAGAACCAGCGATATCTGAGTTTTCGTGGGGTTTCAAGCTGAGAAATGCATTTTTTACGATACTCTTGATGAGACTTCTGTCCGAAGTATGCTGAATCATCTAGATCGCTCTTTTCGAGCTATTTAATTCGAGAAACACGATATCTGGTGTTTTCAGCACTCCACAGTGCGTTTGATATGCAGAACCAGCGATATCTGGGTTTTCGTGGGGTTTCAAGCTCAGATATGCATTTTCTGCGATAATCGTGGTGAGACTTCTGTCCGAAGTATGCTTAATCATCGAGATCGCTCGTTTCGACCTATTTAATGCGAGAAACACGTTATCTGGTGTTTTCACCACTCCACAGTGCGTATGATATGCAGAACCGGCGATATCTTGGTTTTCGTGGAGTTTCAAGCTGAGATATGCATTTTTTACCATAATCATGGTGAGACTTCTGTCCGAAGTATGCAGAATCATCGAGATCGCACTTTTTGAGCTATTTAATGCGAGAAACACTTTATCTGGTGTTTTCAGCACTCCACAGTGCGTTTGATATGCAGAACCAGCGATATCTGGGTTTTCGTGGGGTTTCTAGCGGAGATATGCATTTTTTACGATAATCTTGGTGAGACTTCTGTCCGAAGTATGCCTAATCATCGAGATCGCTCGTTTCGAGCTATTTAATGCGAGAAACACGTTATCCGGTGTTTTCACCACTCCACAGTGCGTTTGATATGCAGAACCAGCGATATCTTGGTTTTCGTGGGGTTTCAAGCTCAGATATGCATTTTCTACGATAATCGTGGTGAGACTTCTGTCCGAAGTATGCAGAATCATCGAGATCGCTCGTTTCGAGCTATTTAATGCGAGAAACACGATATCTGGTGTTTTCAGCACTCCACAGTGCGTTTGATATGCAGAACCAGCGATATCTGGGTTTTCGTGGGGTTTCAAGCTGAGATATGCATTTTTTACGATAATCTTGGTGAGACTTCTGTCCGAAGTATGCTTAATCATCGAGATCGCCCGTTTCGACCAATTTAATACGAGAAACACGTTATCTGGTGTTTTCACCACTCCACAGTGCGTATGATATGCAGAACCGACGATATCTTCGGTTTCGTGGGGTTTCAAGCTGAGATATGCATTGTCTGCGATAATCTTGGTGAGACTACTGTCCGAAGTGTGCAGAATCATTGAGATCGCTCTTTTCGAGCTATTTAATGCGAGAAACACGTTATCTGGTGTTTTCACCACTCCACAGAGCGTTTGATATGCAGTACCAGCGATATCTTGGTTTTCGTGGGGTTTCAAGCTGAGATATGCATTTTCTGCGATAATCTTGGTGTGACTTCTGTCCGAAGTATGCTGAATCATCTAGATCGCTCTTTTCGAGCTATTTAATGCGGGAAACACGTTATCTGGTGTTTTCACCACTCCACAGTGCGTATGATATGCAGAACCGACGATATCTTCGGTTTCGTGGGGTTTCAAGCTGAGATATGCATTGTCTGCGATAATCTTGGTGAGACTACTGTCCGAAGTGTGCAGAATCATTGAGATCGCTCTTTTCGAGCTATTTAATGCGAGAAACACGTTATCTGGTGTTTTCACCACTCCACAGAGCGTTTGATATGCAGTACCAGCGATATCTTGGTTTTCGTGGGGTTTCAAGCTGAGATATGCATTGTCTGCGATAATCTTGGTGAGACTTCTGTCCGAAGTATGCTGAATCATCTAGCTCGCTCTTTTCGAGCTATTTAATGCGAGAAACACGTTATCGGGTGTTTTCACCACTCCACAGTGCGTATGATATGCAGAACCGACGATATCTTGGTTTTCGTGGGGTTTCAAGCTCAGATATGCATTTTCTGAGATAATCTTGGTGAGACTTCTGTCCGAAGTATGCAGAGTCATCGAGATCGTACTTTTCGAGCTATTTAATGCGAGAAACACGTTTTCTGGGGTTTTCACCACTCCAAAGTTCGTTGGATATGCAGAACAGGAGATATCTTGATTTTCGCGGGGTTTCTAGCAGAGATATGCATTTTCTGCGATAATCATGGTGAGACTTCTGTTAGAAGTATGCAGAATCATCGAGATCGCACATTTCGATGTATTTAATGCGAGAAACACGTTGTCTTGTGTTATCACCACTCCACAGATGGTTTGATATGCAGAACCGGCGATATCTGGGTTTTCGTGGGGTTGCAAGCTGGGATATGCATTTTCTGCGATAATCTTGGTGAGACCTCTGTCCGAAGTATGCAGAAACATCGAGATCGCTCTTTTCTACCTATTTAATGCGAGAAACACGTTATCTGGTGTTTTCACCACTCCACAGTGCGTTTGATATGCAGAACCAGCGATATCTTGGCTTTCGTGGGGATTCAAGCTGAGATATGCATTTTCTGCGATAAACTTGGAGAGACTTCTGTCCGAAGTATGCTGAATCATCGAGATCGCTCTTTTCGACCTATTTAATGCGAGAAACACGTTATCTGGTGTTTTCACCACTCCACAGTGCGTTTGATATGCAGAACCAGCGATATCTGGGTTTTCGTGGGGTTTCAAGCGGAGATATGCATTTTTTGCGATAATCTTGGTGAGACTTCTGTCCGATGTATGCAGAATCATCGACATCGCTCTTTTCGAGCTATTTAATGCCAGACACACGTTATCTGGTGTTTTCACCACTCCACAGTGCGTTTGATATGCAGAACCGGCGATATCTTGGTTTTTGTGGGGTTTCAAGCTGAGATATGCATTTTTTACGATAATCTTGGTGAGACTTCTGTCCGAAGTATGCATAATCATCGAGATCGCTCTATTCGAGCTATTTAATGCGAGAAACACGTTGTCTGTTGTTTTCACCACTCCACAGTTGGTTTGATATGCAGAACCGGCGATGTTTGGTTTTCGTCGGGATTCAAGCTGAGATATGCATTTTCTACGATAATCTTGGTGAAACATCTGTCCGAAGTATGCAGAAACATCAAGAGCGCTCTCTTCGAGCTATTTAATGCGAGAAACACGTTTTCTGGGGTTTTCACCACACCACAGTTCGTTGGATGTGCAGAACCGGAGATATCTTGGTTTTCGTGGGGTTTCAAGCTGAGATATGCATTTTCTGCGATAATCTTGGTCAGACCTCTGTCCGAAGTATGCAGAAACATCGTGAACGCTCTTTTCGAGCTATTTAATGCGAGAAACACGTTAGCTGGTGTTTTCACCACTCCACAGTGCGTTTGATATGCAGAACCGGCGATATCTTGGTTTTTGTGGGGTTTCAAGCTGAGATATGCATTTTTTACGATAATCTTGGTGAGACTTCTGTCCGAAATATGCAGAATCATCGAGATCGCTCTATTCGAGCTATTTAATGCGACAAAACGTTATCTGGTGTTTTCAGCACTCCACAGTGCGTTTTATATGCAGAACCAGCGATATCTTGGTTTTCGTGGGGTTTCAAGCTGAGATATGCAATTTCTGCGATAATCTTGGTGAGACTTCTGTCCGAAGTATGCTTAATCATCGAGATCGCTCTTTTCGACCTATTTAATACGAGAAACACGTTATCTGGTGTTTTCACCACTCCACAGTGCGTTTGATATGCAGAACCAGCGAAATCTGGGTTTTCGTGGGGTTTCAAGCGGAGATATGCATTTTTTGCGATAATCTTGGTGAGACTTCTGTCCGATGTATGCAGAATCATCGACATCGCTCTTTTCGAGCTATTTAATGCCAGACACACGTTATCTGGTGTTTTCACCACTCCACAGTGCGTTTGATATGCAGAACCGGCGATATCTTGGTTTTTGTGGGGTTTCAAGCTGAGATATGCATTTTTTACGATAATCTTGGTGAAACTTCTGTCCGAAGTATGCATAATCATCGAGATCGCTCTATTCGAGCTATTTAATGCGAGAAACACGTTGTCTGTTGTTTTCACCACTCCACAGTTGGTTTGATATGCAGAACCGGCGATGTTTGGTTTTCGTCGGGATTCAAGCTGAGATATGCATTTTCTACGATAATCTTGGTGAAACATCTGTCCGAAGTATGCAGAAACATCAAGAGCGCTCTCTTCGAGCTATTTAATGCGAGAAACACGTTTTCTGGGGTTTTCACCACACCACAGTTCGTTGGATGTGCAGAACCGGAGATATCTTGGTTTTCGTGGGGTTTCAAGCTGAGATATGCATTTTCTGCGATAATCTTGGTCAGACCTCTGTCCGAAGTATGCAGAAACATCGTGAACGCTCTTTTCGAGCTATTTAATGCGAGAAACACGTTAGCTGGTGTTTTCACCACTCCACAGTGCGTTTGATATGCAGAACCGGCGATATCTTGGTTTTTGTGGGGTTTCAAGCTGAGATATGCATTTTTTACGATAATCTTGGTGAGACTTCTGTCCGAAATATGCAGAATCATCGAGATCGCTCTATTCGAGCTATTTAATGCGACAAAACGTTATCTGGTGTTTTCAGCACTCCACAGTGCGTTTTATATGCAGAACCAGCGATATCTTGGTTTTCGTGGGGTTTCAAGCTGAGATATGCAATTTCTGCGATAATCTTGGTGAGACTTCTGTCCGAAGTATGCTTAATCATCGAGATCGCTCGTTTCGAGCTATTTAATGCGAGAAACACGTTATCTGGTGTTTTCACCACTCCACAGTGCGTATGATATGCAGAACCGGCGATGTTTGGTTTTCGTCGGGTTTCAAGCTGAGATATGCATTTTCTACGATAATCTTGGTGAAACATCTGTCTGAAGCATGCAGAAACATCAATAGCGCTCTTTTCGAGCTATTTAATGCGAGAAACACGTTTTCTGGGGCTTTCACCACACCACAGTTCGTTGGATGTGCAGAACCGGAGATATCTTGGTTTTCGTGGGGTTTCACGCTGAGATATGCAATTTTCTGCGATAATCTTGGTGAGTCCTCTGTCCGAAGTATGCAGAAACATCGAGATGGCTCTTTTCGACCTATTTAATGCGAGAAACACCTTATCTCGTGTTTTCACCACTCCACAGTGCGTTTGATATGCAGAACCAGCGAAATCTTGGTTTTCGTGGGATTTCAAGCTGAGATATGAATTTTTTACGATAATCATTGTGAGACTTCTGTCCGAAGTATGCAGAATCATCGAGATCGCACTTTTTGAGCTATTTAATGCGAGAAACACGTTATCTGGTGCTTTCAGCACTCCACAGTGCGTTTGATATGCAGAACCAGCGGTATCCTGGTTTTCGTGGGGATTCAAGCTGAGATATGCAATTTCAGAGATAATCTTGGTGAGACTTCTGTCCGAAGTATGCTTAATCATCGAGATCGCTCGTTTCGAGCTATTTAATGCGAGAAACACGTTATCTGGTGTTTTCACCACTCCACAGTGCGTTTGATATGCAGAACCAGCGATATCTTGGTTTTCGTGGGGTTTCAAGCTCAGATATGCATTTTCTGCGATAATCTTGGTGAGACCTCTGTCCGAAGTATGCAGAAACATCGAGATCGCTCTTTTCGACCTATTTAATGCGAGAAACACGTTATCTGGTGTTTTCACCACTCCACAGTGCGTTTGATATGCAGAACCAGCGAAATCTTGGTTTTCGTGGGGATTCAAGCTGAGATATGCAATTTCAGAGATAATCTTGGTGAGACTTCTGTCCGAAGTATGCTTAATCATCGAGATCGCTCGTTTCGAGCTATTTAATGCGAGAAACACGTTATCTGGTGTTTTCACCACTCCACAGTGCGTTTGATATGCAGAACCAGCGATATCTTGGTTTTCGGGGGGTTTCAAGCTCAGATATGCATTTTCTGCGATAATCTTGGTGAGACTTCTGTCCGAAGTATGCAGAATCATCGACATCGCTCTGTTCGAGCTATTTAATGCGAGAAACACGTTTTCTGGTGTTTTCACCACACCACAGTTCGTTGGATGTGCAGAACCGGAGATATCTTGGTTTTCGTGGGGTTTCAAGCTGAGATATGCATTTTCTGCGATAATCTTGGTGAGACCTCTGTCCGAAGTATGCAGAAACATCGAGATCGCTCTTATCGACCTATTTAATGCGAGAAACACGTTATCTGGTGTTTTCACCACTCCACAGTGCGTTTGATATGCAGAACCAGCGAAATCTTGGTTTTCGTGGGGTTTCAAGCTGAGATATGCATTTTTTACGATAATCGTGGTGAGTCTTTTGTCCGAAGTGTGCAGTATCATCGAGATCGCACTTTTCGAGCTATTTAATGCGAGAAACACGTTATCTGGTGTTTTCACCACACCACAGTTCGTTGGAAGTGCTGAACCGGAGATATCTTGGTTTTCGTGGGGTTTCAAGCTGAGATATGCATTTTCTGCGATAATCTTGGTCAGACCTCTGTCCAAAGTATGCAGAAACATCGTGAACGCCCTTTTCGAGCTATTTAATGCGAGAAACACGTTTTCTGGGGCTTTCACCACACCACAGTTCGTTGGATCTGCAGAACCGGAGATATCTTGGTTTTCGTGGGGTTTCACGCTAAGATATGCAATTTTCTGCGATAATCTTGGTGAGTCCTCTGTCCGAAGTATGCAGAAACATCGAGATGGCTCTTTTCGACCTATTTAATGCGAGAAACACCTTATCTCGTGTTTTCACCACTCCACAGTGCGTTTGATATGCAGAACCAGCGAAATCTTGGTTTTCGTGGGATTTCAAGCTGAGATATGAATTTTTTACGATAATCATTGTGAGACTTCTGTCCGAAGTATGCAGAATCATCGAGATCGCACTTTTTGAGCTATTTAATGCGAGAAACACGTTATCTGGTGTTTTCAGCACTCCACAGTGCGTTTGATATGCAGAACCAGCGATATCTTGGTTTTCGTGGGGATTCAAGCTGAGATATGCAATTTCAGAGATAATCTTGGTGAGACTTCTGTCCGAAGTATGCTTAATCATCGAGATCGCTCGTTTCGAGCTATTTAATGCGAGAAACACGTTATCTGGTGTTTTCACCACTCCACAGTGCGTTTGATATGCAGAACCAGCGATATCTTGGTTTTCGTGGGGTTTCAAGCTCAGATATGCATTTTCTGCGATAATCTTGGTGAGACCTCTGTCCGAAGTATGCAGAAACATCGAGATCGCTCTTTTCGACCTATTTAATGCGAGAAACACGTTATCTGGTGTTTTCACCACTCCACAGTGCGTTTGATATGCAGAACCAGCGATATCTTGGTTTTCGTGGGGATTCAAGCTGAGATATGCAATTTCAGAGATAATCTTGCTGAGACTTCTGTCCGAAGTATGCTTAATCATCGAGATCGCTCGTTTCGAGCTATTTAATGCGAGAAACACGTTATCTGGTGTTTTCACCACTCCACAGTGCGTTTGATATGCAGAACCAGCGATATCTTGGTTTTCGTGGGGTTTCAAGCTCAGATATGCATTTTCTGCGATAATCTTGGTGAGACCTCTGTCCGAAGTATGCAGAAACATCGAGATCGCTCTTTTCGACCTATTTAATGCGAGAAACACGTTATCTGGTGTTTTCACCACTCCACAGTGCGTTTGATATGCAGAACCAGCGAAATCTTGGTTTTCGTGGGGATTCTAGCTGAGATATGCAATTTCAGAGATAATCTTGGTGAGACTTCTGTCCGAAGTATGCTTAATCATCGAGATCGCTCGTTTCGAGCTATTTAATGCGAGAAACACGTTATCTGGTGTTTTCACCACTCCACAGTGCGTTTGATATGCAGAACCAGCGATATCTTGGTTTTCGTGGGGTTTCAAGCTCAGATATGCATTTTCTGCAATAATCGTGGTGAGACTTCTGTCCGAAGTATGCAGAATCATCGAGATCGCTCTTTTCGAGCTATTTAATGCGAGAAACACGTTATCTGGTGTTTTCGGCACTCCACAGTGCGTTTGATATGCACAACCAGCGATATCTGGGTTTTCGTGGGGTTTCAAGCTGAGATATGCATTTTTTACGGTAATCTTGGTGAGACTTCTGTCCGAAGTATGCAGAATCATCGACATCGCTCTTTTCGAGCTATTTAATGCGAGAAACACGTTTTCTGGTGTTTTCACCACACCACAGTTCGTTGGATGTGCAGAACCGGAGATATCATGGTTTTCGTGGGGTTTCAAGCTGAGATATGCATTTTCTGCGATAATCTTGGTGAGACCTCTGTCCGAAGTATGCAGAAACATCGAGATCGCTCTTTTCGACCTATTTAATGCGAGAAACACGTTATCTGGTGTTTTCACCACTCCACAGTGCGTTTGATATGCAGAACCAGCGATATCTTGGTTTTCGTGGGGATTCAAGCTGAGATATGCAATTTCAGAGATAATCTTGCTGAGACTTCTGTCCGAAGTATGCTTAATCATCGAGATCGCTCGTTTCGAGCTATTTAATGCGAGAAACACGTTATCTGGTGTTTTCACCACTCCACAGTGCGTTTGATATGCAGAACCAGCGATATCTTGGTTTTCGTGGGGTTTCAAGCTCAGATATGCATTTTCTGCGATAATCTTGGTGAGACCTCTGTCCGAAGTATGCAGAAACATCGAGATCGCTCTTTTCGACCTATTTAATGCGAGAAACACGTTATCTGGTGTTTTCACCACTCCACAGTGCGTTTGATATGCAGAACCAGCGATATCTTGGTTTTCGTGGGGATTCAAGCTGAGATATGCAATTTCAGAGATAATCTTGCTGAGACTTCTGTCCGAAGTATGCTTAATCATCGAGATCGCTCGTTTCGAGCTATTTAATGCGAGAAACACGTTATCTGGTGTTTTCACCACTCCACAGTGCGTTTGATATGCAGAACCAGCGATATCTTGGTTTTCGTGGGGTTTCAAGCTCAGATATGCATTTTCTGCGATAATCTTGGTGAGACCTCTGTCCGAAGTATGCAGAAACATCGAGATCGCTCTTTTCGACCTATTTAATGCGAGAAACACGTTATCTGGTGTTTTCACCACTCCACAGTGCGTTTGATATGCAGAACCAGCGAAATCTTGGTTTTCGTGGGGATTCTAGCTGAGATATGCAATTTCAGAGATAATCTTGGTGAGACTTCTGTCCGAAGTATGCTTAATCATCGAGATCGCTCGTTTCGAGCTATTTAATGCGAGAAACACGTTATCTGGTGTTTTCACCACTCCACAGTGCGTTTGATATGCAGAACCAGCGATATCTTGGTTTTCGTGGGGTTTCAAGCTCAGATATGCATTTTCTGCAATAATCGTGGTGAGACTTCTGTCCGAAGTATGCAGAATCATCGAGATCGCTCTTTTCGAGCTATTTAATGCGAGAAACACGTTATCTGGTGTTTTCGGCACTCCACAGTGCGTTTGATATGCACAACCAGCGATATCTGGGTTTTCGTGGGGTTTCAAGCTGAGATATGCATTTTTTACGGTAATCTTGGTGAGACTTCTGTCCGAAGTATGCAGAATCATCGACATCGCTCTTTTCGAGCTATTTAATGCGAGAAACACGTTTTCTGGTGTTTTCACCACACCACAGTTCGTTGGATGTGCAGAACCGGAGATATCATGGTTTTCGTGGGGTTTCAAGCTGAGATATGCATTTTCTGCGATAATCTTGGTGAGACCTCTGTCCGAAGTATGCAGAAACATCGAGATCGCTCTTTTGGACCTATTTAATGCGAGAAACACGTTATCTGGTGTTTTCACCACTCCACAGTGCGTTTGATATGCAGAACCAGCGAAATCTTGGTTTTCGTGGGGTTTCAAGCTGAGATATGCATTTTTTACGATAATCGTGGTGAGTCTTCTGTCCGAAGTGTGCAGTATCATCGAGATCGCACTTTTCGAGCTATTTAATGCGAGAAACACGTTATCTGGTGTTTTCACCACACCACAGTTCGTTGGAAGTGCTGAACCGGAGATATCTTGGTTTTCGTGGGGTTTCAAGCTGAGATATGCATTTTCTGCGATAATCTTGGTCAGACCTCTGTCCAAAGTATGCAGAAACATCGTGAACGCTCTTTTCGAGCTATTTAATGCGAGAAACACGTTTTCTGGGGCTTTCACCACACCACAGTTCGTTGGATCTGCAGAACCGGAGATATCTTGGTTTTCGTGGGGTTTCACGCTAAGATATGCAATTTTCTGCGATAATCTTGGTGAGTCCTCTGTCCGAAGTATGCAGAAACATCGAGATGGCTCTTTTCGACCTATTTAATGCGAGAAACACCTTATCTCGTGTTTTCACCACTCCACAGTGCGTTTGATATGCAGAACCAGCGAAATCTTGGTTTTCGTGGGATTTCAAGCTGAGATATGAATTTTTTACGATAATCATTGTGAGACTTCTGTCCGAAGTATGCAGAATCATCGAGATCGCACTTTTTGAGCTGTTTAATGCGAGAAACACGTTATCTGGTGTTTTCAGCACTCCACAGTGCGTTTGATATGCAGAACCAGCGATATCTTGGTTTTCGTGGGGATTCAAGCTGAGATATGCAATTTCAGAGATAATCTTGGTGAGACTTCTGTCCGAAGTATGCTTAATCATCGAGATCGCTCGTTTCGAGCTATTTAATGCGAGAAACACGTTATCTGGTGTTTTCACCACTCCACAGTGCGTTTGATATGCAGAACCAGCGATATCTGGGTTTTCGTGGGGTTTCAAGCTGAGATATGCATTTTTTACGGTAATCTTGGTGAGACTTCTGTCCGAAGTATGCAGAATCATCGACATCGCTCTTTTCGAGCTATTTAATGCGAGAAACACGTTTTCTGGTGTTTTCACCACACCACAGTTCGTTGGATGTGCAGAACCGGAGATATCTTGGTTTTCGTGGGGTTTCAAGCTGAGATATGCATTTTCTGCGATAATCTTGGTGAGACCTCTGTCCGAAGTATGCAGAAACATCGAGATCGCTCTTTTCGACCTATTTAATGCGAGAAACACGTTATCTGGTGTTTTCACCACTCCACAGTGCGTTTGATATGCAGAACCAGCGAAATCTTGGTTTTCGTGGGGTTTCAAGCTGAGATATGCATTTTTTACGATAATCGTGGTGAGTCTTCTGTCCGAAGTGTGCAGTATCATCGAGATCGCACTTTTCGAGCTATTTAATGCGAGAAACACGTTATCTGGTGTTTTCAGCACTCCACAGTGCGTTTGATATGCAGAACCAGCGATATCTGGGTTTTCGTGGGGTTTCAAGCTGAGATATGCATTTTTTACGATAATCTTGGTGAGACTACTGTCCGAAGTATGCAGAATCATCGACATCGCTCTTTTCGAGCTATTTAATGCGAGAAACACGTTTTCTGGGGTTTTCACCACACCACAGTTCGTTGGATGTGCTGAACCGGAGATATCTTGGTTTTCGTGGGGTTTCAAGCTGAGATATGCATTTTCTGCGATAATCTTGGTCAGACCTCTGTCCGAAGTATGCAGAAACATCGTGAACGCTCTTTTCGAGCTTTTTAATGCGAGAAACACGTTAGCTGGTGTTTTCACCACTCCACAGTGCGTTTGATATGCAGAACCGGCGATATCTTGGTTTTTGTGGGGTTTCAAGCTGAGATATGCATTTTTTACGATAATCTTGGTGAGACTTCTGTCCGAAATATGCAGAATCATCGAGATCGCTCTATTCGAGCTATTTAATGCGACAAAACGTTATCTGGTGTTTTCAGCACTCCACAGTGCGTTTTATATGCAGAACCAGCGATATCTTGGTTTTCGTGGGGTCTCAAGCTGAGATATGCAATTTCTGCGATAATCTTGGTGAGACTTCTGTCCGAAGTATGCTTAATCATCGAGATCGCTCGTTTCGAGCTATTTAATGCGAGAAACACGTTATCTGGTGTTTTCACCACTCCACAGTGCGTATGATATGCAGAACCGGAGATATCTTGGTTTTCGTGGGGTTTCACGCTGAGATATGCAATTTCCTGCGATAATCTTGGTGAGACCTCTGTCCGAAGTATGCAGAAACATCGAGATGGCTCTTTTCGACCTATTTAATGCGAGAAACACCTTATCTCGTGTTTTCACCACTCCACAGTGCGTTTGATATGCAGAACCAGCGAAATCTTGGTTTTCGTGGGATTTCAAGCTGAGATATGAATTTTATACGATAATCATTGTGAGACTTCTGTCCGAAGTATGCAGAATCATCGAGATCGCACTTTTTGAGCTATTTAATGCGAGAAACACGTTATCTGGTGTTTTCAGCACTCCACAGTGCGTTTGATATGCAGAACCAGCGATATCTTGGTTTTCGTGGGGATTCAAGCTGAGATATGCAATTTCAGAGATAATCTTGGTGAGACTTCTGTCCGAAGTATGCTTAATCATCGAGATCGCTCGTTTCGAGCTATTTAATGCGAGAAACACGTTATCTGGTGTTTTCACCACTCCACAGTGCGTTTGATATGCAGAACCAGCGATATCTTGGTTTTCGTGGGGTTTCAAGCTCAGATATGCATTTTCTGCGATAATCGTGGTGAGACTTCTGTCCGAAGTATGCAGAATCATCGAGATCGCTCTTTTCGAGCTATTTAATGCGAGAAGCACGTTATCTGGTGTTTTCGGCACTCCACAGTGCGTTTGATATGCACAACCAGCGATATCTGGGTTTTCGTGGGGTTTCAAGCTGAGATATGCATTTTTTACGGTAATCTTGGTGAGGCTTCTGTCCGAAGTATGCAGAATCATCGACATCGCTCTTTTCGAGCTATTTAATGCGAGAAACACGTTTTCTGGTGTTTTCACCACACCACAGTTCGTTGGATGTGCAGAACCGGAGATATCTTGGTTTTCGTGGGGTTTCAAGCTGAGATATGCATTTTCTGCGATAATCTTGGTGAGACCTCTGTCCGAAGTATGCAGAAAC
The DNA here is from genome assembly GCA_951804975.1 of Anthophora plumipes. Taxonomy (NCBI): domain Eukaryota; kingdom Metazoa; phylum Arthropoda; class Insecta; order Hymenoptera; family Apidae; genus Anthophora; species Anthophora plumipes. The sequence goes on from CATORF010000448.1 coordinate 2,871,544, forward strand.
ATCGCGATCGCTCTTTTCGACCTATTTAATGCGAGAAACACGTTATCTGGTGTTTTCACCACTCCACAGTGCGTTTGATATGCAGAACCAGCGATATCTGGGTTTTCGTGGGGTTTCAAGCTGAGATATGCATTTTTTACGATAATCTTGGTGAGACTTCTGTCCGAAGTATGCAGAATCATCGACATCGCTCTTTTCCAGCTATTTAATGCGAGAAACACGTCATCTGGTGTTTTCAGCACTCCACAGTGCGTTTGATATGCAGAACCAGCGACATCTGGGTTTTCGTAGGGTTTCAAGCTGAGATATGCATTTTTTACGATAATCTTGGTGAGACCTCTGTCCGAAGTATGCAGAAACATCGAGATCGCTCTTTTCGACCTATTTAATGCGAGAAACACGTTATCTGGTGTTTTCACCACTCCACAGTGCGTTTGATATGCAGAACCAGCGAAATCTTGGTTTTCATGGGGTTTCAAGCTGAGATATGAATTTTTTACGATAATCTTGGTGAGACATCTGTCCGAAGTATGCAGAAACATCGAGATCGCTCTTTTCGACCTATTTAATGCGAGAAACACGTTATCTGGTGTTTTCAGCACTCCACAGTGCGTTTGATATGCAGAACCAGCGACATCTGGGTTTTCGTAGGGTTTCAAGCTGAGATATGCATTTTCTGCGATAATCTTGGTCAGACCTCTGTCCGAAGTATGCAGAAACATCGTGAACGCTCTTTTCGAGCTATTTAATGCGAGAAACACGTTAGCTGGTGTTTTCACCACTCCACAGTGCGTTTGATATGCAGAACCGGCGATATCTTGGTTTTCGTGGGGTTTCAAGCTGAGATATGCATTTTTTACGATAATCTTGGTGAGACTTCTGTCCGAAGTATGCATAATCATCGAGATCGCACTTTTCGAGCAATTTAATGCGAGAAACACGTTATCTGGTGTTTTCAGCACTCCACAGTGCGTTTGATATGCAGAACCAGCGATATCTGGGTTTTCGTGGGGTTTCAAGCTGAGATATGCATTTTTTACGATAATCTTGGTGAGACTTCTGTCCGAAGTATGCAGAATCATCGACATCGCTCTTTTCGAGCTATTTAATGCGAGAAACACGTCATCTGGTGTTTTCAGCACTCCACAGTGCGTTTGATATGCAGTACCAGCGACATCTGGGTTTTCGTAGGGTTTCAAGCTGAGATATGCATTTTTTACGATAATCTTGGTGAGACCTCTGTCCGAAGTATGCAGAAACATCGAGATCGCTCTTTTCGACCTATTTAATGCGAGAAACACGTTATCTGGTGTTTTCAGCACTCCACAGTGCGTTTGATATGCAGAACCAGCGATATCTGGGTTTTCGTGGGGTTTCAAGCTGAGATATGCATTTTTTACGATAATCTTGGTGAGACTTCTGTCCGAAGTATGCATAATCATCGAGATCGCTCTATTCGAGCTATTTAATGCGAGAAACACGTTGTCTGTTGTTTTCACCACTCCACAGTTGGTTTGATATGCAGAACCGGCGATGTTTGGTTTTCGTCGGGATTCAAGCTGAGATATGCATTTTCTACGATAATCTTGGTGAAACATCTGTCCGAAGTATGCAGAAACATCAAGAGCGCTCTTTTCGAGCTATTTAATGCGAGAAACACGTTTTCTGGGGTTTTCACCACACCACAGTTCGTTGGATGTGCAGAACCGGAGATATCTTGGTTTTCGTGGGGTTTCAAGCTGAGATATGCATTTTCTGCGATAATCTTGGTCAGACCTCTGTCCGAAGTATGCAGAAACATCGTGAACGCTCTTTTCGAGCTATTTAATGCGAGAAACACGTTAGCTGGTGTTTTCACCACTCCACAGTGCGTTTGATATGCAGAACCGGCGATATCTTGGTTTTTGTGGGGTTTCAAGCTGAGATATGCATTTTTTACGATAATCTTGGTGAGACTTCTGTCCGAAATATGCAGAATCATCGAGATCGCTCTATTCGAGCTATTTAATGCGACAAAACGTTATCTGGTGTTTTCAGCACTCCACAGTGCGTTTTATATGCAGAACCAGCGATATCTTGGTTTTCGTGGGGTTTCAAGCTGAGATATGCAATTACTGCGATAATCTTGGTGAGACTTCTGTCCGAAGTATGCTTAATCATCGAGATCGCTCGTTTCGAGCTATTTAATGCGAGAAACACGTTATCTGGTGTTTTCACCACTCCACAGTGCGTATGATATGCAGAACCGGCGATGTTTGGTTTTCGTCGGGATTCAAGCTGAGATATGCATTTTCTATGATAATCTTGGTGAAACATCTGTCCGAAGCATGCAGAAACACCAATAGCGCTATTTTCGAGCTATTTAATGCGAGAAACACGTTTTCTGGGGCTTTCACCACACCACAGTTCGTTGGATGTGCAGAACCGGAGATATCTTGGTTTTCGTGGGGTTTCACGCTGAGATATGCAATTTTCTGCGATAATCTTGGTGAGACCTCTGTCCGAAGTATGCAGAAACATCGAGATGGCTCTTTTCGACCTATTTAATGCGAGAAACACCTTATCTCGTGTTTTCACCACTCCACAGTGCGTTTGATAAGGAGAACCAGCGAAATCTTGGTTTTCGTGGGGTTTCAAGCTGAGATATGAATTTTTTACGATAATCATTGTGAGACTTCTGTCCGAAGTATGCAGAATCATCGAGATCGCACTTTTTGAGCTATTTAATGCGAGAAACACGTTATCTGGTGTTTTCAGCACTCCACAGTGCGTTTGATATGCAGAACCAGCGATATCTTGGTTTTCGTGGGGATTCAAGCTGAGATATGCAATTTCAGAGATAATGTTGGTGAGACTTCTGTCCGAAGTATGCTTAATCATCGAGATCGCTCGTTTCGAGCTATTTAATGCGAGAAACACGTTATCTGGTGTTTTCACCACTCCACAGTGCGTTTGATATGCAGAACCAGCGATATCTTGGTTTTCGTGGGGTTTCAAGCTCAGATATGCATTTTCTGCGATAATCGTGGTGAGACTTCTGTCCGAAGTATGCAGAAACATCGAGATCGCTCTTTTCGAGCTATTTAATGCGAGAAACACGTTATCTGGTGTTTTCGGCACTCCACAGTGCGTTTGATATGCAGAACCAGCGATATCTGGGTTTTCGTGGGGTTTCAAGCTGAGATATGCATTTTTTACGGTAATCTTGGTGAGACTTCTGTCCGAAATATGCAGAATCATCGAGATCGCTCTATTCGAGCTATTTAATGCGACAAAACGTTATCTGGTGTTTTCAGCACTCCACAGTGCGTTTTATATGCAGAACCAGCGATATCTTGGTTTTCGTGGGGTTTCAAGCTGAGATATGCAATTACTGCGATAATCTTGGTGAGACTTCTGTCCGAAGTATGCTTAATCATCGAGATCGCTCGTTTCGAGCTATTTAATGCGAGAAACACGTTATCTGGTGTTTTCACCACTCCACAGTGCGTATGATATGCAGAACCGGCGATGTTTGGTTTTCGTCGGGTTTCAAGCTGAGATATGCATTTTCTATGATAATCTTGGTGAAACATCTGTCCGAAGCATGCAGAAACACCAATAGCGCTATTTTCGAGCTATTTAATGCGAGAAACACGTTTTCTGGGGCTTTCACCACACCACAGTTCGTTGGATGTGCAGAACCGGAGATATCTTGGTTTTCGTGGGGTTTCACGCTGAGATATGCAATTTTCTGCGATAATCTTGGTGAGACCTCTGTCCGAAGTATGCAGAAACATCGAGATGGCTCTTTTCGACCTATTTAATGCGAGAAACACCTTATCTCGTGTTTTCACCACTCCACAGTGCGTTTGATAAGGAGAACCAGCGAAATCTTGGTTTTCGTGGGGTTTCAAGCTGAGATATGAATTTTTTACGATAATCATTGTGAGACTTCTGTCCGAAGTATGCAGAATCATCGAGATCGCACTTTTTGAGCTATTTAATGCGAGAAACACGTTATCTGGTGTTTTCAGCACTCCACAGTGCGTTTGATATGCAGAACCAGCGATATCTTGGTTTTCGTGGGGATTCAAGCTGAGATATGCAATTTCAGAGATAATGTTGGTGAGACTTCTGTCCGAAGTATGCTTAATCATCGAGATCGCTCGTTTCGAGCTATTTAATGCGAGAAACACGTTATCTGGTGTTTTCACCACTCCACAGTGCGTTTGATATGCAGAACCAGCGATATCTTGGTTTTCGTGGGGTTTCAAGCTCAGATATGCATTTTCTGCGATAATCGTGGTGAGACTTCTGTCCGAAGTATGCAGAATCATCGAGATCGCTCTTTTCGAGCTATTTAATGCGAGAAACACGTTATCTGGTGTTTTCGGCACTCCACAGTGCGTTTGATATGCAGAACCAGCGATATCTGGGTTTTCGTGGGGTTTCAAGCTGAGATATGCATTTTTTACGGTAATCTTGGTGAGACTTCTGTCCGAAGTATGCAGAATCATCGACATCGCTCTTTTCGAGCTATTTAATGCGAGAAACACGTTTTCTGGGGTTTTCACCACACCACAGTTCGTTGGATGTGCAGAACCGGAGATATCTTGGTTTTCGTGGGGTTTCACGCTGAGATATGCATTTTTCTGCGATAATCTTGGTGAGACCTCTGTCCGAAGTATGCAGAAACATCGAGATGGCTCTTTTCGACCTATTTAATGCGAGAAACACCTTATCTCGTGTTTTCACCACTCCACAGTGCGTTTGATAAGGAGAACCAGCGAAATCTTGGTTTTCGTGGGGTTTCAAGCTGAGATATGAATTTTTTACGATAATCATTGTGAGACTTCTGTCCGAAGAATGCAGAATCATCGAGATCGCACTTTTTGAGCTATTTAATGCGAGAAACACGTTATCTGGTGTTTTCAGCACTCCACAGTGCGTTTGATATGCAGAACCAGCGATATCTTGGTTTTCGTGGGGATTCAAGCTGAGATATGCAATTTCAGAGATAATGTTGGTGAGACTTCTGTCCGAAGTATGCTTAATCATCGAGATCGCTCGTTTCGAGCTATTTAATGCGAGAAACACGTTATCTGGTGTTTTCACCACTCCACAGTGCGTTTGATATGCAGAAGCAGCGATATCTTGGTTTTCGTGGGGTTTCAAGCTCAGATATGCATTTTCTGCGATAATCGTGGTGAGACTTCTGTCCGAAGTATGCAGAATCATCGAGATCGCTCTTTTCGAGCTATTTAATGCGAGAAACACGTTATCTGGTGTTTTCGGCACTCCACAGTGCGTTTGATATGCAGAACCAGCGATATCTGGGTTTTCGTGGGGTTTCAAGCTGAGATATGCATTTTTTACGGTAATCTTGGTGAGACTTCTGTCCGAAGTATGCAGAATCATCGACATCGCTCTTTTCGAGCTATTTAATGCGAGAAACACGTTTTCTGGTGTTTTCACCACACCACAGTTCGTTGGATGTGCAGAACCGGAGATAGCTTGGTTTTCGTGGGGTTTCAAGCTGAGATATGCATTTTCTGCGATAATCTTGGTGAGACCTCTGTCCGAAGTATGCAGAAACATCGAGATCGCTCGTTTCGACCTATTTAATGCGAGAAACACGTTATCTGGTGTTTTCACCACTCCACAGTGCGTTTGATATGCAGAACCAGCGAAATCTTGGTTTTCGTGGGGTTTCAAGCTGAGATATGCATTTTTTACGATAATCTTGGTGAGACTTCTGTCCGAAGTGTGCATAATCATCGAGATCGCACTTTTCGAGCAATTTAATGCGAGAAACACGTTATCTGGTGTTTTCAGCACTCCACAGGTCGTTTGATATGCAGAACCAGCGATATCTGGGTTTTCGTGGGGTTTCAAGCTGAGATATGCATTTTTTACGATAATCTTGGTGAGACTTCTGTCCGAAGTATGCAGAATCATCGACATCGCTCTTTTCGAGCTATTTAATGCGAGAAACACGTCATCTGGTGTTTTCAGCACTCCACAGTGCGTTTGATATGCAGAACCAGCGACATCTGGGTTTTCGTAGGGTTTCAAGCTGAGATATGCATTTTTTACGATAATCTTGGTGAGACCTCTGTCCGAAGTATGCAGAAACATCGAGATCGCTCTTTTCGACCTATTTAATGCGAGAAACACGTTATCTGGTGTTTTCAGCACTCCGCAGTGCGTTTGATATGCAGAACCAGCGATATCTGGGTTTTCGTGGGGTTTCAAGCTGAGATATGCATTTTTTGCGATAATCTTGGTGAGACTTCTGTCCGAAGTATGCATAATCATCGAGATCGCTCTATTCGAGCTATTTAATGCGAGAAACACGTTGTCTGTTGTTTTCACCACTCCACAGTTGGTTTGATATGCAGAACCGGCGATGTTTGGTTTTCGTCGGGATTCAAGCTGAGATATGCATTTTCTACGATAATCTTGGTGAAACATCTGTCCGAAGTATGCAGAAACATCAAGAGCGCTCTTTTCGAGCTATTTAATGCGAGAAACACGTTTTCTGGGGTTTTCACCACACCACAGTTCGTTGGATGTGCAGAACCGGAGATATCTTGGTTTTCGTGGGGTTTCAAGCTGAGATATGCATTTTCTGCGATAATCTTGGTCAGACCTCTGTCCGAAGTATGCAGAAACATCGTGAACGCTCTTTTCGAGCTATTTAATGCGAGAAACACGTTAGCTGGTGTTTTCACCACTCCACAGTGCGTTTGATATGCAGAACCGGCGATATCTTGGTTTTTGTGGGGTTTCAAGCTGAGATATGCATTTTTTACGATAATCTTGGTGAGACTTCTGTCCGAAATATGCAGAATCATCGAGATCGCTCTATGCGAGCTATTTAATGCGACAAAACGTTATCTGGTGTTTTCAGCACTCCACAGTGCGTTTTATATGCAGAACCAGCGATATCTTGGTTTTCGTGGGGTTTCAAGCTGAGATATGCAATTTCTGCGATAATCTTGGTGAGACATCTGTCCGAAGTATGCTTAATCATCGAGATCGCTCGTTTCGAGCTATTTAATGCGAGAAACACGTTATCTGGTGTTTTCACCACTCCACAGTGCGTATGATATGCAGAACCGGCGATGTTTGGTTTTCGTCGGGTTTCAAGCTGAGATATGCATTTTCTACGATAATCTTGGTGAAACATCTGTCCGAAGCATGCAGAAACACCAATAGCGCTATTTTCGAGCTATTTAATGCGAGAAACACGTTTTCTGGGGCTTTCACCACACCACAGTTCGTTGGATGTGCAGAACCGGAGATATCTTGGTTTTCGTGGGGTTTCAAGGTTGAGATATGCAATTTTCTGCGATAATCTTGGTGAGACCTCTGTCCGAAGTATGCAGAAACATCGAGATGGCTCTTTTCGACCTATTTAATGCGAGAAACACCTTATCTCGTGTTTTCACCACTCCACAGTGCGTTTGATATGCAGAACCAGCGAAATCTTGGTTTTCGTGGGGTTTCAAGCTGAGATATGAATTTTTTACGATAATCATTGTGAGACTTCTGTCCGAAGTATGCAGAATCATCGAGATCGCACTTTTTGAGCTATTTAATGCGAGAAACACGTTATCTGGTGTTTTCAGCACTCCACAGTGCGTTTGATATGCAGAACCAGCGATATCTTGGTTTTCGTGGGGATTCAAGCTGAGATATGCAATTTCAGAGATAATGTTGGTGAGACTTCTGTCCGAAGTATGCTTAATCATCGAGATCGCTTGTTTCGAGCTATTTAATGCGAGAAACACGTTATCTGGTGTTTTCACCACTCCACAGTGCGTTTGATATGGAGAACCAGCGATATCTTGGTTTTCGTGGGGTTTCAAGCTCAGATATGCATTTTCTGCGATAATCGTGGTGAGACTTCTGTCCGAAGTATGCAGAATCATCGAGATCGCTCTTTTCGAGCTATTTAATGCGAGAAACACGTTATCTGGTGTTTTCGGCACTCCACAGTGCGTTTGATATGCAGAACCAGCGATATCTGGGTTTTCGTGGGGTTTCAAGCTGAGATATGCATTTTTTACGGTAATCTTGGTGAGACTTCTGTCCGAAGTATGCAGAATCATCGATATCGCTCTTTTCGAGCTATTTAATGCGAGAAACACGTTTTCTGGTGTTTTCACCACACCACAGTTCGTTGGATGTGCAGAACCGGAGATAGCTTGGTTTTCGTGGGGTTTCAAGCTGAGATATGCATTTTCTGCGATAATCTTGGTGAGACCTCTGTCCGAAGTATGCAGAAACATCGAGATTGCTCTTTTCGACCTATTTAATGCGAGAAACACGTTATCTGGTGTTTTCGGCACTCCACAGTGCGTTTGATATGCAGAACCAGCGATATCTGGGTTTTCGTGGGGTTTCAAGCTGAGATATGCATTTTTTACGGTAATCTTGGTGAGACTTCTGTCCGATGTACGCAGAATCATCGACATCGCTCTTTTCGAGCAATTTAATGCGAGAAACACGTTATCTGGTGTTTTCACCACTCCACAGTGCGTTTGATATGCAGAACCGGCGATATCTTGGTTTTTGTGGGGTTTCAAGCTGAGATATGCATTTTTTACGATAATCTTGATGAGACTTCTGTCCGAAGTATGCAGAAACATCGAGATCGCTCTTTTCGACCTATTTAATGCGAGAAACACGTTTTCTGGTGTTTTCACCACACCACAGTTCGTTGGATGTGCAGAACCGGAGATAGCTTGGTTTTCGTGGGGTTTCAAGCTGAGATATGCATTTTCTGCGATAATCTTGGTGAGACCTCTGTCCGAAGTATGCAGAATCATCGAGATCGCTCTATTCGAGCTATTTAATGCGACAAAACGTTATCTGGTGTTTTCAGCACTCCACAGTGCGTTTTATATGCAGAACCAGCGATATCTTGGTTTTCGTGGGGTTTCAAGCTGAGATATGCAATTTCTGCGATAATCTTGGTGAGAGTTCTGTCCGAAGTATGCTTAATCATCGAGATCGCTCGTTTCGAGCTATTTAATGCGAGAAACACGTTATCTGGTGTTTTCACCACTCCACAGTGCGTTTGATATGCAGAACCAGCGATATCTTGGTTTTCGTGGGGTTTCAAGCTCAGATATGCATTTTCTGCGATAATCGTGGTGAGACTTCTGTCCGAAGTATGCAGAATCATCGAGATCGCTCTTTTCGAGCTATTTAATGCGAGAAACACGTTATCTGGTGTTTTCGGCACTCCACAGTGCGTTTGATATGCAGAACCAGCGATATCTGGGTTTTCGTGGGGTTTCAAGCTGAGATATGCATTTTTTACGGTAATCTAGGTGAGACTTCTATCCGAAGTATGCAGAATCATCGACATCGCTGTATTCGAGCTATTTAATGCGAGAAACACGTTTTCTGGAGTTTTCACCACACCACAGTTCGTTGGATGTGCAGAACCGGAGATATCTTGGTTTTCGTGGGGTTTCAAGCTGAGATATGCATTTTCTGCGATAATCTTGGTGAGACGTCTGTCCGAAGTATGCAGAAACATCGAGATCGCTCTTTTCGACCTATTTAATGCGAGAAACACGTTATCTGGTGTTTTCACCACTCCACAGTGCGTTTGATATGCAGAACCAGCGAAATCTTGGTTTTCGTGGGGTTTCAAGCTGAGATATGCATTTTTTACGATAATCATGGTGAGTCTTCTGTCCGAAGTATGCAGAATCATCGACATCGCTGTATTCGAGCTATTTAATGCGAGAAACACGTTTTCTGGTGTTTTCACCACACCACAGTTCGTTGGATGTGCAGAACCGGAGATATCTTGGTTTTCGTGGGGTTTCAAGCTGAGATATGCATTTTCTGCGATAATCTTGGTGAGACTTCTGTCCGAAGTATGCAGAATCATCGACATCGCTCTTTTCGAGCTATTTAATGCGAGAAACAGGTCATCTGGTGTTTTCAGCACTCCACAGTGCGGTTGATATGCAGAACCAGCGATATCTGGGTTTTCGTGGGGTTTCAAGCTGAGATATGCATTTTTTACGGTAATCTTGGTGAGACTTCTGTCCGATGTACGCAGAATCATCGACATCGCTCTTTTCGAGCAATTTAATGCGAGAAACACGTTATCTGGTGTTTTCACCACTCCACAGTGCGTTTGATATGCAGAACCGGCGATATCTTGGTTTTTGTGGGGTTTCAAGCTGAGATATGCATTTTTTACGATAATCTTGATGAGACTTCTGTCCGAAGTATGCAGAAACATCGAGATCGCTCTTTTCGACCTATTTAATGCGAGAAACACGTTTTCTGGTGTTTTCACCACACCACAGTTCGTTGGATGTGCAGAACCGGAGATAGCTTGGTTTTCGTGGGGTTTCAAGCTGAGATATGCATTTTCTGCGATAATCTTGGTGAGACCTCTGTCCGAAGTATGCAGAATCATCGAGATCGCTCTATTCGAGCTATTTAATGCGACAAAACGTTATCTGGTGTTTTCAGCACTCCACAGTGCGTTTTATATGCAGAACCAGCGATATCTTGGTTTTCGTGGGGTTTCAAGCTGAGATATGCAATTTCTGCGATAATCTTGGTGAGAGTTCTGTCCGAAGTATGCTTAATCATCGAGATCGCTCGTTTCGAGCTATTTAATGCGAGAAACACGTTATCTGGTGTTTTCACCACTCCACAGTGCGTTTGATATGCAGAACCAGCGATATCTTGGTTTTCGTGGGGTTTCAAGCTCAGATATGCATTTTCTGCGATAATCGTGGTGAGACTTCTGTCCGAAGTATGCAGAATCATCGAGATCGCTCTTTTCGAGCTATTTAATGCGAGAAACACGTTATCTGGTGTTTTCGGCACTCCACAGTGCGTTTGATATGCAGAACCAGCGATATCTGGGTTTTCGTGGGGTTTCAAGCTGAGATATGCATTTTTTACGGTAATCTAGGTGAGACTTCTATCCGAAGTATGCAGAATCATCGACATCGCTGTATTCGAGCTATTTAATGCGAGAAACACGTTTTCTGGTGTTTTCACCACACCACAGTTCGTTGGATGTGCAGAACCGGAGATATCTTGGTTTTCGTGGGGTTTCAAGCTGAGATATGCATTTTCTGCGATAATCTTGGTGAGACGTCTGTCCGAAGTATGCAGAAACATCGAGATCGCTCTTTTCGACCTATTTAATGCGAGAAACACGTTATCTGGTGTTTTCACCACTCCACAGTGCGTTTGATATGCAGAACCAGCGAAATCTTGGTTTTCGTGGGGTTTCAAGCTGAGATATGCATTTTTTACGATAATCATGGTGAGTCTTCTGTCCGAAGTATGCAGAATCATCGACATCGCTGTATTCGAGCTATTTAATGCGAGAAACACGTTTTCTGGTGTTTTCACCACACCACAGTTCGTTGGATGTGCAGAACCGGAGATATCTTGGTTTTCGTGGGGTTTCAAGCTGAGATATGCATTTTCTGCGATAATCTTGGTGAGACTTCTGTCCGAAGTATGCAGAATCATCGACATCGCTCTTTTCGAGCTATTTAATGCGAGAAACAGGTCATCTGGTGTTTTCAGCACTCCACAGTGCGGTTGATATGCAGAACCAGCGATATCTGGGTTTTCGTGGGGTTTCAAGCTGAGATATGCATTTTTTGCGATAATCTTGGTGAGACTTCTGTCCGATGTATGCAGAATGATCGACATCGCTCTTTTCGAGCTATTTAATGCGAGAAACACGTTATCTGGTGTTTTCACCACTCCACAGTGCGTTTGATATGCAGAACCGGCGATATCTTGGTTTTTGTGGGGTTTCAAGCTGAGATATGCATTTTTTACGATAATCTTGTTGAGACTTCTGTCCGAAATATTCAGAATCATCGAGATCGCTCTATTCGAGCTATTTAATGCGACAAAACGTTATCTGGTGTTTTCAGCACTCCACAGTGCGATTTATATGCAGAACCAGCGATATCTTGGTTTTCGTGGGGTTTCAAGCTGAGATATGCAATTTCTGCGATAATCTTGGTGAGACTTCTGTCCGAAGTATGCTTAATCATCGAGATCGCTCGTTTCGAGCTATTTAATGCGAGAAACACGTTATCTGGTGTTTTCACCACTCCACAGTGCGTATGATATGCAGAACCGGCGATGTTTGGTTTTCGTCGGGTTTCAAGCTGAGATATGCATTTTCTACGATAATCTTGGTGAAACATCTGTCCGAAGTATGCATAATCATCGTGATCGCTCTATTCGAGCTATTTAATGCGATAAACACCTTATCTCGTGTTTTCACCACTCCACAGTGCGTTTGATATGCAGAACCAGCGAAATCTTGGTTTTCGTGGGGTTTCAAGCTGAGAAATGAATTTTTTACGATAATCATTGTGAGACTTCTGTCCGAAGTATGCAGAATCATCGAGATCGCACTTTTTGAGCTATTTAAAGCGAGAAACACGTTATCTGGTGTTTTCAGCACTCCACAGTGCGTTTGATATGCAGAACCAGCGATATCTTGGTTTTCGTGGGGATTCAAGCTGAGATATGCATTTTTTACGGTAATCTAGGTGAGACTTCTATCCGAAGTATGCAGAATCATCGACATCGCTGTATTCGAGCTATTTAATGCGAGAAACACGTTATCTGGTGTTTTCACCACTCCACAGTGCGTTTGATATGCAGAACCAGCGATATCTTGGTTTTCGTGGGGTTTCAAGCTCAGATATGCATTTTCTGCGATAATCGTGGTGAGACTTCTGTCCGAAGTATGCAGAATCATCGAGATCGCTCTTTTCGAGCTATTTAATGCGAGAAACACGTTATCTGGTGTTTTCGGCACTCCACAGTGCGTTTGATATGCAGAACCAGCGATATCTGGGTTTTCGTGGGGTTTCAAGCTGAGATATGCATTTTTTACGGTAATCTAGGTGAGACTTCTATCCGAAGTATGCAGAATCATCGACATCGCTGTATTCGAGCTATTTAATGCGAGAAACACGTTTTCTGGTGTTTTCACCACACCACAGTTCGTTGGATGTGCAGAACCGGAGATATCTTGGTTTTCGTGGGGTTTCAAGCTGAGATATGCATTTTCTGCGATAATCTTGGTGAGACGTCTGTCCGAAGTATGCAGAAACATCGAGATCGCTCTTTTCGACCTATTTAATGCGAGAAACACGTTATCTGGTGTTTTCACCACTCCACAGTGCGTTTGATATGCAGAACCAGCGAAATCTTGGTTTTCGTGGGGTTTCAAGCTGAGATATGCATTTTTTACGATAATCATGGTGAGTCTTCTGTCCGAAGTATGCAGTATCATCGAGATCGCACTTTTCGAGCTATTTAATGCGAGAAACACGTTATCTGGTGTTTTCAGCACTCCACAGTGCGTTTGATATGCAGAACCAGCGATATCTGGGTTTTCCTGGGGTTTCAAGCTGAGATATGCATTTTTTACGATAATCTTGGTGAGACTTCTGTCCGAAGTATGCAGAATCATCGACATCGCTCTTTTCGAGCTATTTAATGCGAGAAACACGTCATCTGGTGTTTTCAGCACTCCACAGTGCGGTTGATATGCAGAACCAGCGATATCTGGGTTTTCGTGGGGTTTCAAGCTGAGATATGCATTTTTTGCGATAATCTTGGTGAGACTTCTGTCCGATGTATGCAGAATCATCGACATCGCTCTTTTCGAGCTATTTAATGCGAGAAACACGTTATCTGGTGTTTTCACCACTCCACAGTGCGTTTGATATGCAGAACCGGCGATATCTTGGTTTTTGTGGGGTTTCAAGCTGAGATATGCATTTTTTACGATAATCTTGTTGAGACTTCTGTCCGAAATATTCAGAATCATCGAGATCGCTCTATTCGAGCTATTTAATGCGACAAAACGTTATCTGGTGTTTTCAGCACTCCACAGTGCGATTTATATGCAGAACCAGCGATATCTTGGTTTTCGTGGGGTTTCAAGCTGAGATATGCAATTTCTGCGATAATCTTGGTGAGACTTCTGTCCGAAGTATGCTTAATCATCGAGATCGCTCGTTTCGAGCTATTTAATGCGAGAAACACGTTATCTGGTGTTTTCACCACTCCACAGTGCGTATGATATGCAGAACCGGCGATGTTTGGTTTTCGTCGGGTTTCAAGCTGAGATATGCATTTTCTACGATAATCTTGGTGAAACATCTGTCCGAAGTATGCATAATCATCGAGATCGCTCTATTCGAGCTATTTAATGCGATAAACACCTTATCTCGTGTTTTCACCACTCCACAGTGCGTTTGATATGCAGAACCAGCGAAATCTTGGTTTTCGTGGGGTTTCAAGCTGAGAAATGAATTTTTTACGATAATCATTGTGAGACTTCTGTCCGAAGTATGCAGAATCATCGAGATCGCACTTTTTGAGCTATTTAAAGCGAGAAACACGTTATCTGGTGTTTTCAGCACTCCACAGTGCGTTTGATATGCAGAACCAGCGATATCTTGGTTTTCGTGGGGATTCAAGCTGAGATATGCAATTTCAGAGATAATCTTGGTGATACTTCTGTCCGAAGTATGCTTAATCATCGAGATCGCTCGTTTCGAGCTATTTAATGCGAGAAACACGTTATCTGGTGTTTTCAGCACTCCACAGTGCGTTTGATATGCAGAACCGGCGATATCTTGGTTTTTGTGGGGTTTCAAGCTCAGATATGCATTTTCTGCGATAATCGTGGTGAGACTTCTGTCCGAAGTATGCAGAATCATCGAGATCGCTCTTTTCGAGCTATTTAATGCGAGAAACACGTTATCTGGTGTTTTCGGCGCTCCACAGTGCGTTTGATATGCAGAACCAGCGATATCTGGGTTTTCGTGGGGTTTCAAGCTGAGATATGCATTTTTTACGGTAATCTAGGTGAGACTTCTATCCGAAGTATGCAGAATCATCGACATCGCTGTATTCGAGCTATTTAATGCGAGAAACACGTTTTCTGGTGTTTTCACCACACCACAGTTCGTTGGATGTGCAGAACCGGAGATATCTTGGTTTTCGTGGGGTTTCAAGCTGAGATATGCATTTTCTGCGATAATCTTGGTGAGACGTCTGTCCGAAGTATGCAGAAACATCGAGATCGCTCTTTTCGACCTATTTAATGCGAGAAACACGTTATCTGGTGTTTTCACCACTCCACAGTGCGTTTGATATGCAGAACCAGCGAAATCTTGGTTTTCGTGGGGTTTCAAGCTGAGATATGCATTTTTTACGATAATCATGGTGAGTCTTCTGTCCGAAGTATGCAGTATCATCGAGATCGCACTTTTCGAGCTATTTAATGCGAGAAACACGTTATCTGGTGTTTTCAGCACTCCACAGTGCGTTTGATATGCAGAACCAGCGATATCTGGGTTTTCCTGGGGTTTCAAGCTGAGATATGCATTTTTTACGATAATCTTGGTGAGACTTCTGTCCGAAGTATGCAGAATCATCGACATCGCTCTTTTCGAGCTATTTAATGCGAGAAACACGTCATCTGGTGTTTTCAGCACTCCACAGTGCGGTTGATATGCAGAACCAGCGATATCTGGGTTTTCGTGGGGTTTCAAGCTGAGATATGCATTTTTTGCGATAATCTTGGTGAGACTTCTGTCCGATGTATGCAGAATCATCGACATCGCTCTTTTCGAGCTATTTAATGCGAGAAACACGTTATCTGGTGTTTTCACCACTCCACAGTGCGTTTGATATGCAGAACCGGCGATATCTTGGTTTTTGTGGGGTTTCAAGCTGAGATATGCATTTTTTACGATAATCTTGTTGAGACTTCTGTCCGAAATATTCAGAATCATCGAGATCGCTCTATTCGAGCTATTTAATGCGACAAAACGTTATCTGGTGTTTTCAGCACTCCACAGTGCGATTTATATGCAGAACCAGCGATATCTTGGTTTTCGTGGGGTTTCAAGCTGAGATATGCAATTTCTGCGATAATCTTGGTGAGACTTCTGTCCGAAGTATGCTTAATCATCGAGATCGCTCGTTTCGAGCTATTTAATGCGAGAAACACGTTATCTGGTGTTTTCACCACTCCACAGTGCGTATGATATGCAGAACCGGCGATGTTTGGTTTTCGTCGGGTTTCAAGCTGAGATATGCATTTTCTACGATAATCTTGGTGAAACATCTGTCCGAAGTATGCATAATCATCGAGATCGCTCTATTCGAGCTATTTAATGCGATAAACACCTTATCTCGTGTTTTCACCACTCCACAGTGCGTTTGATATGCAGAACCAGCGAAATCTTGGTTTTCGTGGGGTTTCAAGCTGAGAAATGAATTTTTTACGATAATCATTGTGAGACTTCTGTCCGAAGTATGCAGAATCATCGAGATCGCACTTTTTGAGCTATTTAAAGCGAGAAACACGTTATCTGGTGTTTTCAGCACTCCACAGTGCGTTTGATATGCAGAACCAGCGATATCTTGGTTTTCGTGGGGATTCAAGCTGAGATATGCAATTTCAGAGATAATCTTGGTGAGACTTCTGTCCGAAGTATGCTTAATCATCGAGATCGCTCGTTTCGAGCTATTTAATGCGAGAAACACGTTATCTGGTGTTTTCAGCACTCCACAGTGCGTTTGATATGCAGAACCGGCGATATCTTGGTTTTTGTGGGGTTTCAAGCTGAGATATGCATTTTTTACGATAATCTTGGTGAGACTTCTGTCCGAAGTATGCATAATCATCGAGATCGCTCTATTCGAGCTATTTAATGCGAGAAACACGTTGTCTGTTGTTTTCACCACTCCACAGTTGATTTGATTTGCAGAACCGGCGATGTTTGGTTTTCGTCGGGATTCAAGCTGAGATATGCATTTTCTACGATAATCTTGGTGAAACATCTGTCCGAAGTATGCAGAAACATCAAGAGCGCTCTTTTCGAGCTATTTAATGCGAGAAACACGTTTTCTGGGGTTTTCACCACACCACAGTTCGTTGGATGTGCAGAACCGGAGATATCTTGGTTTTCGCGGGGTTTCAAGCTGAGATATGCATTTTCTGCGATAATCTTGGTCAGACCCTTGTCCGAAGTAAGCAGAAACATCGTGAACGCTCTTTTCGAGCTATTTAATGCGAGAAACACGTTAGCTGGTGTTTTCACCACTCCACAGTGCGTTTGATAAGCAGAACCGGCGATATCTTGGTTTTTGTGGGGTTTCAAGCTGAGATATGCATTTTTTACGATAATCTTGGTGAGACTTCTGTCCGAAATATGCAGAATCATCGAGATCGCTCTATTCGAGCTATTTAATGCGACAAAACGTTATCTGGTGTTTTCAGCACTCCACAGTGCGTGTTATATGCAGAACCAGCGATATCTTGGTTTTCGTGGGGTTTCAAGCTGAGATATGCAATTTCTGCGATAATCTTGGTGACACTTCTGTCCGAAGTATGCTTAATCATCGAGATCGCTCGTTTCGAGCTATTTAATGCGAGAAACACGTTATCTGGTGTTTTCACCACTCCACAGTGCGTTTGATATGCAGAACCAGCGATATCTTGGTTTTCGTGGGGTTTCAAGCTCAGATATGCATTTTCTGCGATAATCGTGGTGAGACTTCTGTCCGAAGTATGCAGAATCATCGAGATCGCTCTTTTCGAGCTATTTAATGCGAGAAACACGTTATCTGGTGTTTTCGGCACTCCACAGTGCGTTTGATATGCAGAACCAGCGATATCTGGGTTTTCGTGGGGTTTCAAGCTGAGATATGCATTTTCTGCGATAATCTTGGTGAGACTTCTGTCCGAAGTATGCAGAATCATCGACATCGCTCTTTTCGAGCTATTTAATGCGAGAAACACGTCATCTGGTGTTTTCAGCACTCCACAGTGCGGTTGATATGCAGAACCAGCGACATCTGGGTTTTCGTAGGGTTTCAAGCTGAGATATGCATTTTTTACGATAATCTTGGTGAGACCTCTGTCCGAAGTATGCAGAAACATCGAGATCGCTCTTTTCGACCTATTTAATGCGAGAAACACGTTATCTGGTGTTTTCAGCACTCCACAGTGCGTTTGATATGCAGAACCAGCGAAATCTTGGTTTTCGTGGGGTTTCAAGCTGAGATATGCATTTTCTGCGATAATCTTGGGGGGACTTCTGTCCGAAGTATGCAGAATCATCGACATCGCTCTTTTCGAGCTATTTAATGCGAGAAACACGTCATCTGGTGTTTTCAGCACTCCACAGTGCGGTTGATATGCAGAACCAGCGACATCTGGGTTTTCGTAGGGTTTCAAGCTGAGATATGCATTTTTTACGATAATCTTGGTGAGACCTCTGTCCGAAGTATGCAGAAACATCGAGATCGCTCTTTTCGACCTATTTAATGCGAGAAACACGTTATCTGGTGTTTTCACCACTCCACAGTGCGTTTGATATGCAGAACCAGCGATATCTTGGTTTTCGTGGGGTTTCAAGCTCAGATATGCATTTTCTGCGATAATCGTGGTGAGACTTCTGTCCGAAGTATGCAGAATCATCGAGATCGCTCTTTTCGAGCTATTTAATGCGAGAAACACGTTATCTGGTGTTTTCGGCACTCCACAGTGCGTTTGATATGCAGAACCAGCGATATCTGGGTTTTCGTGGGGTTTCAAGCTGAGATATGCATTTTCTGCGATAATCTTGGTGAGACTTCTGTCCGAAGTATGCAGAATCATCGACATCGCTCTTTTCGAGCTATTTAATGCGAGAAACACGTCATCTGGTGTTTTCACCACTCCACAGTGCGTTTGATATGCAGAACCAGCGATATCTTGGTTTTCGTGGGGTTTCAAGCTCAGATATGCATTTTCTGCGATAATCGTGGTGAGACTTCTGTCGGAAGTATGCAGAATCATCGAGATCGCTCTTTTCGAGCTATTTAATGCGAGAAACACGTTATCTGGTGTTTTCGGCACTCCACAGTGCGTTTGATATGCAGAACCAGCGATATCTGGGTTTTCGTGGGGTTTCAAGCTGAGATATGCATTTTCTGCGATAATCTTGGTGAGACTTCTGTCCGAAGTATGCAGAATCATCGACATCGATCTTTTTGAGCTATTTAATGCGAGAAACACGTCATCTGGTGTTTTCAGCACTCCACAGTGCGGTTGATATGCAGAACCAGCGACATCTGGGTTTTCGTAGGGTTTCAAGCTGAGATATGCATTTTTTACGATAATCTTGGTGAGACCTCTGTCCGAAGTATGCAGAAACATCGAGATCGCTCTATTCGAGCTATTTAATGCGAGAAACACGTTAGCTGGTGTTTTCACCACTCCACAGTGCGGTTGATATGCAGAACCAGCGATATCTTGGTTTTTGTGGGGTTTCAAGCTGAGATATGCATTTTTTACGATAATCTTGGTGAGACTTCTGTCCGAAATATGGAGAATCATCGAGATCGCTCTATTCGAGCTATTTAATGCGACAAAACGTTATCTGGTGTTTTCAGCACTCCACAGTGCGTGTTATATGCAGAACCAGCGATATCTTGGTTTTCGTGGGGTTTCAAGCTGAGATATGCAATTTCTGCGATAATCTTGGTGACACTTCTGTCCGAAGTATGCTTAATCATCGAGATCGCTCGTTTCGAGCTATTTAATGCGAGAAACACGTTATCTGGTGTTTTCACCACTCCACAGTGCGTTTGATATGCAGAACCAGCGATATCTTGGTTTTCGTGGGGTTTCAAGCTCAGATATGCATTTTCTGCGATAATCGTGGTGAGACTTCTGTCCGAAGTATGCAGAATCATCGAGATCGCTCTTTTCGAGCTATTTAATGCGAGAACCACGTTATCTGGTGTTTTCGGCACTCCACAGTGCGTTTGATATGCAGAACCAGCGATATCTGGGTTTTCGTGGGGTTTCAAGCTGAGATATGCATTTTCTGCGATAATCTTGGTGAGACTTCTGTCCGAAGTATGCAGAATCATCGACATCGCTCTTTTCGAGCTATTTAATGCGAGAAACACGTCATCTGGTGTTTTCAGCACTCCACAGTGCGGTTGATATGCAGAACCAGCGACATCTGGGTTTTCGTAGGGTTTCAAGCTGAGATATGCATTTTTTACGATAATCTTGGTGAGACCTCTGTCCGAAGTATGCAGAAACATCGAGATCGCTCTTTTCGACCTATTTAATGCGAGAAACACGTTATCTGGTGTTTTCAGCACTCCACAGTGCGTTTGATATGCAGAACCAGCGAAATCTTGGTTTTCGTGGGGTTTCAAGCTGAGATATGCATTTTCTGCGATAATCTTGGTGAGACTTCTGTCCGAAGTATGCAGAATCATCGACATCGCTCTTTTCGAGCTATTTAATGCGAGAAACACGTCATCTGGTGTTTTCAGCACTCCACAGTGCGGTTGATATGCAGAACCAGCGACATCTGGGTTTTCGTAGGGTTTCAAGCTGAGATAAGCATTTTTTACGATAATCTTGGTGAGACCTCTGTCCGAAGTATGCAGAAACATCGAGATCGCTCTTTTCGACCTATTTAATGCGAGAAACACGTTATCTGGTGTTTTCGGCACTCCACAGTGCGTTTGATATGCAGAACCAGCGATATCTGGGTTTTCGTGGGGTTTCAAGCTGAGATATGCATTTTCTGCGATAATCTTGGTGAGACTTCTGTCCGAAGTATGCAGAATCATCGACATCGCTCTTTTCGAGCTATTTAATGCGAGAAACACGTCATCTGGTGTTTTCAGCACTCCACAGTGCGGTTGATATGCAGAACCAGCGACATCTGGGTTTTCGTAGGGTTTCAAGCTGAGATATGCATTTTTTACGATAATCATGGTGAGACCTCTGTCCGAAGTATGCAGAAACATCGAGATCGCTCTTTTCGACCTATTTAATGCGAGAAACACGTTATCTGGTGTTTTCAGCACTCCACAGTGCGTTTGATATGCAGAACCAGCGAAATCTTGGTTTTCGTGGGGTTTCAAGCTGAGATATGCATTTTTTACGATAATCATGGTGAGTCTTCTGTCCGAAGTATGCAGTATCATCGAGATCGCACTTTTCGAGCTATTTAATGCGAGACACACGTTATCTGGTGTTTTCAGCACTCCACAGTGCGTTTGATATGCAGAACCAGCGATATCTGGGTTTTCGTGGGGTTTCAAGCTGAGATATGCATTTTTTGCGATAATCTTGGTGAGACTTCTGTCCGATGTATGCAGAATCATCGACATCGCTCTTTTCGAGCTATTTAATGCGAGAAACACGTTATCTGGTGTTTTCACCACTCCACAGTGCGTTTGATATGCAGAACCGACGATATCTTGGTTTTTGTGGGGTTTCAAGCTGAGATATGCATTTTTTACGATAATCTTGGTGAGACTTCTGTCCGAAATATTCAGAATCATCGAGATCGCTCTATTCGAGCTATTTAATGCGACAAAACGTTATCTGGTGTTTTCAGCACTCCACAGTGCGTATTATATGCAGAACCAGCGATATCTTGGTTTTCGTGGGGTTTCAAGCTGAGATATGCAATTTCTGCGATAATCTTGGTGAGACTTCTGTCCGAAGTATGCTTCATCATCGAGATCGCTCGTTTCGAGCTATTTAATGCGAGAAACACGTTATCTGGTGTTTTCACCACTCCACAGTGCGTATGATATGCAGTACCGGCGATGTTTGGTTTTCGTCGTGTTTCAAGCTGAGATATGCATTTTCTACGATAATCTTGGTGAAACATCTGTCCGAAGCATGCAGAAACATCAATAGCGCTCTTTTCGAGCTATTTAATGCGAGAAACACGTTTTCTGGGGCTTTCACCACACCACAGTTCGTTGGATGTGCAGAACCGGAGATATCTTGGTTTTCGTGGGGTTTCACGCTGAGATATGCAATTTTCTGCGATAATCTTGGTGAGACCTCTGTCCGAAGTATGCAGAAACATCGAGATGGCTCTTTTCGACCTATTTAATGCGATAAACACCTTATCTCGTGTTTTCACCACTCCACAGTGCGTTTGATATGCAGAACCAGCGAAATCTTGGTTTTCGTGGGGTTTCAAGCTGAGAAATGAATTTTTTACGATAATCATTGTGAGACTTCTGTCCGAAGTATGCAGAATCATCGAGATCGCACTTTTTGAGCTATTTAAAGCGAGAAACACGTTCTCTGGTGTTTTCAGCACTCCACAGTGCGTTTGATATGCAGAACCAGCGATAACTTGGTTTTCGTGGGGATTCAAGCTGAGATATGCAATTTCAGAGATAATCTTGGTGAGACTTCTGTCCGAAGTATGCTTAATCATCGAGATCGCTCGTTTCGAGCTATTTAATGCGAGAAACACGTTATCTGGTGTTTTCACCACTCCACAGTGCGTTTGATATGCAGAACCAGCGATATCTTGGTTTTCGTGGGGTTTCAAGCTGAGATATGCATTTTCTGCGATAATCTTGGTGAGACTTCTGTCCGAAGTATGCTGAATCATCTAGATCGCTCTTTTCGAGCTATTTAATTCGAGAAACACGATATCTGGTGTTTTCAGCACTCCACAGTGCGTTTGATATGCAGAACCAGCGATATCTGGGTTTTCGTGGGGTTTCTAGCTGAGATATGCATTTTTTACCATGATCATGGTGAGACTACTGTCCGAAGTATGCTTAATCATCGAGATCGCTCGTTTCGACCTATTTAATGCGAGAAACACGTTATCTGGTGTTTTCACCACTCCACAGTGCGTATGATATGCAGAACCGGCGATATCTTGGTTTTCGTGGGGTTTCAAGCTGAGATATGCATTATCTGCGATAATCTTGGTGAGACTTCTGTCCGAAGTGTGCAGAATCATCGAGATCGCTCTTTTCGAACTATTTAATGCGAGAAACAAGTTATCTGGTGTTTTCACCACTCCACAGTGCGTTTGATATGCAGAACCTGCGATATCTTGGTTTTCGTGGGGTTTCAAGCTCAGATATGCATTTTCTGCGATAATCTTAGTGAGACATCTGTCCGAAGTATGCAGAATCATCGAGATCGCACTTTTCGAGCTATTTAATGCGAGAAACACGTTATCTGGTGTTTTCACCACTCCACAGTGCGTTTGATATGCAGAACCGGCGATATCTTGGTTTTTGTGGGGTTTCAAGCTGAGATATGCATTTTTTACCATGATCATGGTGAGACTTCTGTCCGAAGTATGCAGAATCATCGAGATCGCACTTTTTGAGCTATTTAATGCGAGAAACACGTTATCTGGTGTTTTCAGCACTCCACAGTGCGTTTGATATTCAGAACCAGCGATATCTGAGTTTTCGTGGGGTTTAAAGCTGAGAAATGCATTTTCTACGATACTCTTGATGAGACTTCTGTCCGAAGTATGCTGAATCATCTAGATCGCTCTTTTCGAGCTATTTAATTCGAGAAACACGATATCTGGTGTTTTCAGCACTCCACAGTGCGTTTGATATGCAGAACCAGCGATATCTGGGTTTTCGTGGGGTTTCTAGCTGAGATATGCATTTTTTACCATGATCATGGTGAGACTTCTGTCCGAAGTATGCTTAATCATCGAGATCGCTCTTTTCGACCTATTTAATGCGATAAACACCTTATCTCGTGTTTTCACCACTCCACAGTGCGTTTGATATGCAGAACCAGCGAAATCTTTGTTTTCGTGGGGTTTCAAGCTGAGAAATGAATTTTTTACGATAATCATTGTGAGACTTCTGTCCGAAGTATGCAGAATCATCGAGATCGCACTTTTTGAGCTATTTAAAGCGAGAAACACGTTCTCTGGTGTTTTCAGCACTCAACAGTGCGTTTGATATGCAGAACCAGCGATAACTTGGTTTTCGTGGGGATTCAAGCTGAGATATGCAATTTCAGAGATAATCTTGGTGAGACTTCTGTCCGAAGTATGCTTAATCATCGAGATCGCTCGTTTCGAGCTATTTAATGCGAGAAACACGTTATCTGGTGTTTTCACCACTCCACAGTGCGTTTGATATTCAGAACCAGCGATATCTGGGTTTTCGTGGGGTGTCAAGCTGAGAAATGCATTTTTTACGATAATCTTGATGAGACTTCTGTCCGAAGTATGCTTAATCATCGAGATCGCTCGTTTCGACCTATTTAATGCGAGAAACACGTTATCTGGTGTTTTCACCACTCCACAGTGCGTATGATATGCAGAACCGGCGATATCTTGGTTTTCGTGGGGTTTCAAGCTGAGATATGCATTATCTGCGATAATCTTGGTGAGACTTCTGTCCGAAGTGTGCAGATTCATCGAGATCGCTCTTTACGAACTATTTAGTGCGAGAAACAAGTTATCTGGTGTTTTCACCACTCCACAGTGCGTTTGATACGCAGAACCTGCGATATCTTGGTTTTCGTGGGGTTTCAAGCTCAGATATGCATTTTCTGCGATAATCTTGGTGAGACATCTGTCCGAAGTATGCAGAATCATCGAGATCGCACTTTTCGAGCTATTTAATGCGAGAAACACGTTATCTGGTGTTTTCACCACTCCACAGTGAGTTTGATATGCAGAACCGGCGATATCTTGGTTTTTGTGGGGTTTCAAGCTGAGATATGCATTTTTTACCATGATCATGGTGAGACTTCTGTCCGAAGTATGCAGAATCATCGAGATCGCACTTTTTGAGCTATTTAATGCGAGAAACACGTTATCTGGTGTTTTCAGCACTCCACAGTGCGTTTGATATTCAGAACCAGCGATATCTGAGTTTTCGTGGGGTTTAAAGCTGAGAAATGCATTTTCTACGATACTCTTGATGAGACTTCTGTCCGAAGTATGCTGAATCATCTAGATCGCTCTTTTCGAGCTATTTAATTCGAGAAACACGATATCTGGTGTTTTCAGCACTCCACAGTGCGTTTGATATGCAGAACCAGCGATATCTGGGTTTTCGTGGGGTTTCTAGCTGAGATATGCATTTTTTACCATGATCATGGTGAGACTTCTGTCCGAAGTATGCTTAATCATCGAGATCGCTCGTTTCGACCTATTTAATGCGAGAAACACGTTATCTGGTGTTTTCACCACTCCACAGTGCGTATGATATGCAGAACCGGCGATATCTTGGTTTTCGTGGGGTTTCAAGCTGAGATATGCATTATCTGCGATAATCTTGGTGAGACTTCTGTCCGAAGTGTGCAGAATCATCGAGATCGCTCTTTTCGAACTATTTAATGCGAGAAACAAGTTATCTGGTGTTTTCACCACTCCACAGTGCGTTTGATATGCAGAACCTGCGATATCTTGGTTTTCGTGGGGTTTCAAGCTCAGATATGCATTTTCTGCGATAATCTTAGTGAGACATCTGTCCGAAGTATGCAGAAACATCGAGATGGCTCTTTTCGACCTATTTAATGCGATAAACACCTTATCTCGTGTTTTCACCACTCCACAGTGCGTTTGATATGCAGAACCAGCGAAATCTTGGTTTTCGTGGGGTTTCAAGCTGAGAAATGAATTTTTTACGATAATCATTGTGAGACTTCTGTCCGAAGTATGCAGAATCATCGAGATCGCACTTTTTGAGCTATTTAAAGCGAGAAACACGTTCTCTGGTGTTTTCAGCACTCCACAGTGCGTTTGATATGCAGAACCAGCGATATCTTGGTTTTCGTGGGGTTTCAAGCTGAGATATGCATTTTCTGCGATAATCTTGGTGAGACTTCTGTCCGAAGTATGCTTAATCATCGAGATCGCTCGTTTCGAGCTATTTAATGCGAGAAACACGTTATCTGGTGTTTTCACCACTCCACAGTGCGTATGATATGCAGTACCGGCGATGTTTGGTTTTCGTCGGGTTTCAAGCTGAGATATGCATTTTCTACGATAATCTTGGTGAAACATCTGTCCGAAGCATGCAGAAACATCAATAGCGCTCTTTTCGAGCTATTTAATGCGAGAAACACGTTTTCTGGGGCTTTCACCACACCACAGTTCGTTGGATGTGCAGAACCGGAGATATCTTGGTTTTCGTGGGGATTCAAGCTGAGATATGCAATTTCAGAGATAATCTTGGTGAGACTTCTGTCCGAAGTATGCTTAATCATCGAGATCGCTCGTTTCGAGCTATTTAATGCCAGAAACACGTTATCTGGTGTTTTCACCACTCCACAGTGCGTTTGATATGCAGAACCAGCGATATCTTGGTTTTCGTGGGGTTTCAAGCTGAGATATGCATTTTCTGCGATAATCTTGGTGAGACTTCTGTCCGAAGTATGCTGAATCATCTAGATCGCTCTTTTCGAGCTATTTAATTCGAGAAACACGATATCTGGTGTTTTCAGCACTCCACAGTGCGTTTGATATGCAGAACCAGCGATATCTGGGTTTTCGTGGGGTTTCTAGCTGAGATATGCATTTTTTACCATGATCATGGTGAGACTTCTGTCCGAAGTATGCTTAATCATCGAGATCGCTCGTTTCGACCTATTTAATGCGAGAAACACGTTATCTGGTGTTTTCACCACTCCACAGTGCGTATGATATGCAGAACCGGCGAAATCTTGGTTTTCGTGGGGTTTCAAGCTGAGATATGCATTATCTGCGATAATCTTGGTGAGACTTCTGTCCGAAGTGTGCAGAATCATCGAGATCGCACTTTTTGAGCTATTTAATGCGAGAAACACGTTATCTGGTGTTTTCAGCACTCCACAGTGCGTTTGATATTCAGAACCAGCGATATCTGAGTTTTCGTGGGGTTTAAAGCTGAGAAATGCATTTTCTACGATACTCTTGATGAGACTTCTGTCCGAAGTATGCTGAATCATCTAGATCGCTCTTTTCAAACTATTTAATTCGAGAAACACGATATCTGGTGTTTTCAGCACTCCACAGTGCGTTTGATATGCAGAACCAGCGATAACTTGGTTTTCGTGGGGATTCAAGCTGAGATATGCAATTTCAGAGATAATCTTGGTGAGACTTCTGTCCGAAGTATGCTTAATCATCGAGATCGCTCGTTTCGAGCTATTTAATGCGAGAAACACGTTATCTGGTGTTTTCACCACTCCACAGTGCGTTTGATATTCAGAACCAGCGATATCTGGGTTTTCGTGGGGTGTCAAGCTGAGAAATGCATTTTTTACGATAATCTTGATGAGACTTCTGTCCGAAGTATGCTTAATCATCGAGATCGCTCGTTTCGACCTATTTAATGCGAGAAACACGTTATCTGGTGTTTTCACCACTCCACAGTGCGTATGATATGCAGAACCGGCGATATCTTGGTTTTCGTGGGGTTTCAAGCTGAGATATGCATTATCTGCGATAATCTTGGTGAGACTTCTGTCCGAAGTGTGCAGAATCATCGAGATCGCTCTTTTCGAACTATTTAGTGCGAGAAACAAGTTATCTGGTGTTTTCACCACTCCACAGTGCGTTTGATATGCAGAACCTGCGATATCTTGGTTTTCGTGGGGTTTCAAGCTCAGATATGCATTTTCTGCGATAATCTTGGTGAGACATCTGTCCGAAGTATGCAGAATCATCGAGATCGCACTTTTCGAGCTATTTAATGCGAGAAACACGTTATCTGGTGTTTTCACCACTCCACAGTGAGTTTGATATGCAGAACCGGCGATATCTTGGTTTTTGTGGGGTTTCAAGCTGAGATATGCATTTTTTACCATGATCATGGTGAGACTTCTGTCCGAAGTATGCAGAATCATCGAGATCGCACTTTTTGAGCTATTTAATGCGAGAAACACGTTATCTGGTGTTTTCAGCACTCCACAGTGCGTTTGATATTCAGAACCAGCGATATCTGAGTTTTCGTGGGGTTTAAAGCTGAGAAATGCATTTTCTACGATACTCTTGATGAGACTTCTGTCCGAAGTATGCTGAATCATCTAGATCGCTCTTTTCGAGCTATTTAATTCGAGAAACACGATATCTGGTGTTTTCAGCACTCCACAGTGCGTTTGATATGCAGAACCAGCGATATCTGGGTTTTCGTGGGGTTTCTAGCTGAGATATGCATTTTTTACCATGATCATGGTCAGACTTCTGTCCGAAGTATGCTTAATCATCGAGATCGCTCGTTTCGACCTATTTAATGCGAGAAACACGTTATCTGGTGTTTTCACCACTCCACAGTGCGTATGATATGCAGAACCGGCGATATCTTGGTTTTCGTGGGGTTTCAAGCTGAGATATGCATTATCTGCGATAATCTTGGTGAGACTTCTGTCCGAAGTGTGCAGAATCATCGAGATCGCTCTTTTCGAACTATTTAATGCGAGAAACAAGTTATCTGGTGTTTTCACCACTCCACAGTGCGTTTGATATGCAGAACCTGCGATATCTTGGTTTTCGTGGGGTTTCAAGCTCAGATATGCATTTTCTGCGATAATCTTAGTGAGACATCTGTCCGAAGTATGCAGAATCATCGAGATCGCACTTTTCGAGCTATTTAATGCGAGAAACACGTTATCTGGTGTTTTCACCACTCCACAGTGCGTTTGATATGCAGAACCGGCGATATCTTGGTTTTTGTGGGGTTTCAAGCTGAGATATGCATTTTTTACCATGATCATGGTGAGACTTCTGTCCGAAGTATGCAGAATCATCGAGATCGCACTTTTTGAGCTATTTAATGCGAGAAACACGTTATCTGGTGTTTTCAGCACTCCACAGTGCGTTTGATATTAAGAACCAGCGATATCTGAGTTTTCGTGGGGTTTCAAGCTCAGATATGCATTTTCTGCGATATTCTTAGTGAGACATCTGTCCGAAGTATGCAGAATCATCGAGATCGCACTTTTCGAGCTATTTAATGCGAGAAACACGTTATCTGGTGTTTTCAGCACTCCACAGTGCGTTTGATATTCAGAACCAGCGATATCTGAGTTTTCGTGGGGTTTAAAGCTGAGAAATGCATTTTCTACGATACTCTTGATGAGACTTCTGTCCGAAGTATGCTGAATCATCTAGATCGCTCTTTTCGAGCTAGTAAATTCGAGAAACACGTTATCTGGTGTTTTCAGCACTCCACAGTGCGTTTGATATTCAGAACCAGCGATATCTGAGTTTTCGTGGGGTTTAAAGCTGAGAAATGCATTTTCTACGATACTCTTGATGAGACTTCTGTCCGAAGTATGCTGAATCATCTAGATCGCTCTTTTCGAGCTAGTAAATTCGAGAAACACGTTATCTGGTGTTTTCAGCACTCCACAGTGCGTTTGATATGCAGAACCTGCGATATCTTGGTTTTCGTGGGGTTTCAAGCTCAGATATGCATTTTCTGCGATAATCTTAGTGAGACATCTGTCCGAAGTATGCAGAATCATCGAGATCGCACTTTTCGAGCTATTTAATGCGAGAAACACGTTATCTGGTGTTTTCAGCACTCCACAGTGCGTTTGATATTCAGAACCAGCGATATCTGAGTTTTCGTGGGGTTTAAAGCTGAGAAATGCATTTTCTACGATACTCTTGATGAGACTTCTGTCCGAAGTATGCTGAATCATCTAGATCGCTCTTTTCGAGCTATTTAATTCGAGAAACACGATATCTGGTGTTTTCAGCACTCCACAGTGCGTTTGATATGCAGAACCAGCGATATCTGGGTTTTCGTGGGGTTTCTAGCTGAGATATGCATTTTTTACGATAATCTTGGTGAGACTTCTGTCCGAAGTATGCTTAATCATCGAGATCGCTCGTTTCGACCAATTTAATACGAGAAACACTTTATCTGGTGTTTTCACCTCTCCACAGTGCGTATGATATGCAGAACCGACGATATCTTCGGTTTCGTGGGGTTTCTAGCTGAGATATTCATTGTCTGCGAAAATCTTGGTGAGACTACTGTCCGAAGTGTGCAGAATCATTGAGATCGCTCTTTTCGAGCTATTTAATGCGAGAAACACGTTTTCTGGTGTTTTCACCACTCCACAGTGCGTTTGATATGCAGAACCAGCGACATCTTGGTTTTCGTAGGGTTTCAAGCTGAGATATGCATTTTTTACGATAATCTTGGTGAGACTTCTGTCCGAAGTATGCAGAATCATCGAAATCGCTCTTTTCGAGCTATTTAATGCGAGAAACACGTTATCTGGTGTTTTCACCACTCCACAGTGCGTATGATATGCAGAACCGACGATATCTTGGTTTTCGTGGGGTTTCAAGCTCAGATATGCATATTCTGCGATAATCTTGGTGAGACTTCCGTCCGAAGTATGCTGAATCATCGAGATCGCTCTTTTCGAGCTATTTAATGCGAGAAACACGTTATCTGGTGTTTTCACCACTCCACAGTGCGTTTGATATGCAGACCCAGCGATATCTTGGTTTTCGTGGGGTTTCAAGCTCAGATATGCAATTTCTGCGATAATCTTGGTGAGACATCTGTCCGAAGTATGCAGAATCATCGAGATCGCACTTTTCGAGCTATTTAATGCGAGAAACACCTTATCTCGTGTTTTCACCACTCCACAGTGCGTTTGATATGCAGAACCAGCGATATCTTGGTTTTCGTGGGGTTTCAAGCTCAGATATGCATTTTCTGCGATAATCTTAGTGAGACATCTGTCCGAAGTATGCAGAAACATCGAGATGGCTCTTTTCGACCTATTTAATGCGATAAACACCTTATCTCGTGTTTTCACCACTCCACAGTGCGTTTGATATGCAGAACCAGCGAAATCTTGGTTTTCGTGGGGTTTCAAGCTGAGAAATGAATTTTTTACGATAATCATTGTGAGACTTCTGTCCGAAGTATGCAGAATCATCGAGATCGCACTTTTTGAGCTATTTAAAGCGAGAAACACGTTCTCTGGTGTTTTCAGCACTCCACAGTGCGTTTGATATGCAGAACCAGCGATATCTTGGTTTTCGTGGGGTTTCAAGCTGAGATATGCATTTTCTGCGATAATCTTGGTGAGACTTCTGTCCGAAGTATGCTTAATCATCGAGATCGCTCGTTTCGAGCTATTTAATGCGAGAAACACGTTATCTGGTGTTTTCACCACTCCACAGTGCGTATGATATGCAGTACCGGCGATGTTTGGTTTTCGTCGGGTTTCAAGCTGAGATATGCATTTTCTACGATAATCTTGGTGAAACATCTGTCCGAAGCATGCAGAAACATCAATAGCGCTCTTTTCGAGCTATTTAATGCGAGAAACACGTTTTCTGGGGCTTTCACCACACCACAGTTCGTTGGATGTGCAGAACCGGAGATATCTTGGTTTTCGTGGGGATTCAAGCTGAGATATGCAATTTCAGAGATAATCTTGGTGAGACTTCTGTCCGAAGTATGCTTAATCATCGAGATCGCTCGTTTCGAGCTATTTAATGCCAGAAACACGTTATCTGGTGTTTTCACCACTCCACAGTGCGTTTGATATGCAGAACCAGCGATATCTTGGTTTTCGTGGGGTTTCAAGCTGAGATATGCATTTTCTGCGATAATCTTGGTGAGACTTCTGTCCGAAGTATGCTGAATCATCTAGATCGCTCTTTTCGAGCTATTTAATTCGAGAAACACGATATCTGGTGTTTTCAGCACTCCACAGTGCGTTTGATATGCAGAACCAGCGATATCTGGGTTTTCGTGGGGTTTCTAGCTGAGATATGCATTTTTTACCATGATCATGGTGAGACTTCTGTCCGAAGTATGCTTAATCATCGAGATCGCTCGTTTCGACCTATTTAATGCGAGAAACACGTTATCTGGTGTTTTCACCACTCCACAGTGCGTATGATATGCAGAACCGGCGAAATCTTGGTTTTCGTGGGGTTTCAAGCTGAGATATGCATTATCTGCGATAATCTTGGTGAGACTTCTGTCCGAAGTGTGCAGAATCATCGAGATCGCACTTTTTGAGCTATTTAATGCGAGAAACACGTTATCTGGTGTTTTCAGCACTCCACAGTGCGTTTGATATTCAGAACCAGCGATATCTGAGTTTTCGTGGGGTTTAAAGCTGAGAAATGCATTTTCTACGATACTCTTGATGAGACTTCTGTCCGAAGTATGCTGAATCATCTAGATCGCTCTTTTCAAACTATTTAATTCGAGAAACACGATATCTGGTGTTTTCAGCACTCCACAGTGCGTTTGATATGCAGAACCAGCGATAACTTGGTTTTCGTGGGGATTCAAGCTGAGATATGCAATTTCAGAGATAATCTTGGTGAGACTTCTGTCCGAAGTATGCTTAATCATCGAGATCGCTCGTTTCGAGCTATTTAATGCGAGAAACACGTTATCTGGTGTTTTCAGCACTCCACAGTGCGTTTGATATTCAGAACCAGCGATATCTGAGTTTTCGTGGGGTTTAAAGCTGAGAAATGCATTTTCTACGATACTCTTGATGAGACTTCTGTCCGAAGTATGCTGAATCATCTAGATCGCTCTTTTCAAACTATTTAATTCGAGAAACACGATATCTGGTGTTTTCAGCACTCCACAGTGCGTTTGATATGCAGAACCAGCGATAACTTGGTTTTCGTGGGGATTCAAGCTGAGATATGCAATTTCAGAGATAATCTTGGTGAGACTTCTGTCCGAAGTGTGCAGAATCATCGAGATCGCTCTTTTCGAACTATTTAGTGCGAGAAACAAGTTATCTGGTGTTTTCACCACTCCACAGTGCGTTTGATATGCAGAACCTGCGATATCTTGGTTTTCGTGGGGTTTCAAGCTCAGATATGCATTTTCTGCGATAATCTTGGTGAGACATCTGTCCGAAGTATGCAGAATCATCGAGATCGCACTTTTCGAGCTATTTAATGCGAGAAACACGTTATCTGGTGTTTTCACCACTCCACAGTGAGTTTGATATGCAGAACCGGCGATATCTTGGTTTTTGTGGGGTTTCAAGCTGAGATATGCATTTTTTACCATGATCATGGTGAGACTTCTGTCCGAAGTATGCAGAATCATCGAGATCGCACTTTTTGAGCTATTTAATGCGAGAAACACGTTATCTGGTGTTTTCAGCACTCCACAGTGCGTTTGATATTCAGAACCAGCGATATCTGAGTTTTCGTGGGGTTTAAAGCTGAGAAATGCATTTTCTACGATACTCTTGATGAGACTTCTGTCCGAAGTATGCTGAATCATCTAGATCGCTCTTTTCGAGCTATTTAATTCGAGAAACACGATATCTGGTGTTTTCAGCACTCCACAGTGCGTTTGATATGCAGAACCAGCGATATCTGGGTTTTCGTGGGGTTTCTAGCTGAGATATGCATTTTTTACCATGATCATGGTGAGACTTCTGTCCGAAGTATGCTTAATCATCGAGATCGCTCGTTTCGACCTATTTAATGCGAGAAACACGTTATCTGGTGTTTTCACCACTCCACAGTGCGTATGATATGCAGAACCGGCGATATCTTGGTTTTCGTGGGGTTTCAAGCTGAGATATGCATTATCTGCGATAATCTTGGTGAGACTTCTGTCCGAAGTGTGCAGAATCATCGAGATCGCTCTTTTCGAACTATTTAATGCGAGAAACAAGTTATCTGGTGTTTTCACCACTCCACAGTGCGTTTGATATGCAGAACCTGCGATATCTTGGTTTTCGTGGGGTTTCAAGCTCAGATATGCATTTTCTGCGATAATCTTAGTGAGACATCTGTCCGAAGTATGCAGAATCATCGAGATCGCACTTTTCGAGCTATTTAATGCGAGAAACACGTTATCTGGTGTTTTCACCACTCCACAGTGCGTTTGATATGCAGAACCGGCGATATCTTGGTTTTTGTGGGGTTTCAAGCTGAGATATGCATTTTTTACCATGATCATGGTGAGACTTCTGTCCGAAGTATGCAGAATCATCGAGATCGCACTTTTTGAGCTATTTAATGCGAGAAACACGTTATCTGGTGTTTTCAGCACTCCACAGTGCGTTTGATATTAAGAACCAGCGATATCTGAGTTTTCGTGGGGTTTCAAGCTCAGATATGCATTTTCTGCGATATTCTTAGTGAGACATCTGTCCGAAGTATGCAGAATCATCGAGATCGCACTTTTCGAGCTATTTAATGCGAGAAACACGTTATCTGGTGTTTTCAGCACTCCACAGTGCGTTTGATATTCAGAACCAGCGATATCTGAGTTTTCGTGGGGTTTAAAGCTGAGAAATGCATTTTCTACGATACTCTTGATGAGACTTCTGTCCGAAGTATGCTGAATCATCTAGATCGCTCTTTTCGAGCTAGTAAATTCGAGAAACACGTTATCTGGTGTTTTCAGCACTCCACAGTGCGTTTGATATTCAGAACCAGCGATATCTGAGTTTTCGTGGGGTTTAAAGCTGAGAAATGCATTTTCTACGATACTCTTGATGAGACTTCTGTCCGAAGTATGCTGAATCATCTAGATCGCTCTTTTCGAGCTAGTAAATTCGAGAAACACGTTATCTGGTGTTTTCAGCACTCCACAGTGCGTTTGATATGCAGAACCTGCGATATCTTGGTTTTCGTGGGGTTTCAAGCTCAGATATGCATTTTCTGCGATAATCTTAGTGAGACATCTGTCCGAAGTATGCAGAATCATCGAGATCGCACTTTTCGAGCTATTTAATGCGAGAAACACGTTATCTGGTGTTTTCAGCACTCCACAGTGCGTTTGATATTCAGAACCAGCGATATCTGAGTTTTCGTGGGGTTTAAAGCTGAGAAATGCATTTTCTACGATACTCTTGATGAGACTTCTGTCCGAAGTATGCTGAATCATCTAGATCGCTCTTTTCGAGCTATTTAATTCGAGAAACACGATATCTGGTGTTTTCAGCACTCCACAGTGCGTTTGATATGCAGAACCAGCGATATCTGGGTTTTCGTGGGGTTTCTAGCTGAGATATGCATTTTTTACGATAATCTTGGTGAGACTTCTGTCCGAAGTATGCTTAATCATCGAGATCGCTCGTTTCGACCAATTTAATACGAGAAACACTTTATCTGGTGTTTTCACCTCTCCACAGTGCGTATGATATGCAGAACCGACGATATCTTCGGTTTCGTGGGGTTTCTAGCTGAGATATTCATTGTCTGCGAAAATCTTGGTGAGACTACTGTCCGAAGTGTGCAGAATCATTGAGATCGCTCTTTTCGAGCTATTTAATGCGAGAAACACGTTTTCTGGTGTTTTCACCACTCCACAGTGCGTTTGATATGCAGAACCAGCGACATCTTGGTTTTCGTAGGGTTTCAAGCTGAGATATGCATTTTTTACGATAATCTTGGTGAGACTTCTGTCCGAAGTATGCAGAATCATCGAAATCGCTCTTTTCGAGCTATTTAATGCGAGAAACACGTTATCTGGTGTTTTCACCACTCCACAGTGCGTATGATATGCAGAACCGACGATATCTTGGTTTTCGTGGGGTTTCAAGCTCAGATATGCATATTCTGCGATAATCTTGGTGAGACTTCCGTCCGAAGTATGCTGAATCATCGAGATCGCTCTTTTCGAGCTATTTAATGCGAGAAACACGTTATCTGGTGTTTTCACCACTCCACAGTGCGTTTGATATGCACACCCAGCGATATCTTGGTTTTCGTGGGGTTTCAAGCTCAGATATGCAATTTCTGCGATAATCTTGGTGAGACATCTGTCCGAAGTATGCAGAATCATCGAGATCGCACTTTTCGAGCTATTTAATGCGAGAAACACGTTATCTGGTGTTTTCACCACTCCACAGTGCGTTTGATATGCAGAACCGGCGATATCTTGGTTTTTGTGGGGTTTCAAGCTGAGATATGCATTTTTTACCATAATCATGGTGAGACTTCTGTCCGAAGTATGCAGAATCATCGAGATCGCACTTTTTGAGCTATTTAATGCGAGAAACACGTTATCTAGTGTTTTCAGCACTCCACAGTGCGTTTGATATTCAGAACCAGCGATATCTGAATTTTCGTGGGGTTTCAAGCTGTGAAATGCATTTTTTACGATAATCTTGATGAGACTACAGTCCGAAGTATGCAGAATCATCGAGATCGCACTTTTCGAGCTATTTAATGCGAGAAACACGTTATCTGGTGTTTTCACCACTCCACAGTGCGTTTGATATGCAGAACCGGCGATATCTTGGTTTTTGTGGGGTTTCAAGCTGAGATATGCATTTTTTACCATGATCATGGTGAGACTTCTGTCCGAAGTATGCAGAATCATCGAGATCGCACTTTTTGAGCTATTTAATGCGAGAAACACGTTATCTGGTGTTTTCAGCACTCCACAGTGCGTTTGATATTCAGAACCAGCGATATCTGAGTTTTCGTGGGGTTTAAAGCTGAGAAATGCATTTTCTACGATACTCTTGATGAGACTTCTGTCCGAAGTATGCTGAATCATCTAGATCGCTCTTTTCGAGCTATTTAATTCGAGAAACACGATATCTGGTGTTTTCAGCACTCCACAGTGCGTTTGATATGCAGAACCAGCGATATCTGGGTTTTCGTGGGGTTTCTAGCTGAGATATGCATTTTTTACGATAATCTTGGTGAGACTTCTGTCCGAAGTATGCTTAATCATCGAGATCGCTCGTTTCGACCAATTTAATACGAGAAACACTTTATCTGGTGTTTTCACCACTCCACAGTGCGTATGATATGCAGAACCGGCGATATCTTCGGTTTCGTGGGGTTTCTAGCTGAGATATTCATTGTCTGCGAAAATCTTGGTGAGACTACTGTCCGAAGTGTGCAGAATCATTGAGATCGCTCTTTTCGAGCTATTTAATGCGAGAAACACGTTTTCTGGTGTTTTCACCACTCCACAGTGCGTTTGATATGCAGGACCAGCGACATCTTGGTTTTCGTAGGGTTTCAAGCTGAGATATGCATTTTTTACGATAATCTTGGTGAGACTTCTGTCCGAAGTATGCAGAATCATCGAGATCGCTCTTTTCGAGCTATTTAATGCGAGAAACACGTTATCTGGTGTTTTCACCACTCCACAGTGCGTATGATATGCAGAACCGACGATATCTTGGTTTTCGTGGGGTTTCAAGCTCAGATATGCATATTCTGCGATAATCTTGGTGAGACTTCCGTCCGAAGTATGCTGAATCATCTAGATCGCTCTTTTCGAGCTATTTAATGCGAGAAACACGTTATCTGGTGTTTTCACCACTCCACAGTGCGTTTGATATGCAGACCCAGCGATATCTTGGTTTTCGTGGGGTTTCAAGCTCAGATATGCAATTTCTGCGATAATCTTGGTGAGACATCTGTCCGAAGTATGCAGAATCATCGAGATCGCACTTTTCGAGCTATTTAATGCGAGAAACACGTTATCTGGTGTTTTCACCACTCCACAGTGCGTTTGATATGCAGAACCGGCGATATCTTGGTTTTTGTGGGGTTTCTAGCTGAGATATGCATTTTTTACCATGATCATGGTGAGACTTCTGTCCGAAGTATGCAGAATCATC
Organism: Anthophora plumipes; assembly: GCA_951804975.1. Lineage (NCBI taxonomy): Eukaryota > Metazoa > Arthropoda > Insecta > Hymenoptera > Apidae > Anthophora > Anthophora plumipes. Next base: position 2,908,970 of record CATORF010000448.1, read on the forward strand.
GAGATCGCACTTTTTGAGCTATTTAATGCGAGAAACACGTTATCTGGTGTTTTCAGCACTCCACAGTGCGTTTGATATTCAGAACCAGCGATATCTGAGTTTTCGTGGGGTTTAAAGCTGAGAAATGCATTTTCTACGATACTCTTGATGAGACTTCTGTCCGAAGTATGCTGAATCATCTAGATCGCTCTTTTCGAGCTATCTAATTCGAGAAACACGATATCTGGTGTTTTCAGCACTCCACAGTGCGTTTGATATGCAGAACCAGCGATATCTGGGTTTTCGTGGGGTTTCTAGCTGAGATATGCATTTTTTACGATAATCTTGGTGAGACTTCTGTCCGAAGTATGCTTAATCATCGAGATCGCTCGTTTCGACCAATTTAATACGAGAAACACTTTATCTGGTGTTTTCACCACTCCACAGTGCGTATGATATGCAGAACCGACGATATCTTCGGTTTCGTGGGGTTTCTAGCTGAGATATTCATTGTCTGCGATAATCTTGGTGAGACTACTGTCCGAAGTGTGCAGAATCATTGAGATCGCTCTTTTCGAGCTATTTAATGCGAGAAACACGTTTTCTGGTGTTTTCACCACTCCACAGTGCGTTTGATATGCAGAACCAGCGACATCTTGGTTTTCGTAGGGTTTCAAGCTGAGATATGCATTTTTTACGATAATCTTGGTGAGACTTCTGTCCGAAGTATGCAGAATCATCGAGATCGCTCTTTTCGAGCTATTTAATGCGAGAAACACGTTATCTGGTGTTTTCACCACTCCACAGTGCGTTTGATATGCAGACCCAGCGATATCTTGGTTTTCGTGGGGTTTCAAGCTCAGATATGCAATTTCTGCGATAATCTTGGTGAGACATCTGTCCGAAGTATGCAGAATCATCGAGATCGCACTTTTCGAGCTATTTAATGCGAGAAACACGTTATCTGGTGTTTTCACCACTCCACAGTGCGTTTGATATGCAGAACCGGCGATATCTTGGTTTTTGTGGGGTTTCAAGCTGAGATATGCATTTTTTACCATGATCATGGTGAGACTTCTGTCCGAAGTATGCAGAATCATCGAGATCGCACTTTTTGAGCTATTTAATGCGAGAAACACGTTATCTGGTGTTTTCAGCACTCCACAGTGCGTTTGATATTCAGAACCAGCGATATCTGAGTTTTCGTGGGGTTTAAAGCTGAGAAATGCATTTTCTACGATACTCTTGATGAGACTTCTGTCCGAAGTATGCTGAATCATCTAGATCGCTCTTTTCGAGCTATTTAATTCGAGAAACACGATATCTGGTGTTTTCAGCACTCCACAGTGCGTTTGATATGCAGAACCAGCGATATCTGGGTTTTCGTGGGGTTTCTAGCTGAGATATGCATTTTTTACGATAATCTTGGTGAGACTTCTGTCCGAAGTATGCTTAATCATCGAGATCGCTCGTTTCGACCAATTTAATACGAGAAACACTTTATCTGGTGTTTTCACCACTCCACAGTGCGTATGATATGCAGAACCGACGATATCTTCGGTTTCGTGGGGTTTCTAGCTGAGATATTCATTGTCTGCGATAATCTTGGTGAGACTACTGTCCGAAGTGTGCAGAATCATTGAGATCGCTCTTTTCGAGCTATTTAATGCGAGAAACACGTTTTCTGGTGTTTTCACCACTCCACAGTGCGTTTGATATGCAGAACCAGCGACATCTTGGTTTTCGTAGGGTTTCAAGCTGAGATATGCATTTTTTACGATAATCTTGGTGAGACTTCTGTCCGAAGTATGCAGAATCATCGAGATCGCTCTTTTCGAGCTATTTAATGCGAGAAACACGTTATCTGGTGTTTTCACCACTCCACAGTGCGTATGATATGCAGAACCGACGATATCTTGGTTTTCGTGGGGTTTCAAGCTCAGATATGCATATTCTGCGATAATCTTGGTGAGACTTCCGTCCGAAGTATGCTGAATCATCTAGATCGCTCTTTTCGAGCTATTTAATGCGAGAAACACGTTATCTGGTGTTTTCACCACTCCACAGTGCGTTTGATATGCAGACCCAGCGATATCTTGGTTTTCGTGGGGTTTCAAGCTCAGATATGCAATTTCTGCGATAATCTTGGTGAGACATCTGTCCGAAGTATGCAGAATCATCGAGATCGCACTTTTCGAGCTATTTAATGCGAGAAACACGTTATCTGGTGTTTTCACCACTCCACAGTGCGTTTGATATGCAGAACCGGCGATATCTTGGTTTTTGTGGGGTTTCAAGCTGAGATATGCAATTTCTGCGATAATCTTGGTGAGACATCTGTCCGAAGTATGCAGAATCATCGAGATCGCACTTTTCGAGCTATTTAATGCGAGAAACACGTTATCTGGTGTTTTCACCACTCCACAGTGCGTTTGATATGCAGAACCGGCGATATCTTGGTTTTTGTGGGGTTTCAAGCTGAGATATGCATTTTTTACGATAATCTTGATGAGACTACTGTCCGAAGTATGCTGAATCATCTAGATCGATCTTTTCGAGCTATTTAATTCGAGAAACACGATATCTGGTGTTTTCACCACTCCACAGAGCGGTTGATATGCAGTACCAGCGATATCTTGGTTTTCGTGGGGTTTCAAGCTGAGATATGCATTTTTTACCATTATCATGGTGAGACTTCTGTCCGAAGTATGCAGAATCATCGAGATCGCACTTTTTGAGCTATTTAATGCGAGAAACACGTTATCTGGTGTTTTCAGCACTCCACAGTGCGTTTGATTTTCAGAACCAGCGATATCTGAGTTTTCGTGGGGTTTCAAGCTGTGAAATGCATTTTCTACGATACTCTTGATGAGACTTCTGTCCGAAGTATGCTGAATCATCTAGATCGCTCTTTTCGAGCTATTTAATTCGAGAAACACGATATCTGGTGTTTTCAGCACTCCACAGTGCGTTTGATATGCAGAACCAGCGATATCTGGGTTTTCGTGGGGTTTCTAGCTGAGATATGCATTTTTTACCATGATCATGGTGAGACTTCTGTCCGAAGTATGCTTAATCATCGAGATCGCTCGTTTCGACCTATTTAATGCGAGAAACACGTTATCTGGTGTTTTCACCACTCCACAGTGCGTATGATATGCAGAACCGGCGATATCTTGGTTTTCGTGGGGTTTCAAGCTGAGATATGCATTATCTGCGATAATCTTGGTGAGACTTCTGTCCGAAGTGTGCAGAATCATCGAGATCGCTCTTTTCGAACTATTTAATGCGAGAAACAAGTTATCTGGTGTTTTCACCACTCCACAGTGCGTTTGATATGCAGAACCTGCGATATCTTGGTTTTCGTGGGGTTTCAAGCTCAGATATGCATTTTCTGCGATAATCTTAGTGAGACATCTGTCCGAAGTATGCAGAAACATCGAGATGGCTCTTTTCGACCTATTTAATGCGATAAACACCTTATCTCGTGTTTTCACCACTCCACAGTGCGTTTGATATGCAGAACCAGCGATATCTTGGTTTTCGTGGGGTTTCAAGCTGAGATATGCATTATCTGCGATAATCTTGGTGAGACTTCTGTCCGAAGTGTGCAGAATCATCGAGATCGCACTTTTTGAGCTATTTAATGCGAGACACACGTTATCTGGTGTTTTCAGCACTCCACAGTGCGTTTGATTTTCAGAACCAGCGATATCTGAGTTTTCGTGGGGTTTCAAGCTGTGAAATGCATTTTCTACGATACTCTTGATGAGACTTCTGTCCGAAGTATGCTGAATCATCTAGATCGCTCTTTTCGAGCTATTTAATTCGAGAAACACGATATCTGGTGTTTTCAGCACTCCACAGTGCGTTTGATATGCAGAACCAGCGATATCTGGGTTTTCGTGGGGTTTCTAGCTGAGATATGCATTTTTTACCATGATCATGGTGAGACTTCTGTCCGAAGTATGCTTAATCATCGAGATCGCTCGTTTCGACCTATTTAATGCGAGAAACACGTTATCTGGTGTTTTCACCACTCCACAGTGCGTATGATATGCAGAACCGGCGATATCTTGGTTTTCGTGGGGTTTCAAGCTGAGATATGCATTATCTGCGATAATCTTGGTGAGACTTCTGTCCGAAGTGTGCAGAATCATCGAGATCGCTCTTTTCGAACTATTTAATGCGAGAAACAAGTTATCTGGTGTTTTCACCACTCCACAGTGCGTTTGATATGCAGAACCTGCGATATCTTGGTTTTCGTGGGGTTTCAAGCTCAGATATGCATTTTCTGCGATAATCTTAGTGAGACATCTGTCCGAAGTATGCAGAAACATCGAGATGGCTCTTTTCGACCTATTTAATGCGATAAACACCTTATCTCGTGTTTTCACCACTCCACAGTGCGTTTGATATGCAGAACCAGCGATATCTTGGTTTTCGTGGGGTTTCAAGCTGAGATATGCATTATCTGCGATAATCTTGGTGAGACTTCTGTCCGAAGTGTGCAGAATCATCGAGATCGCACTTTTTGAGCTATTTAATGCGAGAAACACGTTATCTGGTGTTTTCAGCACTCCACAGTGCGTTTGATTTTCAGAACCAGCGATATCTGAGTTTTCGTGGGGTTTCAAGCTGTGAAATGCATTTTCTACGATACTCTTGATGAGACTTCTGTCCGAAGTATGCTGAATCATCTAGATCGCTCTTTTCGAGCTATTTAATTCGAGAAACACGATATCTGGTGTTTTCAGCACTCCACAGTGCGTTTGATATGCAGAACCAGCGATATCTGGGTTTTCGTGGGGTTTCTAGCTGAGATATGCATTTTTTACCATGATCATGGTGAGACTTCTGTCCGAAGTATGCTTAATCATCGAGATCGCTCGTTTCGACCTATTTAATGCGAGAAACACGTTATCTGGTGTTTTCACCACTCCACAGTGCGTATGATATGCAGAACCGGCGATATCTTGGTTTTCGTGGGGTTTCAAGCTGAGATATGCATTATCTGCGATAATCTTGGTGAGACTTCTGTCCGAAGTGTGCAGAATCATCGAGATCGCTCTTTTCGAACTATTTAATGCGAGAAACAAGTTATCTGGTGTTTTCACCACTCCACAGTGCGTTTGATATGCAGAACCTGCGATATCTTGGTTTTCGTGGGGTTTCAAGCTCAGATATGCATTTTCTGCGATAATCTTAGTGAGACATCTGTCCGAAGTATGCAGAAACATCGAGATGGCTCTTTTCGACCTATTTAATGCGATAAACAACTTATCTCGTGTTTTCACCACTCCACAGTGCGTTTGATATGCAGAACCAGCGAAATCTTGGTTTTCGTGGGGTTTCAAGCTGAGAAATGAATTTTTTACGATAATCATTGTGAGACTTCTGTCCGAAGTATGCAGAATCATCGAGATCGCACTTTTTGAGCTATTTAAAGCGAGAAACACGTTCTCTGGTGTTTTCAGCACTCCACAGTGCGTTTGATATGCAGAACCAGCGATATCTTGGTTTTCGTGGGGTTTCAAGCTGAGATATGCATTTTCTGCGATAATCTTGGTGAGACTTCTGTCCGAAGTATGCTTAATCATCGAGATCGCTCGTTTCGAGCTATTTAATGCGAGAAACACGTTATCTGGTGTTTTCACCACTCCACAGTGCGTATGATATGCAGTACCGGCGATGTTTGGTTTTCGTCGGGTTTCAAGCTGAGATATGCATTTTCTACGATAATCTTGGTGAAACATCTGTCCGAAGCATGCAGAAACATCAATAGCGCTCTTTTCGAGCTATTTAATGCGAGAAACACGTTTTCTGGGGCTTTCACCACACCACAGTTCGTTGGATGTGCAGAACCGGAGATATCTTGGTTTTCGTGGGGATTCAAGCTGAGATATGCAATTTCAGAGATAATCTTGGTGAGACTTCTGTCCGAAGTATGCTTAATCATCGAGATCGCTCGTTTCTAGCTATTTAATGCCAGAAACACGTTATCTGGTGTTTTCACCACTCCACAGTGCGTTTGATATGCAGAACCAGCGATATCTTGGTTTTCGTGGGGTTTCAAGCTGAGATATGCATTTTCTGCGATAATCTTGGTGAGACTTCTGTCCGAAGTATGCTGAATCATCTAGATCGCTCTTTTCGAGCTATTTAATTCGAGAAACACGATATCTGGTGTTTTCAGCACTCCACAGTGCGTTTGATATGCAGAACCAGCGATATCTGGGTTTTCGTGGGGTTTCTAGCTGAGATATGCATTTTTTACCATGATCATGGTGAGACTTCTGTCCGAAGTATGCTTAATCATCGAGATCGCTCGTTTCGACCTATTTAATGCGAGAAACACGTTATCTGGTGTTTTCACCACTCCACAGTGCGTATGATATGCAGAACCGGCGATATCTTGGTTTTCGTGGGGTTTCAAGCTGAGATATGCATTATCTGCGATAATCTTGGTGAGACTTCTGTCCGAAGTGTGCAGAATCATCGAGATCGCTCTTTTCGAACTATTTAATGCGAGAAACAAGTTATCTGGTGTTTTCACCACTCCACAGTGCGTTTGATATGCAGAACCTGCGATATCTTGGTTTTCGTGGGGTTTCAAGCTCAGATATGCATTTTCTGCGATAATCTTAGTGAGACATCTGTCCGAAGTATGCAGAATCATCGAGATCGCTCTTTTCGAACTATTTAATGCGAGAAACAAGTTATCTGGTGTTTTCACCACTCCACAGTGCGTTTGATATGCAGAACCTGCGATATCTTGGTTTTCGTGGGGTTTCAAGCTGAGATATGCATTATCTGCGATAATCTTGGTGAGACTTCTGTCCGAAGTGTGCAGAATCATCGAGATCGCACTTTTTGAGCTATTTAATGCGAGAAACACGTTATCTGGTGTTTTCAGCACTCCACAGTGCGTTTGATTTTCAGAACCAGCGATATCTGAGTTTTCGTGGGGTTTCAAGCTGTGAAATGCATTTTCTACGATACTCTTGATGAGACTTCTGTCCGAAGTATGCTGAATCATCTAGATCGCTCTTTTCGAGCTATTTAATTCGAGAAACACGATATCTGGTGTTTTCAGCACTCCACAGTGCGTTTGATATGCAGAACCAGCGATATCTGGGTTTTCGTGGGGTTTCTAGCTGAGATATGCATTTTTTACCATGATCATGGTGAGACTTCTGTCCGAAGTATGCTTAATCATCGAGATCGCTCGTTTCGAGCTATTTAATGCCAGAAACACGTTATCTGGTGTTTTCACCACTCCACAGTGCGTTTGATATGCAGAACCAGCGATATCTTGGTTTTCGTGGGGTTTCAAGCTGAGATATGCATTTTCTGCGATAATCTTGGTGAGACTTCTGTCCGAAGTATGCTGAATCATCTAGATCGCTCTTTTCGAGCTATTTAATTCGAGAAACACGATATCTGGTGTTTTCAGCACTCCACAGTGCGTTTGATATGCAGAACCAGCGATATCTGGGTTTTCGTGGGGTTTCTAGCTGAGATATGCATTTTTTACCATGATCATGGTGAGACTTCTGTCCGAAGTATGCTTAATCATCGAGATCGCTCGTTTCGACCTATTTAATGCGAGAAACACGTTATCTGGTGTTTTCACCACTCCACAGTGCGTATGATATGCAGAACCGGCGAAATCTTGGTTTTCGTGGGGTTTCAAGCTGAGATATGCATTATCTGCGATAATCTTGGTGAGACTTCTGTCCGAAGTGTGCAGAATCATCGAGATCGCACTTTTTGAGCTATTTAATGCGAGAAACACGTTATCTGGTGTTTTCAGCACTCCACAGTGCGTTTGATATTCAGAACCAGCGATATCTGAGTTTTCGTGGGGTTTTAAGCTGAGAAATGCATTTTCTACGATACTCTTGATGAGACTTCTGTCCGAAGTATGCTGAATCATCTAGATCGCTCTTTTCAAACTATTTAATTCGAGAAACACGATATCTGGTGTTTTCAGCACTCCACAGTGCGTTTGATATGCAGAACCAGCGATATCTGGGTTTTCGTGGGGTTTCTAGCTGAGATATGCATTTTTTACCATGATCATGGTGAGACTTCTGCCCGAAGTATGCTTAATCATCGAGATCGCTCTTTTCGACCTATTTAATGCGATAAACACCTTATCTCGTGTTTTCACCACTCCACAGTGCGTTTGATATGCAGAACCAGCGAAATCTTGGTTTTCGTGGGGTTTCAAGCTGAGAAATGAATTTTTTACGATAATCATTGTGAGACTTCTGTCCGAAGTATGCAGAATCATCGAGATCGCACTTTTTGAGCTATTTAAAGCGAGAAACACGTTCTCTGGTGTTTTCAGCACTCCACAGTGCGTTTGATATGCAGAACCAGCGATAACTTGGTTTTCGTGGGGATTCAAGCTGAGATATGCAATTTCAGAGATAATCTTGGTGAGACTTCTGTCCGAAGTATGCTTAATCATCGAGATCGCTCGTTTCGAGCTATTTAATGCGAGAAACACGTTATCTGGTGTTTTCACCACTCCACAGTGCGTTTGATATTCAGAACCAGCGATATCTGGGTTTTCGTGGGGTGTCAAGCTGAGAAATGCATTTTTTACGATAATCTTGATGAGACTTCTGTCCGAAGTATGCTTAATCATCGAGATCGCTCGTTTCGACCTATTTAATGCGAGAAACACGTTATCTGGTGTTTTCACCACTCCACAGTGCGTATGATATGCAGAACCGGCGATATCTTGGTTTTCGTGGGGTTTCAAGCTGAGATATGCATTATCTGCGATAATCTTGGTGAGACTTCTGTCCGAAGTGTGCAGAATCATCGAGATCGCTCTTTTCGAACTATTTAGTGCGAGAAACAAGTTATCTGGTGTTTTCACCACTCCACAGTGCGTTTGATATGCAGAACCTGCGATATCTTGGTTTTCGTGGGGTTTCAAGCTCAGATATGCATTTTCTGCGATAATCTTGGTGAGACATCTGTCCGAAGTATGCAGAATCATCGAGATCGCACTTTTCGAGCTATTTAATGCGAGAAACACGTTATCTGGTGTTTTCACCACTCCACAGTGAGTTTGATATGCAGAACCGGCGATATCTTGGTTTTTGTGGGGTTTCAAGCTGAGATATGCATTTTTTACCATGATCATGGTGAGACTTCTGTCCGAAGTATGCAGAATCATCGAGATCGCACTTTTTGAGCTATTTAATGCGAGAAACACGTTATCTGGTGTTTTCAGCACTCCACAGTGCGTTTGATATTCAGAACCAGCGATATCTGAGTTTTCGTGGGGTTTAAAGCTGAGAAATGCATTTTCTACGATACTCTTGATGAGACTTCTGTCCGAAGTATGCTGAATCATCTAGATCGCTCTTTTCGAGCTATTTAATTCGAGAAACACGATATCTGGTGTTTTCAGCACTCCACAGTGCGTTTGATATGCAGAACCAGCGATATCTGGGTTTTCGTGGGGTTTCTAGCTGAGATATGCATTTTTTACCATGATCATGGTGAGACTTCTGTCCGAAGTATGCTTAATCATCGAGATCGCTCGTTTCGACCTATTTAATGCGAGAAACACGTTATCTGGTGTTTTCACCACTCCACAGTGCGTATGATATGCAGAACCGGCGATATCTTGGTTTTCGTGGGGTTTCAAGCTGAGATATGCATTATCTGCGATAATCTTGGTGAGACTTCTGTCCGAAGTGTGCAGAATCATCGAGATCGCTCTTTTCGAACTATTTAATGCGAGAAACAAGTTATCTGGTGTTTTCACCACTCCACAGTGCGTTTGATATGCAGAACCTGCGATATCTTGGTTTTCGTGGGGTTTCAAGCTCAGATATGCATTTTCTGCGATAATCTTAGTGAGACATCTGTCCGAAGTATGCAGAATCATCGAGATCGCACTTTTCGAGCTATTTAATGCGAGAAACACGTTATCTGGTGTTTTCACCACTCCACAGTGCGTTTGATATGCAGAACCGGCGATATCTTGGTTTTTGTGGGGTTTCAAGCTGAGATATGCATTTTTTACCATGATCATGGTGAGACTTCTGTCCGAAGTATGCAGAATCATCGAGATCGCACTTTTTGAGCTATTTAATGCGAGAAACACGTTATCTGGTGTTTTCAGCACTCCACAGTGCGTTTGATATTAAGAACCAGCGATATCTGAGTTTTCGTGGGGTTTAAAGCTGAGAAATGCATTTTCTACGATACTCTTGATGAGACTTCTGTCCGAAGTATGCTGAATCATCTAGATCGCTCTTTTCGAGCTATTTAATTCGAGAAACACGATATCTGGTGTTTTCAGCACTCCACAGTGCGTTTGATATGCAGAACCAGCGATATCTGGGTTTTCGTGGGGTTTCTAGCTGAGATATGCATTTTTTACCATGATCATGGTGAGACTTCTGTCCGAAGTATGCTTAATCATCGAGATCGCTCGTTTCGACCTATTTAATGCGAGAAACACGTTATCTGGTGTTTTCACCACTCCACAGTGCGTATGATATGCAGAACCGGCGATATCTTGGTTTTCGTGGGGTTTCAAGCTGAGATATGCATTATCTGCGATAATCTTGGTGAGACTTCTGTCCGAAGTGTGCAGAATCATCGAGATCGCTCTTTTCGAACTATTTAATGCGAGAAGCAAGTTATCTGGTGTTTTCACCACTCCACAGTGCGTTTGATATGCAGAACCTGCGATATCTTGGTTTTCGTGGGGTTTCAAGCTCAGATATGCATTTTCTGCGATATTCTTAGTGAGACATCTGTCCGAAGTATGCAGAATCATCGAGATCGCACTTTTCGAGCTATTTAATGCGAGAAACACGTTATCTGGTGTTTTCAGCACTCCACAGTGCGTTTGATATTCAGAACCAGCGATATCTGAGTTTTCGTGGGGTTTAAAGCTGAGAAATGCATTTTCTACGATACTCTTGATGAGACTTCTGTCCGAAGTATGCTGAATCATCTAGATCGCTCTTTTCGAGCTAGTAAATTCGAGAAACACGTTATCTGGTGTTTTCAGCACTCCACAGTGCGTTTGATATTCAGAACCAGCGATATCTGAGTTTTCGTGGGGTTTAAAGCTGAGAAATGCATTTTCTACGATACTCTTGATGAGACTTCTGTCCGAAGTATGCTGAATCATCTAGATCGCTCTTTTCGAGCTAGTAAATTCGAGAAACACGATATCTGGTGTTTTCAGCACTCCACAGTGCGTTTGATATGCAGAACCAGCGATATCTGGGTTTTCGTGGGGTTTCTAGCTGAGATATGCATTTTTTACCATGATCATGGTGAGACTTCTGTCCGAAGTATGCTTAATCATCGAGATCGCTCGTTTCGACCTATTTAATGCGAGAAACACGTTATCTGGTGTTTTCACCACTCCACAGTTCGTTTGATATGCAGAACCTGCGATATCTTGGTTTTCGTGGGGTTTCAAGCTCAGATATGCATTTTCTGCGATAATCTTAGTGAGACATCTGTCCGAAGTATGCAGAATCATCGAGATCGCACTTTTCGAGCTATTTAATGCGAGAAACACGTTATCTGGTGTTTTCACCACTCCACAATGCGTTTGATATGCAGAACCGGCGATATCTTGGTTTTTGTGGGGTTTCAAGCTGAGATATGCATTTTTTACCATAATCATGGCGAGACTTCTGTCCGAAGTATGCAGAATCATCGAGATCGCACTTTTTGAGCTATTTAATGCGAGAAACACGTTATCTAGTGTTTTCAGCACTCCACAGTGCGTTTGATATTCAGAACCAGCGATATCTGAATTTTCGTGGGGTTTCAAGCTGTGAAATGCATTTTTTACGATAATCTTGATGAGACTACAGTCCGAAGTATGCAGAATCATCGAGATCGCACTTTTCGAGCTATTTAATGCGAGAAACACGTTATCTGGTGTTTTCACCACTCCACAGTGCGTTTGATATGCAGAACCGGCGATATCTTGGTTTTTGTGGGGTTTCAAGCTGAGATATGCATTTTTTACCATGATCATGGTGAGACTTCTGTCCGAAGTATGCAGAATCATCGAGATCGCACTTTTTGAGCTATTTAATGCGAGAAACACGTTATCTGGTGTTTTCAGCACTCCACAGTGCGTTTGATATTCAGAACCAGCGATATCTGAGTTTTCGTGGGGTTTAAAGCTGAGAAATGCATTTTCTACGATACTCTTGATGAGACTTCTGTCCGAAGTATGCTTAATCATCGAGATCGCTCGTTTCGACCAATTTAATACGAGAAACACTTTATCTGGTGTTTTCACCACTCCACAGTGCGTATGATATGCAGAACCGACGATATCTTCGGTTTCGTGGGGTTTCTAGCTGAGATATTCATTGTCTGCGAAAATCTTGGTGAGACTACTGTCCGAAGTGTGCAGAATCATTGAGATCGCTCTTTTCGAGCTATTTAATGCGAGAAACACGTTTTCTGGTGTTTTCACCACTCCACAGTGCGTTTGATATGCAGAACCAGCGACATCTTGGTTTTCGTAGGGTTTCAAGCTGAGATATGCATTTTTTACGATAATCTTGGTGAGACTTCTGTCCGAAGTATGCAGAATCATCGAGATCGCTCTTTTCGAGCTATTTAATGCGAGAAACACGTTATCTGGTGTTTTCACCACTCCACAGTGCGTATGATATGCAGAACCGACGATATCTTGGTTTTCGTGGGGTTTTAAGCTCAGATATGCATATTCTGCGATAATCTTGGTGAGACTTCCGTCCGAAGTATGCTGAATCATCTAGATCGCTCTTTTCGAGCTATTTAATGCGAGAAACACGTTATCTGGTGTTTTCACCACTCCACAGTGCGTTTGATATGCAGACCCAGCGATATCTTGGTTTTCGTGGGGTTTCAAGCTCAGATATGCAATTTCTGCGATAATCTTGGTGAGACATCTGTCCGAAGTATGCAGAATCATCGAGATCGCACTTTTCGAGCTATTTAATGCGAGAAACACGTTATCTGGTGTTTTCACCACTCCACATTGCGTTTGATATGCAGAACCGGCGATATCTTGGTTTTTGTGGGGTTTCAAGCTGAGATATGCATTTTTTACCATGATCATGGTGAGACTTCTGTCCGAAGTATGCAGAATCATCGAGATCGCACTTTTTGAGCTATTTAATGCGAGAAACACGTTATCTGGTGTTTTCAGCACTCCACAGTGCGTTTGATATTCAGAACCCGCGATATCTGAGTTTTCGTGGGGTTTAAAGCTGAGAAATGCATTTTCTACGATACTCTTGATGAGACTTCTGTCCGAAGTATGCTGAATCATCTAGATCGCTCTTTTCGAGCTATTTAATTCGAGAAACACGATATCTGGTGTTTTCAGCACTCCACAGTGCGTTTGATATGCAGAACCAGCGATATCTGGGTTTTCGTGGGGTTTCAAGCTGAGATATGCATTTTTTACCATGATCATGGTGAGACTTCTGTCCGAAGTATGCAGAATCATCGAGATCGCACTTTTTGAGCTATTTAATGCGAGAAACACGTTATCTGGTGTTTTCAGCACTCCACAGTGCGTTTGATATTCAGAACCAGCGATATCTGAGTTTTCGTGGGGTTTAAAGCTGAGAAATGCATTTTCTACGATACTCTTGATGAGACTTCTGTCCGAAGTATGCTTAATCATCGAGATCGCTCGTTTCGACCAATTTAATACGAGAAACACTTTATCTGGTGTTTTCACCACTCCACAGTGCGTATGATATGCAGAACCGACGATATCTTCGGTTTCGTGGGGTTTCTAGCTGAGATATTCATTGTCTGCGAAAATCTTGGTGAGACTACTGTCCGAAGTGTGCAGAATCATTGAGATCGCTCTTTTCGAGCTATTTAATGCGAGAAACACGTTTTCTGGTGTTTTCACCACTCCACAGTGCGTTTGATATGCAGAACCAGCGACATCTTGGTTTTCGTAGGGTTTCAAGCTGAGATATGCATTTTTTACGATAATCTTGGTGAGACTTCTGTCCGAAGTATGCAGAATCATCGAGATCGCTCTTTTCGAGCTATTTAATGCGAGAAACACGTTATCTGGTGTTTTCACCACTCCACAGTGCGTATGATATGCAGAACCGACGATATCTTGGTTTTCGTGGGGTTTCAAGCTCAGATATGCATATTCTGCGATAATCTTGGTGAGACTTCCGTCCGAAGTATGCTGAATCATCTAGATCGCTCTTTTCGAGCTATTTAATGCGAGAAACACGTTATCTGGTGTTTTCACCACTCCACAGTGCGTTTGATATGCAGACCCAGCGATATCTTGGTTTTCGTGGGGTTTCAAGCTCAGATATGCAATTTCTGCGATAATCTTGGTGAGACATCTGTCCGAAGTATGCAGAATCATCGAGATCGCACTTTTCGAGCTATTTAATGCGAGAAACACGTTATCTGGTGTTTTCACCACTCCACATTGCGTTTGATATGCAGAACCGGCGATATCTTGGTTTTTGTGGGGTTTCAAGCTGAGATATGCATTTTTTACCATGATCATGGTGAGACTTCTGTCCGAAGTATGCAGAATCATCGAGATCGCACTTTTTGAGCTATTTAATGCGAGAAACACGTTATCTGGTGTTTTCAGCACTCCACAGTGCGTTTGATATTCAGAACCCGCGATATCTGAGTTTTCGTGGGGTTTAAAGCTGAGAAATGCATTTTCTACGATACTCTTGATGAGACTTCTGTCCGAAGTATGCTGAATCATCTAGATCGCTCTTTTCGAGCTATTTAATTCGAGAAACACGATATCTGGTGTTTTCAGCACTCCACAGTGCGTTTGATATGCAGAACCAGCGATATCTGGGTTTTCGTGGGGTTTCTAGCTGAGATATGCATTTTTTACGATAATCTTGGTGAGACTTCTGTCCGAAGTATGCTTAATCATCGAGATCGCTCGTTTCGACCAATTTAATACGAGAAACACTTTATCTGGTGTTTTCACCACTCCACAGTGCGTATGATATGCAGAACCGACGATATCTTCGGTTTCGTGGGGTTTCTAGCTGAGATATTCATTGTCTGCGATAATCTTGGTGAGACTACTGTCCGAAGTGTGCAGAATCATTGAGATCGCTCTTTTCGAGCTATTTAATGCGAGAAACACGTTTTCTGGTGTTTTCACCACTCCACAGTGCGTTTGATATGCAGAACCAGCGACATCTTGGTTTTCGTAGGGTTTCAAGCTGAGATATGCATTTTTTACGATAATCTTGGTGAGACTTCTGTCCGAAGTATGCAGAATCATCGAGATCGCTCTTTTCGAGCTATTTAATGCGAGAAACACGTTATCTGGTGTTTTCACCACTCCACAGTGCGTATGATATGCAGAACCGACGATATCTTGGTTTTCGTGGGGTTTCAAGCTCAGATATGCATATTCTGCGATAATCTTGGTGAGACTTCCGTCCGAAGTATGCTGAATCATCTAGATCGCTCTTTTCGAGCTATTTAATGCGAGAAACACGTTATCTGGTGTTTTCACCACTCCACAGTGCGTTTGATATGCAGACCCAGCGATATCTTGGTTTTCGTGGGGTTTCAAGCTCAGATATGCAATTTCTGCGATAATCTTGGTGAGACATCTGTCCGAAGTATGCAGAATCATCGAGATCGCACTTTTCGAGCTATTTAATGCGAGAAACACGTTATCTGGTGTTTTCACCACTTCACAGTGCGTTTGATATGCAGAACCGGCGATATCTTGGTTTTTGTGGGGTTTCAAGCTGAGATATGCAATTTCTGCGATAATCTTGGTGAGACATCTGTCCGAAGTATGCAGAATCATCGAGATCGCACTTTTCGAGCTATTTAATGCGAGAAACACGTTATCTGGTGTTTTCACCACTCCACAGTGCGTTTGATATGCAGAACCGGCGATATCTTGGTTTTTGTGGGGTTTCAAGCTGAGATATGCATTTTTTACGATAATCTTGATGAGACTACTGTCCGAAGTATGCTGAATCATCTAGATCGATCTTTTCGAGCTATTTAATTCGGGAAACACGATATCTGGTGTTTTCACCACTCCACAGAGCGGTTGATATGCAGTACCAGCGATATCTTGGTTTTCGTGGGGTTTCAAGCTGAGATATGCATTTTTTACCATTATCATGGTGAGACTTCTGTCCGAAGTATGCAGAATCATCGAGATCGCACTTTTTGAGCTATTTAATGCGAGAAACACGTTATCTGGTGTTTTCAGCACTCCACAGTGCGTTTGATTTTCAGAACCAGCGATATCTGAGTTTTCGTGGGGTTTCAAGCTGTGAAATGCATTTTTTACGATAATCTTGATGAGACTACAGTCCGAAGTATGCAGAATCATCGAGATCGCACTTTTCGAGCTATTTAATGCGAGAAACACGTTATCTGGTGTTTTCACCACTCCACAGTGCGTTTGATATGCAGAACCGGCGATATCTTGGTTTTTGTGGGGTTTCAAGCTGAGATATGCATTTTTTACCATGATCATGGTGAGACTTCTGTCCGAAGTATGCAGAATCATCGAGATCGCACTTTTTGAGCTATTTAATGCGAGAAACACGTTATCTGGTGTTTTCAGCACTCCACAGTGCGTTTGATATTCAGAACCAGCGATATCTGAGTTTTCGTGGGGTTTAAAGCTGAGAAATGCATTTTCTACGATACTCTTGATGAGACTTCTGTCCGAAGTATGCTTAATCATCGAGATCGCTCGTTTCGACCAATTTAATACGAGAAACACTTTATCTGGTGTTTTCACCACTCCACAGTGCGTATGATATGCAGAACCGACGATATCTTCGGTTTCGTGGGGTTTCTAGCTGAGATATTCATTGTCTGCGAAAATCTTGGTGAGACTACTGTCCGAAGTGTGCAGAATCATTGAGATCGCTCTTTTCGAGCTATTTAATGCGAGAAACACGTTTTCTGGTGTTTTCACCACTCCACAGTGCGTTTGATATGCAGAACCAGCGACATCTTGGTTTTCGTAGGGTTTCAAGCTGAGATATGCATTTTTTACGATAATCTTGGTGAGACTTCTGTCCGAAGTATGCAGAATCATCGAGATCGCTCTTTTCGAGCTATTTAATGCGAGAAACACGTTATCTGGTGTTTTCACCACTCCACAGTGCGTATGATATGCAGAACCGACGATATCTTGGTTTTCGTGGGGTTTCAAGCTCAGATATGCATATTCTGCGATAATCTTGGTGAGACTTCCGTCCGAAGTATGCTGAATCATCTAGATCGCTCTTTTCGAGCTATTTAATGCGAGAAACACGTTATCTGGTGTTTTCACCACTCCACAGTGCGTTTGATATGCAGACCCAGCGATATCTTGGTTTTCGTGGGGTTTCAAGCTCAGATATGCAATTTCTGCGATAATCTTGGTGAGACATCTGTCCGAAGTATGCAGAATCATCGAGATCGCACTTTTCGAGCTATTTAATGCGAGAAACACGTTATCTGGTGTTTTCACCACTCCACAGTGCGTTTGATATGCAGAACCGGCGATATCTTGGTTTTTGTGGGGTTTCAAGCTGAGATATGCATTTTTTACCATGATCATGGTGAGACTTCTGTCCGAAGTATGCAGAATCATCGAGATCGCACTTTTTGAGCTATTTAATGCGAGAAACACGTTATCTGGTGTTTTCAGCACTCCACAGTGCGTTTGATATTCAGAACCCGCGATATCTGAGTTTTCGTGGGGTTTAAAGCTGAGAAATGCATTTTCTACGATACTCTTGATGAGACTTCTGTCCGAAGTATGCTGAATCATCTAGATCGCTCTTTTCGAGCTATTTAATTCGAGAAACACGATATCTGGTGTTTTCAGCACTCCACAGTGCGTTTGATATGCAGAACCAGCGATATCTGGGTTTTCGTGGGGTTTCTAGCTGAGATATGCATTTTTTACGATAATCTTGGTGAGACTTCTGTCCGAAGTATGCTTAATCATCGAGATCGCTCGTTTCGACCAATTTAATACGAGAAACACTTTATCTGGTGTTTTCACCACTCCACAGTGCGTATGATATGCAGAACCGACGATATCTTCGGTTTCGTGGGGTTTCTAGCTGAGATATTCATTGTCTGCGATAATCTTGGTGAGACTACTGTCCGAAGTGTGCAGAATCATTGAGATCGCTCTTTTCGAGCTATTTAATGCGAGAAACACGTTTTCTGGTGTTTTCACCACTCCACAGTGCGTTTGATATGCAGAACCAGCGACATCTTGGTTTTCGTAGGGTTTCAAGCTGAGATATGCATTTTTTACGATAATCTTGGTGAGACTTCTGTCCGAAGTATGCAGAATCATCGAGATCGCTCTTTTCGAGCTATTTAATGCGAGAAACACGTTATCTGGTGTTTTCACCACTCCACAGTGCGTATGATATGCAGAACCGACGATATCTTGGTTTTCGTGGGGTTTCAAGCTCAGATATGCATATTCTGCGATAATCTTGGTGAGACTTCCGTCCGAAGTATGCTGAATCATCTAGATCGCTCTTTTCGAGCTATTTAATGCGAGAAACACGTTATCTGGTGTTTTCACCACTCCACAGTGCGTTTGATATGCAGACCCAGCGATATCTTGGTTTTCGTGGGGTTTCAAGCTCAGATATGCAATTTCTGCGATAATCTTGGTGAGACATCTGTCCGAAGTATGCAGAATCATCGAGATCGCACTTTTCGAGCTATTTAATGCGAGAAACACGTTATCTGGTGTTTTCACCACTCCACAGTGCGTTTGATATGCAGAACCGGCGATATCTTGGTTTTTGTGGGGTTTCAAGCTGAGATATGCAATTTCTGCGATAATCTTGGTGAGACATCTGTCCGAAGTATGCAGAATCATCGAGATCGCACTTTTCGAGCTATTTAATGCGAGAAACACGTTATCTGGTGTTTTCACCACTCCACAGTGCGTTTGATATGCAGAACCGGCGATATCTTGGTTTTTGTGGGGTTTCAAGCTGAGATATGCATTTTTTACGATAATCTTGATGAGACTACTGTCCGAAGTATGCTGAATCATCTAGATCGATCTTTTCGAGCTATTTAATTCGAGAAACACGATATCTGGTGTTTTCACCACTCCACAGAGCGGTTGATATGCAGTACCAGCGATATCTTGGTTTTCGTGGGGTTTCAAGCTGAGATATGCATTTTTTACCATTATCATGGTGAGACTTCTGTCCGAAGTATGCAGAATCATCGAGATCGCACTTTTTGAGCTATTTAATGCGAGAAACACGTTATCTGGTGTTTTCAGCACTCCACAGTGCGTTTGATTTTCAGAACCAGCGATATCTGAGTTTTCGTGGGGTTTCAAGCTGTGAAATGCATTTTTTACGATAATCTTGATGAGACTACTGTCCGAAGTATGCTGAATCATCTAGATCGCTCTTTTCGAACTATTTAATTCGAGAAACACGATATCTGGTGTTTTCAGCACTCCACAGTACGTTTGATATGCAGAACCAGCGATATCTGGGTTTTCGTGGGGTTTCAAGCTGAGATATGCATTTTTTACGATAATCTTGGTGAGACTTCTGTCCGAAGTATGCTTAATCATCGAGATCGCTCGTTTCGAGCTATTTAATGCGAGAAACACGATATCTGTTGTTTTCAGCACTCCACAGTGCGTTTGATATGCAGAACCAGCGATATCTGGGTTTTCGTGGGGTTTCAAGCTGAGATATGCATTTTTTCGATAATCTTGGTGAGACTTCTGTCCGAAGTGTGCAGAATCATTGAGATCGCTCTTTTCGAGCTATTTATTGCGAGAAACAAGTTATCTGGTGTTTTCACCACTCCACAGTGCGTTTGATATGCAGAACCAGCGATATCTTGGTTTTCGTGGGGTTTCAAGCTGAGATATGCATATTCTGCGATAGTCTTGGTGAGACTTCCGTCCGAAGTATGCTGAATCATCGAGATCGCTCTTTTCGACCTATTTAATGCGAGAAACACGTTATCTGGTGTTTTCAGCACTCCACAGTGCGTTTGATATGCAGAACCAGCGACATCTGGGTTTTCGTAGGGTTTCAAGCTGAGATATGCATTTTCTGCGATAATCTTGGTCAGACCTCTGTCCGAAGTATGCAGAAACATCGTGAACGCTCTTTTCGAGCTATTTAATGCGAGAAACACGTTACCTGGTGTTTTCACCACTCCACAGTGCGTTTGATATGCAGACCCAGCGATATCTTGGTTTTCGTGGGGTTTCAAGCTCAGATATGCATTTTCTGCGATAATCTTGGTGAGACTTCTGTCCGAAGTATGCAGAATCATCGAGATCGCTCGTTTCGAGCTATTTAATGCGAGAAACACGTCATCTGGTGTTTTCACCACTCCACAGAGCGTATGATATGCAGAACCGACGATATCTTGGTTTTCGTGGGGTTTCAAGCTCAGATATGCATTTTCTGAGATAATCTTGGTGAGACTTCTGTCCGAAGTGTGCAGAATCATCGAGATCGCTCTTTTTGAACTATTTAATGCGAGAAACAAGTTATCTGGTGTTTTCATCACTCCACAGTGTGTTTGATATGCAGAACCAGCGATATCTTGGTTTTCGTGGGGTTTCAAGCTGAGATATGCATTTTTTACGATAATCTTGGTGAGACTTCTGTCCGAAGTATGCAGAATCATCGAGATCGCTCTTTTCGAGCTATTTAATGCGAGAAACACGTTATCTGGTGTTTTCACCACTCCAAGGAGCGTTTGATATGCAGTACCAGCGATATCTTGGTTTTCGTGGGGTTTCAAGCTGAGATATGCATTTTTTACCATAATCATGGTGAGACATCTGTCCGAAGTATGCAGAATCATCGAGATCGCACTTTTTGAGCTATTTAATGCGAGAAACACGTTATCTGGTGTTTTCAGCACTCCACAGTGCGTTTGATATTCAGAACCAGCGATATCTGAGTTTTCGTGGGGTTTCAAGCTGTGAAATGCATTTTTTACGATAATCTTGATGAGACTACTGTCCGAAGTATGCTGAATCATCTAGATCGCTCTTTTCGAGCTATTTAATTCGAGAAACACGATATCTGGTGTTTTCAGTACCCAACAGTGCGTTTGATATGCAGAACCAGCGATATCTGGGTTTTCGTGGGGTTTCAAGCTGAGATATGCATTTTTTACGATAGTCTTGGTGAGACTTCTGTCCGAAGTATGCTTAATCATCGAGATCGCTCGTTTCGAGCTATTTAATGCGAGAAACACGATATCTGGTGTTTTCAGCACTCCACAGTGCGTTTGATATGCAGAACCAGCGATATCTGGGTTTTCGTGGGGTTTCAAGCTGAGATATGCATTTTTTACGATAATCTTGGTGAGACTTCTGTCCGAAGTGTGCAGAATCATTGAGATCGCTCTTTTCGATGTATTTAATACGAGAAACACGTTGTCTTGTGTTTTCACCACTCCACAGATGGTTTGATATGCAGAACCGGCGATATCTGGGTTTTCGTGGGGTTGCAAGCTGAGATATGCATTTTCTGCGATTATCTTGGTGAGACTTCTGTCCGAAGTATGCAGAATCATCGACATCGCTCGTTTCGAGCTATTTAATGCGAGAAACACGATATCTGGGGTTTTCACCACTCCAAAGTTCGATGGATATGCAGAACAGGAGATATCTTGATTTTCGCGGGGTTTCTAGCAGAGATATGCATTTTCTGCGATAATCATGGTGAGACTTCTGTTAGAAGTATGCAGAATCATCGAGATCGCACATTTCGATGTATTTAATACGAGAAACACGTTGTCTTGTGTTTTCACCACTCCACAGATGGTTTGATATGCAGAACCGGCGATATCTGGGTTTTCGTGGGGTTGCAAGCTGAGATATGCATTTTCTGCGATTATCTTGGTGAGACTTCTGTCCGAAGTATGCAGAATCATCGACATCGCTATTTTCGAGCTATTTAATGCGAGAAACACGTCATCTGGTGTTTTCAGCACTCCACAGTGCGTTTGATATGCAGAACCAGCGCAATCTTGGTTTTCATGGGGTTTCAAGCTGAGATATGAATTTTTTACGATAATCTTGGTGAGACCTCTGTCCGATGTATGCAGAAACATCGAGATCGCTCTTTTCGACCTATTTAATGCGAGAAACACGTTATCTGGTGTTTTCACCACTCCACAGTGCGTATGATATGCAGAACCGGCGATATCTTGGTTTTCGTGGGGTTTCAAGCTGAGATATGCATTATCTGCGATAATCTTGGTGAGACTTCCGTCCGAAGTATGCAGAATCATCGAGATCGCTCTTTTCGAGCTATTTAATGCGAGAAACACGTTATCTGGTGTTTTCACCACTCCACAGTGCGTATGATATGCAGAACCGACGATATCTTGGTTTTCGTGGGGTTTCAAGCTCAGATATGCATATTCTGCGATAATCTTGGTGAGACTTCCGTCCGAAGTATGCTGAATCATCTAGATCGCTCTTTTCGAGCTATTTAATGCGAGAAACACGTTATCTGGTGTTTTCACCACTCCACAGTGCGTTTGATATGCAGACCCAGCGATATCTTGGTTTTCGTGGGGTTTCAAGCTCAGATATGCAATTTCTGCGATAATCTTGGTGAGACATCTGTCCGAAGTATGCAGAATCATCGAGATCGCACTTTTCGAGCTATTTAATGCGAGAAACACGTTATCTGGTGTTTTCACCACTCCACAGTGCGTTTGATATGCAGAACCGGCGATATCTTGGTTTTTGTGGGGTTTCAAGCTGAGATATGCAATTTCTGCGATAATCTTGGTGAGACATCTGTCCGAAGTATGCAGAATCATCGAGATCGCACTTTTCGAGCTATTTAATGCGAGAAACACGTTATCTGGTGTTTTCACCACTCCACAGTGCGTTTGATATGCAGAACCGGCGATATCTTGGTTTTTGTGGGGTTTCAAGCTGAGATATGCATTTTTTACGATAATCTTGATGAGACTACTGTCCGAAGTATGCTGAATCATCTAGATCGATCTTTTCGAGCTATTTAATTCGAGAAACACGATATCTGGTGTTTTCACCACTCCACAGAGCGGTTGATATGCAGTACCAGCGATATCTTGGTTTTCGTGGGGTTTCAAGCTGAGATATGCATTTTTTACCATTATCATGGTGAGACTTCTGTCCGAAGTATGCAGAATCATCGAGATCGCACTTTTTGAGCTATTTAATGCGAGAAACACGTTATCTGGTGTTTTCAGCACTCCACAGTGCGTTTGATTTTCAGAACCAGCGATATCTGAGTTTTCGTGGGGTTTCAAGCTGTGAAATGCATTTTTTACGATAATCTTGATGAGACTACTGTCCGAAGTATGCTGAATCATCTAGATCGCTCTTTTCGAACTATTTAATTCGAGAAACACGATATCTGGTGTTTTCAGCACTCCACAGTACGTTTGATATGCAGAACCAGCGATATCTGGGTTTTCGTGGGGTTTCAAGCTGAGATATGCATTTTTTACGATAATCTTGGTGAGACTTCTGTCCGAAGTATGCTTAATCATCGAGATCGCTCGTTTCGAGCTATTTAATGCGAGAAACACGATATCTGTTGTTTTCAGCACTCCACAGTGCGTTTGATATGCAGAACCAGCGATATCTGGGTTTTCGTGGGGTTTCAAGATGAGATATGCATTTTTTCGATAATCTTGGTGAGACTTCTGTCCGAAGTGTGCAGAATCATTGAGATCGCTCTTTTCGAGCTATTTATTGCGAGAAACAAGTTATCTGGTGTTTTCACCACTCCACAGTGCGTTTGATATGCAGAACCAGCGATATCTTGGTTTTCGTGGGGTTTCAAGCTGAGATATGCATATTCTGCGATAGTCTTGGTGAGACTTCCGTCCGAAGTATGCTGAATCATCGAGATCGCTCTTTTCGACCTATTTAATGCGAGAAACACGTTATCTGGTGTTTTCAGCACTCCACAGTGCGTTTGATATGTAGAACCAGCGACATCTGGGTTTTCGTAGGGTTTCAAGCTGAGATATGCATTTTCTGCGATAATCTTGGTCAGACCTCTGTCCGAAGTATGCAGAAACATCGTGAACGCTCTTTTCGAGCTATTTAATGCGAGAAACACGTTACCTGGTGTTTTCACCACTCCACAGTGCGTTTGATATGCAGACCCAGCGATATCTTGGTTTTCGTGGGGTTTCAAGCTCAGATATGCATTTTCTGCGATAATCTTGGTGAGACTTCTGTCCGAAGTATGCAGAATCATCGAGATCGCTCGTTTCGAGCTATTTAATGCGAGAAACACGTCATCTGGTGTTTTCACCACTCCACAGAGCGTATGATATGCAGAACCGACGATATCTTGGTTTTCGTGGGGTTTCAAGCTCAGATATGCATTTTCTGAGATAATCTTGGTGAGACTTCTGTCCGAAGTGTGCAGAATCATCGAGATCGCTCTTTTTGAACTATTTAATGCGAGAAACAAGTTATCTGGTGTTTTCATCACTCCACAGTGTGTTTGATATGCAGAACCAGCGATATCTTGGTTTTCGTGGGGTTTCAAGCTGAGATATGCATTTTTTACGATAATCTTGGTGAGACTTCTGTCCGAAGTATGCAGAATCATCGAGATCGCTCTTTTCGAGCTATTTAATGCGAGAAACACGTTATCTGGTGTTTTCACCACTCCAAGGAGCGTTTGATATGCAGTACCAGCGATATCTTGGTTTTCGTGGGGTTTCAAGCTGAGATATGCATTTTTTACCATAATCATGGTGAGACATCTGTCCGAAGTATGCAGAATCATCGAGATCGCACTTTTTGAGCTATTTAATGCGAGAAACACGTTATCTGGTGTTTTCAGCACTCCACAGTGCGTTTGATATTCAGAACCAGCGATATCTGAGTTTTCGTGGGGTTTCAAGCTGTGAAATGCATTTTTTACGATAATCTTGATGAGACTACTGTCCGAAGTATGCTGAATCATCTAGATCGCTCTTTTCGAGCTATTTAATTCGAGAAACACGATATCTGGTGTTTTCAGTACCCAACAGTGCGTTTGATATGCAGAACCAGCGATATCTGGGTTTTCGTGGGGTTTCAAGCTGAGATATGCATTTTTTACGATAGTCTTGGTGAGACTTCTGTCCGAAGTATGCTTAATCATCGAGATCGCTCGTTTCGAGCTATTTAATGCGAGAAACACGATATCTGGTGTTTTCAGCACTCCACAGTGCGTTTGATATGCAGAACCAGCGATATCTGGGTTTTCGTGGGGTTTCAAGCTGAGATATGCATTTTTTACGATAATCTTGGTGAGACTTCTGTCCGAAGTGTGCAGAATCATTGAGATCGCTCTTTTCGATGTATTTAATACGAGAAACACGTTGTCTTGTGTTTTCACCACTCCACAGATGGTTTGATATGCAGAACCGGCGATATCTGGGTTTTCGTGGGGTTGCAAGCTGAGATATGCATTTTCTGCGATTATCTTGGTGAGACTTCTGTCCGAAGTATGCAGAATCATCGACATCGCTCGTTTCGAGCTATTTAATGCGAGAAACACGATATCTGGGGTTTTCACAACTCCAAAGTTCGATGGATATGCAGAACAGGAGATATCTTGATTTTCGCGGGGTTTCTAGCAGAGATATGCATTTTCTGCGATAATCATGGTGAGACTTCTGTTAGAAGTATGCAGAATCATCGAGATCGCACATTTCGATGTATTTAATACGAGAAACACGTTGTCTTGTGTTTTCACCACTCCACAGATGGTTTGATATGCAGAACCGGCGATATCTGGGTTTTCGTGGGGTTGCAAGCTGAGATATGCATTTTCTGCGATTATCTTGGTGAGACTTCTGTCCGAAGTATGCAGAATCATCGACATCGCTATTTTCGAGCTATTTAATGCGAGAAACACGTCATCTGGTGTTTTCAGCACTCCACAGTGCGTTTGATATGCAGAACCAGCGCAATCTTGGTTTTCATGGGGTTTCAAGCTGAGATATGAATTTTTTACGATAATCTTGGTGAGACCTCTGTCCGATGTATGCAGAAACATCGAGATCGCTCTTTTCGACCTATTTAATGCGAGAAACACGTTATCTGGTGTTTTCACCACTCCACAGTGCGTATGATATGCAGAACCGGCGATATCTTGGTTTTCGTGGGGTTTCAAGCTGAGATATGCATTATCTGCGATAATCTTGGTGAGACTTCTGTCCGAAGTGTGCAGAATCATCGAGATCGCTCTTTTCGAGCTATTTAATGCGAGAAACACGTTATCTGGTGTTTTCACCACTCCACAGAGCGTTTGATATGCAGTACCAGCGATATCTTGGTTTTCGTGGGGTTTCAAGCTGAGATATGCATTTTTTACCATAATCATGGTGAGACTTCCGTCCGAAGTATGCAGAATCATCGAGATCGCACTTTTTGAGCTATTTAATGCGAGAAACACGTTATCTGGTGTTTTCAGCACTCCACAGTGCGTTTGATATTCAGAACCAGCGATATCTGGGTTTTCGTGGGGTGTCAAGCTGAGATATGCATTATCTGCGATAATCTTGGTGGAACTTCTGTCCGAAGTGTGCAGAATCATCGAGATCGCTCTTTTCGAGCTATTTAATGCGAGAAAAACCTTGTCTGGTGTTTTCACCACTCCACAGTGCGTTTGATATGCAGAACCAGCGATATCTTGGCTTTCGTGGGGTTTCAAGCTGAGATATGCATTTTTTACGATAATCTTGGTGAGACTTCTGTCAGAAGTATGCAGAATCTTCGAGAACGCTCTTTTCGAGCTACTTAATGCGCGAAATACGTTCTCTGGTGTTTTCACCACTCCACGGTACGTTTGATATGCAGAACCGGCGATGTTTGGTTTTCGTCGGGTTTCAAGCTGAGATATGCAATTTCAGATATAATCTTGGTGAGACTTCTGTCCGAAGTATGCTTAATCATCGAGATCGTACTTTTCGAGCTATGTAATGCGAGAAACACGTTTTCTGGGGTTTTTACCACTCCATAGTTGGTTTGATATGCAGAACCGGCGATGTTTGGTTTTCGTGGGGTTTCAAGCTGAGATATGCAATTTCTGCGATAATCTTGGTGAGACTTCTGTCCGAAGTATGCAGAATCATCGAGTTCGCACTTTTCGAGCTATTTAATGCGAGAAACACGATATCTGGTGTTTTCAGCACTCCACAATGCGTTTGATATGCAGAACCAGCGATATCTGGGTTTTCGTGGGGTTTCAAGCTGAGATATGCAATTTCTGCGATAATCTTGGTGAGACTTCTGTCCGAAGTATGCTTAATCATCGAGATCGCTCGTTTCGAGCTATTTAATGCGAGAAACACGTTATCTGGTGTTTTCACCACTCCACAGTGCGTTTGATATGCAGAACCAGCGATATCTTGGTTTTTGTGGGGTTTCAAGCTGAGATATGCATTTTTTACGATAATCTTGGTTAGACTTCTGTCCGAAGTATGCTTAATCATCGAGATCGCTCTATTCGAGCTATTTAATGCGAGAAACACGTTGTCTGGTGTTTTCACCACTCCACAGTTGGTTTGATATGCAGAACCGGCGATGTTTGTTTTTCGTCGGGTTTCAAGCTGAGATATGCATTTTCTACGATAATCTTGGTGAAACATCTGTCCGAAGTATGCAGAAACATCAAGAGCGCTCTTTTCGAGCTATTTAATGCGAGAAACACGTTTTCATGGTTTTTCACCACACCACAGTTCGTTGGATGTGCAGAACAGGAGATATCTTGGTTTTCGTTGGGTTTCAAGCTGAGATATGCAATTTTCTGCGATAAGCTTGGTGAGACCTCTGTCCGAAGTATGCAGAAACATCGAGATCGCTCTTTTCGACCTATTTAATGCGAGAAACACGTTATCTGGTGTTTTCACCACTCCACAGTGCGTTTGATATGCAGAACCAGCGAAATCTTGGTTTTCGTGGGGTTTCAAGCTGAGATATGCATTTTTTACCATAATCATGGTGAGACTTCCGTCCGAAGTATGCAGAATCATCGAGATCGCACTTTTTGAGCTATTTAATGCGAGAAACACGTTTTCATGGGTTTTCACCACACCACAGTTCGTTGGATGTGCAGAACTGGAGATATCTTGGTTTTCGTGGGGTTTCAAGCTGAGATATGCAATTTTCTGCGATAATCTTGGTGAGACCTCTGTCCGAAGTATGCAGAAACATCGAGATCGCTCTTTTCGACCTATTTAATGCGAGAAACACGTTATCTGGTGTTTTCACCACTCCACAGTGAGTTTGATATGCAGAACCAGCGAAATCTTGGTTTTCGTGGGGTTTCAAGCTGAGATATGCATTTTTTACCATAATCATGGTGAGACTTCCGTCCGAAGTATGCAGAATCATCGAGATCGCACTTTTTGAGCTATTTAATGCGAGAAACACGTTTTCATGGGTTCTCACCACACCACAGTTCGTTGGATGTGCAGAACAGGAGATATCTTGGTTTTCGTGGGGTTTCAAGCTGAGATATGCAATTTTCTGCGATAATCTTGGTGAGACCTCTGTCCGAAGTATGCAGAAACATCGAGATCGCTCTTTTCGACCTATTTAATGCGAGAAACACGTTATCTGGTGTTTTCACCACTCCACAGTGCGTTTGATATGCAGAACCAGCGAAATCTTGGTTTTCGTGGGGTTTCAAGCTGAGATATGCATTTCTTACCATAATCATGGTGAGTCTTCCGTCCGAAGTATGCAGAATCATCGAGATCGCACTTTTTGAGCTATTTAATGCGAGAAACACGTTGTCATGGGTTTTCACCACACCACAGTTCGTTGGATGTGCAGAACAGGAGATATCTTGGTTTTCGTGGGGTTTCAAGCTGAGATATGCAATTTTCTGCGATAATCTTTGTGAGACCTCTGTCCGAAGTATGCAGAATCATCGAGATCGCACTTTTTGAGCTATTTAATGCGAGAAACACGTTATCTGGTGTTTTCAGCACTCCACAGTGCGTTTGATATGCAGAACCAGCGATATCTTGGTTTTCGTGGGGATTCAAGCTGAGATATGCAATTTCAGAGATAATCTTGGTGAGACTTCTGTCCGAAGTATGCTTAATCATCGAGATCGTGCTTTTCGAGCTATTTAATGCGAGAAACACGTTTTCTGGGGTTTTTACCACTCCATAGTTGGTTTGATATGCAGAACCGGCGATGTTTGGTTTTCGTGGGGTTTCAAGCTGAGATATGCAATTTTCTGCGATAATCTTGGTGAGACCTCTGTCCGAAGTATGCAGAAACATCGAGATCGCTCTTTTCGACCTATTTAATGCGAGAAACACGTTATCTGGTGTTTTCACCACTCCACAGTGCGCTTGATATGCAGAACCAGCGAAATCTTGGTTTTCGTGGGGTTTCAAGCTGAGATATGCATTTTTTACCATAATCATGGTGAGACTTCCGTCCGAAGTATGCAGAATCATCGAGATCGCACTTTTTGAGCTATTTAATGCGAGAAACACGTTTTCATGGGTTCTCACCACACCACAGTTCGTTGGATGTGCAGAACAGGAGATATCTTGGTTTTCGTTGGGTTTCAAGTTGAGATATGCAATTTTCTGCGATAATCTTGGTGAGACCTCTGTCCGAAGTATGCAAAAACATCGAGATCGCTCTTTTCGACCTATTTAATGCGAGAAACACGTTATCTGGTGTTTTCACCACTCCACAGTGCGTTTGATATGCAGAACCAGCGAAATCTTGGTTTTCGTGAGGTTTCAAGCTGAGATATGCATTTTTTACCATAATCATGGTGAGACTTCCGTCCGAAGTATGCAGAATCATCGAGATCGCACTTTTTTAGCTATTTAATGCGAGAAACACGTTTTCATGGGTTTTCACCACACCACAGTTCGTTGGATGTGCACAACAGGTGATATCTTGGTTTTCGTGGGGTTTCAAGCTGAGATATGCAATTTTCTGCGATAATCTTGGTGAGACCTCTGTCCGAAGTATGCAGAAACATCGAGATCGCTCTTTTCGACCTATTTAATGCGAGAAACACGTTGTCTGGTGTTTTCACCACTCCACAGTGCGTTTGATATGCAGAACCAGCGAAATCTTGGTTTTCGTGGGGTTTCAAGCTGAGATATGCATTTTTTACCATAATCATGGTGAGACTTCTGTCCGAAGTATGCTTAATCATCGAGTTCGTACTTTTCGAGCTATTTAATGCGAGAAACACGTTTTCTGGGGTTTTTACCACTCCATAGTTGGTTTGATATGCAGAACCGGCGATGTTTGGTTTTCGTGGGGTTTCAAGCTGAGATATGCAATTTCAGAGATAATCTTGGTGAGACTTCTGTCCGAAGTATGCTTAATCATCGAGATCGTACTTTTCGAGCTATTTAATGCGAGAAACACGTTTTCTGGGGTTTTTACCACTCCATAGTTGGTTTGATATGCAGAACCGGCGATGTTTGGTTTTCGTGGGGTTTCAAGCTGAGATATGCAATTTCTGCGATAATCTTGGTGAGACTTCTGTCCGAAGTATGCAGAATCATCGAGTTCGCACTTTTCGAGCTATTTAATGCGAGAAACACGATATCTGGTGTTTTCAGCACTCCACAGTGCGTTTGATATGCAGAACCTGCGATATCTGGGTTTTCGTGGGGTTTCAAGCTGAGATATGCAATTTCTGCGATAATCTTGGTGAGACTTCTGTCCGAAGTATGCTTAATCATCGAGATCGCTCGTTTCGAGCTATTTAATGCGAGAAACACGTTATCTGGTGTTTTCACCACTCCACAGTGCGTTTGATATGCAGAACCAGCGATATCTTGGTTTTTGTGTGGTTTCAAGCTGAGATATGCATTTTTTACGATAATCTTGGTTAGACTTCTGTCCGAAGTATGCTTAATCATCGAGATCGCTCTATTCGAGCTATTTAATGCGAGAAACACGTTGTCTGGTGTTTTCACCACTCCACAGTTGGTTTGATATGCAGAACCGGCGATGTTTGGTTTTCGTCGGGTTTCAAGCTGAGATATGCATTTTCTACGATAATCTTGGTGAAACATCTGTCCGAAGTATGCAGAAACATCAAGAGCGCTCTTTTCGAGCTATTTAATGCGAGAAACACGTTTTCATGGGTTTTCACCACACCACAGTTCGTTGGACGTGCAGAACAGGAGATATCTTGGTTTTCGTGGGGTTTCAAGCTGAGATATGCAATTTTCTGCGATAATCTTGGTGAGACCTCTGTCCGAAGTATGCAGAAACATCGAGATCGCTCTTTTCGACCTAATTAATGCGAGAAACACGTTCTCTGGTGTTTTCACCACTCCACAGTGCGTTTGATATGCAGAACCAGCGAAATCTTGGTTTTCGTGGGGTTTCAAGCTGAGATATGCATTTTTTACCATAATCATGGTGAGACTTCCGTCCGAAGTATGCAGAATCATCGAGATCGCACTTTTTGAGCTATTTAATGCGAGAAACACGTTTTCATGGGTTTTCACCACACCACAGTTCGTTGGATGTGCAGAACAGGAGATATCTTGGTTTTCGTGGGGTTTCAAGCTGAGATATGCAATTTTCTGCGATAATCATGGTGAGACCTCTGTCCGAAGTATGCAGAAACATCGAGATCGCTCTTTTCGACCTATTTAATGCGAGAAACACGTTGTCTGGTGTTTTCACCACTCCACAGTTGGTTTGAAATGCAGAACCGGCGATGTTTGGTTTTCGTCGGGTTTCAAGCTGAGATATGCATTTTTTACCATAATCATGGTGAGACTTCCGTCCGAAGTATGCAGAATCATCGAGATCGCACTTTTTGAGCTATTTAATGCGAGAAACACGTTTTCATGGGTTTTCACCACACCACAGTTCGTTGGATGTGCAGAACAGGAGATATCTTGGTTTTCGTGGGGTTTCAAGCTGAGATATGCAATTTTCTGCGATAAGCTTGGTGAGACCTCTGTCCGAAGTATGCAGAAACATCGAGATCGCTCTTTTCGACCTATTTAATGCGAGAAACACGTTATCTGGTGTTTTCACCACTCCACAGTGCGTTTGATATGCAGAACCAGCGAAATCTTGGTTTTCGTGGGG
This sequence comes from Anthophora plumipes, assembly GCA_951804975.1. NCBI lineage: Eukaryota > Metazoa > Arthropoda > Insecta > Hymenoptera > Apidae > Anthophora > Anthophora plumipes. Next base: position 2,941,119 of record CATORF010000448.1, read on the forward strand.
TTTCAAGCTGAGATATGCATTTTTTACCATAATCATGGTGAGACTTCCGTCCGAAGTATGCAGAATCATCGAGATCGCACTTTTTGAGCTATTTAATGCGAGAAACACGTTTTCATGGGTTTTCACCACACCACAGTTCGTTGGATGTGCAGAACAGGAGATATCTTGGTTTTCGTGGGGTTTCAAGCTGAGATATGCAATTTTCTGCGATAATCTTGGTGAGACCTCTGTCCGAAGTATGCAGAAACATCGAGATCGCTCTTTTCGACCTATTTAATGCGAGAAACACGTTATCTGGTGTTTTCACCACTCCACAGTGCGTTTGATATGCAGAACCAGCGAAATCTTGGTTTTCGTGGGGTTTCAAGCTGAGATATGCATTTTTTACCATAATCATGGTGAGACTTCCGCCCGAAGTATGCAGAATCATCGAGATCGCACTTTTTGAGCTATTTAATGCGAGAAACACGTTTTCATGGGTTCTCACCACACCACAGTTCGTTGGATGTGCAGAACAGGAGATATCTTGGTTTTCGTGGGGTTTCAAGCTGAGATATGCAATTTTCTGCGATAATCTTGGTGAGACCTCTGTCCGAAGTATGCAGAAACATCGAGATCGCTCTTTTCGACCTATTTAATGCGAGAAACACGTTGTCTGGTGTTTTCACCACACCACAGTTCGTTGGATGTGCAGAACAGGAGATATCTTGGTTTTCGTGGGGTTTCAAGCTGAGATATGCAATTTTCTGCGATAATCTTGGTGAGACCTCTGTCCGAAGTATGCAGAAACATCGAGATCGCTCTTTTCGACCTATTTAATGCGAGAAACACGTTGTCTGGTGTTTTCACCACTCCACAGTTGGTTTGATATGCAGAACCGGCGATGTTTGGTTTTCGTCGGGTTTCAAGCTGAGATATGCATTTTTTACCATAATCATGGTGAGACTTCCGTCCGAAGTATGCAGAATCATCGAGATCGCACTTTTTGTGCTATTTAATGCGAGAAACACGTTTTCATGGGTTTTCACCACACCACAGTTCGTTGGATGTGCAGAACAGGAGATATCTTGGTTTTCGTGGGGTTTCAAGCTGAGATATGCAATTTTCTGCGATAATCTTGGTGAGACCTCTGTCCGAAGTATGCAGAAACATCGAGATCGCTCTTTTCGACCTATTTAATGCGAGAAACACGTTATCTGGTGTTTTCACCACTCCACAGTGCGCTTGATATGCAGAACCAGCGAAATCTTGGTTTTCGTGGGGTTTCAAGCTGAGATATGCATTTTTTACCATAATCATGGTGAGACTTCCGTCCGAAGTATGCAGAATCATCGAGATCGCTCGTTTCGAGCTATTTAATGCGAGAAACACGTTTTCATGGGTTCTCACCACACCACAGTTCGTTGGATGTGCAGAACAGGAGATATCATGGTTTTCGTTGGGTTTCAAGCTGAGATATGCAATTTTCTGCGATAATCTTGGTGAGACCTCTGTCCGAAGTATGCAGAAACATCGAGATCGCTCTTTTCGACCTATTTAATGCGAGAAACACGTTATCTGGTGTTTTCACCACTCCACAGTGCGTTTGATATGCAGAACCAGCGAAATCTTGGTTTTCGTGGGGTTTCAAGCTGAGATATGCATTTTTTACCATAATCATGGTGAGACTTCCGTCCGAAGTAAGCAGAATCATCGAGATCACACTTTTTTAGCTATTTAATGCGAGAAACACGTTTTCATGGGTTTTCACCACACCACAGTTCGTTGGATGTGCAGAACAGGAGATATCTTGGTTTTCGTGGGGTTTCAAGCTGAGATATGCAATTTTCTGCGATAATCTTGGTGAGACCTCTGTCCGAAGTATGCAGAAACATCGAGATCGCTCTTTTCGACCTATTTAATGCGAGAAACACGTTGTCTGGTGTTTTCACCACTCCACAGTGCGTTTGATATGCAGAACCAGCGAAATCTTGGTATTCGTGGGGTTTCAAGCTGAGATATGCATTTTTTACGATAATCATGGTGAGACTTCTGTCCGAAGTATGCAGAATCATCGAGATCGCACTTTTTGAGCTATTTAATGCGAGAAACACGTTATCTGGTGTTTTCAGCACTCCACAGTGCGTTTGATATGCAGAACCAGCGATATCTTGGTTTTCGTGGGGATTCAAGCTGAGATATGCAATTTCAGAGATAATCTTGGTGAGACTTCTGTCCGAATTATGCTTAATCATCGAGTTTGTACTTTTCGAGCTATTTAATGCGAGAAACACGTTTTCTGGGGTTTTTACCACTCCATAGTTGGTTTGATATGCAGAACCGGCGATGTTTGGTTTTCGTGGGGTTTCAAGCTGAGATATGCAATTTCAGAGATAATCTTGGTGAGACTTCTGTCCGAAGTATGCTTAATCATCGAGATCGTACTTTTCGAGCTATTTAATGCGAGAAACACGTTTTCTGGGGTTTTTACCACTCCATAGTTGGTTTGATATGCAGAACCGGCGATGTTTGGTTTTCGTGGGGTTTCAAGCTGAGATATGCAATTTCTGCGATAATCTTGGTGAGACTTCTGTCCGAAGTATGCAGAATCATCGAGTTCGCACTTTTCGAGCTATTTAATGCGAGAAACACGATATCTGGTGTTTTCAGCACTCTACAGTGCGTTTGATATGCAGAACCAGCGATATCTGGGTTTTCGTGGGGTTTCAAGCTGAGATATGCAATTTCTGCGATAATCTTGGTGAGACTTCTGTCCGAAGTATGCTTAATCATCGAGATCGCTCGTTTCGAGCTATTTAATGCGAGAAACACGTTATCTGGTGTTTTCACCACTCCACAGTGCGTTTGATATGCAGAACCAGCGATATCTTGGTTTTTGTGGGGTTTCAAGCTGAGATATGCATTTTTTACGATAATCTTGGTTAGACTTCTGTCCGAAGTATGCTTAATCATCGAGATCGCTCTATTCGAGCTATTTAATGCGAGAAACACGTTGTCTGGTGTTTTCACCACTCCACAGTTGGTTTGATATGCAGAACCGGCGATGTTTGGTTTTCGTCGGGTTTCAAGCTGAGATATGCATTTTCTACGATAATCTTGGTGAAACATCTGTCCGAAGTATGCAGAAACAGCAAGAGCGCTCTTTTCGAGCTATTTAATGCGAGAAACACGTTATCTGGTGTTTTCACCACTCCACAGTGCGTTTGATATGCAGAACCAGCGAAATCTTGGTTTTCGTGGGGTTTCAAGCTGAGATATGCATTTTTTACCATAATCATGGTGAGACCTCTGTCCGAAGTATGCAGAAACATCGAGATCGCTCTTTTCGACCTATTTAATGCGAGAAACACGTTGTCTGGTGTTTTCACCACTCCACAGTTGGTTTGATATGCAGAACCGGCGATGTTTGGTTTTCGTCGGGTTTCAAGCTGAGATATGCATTTTTTACCATAATCATGGTGAGACTTCCGTCCGAAGTATGCAGAATCATCGAGATCTCACTTTTTGAGCTATTTAATGCGAGAAACACGTTTTCATGGGTTTTCACCACACCACAGTTCGTTGGATGTGCAGAACAGGAGATATCTTGGTTTTCGTGGGGTTTCAAGCTGAGATATGCAATTTTCTGCGATAATCTTGGTGAGACCTCTGTCCGAAGTATGCAGAAACATCGAGATCGCTCTTTTCGACCTACTTAATGCGAGAAACACGTTATCTGGTGTTTTCACCACTCCACAGTGCGTTTGATATGCAGATTAATTAATATCGCATTAAATAGCTCGAATTGAGCGATCTCGATGATTAAGCATACTTCGGACAGAAGTCTCACCAAGATTATCGCAGAAAATGCATATCTGAGCTTGAAACCCCACGAAAACCAAGATATCAGCGGTTCTGCATATCATACGCACTGTGGAGTGGTGAAAACACCAGATGACGTGTTTCTCGCATTAAATAGCTCGAAAAGTGCGATCTCGATGATTCTGCATACTTCGGACGGAAGTCTCACCAAGATTATCGCAGAAAATGCATATCTGAGCTTGAAACCCCACGAAAACCAAGATATCATCGGTTCTGCATATCATACGCACTGTGGAGTGGTGAAAACACCCGATAACGTGTTTCTCGCATTAAATAGCTCGAAAAAAGCGCTCTCGACGTTTCTGCATACTTCGAACAGATGTTTCACCAAGATTATCGTAGAAAATGCATATCTCAGCTTGAAACTCGACGAAATCCAAAATATCGCAGGTTCTGCATATCAAACCAACTGTGGAGTGGTGAAAACACCAGAAAACGTGTTTCTCGCATTAAATAGCTCGAAAAGTGCGATCTCGATGATTCTGCATACTTCGGACGGAAGTCTCACCAAGATTATCGCAGAAAATGCATATCTGAGCTTGAAACCCCACGAAAACCAAGATATCATCGGTTCTGCATATCATACGCACTGTGGAGTGGTGAAAACACCCGATAACGTGTTTCTCGCATTAAATAGCTCGAAAAAAGCGATCTCGATGATTAAGCATACTTCGGACAGAAGCCTCACCAAGATTATCGCAGAAAATGCATATCTCAACTTAAAACCCCACGAAACCCAAGATATCGCCGGTTCTGCATATCGAACGCTCTGTGGAGTGGTGAAAACAACCAGATAACGTGTTTCTCGCATTAAATAGCTCGAAAAGTGCGATCTCGATGATTCTGCATCCTTCGGACAGAAGGCTCACCAAGATTATCGCAGAAAATGCATATCTGAGCTTGAAACCCCACGAAAACCAAGATATCGCCGGTTCTGCATATCAAATGCACTGTGGTGTGGTGAAAACACCAAATAACGTCTTTCTCGCATTAAATAGCTCGAAAAGTGCGATCTCGATGATTCTGCATCCTTCGGACAGAAGTCTCACCAAGATTATCGCAGAAAATGCATATCTGTTCTTGAAACCCCACGAAAACCAAGATATCGCTGGTTCTGCATATCAAACGCACTGTGGAGTGGTGAAAACACCAGATAACTTGTTTCTCGCATTAAATAGCTCGAAAAGAGCGATCTCGATGATTCTGCATACTTTTGACAGAAGTCGCACCAAGATTATCGCAGAGAATGCATACCTCAGGATGAAAACCGATGAAAACCAAGATTTCGCTATTTCTGCATATCAAACGCACTGTGGAGTGGTCAATACACCAGATGACGTGTTTCTCGCATTAAATAGCTCGAAAAGAGCAATCTAGATGATTCAGCATACTTCGGAAAGAAGTCTCACCAAGATTATCGCAGAAAATGCAGATCTGAGCTTGAAACCCCACGAAAACCAAGATATCGTCGGATCTGCATATCATACGCACTGTGGAGTGGTGAAAACACCAGATAACGTGTTTCTCGCATTAAATAGCTCGAAAAGTGCGATCTCGATGATTCTGCATCCTTCGGACAGAAGTCTCAACAAGATTATCGCAGAAAATGCATATCTGAGCTTGAAACCCCACGAAAACCAAGATATCATCGGTTCTGCATATCATACGCACTGTGGAGTGGTGAAAACACCAGATAAAGTGTTTCTCGCGTTAAATAGCTCGAAACGAGCGATCTCGATGATTAAGCATACTTCGGACAGAAGTCTCACCAAGATTATCGCAGAAAATGCATATCTGTTCTTGAAACCCCACAAAAACCAAGATATCGCTGGTTCTGCATATCAAACGCACTGTGGAGTGGTGAAAACACCAGATAACGTGTTGCTCGCATTAAATTGCTCGAAACGAGCGATCTCGATGATTCTGCATACTTTTGACAGAAGTCGCACCAAGATTATCGAAGAGAATGCATACCTCAGGATGAAAACCGACGAAAACCAAGATTTCGCTATTTCTGCATATCAAACGCACTGTGGAGTGGTCAATACACCAGATGACGTGTTTCTCGCATTAAATAGCTCGAAAAGTGCGATCTCGATGATTCTGCATACTTCGGACGGAAGTCTCACCAAGATTATCGCAGAAAATGCATATCTGAGCTTGAAACCCCACGAAAACCAAGATATCATCGGTTCTGCATATCATACGCACTGTGGAGTGGTGAAAACACCAGATAACGTGTTTCTCGCATTAAATAGCTCGCAAAAAGCGCTCTCGACGTTTCTGCATACTTCGAACAGATGTTTCACCAAGATTATCGTAGAAAATGCATATCTCAGCTTGAAACTCGACGAAATCCAAAATATCGCAGGTTCTGCATATCAAACCAACTGTGGAGTGGTGAAAACACCAGAAAACGTGTTTCTCGCATTAAATAGCTCGAAAAGAGCACTCTCGATGTTTCTGCATACTTCGGACAGATGTCTCACCAAAATTATCGCAGAAAATGCATATCTGTTCTTGAAACCCCACGAAAACCAAGATATCGCTGGTTCTGCATATCAAACGCACTGTGGAGTGGTGAAAACTCCAGATAACTTGTTTCTCGCATTAAATAGCTCGAAAAGAGCGATCTCGATGATTCTGCATACTTCGGACAGAAGTCTCACCAAGATTATCGCAGAAAATGCATATCTCAGCTTGAAATCCCACGAAAACCAAGATATCTCCGGTTATGCATATCCCACGAACTGTGGAGTGGTGAAAACCCCAGAAAACGAGTTTCTGGCATTAAATAGCTCGAAAAGAGCGCACTCGACGTTTCTGCATACTTCCAACAGAAGTCTCACCAAGATTATCGCAGAAAATGCATATCTCTGCTTGAAACCCCACGAAAACCAAGGTATCTACTGTTCTGCATATCCATCGAACTGGGGAGTGGTGAAAACCCCAGAAAACGTGTTTCTCGCATTAAATAGCTCGAAAAGAGCACTCTCGATGTTTCTGCATACTTCTGACAGAAGTCGCACCAAGATTATCGCAGAGAATGCATACCTCAGGATGAAAACCGACGAAAACCAAGATTTCGCTATTTCTGCATATCAAACGTACTGTGGAGTGGTCAATACACCAGATGACGTGTTTCTCGCATTAAATAGCTCGAAAAGAGCGATCTAGATGATTCAGCATACTTCGGACAGAATTCTCACCAAGATTATCGCAGAAAATGCAGATCTGAGCTTGAAACCCCACGAAAACCAAGAATTGGTCGGTTCTGCATATCATACGCACTGTGGAGTGGTGAAAACACCAGATAACGTGTTTCACGCATTAAATAGCTCGAAACGAGCGATCTCGAAGATTAAGCATACTTCGGACAGAAGTCTCACCAAGATTATCGCAGAAATTGCATATCTCAGCTTGAAAAACCACGAAATCCAAGATATCGCTGGTTCTTCATATCAAACGCACTGTGGAGTGCTGAAAACACCATATAACGTGTTTCTCGCATTAAATAGCACGGAACGAGCGATCTCGATGATTAAGCATACTTCGGACAGAAGCCTCACCAAGATTATCGCAGAAAATGCATATCTCAACTTAAAACCTCACGAAACCCAAGATATCGGCGGTTCTGCATATCGAACGCACTGTGGAGTGGTGAAAACAACCAGATAACGTGTTTCTCGCATTAAATAGCTCGAAAAGTGCGATCTCGATGATTCTGCATCCTTCGGACAGAAGGCTCACCAAGATTATCGCAGAAAATGCATATCTGAGCTTGAAACCCCACGAAAACCAAGATATCGCCGGTTCTGCATATCAAATGCACTGTGGTGTGGTGAAAACACCAAATAACGTCTTTCTCGCATTAAATAGCTCGAAAAGTGCGATCTCGATGATTCTGCATCCTTCGGACAGAAGTCTCACCAAGATTATCGCAGAAAATGCATATCTGTTCTTGAAACCCCACGAAAACCAAGATATCGCTGGTTCTGCATATCAAACGCACTGTGGAGTGGTGAAAACACCAGATAACTTGTTTCTCGCATTAAATAGCTCGAAAAGAGCGATCTCGATGATTCTGCATACTTTTGACAGAAGTCGCACCAAGATTATTGCAGAGAATGCATACCTCAGGATGAAAACCGACGAAAACCAAGATTTCGCTATTTCTGCATATCAAACGCACTGTGGAGTGGTCAATACACCAGATGACGTGTTTCTCGCATTAAATAGCTCGAAAAGAGCAATCTAGATGATTCAGCATACTTCGGAAAGAAGTCTCACCAAGATTATCGCAGAAAACGCAGATCTGAGCTTGAAACCCCACGAAAACCAAGATCATCGTCGGATCTGCATATCATACGCACTGTGGAGTGGTGAAAACACCAGATAACGTGTTTCTCGCATTAAATAGCTCGAAAAGTGCGATCTCGATGATTCTGCATCCTTCGGACAGAAGTCTCAACAAGATTATCGCAGAAAATGCATATCTGAGCTTGAAACCCCACGAAAACCAAGATATCGCCGGTTCTGCATATCAAACGCACTGTGGAATGTTGAAAACACTAGAAATCTTGTTTTTTCGCATTAAATAGCTCGAAACGAGCGATCTAGATGATCCGGCATACTTCTGGCAGAAGACTCACCAAGCTTATCGCAGAAAATGCATATCTCTGCTGGAAACACCACGAAAATCAAGATATCGCCGGTTCTGCATATCAAACGCACTGTGGAGTGGTGAAAACACCAGATAACGTGTTGCTCGCATTAAATATCTCGAAAAGTGCGATCTCGATGATTCTGCATACTTCGGACAGAAGTCCCACCAAGATTATCGCAGAAAATGCATATCTCAGATTCAAATCCCACGAAAACCAAGATATCTACTGTTCTGCATATCCAACGAACTGTGGAGTGGTGAAAACCCCAGAAAACGTGTTTCTTGCATTAAATAGCTCGAAACGAGCGATCTTGATGATTCTGCATACTTCGGACAGAAGTCTCACCAAGATTATCGCAGAAAATGCATATCTCAGCTGGAAACACCACGAATACCAAGTTATCGGCGGCTCTACATATCAAACGCACTGTGGAGTGGTCAAAACACCAGAAAACTTGCTTTTCGCATTAACTAGCTCGAGACGAGCGATCTAGATGATTCTGCATACTTCTGACTGAAGTCTCACCAATGTAATCGCAGAAAATGCATATCTCAACTTGAAACCCGACGATAACGACGATGTCGCCGGTTCTGCATATCAAACTTACTGTGGAGTGGTGAATACACCAGAAAACGTGTTTCTCGCATTAACTAGCACGAAAAGAGCGTTCTGGATGATTCTGCATATTTCTCATAGATGAAACACAAAGATTATCGCAGAAAATGCATATTTCAGCTGGAAACCCCACGAAAACCAAGTTATCGGCGGCTCTACATATCAAACGCACTGTGGCGTGGTCAAAACACCAGAAAACTTGTTTTTTTCGCATTAAATAGCTCGAAACGAGCGATCTAGATGATTCTGCATACTTCTGACAGAAGACTCACCAAGATTATCGCAGAAAATGCATATCTCAGCTGGACACCCCACGAAAACCAAGATATCGCCGGTTCTGCATAACAGACGCACCGTGGAGTGGTGAAAACACCAGAAAACGTGTTACTCGCATTAACTAGCACGAAATGAGCGTTCTGGATGATTCGGCATATTTCTCATAGATGAAACACAAAGATTATCGCAGAAAATGCATATTTCACCTGGAAACCCCACGAAAACCAAGTTATCGGCGGCTCTACATATCAAACGCACTGTGGCGTGGTCAAAACACCAGAAAACGTGTTTCTCGCATTAACTAGCACGAAAAGAGCGTTCTGGATGATTCTGCATATTTCTCATAGATGAAACACAAAGATTATCGCAGAAAATGCATATTTCAGCTGGAAACCCCACGAAAACCAAGTTATCGGCGGCTCTACATATCAAACGCACTGTGGCGTGGTCAAAACACCAGAAAACTTGTTTTTTTCGCATTAAATAGCTCGAAACGAGCGATCTAGATGATTCTGCATACTTCTGACAGAACACTCACCAAGATTATCGCAGAAAATGCATATCTCAGCTGCAAACTCCACGAAAACCAAGATATCGCCGGTTCTGCATAACAGACGCACCGTGGACTGGTGAAAACACCAGAAAACGTGTTACTCGCATTAACTAGCACGAAAAGAGCGTTCTGGATGATTCTGCATATTTCTCATAGATGAAACACAAAGATTATCGCAGAAAATGCATATTTCAGCTGGAAACCCCACGAAAACGAAGATATCGCAGCATCGGCATATCACACGCACTGTGGAGTGCTGAAAACACCATAAAACGTGTTTTTCGCATTCAATAGCACGAAAACTGCGATTTCGGTGATTCTGCATACTTTTGACAGAAGTCGCACCAAGATTATCGCAGAGAATGCATACCTCAGGATGAAACCCGACGAAAACCAAGATTTCGCTATTTCTGCATATCAAACGCACTGTGGAGTGGTCAATACACCAGATGACGTGTTTCTCGCATTAAATAGCTCGAAAAGTGCGATCTCGATGATTCTGCATACTTCGGACGGAAGTCTCACCAAGATTATCGCAGAAAATGCATATCTGAGCTTGAAACCCCACGAAAACCAAGATATCTACTGTTCTGCATATCAAACGCACTGTGGAGTGGTGAAGACACCAGATAACGTGTTTCTCGCATTAACTAGCTCGAAAAGAGCGATCTCGATGTTTCAGCATACTTCGGACAGAAGTCTCACCAAGCTTATCGTACAAAATGCATATCTCAGCTTGGAACCCGACGAAAACCAAAATATCTCCGGTTCTGCATATCCAACGCACTGTGGAGTGGTTAAAACACCAGATAACGTGTTTCTCGCATTAAACTGCTCGAAACGAGCGATCTCGATGATTCTGCATACTTTTGACAGAAGTCGCACCAAGATTATCGCAGAGAATGCATACCTCAGGATGAAAACCGACGAAAACCAAGATTTCGCTATTTCTGCATATCAAACGCACTGTGGAGTGGTCAATACACCAGATGACGTGTTTCTCGCATTAAATAGCTCGAAAAGTGCGATCTCGATGATTCTGCATACTTCGGACGGAAGTCTCACCAAGATTATCGCAGAAAATGCATATCTGAGCTTGAAACCCCACGAAAACCAAGATATCATCGGTTCTGCATATCAAACGCACTGTGGAGTGCTGAAAACACCATATAACGTGTTTCTCGCATTAAATAGCACGGAACGAGCGATCTCGATGATTAAGCATACTTCGGACAGAAGCCTCACCAAGATTATCGCAGAAAATGCATATCTCAACTTAAAACCCCACGAAACCCAAGATATCGGCGGTTCTGCATATCGAACGCACTGTGGAGTGGTGAAAACAACCAGATAACGTGTTTCTCGCATTAAATAGCTCGAAAAGTGCGATCTCGATGATTCTGCATCCTTCGGACAGAAGGCTCACCAAGATTATCGCAGAAAATGCATATCTGAGCTTGAAACCCCACGAAAACCAAGATATCGCCGGTTCTGCATATCAAATGCACTGTGGTGTGGTGAAAACACCAAATAACGTCTTTCTCGCATTAAATAGCTCGAAAAGTGCGATCTCGATGATTCTGCATCCTTCGGACAGAAGTCTCACCAAGATTATCGCAGAAAATGCATATCTGTTCTTGAAACCCCACGAAAACCAAGATATCGCTGGTTCTGCATATCAAACGCACTGTGGAGTGGTGAAAACACCAGATAACTTGTTTCTCGCATTAAATAGCTCGAAAAGAGCGATCTCGATGATTCTGCATACTTCGGACAGAAGTCTCACCAAGATTATCGCAGAAAATGCATATCTCAGCTTGAAATCCCACGAAAACCAAGATATCTCCGGTTATGCATATCCAACGAACTGTGGAGTGGTGAAAACCCCAGAAAACGAGTTTCTGGCATTAAATAGCTCGAAAAGAGCGCACTCGACGTTTCTGCATACTTCCAACAGAAGTCTCACCAAGATTATCGCAGAAAATGCATATCTCTGCTTGAAACCCCACGAAAACCAAGATATCTACTGTTCTGCATATCCATCGAACTGGGGAGTGGTGAAAACCCCAGAAAACGTGTTTCTCGCATTAAATAGCTCGAAAAGAGCACTCTCGATGTTTCTGCATACTTCGGACAGATGTCTCACCAAGCTTATCGTAGAAAATGCATATCTCAGCTTGAAACCCGACGAAAACCAAAATATCTCCGGTTCTGCATATCAAACGCACTGTGGAGAGGTCAAAACACCAGATAACGTGCTGCTCGCATTAAATTGCTCGAAACGAGCGATCTCGATGATTCTGCATACTTCTGACAGAAGTCGCACCAAGATTATCGCAGAGAATGCATACCTCAGGATGAAAACCGACGAAAACCAAGATTTCGCTATTTCTGCATATCAAACGTACTGTGGAGTGGTCAATACACCAGATGACGTGTTTCTCGCATTAAATAGCTCGAAAAGAGCGATCTAGATGATTCAGCATACTTCGGACAGAATTCTCACCAAGATTATCGCAGAAAATGCAGATCTGAGCTTGAAACCCCACGAAAACCAAGATATCGTCGGTTCTGCATATCATACGCACTGTGGAGTGGTGAAAACACCAGATAACGTGTTTCACGCATTAAATAGCTCGAAACGAGCGATCTCGAAGATTAAGCATACTTCGGACAGAAGTCTCACCAAGATTATCGCAGAAATTGCATATCTCAGCTTGAAAAACCACGAAATCCAAGATATCGCTGGTTCTGCATATCAAACGCACTGTGGAGTGCTGAAAACACCATATAACGTGTTTCTCGCATTAAATAGCACGGAACGAGCGATCTCGATGATTAAGCATACTTCGGACAGAAGCCTCACCAAGATTATCGCAGAAAATGCATATCTCAACTTAAAACCCCACGAAACCCAAGATATCGGCGGTTCTGCATATCGAACGCACTGTGGAGTGGTGAAAACAACCAGATAACGTGTTTCTCGCATTAAATAGCTCGAAAAGTGCGATCTCGATGATTCTGCATCCTTCGGACAGAAGGCTCACCAAGATTATCGCAGAAAATGCATATCTGAGCTTGAAACCCCACGAAAACCAAGATATCGCCGGTTCTGCATATCAAATGCACTGTGGTGTGGTGAAAACACCAAATAACGTCTTTCTCGCATTAAATAGCTCGAAAAGTGCGATCTCGATGATTCTGCATCCTTCGGACAGAAGTCTCACCAAGATTATCGCAGAAAATGCATATCTGTTCTTGAAACCCCACGAAAACCAAGATATCGCTGGTTCTGCATATCAAACGCACTGTGGAGTGGTGAAAACACCAGATAACTTGTTTCTCGCATTAAATAGCTCGAAAAGAGCGATCTCGATGATTCTGCATACTTTTGACAGAAGTCGCACCAAGATTATCGCAGAGAATGCATACCTCAGGATGAAAACCGACGAAAACCAAGATTTCGCTATTTCTGCATATCATACGCACTGTGGAGTGGTGAAAACACCAGATAACGTGTTTCTCGCATTAAATAGCTCGAAAAGTGCGATCTCGATGATTCTGCATCCTTCGGACAGAAGTCTCAACAAGATTATCGCAGAAAATGCATATCTGAGCTTGAAACCCCACGAAAACCAAGATATCATCGGTTCTGCATATCATACGCACTGTGGAATGTTGAAAACACCAGAAAACTTGTTTTTTCGCATTAAATAGCTCGAAACGAGCGATCTAGATGATCCGGCATACTTCTGGCAGAAGACTCACCAAGCTTATCGCAGAAAATGCATATCTCTGCTGGAAACACCACGAAAATCAAGATATCGCCGGTTCTGCATATCAAACGCACTGTGGAATGTTGAAAACACCAGAAAACTTGTTTTTTCGCATTAAATAGCTCGAAACGAGCGATCTAGATGATTCTGCATACTTCGGACAGAAGTCTCACCAAGATTATCGCAGAAAATGCATATCTCAGATTCAAATCCCACGAAAACCAAGATATCTACTGTTCTGCATATCCAACGAACTGTCGAGTGGTGAAAACCCCAGAAAACGTGTTTCTTGCATTAAATAGCTCGAAACGAGCGATCTTGATGATTCTGCATACTTCTGATTGAAGTCTCACCAATATTATCGTAAAAAATGCATATCTCAGCTTGAAACCCCCCAAAAACGAAGATATCGCCGGTTCTGCATATCAAACGCACTGTGGAGTGGTGAAAACACCAGATAACGTGTTGCTCGCATTAAATATCTCGAAAAGTGCGATCTCGATGATTCTGCATACTTCGGACAGAAGTCTCACCAAGATTATCGCAGAAAATGCATATCTCAGATTCAAATCCCAAGAAAACCAAGATATCTACTGTTCTGCATATCCAACGAACTGTGGAGTGGTGAAAACCCCAGAAAACGTGTTTCTTGCATTAAATAGCTCGAAACGAGCGATATTGATGATTCTGCATACTTCTGATTGAAGTCTCACCAATATTATCGTAAAAAATGCATATCTCAGCTTGAAACCCCCCAAAAACCAAGATATCGCCGGTTCTGCATATCATACGCACTGTGGAGTGGTGAAAACACCAGAAAACGTGTTTCTCGCATTAACTAGCACGAAAAGAGCGTTCTGGATGATTCTGCATACTTCTGATTGAAGTCTCACCAATATTATCGTAAAAAATGCATATCTCAGCTTGAAACCCCCCAAAAACCAAGATATCGCCGGTTCTGCATATCAAACGCACTGTGGAGTGGTGAAAACACCAGATAACGTGTTGCTCGCATTAAATATCTCGAAAAGTGCGATCTCGATGATTCTGCATACTTCGGACAGAAGTCTCACCAAGATTATCGCAGAAAATGCATATCTCAGATTCAAATCCCACGAAAACCAAGATATCTACTGTTCTGCATATCCAACGAACTGTGGAGTGGTGAAAACCCCAGAAAACGTGTTTCTTGCATTAAATAGCTCGAAACGAGCGATCTTGATGATTCTGCATACTTCTGGCAGAAGACTCACCAAGATTATCGCAGAAAATGCATATCTCAGATTCAAATCCCACGAAAACCAAGATATCTACTGTTCTGCATATCCAACGAACTGTGGAGTGGTGAAAACCCCAGAAAACGTGTTTCTTGCATTAAATAGCTCCATACGAGCGATCTTGATGATTCTGCATACTTCTGATTGAAGTCTCACCAATATTATCGTAAAAAATGCATATCTCAGCTTGAAACCCCCCAAAAACCAAGATATCGCCGGTTCTGCATATCAAACGCACTGTGGAGTGGTGAAAACACCAGATAATGTGTTGCTCGCATTAAATATCTCGAAAAGTGCGATCTCGATGATTCTGCATACTTCGGACAGAAGTCTCACCAAGATTATCTCAGAAAATGCATATCTCAGATTGAAATCCCACGAAAACCGAGATATCTACTGTTCTGCATATCCAACGAACTGTGGAGTGGTGAAAACTACAGAAAACGTGTTTCTTGCATTAAATAGCTCGAAACGAGCGATCTCGATGATTAAGCATACTTCGGACAGAAGTCTCACCAAGATTATCGCAGAAAATGCATATCTCAGCTGGAAACACCACGAATACCAAGTTATCGGCGGCTCTACATATCAAACGCACTGTGGAGTGGTCAAAACACCAGAAAACTTGCTTTTCGCATTAACTAGCTCGAGACGAGCGATCTAGATGATTCTGCATACTTCTGACTGAAGTCTCACCAATGTAATCGCAGAAAATGCATATCTCAACTGGAAACCCGACGAAAACGACGATGTCGCCGGTTCTGCATATCAAACTTACTGTGGAGTGGTGAATACACCAGAAAACGTGTTTCTCGCATTAACTAGCACGAAAAGAGCGTTCTGGATGATTCTGCATATTTCTCATAGATGAAACACAAAGATTATCGCAGAAAATGCATATTTCAGCTGGAAACCCCACGAAAACCAAGTTATCGGCGGCTCTACAGATCAAACGCACTGTGGCGTGGTCAAAACACCAGAAAACTTGTTTTTTTCGCATTAAATAGCTCGAAACGAGCGATCTAGATGATTCTGCATACTTCTGACAGAAGACTCACCAAGATTATCGCAGAAAATGCATATCTCAGCTGGACACCCCACGAAAACCAAGATATCGCCGGTTCTGCATAACAGACGCACCGTGGAGTGGTGAAAACACCAGAAAACGTGTTACTCGCATTAACTAGCACGAAAAGAGCGTTCTGGATGATTCGGCATATTTCTCATAGATGAAACACAAAGATTATCGCAGAAAATGCATATTTCAGCTGGAAACCCCACGAAAACCAAGTTATCGGCGGCTCTACATATCAAACGCACTGTGGCGTGGTCAAAACACCAGAAAACGTGTTTCTCGCATTAACTAGCACGAAAAGAGCGTTCTGGATGATTGTGCATATTTCTCATAGATGAAACACAAAGATTATCGCAGAAAATGCATATTTCAGCTGGAAACCCCACGAAAACCAAGTTATCGGCGGCTCTACATATCAAACGCACTGTGGCGTGGTCAAAACACCAGAAAACTTGTTTTTTTCGCATTAAATAGCTCGAAACGAGCGATCTAGATGATTCTGCATACTTCTGACAGAACACTCACCAAGATTATCGCAGAAAATGCATATCTCAGCTGGAAACTCCACGAAAACCAAGATATCGCCGGTTCTGCATAACAGACGCACCGTGGAGTGGTGAAAACACCAGAAAACGTGTTACTCGCATTAACTAGCACGAAAAGAGCGTTCTGGATGATTCTGCATATTTCTCATAGATGAAACACAAAGATTATCGCAGAAAATGCATATTTCAGCTGGAAACCCCACGAAAACGAAGATATCGCAGCTTCGGCATATCACACGCACTGTGGAGTGCTGAAAACACCATAAAACGTGTTTTTCGCATTCAATAGCACGAAAACTGCGATTTCGGTGATTCTGCATACTTCTCACAGAAGAATATCCAAGATTATCGCAGAAAATGCATGTCTCAGCTTGAAACCCTACGAAAACCAAGATATCTACTGTTCTGCATATCAAACGCACTGTGGAGTGGTGAAGACACCAGATAACGTGTTTCTCGCATTAACTAGCTCGAAAAGAGCGATCTCGATGTTTCAGCATACTTCGGACAGAAGTCTCACCAAGATTATCGTAAAAAATGCATATCTCTGCTTGAAACCCCACGCAAACCTAGATATCCTCTGTTCTGCATATCCAAAGAACTGTGGAGTGGTGAAAACCCCAGAAAACGTGTTTCTCGCATTAAATGGCTCGAAAAGTGCGATCTCGATGATTCTGCATACTTCGGACAGAAGTCTCAACAAGATTATCGTAAAAAATGCATATCTCAGCTTGAAACCCCACGAAGGCCAAGATATCGCTGGTTCTGCTTATCAAACGCACTGTGGAGTGGTGAAAACACCGGATAACGTGTTTCTCGCATTAAATAGCTCGAAACGAGCGATCTCGATGATGCTGCATACTTCGGACAGAAGTCTCACCAAGAGTATCGTAAAAAATGCATATCTCAGGTTGAAACCCCACGAAAACCAAGATATCGCTGGTACTGCATATCAAACGCACTGTGGAGTGGTGAAAACACCGGATAACGTGTTTCTTGCATTAAATAGCTCGAAACGAGCGATCTCGATGTTTAAGCATACTTCGGACAGAAGTCTCACCAAGATTATCGTAAAAAATGCATATCTCAGCTTGAAACCCGACGAAAACCAAAATATCTCCGGTTCTGCATATCCAACGCACTGTGGAGTGGTGAAAACACCAAATAACGTGTTTCTCGCATTAAATAGCTCGAAACGAGCGATCTCGATGATTCTGCATACTTCGGACAGAAGTCTCACCAAGATTATCGTAGAAAATGCATATCTCAGCTTCAAACCCCACGAAAACCAAGATATCGCCGGTTCTGCATATCAAACGCACTGTGGAGTGGTGAAAACACCAGATAACGTGTTTCTCGCATTAAATAGCTCGAAAAGTGCGATCTCGATGATTCTGCATACTTCGGACAGAAGTCTCACCAAGATTATCGCAGAAAATGCATATCTCAGCTTGAAACCCCACGAAAACCAAGATGTCGCCGGTTCTGCATATCAAACGCACTGTGGAGTGGTAAAAACACCAGAAAACGTGTTTCTCATATTAAGTAGCTCGAAAAGAGCGTTCTCGAAGATCCTGCATACTTCTGACAGAAGTCTCACCAAGATTATCGTAGAAAATGCATATCTCAGCTTGAAACCCCACGAAAACCAAGATATAGCTGGTACTGCATATCAAACGCACTGTGGGGTGGTGAAAACACCAGAAAACGTGTTTCTCATATTAAGTAGCTCGAAAAGTGCGATCTCGATGATTCTGCATACTTCGGACAGAAGTCTCACCAAGATTATCGTAGAAAATGCATATCTCAGCTTGAAACCCCACGAAAACCAAGATATAGCTGGTACTGCATATCAAACGCACTGTGGGGTGGTGAAAACACCAGCTAACGTGTTTCTTGCATTAAATAGCTCGAAACGAGCGATCTCGATGATTAAGCATACTTCGGACAGAAGTCTCACCAAGATTATCGCAGAAAATGCATATCTCAGCTTGAAACCCCACGAAAACCAAGATGTCGCCGGTTCTGCATATCAAACGCACTGTGGAGTAGTGAAAACACCAGAAAACGTGTTTCTCATATTAAGTAGCTCGAAAAGAGCGTTCTCGAAGATCCTGCATACTTCTGACAGAAGTCTCACCAAGATTATCGTAGAAAATGCATATCTCAGCTTCAAACCCCACGAAAACCAAGATATCGCCGGTTCTGCATATCAAACGCACTGTGGAGTGGTGAAAACACCAGATAACGTGTTTCTCGCATTAAATAGCTCGAAAAGTGCGATCTCGATGATTCTGCATACTTCGGACAGAAGTCTCACCAAGATTATCGCAGAAAATGCATATCTCAGCTTGAAACCCCACGAAAACCAAGATGTCGCCGGTTCTGCATATCAAACGCACTGTGGAGTGGTAAAAACACCAGAAAACGTGTTTCTCATATTAAGTAGCTCGAAAAGAGCGTTCTCGAAGATCCTGCATACTTCTGACAGAAGTCTCACCAAGATTATCGTAGAAAATGCATATCTCAGCTTGAAACCCCACGAAAACCAAGATATAGCTGGTACTGCATATCAAACGCACTGTGGGGTGGTGAAAACACCAGCTAACGTGTTTCTTGCATTAAATAGCTCGAAACGAGCGATCTCGATGATTAAGCATACTTCGGACAGAAGTCTCACCAAGATTATCGCAGAAAATGCATATCTCAGCTTGAAACCCCACGAAAACCAAGATGTCGCCGGTTCTGCATATCAAACACACTGTGGAGTGGTGAAAACACCAGAAAACGTGTTTCTCATATTAAGTAGCTCGAAAAGAGCGTTCTCGAAGATCCTGCATACTTCTGACAGAAGTCTCACCAAGATTATCGTAGAAAATGCATATCTCAGCTTGAAACCCCACGAAAACCAAGATATCGCCGGTTCTGCATATCAAACGCACTGTGGAGTGCTGAAAACACCAGATAACGTGTTTCTCGCATTAAATAGCTCGAAAAGAGCGCTCCCGATGTTTCTGCATACTTCGGACAGATGTCTCACCAAGCTTATCATACAAAATGCATATCTCAGCTTGATACCCCACGAAAACCAAGATATCGCCGGTTCTGCATATCAAACGCACTGTGGAGTGGTGAAAACACCAGATAACGTGTTTCTTGCATTAAATAGCTCGAAAAGAGCGATCTCGATGATTAAGCATACTTCGGACTGAAGTCTCACCAAGATTATCGTAAAAAATGCATATCTCAGCTTGAAACCCGACGAAAACCAAAGTATCTCCGGTTCTGCATATCCAACGCACAGTGGAGTGGTGAAAACACCAAATAACGTGTTTCTCCCATTAAATAGCTCGAAAAGAGCGATCTCGATGATTAAGCATACTTCGGACAGAAGTCTCACCAAGATTATCGTAAAAAATGCATATCTCAGCTTGAAACCCGACGAAAACCAAAGTATCTCCGGTTCTGCATATCCAACGCACAGTGGAGTGGTGAAAACACCGGATAACGTGTTTCTCGCATTAAATAGCTCGAAACGAGCGATCTCGATGATTCTGCATACTTCGGACAGAAGTCTCAACAAGATTATCGCAGAAAATGTATATCTCAGCTTGAAACCCCACGAAAACCAAGGTATCTACTGTTCTGCATATCAAACGCACTGTGGAGTGGTGAAAACACCAGATAACGTGTTTCTCGCATTAAATAGCTCGAAACGAGCGATCTCGATAATTAAGCATACTTCGGACAGAAGTCTCACCAAGATTATCGCAGAAAATGCATATCTCAGCTTGAAACCCCACGAAAACCAAGATATCGCCGGTTCTGCATATCATACGCACTGTGGAGTGGTGAAAACACCAGATAACGTGTTTCTCGCATTAAATAGCTCGAAACGAGCGATCTCGATAATTAAGCATACTTTGGACAGAAGTCTCACGAAGATTATCGTAAAAAATGCATATCTCAGCTTGAAACCCCACGAAAACCAAGATATCGCTGGTTCTGCATATCAAACGCACTGTGGAGTGCTGAAAACACCAGATAACATGTTTGTCGCATTAAATAGCTCGAAAAGAGCGCTCTCGATGTTTCTGCATGCTTCGGACCGAAGTCTCACCAAGATTATCGTAAAAAATGCATATCTCAGCTTGAAACCCCACGAAAACCAAGATATCGCTGGTACTGCATATCAAACGCACTGTGGAGTGGTGAAAACACCAGATAACGTGTTTCTCGCATTAAATAGCTCGAGAAGAGCGATCTCGATGATTCTGCATACTTCGGACAGAAGTCTCACCAAGATTATCGCAGAAAATGCATATCTCAGCTTGAAACCCCACGAAAACCAGGATATCTACTGTTCTGCATATCCAACGAACTGTGGAGTGGTGAAAACACCAGATAACGTGTTTCTCGCATTAAATAGCTCGAAAAGAGCGCTCTCGATGTTTCTGCATACTTCGGACAGATGTTTTACCAAACTTATCGTAGAAAATGCATATCTCAGCTTGAAACCCGACGAAAACCAAAATATCCCCGGTTCTGCATATCCAACGCACTGTGGAGTGGTGAAAACACCAGATAACGTGTTTCTCGCATTCAGTAGCTCGAAATGAGCGATCTCGATGATTCTGCATACTTCGGACAGAAGTCTCAACAAGATTAACGCAGAAAATGCATATCTCAGCTTGAAACCCCACGAAAACCAAGATATCGCTGGTTCTGCATATCAAACGCACTGTGGAGTGGTGAAAACACCAGATAACGTGGTTCTCGCATTAAATAGGTCGAAAAGAGCGATCTCGATGTTTCTGCATACTTCGGACAGAGGTCTCACCAAGATTATCGCAGAAAATGCATATCTCAGCTTGAAACCCCAGGAAAACCAAGATATATCCGTTTCTGCACATCCAACGAACTGTGGTGTGGTGAAACCCCCAGAAAACGTGTTTCTCGCATTAAATAGCTCGAAAAGAGCGCTCTTGATGTTTCTGCATACTTCGGACAGATGTTTCACCAAGATTATCGCAGAAGATGCATATCTGAGCTTGAAACCCCACGAAATACGAGATATCTCCTGTTCTGCATATCCAACGAAATGTGGAGTGGTGAAAACACCAGATAACGTGTTTCTCGCACTAAATAGCTCGAAAAGTACGATCTCGATGACTCTGCATACTTCGGACAGAAGTCTCACCAAGATTATCGAAGAAATTGCATATCTCAGCTTGAATCCCCACGAAAACCAAGATATCGCTGGTTCTGCATATCAAAAGCACTGTGGAGTGCTGAAAACACCAGATAACGTGTTTCTCGCATTAAATAGCTCGAATAGAGCGATCTCGATGATTAAGCATACTTCGGACAGAAGTCTCACCATGATTATCGCAGAAAATGCATATCTCTGCTAGAAACCCCACGAAAACCAAGATATCTCCTGTTCTGCATATCAAACGCACTGTGGAGTGGTGAAAACACCGGATAAGGTTTTTCTCGCATTAACTAGCTCGAAAAGAGCGATCTCGAATATTCTGCATACTTCTGACAGAAGTCTCACCAGGATTAACGTAGAAAATGCATATCTCAGCTTGAAACGCGACCGAAACCAAGATATCTCCGGTTCTGCATATCCAACGCACTGTGGTGTGGTGAAAACACCGGATAAGTTTTTTCTCGCATTAACTAGGACGAAAAGAGCGATCTCGATGTTTCAGCATACTTCGGACAGAAGTCTCACCAAGCTTATCGTAGAAAATGCATATCTCAGCTTGAAACCCCACGAAAACCTAGATATCGCTGGTTCTGCATATCAAACGCACTGTGGTGTGGTGAAAACACCGGATAAGTTTTTTCTCGCATTAACTAGGTCGAAAAGAGCGATCTCGATGTTTCAGCATACTTCGGACAGAAGTCTCACCAAGCTTATCGTAGAAAATGCATATCTCAGCTTGAAACCCGACGAAAACCAAAATATCTGCGGTTCTGCATATCCAACGAACTGTGGTGTGGTGAAAACCCCAGAAAACGTGTTTCTCGCATTAAATAGCTCGAAAAGAGCGATATGGATGATTCTGCACACTTCGGACAGAAGTCTCTCCAAGATTATCGCAGAAAATGCATATCTCAGCTTGAAACCCCACGAAAACCAAGATATCGCTGGTTCTGCATATCAAACGCACTGTGGAGTGGTGAAAACACCAGATAACGTGGTTCTCGCATTAAATAGGTCGAAAAGAGCGATCTCGATGTTTCTGCATACTTCGGACAGAGGTCTCACCAAGATTATCGCAGAAAATGCATATCTCAGCTTGAAACCCCACGAAAACCAAGATATCTCCGTTTCTGCACATCCAACGAACTGTGGTGTGGTGAAACCCCCAGAAAACGTGTTTCTCGCATTAAATAGCTCGAAAAGAGCGCTCTTGATGTTTCTGCATACTTCGGACAGATGTTTCACCAAGATTATCGCAGAAGATGCATATCTGAGCTTGAAACCCCACGAAATACGAGATATCTCCTGTTCTGCATATCCAACGAACTGTGGAGTGGTGAAAACACCAGATAACGTGTTTCTCGCATTAAATAGCTCGAAAAGTACGATCTCGATGACTCTGCATACTTCGGAAAGAAGTCTCACCAAGATTATCGCAGAAATTGCATATCTCAGCTTGAATCCCCACGAAAACCAAGATATCGCTGGTTCTGCATATCAAAAGCACTGTGGAGTGCTGAAAACACCAGATAACGTGTTTCTCGCATTAAATAGCTCGAATAGAGCGATCTCGATGATTAAGCATACTTCGGACAGAAGTCTCACCATGATTATCGCAGAAAATGCATATCTCTGCTAGAAACCCCACGAAAACCAAGATATCTCCTGTTCTGCATATCAAACGCACTGTGGAGTGGTGAAAACACCGGATAAGGTTTTTCTCGCATTAACTAGCTCGAAAAGAGCGATCTCGATGATTCAGCATACTTCGGACAGAAGTCTCACCAAGATTATCGCAGAAAATGCATATCTCAGCTTGAAACCCCACGAAAACCAAGATATCGCCGGTTCTGCATATCAAACGCACTGTGGAGAGGTGAAAACACCAGATAACGTGTTTCTCGCATTAAATAGCTCGAAACGAGCGATCTCGATGATTCTGCATACTTCGGACAGAAGTCTCAACAAGATTATCGCAGAAAATGCATATCTCAGCTTTAAACCCCACGAAAACCAAGATATCTACTGTTCTGCATATCAAACGCACTGTGGAGTGGTAAAAACACCAGATAACGTGTTTCTCGCACTAACTAGCTCGAAAAGGACGATCTCGATGATTCAGCATACTTCGGACAGAAGTCTCACCAAGATTATCGCAGAAAATGCATATCTCAGCTTGAAACCCCACGAAAACCAAGATATCGCCGGTTCTGCATATCAAACGCACTGTGGAGTGGTGAAAACACCAGATAACGTGTTTCTCGCATTAAATTGCTCGAAACGAGCGATCTCGATGATTCTGCATACTTCGGACAGAAGTCTCACCAAAATTATCGTAAAAAATGCATATCTCAGCTTGAAACCCCACGAAAACCTAGATATCGCTGGTTCTGCATATCAAACGCACTGTGGAGTGGTTAAAACACCGGATAAGGTTTTTCTCGCATTAGCTAGCTCGAAAGGAGCGATCTCGATGTTTCAGCATACTTCGCACAGAAGTCTCAACAAGATTATCGCAGAAAATGCATATCTCAGCTTGAAACCCCACGAAAACCAAGATATCTACTGTTTTGCATATCAAACGCACTGTGCAGTGGTGAAAACACCGGATAAGGTTTTTCTCGCATTAACTAGCTCGAAATGAGCGATCTCGATGTTTCAGCCTACTTCGGACAGAAGTCTCACCAAGATTATCGCAGAAAATGCATATCTCAGCTTGAAACCCCACGAAAACCAGGATATCTACTGTTCTGCATATCCAACAAACTGTGGAGTGGTGAAAACACAAGATAACGTGTTTCTCGCATTAAATATCTCGAAACGTGCGATCTCGATGATTCTGCATACTTCTAACAGAAGTCTCACCAAGATTATCGCAGAAAATGCATATCTCTGCTTGAAACCCCACGAAAACCAGGATATCTACTGTTCTGCATTTCAAACGAACTGTGGAGTGGTGAAAACCCCAGAAAACGAGTTTCTCGCATTAAATAGCTCGAAAAGAGCGCTCTCGATGTTTCTGCATACTTCGGACAGATGTTTCACCAAGATTATCGTAGAAAATGCATATCTCAGCTTGAAACCCGACCGAAACCAAGATATCTCCGGTTCTGCATGTCAAACGTACTGTGGAGTGGTGAAAACACCAGAAAACGTGTTTCGTGCATTAAGTAGCTCGAAAAGAGCGATCTAGATGATTCTGCATACTTCTGAAAAAAGACCCACCAAGATTATCGCAGAAACGGCATATCTCAGCTGGAAACACCACGAAAATCAAGATATCGCCTGTTCTGCATATCAAACGCCACTGTGGAGTGGTGAAAACAACCAGAGAACGTGTTTCTCGCATTAAATATCTCGAAAAGAGCGATCCCGATGATTCAGCATACTTCGGACAGAAGTCTCACCAAGATTATCGCAGAAAATGCATATCTCAGCTTGAAACCCCACGAAAACCAGGATATCTACTGTTCTGCATATCCAACAAACTGTGGAGTGGTGAAAACACAAGATAACGTGTTTCTCGCATTAAATATCTCGAAACGTGCGATCTCGATGATTCTGCATACTTCGGACAGAAGTCTCAAGAAGATTATCGTAGAAAATGCATACCTAAGCTTGAAACCCGACGAAAACCAAAATATCTCCGGTTCTGCATATCCAACGCACTGTGGAGTGGTAAAAACTCCAGATAACGTGTTTCTCGCATTAAATAGCTCGAAGCGAGCGATCTCGATGATTCTGCATACTTCGGACAGAAGTCTCACCAAGATTATCGTAAAAAATGCATACCTCAGCTTGAAACCCGAGGAAAACCAAAATATCTCCGGTTCTGCATATCCAACGCACTGTGGAGTGGTAAAAACTCCAGATAACGTGTTTCTCGCATTAAATAGCTCGAAACGAGCGATCTCGATGATTCTGCATACTTCGGACAGAAGTCTCAACACGATTATCGCAGAAAATGCATATCTCAGCTTGAAACCCCACGAAAACCAAGATATCTACTGTTCTGCATATCAAACGCACTGTGGAGTGGTGAAAACACCCTGAAAACGTGTTTATCGCATTAAATAGCTCGAATAGAGCGATCTCGATGATTCTTCATACTTCGGACAGAAGTCTCAACAAGATTATCGTAAAAAATGCATATCTCAGCTTGAAACCCGACGAAAACCAAAATATCTCCGGTTCTGCATATCCAACGCACTGTGGAGTGGTAAAAACTCCAGATAACGTGTTTCTCGCATTAAATAGCTCGAAACGAGCGATCTCGATGATTCTGCATACTTCGGACAGAAGTCTCAACACGATTATCGCAGAAAATGCATATCTCAGCTTGAAACCCCACGAAAACCAAGATATCTACTGTTCTGCATATCAAACGCACTGTGGAGTGGTGAAAACACCCTGAAAACGTGTTTATCGCATTAAATAGCTCGAATAGAGCGATCTCGATGATTCTTCATACTTCGGACAGAAGTCTCAACAAGATTATCGTAAAAAATGCATATCTCAGCTTGAAACCCGACGAAAACCAAAATATCTCCGGTTCTGCATATCCAACGCACTGTGGAGTGGTAAAAACTCCAGATAACGTGTTTCTCGCATTAAATAGCTCGAAACGAGCGATCTCGATGATTCTGCATACTTCGGACAGAAGTCTCAACACGATTATCGCAGAAAATGCATATCTCAGCTTGAAACCCGACGAAAACCAAAATATCTCCGGTTCTGCATATCCAACGCACTGTGGAGTGGTAAAAACTCCAGATAACGTGTTTCTCGCATTAAATAGCTCGAAACGAGCGATCTCGATGATTCTGCATACTTCGGACAGAAGTCTCAACACGATTATCGCAGAAAATGCATATCTCAGCTTGAAACCCCACGAAAACCAAGATATCTACTGTTCTGCATATCAAACGCACTGTGGAGTGGTGAAAACACCCGAAAACGTGTTTCGTGCATTAAATAGCTCGAATAGAGCGATCTCGATGATTCTTCATACTTCGGACAGAAGTCTCACCAAGATTATCGCAGGAAATGCATATCTCAGCTTGAAACCCCACGAAAACCAAGATATCTCCGGTTCTGCATATCCACGAACTGTGGAGTGGTGAAAACCCCAGAAAACGAGTTTCTCGCATTAAATAGCTCGAAAAGAGCGCTCTCGATGTTTCTGCATACTTCGGACAGAAGTCTCACCAAGATTATCGCAGAAAATGCATATCTCAGCTTGAAACCCCACGAAAACTAGGATATCTACTGTTCTGCATATCCAACGAACTGCGGAGTGGTGACAACCCCAGAAAACGTGTTTCTCGCATTAAATAGCTCGAAAAGAGCGCTCTCGACGTTTCTGCATACTTCGGACAGATGTTTCACCAAGCTTATCGTAGAAAATGCATATCTCAGCTTGAAACCCGACGAAAACCAAAATATCGCCGGTTCTGCATATCAAACCAACTGTGTGGTGGTGAAAACACCAGATAACGTGTTTCTCGCATTAAATACCTCGAAACGAGCGATCTCGATGAATCTGCATACTTCGGACAGAAGTCTCAACACGATTATCGCAGAAAATGCATATCTCAGCTTGTAACCCCACGAAAACCAAGATATCTACTGTTCTGCATATCAAACGCACTGTGGAGTGGTGAAACCACCAGATTACGTGTTTCTCGCACTAACTAGCTCGAAAAGAGCGATCTCGATTTATTCAGCATCCTTCGGACAGAAGTCTCACCAAGATTATCGCAGAAAATGCATATCTCAGCTTGAAACCACATGAAAACCAAGATATCGCCGGTTCTGCATATCAAACGCACTGTGGAGTGGTGAAAACAACCAGAGAACGTGTTTCTCGCATTAAATATCTCGAAAAGAGCGATCCCGATGATTCAGCATACTTCGGACAGAAGTCTCACCAAGATTATCGTAAAAAATGCATATCTCAGCTTGAAACCCCACGAAAACCAAGATATCGCTGTGTTCAGCATATCAAACGCACTGTGGAGTGGTGAAAAACCGGATAAGGTTTTTCTCGCATTAACCAGCTCGAAAAGAGCAATCTCGATGTTTCAGCCTACTTCGGGCTGAAGTCTCACCAAGATTATCGCAGAAAAAGCATATCTCAGCTCGAAACCCCACGAAAACCAAGATATCGCCGGTTCTGCATATCATACGCACTGTGGAGTGGTGAAAACACCAGATAACGTGTTTCTCGCATTAAGTAGCTCGAAAAGTGCGATCTCGATGATTCTGCATACTTCTAACAGAAGTCTCACCAAGATTATCGCAGAAAATGCATATCTCTGCTTGAAACCCCACGAAAACCAAGATATATCCGGTTCTGCATATCCAACGCACTGTGGAGTTGTGAAAACACCAGATAACTTGTTTCTCGCATTAAATAGCTCGAAACGAGCGATCTCGATGATTCTGCATACTTCGGACAGAAGTCTCAACACGATTATCGCAGAAAATGCATATCTCAGCTTGAAACCCCACGAAAACCAAGATATCTACTGTTCTGCATATCAAACGCACTGTGGAGTGGTGAAAACACCCTGAAAACGTGTTTATCGCATTAAATAGCTCGAATAGAGCGATCTCGATGATTCTTCATACTTCGGACAGAAGTCTCAACAAGATTATCGTAAAAAATGCATATCTCAGCTTGAAACCCCACGAAAGCCAAGATATCGCTGGTTCTGCATATCTAACGCACTGTGGAGTGGTGAAAACACCGGATAAGGTTTTTCTCGCATTAACTAGCTCGAAAAGAGCGATCTCGATGTTTCAGCATACTTCGGACAGATGTTTCACCAAGCTTATCGTAGAAAATGCATACCTCAGCTTGAAACCCCACGAAAACCAAGATAACGCTGGTTCTGCCATCAAACGCACTGTGGAAAAACACCAGATAACGTGTTTGTCGCAAAAAGTAGCTCGAAAAGAGCGTTCTCGAAGGTCCTGCATACTTCTGACAGAAGTCTCACCAAGATTATCGTAGAAAATGCATATCTCAGCTTGAAACCCGACGAAAACCGAGTTATCTCCGGTTCTGCACATCAAACGTACCGTGGAGTGGTGAAAACACCAGAAAACGTGTTTCGCGCATTAAGTAGCTCGAAAAGAGCGATCTCGAAGATTCTGCATACTTCTGACAGAAGTCTCACCAGGATTATCGTAGAAAATGCATATCTCAGCTTGAAACCCGACCGAAACCAAGATATCTCCGGTTCTGCATGTCAAACGTACGGTGGAGTGGTGAAAACACCCGAAAACGTGTTTCGTGCATTAAATAGCTCGAATAGAGCGATCTCGATGATTCTTCATACTTCGGACAGAAGTCTCACCAAGATTATCGCAGGAAATGCATATCTCAGATTGAAACCCCACGAAAACCAAGATATCTCCGGTTCTGCATATCCAACGAACTGTGGAGTGGTGAAAACCCTAGAAAACGAGTTTCTCGCATTAAATAGCTCGAAATGAGCGCTCTCGATGTTTCTGCATACTTCGGACAGATGTTTCACCAAGATTATCGTAGAAAATGCATATCTCAGCTTGAAACCCTACCGAAACCAAGATATCTCCGGTTCTGCATGTCAAACGTACTGTGGAGTGGTGAAAATACCAGAAAACGTGTTTCGTGCATTAAGTAGCTCGAAAAGAGCGATCTAGATGATTCTGCATACTTCTGAAAAAAGTCCGATCAAGATTATCGCAGAAAATGCATATCTCAGCTGGAAACACCACGAAAATCAAGAAATCGCCTGTTCTGCATATCAAACGCACTGTGGAGTGGTGAAAACAACCGGAGAACGTGTTTCTCGCATTAAATATCTCGAAAAGAGCGATCCCGATGATTCAGCATACTTCGGACAGAAGTCTCACCAAGATTATCGCAGGATATGCATATCTCAGCTTGAAACCCCACGAAAACCAAGATATCTCCGGTTCTGCATATCCACGAACTGTGGAGTGGTGAAAACCCCAGAAAACGAGTTTCTCGCATTAAATAGCTCGAAAAGAGCGCTCTCGATGTTTCTGCATACTTCGGACAGAAGTCTTACCAAGATTATCGCAGAAAATGCTTATCTCAGCTTGAAACCCCACGAAAACCAGGATATCTACTGTTCTGCATATCCAACGAACTGCGGAGTGGTGACAACCCCAGAAAACGTGTTTCTCGCATTAAATAGCTCGAAAAGAGCGCTCTCGACGTTTCTGCATACTTCGGACAGATGTTTCACCAAGATTATCGTAGAAAATGCATATCTCAGCTTGAAACCCGACCGAAACCAAGATATCTCCGGTTCTGCATGTCAAACGTACTGTGGAGTGGTGAAAACACCAGAAAACGTGTTTCGTGCATTAAGTAGCTCGAAAAGAGCGATCTAGATGATTCTGCATACTTCTGAAAAAAGACCCACCAAGATTATCGCAGAAAATGCATATCTCAGCTTGTAACCCCACGAAAACCAAGATATCTACTGTTCTGCATATCAAACGCACTGTGGAGTGGTGAAACCACCAGATTACGTGTTTCTCGCACTAACTAGCTCGAAAAGAGCGATCTCGATGATTCAGCATCCTTCGGACAGAAGTCTCACCAAGATTATCGCAGAAAATGCATATCTCAGCTTGAAACCACATGAAAACCAAGATATCGCCGGTTCTGCATATCCAACGAACTGTGGAGTGGTGAAAACCCCAGAAAACCTGTTTCTCGCATTAAATAGCTCGAACAGACTGCTCTCGACGTTTCTGCATACTTCGGGCAGATGTTTCACCAAGCTTATCGTAGAAAATGCATATCTCAGCTTGAAACCCGACCGAAACCAAGATATCTCCGGTTCTGCATGTCAAACGTACTGTGGAGTGGTGAAAACACCCTGAAAACGTGTTTCTCGCATTAAATAGCTCGAATATAGCGATCTCGATGATTCTTCATACTTCGGACAGAAGTCTCACCAAGATTATCGTAAAAAATGCATATCTCAGCTTGAAACCCCACGAAAGCCAAGATATCGCTGGTTCTGCATATCTAGCGCACTGTGGAGTGGTGAAAAACCGGATAAGGTTTTTCTCGCATTAACCAGCTCGAAAAGAGCAATCTCGATGTTTCAGCCTACTTCGGGCTGAAGTCTCACCAAGATTATCGCAGAAAAAGCATATCTCAGCTCGAAACCCCACGAAAACCAAGATATCGCCGGTTCTGCATATCATACGCACTGTGGAGTGGTGAAAACACCAGATAACGTGTTTCTCGCATTAAGTAGCTCGAAAAGTGCGATCTCGATGATTCTGCATACTTCTAACAGAAGTCTCACCAAGATTATCGCAGAAAATGCATATCTCTGCTTGAAACCCCACGAAAACCAAGATATATCCGGTTCTGCATATCCAACGCACTGTGGAGTTGTGAAAACACCAGATAACGTGTTTCTCGCATTAAATAGCTCGAAAAGAGCGATCTAGATGATTCAGCATACTTCGGACAGAAGTCTCACCAAGATTATCGTAGAAAATGCATATCTCAGCTGGAAACACCACGAAAACCAAGATATCTCCGGTTCTGCATATCCAACGAACTGTGGAGTGGTGAAAACCCCAGAAAACCTGTTTCTCGCATTAAATAGCTCGAACAGACTGCTCTCGACGTTTCTGCATACTTCGGACAGATGTTTCACCAAGCTTATCGTAGAAAATGCATATCTCAGCTTGAAACCCGACGAAAACCAAAATATCTGCGGTTCTGCACATGCAACGCACTGTGGCGTGGTGAAAACACCAGATAACGTGTTTCGCGCATTAATTAGCTCGAAAAGAGCGATCTCGAAGATTCTGCATACTTCTGACAGAAGTCTCACCAGGATTATCGTAGAAAATGCATATCTCAGCTTGAAACCCACGAAAACCAAGATATCGCTGGTTCTGCATATCAAACGCACTGTGGAGTGGTGAAAACACCAGATAACGTGTTTCTCGCATTGAATAGCTCGATACGAGCGATCTAGATAATTAAGCATACTTCGGACAGAAGTCTCACCAAGATTATCGCAGCAAATGCATATCTCAGCTTGAAACCCCACGAAAACCAAGATATCTCCGGTTCTGCATATCCAACGAACTGTGGAGTGGTGAAAACCCCAGAAAACCTGTTTCTCGCATTAAGTAGCTCCAAAAGAGCGCTCTCGACGTTTCTGCATACTTCGGACAGATGTTTCACTAAGCTTACCGTAGAAAATGCATATCTGAGCTTGAAACCCGACGAAAACCAAAATATCTGCGGTTCTGCATATCCAGCGCACTGTGGAGTGGTGAAAACACCAGATAACGTGTTTCTCGCA
Organism: Anthophora plumipes; assembly: GCA_951804975.1. Lineage (NCBI taxonomy): Eukaryota > Metazoa > Arthropoda > Insecta > Hymenoptera > Apidae > Anthophora > Anthophora plumipes. Next base: position 2,973,343 of record CATORF010000448.1, read on the forward strand.
TTAAGTAGCTCGAAACGAGCGTTCTCGATGATTCTGCATACTTCTGACATAAGTCTCACCAGGATTATCGTAGAAAATGCATATCTCAGTTTGAAACCCGACCGAAACCAAGATATCTCCGGTTCTGCATGTCAAACGTACTGTGGAGTGGTGAAAACACCGGAATACGTGTTTCTCGCATTAAATAGCTCGAAAAGAGCGTTCTCGAAGATCCTGCATACTTCTGACAGGAGTCTCACCAAGATTATCGTAGCAAATGCATATCTCAGCTTGAAACCCGACGAAAACCGAGTTATCTCCGGTTCTGCCCAACAAACGTACCGTGGAGTGGTGAAAACACCAGAAAACGTGTTTCGCGCATTAATTAGCTCGAAAAGAGCGATCTCGAAGATTCTGCATACTTCTGACAGAAGTCTCACCAGGATTATCGTAGAAAATGCATATCTCAGCTTGAAACCCACGAAAACCAAGATATCGCTGGTTCTGCATATCAAACGCACTGTGGAGTGGTGAAAACACCAGATAACGTGTTTCTCGCATTGAATAGCTCGAAACGAGCGATCTCGATGATTCTGCATACTTCGGACAGAAGTCTCATCAAGATTATCGTAAAAAAAGCATATCTTAGCTTGAAACGCCACGGAAACCCAGATATCGCTGTTTCTGCATATCAAACGCACTGTGGAGTGGTGAAAACACCAGATAACGTGTTTCTCGCACTATCTAGCTCGAAAAGAGCGATCTCGATGATTCAGCATACTTCGGACAGTAGTCTCACCAAGATTATCGCAGAAAATGCGTATCTCAGCTTGAAACCCCACGAAAACCAAGATATCGCTGGTACTGCATCTCAAACGCACTGTGGAGCGGTGAAAACACCAGATAACGTGTTTCTCGCATTAAATAGCTCGAAAAGAGCGATCTCGATGATTCAGCATACTTCTAACAGAAGTCTCACCAAGTTTATCGCAGAAAATGCATATCTCAGCTTGAAACCCCACGAAAACCAAGATATCGCTGGTACTGCATCTCAAACGCACTGTGGAGTGGTGAAAACACCAGATAACGTGTTTCTCGCATTAAATAGCTCGAAAAGAGCGATCTCGAAGATCCTGCATACTTCTGACAGACGTCTCACCAAGATTATCGTAGAAAATGCATATCTCAGCTTGAAACCCGACCGAAACCAAGATGTCTCCGGTTCTGCATGTCAAACGTACTGTGGAGTGGTGAAAACACCAGAAAACGTGTTTCGTGCATTAAGTAGCTCGAAAAGAGCGATCTAGATAATTCTGCATACTTCTGACTGAAGTCTCACCAATATTATCGCAGAAAATGCATATCTCAGCTCGAAACCTCACGAAAATCAAGATGTTGCCGGTTCTGCATATCAAACGCACTGTGGAGTGGTGAAAACAACCGGAGAACGTGTTTCTCGCATTAAATATCTCGAAAAGAGCGATCCCGATGATTCAGCATACTTCGGACAGAAGTCTCACCAAGATTATCGCAGGAAATGCATATCTCAGCTTGAAACCCCACGAAAACCAAGATATCTCCGGTTCTGCATATCCACGAACTGTGGAGTGGTGAAAACCCCAGAAAACGAGTTTCTCGCATTAAATAGCTCGAAAAGAGCGCTCTCGATGTTTCTGCATACTTCGGACAGAAGTCTCACCAAGATTATCGCAGAAAAAGCATATCTCAGCTTGTAACCCCACGAAAACCAAGATATCTACTGTTCTGCATATCAAACGCACTGTGGAGTGGTGAAACCACCAGATTACGTGTTTCTCGCACTAACTAGCTCGAAAAGAGCGATCTCGATGATTCAGCATCCTTCGGACAGAAGTCTCACCAAGATTATCGCAGAAAATGCATATCTCAGCTTGAAACCACATGAAAACCAAGATATCGCCGGTTCTGCATATCAAACGCACTGTGGAGTGGTGAAAACAACCAGAGAACGTGTTTCTCGCATTAAATATCTCGAAAAGAGCAATACCGATGATACAGCATACTTCGGACAGAAGTCTCACCAAGATTATCGTAAAAAATGCATATCTCAGCTTGAAACCCCACGAAAACCAAGATATCGCTGTGTTCAGCATATCAAACGCACTGTGGAGTGGTGAAAACACCCTGAAAACGTGTTTCTCGCATTAAATAGCTCGAATATAGCGATCTCGATGATTCTTCATACTTCGGACAGAAGTCTCACCAAGATTATCGTAAAAAATGCATATCTCAGCTTGAAACCCCACGAAAGCCAAGATATCGCTGGTTCTGCATATCTAGCGCACTGTGGAGTGGTGAAAAACCGGATAAGGTTTTTCTCGCATTAACCAGCTCGAAAAGAGCAATCACGATGTTTCAGCCTACTTCGGGCTGAAGTCTCACCAAGATTATCGCAGAAAAAGCATATCTCAGCTCGAAACGCCACGAAAACCAAGATATCGCCGGTTCTGCATATCATACGCACTGTGGAGTGGTGAAAACACCAGATAACGTGTTTCTCGCATTAAGTAGCTCGAAAAGTGCGATCTCGATGATTCTGCATACTTCTAACAGAAGTCTCACCAAGATTATCGCAGAAAATGCATATCTCTGCTTGAAACCCCACGAAAACCAAGATATATCCGGTTCTGCATATCCAACGCACTGTGGAGTTGTGAAAACACCAGATAACGTGTTTCTCGCATTAAATAGCTCGAAAAGAGCGATCTAGATGATTCAGCATACTTCGGACAGAAGTCTCACCAAGATTATCGTAGAAAATGCATATCTCAGCTGGAAACACCACGAAAACCAAGATATCTCCGGTTCTGCATATCCAACGAACTGTGGAGTGGTGAAAACCCCAGAAAACCTGTTTCTCGCATTAAGTAGCTCCAAAAGAGCGCTCTCGACGTTTCTGCATACTTCGGACAGATGTTTCACTAAGCTTACCGTAGAAAATGCATATCTGAGCTTGAAACCCGACGAAAACCAAAATATCTGCGGTTCTGCATATCCAGCGCACTGTGGAGTGGTGAAAACCCCAGAAAACCTGTTTCTCGCATTAAATAGCTCGAACAGACTGCTCTCGACGTTTCTGCATACTTCGGACAGATGTTTCACCAAGCTTATCGTAGAAAATGCATATCTCAGCTTGAAACCCGACGAAAACCAAAATATCTGCGGTTCTGCATATGCAACGCACTGTGGCGTGGTGAAAACACCAGATAACGTGTTTCTCGCATTGAATAGCTCGATACGAGCGATCTAGATAATTAAGCATACTTCGGACAGAAGTCTCACCAAGATTATCGCAGCAAATGCATATCTCAGCTTGAAACCCCACGAAAACCAAGATATCTCCGGTTCTGCATATCCAACGAACTGTGGAGTGGTGAAAACCCCAGAAAACCTGTTTCTCGCATTAAGTAGCTCCAAAAGAGCGCTCTCGACGTTTCTGCATACTTCGGACAGATGTTTCACTAAGCTTACCGTAGAAAATGCATATCTGAGCTTGAAACCCGACGAAAACCAAAATATCTGCGGTTCTGCATATCCAGCGCACTGTGGAGTGGTGAAAACACCAGATAACGTGTTTCTCGCATTAAGTAGCTCGAAACGAGCGTTCTCGATGATTCTGCATACTTCTGACATAAGTCTCACCAGGATTATCGTAGAAAATGCATATCTCAGTTTGAAACCCGACCGAAACCAAGATATCTCCGGTTCTGCATGTCAAACGTACTGTGGAGTGGTGAAAACACCAGAATACGTGTTTCTCGCATTAAATAGCTCGAAAAGAGCGTTCTCGAAGATCCTGCATACTTCTGACAGGAGTCTCACCAAGATTATCGTAGCAAATGCATATCTCAGCTTGAAACCCGACGAAAACCGAGTTATCTCCGGTTCTGCCCAACAAGCGTACCGTGGAGTGGTGAAAACACCAGAAAACGTGTTTCGCGCATTAATTAGCTCGAAAAGAGCGATCTCGAAGATTCTGCATACTTCTGACAGAAGTCTCACCAGGATTATCGTAGAAAATGCATATCTCAGCTTGAAACCCACGAAAACCAAGATAGCACTGGTTCTGCATATCAAACGCACTGTGGAGTGGTGAAAACACCGGATAAGGTTTTTCTCGCATTAACTAGCTCGATAAGAGCGATCTCGATGTTGCAGCATACTTCGGACTGAAGTCTCACCAAGATTATCGCAGAAAATGCATATTTTAGCTTGAAACCCCACGAAAACCAAGATATCTACTGTTCTGCATATCAAACGCACTGTGGAGTGGTGGAAACACCAGATAACGTGTTTCTCGCACTAACTAGCTCGAAAAGAGCGATATCGATGATTCAGCATACTTCGGACAGAAGTCTCACCAAGATTATCGTAAAAAATGCATATCTCAGCTTGAAACCCCACGAAAGCCAAGATATCGCTGGTTCTGCATATCAAACGCACTGTGGAGTGGTGAAAACACCGGATAAGGTTTTTCTCGCATTAACTAGCTCGATAAGAGCGATCTCGATATTGCAGCATACTTCGGACAGAAGTCTCACCAAGATTATCGCAGAAAATGCATATCTCAGCTTGAAACCCCACGAAAACCAAGATATCGCTGGTTCTGCATATCTAACGCACTGTGGAGTGGTGAAAACTCCGGATAAGGTTTTTCTCGCATTAACTAGCTCGAAATGAGCGATCTCGATGTTTCAGCCTACTTCGGACAGAAGTCTCACCAAGATTATCGCAGAAAATGCATATCTCAGCTTGAAACCCCACGAAAACCAGGATATCTACTGTTCTGCATATCCAACAAACTGTGGAGTGGTGAAAACACAAGATAACGTGTTTCTCGCATTAAATATCTCGAAACGTGCGATCTCGATGATTCTGCATACTTCTAACAGAAGTCTCACCAAGATTATCGCAGAAAATGCATATCTCTGCTTGAAACCCCACGAAAACCAGGATATCTACTGTTCTGCATTTCAAACGAACTGTGGAGTGGTGAAAACCCCAGAAAACGAGTTTCTCGCATTAAATAGCTCGAAAAGAGCGCTCTCGATGTTTCTGCATACTTCGGACAGATGTTTCACCAAGATTATCGTAGAAAATGCATATCTCAGCTTGAAACCCGACCGAAACCAAGATATCTCCGGTTCTGCATGTCAAACGTACTGTGGAGTGGTGAAAACACCAGAAAACGTGTTTCGTGCATTAAGTAGCTCGAAAAGAGCGATCTAGATGATTCTGCATACTTCTGAAAAAAGACCCACCAAGATTATCGCAGAAAATGCATATCTCAGCTGGAAACACCACGAAAATCAAGATGTTGCCGGTTCTGCATATCAAACGCACTGTGGAGTGGTGAAAGCAACCAGAGAACGTGTTTCTCGCATTAAACAGCTCGAATAGAGCGATCTCGATGATTCTGCATACTTCGGACAGAAGTCTCAAGAAGATTATCGTAGAAAATGCATACCTCAGCTTGAAACCCGACGAAAACCAAAATATCTCCGGTTCTGCATATCCAACGCACTGTGGAGTGGTAAAAACTCCAGATAACGTGTTTCTCGCATTAAATAGCTCGAAACGAGCGATCTCGATGATTCTGCATACTTCGGACAGAAGTCTCAACACGATTATCGCAGAAAATGCATATCTCAGCTTGAAACCCCACGAAAACCAAGATATCTACTGTTCTGCATATCAAACGCACTGTGGAGTGGTGAAAACACCAGAAAACGTGTTTCGCGCATTAAGTAGCTCGAAAAGAGCGATCTAGATGATTCTGCATACTTCTGACTGAACTCTCACCAATATTATCGCAGAAAATGCATATCTCATCTTGAAACCCCACGAAAACCAAGATATCGCTGGTTCTGCATATCCAACGAACTGTGGAGTGGTGAAAACACCAGATAACGTGTTTCTCGCATTAACTAGCTCGAAAAGAGCGATATCGATGATTCAGCATACGGCGGACAGAAGTCTCACCAAGATTATCGTAAAAAATGCATATCTCAGCTTGAAACCCCACGAAAGCCAAGATATCGGTGGTTCTGCATATCAAACGCACTGTGGAGTGGTGAAAACACCGGATAAGGTTTTTCTCGCATTAACTAGCTCGATAAGAGCGATCTCGATGTTGCAGCATACTTCGGACAGAAGTCTCACCAAGATTATCGCAGAAAATGCATATTTTAGCTTGAAACCCCACGAAAACCAAGATATCTACTGTTCTGCATATCAAACGCACTGTGGAGTGGTGGAAACACCAGATAACGTGTTTCTCGCACTAACTAGCTCGATAAGAGCGATATCGATGATTCAGCATACTTCGGACAGAAGTCTCACCAAGATTATCGTAAAAAATGCATATCTCAGCTTGAAACCCCACGAAAGCCAAGATATCGCTGGTTCTGCATATCAAACGCACTGTGGAGTGGTGAAAACACCGGATAAGGTTTTTCTCGCATTAACTAGCTCGATAAGAGCGATCTCGATGTTGCAGCATACTTCGGACAGAAGTCTCACCAAGATTATCGCAGAAAATGCATATCTCAGCTTGAAACCCCACGAAAACCAATATATCGCTGGTTCTGCATATCTAACGCACTGTGGAGTGGTGAAAACACCGGATAAGGTTTTTCTCGCATTAACTAGCTCGAAATGAGCGATCTCGATGTTTCAGCCTACTTCGGACAGAAGTCTCACCAAGATTATCGCAGAAAATGCATATCTCAGCTTGAAACCCCACGAAAACCAGGATATCTACTGTTCTGCATATCCAACGAACTGTGGAGTGGTGAAAACACAAGATAACGTGTTTCTCGCATTAAATATCTCGAAACGTGCGATCTCGATGTTTCTGCATACTTCGGACAGATGTTTCACCAAGATTATCGTAGAAAATGCATATCTCAGCTTGTAACCCGACCGAAACCAAGATATCTCCGGTTCTGCATGTCAAACGTACTGTGGAGTGGTGAAAACACCAGAAAACGTGTTTCGTGCATTAAGTAGCTCGAAAAGAGCGATCTAGATGATTCTGCATACTTCTGAAAAAAGACCCACCAAGATTATCGCAGAAAATGCATATCTCAGCTGGAAACACCACGAAAATCAAGATATCGCCTGTTCTGCATATCAAACGCCACTGTGGAGTGGTGAAAACAACCAGAGAACGTGTTTCTCGCATTAAATATCTCGAAAAGAGCGATCCCGATGATTCAGCATACTTCGGACAGAAGTCTCACCAAGATTATCGCAGAAAATGCATATCTCTGCTTGAAACCCCACGAAAACCAGGATATCTACTGTTCTGCATATCCAACGAACTGTGGAGTGGTGAAAACACCAGATAACGTGTTTCTCGCATTAAATAGCTCGAAAAGAGCGATCTAGATGATTCTGCATACTTCTGACTGAACTCTCACCAATATTATCGCAGAAAATGCATATCTCATCTTGAAACCCCACGAAAACCAAGATATCGCTGGTTCTGCATATCCAACGAACTGTGGAGTGGTGAAAACACCAGATAACGTGTTTCTCGCATTAACTAGCTCGAAAAGAGCGATATCGATGATTCAGCATACGGCGGACAGAAGTCTCACCAAGATTATCGTAAAAAATGCATATCTCAGCTTGAAACCCCACGAAAGCCAAGATATCGGTGGTTCTGCATATCAAACGCACTGTGGAGTGGTGAAAACACCGGATAAGGTTTTTCTCGCATTAACTAGCTCGATAAGAGCGATCTCGATGTTGCAGCATACTTCGGACAGAAGTCTCACCAAGATTATCGCAGAAAACGCATATTTTAGCTTGAAACCCCACGAAAACCAAGATATCTACTGTTCTGCATATCAAACGCACTGTGGAGTGGTGGAAACACCAGATAACGTGTTTCTCGCACTAACTAGCTCGATAAGAGCGATATCGATGATTCAGCATACTTCGGACAGAAGTCTCACCAAGATTATCGTAAAAAATGCATATCTCAGCTTGAAACCCCACGAAAGCCAAGATATCGCTGGTTCTGCAAATCAAACGCACTGTGGAGTGGTGAAAACACCGGATAAGGTTTTTCTTGCATTAACTAGCTCGATAAGAGCGATCTCGATGTTGCAGCATACTTCGGACAGAAGTCTCACCAAGATTATCGCAGAAAATGCATATCTCAGCTTGAAACCCCACGAAAACCAAGATATCGCTGGTTCTGCATATCTAACGCACTGTGGAGTGGTGAAAACACCGGATAAGGTTTTTCTCGCATTAACTAGCTCGAAATGAGCGATCTCGATGTTTCAGCCTACTTCGGACAGAAGTCTCACCAAGATTATCGCAGAAAATGCATATCTCAGCTTGAAACCCCACGAAAACCAGGATATCTACTGTTCTGCATATCCAACGAACTGTGGAGTGGTGAAAACACAAGATAACGTGTTTCTCGCATTAAATATCTCGAAACGTGCGATCTCGATGATTCTGCATACTTCTAACAGAAGTCTCACCAAGATTATCGCAGAAAATGCATATCTCTGCTTGAAACCCCACGAAAACCAGGATATCTACTGTTCTGCATTTCAAACGAACTGTGGAGTGGTGAAAACCCCAGAAAACGAGTTTCTCGCATTAAATAGCTCGAAAAGAGCGCTCTCGATGTTTCTGCATACTTCGGACAGATGTTTCACCAAGATTATCGTAGAAAATGCATATCTCAGCTTGTAACCCGACCGAAACCAAGATATCTCCGGTTCTGCATGTCAAACGTACTGTGGAGTGGTGAAAACACCAGAAAACGTGTTTCGTGCATTAAGTAGCTCGAAAAGAGCGATCTAGATGATTCTGCATACTTCTGAAAAAAGACCCACCAAGATTATCGCAGAAAATGCATATCTCAGCTGGAAACACCACGAAAATCAAGATATCGCCTGTTCTGCATATCAAACGCCACTGTGGAGTGGTGAAAACAACCAGAGAACGTGTTTCTCGCATTAAATATCTCGAAAAGAGCGATCCCGATGATTCAGCATACTTCGGACAGAAGTCTCACCAAGATTATCGCAGAAAATGCATATCTCTGCTTGAAACCCCACGAAAACCAGGATATCTACTGTTCTGCATATCCAACGAACTGTGGAGTGGTGAAAACACCAGATAACGTGTTTCTCGCATTAAATAGCTCGAAAAGAGCGATCTCGATGTTTCAGCATACTTCGGACAGATGTTTCACCAAGCTTATCGTAGAAAATGCATATCTGTACTTGAAACCCGACGAAAACCAAAATATCTGCGGTTCTGCATATCCAACGCACTGTGGAGTGGTGAAAACACCACATAACGTGTTTCTCGCATTATGTAGCTCGAAAAGAGCCATCTAGATGATTCTGCATACTTCTGACTGAAGTCTCACCAATATTATCGCAGAAAATGCATATCTCAGCTCGAAACCTCACGAAAATCAAGATGTTGCCGGTTCTGCATATCAAACGCACTGTGGAGTGGTGAAAGCAACCAGAGAACGTGTTTCTCGCATTAAACAGCTCGAATAGAGCGATCTCGATGATTCTGCATACTTCGGAGAGAAGTCTCACCAAGATTATCGTAAAAAATGCATATCTCAGCTTGAAACCCCACGAAAGCCAAGATATCGCTGGTTCTGCATATCTAACGCACTGTGGAGTGGTGAAAACACCGGATAAGGTTTTGCTCGCATTAACTAGCTCGAAAAGAGCGATCTCGATGTTTCAGCCTACTTCGGACAGAAGTCTCACCAAGATTATCGCAGAGAATGCATATCTCAGATTGAAACCCCACGAAAACCAAGATATCGCTGTGTTCAGCATATCAAACGCACTGTGGAGTGGTGAAAACACCCTGAAAACGTGTTTATCGCATTAAATAGCTCGAATAGAGCGATCTCGATGATTCTTCATACTTCGGACAGAAGTCTCAGCAAGATTATCGTAAAAAATGCATACCTCAGCTTGAAACCCGACGAAAACCAAAATATCTCCGGTTCTGCATATCCAACGCACTGTGGAGTGGTAAAAACTCCAGATAACGTGTTTCTCGCATTAAATAGCTCGAAACGAGCGATCTCGATGATTCTGCATACTTCGGACAGAAGTCTCAACAAGATTATCGTAAAAAATGCATATCTCAGCTTGAAACCCCACGAAAGCCAAGATATCGCTGGTTCTGCATATCTAACGCACTGTGGAGTGGTGAAAACACCGGATAAGGTTTTTCTCGCATTAACTAGCTCGAAAAGAGCGATCTCGATGTTTCAGCATACTTCGGACAGATGTTTCACCAAGCTTATCGTAGAAAATGCATACCTCAGCTTGAAACCCCACGAAAACCAAGATAACGCTGGTTCTGCCATCAAACGCACTGTGGAGTACTGAAAACACCAGATAACGTGTTTGTCGCAAAAAGTAGCTCGAAAAGAGCGTTCTCGAAGGTCCTGCATACTTCTGACAGAAGTCTCACCAAGATTATCGTAGAAAATGCATATCTCAGCTTGAAACCCGACGAAAACCGAGTTATCTCCGGTTCTGCACATCAAACGTACCGTGGAGTGGTGAAAACACCAGAAAACGTGTTTCGCGCATTAAGTAGCTCGAAAAGAGCGATCTCGAAGATTCTGCATACTTCTGACAGAAGTCTCACCAGGATTATCGTAGAAAATGCATATCTCAGCTTGAAACCCGTCCGAAACCAAGATATCTCCGGTTCTGCATGTCAAACGTACTGTGGAGTGGTGAAAACACCCGAAAACGTGTTTCGTGCATTAAATAGCTCGAATAGAGCGATCTCGATGATTCTTCATACTTCGGACAGAAGTCTCACCAAGATTGTCGCAGGAAATGCATATCTCAGCTTGAAACCCCACGAAAACCAAGATATCTCCGGTTCTGCATATCCAACGAACTGTGGAGTGGTGAAAACCCTAGAAAACGAGTTTCTCGCATTAAATAGCTCGAAATGAGCGCTCTCGATGTTTCTGCATACTTCGGACAGAAGTCTCACCAAGATTATCGCAGAAAATGCATATCTCAGCTTGAAACCCCACGAAAACCAGGATATCTACTGTTCTGCATATCCAACGAACTGCGGAGTGGTGACAACCCCAGAAAACGTGTTTCTCGCATTAAATAGCTCGAAAAGAGCGCTCTCGACGTTTCTGCATACTTCGGACAGATGTTTCACCAAGCTTATCGTAGAAAATGCATATCTCAGCTTGAAACCCGACGAAAACCAAAATATCGCCGGTTCTGCATATCAAACCAACTGTGTGGTGGTGAAAACACCAGATAACGTGTTTCTCGCATTAAATACCTCGAAACGAGCGATCTCGATGATTCTGCATACTTCGGAAAGAAGTCTCAACACGATTATCGCAGAAAATGCATATCTCAGCTTGTAACCCCACGAAAACCAAGATATCTACTGTTCTGCATATCAAACGCACTGTGGAGTGGTGAAACCACCAGATTACGTGTTTCTCGCACTAACTAGCTCGAAAAGAGCGATCTCGATGATTCAGCATCCTTCGGACAGAAGTCTCACCAAGATTATCGCAGAAAATGCATATCTCAGCTTGAAACCACATGAAAACCAAGATATCGCCGGTTCTGCATATCAAACGCACTGTGGAGTGGTGAAAACAACCAGAGAACGTGTTTCTCGCATTAAATATCACGAAAAGAGCGATCCCGATGATTCAGCATACTTCGGACAGAAGTCTCACCAAGATTATCGTAAAAAATGCATATCTCAGCTTGAAACCCCACGCAAACCAAGATATCGCTGTGTTCAGCATATCAAACGCACTGTGGAGTGGTGAAAACACCCTGAAAACGTGTTTCTCGCATTAAATAGCTCGAATATAGCGATCTCGATGATTCTTCATACTTCGGACAGAAGTCTCACCAAGATTATCGTAAAAAATGCATATCTCAGCTTGAAACCCCACGAAAGCCAAGATATCGCTGGTTCTGCATGTCTAGCGCACTGTGGAGTGGTGAAAAACCGGATAAGGTTTTTCTCGCATTAACCAGCTCGAAAAGAGCGATCTCGATGTTTCAGCCTACTTCGGGCTGAAGTCTCACCAAGATTATCGCAGAAAAAGCATATCTCAGCTCGAAACCCCACGAAAACCAAGATATCGCCGGTTCTGCATATCATACGCACTGTGGAGTGGTGAAAACACCAGATAACGTGTTTCTCGCATTAAGTAGCTCGAAAAGTGCGATCTCGATGATTCTGCATACTTCTAACAGAAGTCTCACCAAGATTATCGCAGAAAATGCATATCTCTGCTTGAAACCCCACGAAAACCAAGATATATCCGGTTCTGCATATCCAACGCACTGTGGAGTTGTGAAAACACCAGATAACGTGTTTCTCGCATTAAATAGCTCGAAAAGAGCGATCTAGATGATTCAGCATACTTCGGACAGAAGTCTCACCAAGATTATCGCAGAAAATGCATATCTCTGCTTGAAACCCCACGAAAACCAGGATATCTACTGTTCTGCAGATCCAACGAACTGTGGAGTGGTGAAAACCCCAGAAAACGTGTTTCTCGCATTAAATAGCTCGAAAAGAGCGCTCTGGACGTTTCTGCATACTTCGGACAGATGTTTCACCAAGCTTATCGTAGAAAATGCATATCTCAGCTTGAAACCCGACGAAAACCAAAATATCTCCGGTTCTGCATATCCAACGCACTGTGGCGTGGTGAAAACACCAGCTAACGTGTTTCTCTCATTAAATAGCTCGAAACGAGCGATCTCGATGATTCTGCATACTTCGGACAGAAATCTCACCAAAATTAGCGTAAAAAATGCATATCTCAGCTTGAAACCCCACGAAAACCAAGATATCGCTGTGTTCAGCATATCAAACGTACTGTGGAGTGGTGAAAACACCAGAAAACGTGTTTCGTGCATTAAGTAGCTCGAAAAGAGCGATCTAGATGATTCTGCATACTTCTGACATAAGACCCACCAAGATTATCGCAGAAAATGCATATCTCAGCTGGAAACACCACGAAAACCAAGATATCTCCGGTTCTGCATATCCAACGAACTGTGGAGTGGTGAAAACCCCAGAAAACCTGTTTCTCGCATTAAATAGCTCGAACAGAGCGCTCTCGACGTTTCTGCATACTTCGGACAGATGTTTCACCAAGCTTATCGTAGAAAATGCATATCTCAGCTTGAAACCCGACGAAAACCAAAATATCTGCGGTTCTGCAGATGCAACGCACTGTGGCGTGGTGAAAACACCAGATAACGTGTTTCTCGCATTGAATAGCTCGATACGAGCGATCTCGATAATTAAGCATACTTCGGACAGAAGTCTCACCAAGATTATCGCAGGAAATGCATATCTCAGCTTGAAACCCCACGAAAACCAAGATATCTCCGGTTCTGCATATCCAACGAACTGTGGAGTGGTGAAAACCCCAGAAAACCTGTTTCTCGCATTAAGTAGCTCCAAAAGAGCGCTCTCGACGTTTCTGCATACTTCGGACAGATGTTTCACTAAGCTTACCGTAGAAAATGCATATCTGAGCTTGAAACCCGACGAAAACCAAAATATCTGCGGTTCTGCATATCCAACGCACTGTGGAGTGGTGAAAACACCAGATAACGTGTATCTCGCATTAAGTATCTCGAAACGAGCGTTCTCGATGATTCTGCATACTTCTGACAGAAGTCTCACCAGGATTATCGTAGAAAATGCATATCTCAGCTTGAAACCCGACCGAAACCAAGATATCTCCGGTTCTGCATGTCAAACGTACTGTGGAGTGGTGAAAACACCAGAAAACGTGTTTCGTGCATTAAGTAGCTCGAAAAGAGCGATCTGGATGATTCTGCATACTTCTGACAGAAGACCCACCAAGATTATCGCAGAAAATGCATATCTCAGCTGGAAACACCACGAAAATGAAGATATCGCCTGTTCTACATATCAAACGCACTGTGGAGTGGTGAAAACCCCAGAAAACGAGTTTCTCGCATTAAATAGCTCGAAAAGAGCGATCTCGATGATTCAGCATTCTTCGGACAGAAGTCTCACCAAAATTATCGTAAAAAATGCATATCTCAGCTTGAAACCCCACGAAAACCAAGATATCGCTGTGTTCAGCATATCAAACGCACTGTGGAGTGGTGAAAACACCCTGAAAACGTGTTCCTCGCATTACATAGCTCGAATAGAGCGCTCTCGCTGTTTCTGCATACTTCGGACAGATGTTTCACCAAGCTTATCGTAGAAAATGCATATCTCAGATTGAAACCCGACGAAAACCAAAATATCTGCGGTTCTGCATATGCAACGCACTGTGGCGTGGTGAAAACACCAGATAACGTGTTTCTCGCATTGAATAGCTCGAAACGAGCGATTTCGATAATTAAGCATACTTCGGACAGAAGTCTCACCAAGATTATCGCAGGAAATGCATATCTCAGCTTGAAACCCCACGAAAACCAAGATATCTCCGGTTCTGCATATCCAACGAACTGTGGAGTGGTGAAAACACCAGATAACTTGTTTCTCGCATTAAATAGCTCAAAACGAGCGATCTCGATGATTCTGCATACTTCGGACAGAAGTTTCAACAAGATTATCGCAGAAAATGCATATCTCAGCTTGAAACCCCACGAAAACCAAGATATGTACTGCTCTGCATATCCAACGAACTGTGGAGTGTTGAAAACCCCAGAAAACGTGTTTCTCGCATTAAACAGCTCGAAAAGAGCGCTCTCGCTGTTTCTGCATACTTCGGACAGATGTTTCACCAAGATTATCGTAGAAAATGCATATCACAGCTTGAAACCCGACGAAAACCAAAATATCGCCGGTTCTGCATATCAAACCAACTGTGGAGTGGTGAAAACACCAGATAACGTGTTTCTCGCATTAAATAGCTCGAAAAGTGCGATCTCGATGATTCTGCATACTTCTAACAGAAGCCTCGCCAAGATTATCGCAGAAAATGCATATCTCAGATTGAAACCCCACGAAAACCAAGATATCTACTGTTCTGCATATCAAACGCACTGTGGAGTGGTGAAAACACCAGATAACCCGTTTCTCGCACTAACAAGCTCGAAACGAGCGATCTCGATGATTCAGCATACTTCGGACAGAAGTCTCACCAAGATTATCGCTGAAAATGCATATCTCAGCTTGAAACCCCACGAAAACCAAGATATCGCCGGTTCTGCATATCAAACGCACTGTGGAGTGGTGAAAACACCAGATAACGTGTTTCTCGCATTACATAGCTCGAAACGAGCGATCTCGATGATTCAGCATACTTCGGACAGAAGTCTCACCAAGATTACGGCAAAAAATGCATATCTCAGCTTGAAATCCCACGAAAGCCAAGATATCGCTGTGTTCAGCATATCAAACGCACTGTGGAGTGGTGAAAACACCCTGAAAACGTGTTCCTCGCATTAAATAGCTCGAATAGAGCGATCTCGATGTTTCTTCATACTTCGGACAGAAGTCTCACCAAGATTACGGTAAAAAATGCATATCTCAGCTTGAAACCCCACGAAAGCCAAGATATCGCTGGTTCTGCATATCAAACGCACTGTGGAGTGGTGAAAACACCAGATAACGTGTTTCTCGCATTGAATAGCTCGAAACGAGCGATCTCGATAATTAAGCATACTTCGGACAGAAGTCTCACCAAGATTATCGTAAAAAATGCATATCTCAGCTTGAAACCCCACGAAAACCAAGATATCTGCGGTTCTGCATATCCAACGCACTGTGGAGTGGTGAAAACACCAGATAACGTGTTTCTCTCATTAAATAGCTCGAAACGAGCGATCTCGATGATTCTGCATACTTCTGACAGATGTTTCACCAAGATTATCGTAGAAAATGCATATCTCAGCTTGAAACCCGACGACAACCAAAATATCTCCGGTTCTGCATATCCAACGCACTGTGATGTGGTGAAAACACCAGATATCGTGTTTCTCTCATTAAATAGCTCGAAACGAGCGATCTCGATGATTCTGCATACTTCGGACAGAAGTTTCAACAAGATTATCGCAGAAAATGCATATCTCAACTTGAAACCCCACGAAAACCAAGATATGTACTGTTCTGCATATCAATCGCACTGTGGAGTGGTGAAAACACCAGATATCGTGTTCCTCGCACTAACTAGCTCGAAAAGAGCGATCTCGATGATACAGCATACTTCGGACAGAAGTCTCACCAAGATTATCGCAGAAAATGCATATCTCAGATTGAAACCCCACGAAAACCAAGATATCGCCGGTTCTGCATATCAAACGCACTGTGGAGTGGTGAAAACACCAGATAACGTGTTACTCGCATTAACTAGCACGAAAAGAGCGTTCTGGATGATTCTGCATACTTCTCATAGATGAAACACAAAGATTATCGCAGAAAATGCATATTTCAGCTGGAAACCCAACGAAACCGAATATATTGCAGTTTCCGCATGTCAAACGCACTGTGGAGTGCTGAAAACACCACAAAACCTGTTTTTTGCATTCAATAGCTCGAAAACAGCGATTTCGGTGATTCTGCATACTTGTCACAGAAGAATCATGAGGATTATAACTGAAAATGCATATCTCATCTGGAAACCCCACGAAAACCAAGATATCGACGGTTCTGCATATCAAACGCCCCGTGGATTGATGAAAACACCAGATAACGTGTTTCTCGCATTAAATAGCTCGAAAAGGGCGATCTAGATCATTCTGCATACTTCTGACAAAAGACTCACCAAGATAATCGTAGAAAATGCATATCTCAGCTGGAAACACCACGAAAATCAACATATCGCCGGTTCTGCATATCAAACGCACTGTGGAGTGGTGAAAACACCGGATAACGTGTTTCTCGCAATAAATAGCTCGAATAGAGCGATCCCGATGATTCTGCATACTTCTGACAGAAGTCTCACCAAGATTATCGTAGAAAATGCATATCTCAGCTTGAAACCTCACGAAAATCAAGATGTCGCCGGTTCTGCATATCAAACGCACTGTGGAGTGGTGAAAACAACCAGATAACGTGTTTCTCGCATTAAATAGCTCGAAAAGGGCAATCTAGATGATTCTGCATACTTCTGACAAAAGACTCACCAAGATAATCGTAGAAAATGCATATCTCAGCTGGAAACACCACGAAAATCAACATATCGCCGGTTCTGCATATCAAACGCACTGTGGAGTGGTGAAAACACCGGATAACGTGTTTCTCGCAATAAATAGCTCGAATAGAGCGATCCCGATGATTCTGCATACTTCTGACAGAAGTCTCACCAAGATTACGGGAAAAAATGCATATCTCAGCTTGAAACCCCACGAAAACCAAGATATCTGCGGTTCTGCATATCCAACGCACTGTGGAGTGGGGAAAACACCAGATAACGTGTTTCTCTCATTAAATAGCTCGAAACGAGCGATCTCGATGATTCTGCATACTTCGGACAGAAGTCTCAACAAGATTATCGCAGAAAATGCATATCTCAGCTTGAAACCCCACGAAAACCAAGATATGTACTGTTCTGCATATCAAACGCACTGTGGAGTGGTGAAAACACCAGATAACGTGTTTCTCGCACTAACTAGCTCGAAAAGAGCGATCTCGATGATTCAGCATACTTCGGACAGAAGTCTCACCAAAATTATCGTAAAAAATGCATATCTCAGCTTGAAACCCCACGAAAACCAAGATATCGCTGTGTTCAGCATATCAACCGCACTGTGGAGTGGTGAAAACCCCAGGAAACGTGTTTCTCGCATTAAATAGCTCGAATAGAGCGATCTCGATGTTTCTTCATACTTCGGACAGAAGTCTCACCAAGATTACCGTAAGAAATGCATATCTCAGCTTGAAACCCCACGAAAGCCAAGATATCGCTGGTTCTGCATATCAAACGCACTGTGGAGTGGTGAAAACACCGGATAAGGTTTTTCTCGCATTAACTAGCTCGAAAAGAGCCATCTCGATGTTTCAGCATACTTCGGACAGAAGTCTCACCAAGGTTATCGCAGAAAATGCATATCTCAGATTGAAACCCCACGAAAACCAAGATATCGCCGGTTCTGCATATCATACGCACTGTGGAGTGGTGAAAACACCAGTTAACGTGTTTCTCGCATTGAATAGCTCGAAACGAGCGATCTCGATAATTAAGCATACTTCGGACAGAAGTCTCACCAAGATAATCGCAGAAAATGCATATCTCAGCTTGAAACCCCACGAAAACCAAGATATCGCTGTGTTCAGCATATCAAACGCACTGTGGACTGGTGAAAACCCCAGAAAACGTGTTTCTCGCATTAAATAGCTCGAATAGAGCGATCTCGATGATTCTGCATACTTCTGACAGAAGTCTCACCAGGATTATCGTAGAAAATGCATATCTCAGTTTGAAACCCGACCGAAACCAAGATATCTCCGGTTCTGCATGTCAAACGTACTGTGGAGTGGTGAAAACACCAGAATACGTGTTTCGTGCATTAAGTAGATCGAAAAGAGCGATCTAGATGATTCTGCATACTTCTGACTGAAGTCTCACCAATATTATCGCAGAAAATGCATATCTCAGCTCGAAACCTCACGAAAATCAAGATGTTGCCGGTTCTGCATATCATACGCACTGTGGAGTGGTGCACACACCAGATAACGTGTTTCTCGCATTGAATAGCTCGAAACGAGCGATCTCGATAATTAAGCATACTTCGGACAGTAGTCTCACCAAGATTATCGCAGGAAATGCATATCTCAGCTTGAAACCCCACGAAAACCAAGATATCTCCGGTTCTGCATATCCAACGAACTGTGGAGTGGTGAAAACCCCAGAAAACCTGTTTCTCGCATTAAATAGCTCCAAAAGAGCGCTCTCGACGTTTCTGCATACTTCGGACAGATGTTTCACCAAGCTTATCGTAGAAAATGCATATCTGAGCTTGAAACCCGACGAAAACCAAAATATCTGCGGTTCTGCATATCCAACGCACTGTGGAGTGGTGAAAACACCGGATAAGGTTTTTCTCGCATTAACTAGCTCGAAAAGAGCCATCTCGATGTTTCAGCATACTTCGGACAGAAGTCTCACCAAGGTTATCGCAGAAAATGCATATCTCAGCTTGAAACCCCACGAAAACCAAGATATCGCCGGTTCTGCATATCAAACGCACTGTGGGGTGGTGAAAACAACCAGAGAACGTGTTTCTCGCATTAAATATCTCGAAAAGGGCGATCCCGATGATTCAGCATATTTCGGACAGAAGTCTCACCAAGATTATCGCAGGAAATGCATATCTCCGCTTGAAACCCCATGAAAACCAAGATATCTCCGGTTCTGCATATACAACGAACTGTGGAGTGGTGAAAACCTCAGAAAACGAGTTTCTCGCATTAAATAGCTCGAAAAGAGCGCTCTCGATGTTTCTGCATACTTCGGACAGATGTTTCACCAAGATTATCGTAGAAAATGCATATCTCAGCTTGAAACCCGACGACAACCAAAATATCTCCGGTTCTGCATATCCAACGCACTGTGATGTGGTGAAAACACCAGATAACGTGTTTCTCTCATTAAATAGCTCGAAACGAGCGATCTCGATGATTCTGCATACTTCTCATAGATGAAACACAAAGATTATCGCAGAAAATGCATATTTCAGCTGGAAACCCAACGAAACCGAATATATTGCAGTTTCCGCATGTCAAACGCACTGTGGAGTGCTGAAAACACCACAAAACCTGTTTTTCGCATTCAATAGCTCGAAAACAGCGATTTCGGTGATTCTGCATACTTGTCACAGAAGAATCGTGAGGATTATAACTGAAAATGCATATCTCAGCTTGAAACCCCACGAAAACCAAGATATCTCCGGTTCTGCATATCCAACGAACTGTGGAGTGGTGAAAACCCCAGAAAACCTGTTTCTCGCATTAAATAGCTCCAAAAGAGCGCTCTCGACGTTTCTGCATACTTCGGACAGATGTTTCACCAAGCTTATCGTAGAAAATGCATATCTGAGCTTGAAACCCGACGAAAACCAAAATATCTGCGGTTCTGCATATCCAACGCACTGTGGAGTGGTGAAAACACCAGATAACGTGTTTCTCGCATTAAGTAGCTCGAAACGAGCGTTCTCGATGATTCTGCATACTTCTGACAGAAGTCTCACCAGGATTATCGTAGAAAATGCATATCTCAGTTTGAAACCCGGCCGAAACCAAGATATCTCCGGTTCTGCATATCAAACGCACTGTGGGGTGGTGAAAACAACCAGAGAACGTGTTTCTCGCATTAAATATCTCGAAAAGGGCGATCCCGATGATTCAGCATATTTCGGACAGAAGTCTCACCAAGATTATCGCAGGAAATGCATATCTCCGCTTGAAACCCCATGAAAACCAAGATATCTCCGGTTCTGCATATACAACGAACTGTGGAGTGGTGAAAACCTCAGAAAACGAGTTTCTCGCATTAAATAGCTCGAAAAGAGCGCTCTCGATGTTTCTGCATACTTCGGACAGATGTTTCACCAAGATTATCGTAGAAAATGCATATCTCAGCTTGAAACCCGACGACAACCAAAATATCTCCGGTTCTGCATATCCAACGCACTGTGATGTGTTGAAAACACGAGATAACGTGTTTCTCTCATTAAATAGCTCGAAACGAGCGATCTCGATGATTCTGCATACTTCGGACAGAAGTTTCAACAAGATTATCGCAGAAAATGCATATCTCAACTTGAAACCCCACGAAAACCAAGATATGTACTGTTCTGCATATCAATCGCACTGTGGAGTGGTGAAAACACCAGATATCGTGTTCCTCGCACTAACTAGCTCGAAAAGAGCGATCTCGATGATACAGCATACTTCGGACAGAAGTCTCACCAAGATTATCGCAGAAAATGCATATCTCAGATTGAAACCCCACGAAAACCAAGATATCGCCGGTTCTGCATATCAAACGCACTGTGGAGTGGTGAAAACACCAGATAACGTGTTACTCGCATTAACTAGCACGAAAAGAGCGTTCTGGATGATTCTGCATACTTCTCATAGATGAAACACAAAGATTATCGCAGAAAATGCATATTTCAGCTGGAAACCCAACGAAACCGAATAAATTGCAGTTTCCGCATGTCAAACGCACTGTGGAGTGCTGAAAACACCACAAAACCTGTTTTTCGCATTCAATAGCTCGAAAACAGCGATTTCGGTGATTCTGCATACTTGTCACAGAAGAATCATGAGGATGATAACTGAAAATGCATATCTCATCTGGAAACCCCACGAAAACCAAGATATCGACGGTTCTGCATATCAAACGCCCCGTGGATTGATGAAAACTCCAGATAACGTGTTTCTCGCATTAAATAGCTCGAAAAGGGCGATCTAGATGATTCTGCATACTTCTGACAAAAGACTCACCAAGATAATCGTAGAAAATGCATATCTCAGCTTGAAACCTCACGAAAATCAAGATGTCGCCGGTTCTGCATATCAAACGCACTGTGGAGTGGTGAAAACAACCAGATAACGTGTTTCTCGCATTAAATAGCTCGAAAAGGGCAATCTAGATGATTCTGCATACTTCTGACAAAAGACTCACCAAGATAATCGCAGAAAATGCATATCTCAGCTGGAAACACCACGAAAATCAACATATCGCCGGTTCTGCATATCAAACGCACTGTGGAGTGGTGAAAACACCGGATAACGTGTTTCACGCAATAAATAGCTCGAATAGAGCGATCCCGATGATTCTGCATACTTCTGACAGAAGTCTCACCAAGATTACGGTAAAAAATGCATATCTCAGCTTGAAACCCCACGAAAGCCAAGATATCGCTGGTTCTGCATATCAAACGCACTGTGGAGTGGTGAAAACACCAGATAACGTGTTTCTCGCACTAACTAGCTCGAAAAGAGCGATCTCGATGATTCAGCATACTTCTGACAGAAGTCTCACCAAGATTACGGTAAAAAATGCATATCTCAGCTTGAAACCCCACGAAAGCCAAGATATCGCTGGTACTGCATATCATACGCACTGTGGAGTGGTGAAAACACCAGATAACGTGTTTCTCGCACTAACTAGCTCGAAAAGAGCGATCTCGATGATTCAGCATACTTCGGACAGAAGTCTCACCAAGATTACGGTAAAAAATGCATATCTCAGCTTGAAACCCCACGAAAGCCAAGATATCGCTGGTACTGCATATCATACGCACTGTGGAGTGGTGAAAACACCAGATAACGTGTTTCTCGCATTGAATAGCTCGAAACGAGCGATCTCGATAATTAAGCATACTTCGGACAGAAGTCTCACCAAGATTATCGTAAAAAATGCATATCTCAGCTTGAAACCCCACGAAAACCAAGATATCTGCGGTTCTGCATATCCAACGCACTGTGGAGTGGTGAAAACACCAGATAACGTGTTTCTCTCATTAAATAGCTCGAAACGAGCGATCTCGATGATTCTGCATACTTCGGACAGAAGTCTCAACAAGATTATCGCAGAAAATGCATATCTCAGCTTGAAACCCCACGAAAACCAAGATATGTACTGTTCTGCATATCAAACGCACTGTGGAGTGGTGAAAACACCAGATAACGTGTTTCTCGCACTAACTAGCTCGAAAAGAGCGATCTCGATGATTCAGCATACTTCGGACAGAAGTCTCACCAAAATTATCGTAAAAAATGCATATCTCAGCTTGAAACCACACGAAAACCAAGATATCGCTGGTTCTGCATATCAAACGCACTGTGGAGTGGTGAAAACACCGGATAAGGTTTTTCTCGCATTAACTAGTTCGAAAAGAGCCATCTCGATGTTTCAGCATACTTCGGACAGAAGTCTCACCAAGGTTATCGCAGAAAATGCATATCTCAGCTTGAAACCCCACGAAAACCAAGATATCGCCGGTTCTGCATATCATACGCACTGTGGAGTGGTGAAAACACCAGTTAACGTGTTTCTCGCATTGAATAGCTCGAAACGAGCGATCTCGATGATTCTGCATACTTCTGACAGAAGTCTCACCAGGATTATCGTAGAAAATGCATATCTCAGTTTGAAACCCAACCTAAACCAAGATATCTCCGGTTCTGCATGTCAAACGTACTGTGGAGTGGTGAAAACACCAGAATACGTGTTTCGTGCATTAAGTAGATCGAAAAGAGCGATCTAGATGATTCTGCATACTTCTGACTGAAGTCTCACCAATATTATCGCAGAAAATGCATATCTCAGCTCGAAACCTCACGAAAATCAAGATGTTGCCGGTTCTGCATATCATACGCACTGTGGAGTGGTGCACACACCAGATAACGTGTTTCTCGCATTGAATAGCTCGAAACGAGCGATCTCGATAATTAAGCATACTTCGGACAGTAGTCTCACCAAGATTATCGCAGGAAATGCATATCTCAGCTTGAAACCCCACGAAAACCAAGATATCTCCGGTTCTGCATATCCAACGAACTGTGGAGTGGTGAAAACCCCAGAAAACCTGTTTCTCGCATTAAATAGCTCCAAAAGAGCGCTCTCGACGTTTCTGCATACATCGGACAGATGTTTCACCAAGCTTATCGTAGAAAATGCATATCTGAGCTTGAAACCCGACGAAAACCAAAATATCTGCGGTTCTGCATATCCAACGCACTGTGGAGTGGTGAAAACACCAGATAACGTGTTTCTCGCATTAAGTAGCTCGAAACGAGCGTTCTCGATGATTCTGCATACTTCTGACAGAAGTCTCACCAGGATTATCGTAGAAAATGCATATCTCAGTTTGAAACCCGGCCGAAACCCAGATATCTCCGGTTCTGCATATCAAACGCACTGTGGGGTGGTGAAAACAACCAGAGAACGTGTTTCTCGCATTAAATATCTCGAAAAGGGCGATCCCGATGATTCAGCATATTTCGGACAGAAGTCTCACCAAGATTATCGCAGGAAATGCATATCTCAGCTTGAAACCCCACGAAAACCAAGATATCTCCGGTTCTGCATATACAACGAACTGTGGAGTGGTGAAAACCTCAGAAAACGAGTTTCTCGCATTAAATAGCTCGAAAAGAGCGCTCTCGATGTTTCTGCATACTTCGGACAGATGTTTCACCAAGATTATCGTAGAAAATGCATATCTCAGCTTGAAACCCGACGACAACCAAAATATCTCCGGTTCTGCATATCCAACGCACTGTGATGTGGTGAAAACACCAGATAACGTGTTTCTCTCATTAAATAGCTCGAAACGAGCGATCTCGATGATTCTGCATACTTCGGACAGAAGTTTCAACAAGATTATCGCAGAAAATGCATATCTCAACTTGAAACCCCACGAAAACCAAGATATGTACTGTTCTGCATATCAATCGCACTGTGGAGTGGTGAAAACACCAGATATCGTGTTCCTCGCACTAACTAGCTCGAAAAGAGCGATCTCGATGATACAGCATACTTCGGACAGAAGTCTCACCAAGATTATCGCAGAAAATGCATATCTCAGATTGAAACCCCACGAAAACCAAGATATCGCCGGTTCTGCATATCAAACGCACTGTGGAGTGGTGAAAACACCAGATAACGTGTTACTCGCATTAACTAGCACGAAAAGAGCGTTCTGGATGATTCTGCATACTTCTCATAGATGAAACACAAAGATTATCGCAGAAAATGCATATTTCAGCTGGAAACCCAACGAAACCGAATATATTGCAGTTTCCGCATGTCAAACGCACTGTGGAGTGCTGAAAACACCACAAAACCTGTTTTTCGCATTCAATAGCTCGAAAACAGCGATTTCGGTGATTCTGCATACTTGTCACAGAAGAATCATGAGGATTATAACTGAAAATGCATATCTCATCTGGAAACCCCACGAAAACCAAGATATCGACGGTTCTGCATATCAAACGCCCCGTGGATTGATGAAAACACCAGATAACGTGTTTCTCGCATTAAATAGCTCGAAAAGGGCGATCTAGATGATTCTGCATACTTCTGACAAAAGACTCACCAAGATAATCGTAGAAACTGCATATCTCAGCTGGAAACACCACGAAAATCAACATATCGCCGGTTCTGCATATCAAACGCACTGTGGAGTGGTGAAAACACCGGATAACGTGTTTCTCGCAATAAATAGCTCGAATAGAGCGATCCCGATGATTCTGCATACTTCTGACAGAAGTCTCACCAAGATTATCGTAGAAAATGCATATCTCAGCTTGATACCCAACGACAGCCAAGATGTCGCCGGTTCTGCATATCAAACGCACTGTGGAATGTTGAAAACACCACAAAACTTTTTTTTTCGCATTAAATAGCTCGAAAAGAGCGATCTAGATGATTCTGCATACTTCTGACTGAAGTCTCACCTGGATTATCGCAGAAAATGCATATCTCAGCTTAAAACCTCACGAAAATCAAGATGTCGCCCGTTCTGCATATCAAACGCACTGTGGAGTGGTGAAAACAACCAGATATCGTGTTTCTCGCATTAAATAGCTCGACAAGAGCGATCTAGATGATTCTGCATACTTCTGACTGAAGTCTCACCTGGATTATCGCAGAAGATGCATATATCAGCTTGAAACCTCACGAAAATCAAGATGTCGCCGGTTCTGCATATCAAACGCACTGTGGAGTGGTGAAAACAACCAGATAACGTGTTTCTCGCATTAAATAGCTCGAAAAGGGCGATCTAGATGATTCTGCATACTTCTGACAAAAGACTCACCAATATTATCGTAGAAAATGCATATCTCAGCAGGAAACACCACGAAAATCAACATTTCGCCGGTTCTGCATATCAAACGCACTGTGGAGTGGTGAAAACACCGGATAACGTGTTTCTCGCAATAAACAGCTCGAATAGAGCGATCCCGATGATTCTGCATACTTCTGACAGAAGTCTCACCAAGATTATCGTAGAAAATGCATATCTCAGCTTGATACCCTACGACAGCCAAGATGTCGCTGGTTCTGCATATCAAACGCACTGTGGAGTGGTGAAAACGCCAGATAACGTGTTTCTCGCATTAAATAGCTCGAAAAGAGCG
This sequence comes from Anthophora plumipes, assembly GCA_951804975.1. Classification (NCBI taxonomy): domain Eukaryota; kingdom Metazoa; phylum Arthropoda; class Insecta; order Hymenoptera; family Apidae; genus Anthophora; species Anthophora plumipes. Next base: position 2,999,488 of record CATORF010000448.1, read on the forward strand.
ATCCCGATGATTCTGCATACTTCTGACAGAAGTCTCACCAAGATTATCGTAGAAAAGGCATATCTCAGCTTGAACCCCGACGAAATCCAAGATTTCGCCGGTTCTGCATATCAAACGCACTGTGGAGTGGTGAGAACACCAGATAACGTGTTTCTCGCATTAAGTTGCTCGATAAGAGCGATCTCGAAAATTTTGCATACTTCTGACAGAAGTCTCACCAGGATTATCGTAGAAAATGCATATCTCAGCTTGAAACCCGACGAAATCCAAGATGTCGCCGGTTCTGCATATCATACGCACTGTGGTGTGGTGAAAACATCGGATAACGTGTTTCTCGCAATAAATAGCTCGAATAGAGCGATCCCGATGATTCTACATACTTCTGACAAAAGACTCACCAAGATTATCGTAGAAAATGCATATCTCAGCTGGAAACACCACGACAGCCAATATGTCGCCGGTTCTGCATATCAAACGCACTGTGGAATGTTGAAAACACCAGAAAACTTGTTTTTTCGCATTAAATAGCTCGAAAAGAGCGATCTACATGATTCTGCATACTTCTGACTGAAGTCTCACCTAGATTATCGCAAAAAATGCATATCTCAGCTTGAAACCTCACGAAAATCAAGATGTCGCCGGTTCTGCATATCAAACGCACTGTGGAGTGGTGAAAACACCGGATAACGTGTTTCTCGCAATAAGTAGCTCGAATAGAGCGATCCCGATGATTCTGCATACTTCTGACAGAAGTCTCACCAAGATTATCGTAGAAAATGCATATCTCAGCTTGATACCCAACGACAGCCAAGATGTCGCCGGTTCTGCATATCAAACGCACAGTGGAATGTTGAAAACACCAGAAAACTTGTTTTTTCGCATTAAATAGCTCGAAAAGAGCAATCTAGATGATTCTGCATTCTTCTGACTGATGTCTCACCTAGATTATCGCAGAAAATGCATATCTCAGCTTGAAACCTCACGAAAATAAAGATGTCGCCCGTTCTGCATATCAAACGCACTGTGGAGTGGTCAAAACAACCAGATATCGTGTTTCTCGCATTGAATAGCTCGACAAGAGCGATCTAGATGATTCTGCATACTTCTGACTGAAGTCTCACCAAGATTATCGCAGAAAATGCATGTCTCAGCTTGAAACCTCACGAAAATCAAGATGTCGCCGGTTCTGCATATCAAACGCACTGTGGAGTGGTGAAAACAACCAGATAACGTGTTACTCGCAATAAATAGCTCGAAAAGAGCGATCTAGATGATTCTGCATACTTCTGACTAAAGACTCACCAAGATTATCGTAGAAAATGCATATCTCAGCTGGAAACACCACGAAAATAAAGATATCGCCGGTTCTGCATATCAAACGCACTGTGGAGTGGTGAAAACACCGGATAACGTGTTTCTCGCAATAAATAGCTCGAATAGAGCGATCCCGATGATTCTGCATACTTCTGACAGAAGTCTCACCAAGATTATCGTAGAAAATGCGTATCTCAGCTTGATACCCAACGACAGCCAAGATGTCGCCGGTTCTGCATATCAAACGCACTGTGGAATGTTGAAAACACCAGAATACTTGTTTTTTCGCATTAAATAGCTCGAAAAGAGCGATCTACATGATTCTGCATACTTCTGACTGAAGTCTCACCTAGATTATCGCAGAAAATGCATATCTCAGCTTGAAACCTCACGAAAATCAAGATGTCGTCCGTTCTGCACATCAAACGCATTGTGGAGTGGTGAAAACAACCAGATATCGTGTTTCTCGCATTAAAGAGCTCGACAAGAGCGATCTAGATGATTCTGCATACTTCTGACTGAAGTCTCACCAAGATTATCGCAGAAAATGCATATCTCAGCTTGAAACCCGACGAAATCCAAGATGTCGCCGGTTCTGTATATCAAACGAACTGTGGGGTGGTGAAAACAACCAGATAAAGTGTTTCTCGCATTAAATAGCTCGAAAAGGGCGATCTAGATGATTCTGCATACTTCGGATAAAAGACTCACCAATATTATCGTAGAAAATGCATATCTCAGTAGGAAACACCACGAAAATCAAGATTTCGCCGGTTCTGCATATCAAACGCACTGTGGAGTGGTGAAAACACCGGATAACGTGTTTCTCGCAATCAATAGCTCGAATAGAGCGAACCCGATGATTCTGCATACTTCTGACAGAAGTCTCACCAAGATTATCGTAGAAAATGCATATCTCAGCTTGATACCCAACGACAGCCAAGATGTCGCCGGTTCTGCATATCAAACGCACTGTGGAATGTTGAAAACACCAGAAAACATGTTTTTTCGCATTAAATAGCTCGAAAATAGCGATCTACATGATTCTGCATACTTCTGACTGAAGTCTCACATAGATTATCGCAGAAAATGCATACCTCAGCTTGAAACCTCACGAAAATCAAGATGTCGCCCGTTCTGCATATCAAACGCACTGTGCAGTGGTGAAAACACCGGATAACGTGCTTCTCGCAATAAATAGCTCGAATAGAGCGATCCCGATGATTCTGCATACTTCTGACAGAAGTCTCACCAAGATTATCGTAGAAAATGCATATCTCAGCTTGAAACCTCACGAAAATCAAGATGTCGCCGGTTCTGCATATCAAACGCACTGTGGAGTGGTGAAAACACCAGTTAACGTGATTCTCGAATTAAATAGCTCGAAACGAGCGATCTCGATGATTCTGCATACTTCGGACAGAAGTCTCACCAAAATTATCGTAAAAAATGCATATCTCAGCCTGAAACCCCACGAAAACCAAGATATCGCGGTGTTCAGCATATCTAACGCACTGTGGAGTGGTGAAAACACCGGATAAGGTTTTTGTCGCATTAACTAGCTCCAAAAGAGCGATCTCGATGTTTCAGCATACTTCGGACAGAAGTCTCACCAAGATTATCGTAGAAAATGCATATCTCTGCTTGAAACCCGACGACAACCAAAATATCTCCGGTTCTGCATGTCCAACGCACTGTGGAGTGGTGAAAACACCAGATAACGTGTTTCTCGCATTAAATAGCTCGAAAAGAGCGCTCTCGATGTTTCTGCATACTTCGGACAGATGTTTCACCAAGCTTATCGTAGAAAATGCATATCTCAGCTTGAAACCCGACGAAAACCAAAATATCTCCGGTTCTGCATATCCAACGCACTGTGGAGTGGTGAAAACACCAGATATCGTGTTTCTCTCATTAAATAGCTCGAAACGAGCGATCTCGATGATTCAGAATACTTCGGACAGAAGTCTCACCAAGATTATCGCAGAAAATGCATATCTCAGCTTGAAACCCGACCCAAACCAAGATATCTCCGGTTCAGCATGTCAAACGTACTGTGGAGTGGTGAAAACACCAGAAAACGTGTTTCCTGCATTAAGTAGCTCGAAAAGAGCGATCTAGATGATTCTGCATACTTCTGACAGAAGACCCACCAAGATTATCGCAGAAAATGCATATCTCAGCTGGAAACACCACGAAAATGAAGATATCGCCTGTTCTACATATCAAACGCACTGTGGAGTGGTGAAAACCCCAGAAAACGAGTTTCTCGCATTAAATAGCTCGAAAAGAGCGCTCTCGATGTTTCTGCATACTTCGGACAGATGTTTCACCAAGATTATCGTAGAAAATGCATATCTCAGCATGAAACCCGACGACAACCAAAATATCTCCGGTTCTGCATGTCCAACGCACTGTGGAGTGGTGAAAACACCAGATAACGTGTTTCTCGCATTAAATAGCTCGAAAAGAGCGCTCTCGATGTTTCTGCATACTTCGGACAGATGATTCACCAAGATTATCGTAGAAAATGCATATCTCAGCTTGAAACCCGACTGAAACACAGATATCTCCGGTTCTGCATGTCAAACGTACTGTGGAGTGGTGAAAACACCAGAAAACGTGTTTCATGCATTAAGTAGCTCGAAAAGAGCGATATAGATGATTCTGCATACTTCTGAAAAAAGACCCACCAACATTATCGCAGAAAATGCATATCTCAGCTGGAAACACCACGAAAATCAAGATATCGCCTGTTCTGCATATCAAACGCACTGTGGAGTGATGAAAACAACCAGTGAACGTGTTTCTCGCATTAAATATCTCGAAAAAAGCGATCCCGATGATTCAGCATACTTCGGACAGAAGTCTCACCAAGATTATCGCAGGAAATGCATATCTCAGCTTGAAACCCGACGACAACCAAAATATCTCCGGTTCTGCATATCCATCGCACTGTGGAGTGGTGAAAACACCAGATAACGTGTTTGTCGCATTAAATAGCTCAAAACGAGCGATCTCGATGATTCTGCATACTTCGGACGGAAGTTTCAACAAGATTATCGCAGAAAATGCATATCTCAGCTTGAAACCCCACGAAAACAAAGATATGTACTGTTCTGCATATCAATCGCACTGTGGAGTGGTGAAAACACCAGATAACGTGTTCCTCGCACTAACTAGCTCGAAAAGAGCGATCTCGATGATTCAGCATACTTCGGACAGAAGTCTCACCAATATTATCGTAGAAAATGCATATCTCAGCTTGAAACCCGACGAAAACCAAAATATCGCCGGTTCTGCATATCAAACGCACTGTGGAGTGGTGAGAACACCAGATAACGTGTTTCTCGCATTAAGTTGCTCGATAAGAGCGATCTCGAAAATTTTGCATACTTCTGACAGAAGTCTCACCAGGATTATCGTAGAAAATGCATATCTCAGCTTGAAACCCGACGAAATCCAAGATGTCGCCGGTTCTGCATATCATACGCACTGTGGTGTTGTGAAAACATCGGATAACGTGTTTCTCGCAATAAATAGCTCGAATAGAGCGATCCCGATGATTCTACATACTTCTGACAAAAGACTCACCAAGATTATCGTAGAAAATGCATATCTCAGCTGGAAACACCACGACAGCCAAGATATCTCCGGTTCTGCATATCCAACGAACTGTGGAGTGGGGAAAACCCCAGAAAACGAGTTTTTCGCATTAAATAGCACGAAGAAGCGCTCTCGATGTTTCTGCATACTTCGGACAGATGTTTCACCAAGATTATCGTAGAAAATGCATATCTCAGCTTGAAACCCGACGACAACCAAAATATCTCCGGTTCTGCATATCCATCGCACTGTGGAGTGGTGAAAACACCAGATAACGTGTTTGTCGCATTAAATAGCTCAAAACGAGCGATCTCGATGATTCTGCATACTTCGGACGGAAGTTTCAACAAGATTATCGCAGAAAATGCATATCTCAGCTTGAAACCCCACGAAAACAAAGATATGTACTGTTCTGCATATCAATCGCACTGTGGAGTGGTGAAAACACCAGATAACGTGTTCCTCGCACTAACTAGCTCGAAAAGAGCGATCTCGATGATTCAGCATACTTCGGACAGAAGTCTCACCAATATTATCGTAGAAAATGCATATCTCAGCTTGAAACCCGACGAAAACCAAAATATCGCCGGTTCTGCATATCAAACGCACTGTGGAGTGGTGAGAACACCAGATAACGTGTTTCTCGCATTAAGTTGCTCGATAAGAGCGATCTCGAAAATTTTGCATACTTCTGACAGAAGTCTCACCAGGATTATCGTAGAAAATGCATATCTCAGCTTGAAACCCGACGAAATCCAAGATGTCGCCGGTTCTGCATATCATACGCACTGTGGTGTTGTGAAAACATCGGATAACGTGTTTCTCGCAATAAATAGCTCGAATAGAGCGATCCCGATGATTCTACATACTTCTGACAAAAGACTCACCAAGATTATCGTAGAAAATGCATATCTCAGCTGGAAACACCACGACAGCCAAGATGTCGCCGGTTCTGCATATCAAACGCACTGTGGAATGTTGAAAACACCAGAAAACTTGTTTTTTCGCATTAAATAGCTCGAAAAGAGCGATCTACATGATTCTGCATACTTCTGACTGAAGTCTCACCTAGATTATCGCAAAAAATGCATATCTCAGCTTGAAACCTCACGAAAATCAAGATGTCGCCGGTTCTGCATATCAAACGCACTGTGGAGTGGTGAAAACACCGGATAACGTGTTTCTCGCAATAAGTAGCTCGAATAGAGCGATCCCGATGATTCTGCATACTTCTGACAGAAGTCTCACCAAGATTATCGTAGAAAATGCATATCTCAGCTTGATACCCAACGACAGCCAAGATGTCGCCGGTTCTGCATATCAAACGCACAGTGGAATGTTGAAAACACCAGAAAACTTGTTTTTTCGCATTAAATAGCTCGAAAAGAGCAATCTAGATGATTCTGCATTCTTCTGACTGATGTCTCACCTAGATTATCGCAGAAAATGCATATCTCAGCTTGAAACCTCACGAAAATAAAGATGTCGCCCGTTCTGCATATCAAACGCACTGTGGAGTGGTGAAAACAACCAGATATCGTGTTTCTCGCATTGAATAGCTCGACAAGAGCGATCTAGATGATTCTGCATACTTCTGACTGAAGTCTCACCAAGATTATCGCAGAAAATGCATGTCTCAGCTTGAAACCTCACGAAAATCAAGATGTCGCCGGTTCTGCATATCAAACGCACTGTGGAGTGGTGAAAACAACCAGATAACGTGTTACTCGCAATAAATAGCTCGAAAAGAGCGATCTAGATGATTCTGCATACTTCTGACTAAAGACTCACCAAGATTATCGTAGAAAATGCATATCTCAGCAGGAAACACCACGAAAATAAAGATATCGCCGGTTCTGCATATCAAACGCACTGTGGAGTGGTGAATTACCGGATAACGTGTTTCTCGCAATAAATAGCTCGAATAGAGCGATCCCGATGATTCTGCATACTTCTGACAGAAGTCTCACCAAGATTATCGTAGAAAATGCATATCTCAGCTTGATACCCAACGACAGCCAAGATGTCGCCGGTTCTGCATATCAAACGCACTGTGGAATGTTGAAAACACCAGAATACTTGTTTTTTCGCATTAAATAGCTCGAAAAGAGCGATCTACATGATTCTGCATACTTCTGACTGAAGTCTCACCTAGATTATCGCAGAAAATGCATATCTCAGCTTGAAACCTCACGAAAATCAAGATGTCGTCCGTTCTGCATATCAAACGCATTGTGGAGTGGTGAAAACAACCAGATATCGTGTTTCTCGCATTAAAGAGCTCGACAAGAGCGATCTAGATGATTCTGCATACTTCTGACTGAAGTCTCACCAAGATTATCGCAGAAAATGCATATCTCAGCTTGAAACCCGACGAAATCCAAGATGTCGCCGGTTCTGTATATCAAACGAACTGTGGGGTGGTGAAAACAACCAGATAAAGTGTTTCTCGCATTAAATAGCTCGAAAAGGGCGATCTAGATGATTCTGCATACTTCGGATAAAAGACTCACCAATATTATCGTAGAAAATGCATATCTCAGTAGGAAACACCACGAAAATCAAGATTTCGCCGGTTCTGCATATCAAACGCACTGTGGAGTGGTGAAAACACCGGATAACGTGTTTCTCGCAATCAATAGCTCGAATAGAGCGAACCCGATGATTCTGCATACTTCTGACAGAAGTCTCACCAAGATTATCGTAGAAAATGCATATCTCAGCTTGATACCCAACGACAGCCAAGATGTCGCCGGTTCTGCATATCAAACGCACTGTGGAATGTTGAAAACAACAGAAAACATGTTTTTTCGCATTAAATAGCTCGAAAATAGCGATCTACATGATTCTGCATACTTCTGACTGAAGTCTCAAATAGATTATCGCAGAAAATGCATACCTCAGCTTGAAACCTCACGAAAATCAAGATGTCGCCCGTTCTGCATATCAAACGCACTGTGCAGTGGTGAAAACACCGGATAACGTGCTTCTCGCAATAAATAGCTCGAATAGAGCGATCCCGATGATTCTGCATACTTCTGACAGAAGTCTCACCAAGATTATCGTAGAAAATGCATATCTCAGCTTGAAACCTCACGAAAATCAAGATGTCGCCGGTTCTGCATATCAAACGCACTGTGGAGTGGTGAAAACACCAGTTAACGTGATTCTCGCATTAAATAGCTCGAAACGAGCGATCTCGATGATTCTGCATACTTCGGACAGAAGTCTCACCAAAATTATCGTAAAAAATGCATATCTCAGCCTGAAACCCCACGAAAACCAAGATATCGCGGTGTTCAGCATATCTAACGCACTGTGGAGTGGTGAAAACACCGGATAAGGTTTTTGTCGCATTAACTAGCTCGAAAAGAGCGATCTCGATGTTTCAGCATACTTCGGACAGAAGTCTCACCAAGATTATCGTAGAAAATGCATATCACTGCTTGAAACCCGACGACAACCAAAATATCTCCGGTTCTGCATGTCCAACGCACTGTGGAGTGGTGAAAACACCAGATAACGTGTTTCTCGCATTAAATAGCTCGAAAAGAGCGCTCTCGATGTTTCTGCATACTTCGGACAGATGTTTCACCAAGCTTATCGTAGAAAATGCATATCTCAGCTTGAAACCCGACGAAAACCAAAATATCTCCGGTTCTGCATATCCAACGCACTGTGGAGTGGTGAAAACACCAGATATCGTGTTTCTCTCATTAAATAGCTCGAAACGAGCGATCTCGATGATTCAGAATACTTCGGACAGAAGTCTCACCAAGATTATCGCAGAAAATGCATATCTCAGCTTGAAACCCGACCCAAACCAAGATATCTCCGGTTCAGCATGTCAAACGTACTGTGGAGTGGTGAAAACACCAGAAAACGTGTTTCCTGCATTAAGTAGCTCGAAAAGAGCGATCTAGATGATTCTGCATACTTCTGACAGAAGACCCACCAAGATTATCGCAGAAAATGCATATCTCAGCTGGAAACACCACGAAAATGAAGATATCGCCTGTTCTACATATCAAACGCACTGTGGAGTGGTGAAAACCCCAGAAAACGAGTTTCTCGCATTAAATAGCTCGAAAAGAGCGCTCTCGATGTTTCTGCATACTTCGGACAGATGTTTCACCAAGATTATCGTAGAAAATGCATATCTCAGCATGAAACCCGACGACAACCAAAATATCTCCGGTTCTGCATGTCCAACGCACTGTGGAGTGGTGAAAACACCAGATAACGTGTTTCTCGCATTAAATAGCTCGAAAAGAGCGCTCTCGATGTTTCTGCATACTTCGGACAGATGATTCACCAAGATTATCGTAGAAAATGCATATCTCAGCTTGAAACCCGACTGAAACACAGATATCTCCGGTTCTGCATGTCAAACGTACTGTGGAGTGGTGAAAACACCAGAAAACGTGTTTCATGCATTAAGTAGCTCGAAAAGAGCGATATAGATGATTCTGCATACTTCTGAAAAAAGACCCACCAACATTATCGCAGAAAATGCATACCTCAGCTGGAAACACCACGAAAATCAAGATATCGCCTGTTCTGCATATCAAACGCACTGTGGAGTGATGAAAACAACCAGTGAACGTGTTTCTCGCTTTAAATATCTCGAAAAAAGCGATCCCGATGATTCAGCATACTTCGGACAGAAGTCTCACCAAGATTATCGCAGGAAATGCATATCTCAGCTTGAAACCCCACGAAAACCAAGATATCTCCGGTTCTGCATATCCAACGAACTGTGGAGTGGGGAAAACCCCAGAAAACGAGTTTTTCGCATTAAATAGCACGAAGAAGCGCTCTCGATGTTTCTGCATACTTCGGACAGATGTTTCACCAAGATTATCGTAGAAAATGCATATCTCAGCTTGAAACCCGACGACAACCAAAATATCTCCGGTTCTGCATATCCATCGCACTGTGGAGTGGTGAAAACACCAGATAACGTGTTTGTCGCATTAAATAGCTCAAAACGAGCGATCTCGATGATTCTGCATACTTCGGACGGAAGTTTCAACAAGATTATCGCAGAAAATGCATATCTCAGCTTGAAACCCCACGAAAACAAAGATATGTACTGTTCTGCATATCAATCGCACTGTGGAGTGGTGAAAACACCAGATAACGTGTTCCTCGCACTAACTAGCTCGAAAAGAGCGATCTCGATGATTCAGCATACTTCGGACAGAAGTCTCACCAATATTATCGTAGAAAATGCATATCTCAGCTTGAAACCCGACGAAAACCAAAATATCGCCGGTTCTGCATATCAAACCAACTGTGGAGTGGTGAAATCTCCAGATAACGTGTTTCTCGCATTAAGTAGCTCGAAAAGTGCGATCTCGATGATTCTGCATACTTCTAACAGAAGTCTCTCCAAGATTATCCCAGAAAATGCATATCTCTGCTTGAAACCCCACGAAAACCAAGATATCTCCGGTTCTGCATATCCAACGAACTGTGGAGTGTTGAAAACCCCAGAAAACGAGTTTCTCGCATTAAATAGCTTGAAAAGAGCGCTCTCGCTGTTTCTGCATACTTCGGACAGATGTTTGACCAAGATTATCGTAGAAAATGCATATCACAGCTTGAAACCCGACGAAAACCAAAATATCGCCGGTTCTGCATATCAAACCAACTGTGGAGTGGTGAAAACACCAGATAACGTGTTTCTCGCATTAAATAGCTCGAAAAGTGCGATCTCGATTATTCTGCATACTTCTAACAGAAGTCTCGCCAAGATTATCGCAGAAAATGCATATCTCTGCTTGAAACCCCACGAAAACCAGGATATCTACTGTTCTGCATATCCAACGAACTGTGGTGTGGTGAAAACCCCAGAAAACGTGTTTCTCGCATTAAATAGCTCGAAAAGAGCGCTCTCGTCGTTTCAGCATACTTCGGACAGATGTTTCACCAAGCTTATCGTAGAAAATGCATATCTCAGCTTGAAACCCGACGAAAACCAAAATATCTCCGGTTTGCATATCCAACGCACTGTGGAGTGGTAAAAACACCAGATAACGTGTTTCTCGCATTAAATAGCTCGAAACGAGCGATCTCGATGATTCTGCATACTTCGGACAGAAGTCTCAACAAGATTATCGCAGAAAATGCATATCTCAGATTGAAACCCCACGAAAACCAAGATATCTACTGTTCTGCATATCAAACGCACTGTGGAGTGGTGAAAACACCAGATAACGTGTTTCTCGCACTAACTAGCTCGAAAAGAGCGATCTCGATGATTCAGCATACTTCGGACAGAAGTCTCACCAAGATTATCGCAGAAAATGCATATCTCAGCTTGAAACCCCACGAAAACCAAGATATCGCCGGTTCTGCATATCAGACGCACTGTGGAGTGGTGAAAACAGCAGATAACGTGTTTCTCGCATTAAATAGCTCGAAACGAGCGATCTCGATGATTCTGCATCCTTCGGACAGATGTCTCAACAAGATTATCGCAGAAAATGCATATCTCAGCTTGAAACCCCACGAAAACCAAGATATGTACTGTTCTGCATATCAAACGCACTGTGGAGTGGTGAAAACACCAGATAACGTGTTTCTCGCATTAAATAGCTCGAAACGAGCGATCTCGATGCTTCTGCATACTTCGGACAGAAGTCTCACCAAAATTATCGTAAAAAATGCATATCTCAGCTTGAAACCCCACGAAAACCAAGATATCGCTGTGTTCAGCATATCAAACGCACTGTAGAGTGGTGAAAACCCCAGAAAACGTGTTTCTCGCATTAAATAGCTCGAATAGAGCGATCTCGATGTTTCTTCATACTTCGGACAGAAGTCTCACCAAGATTACCGTAAAAAATGCATATCTCAGCTTGAAACCCCACGAAAACCAAGATATCGCCGGTTCTGCATATCAAACGCACTGTGGAGTGGTGAAAACACCAGATAACGTGTTTCTCGCATTAAATAGCTCGAAACGAGCGATCTCGATGATTCTGCATACTTCGGACAGAAGTCTCAACAAGATTATCGCAGAAAATGCATATCTCAGCGTGAAACCCCACGAAAACCAAGATATGTACTGTTCTGCATATCAAACGCACTGTGGAGTGGTGAAAACGCCAGATAACGTGTTTCTCGCATTAAATAGCTCGAAAAGAGCGATCCCGATGATTCTGCATACTTCTGACAGAAGTCTGACCAAGATTATCGTAGAAAATGCATATCTCAGCTTGAACCCCGACGAAATCCAAGATTTCGCCGGTTCTGCATATCAAACGCTCTGTGGAGTGGTGAAAACACCAGATAAAGTGTTTCTCGCATTAAGTTGCTCGATGAGAGCGATCTCGAAAATTTTGCATACTTCTGACAGAAGTCTCACTTAGATTATCGTAGAAAATGCATATCTCAGCTTGAAACCCGACGAAATCCAAGATGTCGCCTGTTCTGCATATCATACGCACTGTGGAGTGGTGAAAACACCGGATAACGTGTTTCTCGCAATAAATAGCTCGAATAGAGCGATCCCGATGATTCTGCATACTTCTGACAGAAGTCTTACCAATATTATCGTAGAAAATGCATATCTCAGCTTGATACCCAACGACAGCCAAGATGTCGCCGGTTCTGCATATCAAACGCACTGTGGAATGTTGAAAACACCAGAAAACTTGTTTTTTCGCATTAAATAGCTCGAAAAGAGCGATCTACATGATTCTGCATACTTCTGACTGAAGTCTCACCTAGATTATCGCAGAAAATGCATATCTCAGCTTGAAACACGACGAAATCCAAGATGTCGCCGGTTCTGCATATCAAACGCACTGTGGAGTGGTGAAAACAACCAGATATCGTGTTTCTCGCATTAAATAGCTCGACAAGAGCGATCTAGATGATTCTGCATACTTCTGACTGAAGTCTCACCAAGATTATCGCAGAAAATGCATATCTCAGCTTGAAACCCGCGAAATCCAATATGTCGCCGGTTCTGCATATCAAACGCACTGTGGAGTGGTGAAAACGCCAGATAACGTGTTTCTCGCATTAACTAGCTCGAAAAGAGCGATGTCGAAGATTCTGCATACTTCTGACAGAAGACTCACCAAGATTATCGCTGAAAATGCATATCTCAGCTTGAAACCTCACGAAAATCAAGATGTCGCCGGTTCTGCATATCAAATGCACTGTGGAGTGGTGAAAACATCCAGAGAACGTGTTACTCGCACTAAATAGCTCGAAAAGAGAGATCCCGATGATTCTGCATACTTCTGACAGAAGTCTCACCAAGATTATCGTAGAAAATGCATATCTCAGCTTGAAACCCGACGAAATCCAAGATGTCGCCGGTTCTGCATATCATACGCACTGTGGAGTGGTGAAAACACCGGATAACGTGTTTCTCGCAATAAATAGCTCGAATAGAGCGATCCCGATGATTCTGCATACTTCTGACAGAAGTCTTACCAATATTATCGTAGAAAATGCATATCTCAGCTTGATACCCAACGACAGCCAAGATGTCGCCGGTTCTGCATATCAAACGCACTGTGGAATGTTGAAAACACCAGAAAACTTGTTTTTTCGCATTAAATAGCTCGAAAAGAGCGATCTACATGATTCTGCATACTTCTGACTGAAGTCTCACCTAGATTATCGCAGAAAATGCATATCTCAGCTTGAAACCCGGCGAAATCCAAGATGTCGCCGGTTCTGCATATCAAACGCACTGTGGAGTGGTGAAAACAACCAGATATCGTGTTTCTCGCATTAAATAGCTCGACAAGAGCGATCTAGATGATTCTGCATACTTCTGACTGAAGTCTCACCAAGATTATCGCAGAAAATGCATATCTCAGCTTGAAACCCGCGAAATCCAAGATGTCGCCGGTTCTGCATATCAAACGCACTGTGGAGTGGTGAAAACGCCAGATAACGTGTTTCTCGCATTAACTAGCTCGAAAAGAGCGATGTCGAAGATTCTGCATACTTCTGACAGAAGACTCACCAAGATTATCGCTGAAAATGCATATCTCAGCTTGAAACCTCACGAAAATCAAGATGTCGCCGGTTCTGCATATCAAATGCACTGTGGAGTGGTGAAAACATCCAGAGAACGTGTTTCTCGCACTAAATAGCTCGAAAAGAGAGATCCCGATGATTCTGCATACTTCTGACAGAAGTCTCACCAAGATTATCGTAGAAAATGCATATCTCAGCTTAAACCCCGACGAAATCCAAGATGTCGCCGGTTCTGCATATCAAACGCACTGTGGAGTGGTGAAAACACCGGATAACGTGCTTCTCGCAATAAATAGCTCGAATAGAGCGATCCCGATGATTCTGCATACTTCTGACAGAAGTCTCACCAAGATTATCGTAGAAAATGCATATCTCAGCTTGAAACCTCACGAAAATCAAGATGTCGCCGGTTCTGCATATCAAACGCACTGTGGAGTGGTGAAAACACCAGTTAACGTGTTTCTCGCATTAAATAGCTCGACAAGAGCGATCTAGATGATTCTGCATACTTCTGACTGAAGTCTCACCAAGATTATCGCAGAAAATGCATATCTCAGCTTGAAACCCGCGAAATCCAAGATGTCGCCGGTTCTGCATATCAAACGCACTGTGGAGTGGTGAAAACGCCAGATAACGTGTTTCTCGCATTAAATAGCTCGAAAAGAGCGATCCCGATGATTCTGCATACTTCTGACAGAAGTCTGACCAAGATTATCGTAGAAAATGCATATCTCAGCTTGAACCCCGACGAAATCCAAGATTTCGCCTGTTCTGCATATCAAACGCTCTGTGGAGTGGTGAAAACGCCAGATAACGTGTTTCTCGCATTAAATAGCTCGAAAAGAGCGATCCCGATGATTCTGCATACTTCTGACAGAAGTCTGACCAAGATTATCGTAGAAAATGCATATCTCAGCTTGAACCCCGACGAAATCCAAGATTTCGCCGGTTCTGCATATCAAACGCTCTGTGGAGTGGTGAAAACACCAGATAACGTGTTTCTCGCATTAAGTTGCTCGATGAGAGCGATCTCGAAAATTTTGCATACTTCTGACAGAAGTCTCACTTAGATTATCGTAGAAAATGCATATCTCAGCTTGAAACCCGACGAAATCCAAGATGTCGCCTGTTCTGCATATCATACGCACTGTGGAGTGGTGAAAACACCGGATAACGTGTTTCTCGCAATAAATAGCTCGAATAGAGCGATCCCGATGATTCTGCATACTTCTGACAGAAGTCTTACCAATATTATCGTAGAAAATGCATATCTCAGCTTGATACCCAACGACAGCCAAGATGTCGCCGGTTCTGCATATCAAACGCACTGTGGAATGTTGAAAACACCAGAAAACTTGTTTTTTCGCATTAAATAGCTCGAAAAGAGCGATCTACATGATTCTGCATACTTCTGACTGAAGTCTCACCTAGATTATCGCAGAAAATGCATATCTCAGCTTGAAACACGACGAAATCCAAGATGTCGCCGGTTCTGCATATCAAACGCACTGTGGAGTGGTGAAAACAACCAGATATCGTGTTTCTCGCATTAAATAGCTCGACAAGAGCGATCTAGATGATTCTGCATACTTCTGACTGAAGTCTCACCAAGATTATCGCAGAAAATGCATATCTCAGCTTGAAACCCGCGAAATCCAATATGTCGCCGGTTCTGCATATCAAACGCACTGTGGAGTAGTGAAAACGCCAGATAACGTGTTTCTCGCATTAACTAGCTCGAAAAGAGCGATGTCGAAGATTCTGCATACTTCTGACAGAAGACTCACCAAGATTATCGCTGAAAATGCATATCTCAGCTTGAAACCTCACGAAAATCAAGATGTCGCCGGTTCTGCATATCAAATGCACTGTGGAGTGGTGAAAACATCCAGAGAACGTGTTTCTCGCACTAAATAGCTCGAAAAGAGAGATCCCGATGATTCTGCATACTTCTGACAGAAGTCTCACCAAGATTATCGTAGAAAATGCATATCTCAGCTTGAAACCCGACGAAATCCAAGATGTCGCCGGTTCTGCATATCATACGCACTGTGGAGTGGTGAAAACACCGGATAACGTGTTTCTCGCAATAAATAGCTCGAATAGAGCGATCCCGATGATTCTGCATACTTCTGACAGAAGTCTTACCAATATTATCGTAGAAAATGCATATCTCAGCTTGATACCCAACGACAGCCAAGATGTCGCCGGTTCTGCATATCAAACGCACTGTGGAATGTTGAAAACACCAGAAAACTTGTTTTTTCGCATTAAATAGCTCGAAAAGAGCGATCTACATGATTCTGCATACTTCTGACTGAAGTCTCACCTAGATTATCGCAGAAAATGCATATCTCAGCTTGAAACCCGGCGAAATCCAAGATGTCGCCGGTTCTGCATATCAAACGCACTGTGGAGTGGTGAAAACAACCAGATATCGTGTTTCTCGCATTAAATAGCTCGACAAGAGCGATCTAGATGATTCTGCATACTTCTGACTGAAGTCTCACCAAGATTATCGCAGAAAATGCATATCTCAGCTTGAAACCCGCGAAATCCAAGATGTCGCCGGTTCTGCATATCAAACGCACTGTGGAGTGGTGAAAACGCCAGATAACGTGTTTCTCGCATTAACTAGCTCGAAAAGAGCGATGTCGAAGATTCTGCATACTTCTGACAGAAGACTCACCAAGATTATCGCTGAAAATGCATATCTCAGCTTGAAACCTCACGAAAATCAAGATGTCGCCGGTTCTGCATATCAAATGCCCTGTGGAGTGGTGAAAACATCCAGAGAACGTGTTTCTCGCACTAAATAGCTCGAAAAGAGAGATCCCGATGATTCTGCATACTTCTGACAGAAGTCTCACCAAGATTATCGTAGAAAATGCATATCTCAGCTTAAACCCCGACGAAATCCAAGATGTCGCCGGTTCTGCATATCAAACGCACTGTGGAGTGGTGAAAACACCGGATGACGTGCTTCTCGCAATAAATAGCTCGAATAGAGCGATCCCGATGATTCTGCATACTTCTGACAGAAGTCTCACCAAGATTATCGTAGAAAATGCATATCTCAGCTTGAAACCTCACGAAAATCAAGATGTCGCCGGTTCTGCATATCAAACGCACTGTGGAGTGGTGAAAACACCAGTTAACGTGTTTCTCGCATTAAATAGCTCGACAAGAGCGATCTAGATGATTCTGCATACTTCTGACTGAAGTCTCACCAAGATTATCGCAGAAAATGCATATCTCAGCTTGAAACCCGCGAAATCCAAGATGTCGCCGGTTCTGCATATCAAACGCACTGTGGAGTGGTGAAAACGCCAGATAACGTGTTTCTCGCATTAAATAGCTCGAAAAGAGCGATCCCGATGATTCTGCATACTTCTGACAGAAGTCTGACCAAGATTATCGTAGAAAATGCATATCTCAGCTTGAACCCCGACGAAATCCAAGATGTCGCCGGTTCTGCATATCAAACGCACTGTGGAGTGGTGAAAACGCCAGATAACGTGTTTCTCGCATTAAATAGCTCGAAAAGAGCGATCCCGATGATTCTGCATACTTCTGACAGAAGTCTGACCAAGATTATCGTAGAAAATGCATATCTCAGCTTGATACCCAACGACAGCCAAGATGTCGCCGGTTCTGCATATCAAACGCACTGTGGAATGTTGAAAACACCAGAAAACTTGTTTTTTCGCATTAAATAGCTCGAAAAGAGCGATCTACATGATTCTGCATACTTCTGACTGAAGTCTCACCTAGATTATCGCAGAAAATGCATATCTCTGCTTGAAACCCGACGAAATCCAAGATGTCGCCGGTTCTGCATATCAAACGCACTGTGGAGTGGTGAAAACAACCAGATATCGTGTTTCTCGCATTAAATAGCTCGACAAGAGCGATCTAGATGATTCTGCATACTTCTGACTGAAGTCTCACCAAGATTATCGCAGAAAATGCATATCTCAGCTTGAAACCCGCGAAATCCAAGATGTCGCCGGTTCTGCATATCAAACGCACTGTGGAGTGGTGAAAACGCCAGATAACGTGTTTCTCGCATTAACTAGCTCGAAAAGAGCGATGTCGAAGATTCTGCATACTTCTGACAGAAGACTCACCAAGATTATCGCTGAAAATGCATATCTCAGCTTGAAACCTCACGAAAATCAAGATGTCGCCGGTTCTGCATATCAAATGCACTGTGGAGTGGTGAAAACATCCAGAGAACGTGTTTCTCGCACTAAATAGCTCGAAAAGAGAGATCCCGATGATTCTGCATACTTCTGACAGAAGTCTCACCAAGATTATCGTAGAAAATGCATATCTCAGCTTGAAACCCGACGAAATCCAAGATGTCGCCGGTTCTGCATATCATACGCACTGTGGAGTGGTGAAAACACCGGATAACGTGTTTCTCGCAATAAATAGCTCGAATAGAGCGATCCCGATGATTCTGCATACTTCTGACAGAAGTCTTACCAATATTATCGTAGAAAATGCATATCTCAGCTTGATACCCAACGACAGCCAAGATGTCGCCGGTTCTGCATATCAAACGCACTGTGGAATGTTGAAAACACCAGAAAACTTGTTTTTTCGCATTAAATAGCTCGAAAAGAGCGATCTACATGATTCTGCATACTTCTGACTGAAGTCTCACCTAGATTATCGCAGAAAATGCATATCTCAGCTTGAAACCCGACGAAATCCAAAATGTCGCCGGTTCTGCATATCAAACGCACTGTGGAGAGGAGAAAACAACCAGATATCGTGTTTCTCGCATTAAATAGCTCGACAAGAGCGATCTAGATGATTCTGCATACTTCTGACTGAAGTCTCACCAAGATTATCGCAGAAAATGCATATCTCAGCTTGAAACCCGCGAAATCCAATATGTCGCCGGTTCTGCATATCAAACGCACTGTGGAGTGGTGAAAACGCCAGATAACGTGTTTCTCGCATTAACTAGCTCGAAAAGAGCGATGTCGAAGATTCTGCATACTTCTGACAGAAGACTCACCAAGATTATCGCTGAAAATGCATATCTCAGCTTGAAACCTCACGAAAATCAAGATGTCGCCGGTTCTGCATATCAAATGCACTGTGGAGTGGTGAAAACATCCAGAGAACGTGTTTCTCGCACTAAATAGCTCGAAAAGAGAGATCCCGATGATTCTGCATACTTCTGACAGAAGTCTCACCAAGATTATCGTAGAAAATGCATATCTCAGCTTGAAACCCGACGAAATCCAAGATGTCGCCGGTTCTGCATATCATACGCACTGTGGAGTGGTGAAAACACCGGATAACGTGTTTCTCGCAATAAATAGCTCGAATAGAGCGATCCCGATGATTCTGCATACTTCTGACAGAAGTCTTACCAATATTATCGTAGAAAATGCATATCTCAGCTTGATACCCAACGACAGCCAAGATGTCGCCGGTTCTGCCTATCAAACGCACTGTGGAATGTTGAAAACACCAGAAAACTTGTTTTTTCGCATTAAATAGCTCGAAAAGAGCGATCTACATGATTCTGCATACTTCTGACTGAAGTCTCACCTAGATTATCGCAGAAAATGCATATCTCAGCTTGAAACCCGGCGAAATCCAAGATGTCGCCGGTTCTGCATATCAAACGCACTGTGGAGTGGTGAAAACAACCAGATATCGTGTTTCTCGCATTAAATAGCTCGACAAGAGCGATCTAGATGATTCTGCATA
The DNA here is from genome assembly GCA_951804975.1 of Anthophora plumipes. NCBI lineage: Eukaryota > Metazoa > Arthropoda > Insecta > Hymenoptera > Apidae > Anthophora > Anthophora plumipes. The sequence goes on from CATORF010000448.1 coordinate 3,019,156, forward strand.
CTTCTGACTGAAGTCTCACCAAGATTATCGCAGAAAATGCATATCTCAGCTTGAAACCCGCGAAATCCAAGATGTCGCCGATTCTGCATATCAAACGCACTGTGGAGTGGTGAAAACGCCAGATAACGTGTTTCTCGCATTAACTAGCTCGAAAAGAGCGATGTCGAAGATTCTGCATACTTCTGACAGAAGACTCACCAAGATTATCGCTGAAAATGCATATCTCAGCTTGAAACCTCACGAAAATCAAGATGTCGCCGGTTCTGCATATCAAATGCACTGTGGAGTGGTGAAAACATCCAGAGAACGTGTTTCTCGCACTAAATAGCTCGAAAAGAGAGATCCCGATGATTCTGCATACTTCTGACAGAAGTCTCACCAAGATTATCGTAGAAAATGCATATCTCAGCTTAAACCCCGACGAAATCCAAGATGTCGCCGGTTCTGCATATCAAACGCACTGTGGAGTGGTGAAAACACCGGATAACGTGCTTCTCGCAATAAATAGCTCGAATAGAGCGATCCCGATGATTCTGCATACTTCTGACAGAAGTCTCACCAAGATTATCGTAGAAAATGCATATCTCAGCTTGAAACCTCACGAAAATCAAGATGTCGCCGGTTCTGCATATCAAACGCACTGTGGAGTGGTGAAAACACCAGTTAACGTGTTTCTCGCATTAAATAGCTCGACAAGAGCGATCTAGATGATTCTGCATACTTCTGACTGAAGTCTCACCAAGATTATCGCAGAAAATGCATATCTCAGCTTGAAACCCGCGAAATCCAAGATGTCGCCGGTTCTGCATATCAAACGCACTGTGGAGTGGTGAAAACGCCAGATAACGTGTTTCTCGCATTAACTAGCTCGAAAAGAGCGATGTCGAAGATTCTGCATACTTCTGACTCTAGACTCACCAAGATTATCGCTGAAAATGCATATCTCAGCTTGAAACCTCACGAAAATCAAGATGTCGCCGGTTCTGCATATCAAATGCACTGTGGAGTGGTGAAAACATCCAGAGAACGTGTTTCTCGCACTACATAGCTCGAAAAGAGAGATCCCGATGATTCTGCATACTTCTGACAGAAGTCTCACCAAGATTATCGTAGAAAATGCATATCTCAGCTTGAAACCCGACGAAATCCAAGATGTCGCCGGTTCTGCATATCATACGCACTGTGGAGTGGTGAAAACACCGGATAACGTGTTTCTCGCAATAAATAGCTCGAATAGAGCGATCCCGATGATTCTGCATACTTCTGACAGAAGTCTTACCAATATTATCGTAGAAAATGCATATCTCAGCTTGATACCCAACGACAGCCAAGATGTCGCCGGTTCTGCATATCAAACGCACTGTGGAATGTTGAAAACACAAGAAAACTTGTTTTTTCGCATTAAATAGCTCGAAAAGAGCGATCTACATGATTCTGCATACTTCTGACTGAAGTCTCACCTAGATTATCGCAGAAAATGCATATCTCAGCTTGAAACCCGACGAAATCCAAGATGTCGCCGGTTCTGCATATCAAACGCACTGTGGAGTGGAGAAAACAACCAGATATCGTGTTTCTCGCATTAAATAGCTCGACAAGAGCGATCTAGATGATTCTGCATACTTCTGACTGAAGTCTCACCAAGATTATCGCAGAAAATGCATATCTCAGCTTGAAACCCGCGAAATCCAAGATGTCGCCGGTTCTGCATATCAAACGCACTGAGGAGTGGTGAAAACGCCAGATAACGTGTTTCTCGCATTAACTAGCTCGAAAAGAGCGATGTCGAAGATTCTGCATACTTCTGACAGAAGACTCACCAAGATTATCGCTGAAAATGCATATCTCAGCTTGAAACCTCACGAAAATCAAGATGTCGCCGGTTCTGCATATCAAATGCACTGTGGAGTGGTGAACACACCAGATAACGTGTTTCTCGCATTAAATAGCTCGAAAAAAGCGATCCCGATGATTCTGCATACATCTGACAGAAGTCTCACCAAGATTATCGTAGAAAATGCATATCTCAGCTTGATGCCCGACGAAAGCCAAGATGTCGGCGGTTCTGCATATCAAACGCACTGTGGAGTGGTGAAAACACCGGATAACGTGTTGCTCGCATTAAATAGCTCGAAAAGAGCGATCTCGAAGATTCTGCATACTTCTGACAGAAGACTCACCAAGATTATCGCTGAAAATGCATATCTCAGCTTGAAACCTCACGAAAATCCAGATGTCGCCGGTTCTGCATATCAAACGCACTGCGGAGTGGTGAAACCACCAGATAACGTTTTTCTCGCATTAAATAGCTCGAAAAGAGAGATCTCGATGATTCTGCATACATCTGACAGAAGTCTCACCAAGATTATCGTAGAAAATGCATATCTCAGCTTGAACCCCGACGAAATCCAAGATGTCGCCGGTTCTGCATATCAAACGCACTGTGGAGTGGTGAAAACACCAGTTAACGTGTTCCTCGCATTATAGCTCGAAAAGAGGGATCTCGATGATTCTGCATACCTCTAACAGAAGACTCACCAAGATTATCGCAGAAAATGCATATCTCAGGTTGAACCCCGACGAAATCCAAGATGTCGCCGGTTCTGCATATCAAACGCACTGTGGAGTGGTGAAAACACCAGTTAACGTGTTCCTCGCATTATAGCTCGAAAAGAGGGATCTCGATGATTCTGCATACCTCTAACAGAAGACTCACCAAGATTATCGCAGAAAATGCATATCTCAGGTTGAACCCCGACGAAATCCAAGATGTCGCCGGTTCTGCATATCAAACGCACTGCGGAGTGATGAAAACACCAGATAACGTGTTTCTCGCATTAAATAGCTCGAAAAGAGCGATCTAGGTGATTCTGCATACTTCTGGTAGAAGACTCACCTAGAGTATCGCAGAAAATGCATATCTCATCTTGAACCCAGACGAAATCCAAGATGTCGCCGGTTCTGCATATCAAACGCACTGCGGAGTGGTGAAAACACCAGATAACGTTTTTCTCGCATTAAATAGCTCGAAAAGAGCGATCTCGAAGATTCTGCATACTTCTGACAGAAGACTCACAAAGATTATCGTAGAGAATGCATATCTCAGCTTGAAACCTCACGAAAATCAAGATGTCGCCCGTTCTTCATATCAAACGGACTGTGGAGTGGTGAAAACAACCAGATATCGTGCTTCTCGCATAGAATAGCTCGAAAAGTGCGATCTCGATGATTCTGCATACTTCGGACAGAAGTCTCACTAAGATTATCGCAGAAAATGCATATCTGAGCTTGATACCCCACGAAAACCAAGATATCGTCGGTTCTGCATATCATCCGCACTGTGGAGTGGTGAAAACACCAGATAACGTGTTTCTCGCATTAAACAGCTCGATACGAGCGATCTCGATGATAAAGCATACTTCGGACAGAAGTCTCACTAAGATTATCGCAGAAATTGCATATCTCAGCTTGAAACACCAGGAAAACCAAGATATCGCAGGTTCTGCATATCAAACGCACTGTGGAGTGGTGAAAACACCAGATAACGTTTTTCTCGCATTAAGTAGCTCGAAAAGAGCGATCCCGATGATTCTGCATACTTCTGACAGAAGTCTCACCAAGATTATCGTAGAAAATGCATATCTCAGCTTGAACCCCGACTAAATCCAAGATGTCGCCGGTTCTGCATATCAAACGCACTGTGGAGTGGTGAAAACACCAGTTAACGTGTTTCTCGCATTATAGCTCGAAAAGAGGGATCTCGATGATTCTGCATACCTCTGACAGAAGACTCACCAAGATTATCGCAGAAAATGCATATCTCAGGTTGAACCCCGACGAAATCCAAGATGTCGCCGGTTCTGCATATCAAACGCACTGTGGAGTGGTGAAAACACCAGTTAACGTGTTTCAAGCATTATAGCTCGAAAAGAGGGATCTCGATGATTCTGCATACCTCTGACAGAAGACTCACCAAGATTATCGCAGATAATGCATATCTCAGGTTGAACCCCGACGAAATCCAAGATGTCGCCGGTTCTGCATATCAAACGCACTGCGGAGTGGTGAAAACCCCGGATAACGTGTTTCTCGCATTAAATAGCTCGAAAAGAGCGATCCCGATGATTCTGCATACATCTGACAGAAGACTCACCAAGATTATCGCAGAAATTGCATATCTCAGCTTGATACCCCACGAAAACCAAGATATCTCCGGTTCTGCATATCCAACGAACTGTGGTGTGGTGAAAACCCCTGAAAACGTGTTTCTCGCATTAAATAGCTCGAAAAGAGCGCTCTCGATGTTTCTGCATACTTCGGACAGAAGTCGCACCAAGATTATCGCAGAAAATGCATATCTGAGCTTGAAACCCCACGAAAACCAAGATATCGTCGGTTCTGCATATCATCCGCACTGTGGAGTGGTGAAAACACCAGATAACGTGTTTCTCGCATTAAACAGCTCGATACGAGCGATCTCGATGATTAAGCATACTTCGGACAGAAGTCTCACCAAGCTTATCGCAGAAATTGCATATCTCAGCTTGTAACCCCACGAAAACGAAGATATCGCTGGTTCTGCATATCAAACGCACTGTGGAGCGCGAAAAACACCAGATAACGTGTTTCTCGCATTAAATAGCTCGAATAGAGTGATCTCGATGATTAAGCATACTTCGGGCAGAGGTCTCACCAAGATTAACGTAAGAAATGCATATCTCAGCTTGAAACCCCACAAAAACCAAGATATCGCCGGTTCTGCATATCAAACGCTCTGTGGAGCGGTGAAAACACCAGATAACGTGTTTCTCGCATTAAATAGCTCGAAAAGTGCGATCTCGATGATTGTGCATACTTCGGACAGAAGTCTCACCAAGATTATCGCAGAAAATGCATATCTCAGCTTGAAACCCCACGAAAACCAAGATATCTACGGTTCTGTATATCCAACGAACTGTGGTGTGGGGAAAACCCCAGAAAACGTGTTTCTCGCATTAAATAGCTCGAAAAGAGCGCTCTCGATGTTTCTGCATACTTCGGACAGAAGTCTCACCAAGATTATCGCAGAAAATGCATATCTCAGCTTGAAACCCCACGAAAACCAAGATATCTCCGGCTCTGCATATCTAACGCACTGTGGAGTGGTGAAAACACCAGATAACGTGATTCTCGCATTAAATAGCTCGAAAAGACCGATCTCGATGATTCTGCTTACTACGGACAGAAGTCTCACCAACATAATCGTAGAAAATGCATTTCTCAGCTTGAAATTCACGAAAACCAAGATATCTCCGGTTCTGCATATCCAACGAACTGTGGTGTGGTGAAAACCCCTGAAAACGTGTTTCTCGCATTAAATAGCTCGAAAAGAGCGCTCTCGATGTTTCTGCATACTTCGGACAGAAGTCGCACCAAGATTATCGCAGAAAATGCATATCTGAGCTTGAAACCCCACGAAAACCAAGATATCGTCGGTTCTGCATATCATCCGCACTGTGGAGTGGTGAAAACACCAGATAACGTGTTTCTCGCATTAAACAGCTCGATACGAGCGATCTCGATGATTAAGCATACTGCGGACAGAAGTCTCACCAAGCTTATCGCAGAAATTGCATATCTCAGCTTGTAACCCCACGAAAACCAAGATATCGCTGGTTCTGCATATCAAACGCACTGTGGAGTGCGGAAAACACCAGATAACGTGTTTCTCGCATTAAATAGCTCGAATAGAGTGATCTCGATGATTAAGCATACTTCGGGCAGAGGTCTCACCAAGATTAACGAAAAAAATGCATATCTCAGCTTGAAACCCCACAAAAACCAAGATATCGCCGGTTCTGCATATCAAACGCTCTGTGGAGCGGTGAAAACACCAGATAACGTGTTTCTCGCATTAAATAGCTCGAAAAGTGCGATCTCGATGATTCTGCATACTTCGGACAGAAGTCTCACCAAGATTATCGCAGAAAATGCATATCTCAGCTTGAAACCCCACGAAAACCAAGATATCTACGGTTCTGCATATCCAACGAACTGTGGTGTGGG